>CM060939.1:267603475-270103475 GCA_030765085.1 Allium cepa
GGCTCTATCATTTCAAACCCGCAATCCCAAGTCAAATAAAATACAATAAATCTCGCTCAGGCCTATCATTTCAGCCCATAATGGTTTTTCCCTATTCTAAAGTCCATTCGGGTATATATCGTTTCAACCCATAGTGATTTTATTCTAACAGGGAACTTGTAGAGTGATCATAAATAAACAAATAGTATAAACAATGTCAATGTCGCAATATAATGTCATATATCAGATGTCAGGTGATAATTAACAGTTTTAACATGGTAATAACATGGCATAACATATCATATGATCACCATTAACTTGCATAAACATTTTATATTACTATACACTTGCCATCAATTTACTATTTCATAAGTAAATATATCAGAGTGAGAATAACTCACCTTTTCAAGCTGAAGACCACCATGACACACAAAACGATTCCATTTGGATAATCAAAAGTCAAAGTTTGACCAGATTGACCAAAATTCACATTTTTGGAACATATTCAATATATTCATGTTTGGAATTCTAATTTACATTCAAATCAAAATATATATATTTAAAATAAAAAAATTATTCATTTGAAAAAAATATAAAGTTTTTAAATCAGGAATTCAATAATTAAAATATATAATTAAAATAATCACAAAATGTAGGGTTGTTACACTCAATATTCCAATTATCAATATAATTCATCATAGAATATCAAATATTCATTACATAGAATATTAAACAATCTAAATAATTTTTAGGAATCCAGTTGGATCTCTTCAACCTATTTCCCTGCATCCACAGACGTTAGCACAACATCAAATACCAATTCCACTTCGAGGTGGAATATCGCGGTATATGGGATTTATATAATACCATCCGCTATTATGCGGCGCATAGGGTCTCATCCGCTATATAATGCGGGAAGTCAATCACTCCAATATATACTATATATTACTATGTAATATACCACATCAAATCAATTCAACCATTCAACCAATTATTTAGATTTGACCATTTAATTTAAATCAAAATCCAGAAGAGTGAGATTAACTCACCTTTGATTTTGCTGTTTGCACTTCATTCCAAACTGGCTTGTTCCATGATTTTAAACCTTGAATAAACATTATACAATTTATTGATGTTTTGAATTAATTTAACCATCAATGTCCAAGTAAAATTTTAATTGACAAATAATTTAATTAAACTATTAATTTCCCTTTTGAAACTATATATACACTAATAAAAATATATTCTAGCTTTTCAAAAATCCGTTTTTATAAATTCTTCAAATATTTTTAAAATCCCTATATATTTTCAAGATCTTTTCTACATATATAGTTCACTAAGATAGGCACGTTTATATAATTTCTTTGAAAACACATATGTATATATATCTCTTTCTAAATATAGTTATATCTATAAATTCATTCTTGTATATATGTAAAAACAAAACTGCTTTACTTGTAAACATATATAAATATATATATTATTCTCTTTTACTTTCTGTAAAAAAATTTCTCTTATACAAATTTGTATGATAAAGAAAGAAAAAGCCATACCCCAAATCAAACACCAATCCACAGGAACTCGAACAGATTCTGATTCCCCCTTCCCTACAACCTGCTTCCCACCCACGGCGATCCAATGACACGCGACCACCAAGAGCCTCGCGCGAGCTTCCCTCTTCCCATCTCCAACAATTGCGAACCTCCGATGCCTCACGTCCAGCCAATACCCACGCGCTTTTCATTACTCCTTCAAACGTGCCAAAAACGCGGATCCAATGCTATAATCCGCTTCGAGAGTCGCAGCTAACTCTCCCCTTTCTCGAGCGCCCTCGATTTGCGCTCGCCCTCCATCTACGTTCGAACGAACTCGATCGCATGCTACAAAAGTGGCTCGGCTCGATCAATTTCTCCCATATGAGATTCATGCTTAAATTTGAATTGGTTTGGTTTGGGGATTTTTGTAAATGAAGAGAAGCTCGGTCCTTACATTGGAAGCCACTGTATTAGTTTTGAACGAAAAAGCTTTTGTTCCTTTGAACGAGGTTAATTTGGATATGAAGACTTGAGGGAGACAAAGGCGTATTATAAATTGGGAATGGCTTCTTGAGTACCAGTGTCTAATTATAAAAATATTATAACTTTTTTGACTAGTTGACTTCCAATTTTTATTATATTATAAAACTTCCAAATTGTCTCGTTATACATATCTTGAAATTTTAAACCCCAACAGAGGCATTCTGCTAGGCATTTATAATGTTATACGCCTATTCCAGATGCATTGAAAAAGGTTTCGAGTCCTAATACGATCGAATGGAGAAGATAGCTTTTTGGACCCATTTATTATGTTAAATTTCGATAAAATTTCAGCGCGTTTATCTACCGTACGACCAAACAATCACTCCAAACACTAAGAAAATTGAAATCCGATAATAGTACAATATTATGGATCCAATAGAACTGGTTTCGTCGAAATCTGAGACTATGCCTCGGAAGGCTATTTTTAAATATCGATTTAAACGATAAAATTTCAAAACTTAACAAAACACTTCTGAATCAAATTTTAACACTTTTACTATCTTCAGTATTATCAATATAAATTTTGCATGCCTTTAAATTATTTTTAACAGGCTTAAAATTCTAGATTCAACATTTGACCCAATTTCCAGTAATTAATTCCAATAATTTAATTGCTAAATAATAATAATATTTGAATTCAAGTTAAAAATTAACTTTTAAATATTTAAAATAAATTAAATATTCCAATTTAAATTGTTCAAAATTTCGGGTCGTCACAGAAATACTATTTAGGAGACCATCCAAAAGCATCTGAAATTACTACTCTACATGATATGCCGAAGTCAGTACTACGTTCTAATAGGGGAAATTATATGAAATTTATACTCTTTAAAGATGCCAAGAAGTCTATAGAAGATTAAATTTGACCCCTTTAATATGTTATAGTGGCACAAATTTAGGATTCTCCGCTAACAAAAAGTCAACAAGAACACACACACACGCACACACAGTTACACACATACATACATATACACACAACTTAATTTTTGTGAATTTTATGCTGCAAGGAACATGACCTACTTCATAATTAGCAGGTTCATCCTTAAAGCATTTTGGGTGAACATGGGTATTAACTAAATTATCTATGCACTTATTTTGTCATAATTTGAAAAGTAGATGATGTTGGACAAGCTGTCTGACCTCAAATTTAATGTAGCATATGAGTTGATTGAATATATTTTTATGCTATATGATATAGTTTTTAAACTAAAAGGATAAAATGCTACGTAACTGTAAATATGTTATATATACATTTAATTTGCAACTGTTATAAATCACCCGTAGAAGGAATAATAGTTTAATTACTGTACACTACAAGATAACAATCGAGATAATACTCACTAAATGGCGATGTCAAGAATTGATAACTCTTTGTTTACTACTATAGGCTTGAAGTAGATATATATTCATGAAGTGGTTCTGTCAACAGTTTGAAGCCACAATATAGCAGGAAGCACCTCCTTAGAAGTTTTTTCATAGGCAAACCAGATTATTGTAACCATAAAATTTTTATAACACTTATTATAGGTATGAGGCAAAAATGCCTCAGTAACTATAGAATAAAAGTAAAGAAAATTATAAGCAAAGGCGCCTCAGCAACTCTAAGTTGTGTTAATTTTAAGTACTTGCCGAATATGCTCCAAGTATCCGTTTAACTGTATGTGTTTATGAATGTTGGTCTCTTTTCTCATTTTGTGGTTGTTTATATCGAGTACTTACTCACTCTCATTTTACAATTTTATCATTTTCTATTTCTTTTTTTGTACTTATTAATTATTGTCTTTTACTACTTATTTTGTTACGCTTTAATATTTCAGACTTAAGGGTACTAAAGTATCATCGGTTTATTTAGATGCACTTTGACAATTTATCGGCCCTGATTGGTTTGTTTTATGGTTTACTTAGCTTTTATAAGTAAGATTTGTACACAAATATTATTTGTTGAAATTTCAATTTGAAAAATTAAGTTCCAATAGCATTTTCATTTTTTTTTTCAATTAAAAACCAAAATAGAATTTGCTGAAATTTTGGTAACACATCTAAATCTATAGCACCACTTTTCATTTTAGTAACACACAAAATCTTCATAACAAACGAAGAAACTATAATTTGCAAAGACTAAATTTGAGATGTAGGTAAGGAGCCAAAGGTATATATGTATAGCTCCCAAATCAAAATAAGATTCTCACTAAAAGTTATCAGAATATAATTTATTCATTTTCTTTGAATTTTGGCAAAATTACAACTATTTTTTCTTCTGCTTTTTGGATGTAGTATGAACCAATAAATTTGTTTTATGACCGCACATTTACTTGAGTTATTTATATCATTCACTTCTTTTGTTTTAAGGTACCTAGCATTATTTTTATAGTAATAAAGTAATTATTATTTATATAGTAATGGATTGACCTTTTGAAGTTATCATGTTGGTTAGCCTGTAAGATTGATATGAATTAATTACCTTGATTTAAGCCGAATGACAAAATATAAATAGAGGTTTAGTAAAAAGAGAATAACCTATTTTCTTGATAGATTGGTTTATAGTTCAATCTATAACAATGCTAATATTATTTAAATTTCCATAAATTATACATGGCTACTGAATTTTTATGTGTCCATCGTTACCTTTATTGACCAAACTTATACGGATAATATATAATTAAAATGTATGCTTTGTGCTTGGTTGTCGTGTTTATTGTTTCAATGTATATAACTCAAAATAGGAAATAATTATGAACATATAATATAATAAAGTTGGAAAGGAAGAATTTTTCTTTGATTTCTAAGGTTTGATTTTTATGTTTAAAAAAACAATTCTTCTTAGTTATGGTTGTAACATTGCCTTTGTATTTAAAATATGACATGTTAATGTGGATATATAGTTCGAATCAGTAACAAAAACATGACACTTTGAGTCTACTTAATTTTGCACTGAATCAGTGATGAAACTACCCACTTGAACACTTATGCTATGATTTTAACTAATACCTATTAAAATTTATTTTACAGTTGTATTCTAAGAAGTTTGTAGTTGATACAACCAAAATATGTTTGGTATATCATATAATCTATGTATTACTATTTTTAACCCAAAACGTTAAAACTGACTATAAAATTTAACCAGTAAGCATTCAAAAGCTACAATAATGCAACAAATGGGTGATATGCATTATAACATATATTTTCTTTTGAATTTTTGGACAACCTTTTGAAAGCTTCATTGGACATCCCTACACAAATTGGGTTTCTAGCATACCATTACATGGAATTCCATTGGTTTGAATAAAACCAAATATATACACTACTAGAATCATTATTTTCAAAAGTAGTTGAATGATTTCCTTATATTAATATTTGATTTAATGTGCAATTTTTATTATTGTTAACAAAGTTACTCCATCTATATATTTTCAGACTTTTCTTTTCTCTAAATATAGAAATATGAGTGTTCCTTCTCATTTTCGTTCCTATGCCCAAGTGGTTAAAGATCGTTCTTCATTCTGCAAAACTGGATCTTTACAGTCGAACAAGAAATGGATCGATTCTAAAATTAACAAGAACTTCTGTTATAGATGTGGAGATAATAATCACTTTGCATCTCAATGCCGAGATCCAATTCGTTGTTTTTCTTGCGGGAAGTTTAGGCATAAGAGGAACAATTATTCGTTTAATCCTGCTTCGAATGTTTCTTTAGATACTCTTGTAGAGCATGGCTTCCAATTCGTATTAAAATTCATGTTATTGAAAGGTATTCTTCTTGATTACCTTTTGCACAACATATTTGAGGGAATTAAGTATCTTGAAGACATGCTTTATCATTTCAGTATTGTTAATTCTCCTAATATCGGTTTGGGTTACGAAGCAAAATTTGGTGATCCAGAGTTGTTCTTTAGCAAAATGGATTTTTCTTCTTATCATGATGTCTCTACTTCAGTGTTGGTTGAAAATGGCTTTAATTTTATTCTAAAATTCATTTTGCTGAAAGGAGTTTTATTAGATCATATTTGGCAAAAAAGAAATGAGGGCATTAAGCTTTTGGAAGATCTTTTAACCCATTTCAACATTGTAAATTCTCCTAATATTGGAAAGGGTTATCAAGATAGATTCGGTTTTTTAGAGGCATTCGTTGATAAATATGTTTCTAATTATACAGAGGATAATCTGGATTTCGCATATAAGGAAAAAAGATCTGTTTTTGAAAATGAAGGGAGTGAAGGATTATTATCTTACGATCCTATCTTGTTTGATCCAGACATTGCTTCTTGTAAAGGCGAATTTCTTCTTCCTTTAAATCCAAGCTATGGTTTCATTCAAGCAGTGGTTTCAAGCAATGATATTTCCAAGTCTGTTAGGGATGATGATTTAAGCAGTGGTTTCACTCAAGCTAAAACCAAAAAAGGTAAGTCATTTTCACATAGTTTGGAAACATTTGAGATTTCTACTTCCAACAAATTCGCTTGTCTGGATTCAGAATCTATCTCGGAAAATTATGCTAAGTCTGATGATTTTCTGCAATCTAATAAGGATATTGTTTGTGAAGATCATGCGGTTAACTGTATGGGTAGAAACGTGATTTTCAGCCCTCATCGGTCAGTGTTTGGTAGTTGTATTGATCTGGATCATGACCTTTAGATTTTCCTTCCAGTTAGTGATCTAGGGATTAGTTGTTGTATTGATCCGTGCTCGAATTTTGTTAGTAATTTGAGATTGATAGCGTTGGATAATGATATATCTTTGGTAGTTGATTCTAAGTTTAGCACTGTTAGTCCTGATTTTAGTAACTGGGTTGATGAGGTTTTGGTATGCTTGCTGAGTTTTCAATCATGATGGAGTTGGTTCCTGAAGGTGACAATTTGTTGTAGTAGATAGGAGATTTTCATGAATGGTTTCTAACAACAGATAGTCTCATTGATGTAGAAGAAGTAACAGTGATGGAAGAACACATTTTTATTGATGATTTGATGTCAGATAATCATTTGGATTCGGTTATGCATGATGCACAGAGTCTGCAAATTGTTGATGCTCAAAATTTGCTCTTGACTGAAATTAGGAAGACTGTTGTTTGTTCATAAGAGAGGAAGGATGCTGTGGATAGTTTGGGTGATTTTTTGCTTGATCATAGGGTAGTGATTGATTCTAAAGTTCTTAATGATAGATCATCTATTGTAGGGGATGAGTCAGTTTTGGAGAAGCCCGGGGTTGACAGTGATACTTCGCACCTGTCATTAAAAGATGCTGTCTTGGTTGCTTGTAATTCTGATTCTCACTCTTCTTCATTGAAGAGAGGTAGACGTAGGAAGGAAGTGGCTTTATATGGTTTTGTTCATCGTAGTGTTAGGCTACAGGGTAATCATCCTCAGTCCTCAGGTGAGTTTCCTGATTCGAGTACCGTGAGCGGTACTACGAATTCATGCTCAGGTACGTTTTCTTGTTTGGGTATTACTTTTTCATCTTATGCGTTAGGTAATTTGTCTTCTGTTGAATTTGGTCAGTTAGCTAGTAACGCTGCTTTCATTTTTTCCAATATTGAGGTAGATCGTGAATATATTAGAAACGAGGAACTTTATAGGGCTAGGTCTATTGGTACATGAGGATCATTAGTTGGAATATTAGGGGTTTGAATGACTTAAATAAATGTGACAAGGTTAAAATCTTTTTTAAAGATTATTCTATAGACATTGCACTCCTTCAAGAAACTAAAATTGATTGTCGTGATATATTTTTTTATAGAAGACTAGGTGGATATCATTTTAATAAATGGATTTTTACCATCAGTTGGTTCTTCTGGGGGTTTAATGATTGGTTGGAAGGATAACTGCTTTAAATTACTTCAATGTATTTATAAACAACACTCTTTACACATTATTCTAATTAATCTGTCTGATAATTCATTTTTAAATATTTCTAATGTTTATGGGCCTAACTCTAAAATAGATAGACGGACCTTATGGAATGAATGCCTTGAGTTAGATCTTTAGCGCTGGGTTCGTGGATTTTGGGGGGAGATTTTAATGTTACTCATTTTATAGGGGGGCGTGCTCCCCGAGAGGGTGACTATTCGGCTATGGAGGAATTTGACAACTTTATTATTAATTCTAATTTGATTGAAATTCCTCATTCTAATAGAGATTTCACTTGGAGTAATAATAGGGATTTTCCTTCCATGGCTCTTTTAGATAGGTTTTTTATTAGTGATGAAATAGAGGATAATTTTCCTATCTGTAGAGTGTCGGGTTTTCCCTATACTCTTTCAGACCACTGTCATATTATATTAACTAGTGATCGCCATAGAGCTATTAGTAGATCTTTTAAATTTGAAAAAACATGGTTACTTGATCCTAGCTTATCAAATTTAATTATTAATAAATCTTTGTATATGAGTTTTTATAATATTAAATATAGAGATAATTCTGCAAAAGCTTTCGTTTTAAAGCTTAGAGATCTTAGGTTTTCTCTAAAAATTTGGAAGAAAAATATTTTTGGCAATATTAAAATTAAAAAAGAAAATATTCTTGATGAGATCTTTAAAATAAACAAAATAGAAGAAATTAGACATCTAAATATTGGCGAGCGAAATGTTCTCAATAACTTAAAAGATGAACTTAACTCTATCCTTGAAAAAGAGGAAGTTATGTGGAAACAAAGATCTAGAATTCGGTGGATAGATGAAGGCGATAATAACACTAAATTCTTTCATAATATTGCTAATAGTAGAAAACATAGTAATACAATTAATTCGATTTAATTAATAACGTAGAATTAGTTAACCAAAGAGACCTCAATAAGGCTTTCACAGATTATTATAAAGATACTTTTGGCAATAAAAATAATCGTAGAATTAATGTTAGATGGAATGATCTTTATCCGTCTATCTCCAATACTTATCTTTCTGATTTAGATGTTCCTTTTATTGAAGATGAAAGCCGTAAAGCCATTTTTGATTTACCGGGTGATAAATCCCTTGGTCCTGATAGATTTTCAATTTTTTTCTATAAAACTTTTTAGGATATTTTAAAATTTGATCTAATTAGTATGTTTAATGATTTTTATAATGGAAATCTTCAATTAGGTAGATTTAATTTTGCAAATGTTATTTTATTACATAAAAAAGTTGGTGCTAACAATTTAAAAGATTTTAGACCCATTTCATTAATTAATTGCTCCGTTAAAATTATTTCTAAAGTTTTAGCTAATAGACTTAATATTAAAATGAACGATCTTATTGACTGTTCACAATCAGTATTCATAAAAGGTAGAAATATCACAGATGGTGTGGCTGTAGTTCAAGAATATATTAATCATTGTTGTAAGAATAACATTACATGTGCTATTTTACAACTAGATTTCGCTAAAGCTTTTGATTCAGTTGATTGGGATTTTCTTGTAGATATTTTTCATGCTAGAGGTTTTAGTAATAGATGGATTAACAGGATCATGAATTTGCTTAAAACAGGTAACTCTAGTATTATGGTAAATGGTATTTTAGGTAATAAAATTCAATCTAAGAGAGGTTTAAGGCAAGGGGACCCTTTATCTCCCCTTTTGTTTAACCTAGCTGCTGATGTTTTTACTAAGGTTATTAAAAAAGCAGTAGATAATGGTTCTTTGGGTAATATACGTAATGATATATCGAATTATGGTGTTTCAGTCCTACAATTTGCTGATAATACATTGCTTTTTTCCTCTCATCTTCCTAGACACATAATTGCTCTTAAGTTTATTCTATAGTTTTGAGCTTTTATTGGGTTTAAAAATAAATTTTTATAAAAGTTCTATTTATTTTTAAATGATTTTGAAAAAGTTGAGAATTTAGTTTCCAATACACTGAACTATAATATTATGAATTTTTCGTTTGACTATCTAGGTTTTGTTGTCAGACCAACAAAACTTAAAAATGAAGATTGGTTAATAATGATAGATAAAATTAAAAATAGGATTTCTAACTGGAATGGGAGATTTCTTTCTAGAGCAAGTAGATTGGTTTTAATTAATTCTGTTTTATCGGCTCTCCCACTTTATTGGATGTCCATGCATCTCTTTCCAGATTGGGTGATAGATAAAATAGATAAAACTAGAAGAGATTACCTTTGGAGGGGAGATAATTCTAATAGTAGCATCAAATGTTTAGTTAATTGGGATACTATTTGTAAATCCAAAAAGGATGGTGGTTTAGGAGTCATTAATTTACGTAATATGAATTTAGCTCTTCTAGGTAAATGATTATGGATTCAGAGACACCAATGATAATGCCACTTGGAAGGAGATTATTTCTAAATATTATTACAATGGTAGCTATAATCTATATCAGATTAGTCCTTCGGTGTCTCGTAAGCAATCTTATTTTTGGAAATCCATTTTAAAATGTAGTGATATTTTTAACTTAGGTGTTAATATTATAGTTCACTCAGGTAATAATACATCTTTTTGGCTTGATTGTTGAATTTCCGCTACTCCTCTTAGAAAGTAGTTTAAAGAATTGTATGATGTTTGTAACTTCGAATATGCATTTATATCTGAAGTTTTTGATTCTGAAATGACCCTCCTTGGATTTTTAGCTTTAACAGTACTTTAGTAGGTTCAACTCTTAGACAGCTCAATTTGCTTTTTGTTAGATTAAACCTTTATAATATTGATAATGACAATGATTATATTAGTTGGGAATGGGATAAGAGCAAGAATTATTCCACTAATTCTTTCTATAGATTTATCAACTTTTCAGGAGTATCTAATAGTTTTTTTAAGTTTATTTGGAAATCTAACGCTCCTCCAAAATCTAAATTACACACGTAGCTTATTATTCATGGTAAATTAAATACTATAGAATATTTAAAAAGGAAAAATATTAAAATTGATAATAAATGTTATTTTTGTAATTTAAATTTAGAAGATATTAATCATATTTACTATGATTGTATGGGTACTTATTTTATTCTTTTGAATACTCTTAATATATTCGAATTTAATATATGTACTAGAATTACATATTGTGTTTTTTATTAGAATATTTTTGGATTTAAGTTTCATAAGTATAATAGATACTTGCTTGATACTTTATTCTCCATATCTAGTTGGTACATTTGGTTTAAAAGAAATCAAAGAATTTTTAACAATAACAATAATCACATTAATAAATTGATTACTTTAATTTCTTCTTTTTGCTTAAATTGGATTTCTAATCCTAAATATAAATTAGCCAAAAATAATCTTTTCAGGGAATATCTCAAAAAGGTTAGTAATAATATTAATATTTTCGAACATAACAATAATAATTGTGACTCTAATAATATTTATATTGATACCTTTTCTAACTTTAGTGATGATAATTCGGTGTATAATAATTTGCTTCCCATTGTAGGTTCTTAAAGATTTTTATAGCTTATTTTTAGTTCTTTTACCTTTTCTTTTTAAAATTATTAAGTTTTAATTCTAGATTATCTTATTATATTTTAGTTAAGCATATATATATAAATTCTTTTTATATACATATATGTGATTTTTACTAATGTGCTTCCTAGTTTTGTTTTCAGGTATGGTATAGATAGGTTGCTAATGTCTCTTTTCAGGTTTGCAGGATAGCTTGCGGCTTCATTCAGGTGATCAGGATAGCCTTTCCAGGAGTATTGATTGCATCAGGAGTTACATTCAGCATTATTGAGTCTTCAGAGTGGTGTTCTACTTTATGGATCAGTTGCGTCTCCAGATTAGCTTTTTCTCTCAGAGGCAGCTTCATAGTGTCTTCTTTTAGATGGTGTAGTCATCCAATATCTCTGAATTTCAATTTTTTTAGTTTTACAAGTATTTCTAACATCTCATTGTCGGGCGGTGGCCATGCCGGAGCTCGGTATTGAGGTGTAATGGGCGGTGGCTTCGCCGGAGCTCATTTTAGGGGTATCTGCTTTTACTCTGTTATCAGTACATAGATATGTCACCTGCCAGGCATGTTGGAAGCACCATTTTATGTGTTATATGTATAGTTTCATGTGTGCTCTCCTCTTTTATTAGAGGATTACACATTTTTCTCAAAAAAAAAGAAATGTGATATTCATCTTAACTATTACTTTTTTAATAATGTGTCCCAAATAAAGAATGTTTTGTAAGTTATTTTATCCTTAGTTACATCTAAAATGTCTTCAAACATATTTAATAGACATACTGTAATTAAACAATAGTTTAAATCTACTAAACATGATATAAACTTTAAAAAAACTAGCAGTTATGAATTTCACTATTTTTTTCCATTTTCAATATGCATTTTTTACCTTCCACTTAACATTCATTGATTGGACTTCAAGATTTTGTAGTTTACTACTAATTAAAGTTTGCAACAACAAATATAGGTCAGAAATGATTGACAGGTGCTATTGAATGTAATACAATATTTGTTGCACTAATCAAGTTTGAATGAGCCTTCTTTCATTTTAAATTTTGAGCAGTTTACAACTAGGCATTATATTTTACTGTTATTACTTCTATTAATGATTTTGATGTTCTTTTTTGTTTAGTTAATGCAAGGATTTTACCTAAAATACCTTTTAACTTAGTAAATTAACTATGAGTCACTACAATCCTTTGTTTAATTAGATCAATTAACAGTTTCATTTATGATTACAAGTTTTAGCAATAATATAAAGTACATTGTAATAGCTTTTGTTGTATAACATAAATGAGTAGAGATACATGAGTAGACATGTTATGACATGATTTCATCTGGCTTTCTTTTTCTCTTTTTAAATTTACATGCCATATATCTTTTTTTAACTAATATTAATGTTCTAATGTTCTAGGTTGACGACATTTCCTTTGAAGGTATTAGTTATATCTTTGATCAAGGAGAGATGCAAATTGCTTGATAATATCTAACTTTCATCTTCAAACTTTGAATCATACACATTCACTCTCTAACAGTTGGTTTGGACTCTTTTGGAAACATGTAGCTCCTTGATGATTATGTTTAAAAGAAGAGGAACTTCACTAAGAAGTTGTTTTCTTAAATTTAAGAATAGGTATAGTTTGTGATTTTTGTTTTGAAGTACTATGAAATACAAACTGTAAAGTTAATTGTCCTTGAAAGATAAATAAAGAATGTTGGGGAAAGGACCTAGATATGAGAAGGACATGGAATTAACATGTTCTGACAAGTGTTAGGAATTATTTTTGCAGTGTCTCAGATCCTTACGCATATTTTTAGCCAAACCACTATTTTTTCTAAGGTTTCTTAGTTGCCGGAGAGGCTTTCTTCCCTTTCTTATTGTTGGGATAAGTACCTTTGGACTTATTAGGCCTTTTCTTGTTGTTGAAGTTCGGTTGGGCACCCATAACTTCAACGTCACTTTCTTTATCTGCCTCTTCAAGTCGAAGAGCGATATCAACGAGTTGATCAAAAGAAACTTCTAACTTTAGAAGTAATGGCTTCTTGAGATTTTTATTCAAGCCATAGACAAATCGTTGGTTCTTCTTCAATGGGGTGTTTATATATTCGACCCCGTATTTAGAAAGTTACTCGAAAGATGCGACATAATCTGCCACGGAGGATTCACCATGAACAAGGTCAATGAATCGGCGAGCCAAAGTCACCTTCTCAGCTTCTGGCACAAATTTTAATTCGAAGCGTTACCGGAATTTCTCCCAAGTAAGATCCGCTTCTACTATTTCAGAAATAAGAAGCTCATACCAATCTAATGCTCTTTCTTGGAGCATACTAGAGGCCACCTGAACACGGTGAAGATCAATAAGGTTCATGCGAGAAAAGATTCGATCGCACGAACTCAGCCAAGCCTAGACTTCTATAATGGTTTATGAACCTTTGAATGGCTTTCCATCCAAATTGGTATAATCGCTGCAAAAACGTGCAAATCCAGACCTAGGATGTGTAGACTCCGGATTAGATCCGGCTGCTTGAGAATTCCTTACTAGATCAAGAAGCTGCTGAGCAGACATAAATACAACATCCTGGGGAGTAACACGAGATTGACCGGCGCGAGGACGACCAGGTATAACCATTTCTCTTCCTTTAGAAAAAGAAAGAAGAAGGATAAGGTTATTCACCAAATGAATATCAAGTAATCTTGATAGGTAAACAAGGAATCATAAAGAAAATAGGATGAATCGGTATGAAGACTCGAATTAAATCCTAAAGCACGATTCCTAAGATGGACTTAGGACAATGATCCTTGTTAGATTATTCTACATTGTTCCGAAGTTTGGCTTTGATACCAAGCTGTGACGCCCCACCTCAATACCCACACTAGCCAAGGACACTACGGGGTAATGCCGTCAACTAGCATGGAGAATAAGGCTGTTGAGGAGCGACCCTCCGTGTAATTGCTTTGTGCGAGCACCGATATGTCAGATAGTACAAGAAGTCCGACACATCGATACAAACTCAAAGCTACTACACAGTGGCTATATAAAGTCTTCGGAAACAAACATAGAAATAAGCATAACACAAATCAGTCACAGATATCCATATCACAAAGGCGGAAAAAGATATGAATATAACACTTGAAAGTGTACATCAGAGTAGTGGTCTAACAAGATCCACAATATCACAAAAGAATAGCTACAAGTGCTACACAAAATAATAAGTATACATCAATGAGTCTATATCTCAAATGTATACAACAAAAACTACTAATCTATGTAGTTAGCCAAAGATCAGGGTGATGATCCCAGATGTGAAGTCAAGCAGAAACGCCTGTAACATCTCGGTCTGACCCGAGTATTATTTAATAAGAAAATAATAAATGGATCAGTCTAGCTATAAATATCAGATAAAATGATATAGAATAAAAGATATGACATAAATATATAATAACCATAAATCCATACTGTGATCAGTATGCAATTGAAAAATCAACTAGGGATTAATCAATATCACGAGAATCTTTTCAAAGATCAAAAGGAATGTCATACTCCCTATTTACCAAATCACCAACCTATAAATATGGATAATAATATCAATGTCAATCACAAAAGTTAATGACACACAAATTCACCAATAGTAATGACACACAAATTCACCAATACACAAAAATTGATAACACATATCAATGAAAATCACGAAAATTGGTGAAACACAAAATTCTAGAAATCATCAATGGAAATCCAGAAATCACAAAAAGGGAAGGCCTATCACAAAACGGGAGCATAAAAGCTCACCAACACGTGTATCACAAAATGGAACGCTATTCCATGGTAGCTAACCATTAATTTTGAGCCAAACCTCCACAAAACGCCTGAAGACCATGGGTCGCTACCCCACCAAATTGAGCCGAAGCTCCACAGAAACGGGGTTTAGTCTCCCTCGTAGGCAAAGAGACATCGCACATTTGCTAGTCTAAATCACAAAAATGATCATCATCGATCATCAAGAAGTGTCAATTACAATAAGCTAGTAAATATATGAGCTTAGCTTCATGTCCCATAACCACTAGCTTAACTTAAATATTTACAAACAAATTGTAGATCTCCACTCGAAAATTGTCACAAAAGGTTCAATCGAACAAGTCCAAGAATTAACCGCTGAAGTAAACGCGAGCGTTCCATACCACTTGTTTTACTAAGTCATTTAATTAGATTTCTCATACAAGTGAGGTAAAGGTTTGTATATACTAGTAGGTTGGAAAACTGTCTTATGAACAAGCTTGATATTGAAAATAGAGTTGAAATCAATTTTGATAAAAGAGTTTTGATATTTACTATTAGTATACAAACCTTTATGTTTTAAAGTGACAAACCACAAAAATGATTGTAGAAACAATAGGTCACAAAAATTCACGTTCGAAGACGTGAATAAAATCCAAAGAAATCAATTCCAAAGCCATCCAAGTGTAAATACGCCTGCGACATAACATAGTTCAACATAGGAAATTGGCGCGACCAACAGGGCGCGGCCTAAGGAGGTGAACGACCTAACACGGTCGAGCTAAGTAGTGGTGCGACTTACCAGGGGCGAGTGACCTAATGTGGTGGTAAGGCCGAGCGACCTAACAGGGTGAGCGACCTAGTGCCAAGCGACTTAAGGTGGTACGATCCTGTGCCAAGCGACCTAAAGGTGCAGGAAGGCCGAGCGATATAGCCGTGCGACTTAAAGGGTTGCGCGACCTAGTGATAAATAGGCCTAGCGACCTAAGGTGTGCGACCTAAATGGTTGCACAGGCCGAGCGACCTAAAGTGGAACGACTTAACTGGAATGGGATAGCATGGCCGAACGACCTAAATGGTGACACGGGCCGAGCGATCTAAAGCAAAGCGAACTAGTTATGCCGAATGACCTAAGGGTGAACGAGCTATATGCAGGCCGAGAATCTCAAGTGTGCAGGCAGCGCGACCTAAGGGTTTTGAAGCTCAAAACTCTCCCAATTTGCAACCGATGGAGCACGCATGCTAGGGGATTAGGCCAATAGGCTACCCGGACATATTGGCTCCTCGATGCATCACCAAAAACGTGTTTAAACATCAAAGATTGGATTTTTAAAGATTTGAACCCAAAACACTAAAAATTGGGATTTTCACCAATTCAATCCAAACCAAAAGCAAATGCACATGAAAAAGTGTTAGGAATTCATACCCAACATTCAAAGATAGTTATAGACAAAGATGTGAGATAAAAATCTCACCTTTTCACAAAATCAATGAAAGAGAAGCTTGAAAGCAAAGGAGAATCAACCCAAGAAACTTGAATAAATGTCTTCTCTTTGAATTTGGAGTTAGATGTTGGATTTGCAAAGAAATAGGGCTTGGAGTTTTAATTTCCTATTCCTTCCTCCATTTTTGATGAAGCTTGAGTGTTAGGAAATGAAAGTCAAGTTATGAAGAGAAGGGGATTGAGCTAGAGTTAATAGCTTAGGCTAATGGGCTAAACCAAACCCAAAGTCCAAAGTGAATAAGTGACAAAATTCCACTAACCCCAAACATATCAAAGTTTATATCAAAAAGATCGCAAACGTTGATTTGAACTCAATGGAAGTGGTCCCGAGTCCTAATTCGACCGTATGCAAAAATTTACTTTTCGGACTAAAATCCGACTAACGATAAAATAAAATAAAAAATATATTTAAATATTTAATCGTAAAATATGCGGGTTGTTACAGACTCCCCTCCTTAAAGAAATTGCGTCCTCGCAATATTTAAGAAGAAGATATAAGGTAACAACCATGAAAGCATACCAACACAAAAGGAATTTGAAATAAGAAATTCACCTCAATGAGCATGGGAAAGTAAGTCCGGATGTGTTCGCTCGATGAACTCTCTAGATTCCCAAGTGCAATCCTTAGGATTTGAGGACCATTGGACTTTAACAAGCGAAACATCTTTATTTCGAAGGCGCTTGACCTTCGAAGCAATAATACGAATAGGATGTTGCTCATAAGTTAAATTAGGTGAAACTTCAATTTCTTCCACAATACCGGGCTCAAGAATAGAATCGGAATCTCGAAGACATTTTCGTAGTTGAGAAACGTGGAACACATCATGAATAGCAGAAAACTGAGCCGGTAATAAAAGGTGATAAGCCACGGAACCAATACGTTCGGTGACGGGAAATGGACCAATATATCGAGGTGCCATCTTTCCAGATCGACTGAAACGTACAACACCCTTCATAGGTGAAACACGAACAAACACAAGATCTCCCATAGAAAATTCTAATTTCCTTCTCCGGTTATCGGCATAGGATTTTTATCTACTGTGGGCTTCTTTCATCCTATGACGAATAAGTTCAACCTTCTCTGTGGAATCACGATTAAAATATGGACCTAAAACCAGCTTCTCACCGGCCTCAAGCCAACAAGAAGGAGATCGACATGGCCTTCCATAGAGTGCCTCGAAAGGTGCCATACCAATACTAGATTGGAAGCTATTATTATAGGAAAACTCAATAAGAGAAATATGATCTTCTCAACTTCCACCAAAATCAAGAACACATGCACGAAGAAGATCTTCAAGAGTTTGATTCACATGCTCAGTTTGCCCATCGGACTGGGGATGATAAGCGGTGCTAAAATTAAGCTTCGTTCCCAAAGCTTTTGAAGACTCTTCCAAAATCCACTAGTAAACAATGGATCACGATCACTAACAATAGAAGAAGGAACTCCATGCAATTTTACAATTTCTTTAATAAAGAGTTTGGCCAGGAGAGGAACGGTTCGAATGGACCGAACGGGAATAAAATGGGCGGATTTAGTAAGTCTATCGACTTTCACCCATAAGCTATCATGACCCAAACGAGAACGGGGAAGGACGTCTGTAAAATCCATGGAAATTTGATCCCACTTCCTAATTGGAATTTCTAAAGGTTGCAATAACCCACCGGGCCTTTGGTGTTCGGCCTTGACAAGTTGGCAAGTCATGCAACACTTAACAAAGTTAGCAATATCAGATTTCATTCCCTCCCAATAATAAAGTCGCTTCATGTCCGCGTACATTTTACTACTACCGGGATGAATGGTAACTTTAGAACGATGAGAATCTTCTAAAATGTCTTTACGAAGGTTACTAATATTTGGCACGATAAGTCTACCAAATTTTTGAATACCGCCACGAGAATCAGTATCAAAGTCTTTCAAACCTTCGATATCAATTTTATCCCTAAGATTTTGGGCAAAAAGAGCCAATTCGGGATCTAGCTTTTGAGCTTCAAGAATGCGGTCTAGAAGAGAAGGATGAGCCTCAAGGCTACATAAAACAAGAGATGAACATAAATCGAAAACACGGTCTCGAGTCTCACAAGTGGACAAAATTCCGAGATCATTCCATTCGGATATCATCATAGAAACAATCGCTTGTTGCTTATGACTAAGTGCATCGGCAACGATTTCCCTATCCGGGAGTATAAAGTATATCAAGATCATAAGCTGCAAGAAATTCGATCCAACGTTATTGTCACAAATTAAGTTCCTTCTGAGAAAATAGATACTTCAAAGATTTGTGATCGGTATAGAGAAAAAATTTCTCTCCCAAATGATAATGACGCCAAATACAAAGGGCGAAAACAATAGCCACGAGTTCTAAGTCATGAGTGGCATACCTAGTCTCGGCTGGCTTCAATTGCCTAGAAGCATAAGCAGTAACACTTTCTCTTTGCATAAGAATGACACCCAAACCAACGCGACTAGCATCGGTATAAACAATAAAATCTTGGTTTCCCTTGGGAATCACAAGAATAGGAGCACTGAAAAGGAGTTCTTTTAATTTCTGAAAAGAAGCTTCACATTTGTCCGACCAAATGTATGTACCACCTTTCTTTGTCAAACTAGTAAGAGGCACGGAAATTTTTGAAAAGTCCTTTATGAAACGGCGGTAATAACCTGCCAATCCAAGGAAACTACGAATTTCCATCACACTCTCCTGTCTCTTCCAATTTTGAATCGCTTCAATCTTTGAAGGATCCATGGAAATTCCGGATTCAGAAATAATATGACCGGGAAACTTCACACAAGATTGCCAAAAGTGGCATTGAGAAATTTTTTCTTTTAATTGTTTGCTCCCTAGAGTTTCCAACACAATCCGAAGATGCTTTTCATGCTCCTCCTCGGTTTTTAGAATACACAAGAATATCATCAATAAAAATGAGAACAAACCGATCGAGGAAGTCTTTGAAAACTCTATTCATAAGGTCAACGAAATAAGATGGAGTATTCGTTAGCCCAAATGGAATAACAAGCCATTCATACGATCCATAATGAGTACGGAAAGATGTTAAAGGAATAATATCCTCTGAAATACAAAGCTGATGAAAACCGATAGCTAAGTCTAATTGTGAAAAGACTCTAGCACCACTAAGTTGATCGAATAGATCGTCAATCTGAGGTAAAGGATATTTATTCTTGATAGTAAGATCATTAAGCTTGCGGTAGTCAACGCAAAGCCTAAGTGTACCATCGGATTTCTTCACAAAAATTGTCGAAGCTCCCCAAGGAGAGGAACTTGAGCGAATAAATTTCTTCGTCTCCAATTCGGATAATTGTTTGCGCATCTCCTCATTCTCCTTATTGGGCATGCGATAAGGAGGACGAGTAATGGGTTGAGCTCCAGGGATGAGATTAATCTTGAACTCAATCGCTCGCTTAGGTGGCAATCCTAAAACGGGCTCAAATATGTCGGAAAATTCACGAACAACGTGAATAACAGAAATGATATCCTCCTCATCATCATTATCGTCATCATTAGAATTTAAAGAATATAAAGATGCAACTAAGCTGGAATCCGAATCTTTAAGGTCAATAGAAATCTGCTTAACAGATTGAGGATGTCGAAGATAAATAGTCCGCTCAGGACATAGGATTTGGGCTTTATTGCGGTTAAGCCAATCCATTCCCAAAATCTTTCCAAAGCCTAAGTAGCGCATAACATGCAAATCGACTCGGAAAGAAAAATCACACAAAATAATCTCAACATCTTGACACAATAAACTGATTGTTGCGGATCCACCAACCAGATTCGCAATTCTCAAAGAAGTCATTAAGCACAAAACATCCAAAGAAAAAGCATCAACAAGTTCTTTTGAAATAAAAGAATGGGACGCACCCGTATCAAAAAGCACCCGATTAGGACGATCACGAAATAAAATAATGCAATCAAGGATAGAGTGAGAAATACCTTTACCACGAGATGTGTTGCCAGGGGCTTGAGCAACATTAAGCTTTCCCTCCTTCCTATTTTGAAGTTTGGGACAAGACGATAAATAATGGTCCGGGCTTTTGCAATAGCGACAAGTACGAGGCTTTGAACACTTGTTCGCATAATGGTCCTTAGAACCACAATTGTAGCATTGCCCACCACTTGGGGTAGAAGTCTTTGTTGCCGGAGAGGCTTGCTTCCCTTTCTTATTGTTGGGATAAGGACCTTTAAACTTATTAGGCCTTTTCTTGTTGTTGAAGTACGATTTGGCACCCATAACTTCAACGTCACTTTCTTTATCAGCCTCTTCAAGTCGAAGAGCGATATCAACTAGTTGATCAAAAGAAACTTCTAACTTTAGAAGTAATGGCTTCTTGAGATTTTTATTCAAGCCATAGACAAATCATTGGTTCTTCTTCAATGGGGTGTTTATACATTCGACCTCGTATTTAGAAAGTGACTCGAAAGATGCGACATAATCTGCCATGGAGGATTCACCTTGAAAAAGGTTAATGAATCGGCGAGCCAAAGTCACCTTCTCAGCTTCTGACACAAATTTTAATTCAAAGCGTTCCCGGAATTTCTCCCAAGTAAGATCCGCTTCTACTATTTCAGAAATAAGAAGCTCATACCAATCTAATGCTCTTTCTTGGAGCATACTAGAGGCCACCTGAACACGGTGAAGATCAATAAGATTCATGCGAGAAAAGATTCGATCGCACGATCTCAGCCAAGCCTAGACTTCTATAATGGTTTTGAACCTTTGAATGGCATTCCATCCAAATTGGTATAATCGCTGCAAAAACGTGCAAATCCAGACCTAGGATGTGTAGACTCCGGATTAGATCCGGCTGCTCGAGCATTCCTTACTAGATCAAGAAGCTGCTGACAGACATAAATACTCCATCCTGGGGAGTAACACGAGATTGACCGGCGCAGGGACAGCCAGGTCTAACCATTTCTCTTCCTTTAGAAAAAGAAAGAAGAAGGATAAGGTTATTCACCAAATGAATGTCAAGCAATCTTGATAGGTAAACAAGGAATCATAAAGAAAATAGGATGAATCGGTACGAAGACTCGAATTAAATCCTAAAGCATGATTCCTAAGATGGACTTAGGACGATGATCCTTGTTAGATTATTCTACATTGTTCCGAAGTTTGGCTTTGATACCAAGCTGTGACGCCCCACCTCAATACCCACACTAGCCAAGGACACTACGGGGTAATGCCATCAATTAGCGTAGAGAATAAGGCTGTTGAAGAGCGACCCTCCGTGTAATTGCTTTGTGCGAATACCGATATGTCAGATAGTACAAGAAATCCGACGCATCGATACAAACTCAAAGCTACTACACAGTGGCTATATAAAGTCTTCGGAAACAAACATAGAAATAAGCATAACACAAATCAGTCACAGATATCCATATCACAAAGGCTAAAAATATATGAATATAACACTTGAAAGTGTACATCAGTGTAGTGGTCTAACAAGATCCACAATATCACAAAGAATAGCTACAAGTGCTACACAAAAGAATAAGTATACATCAATGAGTCTATATCTCAAATGTATACAACAAAAACTACTAATCTATGTAGTTAGCCAAAGATCAGGGTGATGATCCCAGATGTGAAGTCAAGCAGAAGCACCTGTAACATCTTGGTCTGACGCGAGTATTATTTAATAAGAAAATAATAAACGAATCAGTCTAGCTATAAATATCAGATAAAATGATATAGAATAAGAGATATGACATAAATATATAATAACCATAAAGCTATACTTTGATCAGTATGCAATTGAAAAATCAACTAGGGATTAATCAATATCACGAGAATCTTCTCAAAGATCAAAAGGAATATCATACTCCCTATTTACCAAATCACCAAACTATAAATATGGATAATAATATCAATGTCAATCACAAAAGTTAATGACACACAAATTCACCAAAACACAAAATTGATAACAAATATCAATGAAAATCAAGAAAATTGGTGAAATACAAAATTCTAGAAATCATTAATGGAAATCCAGAAATCACAAAAGGGGGAGGCCTATCACAAAACGGGAGCATAAAAGCTCACCAACACGTGTATCACAAAATGGAACGCTATTCCATGGTAGCTAACCATTAATTTTGAGCCGAAGCTCCACAAAACAGCCCGAAGACCATGGGTCGCAATCCCACCAAATTGAGCCGAAGCTCCACAGAAATGGGGTTTAGTCTCCCTCATAGACAAAGAGACATCGCACATTTGCTAGTCTAAATCACAAAAATGATCATCATCGATCATCAAGAAGTGTCAATTACAATAAGCTAGTAAATATATGAGCTTAGCTTCATGTCCCATAACCACTAGCTTAACTTAAATATTTACGAACAAATTGTAGATCTCCACTCGAAATTGTCACAAGAAGTTCAATCGAACAAGTCCTAGAATTAACCGCCGAAGTAAACGCGAGCGTTTCATACCACTTGTTTTACCAAGTCGTTTAATTAGATTTCTCATACGAGTGAGGTAAATGTTTGTATATACTAGTAGGTTGGAAAACTGTCTTATGAACAAGCTTGATATTGAAAATAGAGTTGAAATCGTTTTGATAAAAGAGTTTTGATATTTACAATTAGTATACAAACCTTTATGTTTTAATGTGACAAACCACAAAAATGATTGTAGAAACAATAGGTCACAAAAATTCACGTTCGAAGACATGAATAAAATCCAAAGAAAGCAATTCCAAAGCCATCCAAGTGTAAATACGCCTGCGACATAACATAGTTCAACACAGGAAATTAGCGCGACCAACAAGGCGCGGCCTATGGGGGTGAACGACCTAACACGGTCGAGCTAAGTAGTGGTGCGACTTACCAGGGGCGAGCGACCTAATGTGGTGGTAAGGCCGAGCGACCTAACAGGGCGAGCGACCTAGTGTTAAGCGACTTAAGGTGGTACGAGCCTGTGCCAAGCGACCTAAAGGTGCAGGAAGGACGAGCGATATAGCCGTGCGACTTAAAGGGTTGCGCGACCTAGTGATAAATAGGCCTATCGACCTAAGGTGTGCGACCTAAATGGTTGCACAGGCCGAGCGACCTAAAGTGGAACGACTTAACTGGAATGGGCTAGCATGGCCGAACGACCTAAATGGTGACATGGGCTGAGCGACCTAAAGCAAAGCGACCTAGTTATTGCCGAACGACCTAAGGATGAACGAGCTATATGCAGGACGAGAATCTCAAGTGTGCATGCAGCACGGCCTAAGGGTTTTAGAGCTCAAAACTCTCCCAATTTGCAACCGATCGAGCACGAACGCTAGGGCATTAGGCCAGTAGGCTACCCGATCATATTGGCTCCTCGATGCATCACCAAAAACGTGTTTAAACATCAAAGATTGGATTTTTAAAGATTTGAACCCAAAACGCTGAAAATTGGGATTTTCACCAATTCAATCCAAACCAAAGCAAATGCACATGAAAAAGTGTTAGGAATTCATACCCAACAATCAAAGATAGTTATAGACAAAGATGTGAGATAAAAATCTCACCTTTTCACAAAATCAATGAAAGAGAAGCTTGAAAGCAAAGGAGAATCAACCCAAGAAGCTTGAATCAATGTCTTCACTTTGAATTTGGAGTTAGATGTTGGATTTGCAAAGAACTAGGGCTTGGAGTTTTAATTTCCCATTCCTTCCTCCATTTTTGATGAAGCTTGAGTGTTAGGAAATGAATGTCAAGTTATGAAGAGAAAGGGGTTGAGCTAGAGTTAATAGCTTAGGCTAATGGGCTAAACCAAACCCAAAGTCCAAAGTGAATAAGTGGAAAAATTCCACTAACCGCAAACATTTCGATATACTCAAAAAGATCGCAAACGGTGTTTTGAACTCAATGGAAGTGGTCCCGAGTCCTAATTCGACCGTATGCAAAAATTAACTTTTCGGACTAAAATCCGACTAACGATAAAATATAAAAAAAATAAAATATTTAAATATTTAATCGTAAAATATGCGGGTTGTTACAACAACAGACACATTTTCATTCTGTATATGTATTTGTCATCTAAAATATGAAAGACCCTTTCTTAAATAAAGAGACATACACGCGCGCGCGCACACACACCCATATATCTCTGTGTGTGTATGTGTTTCCATGTATAAATATATGTGTGTATAAATAAAAAATATTATGCATAACTATTTAAATTGAAATAGACATTACTTATATTACATGCAATAAATCAATGAATACAATGTCTAATTAAAGTAGTTTAAAAGTTTACTTCTACATTGTACACAACCCTTTTGAAACTTTATGTTAAATACAAATATCCTGATACATAAACGATATTACATAAATAAAAAAACTCATGTACACATAAAATCGAAAAAAATTGAAATAAAATTAAATACAATACATGTAGTTTGTGAAATAGAACCAATCATTAATTTAATGTTTTCCTTTTTTTAATTAACTAATTTTGTTTAAAAATGATAAATACATAACATAATTAAGTCATCGTATTATGTCATCAACAAAGATTGAATTAATGCAATTCCTTCGAAGTTTTTTCATATATCAATTTATGTGTAAACATTCAAAACTAAATCTTTTAATATAAAAACTAACTTATTAACAAGAATATTCCAAAATTTAATTTTGTTTTTTAAAATAATAATAATGTCAAACGACATAGCCACATACAAATTCATAGTAAGAAGGCCTAGATCTGGGTTAAATAAACTAGATAAATAAAAACACCGAACAAAGATAAATGACTTTATTATTGTTCATAACAAAATAGCAGTGAATATAGCAATAATTTTTTTTCAACATGATAAGAATATATAGTTGTTTCTAGAAGAGGGTTTGAGACATTCAAATCAAAATGTGAATTCATACATATAAACAGAGGGGAGAGATAGCCAATTAATAGGACGTAAACAAAAATAAAAAAATATGTAAATATATAGAATTACCTTGGGATGAAGCCCAGAGAAACACCTTGAATGATAAAACAATTCCAAGATCTAGTAGATCACTCTCTAGATCTGCAGCAAGCAAGAGACAACCATCTATTTCTATATAATTTTTCTTGATTAAGTTTTGGAATTTTTGGAACTTTTCCACCATGAATATTCGGCCTAGATGTTTCTATATACATAAAAGAAAATGGCAAAGAGAAATCTAATCTGAGGTGGAAACAAATATGTAATGAAGATATGGTCTTTTATCTCCTTTAATTAAGATTGCCGCTTCAATTCTATTTCAGAAACAATTACCTTCTCTACACCATAGTCGGCCATCATATTGGGTGTAGATCCAAAAAATTTCAAAATCCAGTTATTATTCTCCATTTAATTCTAATTTAAATTTCCTATCGATATCGTATACCATGTGAACCTTGTATAAATGCACATTATTGATTAATAAAGGAAATCAAACAAATCAAATAAGAATTATTTTTAATAATTAATATTTTATAAATATTAATTTATTTAAATCCCATTTTGTTGTTTATCTTGTGTAAATCGAATTTAAACATTCTACCAATATTGTATATCGATAAACACGTTTGTAACTTTCATATACACGCTTTACTAAATACTAATGGCACCCAATAAATTGAATAAATATTAATATTTCTTTAATATTAATAAATTTATTTAGTTTTCAATGATTGAAAATTGAAAGTTGATTAAATATGTGGTTGATTTGGAATATTCATCATTTTTGTTATGTGACTCAAAGATTTGACAATATGCGCCTTAATGGACCCGAATCTTCACTAAATTGAAAAAACAAGTCCACCAAAGTATGGACCATTGGTTTGGTATCCTGAAAATAAATAAATTGTAACGTTTTGAAATTTCGACTTTCGAAAATCGACATTAATACGTCCACTGTATCAACTGCCGAGCAATCGAACGCCGGAAAACTGAACCATTAGGGTTAAAGAAGAAGAAAAAAAGATAGAAGAAGAAAGAAAGAAGACGCAACAGAACAATATCAGAATCTCACAGTCGCAGCGGAACAACATATAATAGATAAATGAATAATCTTTAAATCAAAAGAATTGTATCAGTTATTACATTACATCACATTACATTACATTATGAGAGTTTACAACAACAATACTCGGAAAAGAAATACTATATACTAGTTGATACGCCATGCCATCCAGCTTGCCTCCAGATCTCTACAGCAACTCCTGAATTTCAGAATGACCTGATAACCTGACTCTAGATTGCCCGTGTAGAAAATGATGGGCACCCAGAGTTTAGAAAGAGAACAATAAACTCCAGGTCAGTCATGGGACTGGTGTGAGAACTTAAACAGTTTATCTTTAAAAACAAATAAAGTAATATTTTAAAATAGATCCGCAACGTTTTTGGAAAATGAAACTACCATAAGGCCTCCCGCACACACACACAATGCAAACGCAGAATCGGAGGAGATTTCTCCTTATGATAGTTAAACATGATTGACACACAAATTTATTTGATATTATTATTATTATTAGTGCAAAGTGTAGAAAAACATTTCGAAAGTATAATATAAATCTTAGCCAACATAGACATTCCGAACTATGCCTACTATAGCTACCATCCAAACAGTGGTGACCACCATAAGTAATTGGCAGGTTCTACAACTAAAACCGTACAAGGTGCGTATTAGTGTTTGGATTTCCAACAAATGGTCAGGCCAAGGAACTTCCCATTGCCACATGGGTACGCCTCTGGAAAGACGCCCCGAGAACCTAACCAGATCTCTGCCAACACAAGGCCGGGTTACCCCTAGCTGGGTAACTACTGACACGAGTATGCCATCCCCCGGTCGTAACCGACCTTTATCCCGGGATTCACCAACAACCACAAAATAATAAGTTTGCAGCAACAACATAGGTTAAGTATCTGGGCTCCATACCATGATACCACCTCTATCCAGAAGGAAATGACATACACTAAGGGGGCGCTATCCCCTAATAACCTTGCTGCATCTTTACTGTTTTGACCATTACCGGGGCGTGAGGTTCGACGAAGTCTCTTCCACAAAGCTACGCTTTGATCAACAAATGATCATCAGCACTCTGTATGCCACATTACCAATTTGGGAATGTATCACTAGTAACCATCAACTACATAACCTCTGAGCTCGTATGTCTCAGAGAAGGGTGTTAAGCTAAGAGGATAAATTCTCCGCCACCAACAGAAATGTATTTGATAGAAACTAGCTTTACATCTCAAATTGTAACGTCAGACACACATCCATACAAGTTCATTCCAGAATCGAACGGAACCGAAGGCACTTCCAAAGAAGCCCTTGCAATTCGGATATTCACTAATCACGTCCGAACTTCCCATCACAAAGGGTGATAAAATCTCTATATCGGAGATCAACCGATGCAGAGTCATTCGACGGTAATCCTTCCATTTTCGAAAATATCCGGTCTTCAACACCGGTCTTCAAATGCTATCCATTACGACATATCACTATTCGGAATGGGATTTATGACCCAAAGGTCCTCTCCCGGCTAAACCGAATACAGAGCGCTTATTTTAAAATAAGTGTAGCATTCAAATACAAGCAAATCACAACAAATACCCATTTAAAGGTAAATATTGATAGTCGGCTATTTAACTATCAATAGATATGCACAACATCACCAGATTCCAAATAATTTCCCAATTATTTATTTTCCAAAAATATCTTTACAAGATATATTTTCCACACTTCAACCATTTGAAAATAAATTTCGTATCACTTTTCACCTTTACAACTTTTGAAAACAAATTTCAAATCATTTTCCTTACGCGGAAACACTTCCAAATATTTATTCATTTTTAATTTATCATTAAAAGATAAAAACCCAAAACATTTCACTCCATATTGGAAAAAATTTCCATACTTATTTTATAATAAGTAATTCACAAATTTATTTATTTCAACATTTGGAAAATATTCAATATACTTAAATCACAATTAAGTATATATTTTATTCTTTAAGGAAAACATTCTCTTAAACGCATTCATTTGAGTCAAAATGAATGTTGCGTAAAACATCGTTACGACAACCCAAAATCACTAGTATAGGGATTCGACATTTAGGTAGATATATAAATCCCAATACTATATAAAACATTTTCTTTCGAAAATCATTTACTATAGCAACAGTGTTATAGTCCATCTTTTCCTTGTTTCTGGAAAACGTCTATTTCAACAATGAATGTTGAAATCTATGATTTCGATCTTTAACACATTTTAAAACAACTTCAAATCGTTTTAATTCTATTTAAAAGATCACTTCCTAAAATGATTCTTTAATATATTATTCACTGTCCAAAATTATGAATATTAATCGTTTACCTAATTCAACACTTCAACATATTTAATTTAAAGGATTATCCACAGTCCAAAATCGTGGATATATCTCCTTTAATAAGCTTTCATATTTACTTATCAAATTCAATTGGTTTTGGATTTATAAAACAACGTTTATAAATTCACATTTATATAAATTTTATAAAAACTTTAACTTATAAAATCCCTTAATTAACAAATTCTATTTATATCTCATTTAATTGCCAAAATCCAATTTATAAGTAAATTACTTATAAATCTTTTATTTTACAAAAATATATTCATTTTATAACTTCACAATTTATAAATCTATAAATTTCATTCACTTATGAAATTCATTTATACTTCATTTTAACACTTATAAAAACTCGTTTTATAATTCCAATATTTTCATTTATAAATATCAATTTTATAAATCTTTTGTATAAACCGTTTATAATAATTCAAAAATCCCAATTTAAACCATTTTACAAATTAATCAACTACTTATTTCAAAAATCACATTTCGGTTATATTTCACGAAAATCATAATTTTTATAACATAAAAATTATAACGTTTATTTATTTAAAATGAACCAATTCCAAAATTCAATAAAATGTATACTTTCAAAAATCACTTGTAAATCCTTTTAAATTCGAAATAGTTACTTTTAACATTTTTAAAACTCTAAAAATAGGCCCGATGCTGCAACAGCACTAAATATAACAGTCACGGCTTCCAAACATCATATATCAATATGATAACAGAATATATCACAATATCTGTAAATAAATCAATACTGTTGAGGAATCCAGTTGGATCCCTCCAACCTATTTCCCTGCATCCACAGATGTTAGCACAATACCAATTCCACTTCGAGATGGAATATTGCGGTATATGGGATTATATAAAATATTATCCGCTATTATGCGGCGCAATAGGGTCTCATCCGCTATATAATGCGAGAAATCAACTCCAAGTACATATATAATACCAATTCCACTTCAAAGTGGAATATCGCGGTATATGTGTTTAATAAATAACATCTGCTTAATATACGGCGTATAGGGTCTATTTCAATACAATAGATAGCAATTTATCATTCAATCACACAACCAAGCAATTTTAAATCTAACTATTTAAAATTTAAATCGAAACAAATTCGATTGAGTGAGAAGTTCTCACCTTGATTCCAATACAGTTGCAGTGTTTTATTTCGAATAAAATTGAACGCGCGTTTAATTTTACCTAGAATTTTCACTAGCTCCAATCAATTCAAATCTAGCTCCATCGCGTATTCGTTTCGTCAATTTTCGACCTCGTATGAACAAGTTACAGCTTTTAGAAGTTTATACGAATTATAATTACAAAACAATTAACATTTTATTTTTTTTATTTTATAAACCATAAATACAGCCGCCCATCCCTTGCCCTAGATCCAGGCAGCACAACCCATCATCTTCTTCCCCAGGTTTCGTACGCACTCAAACCCATCTCGGCCGCCATAAAACCCTAATCAACTAGCCATCATCGTCGACTTCCATGTCGATCAAGCACCACGGTTTTGAAGCCCATCGCGAGTGCTATCGTCGGCCAGAGGCCGGCCATGCTCGGTCAACCCCAAGCCTTGGAATTCATGCTCGATTGCCACACGTTTGAACCCTAATCGTCGAGATTGGCTCCACCAATCTCGATCACCACCGTTGAGATTGTATTACTCGTTGCCCTCTACGTTTTTGCAATTGAAGATTTCTCGAATCGATTGATGGATCGAAAGAAAATTGAGGAAGAAGAAGACACAATTTCGGCCATAGTTTTTGAGGTCGGCGGCAGCCACCCTAGCCAGGGTTTTTGTTGAAAATTGTGAAAATAGGGGTGCTTTCATAGAAAATTCTCAAATAATATTCATCCGAAAATTTTCCGAACTCCAAACGAAGCGTGCCACCTGGCGTTCATAATGTTTTAAACCCCCATTCTGAATGCAATGGAATATGTATCGAGAGCCAATTCGATCGTATTTGGAAGATAGGTTTTCGAATCGATTATTTTAAATTTAAAATTCACTTAAACCGATTTCTGTGCGTTTTAGCTTGCCCCGGACAAAACATAAATCCGATTGACACGAAATTTGAAATCTTACAATAATTTAACATTACGGATCCGATGAAACTGATTTCGTCAAAATCCGAGACTGTTTGAAAAATGACTATTTTTACTCGTCAATTAAATATTAAAATATTCAATTTCTGCAAATTAACTTTTAATTCAATTTTTAAAAGTTCTATAACATCATTCTAACTCCAATATGGTTAAACACAACTTTACAAATCAACTTTAATCACATTAAACCCAATTTCCAATTATTTCTGTAATTTCAAATATTAAATTATCGATTTAATTATCCAATTAAATCTAGATATTCGAAATAAAATTTATTCGACTTACAAATTTTACTTGTAAATATTTAAAAATAAATTAAATATACGAATTTCAAATTACATAAATTCTGGGTCGTTACATAAATAAACATATATCGGAGCACTAAGAGTATAATGCATAGTGGAATAGTAAAATATAATAAATTATATAGTTACAGACCTAGATTGACACTTTCAATATCTAGTGTCCTTGTTAGTGCCGAGCGTGCATAAGGAAACATCTCCTTCAACTATTCCTTCCTTGCACCAGTACCTATCTATCTAAATCTATCCTATGGGTTGTAATGAGAAGGGGTCGGAAAACGTTCCGATGATTGGTAAATTATACACTTTATACATAACATTAGTTTATGCCTATTGTCTTCCATCACATGTTATGACCATAACTATATATATAATTTATACTCCATGTATACGTATGATATGCCCCATCTTTCCGAAGTAGACCACAACTATATATATACATATATAAACACACAAATAGTACCAAAACCCCCCTACGGACTAAGATGTTAGAACTGGGCAAGCCCGTAGTGGAATTAAATGGTAAATTTCAAAAAAAAATTGTATTTTTATCAGGCCTATGAAGTCTAATCCATTTAGAACTTTTTTTAATTTCCTTTTTAAATAAAATCAATATTATATTTAACTTTATAAATAGAGATTAACATTATATGATTTGTATTGTATTTTTTATATGTGTATCATATACACATAGTATGTGTGCATGTAAGACATAATAATTTGTTTATAGTTTAACGTGCCTATATATAAATGTTGGGATTTAAACTGCAACCGACATGTTACTCCCTCTAGTGTTTGATCATGCTGTCCAAATGAAATATATATATGCACAAAATGATATATATATATATATAATTTATATATATAAATGTAAATAATTGATAGTTATACTAATTTATATATAAGATATATAAGTGTGTGAGTATATATATATATATATATATATATGTATGTATGTGCACATGTACAATTTATATTATAATATCATTTAATAATTGATATAAAATAATTTTCAATATAAATATTTATGTGTATATTACTATAGCAAACTTGAGAATAAAATAACAATTTTATTATTATTATTAATTTCTCAAAATAATATGTATTTGGAAATACATAAGAATATTTGAATATATATATAATAAATTATATATATATAATAAAATTAATATATATATATATATAGAACTCTCAACTTGGGATTTATATATCTATATATACACACTTATATATATTTAATTGTAAACGTTTATTAATTTACAAACATATATATATATATATGTACACACTAATAGCAATAAATTTTGTTTATAAGTTAATGTAAATTTGTAGCCATGGCTCATATAAAAAATTTATGATAATATTTTTCATTTATTTTTATTTATAAAATGATTTCTATATAAACGATTTATAATTAAATATAAACCCACTTAGAAAATTACTAAAAATTATCAAAAAATTAATTTTAAAATCTGAATTTTTTATTATATTTAATTCGACACTTCTTTTCATATTTTATTTGTATTCGTATATATTTATTTGATTAAATAATTAATTTCTAGTTAGGTAATTAGCTAAATTAATATATAAATATAAAATAAATATAATATATATTAAAGTAATTTTAATAGGATGAATTAAAATTACATAAAAATTAATTTAATAACTTTTAAAACATTTATTATATATTGTTATTCTTTATTAAATGATTTATTATGCAAAAAGTGCATATTTAAATAATATTTAATTAAGACGATTCTTTTTAAATTAGGTTGAGAATTTAATGCTAAAAAAATGATATTTTTTTTATACATATATGCACTAATATATTTTCAAACATTAAATATGTGAAGGCACACCAATAAACTAGATTTGTAATACTTATACCTAAGCATTATATGATATAATAATTAACCAAACAATGATAAATAAAGGTAAATTAAAGAGCAAACTTTCCCAAAGCCTATTAAAGACATGTTGAAACAAAGTTGAGTGCTCCTTGAATTAGATTCACAGCTTGGAAGATGCCAGCTTCAAATGTCTACCACTATTGTTCGGATTGAAGTGTTTTTGATATGTATTTGAATTTGAAATTTTTTGTTACTTGGAATGAGGTTTAGTAGAGATTTGTAGCAAGGACAAGTGGGAAAAATTTGTAGAAAATTGGGTTAAGTAGCATTACATAAAGGAGAAACAAGGAGCAAAAAGTGGATCACCATCCTTCTCTCTCTCTTTACCATTTTTTTCCCTTCTAACCATTCAAACCACACCCACCTGCCAAATACTGGCTGGACTGATTTTTTCACTTCCTTTATCATGTTCGATATGTGCCTCAAGTGTAATCCAAGCCCAAACAATATTCGTCGCGATTTAAATCCAATTTAAACGTGTACCGATATTGAATATCGATCAATATATTTATAAATATTATAAACACACTGTTTACTATTATTTAACACATCACATAAAATTTTATAACGAATATCTCATAATTAAATAATTAATTTATAACAAATATAATTTAATTAAATCAGGTGGTCAATGGACTATACAATGTTTCGGTTGTCTGACTTTTTAGTGTAAATTTGGTCAGTGGCGATTAATATCGAACAATCCGAATAACAACATTGACACGTTACTTAGCAGGTGGTGTATCATTACAATCCGAATAATAACGTTGACACGTTACTTAGCAGGTGGTGTATCATTTTGGCCAAATTATCGTTTGCTTAGTTTTGGTAAAATTAAATTTTACTTTATTAAGTATTACCTGGTTGTGACTATTTTTTACACCAATTCTTTTCATCAAAACTATATCAGTTTAGACTTAAGGAATTCGGTAAACTCTATATTCCAAAAAAAGTCCTTGGTTCAATAATAACAATCATGATTAACCAAAATACTCTAGCCAGGGATTTTGACTTTGAATTGACTTCAATTGACCGTGACACTAACCTCGTATATCCGAGGAGACGAATCCTCTCTCGAATAGTTCTTCATTTTCAATACTTCCATTCGAACAAACTATAGTCGCTCGATAAAACCCACATCATGATTTTATAATAATCAAAGTGGAGGTTTCATATTGAAGATCGACGGTATTCTTAAGTGTAGAGAACTGTGTAAAACTGTCACATCGATATTTTCTGTTTGACCGTAGTTATATTACCAAAAGAAAACTATCAAGTGAATCATTCCATAATTATCTAATAACTATTAGCACGTAACCCTTAGGTGTCCCCAACTGTCATGAATAATACACTACCTAACATTTGTGGAGCATTACATAGTCTAGTCTCACTAGATATATCTATATCTGGTCTTGTTGCATCTTGACTAGGAACATTTAAAATGTTGTGCTTAATATATTGTGATATAATACCTATGATTACAACTATTTGTAATTACAATCACAAACACACAATTTGTCGATTTTTTGTCTAAGTTTAATTAAAAATTTAATTATTTATTACATATTAAAACAAATAAATAAAGAAAGAAAACACCTTTATTACAAATGAGAATTGATTATAGAGTTAATTAATTTACATAATTACATAATTGGCCTAAGTAATTCCCCTAACTCTATCAATCTCCCACTTGAACTTGAGGTCAATTATAGAATCTCATTCCCATTCCTACAATCCGCTTCTCAAGAGCTGATCGAACTAAACCTTTAGTGAATGGATTTTCTATGTTATCCTTGGTATCTACCCTTTGTATCACGACCTCTTTCTTCTCAATGAATTTTCTAATGAGGTGGAGCTTCGTAAGAATATGCCGTGACTTCTTGTGTACTCTGGGTTCCTTTGCGATCTGCATCTCCATATTGTTATTACAAAAAAATGCCATAGGATTCTAGGTATCTAGAATCACTCCAAGCTCACTCAAAAACTTATGCATCTAGACTGCCTCATTAGTTGCTTCATTGAGGGTGATGTACTCGGCCTCCATCGTGGAATCAGCTACTGTTGCTTGTTGGGAACTTTTCCAACTAACGGCTCCACCGTTAAGCATAAAGACATAACCGCTAATTTACTATCATCTATATCATTTTGAAAGTTCGAATCCGTACACCCCTTCAGAAGGAGGTCCCAATTCTCATATATGAGGAATAAGTCCTTGGTATTTCTTAAATACTTAAGTATACATTTTACGACCATCCAATATTTTTCTCCGAGATGAGGCTAGTGTTAGCTTTCGCATTTAATGTTTATTGCACATCCGGTCCAGTACATAGCATAGCATGCATTATGCATCCTATGCCTGAAGCATAGAGGATCCTTTTTCATACGCTCTTTCTCCTCATTGGTATGAGGAGCATTCTTCTTAGAAAAAAGATTCTAGAATGTGTTGGAGCGTTTCCACGCTTGGAATTCTCTATACTAAACCTTTTTAGTATAGTATCTATGTAAGGGATTGGGATAATCCCAACAGCCTCTTCGATATATTTCTATAGATCTTTATACCTAATATATATAGGCTACTTCTCCCAAATCCTTCGTTGAGAAGTTCTTAGAAAGCCACGCTTTCATTGATTGTAACAACGAAGTGTCTTTACCATTCAATAATAGATCATCAATATATAGCACCAAAAACACGATGGCTTTGCCCTGTTCCTTTCTATATACGCATGCTTCCTCTGTGTTTTGATAAAAACCATATTATTTGACTACTTTATCAAATCACTTGTTCCAACTACTTGAAGCTTGTTTAAGTCCATAAATGGACTTTAACAACTTGCAAGATTTGTCCGCATTCCCACTGACCATAAAACCCTCGGACTGCAACATATAAACGGTTTATTTTAAATCACCATTTAAAAAAACCGTCTTTACATCCATTTTTCATATTTCATAGTCATAGAATCTAGCAATGGTAAACATAATCTAAACGGACTTAAGCATGACTACAAGTGAAAAGGTCTTGTCATAATCAATGTCTTGAATTTGACGAAACCCTTTTGCAACTAGCGTTGTCTTATAAGTCTCTACTTCTCCATATGCATTTGGCCTACTCTTAAAAATCCATTTACAACTGATGAGTTTTATCCCTTCGGGTATTTTTGATAAAGTCCAAAAGTTGTTTTCATACATGGAATCCATCTCGAATTTCATTGCTCCAAGTTAGAGTATAGAGTTTTTACTCTGCAGTACTTGTTAGAATGATAGAGGAGTGTCGTCATCTAAGACACAGTCCTCCTTCTCCCCATTCACGATAAAACCATAGTATCTCTCTGATGCATGAGATTCCCTACTAAACCTTCTAATAGGTTGCATGTTATTGTGTACTGGTGAACTTGGTTCTCTTACTATTTCAGCCTCAGTGTTAGTTTCTTGGATCACGTCCAAGTCTACAACCTCGCTGTTATTTCCTTTGATATAAATTCCTTTTCTAAAAACATAGCATGTGTGTGGAAACAATCATCTTTTGTTCCTCTGTGTTGTACAAAATATATCCTCTAGAATTCTTGGTATATCCTATAAACTTGTACAAAGATGATCTTTCCTCGAGCTTATTGGGGCCAATGTTCTTAACATAGGTCGGAACACCCCATACCTTCAAATAATTGAAGTGAGGTTTCTTTCCATGCCATATCTCACATGGCATCTTAGATGCAGATTTAGTGGGTATTAAGTTCAACATATGTGCTACGATTTCCAACGCATATCCCAAATAGGACAGAGGTGGATCAGCTTTACTCATTATAGAACGAACCATATCTAATAAGGTTTGGTTCTTTCATTATAGAACGAACTATATCTAATAAGGTTTGGTTCTTTCACTTCAACACACCATTGTGTTACAGAGTATAGGGTGGAGTAAACTAATAGAAAATCCTATTATCTTTTAAGAACAATTGGAGCTTTTTTCCAACGTACTCATCTCCTTGATTAGATTGAAGAATTTTAATCCTTTGGTTCGTCTGATTTTCAACTTCATTTTAATAATCCTTAAATTTTTCACAGAAATCGTATTTGTATTCATAAGATACACATATCCTAGTCTCAAGAAATCATCCGTAAAGTTAACAATGCAAGAACTGTTATGTTTGGTTATTATAGGCATAGGCTGCGTACATCACTATGCACTAGCCTTAAAGTTCATCAACTCTTTCATTGCTCCCACTGAAGGGGTGCTTGGTCATTTTTGCTTCGAGACATGACTCATAGGTGTCAAATGATTTGGAAGAAAGTGATGGTAGAAAAGCTTTGGTTCTCAATTCGTGGAGTCTTATCTCACTAATTTGTTAAAACATTTTAAAAGCTATTACTATTTTCCAACTTGTAAAGGAATTGCTCTTTCTATTTTCCATTTTTTCTAGAAGAGGGATTTCCTCCCATTTTATTGATCTTCTTTTAGTTATATTAGACTGACTAAAATTTGTTTCTATTAAAATAGTTTCATTTAAAGTTTTATCAACCAATTTACATTGAGGATTTAGAGTATATAAAGGTTTATAATAAATTCTATAACAAATGCACATTACTATAGATCTTGGAATATAATTATATCTATGGTTTTAGCATTTAAAGTAATAACTTCTAAAATATTTAAAGTAATAGCTTCTAAAATTACCCAGTATATATTTTTGTATTTTTGGTTTAGTATGTAAGATCTTGAGAAAAATGTAGCAAAAATCCATACTGTAGCAAATTCGTACTGTAGCAGTACTATAGCAATATGCTAAAGCAACCCTTTACTCTGTATACTGTCTTTGGATTACAACAACCAAGAGCTGATATAACCAAATCAGAAATGAATTTCTCTATCTAATGAATTATATAACCAAAATTGATTTTAGCCCTGGCTCTCAGGCCAGACAAAGGATTAAATTTGAATTTAATCTTCCAAAATAGATTCCATTTAGAAAATGGTTTTTTGAAAGTTTTTCAAAAGAAGAACAGAAATACTTTCAAGATGAATTTTATAAATTCACAACTGAAAGAAATTTAATGTTTCCCTTTATTCCTTAGTTTACAGTAAATTATATTGAACAATACATTTATGTAATAGAAAGAGATTATAAATTATAAAATGGAAATCTGCTGAAGGCGGTATATCCTCCTCAGCAATCTTTTCAAATAGAAAAAATGGAAAGTACTTAAGCTTTAATGCATTTTCTAAATTACAAATTACTGTAAGAGAAATAAACCAAATGTTTGAACAATAAATTATGCAAATTTGTATTCAGCCATTATTGGTGAACAAATTACTTCACTACAAAACAAAATAGAAAAGATATTTTCTGCTATTTATAATATAAACCTACTGTTTCAATTACAACTGAAGAGGTAAGTGAAGTAATTGCAACTTCAAGCCTTCAACCTCCCCTTGAAATTAAAGGTTTTAAATTAAAAACTGAATCATAATTAAAAAAAGTTTGTTAAATTAAAATCCAAATCTGACTTAGAAAGATTTCTAAAAGAAAGAATGGATAATTTCATGTTAAATACTCTTGAAGAAGAATCTTCTCAACCAAATAATAGCTATCATACAGTCCAAGATGAGATAAATAAACTTGAAAAATATGCATATAAGCCATCACAAAAATTATTTTACTACGGGAGACCTTCTCCTTTGGATTCTTTACCTGAAGAACCAGAATTTATTACTAACAATAGTTACAATGGGAAAATTATATATGAATAGAATATTGACACATTCAGTGAAAAACAAATATTTATGTAGATCATCGTATGCTAATGTATAGCACGGTTTGCAAAAATAATGGTTTAGTAATGACGTTACTATTGCATGAATGATAGTCACTGGTTTTACTGGCTAGCTTAAAGGATGGTGGGATAATTATCTTCCTACATCCTATAAAAATGAAATTTACAACACAGTAAAACAAGAAGATGGACAAATGGTCCAAAATGCTGTATATACTTTAATAGTTACTATTCTAGAACATTTTACTGGAAGAGTATCAGATAATAATGAAAGTGTTCGTACACTTTTACCGAATTTAAGGTGTAAAACATTAATCGATTTTAGATGGTATAAAGATACGTTTTCAAATTGAGCGATAGAATTACTAGAGAGTAATAGCTCTCATTGGAAATCAAAATTTATTGATGGTCTCCCCTCACTATTTGCAGAAAGGGTAAGAAAGTCTTTAAGAAAGGATGAAATAAATATTCCTTATAAAAGTTATACTTATGGTAAGCTTATTGGAACATGCATCCAAGAAGGCTTATCATTATGCAATGAAATAAAATTAAATCAACAAATAAAACGCCAGAATTTAATAGAAAGGAATCAGTTAGGGCAATTTTGTAGTCAATTCGGGATGGATGTTCCAAACATTAAAAAACCCCATAGAAAAGATAACAAATTCAAAGAATCTTTTCGAAAAAAGAAGAAATTTTATTTTCGTAAAAAGATGGAATGAAAAGCCCAAAAAAGGAAAGATTAAATAAAAAGAAAAATAAAATTATCCACTGTTATAGGTGCAGAAAAGTTGGACATTATGCAAATAAATGTAAACTAAAAAAGAAAATTGATAGTTTACAGATTGATAATGAATTAAAGGAAACATTATCAAAACTTTTGCTAGATTCTAACTTTGAAAATGGTTCAGAAATAGAATCCGAAAATGATTCAGATTATTCAGTTACTTCTGAAAAACTTAGAGGTCTTGACGAAGAGTCATCAGAATTAGATGAATGTTGTGAACCCTGTAAACAGGGAAAACCCTATCTAAACCCAATAACAGAAAAAGAAGATGAAAAAGATGAATTTTATAACATCTTCTCACAATTTCAAGATTTAAATATAAGTGTATTAACTAATAGTAGTATGATAGAATTCTTAAAATTAGTTAAAGATCCGGAATTATGATCAAAAATGATAGAAAAAGGAAGATATTCCAGAAACAAGCAAAAATAATGAATCATCAACAGAGACATTTCAAAATATCGAAAGTTCTAAAAATCCATATTCTATGAATGAAGTTCATAAACTTTTGAAAGAACGACAAAGAATTGAATATCCTACTATTGTAGAAGACCTTAATATTGAAATCCAAAATCTTAAAAAAGAAATCCAAATAATAAAAACTGAAAATAGAAATCTTGATTATAGACTCCCTTTTCTAGAACAATCAAAAAAAATTATCCCTATTGAAAACAATCAAATAAATTGTTCTCAAGAGGGATTTATTTCAAAATTGGATATTATAATATCCAAAAATGGTTTGTCAAAATAACCCTTTTAATTGACAACCATATTAAAAGGAATTAACTGCGCTTATAGGTAGTGTGCAGACATAAATGTAATTCAAGAAGGAATAATTCCAACTTGGTATTTTCATTAAACCACAATTCATTAAGTCATGTAGATGGAGGAAAACTTGATATTAATTTTAAATTACCACATGCTTATATATGTAAAAATAAGACTGTATTCCTACAAGCTTTTTACTAGTAAAAAATATTACTAATCAAGTCATACTTGGGACAACATTTATAGATAAAGTCTCCTATAACAAATATTGATGAAAATTGAATAACAGGTATTTACGAAAATAAAACTATTACGTTTGAATTTATAACTAAATCCTTTACAAAAGATCTTACATGAAATAAAAGATCTCTTGACTAAAAAAACCTATCATTTAAATAATCTAAAACAAGAAGTTGTTTCTCTTAATATAGAAAAAAAATCCAAAATTCAAAATTTTAAGAAAACCATAAAATGATTTACAACAAATTTTCTATAGAAATTTGTAATGACCATCCAAATGCCTTCTGGGATAGAAAGAAACGTATTGTTAGTCTTCCATATGAACAGAATTTTGATGAATGAAAAATCCCTACTAAAGCAAGACCATGTCAAATGAATTCTGAATATGTAGAAATGTGTAAAAAAGAAATTGAATCATTATTACAAAAAAGGTTGATAAAACCATCCCAATCACCCTGGTCATGTACTGCATTTTATGTAAATAAACATAGTGAATAAGAAAAGAGGTACCCTGATTAGTAATAAACTACAAACCTCTTAATATGGTTTTTGAAATGGATTAGGCTCCAATTCCTAACAAAAAAGATTTATTAGATAGGCTATATGATTCTATCATATTCTCTAAATTTGATGTAAAATCTGGCTATTGGCAGATTCAAATTTTGAAATCTGACAAATACAAACTGCTTTTATTGTCCCAATTGGACATTATAAATGGATAGTAATGCCTTTTGGTTTGAGAAATGCACCCTCCGAATTTCAAAAAATAATAAATGACATTTTTATTCCATATAGTGAATTTATTATAGTTTATACTGATGACATTCTAGTGTTTTCAAAAGATATTGAAACACATTTTAAACACTTAGACACTTTTAGAAGAATTATTATTCAGAATGGCTTAGTAATATCAAAAACAAAAATGTCTTTGTTTCAGACAAATGTGAGATTTTTAGGCCATAATATTGAAAAGGGGAAAATAATTCCTATAAATAGAAGTATAGAATTTGCTTCAAAGTTTCCTGACATAATAACCGGTAAAACACAGTTACAAAGGTTTTTGGGTAGTTTAAACTATATATCCACTTATTATATTAATCTAACCATAGACGTTGCTATCTTATATGGTAGATTAAAAAAGAATCCAGGCCCATGGACAGAACAGCATACTCAAGCTGTTAAAATTATAAAAGAAAAGGTAAAGAATTTTCCTTGTTTGATGCTTTCAAATTCAAATTGGGAAAAGGTAATTGAAACTAATGCAACAGATATAGGATTTGGAGGAATTTTAAAGCAAATATTCCTAAAAACAAAACAAGAATATCTTGTTAGATTTCATGCAGGTAAGTGGACTAATAGTCAAAAAAACTACGCAACTATAGCCAAAGAAATTCTTGCTATAGTAAAATGTGTTTTAAAATTTAAAGATGATTTATATAATCAAAAATTTATTATAAAAACTAATTGTAAATCTGTTAAATACAAGTTTAATAAAGATTTTAAACATGATGTGTCAAAAAAAATGTTTGCTAGATGGAAAGCTCATTTGGCGCCTTTTGATTTTGAAATCTTTTATTAAAAGGGTGAAGAAAATAGTCTTCCTGATTTTCTAACTCGTGAATTTTTACAAGCAGATGATCTCTAGAGGAAGGTGTAGTTTCTGCTACAGAGGAGGCGACAGAGGAAATATCCTGGCCCAACATAGTAATAGAAAGCTGATAGCAAAAAATTTAACCAACTCAGGAGGTAATAACTCAAATGATCCCCTTTACAAGGAATATTTAGAATTCAAGGAAAGGCAAGAGGCTAATAGCTAAACAACTAATAGCCAAATAGCATCCTCTTTATATGCTGGCATAGCTGGCAATGAGAAAATCCTCATAAGGAAGTCATAATTCTTTTGGAATTTAATGGTCTAAAAAGGGAAAATGATCCCTGGAAGCTAATGCGGAGATATCTGTATACGACGACATTTGCTATTACAACATATATATAAAGAGGATATTATGAGTCAATATTAAAAGCCTCTGAAACTAGAGATCCTAGTGTTTATAGCTTCAGAAAAATAATTATCAAAAGGCTTATATTGCTAGAAGAATGGGGGTTATATACCCTTAAAGAAAAGGAAATGTTTTTATCAGATAAAAAGGTAGGCACTATCAAGTTATGGGATTATGTGGATGCACTAACTAAATTGTTCCTTTATGAAAATAATAAAAAGAAGCATTCATGGTTTATTAAAGTCTGTGCGGAAGTTTATAAATGTCCTATACCAAACTGGTTTTACGAATGGTGGACAAATTATGGACCACCCCTTGATATTCTACCTAAAAAACTAAAAGAATTATATTCTAAATGGGTTGCAGTCTCACCCGAGCTCAATAATCTTGACCAATACCTTATGATATTTGGATCTGGTCCGATATATTTCTTCATTGAATTTTCTATCCCTTGGATATGGAAATGGAAACATGAAATAGGTTATACCGAAAAGGAAATCCCATGTTTGCAAAGATGTGTCTTTACTAAATTTTGGGATAAACTAACCAGGATTGATAATAGCACAAGTCAACTATTTGGCTAAGAAATGATATCTGAAATAAGCAACAAAATAAAGTTATATCAGGAACAGGAAGATGTGATTCAGTACAAAGAAGCTCCAAGCACGTTCCAACATATCATCAGAAAATTGAAGATGCAAAAAGGAACAACCACTAAAGAAGATATTCCTTATGCATATATTGCAGAGGTAAAAAAGGATTTAATAATAAATCTTTGAAAAGAAGACACGAAATCAGACACATCAATGGCATCTTCAAAAGCAAAGGACATAACTAGAGATGATAATTATTCATATCTGAATGATGAGGATTTTGCTGAAATATTCGAAAAAAATTGAGAGAGAGGCCCACGATATGGGAAAAGACAAAGAAAAAATGGTATTGGATTAGTAGCTTTTTAACAAGTGGCCAGTTACTTTAATAATTGTAGACAGGTGGCCATATTCTTTAAGAATAATAAGACAGGTAGCCTATTCTACCTAATACTTTAATAATGACGAAAGATGCTTTTCGGATTCAAAGCATTTGGAATCCGAAGTTAATCAACTTGAATTCGAAGTTGAAGTCCAGCCTCAACTATATAAAGGGAGGTATTTCATTTGAATAGAGAAAACTCCATTCCATCCATCTTCTTTACTTCAAACTTTCAGCCATTAATAAATAAAGTGTAATAAATATAAGTGTGTATTGAAGAAGAAGACTGATTCTTCTGGTCTATATTTGTAAGCTGTATTCTATAAGTTTTTATTTTTTTAACTTTTGTAATATATTGTGTAATATAAGCCTGAATCATAGGCCAGTTTAATTATGTGTTGAATTACTTCTGTTCTATATGTATGTTCTCATGTGTTCATAATTTTAAGGAATACATGTTAAATTAAAAATACTTGATATGGGTTAAGAATAGCATCAGACAACAGTAATTACTAATTAACTTAAGTCATGTACTTATGCCCGTTTTATCCACGGTAGGGCGTTTTAAGGGTTTTCTTTTACAATGATTTGTTAATAAGTATTTATTGTTAGACAGATGCTTAACTTGTAAAATTACCCAATATACATTTTTGTGTTTTTGGTTTAGTATGTAAGATAATAATGTAGCAAAATTTGTACTGTAGCAAAACACTGTAGCAAATTCGTACTGTAGCAGTACTGTAGCAATACGCTAAAACAACCCTTTACTTTGTATATTGTCTTAGTGTATTGTGAATTTTGCCCAGCGTTTTAGGATCTAATTTTGCCCAGCGTTCTTAGTATTATATATTCTTATACATAACACTATATTAATTAAATATTATTTAATTAATTTAAGTAATTAAAATTTTAATTAATTTTATACTATCTTAATATAACGTTTATATTGAATATTTACCTTTATAGTTTAACACATATATCATATACATGTGTTTATTATTTAATTACTTAACATTTAATTGATTTATTTAACTAATTTTTTAATTAAATTATATTAGTTTTAAAATTCATTTCATATACTACATATATAATTATTTATTTTAACATTTTAAGACAATATAACATGTTTCATAATATATAGTACATTTATATATGTATATATTAATTAATTGACTTATTTAATTTATTTATTTTATTAATCTTATTAATAAAATTTTAAATTTCAAAACTAATTTATGTTATTTTCAAACATTTTGAAAACTTATGTTATATTATAACCTTTATAATAAACAAGTTTAATTTTAAATTTAACTTTTACAAATTAAAACTGTAACATTTTGAAAATTAGTCCAAGGCCAGTTTAAATTTGGCCCTTTTCTATTAGGGATAGCGTTTGGGCTAACATCACTTTTCAAGCTAGGCTGGTAACCAGGTAGGACATTATACTCGATTGCCCAATTCCAATCCTAGACATTACTTTTCTAGACACCGTACTAAGTTGGTAAGTTTAATTAGTTAACTATAACATGCTAATTTAGACCACATAGACTGTTAGGCTCTAATACCATTGTTAGACCCGGGGAAGCCCGCAGCGGAGTTAAAGTGTAAATTTCAAAAAATTCATTTCATAGATTTTTTTTGAGCCCATGAAGTCTATTCCATTTAGGTCTTTTCTAAAGTTTCGTTTAAAATCATTATTTTACTTGAATTTATAAATAAAGATTAATTTTATTTTATTTGTACTGTATTTTGGATATATGTATCATACACACATATGTGTGTGCGTCCATGTGCAACATTATAATGTGCATATGGTTTAACATGCTCATATATGAATGCTGGGATTTACGGTGTAACGGATATATCACTCCTTCAAGCATTCGATCATGTTGTCTAAATGAAATATGAGCGTGCATAAAATGATTTATATATATGTATACGTGAAAGTATATCATTTATATATAAATGTAAATAATTGATAATTATAACAATTTATATATAAAATATATAAGTAGATATATGTATGTATGTATGTGTGTGTGTGTATGTATAATTTAAATTATAAAATAATTTAATATAAAAATAATTTTGAATATAAATATTTATGTGTATATTACTGTAGCATACTTGAGAATAAAATCATAATTTGTTTATTATTATTATTAACAAGTCAAAATAAAATGTATTTATAAACACACAAGCATATTTGAATATATATATATATATATTATAAATTATATATATATATATTAAATTTAATATATATTTTATAAAGAATTCTTAACTCAGGATTTGTTTTAGTATGTATATATATATATATTTAATTATAAGTATTTATTAATTTACAAACATATTTATATATAATAACAAATTTTGTTTATAAATTAATGTAAATTTGCAACAAGCTCTCGGCTCATATAAAAAAATTATGATAATTTGTTTATTTATAAAATGATTTTTAAATAAATCGTTTATAATTAAATACAAAACCCATTTTGGAAAATACTAAAAATTATCCAAATGTTAATTTTAAGATATAAAAAATCATATTTTGTTATAATACATAATTTTACACTTCATTTCATATTTTATCTGAATATATATATATTTATTTGATTATATAATTAATTTCTAATTAGGCTATAGTTAAATTAATATATAACTATATTATAAATATGATATGTATTAAAATAAATTGAATATTGCTGTTGAATTATATTTACATAAAAATAAAATTTTAAATTTTTTTAAAAATTCAAGGTATATAATTTTATTCTTTGGAAAATGGTTTATTCTATAAATAGGCTATTTAAATAATATTTAATTAAAAAAATTATTTTTTATTTTCTAATTGGGCTGAGAATTCTATGTTAAAAAATATTCAAAATGATAAAAGGAATTATTTATACATGTATGCACTGATGTATTTTTTAACATCAGATATGTGACAACATGCAAATAAACTAGATTCGTAATATTTCTACCTAAGCATCATATGATATAACAATTAATTAAACATTGATAAATGAGTGTAAATCAAGGAATTACCTTTCCCAAAGCCTAGTAAAGACATGTTGAAATGTTGTTGAGTGATCCTTCAATCAGATTCACAACATGGAAGATGCCAACTCCAAATTGTCTACCACCATTGTTCGAATTGAAGCGTTTTTTAATATTTATTTGAATTTGGAATTTTTTGATACTTGAAATAAGGCTTCTAGTTGAAATTTGTAGCAAGCAGAAGTGGGAAAAATATGAAGAAAATGAGGGTAAAGTGGCAATACATAATAAAGAGACAATGGGGCAAAAAGTGGATCACTATCCTTCTTTCTCTCTTTACCGTTTCTTTCCCTTTTAACCATTCAAACCCCACCCATCCAACAACTATTGTCCATTCAGATTTTTTCACTTCTTAGCTAAAATTACCATATGCCCTATATGGACTTCCAACCTAGTCTAAGCCCAAAAAATCTCATCGCAATTTAAATCCAATTTAAATACGTACTGATATCGAATATCGATTAGTATATTTATATAACTATTATAAGCACACCATTTTATAACTAATATTTCATAAATATTAATTAATTTACAACAATTATAATTTAATTAAATCAAGTGGTCAAAGAAGTATACAAATTTTTGGTTGTGTGACTCTTAAGATGTAAATTTAGTCAACGATTAATATCGAACGATTCGAATATTAACGTTCATGCATCACTTAGAAGGTGGTATGACATTTTGGTCAAATTTATCGCTTACATGGCTTCAGTAAAATTCAATTTTACTTTATTAAACGCTGCCTGGGTTTGACTATTTTTACACTAATTCTCTTCGTCAAAACTGTATCACTTTGGACTTTTGAAATTTGGTAATGGTCAAAATTCCAATATCATCCATATTTAGCTCTATATTCCAAATAAAAATTCATTGGTTCAATAATAACAATTATCATTAACCGAACTACTTTGGCCCTAGATTTCACTTTGAGTTAAGTTGAGTTGACTATGATACTAGCCCCATATAACTGAGGAGATGAACCCTCTTTTAAATAGTGCTTCACTTTCTATATTTCCACTCGACCCAAATATAGTCACTAACCTGCACCATGATTTTACTATAATCAAAATGGAGCTTTTATATTGAAGATTGATAGTATTCTCATGTCGAGAGAAGTGTGTAAATCAGGCACATCGATATTTTCTTTTAGACCTTAGTTATATTAACCAATAAAAAACTATCGAGTGAGTCATTCCATTGTTATCCAATAATTGTTGATATGTAACATCAAGGTGTCCCCAACAATCACGAGTAATACACTATCCAACATTTAGAGAGTCTTACATACACTAGTCTCAATGGATATATCGATATCTTGTCTCGATGCATCTCGACATGAAAAATTTAAAATGATGATTTTAATATATCATGATGCATGAATAAAATAAAGCGAATTAGAAAGATGTATCCCAAGTTTTTAAAAACTCACAGAAATTTTCGTTATATATGTCTTACTTATTCCACAATACTCATTATTACAACTATTAGTAATTACTATCGTAAACACACCATTTGTGGATTTTCTATTAAACATATTTAAATTAAACATTTAATTATTCATAGCACGTTATAACAAATATGAACAAAAAGAAAACACCTTTATCATTAATAAGAATTGATTACAGAGTTAATCTATTTATAATAAATTACGTTATTTTCCCTAAGGTATACCTCTAAATCTATTAATGGATATTATCCTCGCTAGTATCTGTAACCCATCATCTCGTCAGGATCCAACATCTATGAAGTATCATGTCCTTGTCATGACGCATACCAAGGAACTTTCGTAGTGCCTAATAATGATATTACAATAGTTAGCCGTATTTTACCTCGCCTTAAGGATTTGTTTACTTTTTCGCATCTTATTATGGACTCTGCTCCATGGACTACGGAGGACTCAGCTCCTCGGACTATGCTACTCGTTTTGAAAGCCCTCACTTAAGGGTTATCAATTCTTGCCTCCTAACAAACAAAATAGCAAACAATTTTGGCAGTGCATGACCTAAACGTGACTTACACTAGTAGGACATGTAACCCATTTAGGTGGAACCCTCATCCTTCCACTGACCGCTCAGGACCATTGACGTTCTCGACCTATGTACTGCTTCTACTCCTAATATTATGTTAAATAAACTGACATAGCATCAAGCCTTTCTTACCGTCCCATTTAGATTTCTTAATGCAATCACGGCAATAACCCTACTAAAAAGTTGAAGCAGACCTTACTGGGGTATTCCTTCACCTATACGCGAGTGTATATAAGTCCACGGGTCCTACAGTTAGATATGTCCCACATCGATATAGTGTATAAACAAATGCTGGTAGCTCTTTGCGGGGAATATAATTCTATGTGTAATAATGTCGATCCTAAATTCCAACCCATTTTAATGACTATGTCATTCTTATCTAAGTTATTAGCTAACTATAATAATTTACATTCGTCATAAACGCATACTTGAGGCTACGATATATATTCATACTTGTTAAATTATTATCTCTCGAATTTTCAATGGTTCATAATATTTCTTTATGTTTTTATGCATTTAGTTCTTATCATTTTGATATCCTTTTAATATCATTTAACGCTTCCATTTAAAGTTCTATATATCTTTTCTTGTTTACTTTCCTCTCTCATTATTGGATTTGTAGTTCTATTTCTCTTTAACTTTTACCACCCTTCCTTGTTTAGTGGAATTTCCAAACCTGTAGTTTATGTATACTTCTTGCATTTATTCATTTTATCACTTGCCTACCTTCTTATCTTTTTCTATTTGGTTTCCATCTTGTCACAGTTGCACATATATACATAAATACACACACACACACACACACACACACATAGACATATACATATACATATGTGTGTGTGTGTGTGTGTGTGTTTGTGTGTGTGTTTGTGTATGTATGTATAATTTTTAGTTTAACAGTTACTATTATCACAACTTAAATTCTTTAATTCATACTTAGGTATTTTATATCTTAATTGAATCATCTCTCCCTCAAAAGGAAAGGTTAACACTGTAATTCTCTACATCTTATCTAAAAAGGAAATTTTTGTTACGCTTGGAATTACAAGGAATTATATTTTGAATTTATATAAATAGACAATACAAAGTATGGTAAATGTCAATATTTTATATATCTCTTTCTTTTAGGCGTATTCCTTGTTATTTATAAAGGTACACTTGCATTTAGAAATCTTAACTTGATATTCAATAAAAATTTACATTGCAACAAACTGCGTTCCAATGAATTAAAATACAACCTAAATCTCTATTACTTATTATGATAACTCTAATTTACATTTTTACTTGCATAAGGTATTAAAATCTACAAATTTGGAACCGCTACTTAATTTGTAAATTTCAAAGACTACTACTATCCAATAGTTTTTAGATTCTCATACATGAAATATTAAAATTTGGTTATCAATTACAAAATATGTAGGCAGGATTTATAAATTCATTAAACATATACAATTTTAGCCTACAACACCAAGTTTACATTTCGGCATGTAGGAATAGATTTACAATGATATAAATCCAATATTATATAAAAATACATAATTTCCTACTCATATATTTAGCTTTATAAATCTTCATATCTAATCCCTATTATTTCAGTTTGACTCCTTTTTTCTCCCTATTGTTATACATATACCACAAGCATACATATATCTACTAAAAATCTAGATTAGAGAAGAGATTTGAATTTAATTTACCTTGGCTTTGAAGGTTTGATTCGAACCTATTCTTCTTCTCAATTATCATTTGCTATTCTCCACTTATATATACATATATAGACTACATATTTATTTAAGTTTAAGAATTTGTAGAGAAGAGAAAATGGCAAAGCCTCACCATTGCTTCAGAAAATATAAGAAGAAAAGTGAAGGATTAAGCCTATATTTATAGGGTTTGAACCAATTCCAACTGTCAGTTCCTTTTATTTTAAATCTGGGCCATTTGACCACATCAAAATCTTACATTTGACAACTCAACCGGTCAACCGCCCCACGTTTACCCGTTGATTGCTAGTAGTGGACCGACTCGTGGATCGGTCGACCGGTCATAATTAATTATGCCAATTAATTACGCATATTTGATTTAGTTGATTTATGTTACCACTAATTCTCAATTCAATCTTGTCGAAACCAAAAAGAATAGAAGGAAAAAAGGAAAGGGAGATGATAGCACCAACAAAGCTTTTCAAAGGAGTCGAAGGGATGCTACAGCCAAAAGCCAGATATGTTACAAGCTTTTGACGTGGTGAAAGTGGTCGAAAGCTCCCTTTCGCTTCAATGTCTTCCTTTCAAAACAAATACTTCTGCCTACATGAGGGCAGTTCGAATAAGAGGAGGAATAACTTTCAAAGGCAGCTAATAACAACCGCTTACATGGGCTCCAAACCTTTCGAAGCCAAAGGTTTCATCTTTATTCAAACTACTCAAAAAGATGCCTTGATCAAAACAACCCTTTCGAAAGCATAATCAAGCCTTTCGAACTGATCGAAGCCATCAAGAACTAGGAAAAGTGCCGCATCAATTCACAAGCATGTATTCGGAAGTTACTTTCCGTGTCGAAACCCTCAATATTTCAACACTTTCAATACTTCAGAGAACTACCTGTCAACAGAGTCGAAACCTCATACCTCTTCTTACTTGCAACAATAAAGAAACACAATGAGAAAAAGGCACACCTTCCCTTTCGATGAAGACAGAAGCATTCAAATCCATACAAGTGCAAAGAAAAAGGATGCACATATGCTAAAGATGATAAAAGGTCTATAAGGCCACCTTTCGGCTAGGTCGAAAGCTCTGAGTCGAAAGGCACACACACAATGGAATCACACACTTGTGGGAGATTTGTCCTTATGATAGTCAAACATGCTTGATATGGGAAAATCCTTTTTGATATTATTATTAGTGGATAGTGGAAAATATTTTGAAAGTATAATACTAATCTTAGCCAACATAGGTGCTTTTACACTATGCCTACTATAGCTACCATTTAACAATGGCAGGTTATACAATTGCAATCGTAAAGGGCGCGTATTAGTGATTGGATTTCCAACAACGGTCAGGCTAAGGAAATTCCTGGGCCACATGGGTACGCCTCTGGAGGGACTCTTCGAGAACTTTACCAGCTCTCTACCAACACAAGGCCGGGTTACCTCTATAACTAGGTAACTGCTACACGAGTATGCCACCCGCCGGTCGTAATCAACCTTTATCCGTGCGCTCGATACCAACAACCACAAAGCAATGTATTTGTAGTAACCACATAGGTTAAATATCAAGGCTCCAAACCATGATATCACCTCTATCCAGAAGCAAATGCACATACTCTCAAGGGGCGCTACACCCAAATAACCTTGCTGCATCTTTCCTGTTTTGACCATTCCGGGTTGTGAGGTCCGACAAGGTCACATCCACAAAGCTACGCTTTTCACAAAAGCCATGCTTCGATCAACAAATGATCAGCATCACTTCGTATGCCACATTACCAAACTGGGAATGTATCACTAGTAACCATCAACTACATAACCTCTGAGCTCATACGTCTCAGAGAAGGGTGTTAAGCTTAGAGAATAAATTCTCCGCCACCAAACATAATTGTCTTTGATAGAAACCAACTTTACATCTCAAAGTGTAATGTCAGACACACATCCATACAAGTCTGTTCTGGGTTTGAACAGAGCCGAAGGCACTTCCAAAGAAGCCCTTGTAATCCGGGTATTCACAATCCCGATCGGACTCCCCATCATGTATGGAGATCTCTATACCGTAGCTACTCAGTGCAGGGTCATTCAACGGGTAATCCTTTCGTTCTCGAAAATACCCGGTCTTCAGCACCGGTCTTCAAATGCAATCCATAACCTCGTATCATTATTCGGAATGGGTTATATGATACAAGGTGCTCTCCGGGCTAAACCGAATAATGAGCGCAATATTTAGAAACATATGGATATTGGGATCTTAGTTAAGTCACAACTTAAAACTCAAAACCTTTCTTCAAAATGGTTTAAACAAATTACCATTTACAAATCTTTAAACGAAAAGATTCATTTCACAAAGTTCACTATTCTTTCTCAAAGATTAATTCATAACTTTCAAACAATTCCATTTCAAATCTTTTATACAAAAGATACATCTTTAAGATCCCTTTTCAATTTGAAAACAAAGTTCATAAATCTTTAACAAAGATTCATTCGTGGCTTTCAAACAATTTCCACTTCAAATCTTTTATACAAAAGATACACCTTTCAGATCCTCTTCATTTTCGAAACAAGGTTCAACAATCTTTCACAAAGATTTATTCATATCTCTCAAAACAAATCCATTTCAAACTTGAAATCCTTTCAACAAAAAATGGAAGTTCTTTCGTTATATGAAAGCCATTATCATTTGAAAATAAATACTTTTCGTTTCGAAAAAATCTGATTAAATATACACAAGTTGTATCCTTTAAAGTATAACTTTGGGTTAAATATAAATTCCTAAAATAATATTTTTAGAATAGTTTAATGATGGTTTAGAAATCCATATACATATTATATAACTTGTACCGCCACTTTTCAAACCATAGTTTTCAAAATAATTTCAAATTCTATATATACATATATACTCAATTTCGAAATCTTGAATTCAAATTCAAATCAAATTATTTTAATTTCAAACTCCTTTTCAAAAGCTTTTCATATTCAACCCAATTCCACTTGGATTCAAAATCTAACTTTTAAATAAATCATATTTAAATTTAAAATATTTGTGACTTAACCAATTTCCTTGTGCAATCCATATTTGTGTATGTATGATGTAGTCCAGGGGTTTTACACAATAGTGCAACATCATCAATCATCAATCATCTCAATCCAAACATAGCAATATTGATAAGCGGTGTAATCTTATAACGCTTATCTTTATTCACAGATTTACAGATATAAATTCATCACAGATAAATAAAATATTTTCGTCACAGATAAATAAATTACATTCATCACAACTCAAATCAAAAATAATTCATATCACAAAGCATCACATATCAGGGATATCACACAATTCAACATTCAATTGAATCCAAACCTCTATAAGTAAGATTAATTAATCATCTGGTTAATTTAAATCGGACTAATTACTTATGAATAACTACTAATCCTGGTTAATTAATATTTAATTAATTACAAACCATCTTAATTAATTAACTTTTAATCATTTATTAATTAACCTTTAATAATAAATTAATCAACCTTTAATTATTAAATAATTAATCTTTAATTATTTAATTATCCTTTAATTAATTACCCTTAATTAATAAGTGATTATCCCTAATCAATTTCATTAATTAATTAAGCTTTAATTAATTATTCTCAAATTAATTACCTTGATTAATTAACCACCTTAATTAATTATCCTTAATTACTTTTATTAAGTAATTATCTTTAAGTAATTAAATACCCTTAATTAATTACCTTTAATTAATTAATTAACCTTTGATCATTTAATTATCCTTTATAAATTAATTTCATCAATTATTATTCTTTAATTTATTAAATTATCCCTTTATTATAAAGTAATCAATCAATCTTTAACTACTCAAGGTTTAAAGCTAAATCGTCACTTAATTGTCTATTTAATCACATCAATTAATTACATTTGAAAACCCTCAGAGATTTAATAATTAATCAAATATAAAATTTATTTCAAACCACATCATATTATTTTCAAATCATATTTGAATTTAAAATTCAGATTTGAAACTTGTTTTAGAAAACTTGTTAAAAATTTACGTTTAAACTTGTATTGCTTTCGCTTTAAAATTTGGTTTCTTCTTGCTTTTGAAAAACTTATTAGCTTGCATAGGAAAACCCGAGTCCACATACTTAATCCTGAAGCTCAACCCCGAGACAACGCCCGAGCTCCTTCTTTTTTTTCTTTTTCAAACTTGTTTTGATTTAAATTTTAAAATCCTGTTCATACAAACTCTCGTGTACCAACACGATAACACACTCGAGCCGATGCATCATCTTCCCGAGGTCGACTTCGACCAAATCACCATCCTCCTGAGCTCATACGCACAACAACAATCATCAGACTCACCAGATAACTCGTGCACATGTACATACAATCAGAGCGACTCCGATCATCAACACCGACACGTACCAATCACCGATGATCTACTCACCTCACCTGAGCACCCAGATTCTTCAACTCAACGCCGATCAAAATTGAGCATTTCAAATCTGCTGGAACCAAAACTTATAGACGAAAAATATCTTCGCCACGATGCCACCGTCCACCGACGAACTTGCCGTTCCACCTAGACCTTCGCTACAACCCCTAGCATCGATCCCCTCCAGACCGGATGACTCCGATCAACCCATGTCGATACATGAGCAAGTCGAACAACATCGACCAAATTGGGTTCTTAAACCCTAAAACTCCCTCGCGCCACTGCTGTGATCATCATAAAAATTATTGAACATTTTTCCCTAAATCCCTATCACCTCGGCTACCTTCAGCACAAATCTCGACCCCTATTACCTCATCGATCGACGACAATTTGAATTTAGCTCAATTCTGTTCATCTCGAAATCTCTCGTTAATTTTATTCTTAAAATTCTTGAAATTTACATCAAAATTTATAGATTTGCAATTCGAATGCATTCATTAATTAAGACTTGAAATCCAGATGCATCATTTTGAACTACTTTTAGATTATAACTGTAAATTTTAAGTTATGAAATGAAAATTTTCAAAATCATTATTAAAATTAAATCTGGTTTACTCGAACATATTTTATTCAAACATCCAAGCCTAAAGTTGAATGATTAAAGAGATTTTTGATCTGGGATTCTGTTTTTGGCCCATTACTCAAGAACAGGTATACATATACATGTATAACAGATGTGCACTGCTATGTTCAAATATACAGGCATATTAAACATCATTTCCAGAACATACTTTAAGCATCAATCACAATATCAAAGAATTAAGAAATAATAAGTGAGTTTGCTCACCTGGGAGATTTGAACAGAGCACAGGTATTATTCTTTTTATTTGATCTTCTTTATTTTCTAGTTGGATCTGGAGCTTGCATTTTATTTGAAAACTGATCTGAGCTTTGATATATTTGAGGTAAGCTTCCAATCATTGCTTGCTTGATCTGGAATTACTTGATTCTGCTCTAAGATCATATCTTAATTTCAAATTGAAGCTTCCAGGTTTGAGTTTATTTGGTTTTATTACCAGGTTTTGATTTTGAAAAGAAGCTGCTGATCTAATCTTAGTTTCTTTTCTCAGATTTAATTTTAGAGAAGATGAAAGAATTTTGATTATGTTTTTTTTCTGGTTTGGTTGCATTGATCTCAGGCTTTTTGAGTTACAGGATTTTGCTTTTGAGAAAGAAAAAAATGTAGCTTGGTTTACTCTTTTTCTTATACATGTTATTGTTTTAAAATTTAAGTTAAAAGAAAAAATTTCTTTGCCACTTGTTAATTCCCAACACACTTAGGTTAACGCTTGTTATTTTATATCTTATTTATTAAACGTTTGTCAAAAACCATTAAATTTATGTTTAAGTCCTTTATCTTAATTAAATTAAAAGTTGTGTTTAAACCCTTATGCTATTAAATTTACAAATTTTGTTTTAACCCTTTATGCTATTATAAATAATGTAATATAATTACATATGTATTATATTTTCAAATCTGTACTTATTATGTTTTAAATGTTATATACTTTTATAACTATTTATATAACCTTTAGAAAATGATTTTAAAATTTAATTATACATACACTTGTATATAATATATATTAGAACTTATCCTTTAAATAACTTTTGGAAACTATTTATATCACATTTTATTTATAACTTTCAAGTAGCAATTCAAAAATTATTGTATTAATTTTAAAATATAACTTCCAAATCCAAATGCCTATTTAATGTAATTGGAAAAAAAAATCTTTATTAATTGAAAATGAAAAAATGTTTTCAAATCCAATACATTTATAAGATTTTTAATTTTGAATTTCAATTCCAAGATTCAATTTAAAATAAATTTATAAATACACAAAACATAACTTTATTAATTTGGAAAAAATTGAATTAATTTACCATTAAATTCACAATTTAACATTAATTACCAAATTAAATTTAACTAAAAATTGGGATCGTTACAAACTTGATACGAATGCGAATTTACAATCGTTAATCTTAAAAAAATCCCCAAATTGCAAATTCGAACCTTAAAAAATCCAAATCAGATGAGTTCTGAATGAAAATTAACAAAGGAAAGGAAACGAAGTAAGCCATGAGAATGAATTAGAGAACTATTTCAGGAAAACGAAAAATCTAAATGATTTCTATTAAATTAAAACAATAGTTCAGATTTGAAACGAGAAAATTAAAAAAAATCAAAATTCATTGTGAAAGGAAAATTTGAAAAGAAAGATAATAAAAACTTACTTTAGATTTGAATTTCTGTTTGTTGGAAATAGAAATTATTTGAGAATTTAAAAACTTTGATTCTTGCTGGAAGTTTCTTTTAATTGCAGATAAATAAAAGAGGGGAGAAAAGGAACTTGGTTTATAAGAAAATTCAGCATGGACGACAAACCGTACGATCGAATTTAAATCAATGGTCGGGATTTATACAAGAATATGAAAAGGCGGGAAGCATTTGGGGGTTTCAAAATGGTTTACTTGGAAATTCAAGGGCATCCCTTCCGGGGAGGGGGGGAAGTGTTACCACCAATTCTCACTTCAACCTTGTCGAAAGAAAAATAAATAGAAGGAAAAAATGAATGAGAGATAACAGCACCAACAAAGCCTTTCGAATGTGTCGAAGGATGCTATAGCCAAAAGCTAGATATGCTGCAAGATTTCGAAGGGGTCAAAGTGGTCGAAAGCTCACTTTCGCTTCAATTTATTCCTTTCAGAAAAGATGCTTTCGCCTACATGAAGACGTTTCAAATAAGAGAAGATATACCTTTCGAAGGTAGTGGATCACAACCCCTCACATGCACCCCAAACCTTTCGAAACCAAAGGTTTCACCTTCGTTCAAACTACTCAGGAAGTTTCCTTGATCATAACAACCCTTTTAGAAGCATAATCAAGCCTTTCGAACCGGTCGAAACCTTTAACAACCAGGAAAGGTGCCACATCAATACTCAGGCATGTATTCGAAAGTTACCTTCCATGTCGAAACCCTCAACATTTCAACACCTTCGAAACCCCAGAAAACTACCTGTCGGCAGAGTCGAAAAAGCTTATACCACTTCTTACTTGCAACAACAAAGCAACACAAGGAGAAAAAGTGCACCTGCCCCTTTCGATGAAGATGAAAACATTCAAATCCATTTAAGTGAAAAGCAGAAGGATGTGCAAATGCTAAAGATGATGAAAAGGTGTACAAGGCCACCTTCGACCAGGTTGAAAGCTCTGAATCAAAAGGCGCCAACCCATACCTATAAATAAGAACATAGGGGTCTGGGCTAGGGATCCGAATTCAGTCCCTCTTTTCTTATACTTTCTTCAACTTATAAATTTGTAACCCTAATTTGGAAATCAAATAGGGGAAATTGATCAGTTTGTGCACCATTAGTTTAATAAAGGAGAGATTTTGATACTTTTGATCATGCAACGGTCTTAAGACTTTTATTGGATTTAATTATGTTCCGCTTGCATCGACTTAATCAAAAGTACACCTTCCGACTGAGTCGAAACCCCTCCTTTTACCAATACACTTAAGTCCTTAACTCCAAACCACTACTCACCAAAAGCTTACCTTTTTAGTAAGTTGAAATCTCAAACTCAGCCAATATTCCTAGACTTAAAAGTCCAAACCAGAGCCCTTAAAAAGTCCAGCTTTCGATGAAGTCGAAATCTATCCAGTCAAACCATATCCTTGAATCCATAGAGCTAACCTTTAGCGCATTGCAACTATTTAGAAGGAGGTTTCAAAAAGATAACCAATTTACTTTGGCAAGCTTAAAAGACATAAAATAAAGGGATATAAGGGTGTTGACTGAGTCGAAAGGTTGAACAAAGAGCTAGTAGATTGAAGGGAGAAATAAGATTCTAATTGTCCTAACCTAATCAAAAGTGTGTTTTGATTAAGAATTCTACACTTTAAATTCTACATTGAAGTGTTGACAAGTTTTCTTGTAAACAATTTCTTTTCTTTCACACCTGAACGAGCTAATTTATTTTTGTGTTAACTTATCTTAAAACCTAAGCAACAGTTAAAGTTAATTTACATTTATTTATTAATATTAATTACATTTTATTTCCTTAATTGCATATATAATTATTTCCGACTCGAAATATTCAAACGTTAATAACTTTTTCGTTTGAACTCTAGCCAAAAACTTTATGTATGAAAATTTATCAGAAGTTTGCTATGATCCCACTGATGTAAGTACTCTAGCCAAATTATGACATTTGTGAAAAATACTATTTTCAATGTTACTACTTATTAATTAAATTCTTTTCAATCAATTGTCGCAAAAACCACGAGGTGTTATATTTTGCCCGCTTAAAAGAATTTCAACCTCAAAATTCATTAATGGTTGAATCATTTGAATAGCGCACAGCGATTCTAAACCAACAAACCAATTAGTGTGCATCCAATTTTGCAACCAATCGTGTACAAATGCAAAGTTTAATGCAATACATATCGTTGTATGTAGATAACTCTAGCAGGCGCCTCCTATATGAATGCATTCTTTAAAATAATTTTAAAATTGTGGTGCAAGCATCCTATATATATTGACAGTTTTGTATGTATGCAATTTTTGAAAAAAAAATCAAATATTTCATTTTTGCATCAAAATTTTCCCACACTTCTATGAATAGAAATACGTTTTCAACAAATTTTTCATGCTATCCCTACCATCCAAGTCATACACACCATTGCTAACATCTAAATTTTTGAAGAATCTAGTTTTCTAAGCCTATTTTCTCTATGCCAAAAAGTGTTTAGATGGAGTATTCCATATCTCCATCCTTTTCTTGTGTATCCATCTTTCTACTGTACCTTGAATCTTCCTCTTATGCCCAAATCTCTCTTTTTAACTTTCCCAAGCACAGCGTGCATAGGTAAATTCTTGTTAAGATTTCTAAAATTTTAAAACAGAGTTATTTTACAACCAATTTTATTCACGTACCGATAATGTATGGAGAAAGAGCTACCATAGCTAAAATATCTTTTTCCCCACCACCAACTACGTTTTATTTTACCGTCACTACAATTGCACAGTAAAATACATACTTGCCAACTCGTTATCTTTCACCCATGCTAAGCATATGACATTTTAAAAATTAGATATTTTATTCTTTATCCCCTCAAAAATCTTTTTATATAAATCTTTTTGAAATTTTCAGAAAATTCTTTAATTTTTTTAAAAATCCCGTTTTCGAAACTTTTTCACACATGCAGCTTATTTTCCTAAACCAAGAATTTTGAATTAAATTTTCAAAAGTGTATAATATTTCCAAAACAATTCATGCCATATCCTACATTTGGGTTTAGTCAATAGTTTAATTCCTATAATGAACCCTATCATATTACATGGTAAATTTCAATTTTTTTTTTCAAATTTTTTCTTTTATTTTGTAATAACAACCAGCACGCAAGTTCATTTATGAATTTTAGCTTTTAAGGTATATAGACATTGGCCCGTGGCTTCGCAACAATCTTCCCTTGTCCTTTGCTCATTAGAATTTATTCCTTTAAAAAAATTCTACTTTTTGGGACTTAAATATTATTTGCTTTAATTTTAATAGCTGATAAAAAAATTCCTAATTTATTTTATAACTTACAGTCTTTTACTCCTTTCTTTTCTCCTGCATTTGTTAAATGTCTTTTCTAAAATTTCTTTGTTTTACTATTTACCAAAGACTACCACCGTCAACACATAAACAAATAAAAAGAAACATTTCCATTAATATTGTACGCATTATATACAATAGAGACAACTAATGCTTACAACCCAAACAATAGAGACAACTACTGCTTATAACCCAGACCTAAAAGAAGCACTTGCTGGAAGCTGCCCGTTAACATCAATTGACATCTAAGATGTTATGGCTCCATCACCCTCCTGAAAATAAATGGACATTTCTAACATGTCATCCCATTGTAACCCATGTATTATAACATCTGTTTGGCTTCTAATAAGTAAGGTCCATCCATTACTTCCATTATCACAGCCAATTATGGGATAAACTATGCATCCACACACTATAGCGGGTTAGAAATATAAATTATGCATATTTAGAATAACTCATTGGAAAATTGACTTGAATAATAACTTTTCTATCATCTATTTTGCTTTCCTTAACCTTGATTCTACCAAGTTCTCTATGTATGTTTGCCATCTTATTATCCTCTGCTAGTATCTTCTCTTAATCCAATTCTTTTGATAGTATTCTCAATTTCCGGTATGTACTTTCGTTATCCTTGATCTTTCTCATAAGCTTTTTTTAAAACTTGTAGAAGTGTACTTTGATACCATTCATCATTCCTTTGTGTGTTTTTCTTATGGCTTGCACACATGTCTAAAAAAACATTACTAGGTTGTCACCAATATTCCTTACACTCTATGGGCATTCCCTATTGCTACTATATGAGAAACCATTGCTATTTTCTTTATATCATATTTTTTACCCCATCATACCTAGGTAGTCATCCCTATCTACCCCATATTAAAAAAATTGGTTTGGTTGTCGCCTCCTTGTTCTCAAAAGTTAAAACATCAAAATTTTGAAGCGCTTAATCCTAAAACTTTATTCATTAAAAGTACGAACATTGAAACTTTTTATTAAATTCAAAAACAACTTGGTGCCTTAACTTTTAAAACTATAATTTAGGATTTTTGAGTTAAGCTTATTCATCAAATAAGAAAATGTTAGCAATTTAATTTTAAAAGGTTCCTTTCCTTTTCCTTCAAACCAACCATTTCTTTTAAAGCCTTTTTTCAACAAAAAGAATTTTTTACTCAAACCATTTATCGAGTATTGCTCTTGAGAACTCAGTTCTTATACCAAACCATTTCTTTAAAAATATACTTTACAATGTTTCCAAAACATTACAATTTTAAACAGTAATAACTATAGAAAAGGATACTTCTATCTTATTATTTTTCTATTACTCATTCTATCCCCACTTCTGACCTTGGTGGAGTCTCTAATATCATATGAGGAGGACTTTTTAAGAGATACATGCAATTAATGCACCACCATGGAAAATATTCATTTTGCTTTGTTTTGCCTTTAATTTCATAAGTTGCTTCTAATTAGATTACTAGCATTATTTTTAATATGATCCCCTAGCATAATTTCTAATTACTAACATTTTTTTATATAAATTTATAATTATGTTGTTATAATTTAACTTTCTTCTACCAAAACTGATCTTTTTAAATTGCTTCTATTTATATAGTTTTCCTCTCTATTTACTATCTTCTTTGTTGAACCATTAGAGTGCGTTCGTCTACTGCTTTATTTTCGTATTCTAATCTTCTTTCGCATTCTGTTCAACCCATTTTAAACTTGTAGCACTTTTATTGTCCACCCCTAAAAAGAATTTTACAACTTAAAAATTTTCCATCATCACAGAAAAATCGATGACCTATATACACTCTACCATTTTTTGTCTAACGAATTGAATTTTTATTAAAACTTATTTATTGAAATTTCCAATTTAACTAATTTTAATTTTTACTAAAACTTTTGATTTAAATAAGATACAAATATTTTATTTTTCAGAAAATTTATTATTGACTTGCTTTCCAAAAAGGATTTTTCTACCTTTAAATAATTTCTTTGAAAATCTTTTTAAATATATTATCTATATATTTTCTCAACTTTTATATTAAATTCATTTCAAATTTTTTGTTAAATCCTCCCATATTGGGTCAGACTCATGGTGGATTTTTATTTGTCTCTTCTTTTGGACTTTTCTTCTTTTCTACTTGCTTGCCGACTTATCTTCTTTCGGAATATTAAAAGTCCGGCTATCATATTTGAGGGATTACCACACACCTTCGTTCGGGAACTTATTTCATTGTTACTTTCGGATATCTACAATATATAGACTATAACGAAGGGATTTTCAAACCTCGAAAATCGACACTAATACATCCTCAGTATTCACGTGCTACAAATCCAAGTGCCGAAAATTCGATTGTTAGGGTAAAAAGAAAATAAAGATAGAATAGAATATCACACGAATGGAATAGTAGATATTGTTTCGATATAAAATATTTATTGCAGAAAAACTTGAATATAACATTAGAGCCTATCCTAGATTTAGCCTTGACAGTTATAAATCTCTGTCCTTACAGTTGCTGAAAAATAAATGCAAATGCAATAGATGCAGCGGATAATAGAATACATCCATAAATAGATGAAGATCTTCAGCTCTCCTTTGGAAACTCCAAGCGTCTTCAACTAAATCTGAAACTACTTATGTCCGACCCAAGTATTAAAAATACCTGGATCAGGCTTGATCAAATAGCGCGAGATACTCGAAATATAAAATGATGTCGGTTTAAAAGCATGGAAAAGAAGGGTATTTCATAAGACCACACCCACACAAAAAAGGGATGGATTTTTATATTATGATAACCAAAATACTTTATACTAAAAACACTTTGATATTGTCTTTAATGAAATTCTTTTGAAAACATTTTTCAAGTAATATATTGAAATAAAATATCAACACTCAGACTAAATCTATGGTAATATATCCAGACTAGGTCGATGGAATATAACTGGATGGAATATGTGATACAAAAAGGGGTAGCTGAAATGTTTGCAAAAAATTACAACTCTTTTTGGGGACATAATAAAAACCGTAAAGCTCATATTGGAATTGGATTTCCGACATGATAGGGAACTAGTTGACTTTTCCTTCGATCCACATATATCAATGTAGTTCCCACGGTGCCTTTATCGCTTTTCTCAAGCAAGTCACTTGGAGCCGCACTTGCTACACTACCAATATCTGGTAGCCTTACCACTTTTCAAAAGCAAGCCACTATTTTCCTTGAGGATCCAGATTCCACCGGCTTCCTCCATACTCATACAACCAATAGCCTGGAATATTTGCCGTGTAGACCACATAATTACCTGTATCATCTCCGGCATGTAAGGCTTGTGAGGCTACGCTCAATTATAAAAAAAGCCATGGTTGGCTATTTACAAAGCCATGCTTTATTCTTCCATAAAGCACATTCCACTTAGAATGCCACATTGCTATCCCTTAATCACACAACTGATTTTTACCAACGTATAACTCCTGAGCTCGTACGTCTCAAGAAAGGGTGTTAAGCTAAGAGAAGGTTCCTTCCCCACCACCAAGTAGATAATACGTTAATAGAGATCAATTAATAAGATCAGAAATGAACCATCAAACATTCGTCCATATAAGTTCGTTCTGGGACTGAACGAAACCGAAGGCACTCCTCTTGCTACCGTTAGTTACGAGTAGTCCTTGCAATCCAAAGATTTTAAAACACGAAAGCACCACTGCTACAATAAATATCTCTTTATTGGAAGCTACCCAGAGAATGTCAACAAGCAGTCCTTCTGCTATGAAGATCTCTGGTCTTCAATACAACAAAGATTTCAGAATGCAGATACCACTGCCATATAAAAATAATATGGGGTAAACCCTTGTGACTCGTGAAAACAATCCCTACATTTTGAAGATCTTTGGTCTTCAATAATCATCATCTTCAACATGCCATCACTTTGGAACGTATACAATGATTTGTAGTGGTTTTTGGATAGGAGTTACCCAAATACAACCCCGGTTCCTTCGAACCAATCATCGATAAAAATGAATTTAGGTATATAAGTGATTATCACACATCATTCAGTTTATTAACCTTTTTATTCAAATCATATTTCTCTTAAAGATATATTCATTAAATCATTCCTTTATCTTTTTCAGAGTATGTAGAATCATTGAGCCTAATTTATCAAATCATTTATTTAATTTTTGAAACTTTTTAATCTTGGAATAATACCAAATCATTTCTACTCAATCCAGGTTATTTAAATTTGGAAAATTATATTTTTATAGTTTGGAAAATTTTGATCTGAGTAAATCAAATTTATTATCCCCTCCATTAGGCTAGTTTGGATAGCCAAGGAGAGCAAGAAACTAGTTTTCCAAACCCAAGCCTAGACACTATCTCCCTGACACCCATAAGGCGGTCAAGTTATTTGATCGACTCTAAATAAGTTAACATTTAACCATTCCATGAATCCTTCAAATTATCTTTAAAATACTTTACTAATCATTTGAAAACATATACAAAAGATTTGGAAAAAAGGATGCATTAAAACTATATTTCAAAAGTTATAGAAAAGTGCTACGAAAAAGTGCCTTTTGAAATATATTGATCAAATGACTTTTTATCATTTGGAAATTCATTTGAACTCAAATCACTTTTAAACATTTTAAAATATTTATAATATTTATTCCATATTTTTAAACATTGTAAAATATTTATTCAAGACATTTGCGACTTCGGCCACCGAACTACCAAAGCGCGATTTCCTTGAAAATTTGATTTGCTCATATTTCAAAATCTATTAATTGAAATCTCAATCCTTTTCTTTTGTTTGGAAACTATAGTCATAAGAGTTTGGAAAATTCTTATTACAAACAAATTCAAATCCGATTCCATCCTATAGAAGGATTTAACTTTTATGGCGTGAAATCGTGAACTACCATTACGCGATGCGCTTATTTTTGACTCCAAATTCATTATTTGACAAAACTTCTCCAATTTGAATTTTAACGTTGAAAACATTTATAAACCATTTTCAAAAATTTAAACTAATATTTTTCATATTAAATCTCTTTTCACTTTTAAATCATTCCATTGTTATATTGTTATAATATTCATTTTCAACCTTTTTATATTTTTAAAACCATTGAGAGGCTAAATAACTTCATATACACATTCATATGGATTTATTTTTCATTAATTAATCATAGTTAATTACTTGACCATTTTTATAATGATTGCTCATAATTTATCACAATCAAATTATCAACCATATCAACATCCATATAATCAACCAAGTTTTAACCAACCATTTAACTTTATAATTTAAACATTCATATAATTATTTTTTAAATGTAAATAAATTGAGTACTCACTTATGGCTCCCTCCACCAATCTTTTCCATAGCTTCTCAAATCGATTCCTACAGCACTTCAATAGCACTTCCTCCTCTTTTTCTTACTTCAGGGCTCCCCGATTTACTTTCTTCTTTTTTGGTGCCCATGGCCTTGACCTTGGATGAGTAGCGCTCGGCCTTGATGGTGATGGCCATGCACTTGATTGAGGAAGTGGAGGTGTTTGATTTGTTTTGGAGTTGTAATACTATAGCACATATGTATAAATATTTTTTTTTCCTTACTACTAAAATTTCTTCATGAATTTTTTAAGAAAGAAGCAATTAAAATGCGGAGGAGGAGCTTAGGAAAAATGAATAAGAAGGTGAATGAAATGGAAGAGTATGCATGGGTGTTTATAGGGAAAAAATGTTAAAAAATATCTAAAAGTGAATGGACAAAACAACCCTTAGCCCACTCCCCTCCCATCCCATCACCTTGTAGGTTTTTCCTCTCCCTCCATGTGCTCCATCACTTCATTCACTTCCAAGCCATGTGCATTGACTTTATATGGCTTAAGGGTTAAGTTTTTTGAAATATCTTAGATATTTTTAACTTTATTTATATATAAATGTGTTATGTGTGTGTGTATATATATATATATATATATGGATGTATGTATATGTTAGTGGACGCATTTATATATTATATATGTGCATATGACATATAAATAGGGTTGCAATGACTTTCGAACAGCTTTCGTTCGTTAAACTTTGGAAAATTGGGAAACCGATTTTGGTCACGTTTTCACTTCTAATTTAAATTATACGTATAGGTAAACAAAATTGGAAAAAATTTATAATCATTATTAATTAATTAAAATGATCTCATTTGAACTATAAAATCATATAAATCAATATCTAACAAATATTTACAAAATTGCTATTATACCGATAAAGCAATTTCAATTTTCTTATATTTTCATACTGATTATATATCTCTTTATAAAACTATTGTAAATTATTTATTATCATTTTATCACTATTTAAATGAATTATTATCGTTTAAAAACAATTATTTGAATGATTATAATAATTATTATATCATTAAATCTCAATTTAAATTCATAAATCAATGATTAAATATAATTGTGTCACCGACGATGTCATATACTTATTTAATTTCCAAAAATAAATAAATTAATTTTATTTAATATTCTTGTTCAGTTATAAAAATAAGTGTATATATCTAGCTCCGTACATGACGTTAATGATTATAGAGTTGTTTATCGATCAAATGGTTTTCGGTTATTTTATCGATATATTTCCAAAGGAAATATTTTTGTAAATACTTTTTACCATTATTATTTATTGTTCAAAACATCATAATCTATGTTTTTAAAAGCTTATATTTGAGTATTTTAAAAATAAATATAATTTATCAAACGATAAATTAGCGGTTATTAAAGACTTCCCCCTTTAAAAAAAAATTCATCCCCAAGATTACACTAAAACAAAGCCCAAAGGTATTTGTCCAAAAATATTTATTTATAAACTTACATTCATATAATGTACAAAGATCATCCGTGCACAATATCTGTTTTGATCTACTATTCAAATCCACATCTTTACTTCTAAACTAGTATTGATCCCCTGATCCTCTAGTGCGGACTCTGATCAGGCTTCTTGATCAGAAAAATTCGTTTCCCTTACATAGCCCTCAACTATGATAAAAACTTAAGTACCCAATTATGAACCCTCATCAAGATTCGTCATCAAGAATCGATTGATAAATCCTTTTTGGGACTAGTGTAAGCACCTTAAAGTTCCATACTCGAATCTTAGATCAAAATCAGGTGACGAAATAATCTATTTACAACTTATTTAACTTTCTAAATCTTCATAAATCTTTTATTTTTCATTTAAATACCTTAATAAATCCTTTTTAAAAATATTTTTTCCTAAAAAAATTTATATCTCTTTTACAAAAGAAATCAATTATCTTTTATTTGGAATAATACCCTTATAATTCTTATTTCAAAATTTCTTTGTAATATCTTTGTCAATAAATCTCATTATAAATTTAATTCCAAACTTATTTTATATTGTATAACTTTCTCTTTTATACCTTTTCAAAATAATAGGATATGAATTCTCAAAACTATCTTTCTCAAACATCTCTTATTTTTACACTTTATTCTAAAAAAAATTTTTTAAAATATTTTATTAAATTAAATGATTTTAAAAATACTATTTCTAGTATTCCTTTAAACTTTTTGTTTCTAAATATCTTGTTAAATTGATTTGATGGCAGATAGAGGAAATGCACAGAGAGAATGATCAAAAGAGATTTATTAATTAACATTATTTTTATACATTCATTACAAACGCTAGCCTATGTTACAAACTTTTAGAGACTACTTCCTAGGGAATACAATCTATCACACATACCATTATATAGATACTTGAACTGCCATAGATGCTATTTTGGGTTCCTTTTGAAGTAGACGGTGTTTTGTCTTGGAGGCCTAAATTAATCAATCTTTCATTAAGTGTTTCCCTTAGAAGCACTAAATGCAAGTTCATTTAGGACAATCTTTGACTTCATGTCTTAGGTTCTTACATTGGTAGCAACCCTTGGTTTTTTTTTTTAATCCTTGACTTCTTCTTTGTTCTAGGACATTTATGTAGAAAATGTCCTCTCTATTTACATTTAAAACAGACTATATCATCCTGATTCTAATTTTTTAACCTCCCTCTGCTTCTTCCTTTTCTTTATTTCACACATAACTGCATAATGTCCTTTCTTACCACAATAGTAACAATCGATGTTAGCATAAGGTCCTAGTTTTGCTTTTTCTTCGGCTTCTTTTTGTGCACATACTCTACGTGCTTGCTTTGGATTAGCCCATAACTCATCACCCGACACATAATAAGACAACCTTACCTAAATGATATACTGAGTTACTATCAGAGGTTTCATACCATTAATCCAAATAACTTAATTCAACTTGTTCAGCTTTGAACTTGCCTTGATTGTACAATGATAAGAAGAACAATATACAAAGCGTTCGATACCATTCGCTCATGCCAACATATGATCGATACTTAGAAGATTATTCCCACCATCACCAAAAAGATCAAGACCTTATTCTTGGAACTTTCCAAAGGGATAACGTCTTATAAATTCTCCTAAACACACAAATATTTATACTTTTGTATATATAAAATATACTTCTTTTAAAACAGTGTGTCGATTCACCTTGTTTAAGTATTTTGAAATCCCTATCGATTGCATGGAGCTCTACATGCATCGATCAGAATTCATAAACCACTCAACAAATTAACCACCACAAAACATTTTTATATCAAATAACAATTACGTGCTTTTATATATATATACACATATATTACTCTCAAAACTCATTCTAGGGTGTTACTAACCTTATTTCTAATGAGTTACTCATTCTAGGGTATTACTAACCCTATCTATAATGAGACTTATCCCAACAAAGCCTAGGTGTTTTCTCAACATAAGCTCTAATACCAAATGCAACGAACGAGAATTCTGAACCTTGAAAATTGACACTAATACATCCTCGCTGTTTACGTTCTGCAAATCCAAGTGTCAGAAAGCTCTATTGTAAGGGGAAAAAGAAAATAATGATAGAATGGAATCTCATACTAATGGAATAACATATATTATTTCAATATAAAATCTTTACAATGGAAAATTTTGTATACAACATCAAAGCTTAACCTAGATTCAGCCTGGACAGTTATAAACCTTTGTCCTTATAATTGCTGAAAAATAAAAGCAAATGCAATAGATGCAGTGAATAACAGAATATGTCCATACGTAGATGAAGTTCTCTAGCTCTCCTCTAGAAACTCCAAGCGTCTTCAACTAAATCTGAAACTACTCGGATCTGACCCGAGTATTAAAAATACCTGGATCAGGCTTGATAAAACACCGTGAGATACTCGAAGTAAAATTTAATGTCGGTTTATAACCATGGAAAAGAAAGATATTTCATAAGACCACACCCACACATAAACATGGATGAGTTTTTATCTTGTTATAACCAAAATACTTTATACTAAAACACTTTGATATTATCTTTACTGACATTCTTCTGAAAACATTTTTCAGGTAATATATCAGAACAAAGTATCAATATCCGGACTGAGTCTGTGGTAGTATATCCGTACTGAGTCAGTGGAATGTACCTGGACGGAATATATGATACAAAAAGGGGTAGCTGAAATGTTTGCAAAGCATTACAACTATTTTGGGGATACAACCAAAACTGTAAAGCTCGGATTGGAATTTGATTTCCAACATGATAGGGAACTAGTGGCATTTTCCTTCGATCCGTATATAGCAATGTAGTTCCTGCAGTGCCTTTATCGCTTTTCTTAAGCAAGTCACTTGGAACTTCACTTGCTACACTACCATTATCCGACAGCCTTACCGCTTTTCACAAGCAAGCCAATATATGCCTTGAGGATCCAAATTCCACTGGACTCCTCCATACTCATATAACCAATAACATGAAATATATGCCTTGCGGACTACATAATTAACCGTATCATCTCCGAGATGTGAGGCTCATGAGACTGCACTCAATTTTAACAAGCCACGCTTTGTTATTCATAAAGCAACACTTTATTCTTTTATAAATCAAATTCCACTTAGAATTCCACATTGCCATTCCTTAATCACACAACTGGTATCTATAACTGTTGAGCTGGTACGTCTCAAGAAAGGGTGTTAAGCTAAGAGAAGTTGCCTTCTCAGCTACCAAGAAGATAATACGTTGATAAAGATCAATTAATATGATCGTAAATGCACTATTAAACATTCGTCCATGCAAGTTCGTTCTAGGACCGAATTAAACCGAAGGACTCTTGCAATCCAAAGAATTCAAAACACGAAAGTACCGCTACTATAATAAATGTCTCTATATTGGAAGCTACCCAGAGAATGTCAAAAAGTCGGCCTTCCGCTATGAAGATCTCTGTTCTTCAATACAATAAAGATTTTAGAATGCAAACATCACTGCTATTGCAACGACCCGAAATTTTGGATATTTGAAATTAGAATATTTAGTTGATTTTAGATAATTAAAAGTTAATTTTTAATTTTAATTTTAATTTTAATTTTAGATATAACCATTTATTGGACAATTTAATTATTGAATTTAGTAATTGAAAATTGGTTATAATATTAAATCTTGAGTTTTACGCTTGTTAAACATAATTTAAAGGCTTACAAAATTTATACTAATAATACTAAAGATAAAAATGCTTTAAAATTAAATTTGAAAGTGATCTCTTCAATTTTAAAAATATATCGTTTAAATTGACATTTCAAAATAGCCTTCCGGGGAACGGTCTTGGATTTCGACGAAACCATTTCCATTGGATCTGTAATTGTGTATTATTTTCGGATTTCAAATTTTAAAATGTTTAGAGTTAATGTTTGGCCGTACAGGATATAAATGCGCTGGAATCTATATCGAAAATTCAATATAATAGCTAGGTCCAAAAAGCTATCTTCTCCAAATGATCGAGTTAGGACTCGAAACCTTTTCCATTGCATTCAGAATAAGGGTATAACATTATAAATGCCTAGCGGCATGCCTCGATAGGATGTTAAAATTTTAAGCTACGATTTCGAGACGTTTAAATTTAAATAATATATTTTAGGTTGACTAGTCAATGAAATTCACATCAGTTGTTTTTCTTTCACCTTCAAAATCAGTGTAGCAAGCATTCAACATGCCACCTCCTTTTCAAATATCACGTCCCCCTCCCTCTTCATTTTAACAGCTGAAATATTTCAAAATCCAAACAAAAAAAGAAAAAAATGGCCGAACGCAAAAATTTATTTAGCGAGGAAAATATACGAAGCTCGAAATCAAATTTTCCGCTACTCAGTTTCAACCTCATTCTTATATTCCCTTCTTCCCCTTAAATTGGAAACAAAATCGATCCTCAAAATATATATCCGTGTGTGTGTGTTTTTGTGTGTGTCTATACATCTCGCGATCTCTTGCCGTCGCATGAATTAATTCGCGATGTCTACGTGAGGCTAATGCGTGGTGCTCTAAAGGAGGTCGGTGGCGTGGTTGTGGGGTTCGGTGTAGCTGAGCAAGGCGGAGTCCATGGTGGCCTTGGGTGAAGCTTCAGTGATCGTGCTTGGCGACGTGGTGATGACTGGAAGTCGCAGCTTGTTCGTGGGTAAGCCTGGTATCGAGCAGTGTTTGGGAAGATGAGTTTTTGGTTAAGTAAAGGTAATTTGGAGATTTAAAACTGTAATTAAGTTAAATTTTATAATTAGTTATTTATTTAGGGATTTAAATTTTGGTATGGCAAATAAAATTTTAATGAAAATTTCTAGGTGAGGTCAAAACGAATGAAACATGCAGTAGAGGTAAAAAATTGGATTAATCAGAAAATTCAAAAAAAGTGAGTTAATCTCACTCAAATTTGGAATACAACAATTAATTTTAAGTAGTTAAAATTAATTATTTGTTGATTGATGAAATTGGATAATTATTATCAGTTTGGATGTTATATTATATATAGTAGTAGATATATATTGGAGTGATTGATATTCCCGCATATATATAGCAGATGAGATCCTATGCACCCCGCATAATAACGGATGACCTTATATACCGCAATATCCGCTTTGAAGTGGGATTGGTATTTTGATATTGTGCTAACATCTGTGGATGCTGGGAAACAGGTAGGAAGTATCCAATTGGATTCCTAAAAAATGTTAGATTTATTTTCATATTCTGTTATGTGATTTATTTGAATAATTTATGGTAGATTATATTGGAATTTGAATTTATCGGATGTTATGGTATTACCGGATAGATTTTAGTATTTTAAAATTACCGTAAATATGAATATTAAATTTTTAAAGGAAATAAAAGGGAAAATTATAGGTAAAATAATTATAGTGAAATTTGGATAAATTAGAAGAAAAGGATTTGGGAAAAATAAATAGTTTGATTTAAACTTATATATAGTAATTTCGAAATATTGTAAATAGAGATTTTGGAATATGGGAATAGGGATTTTGGTAATAATATAAGCAAAAGGATTATTAATACTAAAACTTAAGTGATTTATTAAGTGTAAATGGTTTTGTAAATAAAGATTTAAAATAGTTGTGAAAATGAAAAGGAAAACTGAAACTAAAATATGGAATTGATGTTTCAGATTTAAATAAGATTTTAAATTATAAAAAGATGGGAAACCTGAAATTAGTGGGTTTTGGAATAAATTTGGGTAAACTAAGATATTAATTTAAAATGTAATTTAATTTGAAAATCGATAAAGTGTTGAAACAGTAATAAATGGGAAAATGAGATTTATGGGATTCCGTTTATAAATGAGGTATTATCAGTGGATAATTTGAAATTATAAATTCACAGTAGGAATTTATAAGGAGATCGATAAATCATTTTAAAAATAAATAGTAGTTTTTTATTTTAAAAGTGTGAGAAAGGAAATTTACGGGTTGGAACGTAAGTTAAACTAGAGATAAATCGAGAAGGATTTATAAATGGTTAGACTGGCTTTATTAAAGTGGAAAATGTATTTTTCCAAAAAGTTAAGTACAATCTAAAGGAAAGATTTTTAGGTATCAATTAGAAATTTTAAAGGTGTTTAAAAGAATGTTTTAGGAAAATTTATAATTTAATGATTTTAAAACTGTTAAAGAAAATTTTACTTAAGTTATCTATAGTAGTTAATCATATTTTAAAGGTTAAATTTGTATTATGGTTTTAAAAGAAAAATTATTAAATATTTATACTTTATATAATATTTTTGTTTAAAGGTAGTTTTGTCTAAGTCTTGCTTGGAGAATTATTATAGAAATTTCGTATGTATTTTTCTTGAAATTTTTTAGTTAAAGTTTCGGAGAGTATTGGTGTACTCGTATGGCGAAATTAGAGGCAGTGAGTGCCAACAGTTAAGACTTGGATTTCTCTAGAATAAAGACGTAGCCATTGAATTGTGATCCATGGTTTGATACCGCAGGGGTATTTTCCATATTATTTAAAAGAGTTTTTAAATATTTTGAAAGAGAAAGATAATTCGTTAATATGTTGAATTCGATAAGATAAGTGTATATTTTTGGATAAAGAGATTTAGTTTATTTAAAATTAAATTTTATTAAGACTAGGTGTTTTCAGTGGAAATAAAATAATTGGTTGAATGATTGTTTATTTGATAGTTAAATAATTAACTATCAAATCTGTACTCAAATATAACTTTGGAAATACCTGGAAGAAGTACGGGAATCATATGGTACAGTTATCGTCTGAGGTGTTATACTATACGTGTAAAACCGTTTCATTCTTCTTGGATGTTTACAAGAAATCCTTCCACTAAGGGTTAGGAGGTGATCTAAAATTTTATTTTCGTCTGTTTATTTCCTAAAGAACCAGAGTTGAGTTACCAGGTAATATCGAACGTTGTTCCGAAGAGACTGGGATCAGATTTGTGATCCGAAAACCACTTCGATCCAACGAGTACGTTTTCGAAATGAAGACACGAGCTTGGAGTCGAAGATGAAGCAGTGAAGTGCAAGGGCTAATCGCTACTAATCCTGAGGATGATTCCAAAATAGATGTAGTAGGAGTAGTGCCTTCGGTTCCGTTCAGACCGCGAACGGACTTGTATGGATGAATCCTACCAGTACATTGTCATTGAAGGACGATGAGCATTCTAAGTGAGTATTTCTAAAAGTGTAACGCTTAGACTCAAGCTTCATCAACCAGGAATGACTGAAAATCAAGGGAGATGTAACAAGGCTAAGTGGATCGCACTCATGTAGGGTAAGGTTGCCCCTATCTAGAGTCCCTTTTACTCAGATGAGTGGCGGTTGCTGATCCCAACCGTGGGGTAATCTTATTCGGGCTATCCAGTTTAAGGGGTAGTCCGGTCTTGTGTAGCAAGGGATCCCGGAGTGTTCCTCGGTACGTATTTCTAGACGTGTATTGTGATAGATGGTACCCTAGTGCCTAGTCATTCAGTTGAAATCCATTCTCCAATATATGCCTTTACGGTTTTGAATGTAGAGCTTAATATTGCTGAAATTACTTTATGTAACAAGTTCAACTATTTGAATAAGTATTTGTGCTTAGATATTATTATAATATCATAGGATTTTGATATGAAATGTTTTGGTTATCGTAAGGTAAAAACCCGTCGTGTTTATTTGTGGCGTAGTCTTACGAGATACCTTTGATTTTCAAAAGGATTTTGAACTTTAATCGTTCAAATTGGGTGTGTTTTCTCATGCTGGTTTTCCAGACTAACTCGAGTGTTAATTTATTATAATGCTCGGGTCAGATCGAATATTACAGACACATGATAGGATGCTATAGAGCTCAGGAGGAGTGTTGGATAACGAGGACGTATTATGTATATTTGATTTTTACTCCGTTGTGTATCGTAAACAGTATATTTAGTTTTTGTGAGGACAAGTTATTATAACTGTCCAAAACTGTGCTATTGATGTGTGTTGTACTCTGATGATGTAATGTATGTAAACATTTATAGTTCTTTTTGTATAAAGATCAGTTAGTATCTATTATATATTGTTCCATTGCGATTCTGAGATTCTGTGTTGTTATTTCTACTTTCTTCTTCTACGTCTTTCTTCTTTCCCTAGCGTTCTAGTATTTTTGGCATTCGATTACTCGACATGTAATATGGTGGACATATTGCTGTCGATTTTCGGAGGTCGAAAATCCAGACCAGGACACTTGGTATCACAGTCTAAGGTTAAGCGAGAACCTTGGCTTTGGTGGGTATTACTAATTAGGGATAGGGTCAGTAGCACTCTAGAATGAGTTTGAGCGTATTAATAGATATAAGCATGTATTTGTTAGTGAATGTAAAATTGTTTTATATTGTTTTGATTGGTTTGTTGGGTAGCTTATGAATTTTGGTCCGTAAGAGTAATTAACGTTATTGATAGGGATCTCTAAACGCTTGAATAGAGCAACTCGACATAGTATCGTCTCAAACGGGGTAATACATAAACGCGGACATGGACATGTTTTTGCCTTACGATAACTAAAAAATTTCATTATCAAATCATCTGATATTATATTAGTGTCTAGTATACGAATAATATTAATCAAAGCCTAAATTGTTACATTGATTATATTCCAGCATATAGCCCAAAATGGGTAATACAATCAAAATGGCAACTACGTAGTGGAGTTTGGATTTCCATACAAATGACCATGTGAAGGAAGTACCTTCCGATGGGTACACCTCTAGATAGATGTCCCGAGGCACAGGACATCTGCCCTATACCAACATAAGACCGGCCCACCTCTATAACTAGATAGTACCGAATATTTCATCCTCCGGTCGTTACCGACCTTTACCGAGGTCCCTCATAGCATACAAACCACAATAATCAGATACACGAGCTCATAGGTGTAAAGATATATCTCGAAGAGGATAATCATACCCTACTTGGGAGCGACCAACTTAGCCTTGCTGTATCAAACCCTGTTTTGGTCATTTTCGGTTGATGAGGCCTGAGGTAACGATTACCTTTCACATATCACAAATCATATCACTTTAAATGCCACACGGCCATTTCCGTTGACTACTAATTGCCTTCCATAAAAATACAACCCTTAAAATCATACGTCTCAAGGAGGGTGTTAAGCTAAGAGAAGTTGCCTTCTCTGCCACCACTAATGTACGTTTGTAAAAAGCAATGTACGTAATCTGTAGAAATGCAATGTCAGACAAATATCCATACCAGTTTTCCAGGAACAGGACAAAACGAAGTATTTTCCTACCACTTCCTATCAGGAAATCCCTAGGATTAGTAGGGAATAGTCCTTGCATTGGATATTTCATAATGAAGAGACACTGCTACTATATGTATATTAGGATTTCAACCCCAAACGATCAAAAAGCAGTCCCCCACTATGAAAATTCGGAATAACAATATCATCAATAACCCGCACAATCGAAAGCATATACGTTGGACCAAAGTGGTTTTCGGATAAACCGATCTCGATCTCTTTGCACCAAAAACGCAAAAGTGTTTCTCAACCTCACACAGAAACTAAGTCTCCTAGACTTATCACGTCCCCAACTTTCAACTTTCTATCCTTCGGACCAAGAAGGAAGCTCGATAGATTGGAGTAATACTTCGCACTATACGAATCAACATCCTCAACATAAACGATAATCAAGCCTACATGGAAGGCTACATACTAAGTGTATGACTAAATTGTTCCCACATCAAGTCGAGGAACTAAAATGGCCAATTTTGGTAGTCGGTTACTTAACTATCAAAGCAAACAACAAATATTTAGCACCATATGCAATCACTAGGCCCTTTTAATTAATCTTTAATTAATTAAATCACTTGCTAAATATTCACTTCAAATTATCTTTAAAAATATATAATCTCAAAACCCATTTCAGCTTTCTACATTGAAAAACATTTCCATATACTTATTTAATAATATGTAATTCACAAATCAATGTATTTTCAACATTTATAAAATATTACATATACTTAAATCACGATTAAGTATATATTTTATTCTTTAAGGAAAACATTCTCTTCAAATGTATTTATTTGATTCAAAATGAATGTTGTGTAAAACATCGTTACGACAACCCAAAATCATTAGTATATGTATTCGAAAATAAGATAGATATATAAATCTCATATACTATACAAAATATTTCCTTCCAAAAATCATTTACTATAACAACAGTGTTATAGTCCACCATTTCCTTACTTCTCGAAAACGTCTATTCCAACAATGAATGTTGAAATCTATGTTTCGATACCTAACACATTTTAAAATATCTTTAAATCATTTAAATCCATTTACAATATCGATTACCAAATCATTCCATTTTATTTAATATATTATTCACTGTCCAAAATCGTGAATATAATTCTCTTATCCAAATTCAAAACTTCTACCCATTTAATTAACGAGTTATCCACTATCCACAATCGGGAATATATCTCCTTTACCAAATTCATTACTTATACACATTTTATTAAAGATAATCCACTACCCAAAATCATGGATATAATTCATTTACCAAATTCATTGCTTCCATATGTTCATTAAAGGGTTATCCACTGTCCAAAATCGTGGATATATCTCCTTTAATAAACATTTACAATTGACTTATCAAATTCAATTGATATTGGAATTATAAAACAATGTATATAAATTCACATTTATATTTTATAAAACTTCAATTTATAAAATCCCTTTATTTACCAAATTCCATTTATACCTCATTTGTATTCCAAAATCCAATTTATAAGTTAATTACTTATAAATATCTTTATTTCCAAAATCATTCCTTTTATAACTTCACAACTTCATAAATCTGTAAATCTTATTTACTTAAAAAATTCATCTTTAATTTCATTTTAACATTTATAAAACTCCTTTACAATTTCATCACTTTGATTTATAAAATATCAATTTTAAAAATCTTATATATATATATATATCGTTTATTATAACTTCAAAAATCTTTATTTAAACTATTTTACGAAATAGTTCATTTCATATTCCAAAAATCATAATTTACTATATTTCACAGAAATCATAATTTCTATAACATAAAAATTATAACATTTATTTCTTGAAAATAAATTCGTTCCTATAACAATTAAAAATTAACAAAATATAATTTTCAAAATCACTTGAAAATTCTTTTTAATTTCGAAATTGTCACTCTAACATTTTTAAAATTACCAAAAATAGGCCTATTGCTGCAACAACATCAAATACATAATCACGGCATCTAAAACATCACATATCATATGATAACAACATATATATCAACATCTGTAAATAAACCCAATACTGGCGAGGAATCCAGTTGGATCCCTCCAACCTGTCTCCTGCTACAAATATACATATTAGAATATATGTACAATGTCCACTTCAAGGAAGACGCACGTACAAAGGGTCATCTGCTCATACATGGCAACATATAGGGTCTCATCTGCTTCAATAGGCAGGAATATATCCAAATACCAATCAATATATAGATAATATATCATATACCAAAAAATCATCAATCAGGATAAATAATTTTATTCTCACTCATATAAAAATATCAGTGAGTCAGAAAGAGTGAGTTGTACTCAGATTGGATTCCACTCCGTCAAACTTTAAGGCAAGGAACTTGAGATCTAACACGTACTTCCTACCATGCTTTCAAAGCCAAATGAAAATAAGCCTGAATTCCTCCTTTGTAAGGCATGGCCAAGGCTGGAAATGGAGAGTTGGCCAAAAGTATAGAGAATAAGTGGTAGAGCTTTGAACTTGAATTCTCAAAATTAGACCCGGAAAATAGGTCGTCTTCTCTCTTGTTTTTGGCTTTGTTGCTAGCAAAATTTGAAAAACTTGTTAACTAAAAAGTTGTTGCAAATTCTTTTCTCTTGAATTTAAAAAAAGAATCAATTGATTATGATTATTTTTGAGGAAGATATGGTAAAAAGACAAATAGCTATTCTTGGATTCACAAATATAAAGCCCGAAAATGCACTTCAAAGAATTGAGTTTCAGGTATAGCAAACCTAAAAAATAAAAGAAGTGATCAACATAATAGTTGTAGAAACTGGAATTTCATATGGTTTGAAAAAAATATTTCTTAATTTGAATCTGTTATGATCTAGTTACGATCAAAACAAAATGGCTTATTCTCTAGCTTAAAAATTGGGCCAGAAAATGCACTGGAAAGAAGTGGATTTTTGACATGATTAATTTTAGAATGGGACAAACTAGTCAAGATAAAAGTTGTAGCCACTGGAAAAATACATGATTTAAAACAAAATTGTATTTTGGTTCAGTTTTAAAGAAGTTATGGCCGAGAGAAGAAGATATAAAATGTGGAGAAAAGAGGAGTTTGATTTGAAGAGAATAAACATTGATTTCTTTTAAATATTTTGTATATTTTGAAATTATTTCTTCCTAAGTTTTTTCTATAGCTTGGAAGCCATTAAAGAAAAGAGGAAGAAGATAAAGAAGCTTGAGAAAAGAAGAAGAAGAAATGTGAATGATAGTGAGAAGGAGGTGGGTATTTATAGAAAAAGAAAGAAGTGGTAAATTTACCAAAATAACCTCTTTCCAAATTATCAAACTAACCTTACTTCAACCTAAAGAGATCTCCACTTTTTCAATACTTAACATCATCTTTCACATACTTACTTTACTGTCTTATTCACTTAAAGATTAAGTGGAGAATATTGTAACAACCCGGAATTTTACAACAATTAATTATCGTTGTTTAACGATTAATATTGTTTGCTAATTGCAGTTTGGAAGTTTTTAATTAGTCAAAATTCTTTTAATAATATGATAATGATATGCGGGCTTTAAAAATTTAATTTATGGCCCACGTCTCTTTTATTGTTTTGGGCCGTGATACTTATCAAAGCAAAGGCCCATTCTCTTTCGGTAGAGATAATGGCAAACCCGCCCCTCTTCTTTATTTTTCGTTCGAAAACCCTAGACCCAAACGAAAAAAAATTAATGGCAGCTTCGTTCTCGTCATCCTCATTTCAAATTAGGGCTTGCTCGTTCGTCGTTTGTTCCTCTGTGCTCGCGGCTACTTCAAATCGCGTCGAACAAAGGTGAGTAAATTGTTACTCACATCTAATTCAAATTTTTGTGATTTTTGATTTATTCAAATTTGTGGTTTTCGTTGCTCGTTTTCCTTGATACCAACGGCTTTGAACCTTGATTATTGTGAAACTGCTACTTTGAGTGATTTTTATTCCACTCACACCTAATTCGTTCTCGGTACGGTGCTGCAGTCGTTCTATTTTGTCCCGAGGTTGATGATTATTGACTCGGTATTGATATTTGACTTAGTTCGACTTCTTGAATTCCATGGCTTTGATCTTGGTCTAGAAATTGCTGCTTTAGTTCTCTTTCCTTCGAGTTGATTTTATTTGACCTTCGGTCATTTTAGTCGTTGACTATGGTTTGAAATCAGCAATTTAATTTTGTGAAATTATTCTAAATGGGGATTTGTTTTGATTTTGCAATTTGCTCAGTGTTGACTTCGGTCTTTGTTTGGTTGGTGAAACTGCTGATCCATAGTTTGTTGGAATTTTTTTGTGTATGTTGTTCCATTCATAGTAGTGTAGTCTTCAACTCGTACTACTTGTTGTAGCGTGCTTGATCTTGGCTGAATTATCCACATGAGATCATTCGACTTTGTTGTGCACTCTCTTGTGTTGCAGTGTTCATCCATACCTTAGTTTCACTGCACTGTACACTTATATCATTTTGAAATTTATGATGTATTGTTTTGACCTTACATATTTGAGTTTAACTGTGCACTGCTTCGAGTCCGGTTGCATGGTCTGATCCATAACCTAGTCACTGTATATCCATTCCCTTTGGTCTGCATTTGTTTGTTCATATGCATTTTCTATTGAGTTTGCAACATTCAGATTCTAGTTACTGAATTTGTCCACTTGTATATGCCATATATACACATGTACTTATGTGTGTTAGTGGTTACCCTTGCGCCTTTTGCTTGCCAGTTCTGTTTGTGCCAATATTTGTGATTTCTCTTTAAGGTTGCATTTCAACCCAGTTGCCTTAGTTAATCATGCTGCTGCCTATATTTGCATACTCTTCTATTTTAAATTATTGGTCATATTCATTTACTCGGCCTATTCTTGGTTGCACCAGTTTGTATGGGTTGATCTAACCCAGGGTGCTGCTGCAGCATTTTGGTCCCATGACCTTGCTGAGTTGTTGTGTTTTGTTTACTGAATTTGGGTTTTACATTTGTTAAGGGTGCACAAATGTGTACATTCACATATACATGTGTGTATGTACATGCATGCGCTACTTGTTGCCTGTTTCTCTGGAGTATGTTTGGCTATATTCAACCTTTGCCCTGAATTCATGTAATCTGAATAGTTCCTACACTTGATTTTGTTGAGCTTTTCATTGTGGTCTCTCTGACCTGGTGCCTGTAGTATTTTTACCTTTGACTTGTGAAATGTTGAACCTGATTTTCTTGTGCTTGACCTAGTGTTCGTTTATGAATTTTCATTGTGTACATTCGTGCACATTGCCCATGTCTGTCTGTCTTGACCATTTCAATTGAATTTGTACATTGTGTTGAATCCAGCTTAATCTCTCGGACTTGACCTTGTGCTGATTCCTATTTCATCACTGTAGTGGCAAGACAGTGCAAGCAAGCGTGAACTACAGCCATACGGTACCATTGAGCTTTTGTGTACATCATCACTGTAGTAGCAAGGCAGTGCACGCAAGCGTGAACTGCAGCCACACGATATGGCTTTTATGATATTCTATTTTGTTTTGATTTATTGATCTTTTGCATATTCCATATGCTGTAGTGGCGAGGCAGTACACGCGTGCGTGTACTGCAGCCCTACTCGAGTTGACATTTTAATTGATATTTCAATATGTTTTGGATTTGTATTTTGATTGGTTAATTTGATGATTTTGTGTTAATTTTCGTTTTGGCAATTCTGATGTTTTCTAAATTATCTTCATTGATATTCTTTTCACTTATCTTTGTTGATGATTTGCATCTGCTGATCTGTTGTTTAACACTGTTATGTGTTATATTTACCGTTATCCGATTTCCTTGTTAAAGGTTTAGATATACGAAATTTATTGTGACTGTCGTCTAATTGTTATTTAATTATTATTGCTTCCGTGCATTAATAACTGAGTTTGAATTAGACTGACCCGTGTATTATTTTCTTTTGAATTTAATACTCGGGTCAGACCGAGTATTTACAGGTTTTAGATATCTTGCTTTGGGTTGCTGCTAGAGCTATGAAGTCTTTTCATACTTTGGGAGTAGTCGTTGTCTTAGTATAGGTTGTTATGTATTCATGTATATTAGTCACGATAATGTACTTGTGTATATAACTTCCTGAGTCGACAGTTGTAGTTGTATCATATGTACTATATCACATGTACTGTAACTGATTTCAGTTATATATATATATATATATATATATATATATATATATATATATATATATATGAGACTTTCTATTATCTGAGTTCCGCATTTATATTATCTGTGTTATTATTATATTTATTGTCCTAAACTATTATGAACCATCGTAGTTCATTTTATACTGGAATTGGGTATGTTGATGGGAGTAAATAAATAAGAGATGAAAAATAAAAATATATACCACTCCTATCGAGATAACCAATACTAGTGTAAGGCCTAACTACAGATGGCCGCTCCTATCCATCCTTATTCTTCGTAATAACGGACGGTATTTCTTTTAATACTCTTTGTTATTGCGAGCATAGAGGTGGGGCATCACAAATATCATAGTTATATTGGCTTTGATTTGATGTGAATTGATGTTTACTTTTTCTTACTTTTGTTAATTCTTACTTACTTTTACTAATGACTTCTAGAAGTTTTCTAATTATATTTAGTAAAATTAAACATTTTATTTATTAAAATGTGAAATATATATGTTAATACATGTTAACAAAGATGTGATAATGTTGCAGCAACTTATTTTGAACAAAACGTTGATTTTCGACAAAACGTTTTACGTTCACATTTTGACGTTTTAGTTAAACTATTTAATTATGTAAACCATATTTGAAAATAAACTTGTATAATGTTATTTAAAAATATAAACACTCATAAATTAATTAAAATAATTTATTTAATCATTAAAACTTACTTTTCTAAAATCAGCATTTTGTCACTTTTGTCGATATAGGCAAATGTTACTATTTTTTGTACACTTCTCTTTCCAAATCCTATCAATTTTTTTTGAATCATATAACCTTCTATATTTTATATTTAAAATCACTCTAAATAGTATATTTAAAGCGGTCAAATTCTGGGTCGTTACAGTAGTAGATATATATTGGAGTGGTTGATATTCCCGCATATATATAGCGGATGAGACCCTATGAGTCCCGCATAATAACGGATGACCCTATATACTGTGACCCCTTTGAAGAGGGATTAGTATTTTATATTGTGCTGACATCTGTGGCTGTAGGGATACAGGTTGGAGGGATACAACTAAATTCCTCAAAAATGTTAGATTTATTTTCATATTCAGCCATATGTTTTATTTTAATAATCTGTGGTGGATTATATTGGAATTTGAATTTATTGGATGTTATGGTATTACCGGATAGAATTTGGTATTTTAAAATTACCATAAATACGAATATTAATTTTTTAAAGGAAATAAAAGGGAAAATTGAAGGTAAAATAATTATAGTGAAATTTGGATAAATTAAAAGAAACGGATTTGGGAAAAATAAATAGTTTGATTTAAATTTATATTAGTAATTTCGGAAATTGTTAGTAGAGATTTTGGAACCTGGAAATAAGGATTTAGGTAATAATATAAACAAAAGGATTTCTAATAATAAAACATAAGTGATTTGTTAAGTGTAAAAGGTTTTACAAATCGAGATTTAAAATAGTTGGGAAAATGAAAAGGAAAACTGAAACTAAAAAATGGAATCAATGTTTCAAATTTAAAAAAGATTTTAAACTATAAAAAGAAGTGAAATATGAAATTAGTGGGTTTTGGAATAAATTTGGGTTAACTAAGAAATTAATTTAAAATGTAATTTAATTTGAAAATCGATTTAAAATCGATAAAGTGTTGAAACAATGATAAGCGGGAAAATAAGATTTATGAGATTTATAAACGAAGTTTATAAATGAGGTAAAGTAAAATTATCAGTGGATAATTTGAAAATATAAATTCACGGTAGGAATTTATAAGAAGATGGATAAATCTTTTAAAAATAAATAGTAGTTTTATATTTTAATACTGTGAGAAAGGAAATTTACGGGGTTGGAACGTAAGTTAAACCGAAGATAAATCGAGAAGGATTTATAAATGATTAAACTGGCTATATTAAAGTGGAAAATGTATTTTTTTGAAAACTTAAGTATAATTTAAAGGAAAGATTTAGAAATATCAATTAGAAAACCTAAAGGTGATTAAAATCATGTTTTAGGAAAAAAATTCATTTAATTGTTTTAAAATTGTTAAAGTAAATATTAATTAAGTTAGCTGTAGTATTTAATTATTATTTTAAAGGTTAAATTAGTATTATGATTTTAAAAGGATAATTATTAAATATTTATACTTTATATAATGGCATTATTTTAAGGTAGTTTCATCTAAGTCTTACTTGGAAAATCATTTTAGAAATTTCGTTCGTATTTTTTTTGAAATTTCTTAAATAATGTTTCTGAGAGTATTGTATACTCGCATGGCGAAATCGGAGGCAGTGAGTGCCTGCTGTCAAGGCTTGGATTTCTCTGGAATCAAGACGTAACCATTGAACTGTGATCCATGGTTTGATATCGCAGCGATATTTTCCAAATAATTTAAAAGGGTTTTTAAATATTTTTAAAGAGAAAGATAATTCGTTAACATGATGAATTCGATAGGATAAATGTATATTTTTGGATAAAGAGATTTAATTTATTTAAAATTAAATTTAATTAAGACTTGGTGTTTTCAGTGGAAATAAAATATTTGGCTGAATGATTATTTAGTCTATAATTAAATAACCGATTATCAAATCTGGACCCAAATATAAATGTGGAAATATCTAGAAGAAGTACGAGAATTATGTGGTATAGTTACCATCAAAGGAGCTATACTTACGTGTAAAACCGTTTTGTTCTTCCAAGATGTTTATAAGGAAATTTGTCCACTAACGGTTTGGAGGAGATTTACGGTCTTATTTTTGTTTGTTTATTTCCAAAAGAATCGAGGTTGAGTTTGCCGGATAATATCATACGTTGTTTCGAAGTGACCAGGATCAGATTTGTGATCCGAAAACCACTTCGATCCAACGAGTACGTTTTCGAAATAAAGACAAGAGCTTGGAGCCAAAGATTAAGCAGTGAAGTGTAGAGGCTAATCGCTACTAATCCTGATGATGATTCCAAAATGGATGGAGTAGGAGTAGTGCCTTTGGTTCCGTTCGTATCCAAAATGGACTTATATAGATGAATGCTATCAGTACATTGTCATTGGAGGATAATGAGCATTCTAAGTGAGTATTTCTAAAAGGGCAACGCTTAGCATCGAGCCTCATCAATCGAGAACGACTGAAAATCAAGGGAGATATAATAAGGCTAAGTGGGTCGCACCCAAATAGGGTAAGGTTACCTCTATCTAGAGTCCCTTTTACTCGGCTATGTGGTGGTTGCTGATCCCAATCGCTGGGTAATCTTATTCGGGCTATCCAGTTTAAGGGGTAGTCTAGTCTTGTGTAGCAGGGGATCCCGAAGTGGTCCTTGGTACGTTGTTCTAGACGTGTACTGTGACAGGTGGTACCCCAGTGCCTAGTCATTCAGTTGGAATCCATTCTCCAAGACGTGCCGTTACAGTTTTGATTGCAGAGCCTAGTATTGCGGAAATTTAAGTAATGTAACAATTTCATCTATTTGAACAGGTATTTGTTCTTAGACATTATTATAATATCAGAGGATATGGATATGAAATGTTTTAGTTATCGTAAGGTAAAAACCCATCATGTTTATTTGTTGCGTGGTCTTACGAGATACCTTTGATCTTCAAAAGGATTTTGAACTTTAGTAATTCAAATTGAGTGTATTTTCTCACGCTGGTTTTCCAGGTAGACTCGGGTATTTTTTATTATAATATTCGGGTCAGACTGAGTATTACAGATATAAGATAGGATGCTATGGTGCGCAGGAGGCAAGCTGGATGACGAGGATGTATTATATGTATTTGATTTTTACTCCACTGTGTATCGTAAACTGTATATTCAGTTTTTGCGAGGATAAGTTATTTTAACTGTCCATTATTGTGCTATTGATTTGTGTTGTACTATGATGATGTAATGTATAAAAACAGTTATAGTTCTTTTTTTATAAAGATCAATTGATATCTATCATATATTGTTCCGCTGCGATTGTGAGATTCTTTGTTACTATTTCTACTTTCTTCTTCTACCTCTTTCTTCTTTCCCTAGCGATATGGTATTTTCGAAATTCGATTGCTCGACATATAATATGGTGGACGTATTGATGTCGATTTTTGAAGGTCGAAAATCCAGATCATGACACTTGGCTATGGTGGGGATTATCCATTAGAGATAGGGTTAGTAGCACCCTAGAATGAGCTTGAGCGTATTAATAGGTATGAGCGCATATTTGTTAGTGAATATAAAATTGTTTTATATTGTGTTGATTGGTTTGTTAAGTGGCTTATGGATTCTGGTCCATATGAGTAATTAATGTTATTGTTTGCACAAAAAATGGGCAAACACCTCCAAGTCGTATGAATTAGTTGATTTTAGGTTGTTTCTAGTAATTTGGGTGATTTACGCAAATGTATAAAAAGCAGGGACTAAACTGTAAAAGACACACAGATTTATAGTGGATCGGCCAGAACGTGCCTACGTCCACTTTATATGTTATTCTCCTTTCCTCTTCAGATTACAAGTATAAAGCTTTGGTTACAAGTAATTGAAAGTTGTTTGAAAGTTCTATCCGTGCTTGAGCTCTCAAACTTGTCTGCCATTGTTGTACCCCTGCCCCTCTATTTATAGAGTGAGGTTGGGGGCGTGGGTCTTGGATGTGTATAGCTGCTGGTGGGCCTAGGCCGAAGCAATCTGGTCTGGCGATGTTGGTTCGGTATCCACTTAGTCCGGTAGTGGTTGGAGTGAGTTGGTTCGGCATGGCTTGGTTCGGCATGGCTTGGTTCGGTAGTTGTTGAGGAAGTTCTGGTCCGGTTGTTGTTTGGTTCGGCAGTGCTAGGTCAGGAGATGGTTTGGTGGTTGTTGGAGAAGGTTTTGGACCGGTGGTAGGTGGGTTTTGGACCGGTAATTAGGTGGTTGGCTCGGTAGTGCATAGGAATGGGGCTGGTTCGGTGATGGGTGGTTTGGCAGGGATATCCTCGCTCTGGTTCGATGAAAACACGCCCAACATTTGCCCCCCAAAGTGGGGCACGTGATGTTTGCACGTGTCGCGCTTTGTTTTTCTGCAATTGAGATAGCTTCGTTCGGTCCTGGGTGTGCCGAACCAGTTGGTCCGGTCGATAGGTTGCGCCTATAAATAGGTGCTTCAGGTTAATGTTATCCTTTATCGTTTTGAGATAGCCGAACCAATCAGAGTACCGAATCAACCGAGTACCGAATCAACCAAGTGCCGAATCAACCAAGCACCGAACCAGGTATGTTCTCTTTTGCCGAATGAGTTCTTATTATGGACTACCGAATGAGACCCATGGAGGATGAGTACCGAATGAGATTGGGTGTTGAGTGCCGAATGGGCCTATCCCTAAATTACTGGATGAACTCTTGAGACCCCAAATACCGAATGAGCCTTTGTATCAGCTTTATCGAATGATACTAGGAGTTCTGAGCGTTTTAGATTATGAGTGAAATTTTCAGACTATATACACTTGCTTGCTTATATCCTCTGTTCTAACGATATGTTTTTTTCGGGTGTTGCAGCTAATGTCTCACAAAGCAGAAACTCGATCAGATAAAAGGAAGTCCAAGGACAGAGAAGAGTCCTCCACAGTGCCCCCAGTTCGGGCTGAACGTCATGGGCCTGCTCCGAGATCACTACTAGATGGGTATGGCCCCCAGGAGCTCTTGAATTCTCCGCCCGACTGTTTTCCTAGCTCCCTCAAAGAGGAGAAGCTTGATGTTATATCACGTTCCTTTGGGATCGATAGAGCGCGCATGCTATCGCCGGGGGAAGGAGTGATGCTGTATGACCCCCCTGAAGGCTACTTTGCTTACAGCAGATATCATTGCATGTGTGGTGCTATCCCGCCTCTCAACGCCTGGATAGTTAGCTTCATCACATATCTGAAGGTGGCTCCATTCCAGCTCCAGCCTAACTCCTATGCCATTCTGGTGAGTCTTTTCGTCATCTTTCAAAGGAGATACGGGCGTCCTCCTTCCAACCGGGAGATCTGGTATTTGTATAATCTGAGGGCTACAAGAAGGGGTCTCCATACATCAGCTTGGAATCGGTCGTATCCTTCAAGCCCGTCCTGGACTTGTATTCGAAGTACAACATGTTTAAGAAGGAATGGTTTTTCGTCAGGGACGACTCCGTTTCTATCCGTCGCTTCACCTCCGGATGTAAGTCAAGGCTTTATTTATAATTTCCGTTCTAGTTGCAATGCTTCTACTTATGTTTTTTTTATTTCTTGCTAGCGACAGGTGGTTTTGCGGTCGTGGAGAATGATCGCCTGATTCAGACGGCAGCGGAAATAGAAGCTATTTCGGGAAGAGATAGGTCGGCTGCTTACTTGATCAGGAACGCTACACTTTTGGGGCTCAACCTGATCCTGCCACATCAGTCTATGGTCAAGCAGAGGGATACGGTGGAAGAGAGGGCTGCTCAAGCTAAAGGAGGAGCCACGGCGAAGAGTGGCAAGAGGAAGCCTTTCACAAAACCTCCAGTTGTCGGAGGTAAGAAGCTCAAGAAGTCCGATGGCCCTTCCCCTAGCACGTGCCCAATTACTCCGGGGGAGGAAGACATGGAGGAGGATAGAGGTGAGAGCGAAGGAGGCGATGTAGGAGGAGAGGCAGAGAGTGGAGACGACAGAGAAAGTGATGGTGGTGGCGATGGCGCCGGGGCTTTGCCTCCTGGGCAAGCAGGCGAGATTCAAGAGTGGACGGATGATACATTCTGCCAAGCTTTCGAGGGGTTGGGGGAAGGGCCGGCCTTGGTGGAGAAATCGAAGAAGTCTGATGAGGCCGGGACGGGTGCCAGTCTATCTTCTGAGGGTATTTCAGCTAAGGCAACTCCGGCGGTTCAAGGTGAATTCTTAACTTTCGCAGACTCCCTTTATGATAAGGACTTAGTAATATTTTATGGCCAACTCCCGTCCTGGAATGGGATTCATGACTTATTGCAGTATCCCACTCCCCCTCAGGGTTTGTAAAATAAGCGTGTTTCCCTACTCCTTTTAACTTAACATATTTCTCGGATCATAGTTTCATGCGTGCTTGTAACACTTGGTTTTTATTCCAGGAATGGGTAAGGTGGCCAAGGCATCAGATATTCGGCACCGTCTTGAACAGTACAAGCTACTCAAAGCTTCTGCCAAACCAAAGCCGTCAACTAGCCGTCCCGGAGATGTGGTTAGCTATCGCCCTCTTCTCGGAGTTATTGAAGAAGATATACAAAAGAGGAAGGGGGGCCGATCTTTGTTTGAACCCTCACCTGGCCCTCAGGCTCCAGTCCAGCCTATCCATGATATTACTAAGGAAGATACTGAGTTTATGCCTTCCCCACATCCGTCCGAAAATCCAACCGTCACCCCGATAGACCATCCTGGTTTGGTTCGCAACCCATTTGCCGGCCACCCGGATCTGGACCCGAGTTTTCAGGACATCTCTTTTGACGAGGCCATGGGTGAGCATCTTCTTCCCCGCAATCCCATGGTACGGGTGCTTGATGAGGTTAAGTCCTTAGACCTCGATTTGCTTACTACTCGGATTGTGACCATGGGGAATGAGGCCAAGGCAAACATCAATCGGGTGGCTGAAGACACCAAGAGGCTAATGGAGCATCATGCTCGACTGGCCAAGGCTGGGGAGGAAATCGGAAGTGCTAACATTCGGTTGCGGCTAAAGGTTTCTGATCAGGCCAAACAGCTTGCCGATCAGGCTATCCAGATATCTCAGCATGAAGCGGCCTCCAGACGACTAAAGAAAACCATGGAAGAGGCTAGCAAGGCTGAGTTGCGAAAAATGGAGGCTGTTTGCAAAGAGCGAATTGACATGGCTATCGCAACGGTGGACGAGGTTCGGAGAGCGGATCTAGAGCAGGTAGAGGAGTTATCTGGGAGGCTTGAGGCCGTAGAGCTTGCTCAGGCCAAGCTGAAGGAGGAGATGGAAGTGATGCAGAAGTCCCTTCAGGCTGACTGCTCGAGATACCGATTGGAGAGAGATGCTGCTGTAGCACGGCTGTCGGCTTCTGAGGCCCGGATGAAAGAGTTTGAGGAGAACGAGGGGATGATGAACGAGATGCTCCAGGACATGTATTTGCATACCAGGACATGTATTTGCATACTTGGAGGCAGGGCAACCTGTCCTGGATGGACGATTATCCCCGGGTTATGGCTAGGATATATCTCCGAGCTTTGGAGGAAGCCAAGGCTGAAGCGGATAAAGAGGGTGGCGCGGCCTTCAGAATGGATGTGGTTACCGCACAGTTCACCAAGGAAGAGAAGGCGGCGGTGAAGGAAGGCATGAGGCTGCTCGCCGCCGGGGAAGCGGGGGTGCAACTGGAGGATGACAACCATGGAGCAGACGTTGGTAAGTCTTCCCTTTTAATCTTTTCATGATTTGATTGCTTATCTTTCGTGATTATTGATGGATTCTCTTCTGAATTGGGCAGGCGGGACCTCTGGAGTACATGCGGGGAGTTCTGACCCTGCAGTTAAGTAGATCCGGATGGCGGGCAGGACAGGGGCGGAGCCCGGATGTAGTTGACTCTTTTATTTGGTCTGTTTGACATTCCTATACATATTAGTCCAAAACATTATTGTATTTTTAGGCTGTAATTATATCATTGCAATGAACGTCTTCGTGTAACTTTATAACATAAGCAGATTCTGTTATGTTCGAATGTGGTTGTTATTTTGATATGTTGCATAAGAAATACGGCTGCATGTTTATGCTTGTGAATTAATCGTATTTGATGCTAAGTTTCTGCTCAAAATATTGTTTCATGTCTTGCAATGCCAATATGATGTGTGAATAAATTAAAGCTACATATTTGTATACAAGAGAAGATAGCACCGCCCTTCGTGTTTTAGTTGTAGAGGGTTGCTTTGAATGTCTTGCGTGACTGAATATGGAATGTAGCTGAGTGTTCCGTCATCCGGATGTGAGTTCATATTTCCACAAGCGAGAGTTCCCCTATTTTGTGACCTGTACTTTAGGGATTGTTATATAGGATAGGAGAAAAGTTTTTGAATGAAATGGAAATATGAGAAATAGTAAAACTTCCAATCACGGAAGGCCGTCGATATGCTTAAGTTCGTGGAAAACGGGTTTTGTAGTCACTTTCCCTAGCTGTGGGTCTTGGAGACATTTGTCACCCATCTTACGCCTCCGCGGGGAGTTTATCTTTTTTACCACAGCCGCACTTAAGACATATCGGAGCCGAGATCGCGCACAGTAATTACCCGAGCCATTATGGCCCATAATCGTGGGTATTATTCGATTTACTGTGGCCGGCTAGCATGGGTGCCAATCGTCAACCGTGAACTACCCCTGGCTAGCCACACCTTATGTTGGGGCCTAAAGTAGGTTCACAGTTGCCGGCGAGCCGAATGCCGTAATGAGCTGCCATCGGCTATAGTCAGCCTTCTTGATGGCTTATAATCGGCTCATTACAGTTGGCTTTAAGGGCAGTCGCGAGCAACGAGTTAACCCGCAGCAGAGGGATGCTGGAGCAAAAGTGTCTCATTGGCGAGTGCATAGATTCGCAGAGTACCTGTAGGGCCTTGTCCAGGCGAGGTTGCGCCGTGAAGTGTTCAGGGTGGAAATGTAGGATTTTGTTCAACGGAAAAGGATAAAACTCAACAAGTAGCCAAGACATAAAGGAACAAGTTAACATGAGACAAGATTTTTAAAGTGGTTCGGCTCGAAAATGCCTACGTCCACTGATTCTCTTTGTTAATTCACTTCATATGGGCAGTACAAGTTAAGAAAAGTATCGACGGAGGTGTTGGATGTTCCATACCATCTGGAACACCTCTCCGTCCACTGTTGGCAAAATATAAGCTCCGTTGCAGAGATCTTTATGAATTACATAGGGTCCGTCCCAGATTGGATCTAGCGCTCCGGGGCACGGGAAGATCCGTTTGAGGACAAGATCTCCTTCTCGTAAGCTGCGGTGCTTGACTTTGGAGTTGTATTGTGCTGCCACTTTTTTCTTGTGAGCGGCCGCTTTAAGTGCTGCATCATTTCTTCTTTCTTCAATTAGATCCAAAGACATGTGTAGGAGTTCTTCATTCTCTTCTGGGTTGTAGTGGATCCTACGGTGGGAAGGCACTACAGTTTCAACTGGGAGCATGGCCTCCGATCCGTATGCCAAAGAGAAAGGAGTATGCCCTGTTGATGTTCTGTAAGATGTGCGGTAGGCCCAAAGTGCCGTAGGAAGTTCATCCACCCAAGCGCCTTTTGACTTTTCAAGTTTCTTCTTGACTAGAGTTTTGAGAATTTTGTTGACAGCTTCGACTTGTCCGTTTGCCTGGGGGAAGCTACAGATGAGAAGCTTTGATGAATTCCGTGCTCTTGGCACCAGTCGGTGAACTCTTCGCTGTCAAATTGAAGTCCGTTGCCCGATATGATTTTGAGTGGAACCCCGTACCTGCATAAAACATTTTTGATCAAGAAGTTAATAACTTTTGCCGAAGATATTTTATTTAAAGGTTCCGCTTCCACCCATTTAGTGAAATAGTCGACTGCCACTATGGCATATTTGGCTCCGCCTCGGCCCATTGGTAGTTCGCCAATCAAGTCAATTCCCCATATTGCAAAGGGCCAAGGGCTGGTCATTTGAGTAATTTCATTTGTTGGTAGTCGAGGAATCTTAGCAAATTTCTGACATCTGTCACATCTTTTGACGAAGTCTAAGGCGTCTTTGTTTAAAGTGGGCCAGTAATACCCGTATCGGAGTATTTTCTTTGCTAGAGTCTGTCCTCCGGTATGACCTCTGTAACTTCCTTAATGGATGTTGGACAAGACTTCCCTGGCTTCCCTTCCAGCGATACACCTTAATAAGGGATTAGAGAAGCCGCGCCGATAGAGGATGCCTTCTTGTAATGTGTAGCGGGAAGCTTTCCTTAAGATTTTCTTAGCTTCGTTACGTCCGTCGGGCAGTGTGCCACTTTGTAAGTACTTCCAGATGGGGGTCAGCCAAGTTTCTTCTTCAATTGCAGCTATCATATTCATTGGCTCGTAGCTCGAGGCCAGTTGCTTTGAGATGGTTATCGTTCGGGAAGCAGTGCCATTCTTCATGCTAGCTTGCTTTGCCAGTTCGTCGGCCTCCTGATTCTCTTCCCGAGGAGTGTGTTTGATTAGATAGTGATCCAATTGATTGAGCAGAAGCTTGGTCTTCTTTAGATATGCTGTGAGTCGTTCTCCTCGAGCCTGGAATTCTCCCAGTATTTGATTTACAATAAGTTGAGAATCACTATGGGACATAAAGAACCGACTCCAATCTCCAGGGCAAGTTCTAATCCGGCTATCACTGCTTCGTATTCTGCGTCATTGTTGGTGGCAGCGAATTCCAACCTTAGGGCGTAGTGCAGCTTCCTTCCCCTGGGGGTGATTATCACAACACCTGTCCCCGAGCCTTGTTCATTTGATGCTCCATCTACGAAGAGATTCCACTTGATATCTTCTGCTATTTCAGATTTCTCCTTACCTTCGTTAGTAGTGAATTCGGCAATGAAATCAGCTATGGCTTGCCCCTTGATAGCAGTGCGAGGATGGTAGGTGATATCATATTGACTCAGTTCAATGCACCACTTAAGTAGTCGCCCAGAGGTGTCGGAGCGATGGAGTACCTGCCTTAGCGGTTGATCGGTTAAAACTCTGATGGAATGAGATTGGAAATAGTGTCGCGGTTTCCATGATGTGATTAGCAAACAGTGTGCTAGCTTTTCAAGTTTAGGGTATCTGGCTTCTGCCCCAGTAAATCTCTTGCTTACAAAGTATACGGGCCGCTGCGCGCGGTCGTCTTCTCTCACCAAAGTGGCGCTTAAAGCATGGGACGATACAGCAAGGTATAGGTATAGTTCCTTGCCTTCATTTGGGGTTGAGAGTACTGGTGGTCTCTGGAGGTGTTCGATTAAGTTAAGGAAGGCTGTCGAGCATTCGTCAGTCCATTCGAACTTTCCTTTATCTTTCTTTAGAGCTTCAAAGAAAGGGATGCATTTGTCGGTTGCTTTAGAGATGAACCTGCTTAGGGCGACCACTTTCCCGTTTAGGCTTTGCATCTCTCTTCGAGTGGATGGTGTCTTGATATCTTGCAAGGCCCGAACTTGTTCGGGGTTTGCTTCAATCCCCCTGGCATGGACGATGAATCCCAAGAACTTTCCCGACGATACTCCGAAGGAGCACTTTAGAGGGTTCGGCTTCATTCCATATTGGCGAAGTACTTGAAACATCTCATCCAGGTGGTTTATATGATCGTTGGCTTTCCTTGATTTTACCAGCATGTCATCCACATAAACCTCCATAGTTCGTCCTATTAGTTCTGCAAACATCTTGTTATCGAGGCGTTGATAAGTAGCTCCGACGTTTTTAAGTCCAAAAGGCATTACCCTGTAGCAGTACAATCCCCGGTCAGTGATGAAACTAGTGTGGTCTTGATCGGGGGCGTGTATAGGGATCTGGTTATATCCTGAGTATGCGTCCATAAAAGATAAGAGTTCGTGTCCGACGGTGTTGTCCACGAGCTGATCGATCCGGGGGAGTGGGAAGCAATCCTTCGGACAAGCATCATTTAAGTTGGAGAAGTCGATGCATGTTCGCCACTTCCCATTAGCCTTCTTTACCAGCACCGGGTTGGCGATCCATTCTGGGTAGGTGGCTTCTCGTATGAAGTTATAGGAAAGTAGGTTCTTTACTTCTTCCTCTAGGGCTGCTGATCGTTCTGCCCCCATGCTTCTCTTTTTCTGCTTTACTGGCACCTTGGTGGGATCGATGTTCAGTACGTGGCATGCTACATCTGGGGAGATTCCTGTCATATCAGTGTGCGTCCATGCAAATACATCCATGTTATGGCGAAGAAAATCAATGAGTTGATCCTTTAATTCTTCTTTTAATTGAGATCCGATTTTCAATAGTCTACTCGAGTCATGTTTGTCTACAGCTATGAATTCCATAGCCTCTGCAGGCTCGGCGGTGGCCTCCTCCTCTTTGTCCCTGGGATCTAATTTATTGAAAGGATCACTGTTATATCGAAGAGGAGGGGCTTTCTTTAGTTGCTATGCTTCCAAGCTTTTCATGCAAAGAGTAGTCTCTGCGTTTTTCCCTTTATCTTTTCTACGGTTATTGCGAAGTTCAGTTACATAGCAGTCTCGAGCAACGTCTTGATCTCCCTCTATTTCTCCTGTTCCATTATCTGTTGGAAATTTCATCTTCAGGCAGCATGGGGCTAGGACAATTTGGAAGTCAGAGAAGGCTGGTCTTCCCAAAAAGGCGTTGTAGGCCGAGTGGTTCTCTATTAGTACAAATGTTTGTTTTCGCACAACGGAGCGGGGATGGCTTCCTATTTCAACAAAAAGGTCCAGTTGCCCGAGGGGCATCTTCGCATCTCCAGTGAAACCATGTAGTGGTTTGTTGCAGGGAGACACATCCTTCATTGACAGCTTCATTTTGTCGAAAGCATGCTTGAATAGGATATTTACCGAGCTTCCAGTGTCTACTAAAATTCGGAAAACTTTGGCTAGACCGAACCAGGCGGAGATGACCATAGGATCCATGTGTGGGTACTGTCTTCCCTCTAGATCACGCCTACTGAATGTGATGTCGTCATTCTCTTTCCGTTTCGGGTGGCGTTCTTCCATAACAGAGTTAACGTAGCCTTCATCGTTTCTAAGTGGCTTACCGTAACTTTCCATCTCTGCCCAGCTTCTGTCGGCGATGTGTGGTCCTCCTGATACGGTATGGACCACTATCTTCTCTTGACTAGAGCCGCTGGTGTTGCGATTTCCTCTGCCTACTTCTGAGAGGGGTAGCCCCGGATTCTCATTGGCAGGAGTCCAAGTCCTGTTCTGGCTTTTTACATAGCGTTCCAGTCTCTTCCTTCTGATGTGTTCTTCAATCATGTCCCGGAGATGGTGGCATTCATTGGTGTCATGTCCATGGGATTCGTGGAAGCGGCAGAACTTTCCAGACTTGAGTGCGTTATCTGACTCCTTCTTGTGCGGGGGGCGCTTGTATCTAACTTCGTCTTGAGTGGCTAGGAAGATGTTTTCGACCGTTTCATTCGAAGTAGTGTAAGAGTCAAATCTTGGTCCAGGTCGATATAAGCGCTTTTCTCCCTTCTTGCCCCCAGCATTGTCTCTAGAGTCATTTCTCCGAACATCCTTTGCTGCAGCGGGAACCCTGTCCGTAGCTGTTTTAGCCTGTTTCCCTGACTGCCTCTCAGTGGCAGCGTCTTCAAGTTTCATATACTTTCCAGCTTCATGGAAGAAATCAGGTAAAGTAGCTGGCTTTTCCTTGGTTAGTCTTCTTGCAAATTTAGTATCCGGATGTACACCACTGCAGAGAGCCATTAGGATAAGTTTCTCGTCAGCATCTTGGACTGCGGCCGCCGCGGCATTGAATCGGGTTAGATATTGTTGCACTGTCTCTCCGGGTTTCTGTTTGATATTAGATAAGGAATAAGCGTCCTTGGGTTGTTCCACATGAATGCGGAACTGGCTGATGAACTTTTCTTTCAACATTTCCCATGAGCTGATGGAACCTTGGGGTAGGTGGCAGAACCAGGAGGTAGCTAGATCTTCCAAGAAAAGTGGGAAGCTTTTACACAATACTCCCTCCGTTGCTCCGCTCATGAGCATATGCTGGGTGTATCTCTGTAAGTGTACTATGGGGTCAGAGGTTCCCTTGTAAGGTTCCATTGTTGGCATTTTCCATTTCCGGGGGGTGATGGCGGTTTCGATATTGCGGGTGAAGGGGCTGGTTACCCTAGCACCTATCCCCCGATCCCTTTGCTCCCGTTGGACGTACTCTCTGAACAATCGCGCCATCCTTTCATCAGAACTTGGAGCAGATAGAAATGAGTTTGGTTCTTCCCTGCGGGACTGATTCCGTCCAGACGACTTGTAGGGATGGTATCGTCTGTCACTCCTAACATTCTCCAATGGCTGCCTCTGGTCTTCAGGGGGCATGCTGGGGTCATCCACAGTTGGCCCTTGGCTTGATCTTCCCCTGCTGGGTTCTGTTCTCAGCACTTCCTCGGGTTCAACTTCGGGCCGGACTCCAGTTCGGCCCCGTCTACTGGTGTTTTCATGGTTAGGTAGCATGACAGGCTCAGCTACATCCGACCCCTGCCTGGCACCTCCCCCGTTGGGTTCGGTTCCAAGTGTTTCCTAGGGTCGGAATTCGGGCTGAGTCTGGGCTCGGCTCCTACCATGGTTGTTTCTGTTGTTAGCCTCTTCGAAGAAGAAAGGCCTTTATCGCCTCCCAGATCCTCCAGACCGGGACTCACCCCATGATTCAGTGTTGCGGTTGGATTCTTCAGCATCTCTTAAGCGTGACATGAGTTGGTCCACTAAGGCTTTTTGTTGAGATGCGAAGCGGTTAGTTACTTCAGCTACAACCTTGTCCAGATCCGCCCTTGTAATTGGTTGTTCCGTAACAGGGGCTGTCGGATTTTCCTGATTTAAATTTGCTGTTGGAACTGGACGATTGTCTTGGTCTCTGATCACTGGATCTGGGATACTGCCAGTTGCGATGTCCTTTCCTTTGTTAGCATTTTTCTTCCGTTCGGGAGGCATGTTTTCCAAGACATGAACGATGTTGATAGAAAAAGGGGTGGGTGGGAGAAACTGAAGCTTCGAGCTCCTGTTCTCAGTGAAAGCACCAAAAATGTTTGCACAAAAAATGGGCAAACACCTCCAAGTCGTATGAATTAGTTGATTTTAGGTTGTTTCTAGTGATTTGGGTGATTTACGCAAATGTATAAAAATCAGGGACTAAACTGTAAAAGACACACAGATTTATAGTGGTTCGGCCAGAACGTGCCTACGTCCACTTTATATGTTATTCTCCTTTCCTCTTCAGATTACAAGTACAAAGCTTTGATTACAAGTAATTGAAAGTTGTTTGAAAGTTCTATCCGTGCTTGAGCTCTCAAACTTGTCTGCCATTGTTGTACCCCTGCCCCTCTATTTATAGAGTGAGGTTGGGGGCGGGGGTCTTGGATGTGTATAGCTGCTGGTGGGCCTGGGCCGAAGAAATCTGGTCTGGCGATGTTGGTTCGGTATCCACTTGGTCCGGTAGTGGTTGGAGTGAGTTGGTTCGGCATGGCTTGGTTCGGTAGTTGTTGAGGAAATTCTGGTCCGGTTGTTGTTTGGTTCGGCAGTGGTAGGTTAGGAGACGGTTCGGTGGTTGTTGGAGAAGGTTTTGGACCGGTGGTAGGTGGGTTTTGGACCGGTGATGAGGTGGTTGGCTCGGTAGTGCGTAAGAATGGGGCTGGTTCGGTGATGGGTGGTTTGGCAGGGATATCCTCGCTCTGGTTCGATGAAAACACGCCCAACAGTTTTTGATAGGGATCTCTAACGCTTGAATAGAGCAACTCGACATAGCATCGTTTCAAACGGGGTAAAGGTATATTTTACCCTAATTATTTATATATATAAAAGGTATAATTTTCGAAAATTATTATAGTGTATATGGTGTGCTTGGTTGTTAGGAAATGATAATATTAAACTATTATCATTTGCTGTTGTGTTGATTGAAATAAAAAATGGTATTATAACCAAAAAGTTAAGAAACAATTCATATAACAAAATGAAATTTATGAGTACGAATTTAAAAATGTGATTTATGATTTGAAACAAAATTCCAGAGAAATAATTAAAATAAAGATTTAAAAGGATTTAAAGAGTGGAAATTTGGAAATTTAAATCCCTTTAGTTTTAGAAATGTGTTTTTCAAAGTTGGTAAATAATGGTGATATTATTTGGAGAATACTTTTAATCGAAAATATTTAAAAATGAATTAAAATAATAAAAGCATTGAAATCACTTCGGTCGTTGGAAAATAATTTCGGTGATGACTACAGCATCATCGATGTTCATTTTCGAGTTGGAGGAATTGCTACCTCAGTGATTTGAATTGGATTTTGTTTGCAAATCTGGTTTTAATTTGAAATTCAGAGGAATAAATTGACAAAGGATTTTGGATATAGTTGATTTCAAAAGTGATTCTGAAATATCGAGTAATTGTTTAAACTTTGGAATCTTGTTTAAATGTTTTATGGAATATAAATAAGTTTAAAATTTTGTAAGAATTTGAAATTTGTGTAGAATAAGATTTAAATTGAGAAGAGTTAAATGAAGAGTAAGTGTGTTAATGAAATAAATTGGTAAAGAAAATCGATTAAATGAAGTAAATTGGGGGAAAATGGCGAATAGAATATTGGTAAGTTTGGTAACCTATGAAATTTTGAAATTTGAATTTTTGGAGTGAGATTTAACTTGAATTAATTTAAATAAAAGTGAATTTTGAGGAAATAAATCTAAGTAGGCTAATTGAAATGGTCATTGAAATAAAATTTATTAAGTTGGAAATAAATTTGTGAATGCATAAATTAATTTAATTTGTAAGTGAATGGAATTTGGATTGAATATTAGGATGGAATATTTAAATTGAATTATGTTAATTGAAGTGAAATTGAAAAAAAATTAGTTTGAGTTGGACTTATTGAACAAAGTTCTGGGAATAATTTTTTTTATTGAGATTTGAAATAAAATTAAGGAATGAACTAGTTAGTTGGATTAGTAAGTTAAATGGATTTGAAATTGAAATTGATTGGAAACAAATTAGTGGATGGACTAATTACAGTAACTAGTGAATTAAATATGGTTTGAGAAATGGTTGATAAAATTCAATATTAAAAAGTTTGGAGATAAATTAAGTAAAATTTGAAATATGAAGAGAGAATTTTAATAGGAAAATATAAACCAAAGTGATGAGGTGGAAATAAAATCTAAGGACATTGAAAAAAAATGCTATAAATTTACTTAAGAAGAAAAAAAAATTGAGGGTAAAAATTCTTAGGTAAAATTGGTATGGAAAAACATACTGAGTATGTATGTGAACGAAGATTAAATAAAAGTTGGGTGATAGGATAATTGTGAGTAAGTGGATGGAATTAAAATAAATGTCAAAAATTTGAAAGTGATGAATTTAATGATTTTGAATTGTATGATCGGATATGTAACAACCCGCATATTTGTGGATTTTATATTTAAATATTTTATTTAAATATTTTATCGATGCTCGGAATTTAGTCCGAAAAGCTACTTTTTGCATACGGTCGAATTAGGACTCGGGACCACTCCCATTGAGTTTAAAATGCCGTTTGCGACCTTTTTGAGTATAAGCTTCGATATGTTTGGAGTAAGTTGATTTTTTGCTACTTTTTCACTTTGGGTTTGGGTTTGGGTTCAGCCCTATGTTTAACTTATACTCAAATCTGAGCCACTCCTTCCCATTCACCCTCACTTTCTCCTCTTTTCAGTTTTAAAGCGTCAATGGTGGGAGAGATGGGAAATTAAAACTCCAAAACCCTAGTTTCCTTTTGCAAATCAAGCTCTAGCTCCAAACTAATAGAAGAACCCATTAGTAAGCTTCTCTTCTTCTTCTCCAACTCTTTCTCTCTTTGATTTCAGAAAATTCCTAAACCTAATTTGGAAAATGTTTCTCTTATTAGCTTAGAATCAAGCTTCTTGAGTTGGATTTGAAGAGTGGTTGATTATCCTTTGCTTCTAAGCTTCTTTTTCAATCGTTTGGGTTCAAAGGTGAGATTTTTATCTCACATCTATGCTTATATTTATCTTCGATTGTTAGGTATGAATTCCTAACACTTATTCGTGTGCATTTGCTTTTGGTTTGGATTGATTTGGTGAATATTTCAATTTTTAGTGTTTTGGGTTCAATTCTTTAAAAATCATAGCTTTGATGTTTTGATCATGTTTTGGTGTTGAACCGAAGAGCTTATATGGCCGGGTAGTCGATTGGCATAAACCCTTAGTGCCGATGCTCGACCGATAGCAATATGGGGGAGTTTGGCATTCATTAGATTGGCTTGGGGGGTGCTGGCTACAGGTCCAGCCGACCGAACTCAGGGTCCGGTCGACCGACCTGCTACCCCGAGCACTTCCCAGCCCTTGTTAGGAAGTGCAGGTTACAAGTCCGGTCGACCGAACTCAGGGTCCGGTTGACCGACCTGCTACCCCGAGCATTTCTGTTTTTGGTCCGGTCGACCGAGCTCTGTAGCCGGCCGACCGACCTGATGCAATTTTGCCTATTTCGCCTAGTTGCTTGAATTTCCAACTTTAATCGATTCGTGTTGTTTCCTATTTATTGTTATCATTTATTATGACTTTGATGACTCCTTTTTAGGGATTTTTGAATATCCATTTCGATGGATTCTTTATCGGTTTCGTTGGATTTTTATTCACATCTTCGTATGTGAATTTTAGTGATTGATTGTTCCTACAATCTTCTTCGTGATTTTTCACTTTAAAAATATAAAGGTTTCTATACTAGTAGTAAATATCAAAACTCTTTCTTCAAATGATTTCAACACTATTTTAGTACAAAGCTCGTTTCTTAAACCGTTTTCCAATCTATTAGTATATACAAACCTTTACCTCACTCGTATGAGAAATCTAATTAAACGACTTAGTAAAACGAGTGGTATGAAACGCTTGCGTTTACTTCGTCGGTTAATTCTTGGACTTGTTCGATTGAATCTCTTATGACAATTTTATAGTGGAGATCTACAGTTTGTTCGTAAATATTTAAGTTAAGCAAGTGGTTATGGGACATGAAGCTAAACTCATATATTTACTAGCTTAGTGTAATTGACACTTCTCGTTGATCATGACGATCATCTTTGTGATTTAGACTAGCAATGTGCGATGTCTCTTTGTCTGCGAGGGAGACGAAACCCCGTTTTGTGGAGTTTCGACTCAAATTAGTGGGGTAGCAACCCATGATCTTCGGGCCGTTTGTGGAGCTTCGGCTCAATTTGTGATGGTTAGCAACCATGGAATTAGCGTTCCGTTTGTGATACACGTGTTGGTCAGCTTTATGCTCCCGTTTGTGATAGGCCTTCCCCCCCCCCCTTTTTGTGATTTCTGGATTTCTTGAGATGATTTCTAGAATTTGTGTTTCACCAATTTTCGTGATTTCCATTGATAAGTTTTATCAATATTTGTGCATTGGTGAATTTGTGTGTCATTGACTTTTGTGTTTGACATTGATATAATCGTCAATATTTATGGTTTGGTGAACGAAATAAGGAGTATGACATTTCTTTGATTCTTGTGTAGATTTTTGTGATATTGATTAACCTCTTGTTGATTTTCAATTACTTTTATATATCACAGCTTGGCATTGTGATTATTATGTGTTTATTCATATCTCTTGTTTGCGCCAAAATTGGTCACAAACACCCAAAGTTGTGAAAGCACCCGTTTGCGTGTTCAATTCGATAATATTCAACGCAGAACTCAGCAACAATCAATATATAATTCAGCTCTAAGTAACAAATCGCAGTAAGTCACAAACAACAATCGCAAACACAGGATTTATAGTGGTTCGGCGTTCGCGCCTACGTCCACTCTAAAGGGTTTCTCTTTATTGCTTTGCTCGATTCAATCGATTACAATAGATTACAACTGACAATTGCTTTGAAATCTGAATACAACAGCGATTCTGATAGTTAAACTTGAATCCGGCAGAGTCTTGGCATGCAATGGCAGAAGTTCTCCCAGTCCCCTCTTTCTGAAGGCTTCAGGGTGCTATTTATAGGCGTTGGAGGCCCAGATCTTGCTGAAACTTCGTGAGACTTCTTCTGGCACGTGAGTGGGCCCACGCGACCGACCCCACCAAGTTTCGTCTCGATCTGACATCGGTTCGAAGTGATTTCGAACCCATCAAGAAATGGTCCAATCGAGCTGAAACTTGGCAGGAACAATCTTTACCTCATATGGAAACTACCGTGAAAATTTGGTTGCATTTGGATGTGTGGTTAAGGAGATACGCTCGGTTCGAAATTGGCATTTTTGGTTGGCTGGGTCGTTCGAACCCATCATTTCGAATCCATCAGTGCACGTGGGCTTGCAGTGACGTGGCGCGCATTCCTCGAATCGATCCTAACTTATCTCCGAATGGACCGCTTCGACTCCGTGAACTACGGCGAACACGTCATCCAAACCGATTGACTCGGTGGATTCGAAATAGGAAGTATTCCTGGTTTCGAACGTGACTGATTCGAATCCAGGAATCCTTATGGGTTCGAACTTGATCGGTTCGAACTGGGTCACTCGATGGGTTCGAAGTGAGGATATGAGGCCGAGTGAAGTCATGGATTCGAAGGTACGCCACTGTGGTGGACTCGAAGGCGATGGAGTCGAAAGCGATGGAGTCGAGGCAGGTACTAGCCGATGGGTTCGAACGTGGCTTGGGTTCGAACTCCATGGCTTCGAAGGCAAGGACGTGGATGGGTTCGAACTAGGTGGGTTCGAAGGAAAGGGCGTGGATGGTTTCGAACAGCATGGGTTCGAAGGAGAGGGCGTGGATGGTTTCGAACAGGATGGTTTCGAAAAGGATGGGTTCGAACTTCATGGTTTCGAACCAGACAATGACTATTTCTCTTCACACTGAATCCATCATATCTTGAGCATACGAACTCGGATTGACTTGAAACTTGAAATGATGGCTCCTACAACCTTTCTTGTCGTGTCCTATCAATTGTGGCCTGATCCGGACTCGGGCAAAATTCATCGATATCCATAGCTAAGTGAAGTATATCCAATCTCTGAGATGAACTGTTTCCCGTTTTCGACCAATCTTTTGGTATCACGGCTTTGCCAAAAAGCGGGATAACATCTCTTACTCTATATCGTTTCATCTGATATTTATAGTTAGACCGATCCGTTTATTATTTTCTTATTAAATAATACTCGGGTCAGACCAAGATGTTACAGGTGCTTCTGCTTGACTTTACATCCGGGATTACCTCCTTGACTTTTGGTTAACTACTTAGATTAGAAGTTTTTGTTGTATACATTTGAGATATAGACTCCATAATGTATACTTATTCTTTTGTGTAGTTTGTGTAACTATTCTTTTGTGATATCGTGGATCTTTTTAGACCACTACTCTGATGTACACTTCCTAGTGTAATATTCATATCTATTTCCGCCTTTGTGATATGAATTGTCTGTGACTGATTTATGTTATGTTTATTTCTATATTTGTTTCTGAAGATATTATAGCCACTGTGTAGTAGCTTTGAGTTTGTGTCGGTATGTCGGATTTCCCTCTTGATAAAGAAATGCATGTTATACTATCTGACATATCGACGCTCGCGCAAAGTAATTACAGGGATGGTCGCTCCTCAACAGCCTTATTATCCGTGCTAGTTGACAGCATTCACCGTAATGTTCTTGGCTAGCGTGGGTATAGAGGTGGGGCGTCACAGCTTGGTATCAGAGCCAAACTTCGGAACAATATGGAATATTATAACAAGGATCATCGTCCTAAGTCCTTCTTAGGAGTGGTGCTTTAGGATTTAATTCGAGTCTTCGTACCGACTCATCCTATTTTCCTTATGATTCCTTGTTTTGTCTATTAAGATTGCTTGATATTCCTTTTGTGAATAACCTTTTTCTTCTTCTTCTTTCTTTCTAAAGGAAGAGAAATGTCTAGACCAGGCCGCCCCAAAGCCGTACCTTCTAGCACTCCACCCTAGGATGGAGTTTTTATGACTGCTCAACAGCTTCTTGATTTAGTGACAAATGCTCAAGCTGCTGGAGCTAACCCGGAACCTACTCACCCAAAGTAGGGATTTGCACGCTTGTGCAGCGATTACGCTAATTTGGGTGGGAAGCCATTCAAAGGTTCCGAAACTGTTATTGAAGTACAGGCTTGGCTAGGGTCATGCGATCGAATCTTTCCTCGCATGAATCTTATTGACCTTCACCGAGTTCAGGTGGCTTCTAGTATGCTCCAAGAAAGAGCATTGGACTGGTACGGACTTCTTATTTCTGAGATTAATGAAGCGGATCTCACCTGGGAGAAATTCCGAGAGCGCTTCGAGTTAAAATTCGTACGAGAAGCAGAGAAGGTGACTTTGGCTCGCCGTTTTATAGACCTTGTTCAAGGTGAATCTTCCGTGGCAGATTATGTCGCGTCTTTTGAATCTCTCTCCAAATATGGGGTTGAATACATCAACACCCCATTGAAGAAAAATCAGAGATTCGTCTATGGCTTGAACAAAAATCTCAAGAAGCAATTACTTCTAAAATTAGAAGTTTCTTTCGACCAACTCATTGATATCGCTCTTCGTCTTGAAGAGGCGGATAGGGAAAATGATGTTGAAGTGGTGGGTTCCAAACCAAGCTTCAACAACAACAAGAAAAGGCCTAATAAATTCAAAGGTCCTTATCCCAATAAGAAAGGGAAGCAAGCAACCCCAGTGGCAAAGACTTCTTCCTTTGGTCGTGGGGAATGCTATAATTGTGGTTCGAAGGACCATTACGCGAACAAGTGTCCAAAGTCTCTCTCTTGTCGCTACTGCAAAGGTACCGGTCATGTTATATCTTCATGCCCCAAGCTTCAGGGCAGGAAGGAGGGAAAGTTAAATGTTTCCCAAGCCCCTGGAAACACATCTCATGGTCAAGGTATGCTTCATTCTATCCTTGATGGCATTATTGTGTTTCGTGATCATCCTATTCGAGTTCTTTTTGATACGAGTGCGTCCCATTCTTTTATATCAAAAGAACTTGTTGATGCTTTTTCTTTGGATGTTTTGTGTTTAATGACTTCTTTGAGAATTGCGAATCCGGTTGGTGGATCCGCAACAATCAGTTTATTGTGTAAAGATGTCGAGATTATTTTGTGTGATTTTCCTTTCCTAGCCGATTTGCATGTCATGCGTTATCTAGGCTTTGGAATGATTTTGGGAATGGATTGGCTTAACCGTTATGAAGCTCATATCCTATGTCCTGAGCGGACTATTCATCTTCGACATCCTCAATCTGTTAATCAGGTTTCTGTTATTCTTAAAGATTCGGATTCTGCTTTGGTTGCATCTTTATATTCTTTAAATCCTCGTGATGACGATGATGATGATGAGGGTGATATTATTTCTCTTATTCACGTCGTTCGTGAATTTTCCGACATATTTGAGCCCGCTTTAGGATTACCACCTAAGCGAGCAATTGAGTTCAAAATTAATCTTATTCCTGGAGCTCAACCTATTACTCGTCCTCCTTATCGCCTGTCTAATAAGGAGAATGAGGAGATGCGCAAACAATTATCCGAATTGGAGACGAAGCAATTTATTCGCTCTAGTTCCTCGCCTTGGGGAGCTTCGGCTATTTTCGTGAAGAAATCCGATGGTACACTTAGGCTTTGCATTGACTACCGCAAGCTTAATGATCTTACTATCAAAAATAAATATCCTTTACCTCGGATTGATGATCTATTCGATCAACTTAGTGGTGCTAGAGTCTTTTCACAATTAGACTTAGCTACTGGATTTCATCAGCTTCGTATTGCAGAGGATAACATTCCTTTGACATCCTTCCGTACTCGTTATGGATCTTATGAATGGCTTATTATGCCATTTGGTTTAACGAATGCTCCAGCTTATTTCGTTGACCTTATGAACCGAGTTTTCAAAGATTTTCTCGATCGATTTGTTCTCATCTTTATTGATGATATTCTTGTGTATTCAAAAACCGAGGAGGAACATGAGAAGCATCTTTGGATTGTGTTGGAAACTCTTAGGAGTAATCATTTAAATGCAAAGTTTTCTAAATGCCACTTTTGGCAATCTCGTGTGAAGTTTCTCGGTCATATTATTTTTGAATCTGGAATTTCAGTGGATCCTTCAAAGATTGAAGCGATTCAAGATTGGAAGAGACCGGAGAGTGTGACAGAGATTCGTAGTTTCCTTGGATTGGCAGGTTATTACCGCCGTTTTATCAAAGACTTTTCTAAGATTGCCGTCCCTCTCACTAGCTTAACGAAGAAAGGTGTTAAATACATTTGGTCGGACAAATGTGAAACTTCTTTTCAGAAACTAAAGGAACTCCTTTCTAATGCTCCTATTCTTGTTATTCCCGAGGGGAATCAAGATTTCGTTTTTTATACCGATGCTAGTCGTGTTGGTTTGGGTGCCGTTCTTATGCAAAGGGAATGTGTTACTGCTTATGCTTCAAGGCAATTAAAGCCGGCCAAGACTAGATATGCCACACATGATTTAGAGCTCGCGGCTATTGTTTTTGCTCTTCGGATTTGGCGTCATTAACTTTTAGGAGAGAAATTTGTTCTTTATACCGATCATAAGTCTTTGAAGTATTTATTCTCTCAAAAGGAACTTAATTTGCGTCAACAACGTTGGCTCGAGTTCCTTGCACCTTATGATCTTGATATCCTTTATACTCCCGGTAAAGGTAATCGTGTTGCGGATGCACTTAGTCGAAAGCAACAAGCTGTCGTTTCTATGATGATATCCGAATGGAATGATCTCGAGATCTTATCCACTTGTTAGATTCGAGACCGCATATCCGATTTATGCTCATCATTTGTTTTATGTAGCCTTGAGGCTCATCCTTCTCTTTTAGACCGCATTCTTGAAGCTCAAAGGCAAGATCCCGAATTGGCTCTTCTTGGACAAAATATTAAGGATAAAATTGAAATTGAAGGTTTGAAAGACTTTGATATTGATTCTCATGGCGGCATTCGAAAATTTGGTAGACTTATCGTGCCAAATATTGATGATCTTCGTAAACATATTTTAGAAGATTCTCATCATTCTAAATTTACCATTCATCCCGGTAGTAGTAAAATGTATGCGGATATGAGGCGACTTTATTATTGGGAGGGAATGAAACTTGATATTGCTAACTTTATTAAGTGTTGCATGACTTGCCAACTCGTTAAGGCCGAGCATCAAAGGCCCGGTGGGTTATTGCAACCTTTAGAAATTCCAATTTGGAAGTGGGACCAAATTTCCATGGATTTTATAGATGGCCTTCCCCGTTCTCGTTCGGGTCATGATAGCTTATGGGTGATTGTTGATAGACTTACTAAATCCGCCCATTTTATTCTCGTTCGGTCTAACTGAACCGTACCTCTTTTGGCCAAACTTTTTATTAAAGAAATTGTTAAATTGCATGGTGTTCCTACTTCTATTGTTAGTGATCGTGATCCATTGTTTACTAGTGGATTTTGGAAGAGTGTTCAAAAAGCTTTAGGAACGAAGTTTAATTTTAGCACCGCTTATCATCCTCAGTCCGATGGACAAACCGAGCGTGTGAATCAAACTCTTGAAGATCTTCTTCGTGCTTGTGTTCTTGATTTTGATGGAAGTTGGGAAGATCATATTTCTCTTGTTGAGTTTTCCTATAATAATAGCTTCCAATCTAGTATTGGTATGGCACCTTTCGAGGCACTCTATGGAAGGCCATGCCGATCTCCTTCTTGTTGGCTTGAGGTCGGTGAGAAGCTGGTTTTAGGTCCAGATTTTATTCGGGATTCCACAAAGAAAATTGACCTTATTCGACATAGAATGAAAGAAGCCCAGAGTAGACAAAAATCCTATGCCGATAACCGAAGAAGGAAATTAGAATTTTCTGTTGGAGATCTCGTTTTTATTCGTGTTTCACCTATGAAAGGTGTTGTGTGTTTCAGCCGATCGGGAAAATTGGCGCCTCGATATATTGAGCCATTTCCTATCACTGAACGTATTGGTTCCATGGCTTATCGCCTTTTATTACCAGCTCAATTTTCTGCTATCCATGACGTGTTTCACGTTTCTCAACTTCGGAAATGTCTTCGAGATTCTGATTCTATTCTTTAGCCCGGTGTTGTGGAAGAGATTGAAGTTTCACCGAATTTAACTTATGAGAAACATCCTATTCGTATCATTGCTTCGGAAGTTAAACGGCTTCGAAATAAAGATGTTCCGCTTGTTAAAGTTCAATGGTCTTCAAATCCTAAGGATTGTTCTTGGGAATCTAGAGAGTTCATCGAGCGAACACATCCGGACTTACTTTCTCGTGCTCTTTGAGGTGAACTTCTTATTTCAAACTTCTTTTGTGTTGAATATGCTTTTATGGTTGTTACTATATATCTTCTTCTTAAATATTGCGAGGACGCAATTTCTTTAAAGAGGGGAGTCTGTAACAACCCGCATATTTGTCGATTTTATATTTAAATATTTTATTTAAATATTTTATCGATACTTGGAATTTAGTCCGAAAAGCTACTTTTTGCATACGGTCAAATTAGGACTCGGGACCACTCCCATTGAGTTTAAAATACCGTTTGCGACCTTTTTGAGTATAAGCTTCGATATGTTTGGAGCAAGTTGATTTTTTGCTACTTTTTCACTTTGGGTTTGGGTTCAGCCCTATGTTTAACTTATACTCAAATCTGAGCCACTCCTCCCCATTCACCCTCACTTTCTCCTCTTTTCAGTTTTAAAGCATCAGTGGTGGGAGAGATGAGAAATTAAAACTCCAAAACCCTAGTTTCCTTTTGCAAATCAAGCTCTAGCTCCAAACTAATAGAAGAACCCATTAGTAAGCTTCTCTTTTTCTTCTCCAACTCTTTCTCTCTTTGATTTCAGAAAATTCCTAAACCTAATTTGGAAAATGTTTCTCTTATTAGCTTAGAATCAAGCTTCTTGAGTTGGATTTGAAGAGTGGCCGATTCTCCTTTGCTTCTAAGCTTCTTTTTCAATCGTTTGGGTTCAAAGGTGAGATTTTTATCTCACATCTATGCTTATATTTATCTTCAATTGTTAGGTATGAATTCCTAACACTTATTCGTGTGCATTTGCTTTTGGTTTGGATTGATTTGGTGAATATTTCAATTTTTAGTGTTTTGGGTTCAATTCTTTAAAAATCATAGCTTTGATGTTTTGATCATGTTTTGGTGTTGAACCGAAGAGCTTATATGGCCGGGTAGTCGATTGGCGTAAACCCTTAGTGCCGATGCTCGACCGATAGCAATATGAGGGAGTTTGGCATTCATTAGATTGGCTTGGGGGGTGCTGGCTACAGGTCCGGCCGACCGAACTCAGGGTCCGGTCGACTGACCTGCTACCCCGAGCACTTCCCAGCCCCTGTTAGGAAGTGCAGGTTACAGGTCCGGTCGACCGACCTGCTACCCCGAGCATTTCTGTTTTTGGTCCGGTCGACCGAGCTCTGTAGTCGGCCGACCGACCTGATGCAATTTTGCCTATTTCGCCTAGTTGCTTGAATTTCCAACTTTAATCGATTCGTGTTGTTTCCTATTTATTGTTATCATTTATTATGACTTTGATGACTCCTTTTTAGGGATTTTTGAATATCCATTTCGATGGATTCTTTATCGGTTTCGTTGGATTTTTATTCACATCTTCGTATGTGAATTTTAGTGATTGATTGTTCCTACAATCTTCTTCGTGATTTGTCACTTTAAAAATATAAAGGTGTCTATACTAGTAGTAAATATCAAAACTCTTTCTTCAAATGATTTCAACACTATTTTAGTACAAAGCTCATTTCTTAAACCGTTTTCCAATCCATTAGTATATACAAACCTTTACCTCACTCGTATGAGAAATCTAATTAAACGACTTAGTAAAACGAGTGGTATGAAACGCTTGCGTTTACTTCGTCGGTTAATTCTTGGACTTGTTCGATTGAATCTCTTGTGACAATTTTATAGTGGAGATCTACAGTTTGTTCGTAAATATTTAAGTTAAGCAAGTGGCTATGGGACATGAAGCTAAACTCATATATTTACTAGCTTAGTGTAATTGACACTTCTCGTTGATCATGACGATCATCTTTGTGATTTAGACTAGCAATATGTGATGTCTCTTTGTCTGCGAGGCAGACTAAACCCCGTTTTATGGAGTTTCGACTCAAATTGGTGGGGTAGCAACACATGGTCTTCGGGCCGTTTGTGGAGCTTCGGCTCAATTTGTGATGGTTAGCAACCATGGAATTAGCGTTCCGTTTGTGATACACGTGTTGGTGAGCTTTATGCTCCCGTTTGTGATAGGCCTTCCCTCCCATTTTGTGATTTCTGGATTTCTTGGGATGATTTCTAGAATTTGTGTTTCACCAATTTTCGTGATTTCCATTGATAAGTTTTATCAATATTTGTGCATTGGTGAATTTGTGTGTCATTGACTTTTGTGATTGACATTGATATAATCGTCAATATTTATGGTTTGGTGAACGAAATAAGGAGTATGACATTTCTTTGATTCTTGTGTAGATTTTGTCATATTGATTAATCTCTTGTTGATTTTCAATTACTTATATATATCACAGCTTGGCATTGTGATTATTATGTGTTTAGTCATATCTCTTACTCTATATCGTTTCATCTGATATTTATAGTTAGACTGATCCGTTTATTATTTTCTTATTGAATAATACTCGGGTCAGACCGAGATGTTACAAGTGCTTCTGCTTGACTTTACATCCGGGATTACCTCCTCGACTTTTGGTTAACTACTTAGATTAGTAGTTTTTGTTGTATACATTTGAGATATAGACTCCATAATGTATACTTATTCTTTTGTGTAGTTCGTGTAACTATTCTTTTGTGATATTGTGGATCTTTTTAGACCGCTACTCTGATGTACACTTCCTAGTGTAATATTCATATCTATTTCCGCCTTTGTGATATGAATTGTCTGTGACTGATTTATGTTATGTTTATTTCTATATTTGTTTCTGAAGATATTATAGCCACTATGTAGTAGCTTTGAGTTTGTGTCGGTATGTCGGATTTCCCTCTTGATAAAGAAATGCATGTTATACTATCTGACATATCGACGCTCGCGCAAAGTAATTACACCGATGGTCACTCCTCAACAGCCTTGTTCTCCGTGCTAGTTGACAGCATTCACTGTAATGTTCTTCGCTGGCGTGGGTATAGAGGTGGGGCGTCACAGGATACTATTGGCAAGTAGGGTGTAGGTCATTAAAAGCAAAAGATAAATTGATCGCTTCGATTTCAGAAGTGAAATTTGATTGCCCGAAAAATGGTATGTGTTTAAGTTGTATGAAACTGATGATTTTCTGATTTAGCCACTTGGCTTTTGTTTTATTTTGATGATTTGGGGTCGTAGAGGCATTTCATGGTTGTTTCAATCTAGCAGCGCAAAGGAGACGCTAGCAAAACTTTCGGAAATTTAAGGAGTTAGAAAATATTTGATAAAATTTTGATAATTTAAAATTTTGGTTTAAAATTTTAATTTGAATGATTGATGGAAAAATGTTTTAAGGGATCTATGGATGAAGTTGGAAATTAGTAAAAGTGATTCTGTGGTTGTAGGATCGATTTCACTCAGGAGGGGTGAATAGGGCGATACTATTAATTATGAAAATTTAATGCGGGAGTATATAAGATAATCACAGCACTGATAATAGCAGAATAATAGCAACACAGATAATAGCAGAATATATAAAGCAGAAATAGAACAATACAGAATTCACCCAGCTTCGGAAATACCCTGCCTACGTGCTGCCCCAAGATTTCTACTAGAAATTACGTAGTCAGACGCTTACACACGTAAACTCGCGACATCCGTTATCGACTAATCTAACTTTACACTTAAAACCCTGCTACAACTTAGCTACTGAGTTGCGAATTCTCTAACTACACCACCGTAGTTCGTGCCCTAGTCCCACGACTAGAAATTTCAAAAGTTTAAAAGAAAATTACCAATTAAAAAGCAATCAAAAAGAAAAACCCTAAATTAAGTATATTAAATCCCAAATATATAGGCCGGCCTAAAAACAAAATAAAGTAATAATGTCCTCTTTTATCTCTTTGTTTCTTCAGCATGACTCCTTTGTGAATAATGGCTGCTTCCTTTTTCGTTCGTTCCTCTTTAAGATAATTAAGGCTTCGTGAAATTCGAAGGCGCCAACTCCAGTTGCTTGATCGAACATATAATTGAACGTCCCTTGCTCTGTTGATCGATAGTTTCTCTGATTTGCACACGGCTCCTTGAAATTTGTCGAGTTTGGTATGAATTTGGTATGTGATTTTTTGTATTATTTCATTGATATGCTTGAATTCGTTTGCTAATTTAGGTCGATGATGATTGGGTTATGTAGGATTTGAATTCCTATAATTTCGTTCGATTATTTGTTTGAATTCATCTGTTGCTTTTTGGCTCGGCCGTTTGATTTTGCTAGGATGTTGATGATTTCTCTGACTTGTTGTGACAACCCGGACTTTGGACATCTGATAAATGGGTAATTAACCATTTTAATAAATTGAACAGATAAAATTACGATAACGATAGATATCTGGATGTGTAAATGAATTTGGAAATATAATAAGAATGGAATTATTCATATCTGGGAAAAAAATAATTATTTAATAATCTCCTTTATAAATTATTTAGACTTGACAAAATTGTTATTTTCAAACAATAATAGTAATGTGATGTTTTTAAATATAGGTATAACTAGATTTTAAAATAGATTTATTATTTACAAATGAACCTGATCAAATAAATATTTATATTTAAAATTGTGTTGTATGTATATATACATAGATTTTAAATAAAACTATTATGTTTAAGTTGAAATTGTATTTGTTTAAATATATATGTATATATATAAAATTGATTTGAAATTTAATTTGAATTTGGATATTTAGGTTGAAATTCAAAGGTTATATATATATATATATATATATATATATATCTTAAATTTTACTTTGGTTTTAAAATATATTTTATTTAATTTTATTAAGAATATAAATTGTTTATATTCTTTTCTTTTTAAAGAGACTTATTTATATAAATTAAAATATGTAGATTAGAAAATTAATTATAAAAGCTTTATAAATATAAAAAAATCTAATTTTGCATGAAATTACATATGTTAACAAATTAAGTAAGTATAATGACAAGTGTCAACTTCTATTTTAATTTTCTTTTATTTTTAATTAAATCTAATTTAAACCTATATTAACTTTTACCTTTCATTTTCATTTCTTTTCCCATCTTCATTTTCTTAATCAAGAAGAAAAAGAGAAAAATCTGTAAATTACTTCAAACCAAAAACTAAAATTCATTTCCAATTTGCAAACTCAAGAATCAACAGCCTGTAATCATTTCAAGAGTTCAAGTAAGGAAATCAGAAGCAAAATCAAAGCAGTCAAGTTTCGAACCCATTTTTCCCAAGTTCTCTGTCTTTTTAATAAGGTGAGTGACTTTTTAAAATTTAAAATCTAAAAATTGGTTGCATGCTTATATGTTGAAATGAATAAGCATTGTATGTGTTTATAAGTTAATGTCTGAAGTAGATATTATTTGAATGCATGCTGTATTCTGTTTTGTCTTGTTACCAGGTTCAAATTTTTTTATAAAATCCTTACCTCTTGATTTAGTTATGATAGGATCTAATTCACAAACAAATATTGTTTGTTTTAACATAGGTTAAGTTTTAAAATTTAAGAAGTTAAAAATAAGCCTGTTGTCTCTATAAATCAAAAACTGCTCAGTGCATGTCAAAATTAAGTAATACTTAAACCCTTAAATTTACTAATTCAGTATTTTAAATCAAAAGCATTAACAAAAACATGATTCTTAAATCAAGAATTTAGATTTATAGAAATTTAATGAGGGTGCAGTTTGAGTTTTGACTGGGGATGGAAATTTGTGATTTCCTGGTTATCTACTTGAAGGAGGAGGTCGGGTTTCTTCTTGGTAATAGAGGAGTGTTATTAGATGCTAAGAAAAATGGGTAATGGTGATAAAATTCATCAGAGAGGTTGCAGCAGTGAAAATTCTTTTGGAACCCTAGTTAAACTGGGTTAGGTTGATCAATCAATCTCGTCTTCTACGATGGATCGACTGATTCAAGTTTTTGGGAGATGGAAGCTTAGACGTATACAAGTTCATGGCCGGAATTGTTGTTCATCTGATGGTCGGAGGATGAACGAAGAAGGATTTCCAGGTTTGGGGTTCGTGATGTTTCAGCTGTTCCAGGATTAGTATTTGTGCTCGAATTTGATTTCTAGGAGTTTGTCACGAATTGATGATCATGGAGGGTTGCTGTATTGACTTCTGATGAGTTGCGATCATCTCTGATGATCAGTGGTGGCCGGAGCCACCGTGCATATGCATGGTGATGAGTTGTGTCTGATGATGTTTTGGTAAAAGGGGAAGTTGCTTGAGTTGCTCGAAGTGATTGGGGAGTGGGCTCGGGGAAGTTGGGTTGTAAACTCGAAGCAACATTGGGGTATCTCGGGTTAAAGAGTTGTTACAGTTTTAAACAAAACCTGTACCCTGTCTGTTTAAAATTTTTAAACCTAAACTTTTTAAATGTAAAGAAAGGTTTTAAACCTAGTTTTAAATTCAAGTTTGAATATTAGAATCCAAGTATAGTTTTAAATCTCAGTTTTTAATAAATAATAATATAAAGTTTTTAAACTTAAACTTGTTAAACTACTTTATAAAGGTAAGTAATTTGTAATTTAAAAAAAACTGAGGGGGTTGACTCGAGATATTGTTGGGTAGTTCGGGTTGCCTTGTTTTTAAACAAACGAAATTTGTATCCAGTTTGTTTCAAAGAAAATAAATGAACAACTTTCCAGAACTTTCATCAAACAGTTTCAAAATATAAGTTTATGAAAAACTTTAATCAAAAAGTGTTTTGAATAATTTAATTCTAAAGCTTTGGATTCAAATAATATTATTGATGGAATTAGTAATTAATTTAAGCAGGAAGTTTATCTTAATTATTTAAGATTTTAAAAGTTGAATATACTTATTTAATGAAATTAAGGATAGTTAATTATTTAATGTGATAATTTAAGGTAAGTAAACAAATGTGTTTAGCTGAAGATAATTAACTAATGACAGTAACTAAGGGTTAATTAATTTAACTTGAGTAATTATGGGATAATTACAGGATGGGAATAATTAGAAGACGATTAATTACTTAAAGCATAATTACCTAATGTAAGTAATTAAAGGTATTAACGATTCAATGTAATTAATTGAATTGATGTGATTAGTTAAGTTAATTAATTAGTTTAATTAATTTAAGATATTCACTCGTTGATTTGTTAAGTATAATTACTGAGTGTAATTAATAAAGTGTAATTACTTAGTGAAGTAATTAGTAATGGTAATTTCAGGGTGTAATTAATATGAAGAATAATTACCTAGTAGAAGTGATTAATAATTAATTGCTTAGTGTAATTAATCCAAGAATTGACTAATAAAAGTTAAGGGAAGATAATTAGATGACGTAATTAATTAAAGGTAATTAATTACAGAATGAGATTAATCAATGGTGATTGATAAATGTAATTTATTAAAGAATAAGTATAGTTACTTAAGGTAATTAATGAGGTGTAATTACTTAGTGAAGTAATGAGTGGATAATTACTGGATGCAATTAACTAAAAGGAAATTACCTCATGGGAAGAAATTAAAGGACAATTACTTGGTGGAGGGAATTTAGCGATAATTACTCAGTGTAATTAAAGGATTAATTAATATAATTAATCAAGGACTTGGTTTAATTGATGGAGTAACTTAGGAAAGTTAATTTCTGATTGTGATAAATCATGGTTGATTAATGAATGTAATTAAGTTAAAGGTTAATTACTAAATGAAAGTTAAGAGTAATTAACCAATGAAAGAAATTAGAGGATCAATAATTGATGTAATTGATGGAAGAGATCAATCTTGCTTAAGAATGATTAAATTATGATAGGTGCTTTGGATTGGTTAATATCTCTGACATGAATTGCTTTAAGATATGATATGTGGATGGGCAGTGATAATGTGATTATCTATTAATTATGTATTGATGTATAAAAGTGTTATCCAGTAATTAAAGTTGAATTGTATTTAATTGAATAACATGGGTTTAGATGACATTGGATTCGAAGAGACCGGAGTCGGGTATTAGTAAATACCCAAAACCACTTCGATTCTTTATAGATTGATATGTGAAATCAATATAGTGGATTGGACCATTTAATCCAAGTTTTTGGTACTTATATGTTGATGTGTGATATTAGTGATATCTATAACAAATCGTGAATGTGTAAATTTATACGAGTTACATAGGTTTTCCTTAAATTTGAGTTTAGTATTTCAAGTTATATGGGTTTACTCACGCTGGTTTCCAGTCTGACCCGGGTGTTACTTTGATGTAATGCTCGGATCAGACCGAGTATTGCAGATTTCAGGTAAGGACGTTCTGGAGCTCAGGAGGCGAGCTGGATGACAGGAATGTGTAGAGTATTTCCGTTGTATTATATTATTGTAATTTTGTGACATGTTGATTTGTATATGTCCAGTGTCTGAATATATGTGTAACTCGGATGTATTTAAATGTAATCGACGGATATAGTATTTTTCTCTAAACTGTTATTATTTATTATTTAATTTTATCCGCTGCGAATGTGAGATGTTGTTTCTGATCTTCTTCTTCTTCTACCTCTTTCTTCTTTTCATTACTATCTAGGATTTTCAGGTTCGAAAATTTTGGGTCATTACAGTTGGTTTCAGAGCAGAAGGTTAAGCGAGAACCTTGGCTCTGGTGGGAATTACTCATTAAGGAGAGGGTCAATGGAACCCTAGAATGAGCTGAGTGTGTGTGTGTGTGTGTGTGTGTGTGTGTATATATATATATATATAGGAGCGTACTTGTTATTTTCTTATATAAAGATTTTTAAATGATTTTATAAGAATATATTTTATATAGCAATATTTCATTTTAATAAATATTAAGGTAATTGGTTGTTAAATTATTGGAACTGAATTAAGAAGTAATAGAAATACAACCAAACTGAAATTGAAATTAAATCAAAGATAAGTTTGAAGTGGATTCAAACTGAAATTAAATCTTGAAGTTGGGGAAGAATTCCAAAATAAGATGAATTAGAATTGGTTTCAAACCAGGGAAATAGAATGGTTATTGTGTTTAATAATGGGATGATTGTTTTCCAGTAAATAATAAAATGATTTAAGGATGTAAATTGAAGTGGGTTTTAAACTGTGAAGTTCTGAATTCTAAATTTAAACATTTGAATTGGTTTCAAAATGATAAAGGAAATAATATTATTCAAATTATTTTGAATGCAATCTTATTCTAGAATAAGAAGTTGTTTGTAAATTTTAAAAGAATTTGTTTGAATTAAAACCAAGGGTGGTTTAAATTTTAAATTTGGCTTTGTGGGCCAGGAAGTAATTATGTATATATGTGTGGATATACATAATATCAAAGTTGGATTGAAATAAGTTCTAAATATTGAGTTTTAAATCTGGAATGAGATATGATACCCAAAGTGATAATTTTTTTTGAACTTAATAAGTGGGAAGATTATATATGAGAAGTTTAAAATTTGAAATGGAAGTTCAAATTGGGTAAGGTTGATTGGATTAAGTGAATTGAGTTTAACCTGGGAAAGGGTTAAATAAGTTTGAATGATCAACCTGATTTGGAAATTTCAAGATGAAATTAAGATTTAACTTAGGAAGTTAAATGGTTAATTTGAATTGGGAGTTCGTGTGATCTCAAAATAGGTTTGAGATTTGGAAATTTGGAATGGATGGATGTTTTAAAGTAATTTGAATGATACCATCCTATTGTTATTAATAATCTTTAAGCTGGATTTGTCTAAAATGAATGAAGAAATGGGGTGTGGTAATATATCCATTATTAAGATAAAATGGAATCATTTTGGACTTTAATTTTGAATGTTTAAGATAAAACTTCAAAGGTTTGGTTTCAAAATTGAAATTTGATGATAAATTGAATTTCAAAGATTTAGTTGTTTAAAAGGATTCGAATTATTATTTGAACTTTGAAATAATTTTGAAATGAAATTTGGATTCAGAATTAAATGGTTTTAAAGATATAAGCTGATTTGATTTAAAGGATTAAATCAATCTTTAAAAATTTAACTCGAACTTATATAACTCGGGATGGTTTAAATTTGAAATTTGAATTGAATTAGTTCAAATTAAATTTGATTTGAATTAATTAGAATTGTGATTGAAGATGAATAATTTTAAAAATTCAAATGGAGAATTTGAATTGGATTGATCTGAAATTGAAGTTGCTCAAATTGGAATTAAGTCAATTTAAATGAATGTGGAAATTTAAATTGAATTGATGGGAATGGAGATTAGAAATTAAACAGTTTGGCTATGGTCTATTTTCAAATAAATTATTTTAATATAAACTATTTTAAATCTATTTTCTTAACTATTTACTATACAACTTTTCTTTTTAAAAACCCAAGGCTGTTTTATTCTTATTTTACAATTATTTTTGAAGCAATTTAACTATTTTACAATTGTTTTATAAACTAATTACTGTTTTTTTAACTACCTTATAACTAATTACTATTTTACAACTATTTTGCAGTTATTTAAAAATTTCTATTTGACTATTTTTCAACTACTTTACAATTACTTAACTATTTTGCAGCTGTTTTGCAAACTAATGATTATTTTTCAATTACTTATCTATTTTAAACTTTTTAAGCTATTTTCTAAATCAACTGGACAGAGTTCAAACTGTTTATGATTAAATACCCAATCAGAAATTGAAGTGATAATCCAAATGAGGATTTAAGCAGTTGTTAGTAAGTGAATGAAAATCAAAGTGAATGTGAATAGAAAGGATTGATTTGGCTAATAACCAACAAGGATAAATAAGAAGGATGTACGTATATTATCCTATCCGCATGATGATTTGACCCAGATTCGAGCACAGGATTTCGAGATAGTTATGTCGATCCGAGTTGGAATTTTTCACTCGATTTTCGACGGTGAATCTGGATATGGATTGTTGATTGGTTCTGGATATTCTCTATCATAGTTATGGCTATGCAAGGAGAATGATGGTTTCTGATCAAGAAACCAGATCTGAGTCCGCACTAGAAAGTCGGGTGGACGATACTAGTTCGGAAGGGAAATTGTGTGATCGAGTGAGCGATCAGATTGATATTGCATACAGATGATATGTGTACATCGTACAGATTGGAATGAAATTGATATTGAAGTTTGTGGATAAGAAATGTGATATGGTTTTTGAAGTGAAAATATATTTTGTGAAATATATGAGGAAATAAAATAGAAATTGGATATTTCTTTGGTAGAAATTTACTTTATGGAAGTAAGTAATATGGTTAATGACTTTATAGAGCAATCAAATTTGAATATTTGATTTGGAGTAAATAAAGTTATATATTTTTGTTATGTAAGATAAATCTCCCCTTGTTGAATCTATTGCCGGAAGAAAAGGATTTTGAAAATGTTTGAAGTATAAAAGGAGTTTTATACAAGTTTGAAATGATCCGAAGTTTTAAAAAGTATATATATCTGTGTGTGTGTGTGTGTGTGTGTGTGTATAAAGGATCTTATGAGGATTTTGGAAAAAGGTTTTGGGAACCTTTGGATTTGGAAAGGCTTTTGATTTTTGGGTAAAATCAATATTGGAATTTGGAAAGCCTAGTTTGAGAATTATCGATATTGGGATAATCGATTTTGTGTAAAGGAGCTTTGTATCGGATCATACTAGGTGTATGATTTGAAAGATACTATATGTATATAGTATAAAGTGTTTTGATGATGGCTCTGGGGAAAAAGACGCTCCCTTTAAATGAACTTCTCAGGAATGCCACCGAGTGGTGCTGCCTTGAGCCCCAAGGGGGGGTTCTAAAGTTGATCCTGTGAGGAGTCTGGCAAAAAATAGTTCCTGAGTATTATGAGTCGTGTGTACCATAGCGAAAATCGTGTGTACCGCTGAGAGCCAACAGTCTGCGTTTGATTTTATATCGGTAGACTACGACCTATGGTAACATAGCGAAAGTCGAGTGTGCCACTGAGAGCCAACAGTCTGCGTTTGATTTTATATCGGTAGACTGCGACCTATGTAGGAGTGGAGAAGTTTCATTTTGACAGCGAAAATCGTTTGTGCCGCTGAGAGCCAACAGTTACATGGACTTTTGCTGCGATGGAAACGTAACCCTGGAATGTAACTACGATCTGTTGTGGGTTCCATGGCGTAATCGAGGGGCATAGAGTGCCTACAGTTACATGGACTTTTGTTGCTATGGCAACGTAACCCAGGATGCAACTGCGACCATGGATGGGGGTGATGATTTCCAGAGCATTCTCACCAAGAATATTTCCTCTATTTTCAAAAGTATTTTCTATATTTTCAATAAAATTATTTTCTAAAGTATTTTCATTGGGTGTTGAAAATGGGTCTGCTAAGTACTTATAGAACTTCAGTCCTACGCTTGATCAACGTATGACTGAATTTCTTTGAGAACAAAGACGAACTTGTGGAAACATCGAGTTATAAAAGTAAACTATTTTGACAATATTATTTAGATTTTAAAATGTTTTAAAAATGATCAAAAGTGATTTAACTAATAATAAATATTTTAATAAAATTCTGGCTTCGATCCTTTTCGAGGACGAAAAGATTCTAATGAGGGAGGAATGTGACAATTCGGGCTTTGGACATCTGATAAATGGGTAATTAACTGTTTTAATAAATTGAACGGATAAAATTACGATAATAATAGACATCTGGATGTGTAAATGAATTTGGAAATATAATAAGAATGGAATTATTGAAATCTGGGAAAATAATAATTATTTAATAATCTCCTTTATAAATTATTTAGACTTGACAAAATTGTTATTTTCAAAAAATAATAGTAATGTGATGTTTTTAAATATAGGTATAAATAGATTTTAAAATAGAATTATTATTTACAAATGAACCTGATCAAATAAATATTTATATTTAAATTGTGTTGTATGTATATATACATAGATTTTAAATAAAACTATTACGTATAAGTTGAAATTGTATTTGTTTAAATATATGTATATATATAAAATTGGTTTGAAATTTAATTTGAATTTGGATATTTAGGTTGAAATTCAAAGGTTAGATATATGTATCTTAAATTACTTTGGTTTTAAAATATATTTCATTTAATTTTATTAAGAATATAAATTGTTTATATTCTTCTCTTTTTAAAGAGACTTATTTATATAAATTAAAATATGTAAATTAGAAAATTAATTATAAAAGCATTATAAATATATAAAAAATCTAATTTTGCATGAAATTACATATGTTAACAAATTAAGTAAGTATAATGACTAGTGTCAACTTCTATTTTAATTTTCTTTTATTTTTAATAAAATCTAACTTAAACCTATATTAACTTCTACCTTTCATCTTCATTTCTTTTCCCATCTTCACTTTCTTAATCAAGAAAATAAAAATCTGTAAATTACTTCAAACCAAAAGCTAAAATTCATTTCCAACTAGCAAACTCAAGATTCAACAGCCTGTAATCATTTCAAGAGTTCAAGTAAGGAAATCAGAAGCAAAATCAAAGTAGTCAAGTTTCAAACCCATTTTTCCCAAGTTCTCTGTCTTTTTAATAAGGTGGGTAACTTTTTAAAATTTAAAATCTAAAAATTGGTTGCATGCTTATATGTTGAAATGAATAAGCATTGTATGTGTTTATATGTTAATGTCTGAAGTAGATATTATTTCAATGCATGCTGTATTCTGTTTTATCTTGTTACCGGGTTCAAGTTTTTTTATAAAATCCTTACCTCTTGATCTAGTTATGATAGGATCTAATTCACAAACAAATATTGTTTGTTTTAACATAGGTTAAGTTTTAAAATTTAAGAAGTTAAAAATAAGCCTGTTGTCTCTGTAAATCAAAAACAGTTCTGTGCATGTCAAAATTATGTAATACTTAAACCCTTTAATTTATTAATTCAGTATTTTAAATCAAAAGCATTAACAAAAACATGATTTTTAAATCAAGAATTTAGATTTTTAGAAATTTAATGAGGGTGCAGTTTGAGTTTTGACTGGAGATGGAAATTTGTGATTTCCTGGTTATCTACTTGAAGGAGGAGGTCGGGTTTCTTCTTGGTAATAGAGGAGTGTTAGTAGATGCTAAGAAAAATGGGTAATGGTGATAAAATTCATCAGAGAGGTTGCAGCAGTGAAAATTCTTTTGGAACCCTAGTTAAACTGGGTTAGGTTGATCAATCAATCTCGTCTTCAACAATGGATCGAGTAATTCAAGTTTTTGGGAGATGGAAGCTTAGACGTATACAAGTTCATGGCCGGAATTGTTGTTCATCTGATGGCCGGAGGATGAACGGAGAAGGATTTACAGGTTTGGGGTTGGTGATGTTTCAGCTGTTCCAGGTTTAGTATTTGTGCTCGAATTTGATTTCTGGGAGTTTGCCACGAATTGATGATCGTGGAGGGTTACTGTGTTGACTTCTGATGAGTTGCGATCATGTCTGATGATCAGTGGTGGCCGGAGCAACTATGCGTATGCACGATGATGAGTTGTGTCTGATAATGTTTTGGTAACAGGGGAAGTTGCTTAAGTTGCTCGAAGTGATTGGGTAGTTGGCTCGGGGAAGATGGGTTGTAGACTCGAAGCAACATTGGGGTGTCTCGGGTTAAATAGTTGTTACAGGTTTTAAACAAAACCTGTACCCTTTCTGTTTAAAATTTTTAAACCTGAAGCTTTTAAATGTAAAGAAAGGTTTTAAACCTAGTTTTAAATTCAAGTTTGAATATTAGAATCCAAGTTTAGTTTTGAATCTCAGTTTTTAATAAATAATAATATAAAGTTTTTAAACTTAAACTTGTTAAACTACTTTATAAAGGTAAGTAATTTGAAATTTAAAAAAAAACTGGGGGGGTTGACTCGAGATGTTGTTGGGTAGTTCGGGTTGCCTTGTTTTTAAACAAACGAAATTTGTATCTAGTTATTTCAAAGAAAATAAATGAACAACTTTCCAGAACTTCATCAAACAGATTTCAAAATATAAGTTTATGAAAAACTTTAATTAAAAAGTGTTTTGACTAAATTAATTCTAAAGCTTTGAATTCAAATAATATTGTTGATGGAATAAGTAATTAATTTAAGCAGGAAGTTTATCTTAATGATTTAAGATTTTAAAAGTTGAATATACTTATTTAATGAAATTAAGGATAGTTAATTATTTAATGTGATAATTTAAGGTAAGTAAACAAATGTGTTTAGCTGAAGATAATTAACTAATGACAGTAACTAAGGGTTAATTAATTTAACTTGAGTAATTATGGGATAATTAGAGGATGGGACTAATTAGAAGACGATTAATTACTTAAAGCATAATTACCTAATGTAAGTAATTAAAGGTATTAACGATTCAATGTAATTAATTGAATTGATGTGATTAGTTAAGGTAATTAATTAGTTTAATTAATTAAAGATATTCACTCGTTGATTTGTTAAGTATAATTACTGAGTGTAATTAATAAAGTGTAATTACTTAGTGAAGTAATTAGTAATGGTAATTTCAGGGTGTAATTAATATGAAGAATAATTACTTAGTAGAAGTGATTAATAATTAATTGCTTAGTGTAATTAATCCAAGAATTGACTAATAAAAGTTATGGGAAGATAATTAGATGACGTGATTAACTAAAGGTAATTAATTACAGAATGAGATTAATCAATGGTGATTGATAAATATACTTTATTAAAGATTAAGTATAGTTACTTAAGGTAATTAATGAGGTGTAATTACTTATGAAGTAATGAGTGGATAATTACTGGATGTAATTAATTAAAAGGAAATTACCTGATGGGAAGAAATTAATGGATAATTACTTGGTGGAGGAATTTAGCGATAATTACTCCGTGTAATTAAAGGATTAATTAATATAATTAATCAAGGATTTGGTTTAATTGATGGAGTAACTTAGGAAAGTTAATTTCTGATTGTGATAAATCAAGGTTGATTAATGAATGTAATTAAGTTAAAGTTTAATTACTAAATGAAAGTTAAGAGTAATTAACCAATGAAAGAAATTAGAGGATCATTAATTGATGTAATTAATGGAAGAGATCAATCTTGCTTAAGAATGATTAAATTATGATAAGTGCTTTTGATTGGTTAATATCTCTGACATGAATTGCTCTGAGATATGATATGTGGATGGACAGTGATAATGTGATTATCTATTAATTATGAATTGTTGTATAAAAGTGTTATCTAGTAATTAAAGTTGAATTGCATTTAATTGAATAACATAGGTTTAGATGACATTGGATTCGAAGAGACCAGAGTCGGGTATTAGTAAATACCCGAAACCACTTCGATTGTTTATAGATTGATATGTGAAATCAATATAGTGGATTAGACCATTTAATCCAAGTTTTGGTACTTATATGTTGATGTGTGATATTAGTGATATCTATAACAAATCGTGAATATGTAAATTGATACGAGTTACCCGGCTTTTCCTTAAATTTGAGTTTAGTATTTCAAGTTATACGGGTTTACTCACGATGGTTTCCAGCCTGACCCGGGTGTTACTTTGATGTAATGCTCGGGTCAGACCGAGTACTACAGATTTCTGGTAAGGACGTTCTGGAGCTCAAGAGGCGAGCTGGATGACAAGAACGTGTAGAGTATTTCCGTTGTATTATATTATTGTAATTCTATGACATGTTGATTTGTATATGTCCAGTGTCTGAATATATGTGTAACTCGGATGTATTTAAATGTAATCGACAGATATAGTATTTTTCTGTAAACTGTTATTATTCATTATTTTATTTTATCCGCTGCTAATGTGAGATGTTGTTTCTGATCTTCTTCTTCTTCTACCTCCTTCTTCTTTTCAAAACTATCTGGATTTTCGGGTTCGAAAATTTTGGGTCATTACACTTGTTTAATTTGTATAATTCGTTGCTTGATACTCACGGCTTCAATTTTGAACTGTTCGATTTCTTGACCACCAGGCTTTGAATTGTTTAGAAATTTGATTCTGTTGACTTGTTCGAACTCGTACTTTGCCGTTTCAAGACTTGACAAATTCTGATTGAATTCAGCCTTGACTTTGGTAATGGTTGGCTTCGGCCATTTAAAATGATTTCTGGACTTTGTGATATTTGAACATTTGAATTTTGTTTTCTTCTATGACTTCGGCATTGCTTTGATTTAAAGTGCAGTTGTCTTTGACTTGGTTTGGGTTTGAAACTCGAACTCTGTAGCTTGTTGGAATTTGACTTTGAAAAGTGCTTGTTCGATCACTGTCCTTATTTTTGTAACTGTGTTTCTTTCATTTTTGCTTGCATCCTTGAATCTTTTACTCCAACTGGTTGCCACTGAATTTTGATGTTGTTGCCATTACTTGTGCACTTGCACTTGTCTAGAGTTGAGTTTCTATTCACTGTTCATTCGAATCTGCACTGTATATATATGCATATATATGTGTTCATTTGATGTCGGGCATGTTTCTATTGCGGTTTGGTTTTCCTGCTCACTCTGTTGTTAAGCCAGTATTGTTCTTCGAGCTACTGTTTCATGTGCAGTTTGTAATTTGTCGAGCACCATTTGTACATGCATACGTACATATATGTGTGTGTGTATATGTGTTGTGCATTGACTTCATGCATGTTTTGTTGCCAAGTCTAGTTGCTGTTTTGAACTAGTGTACTTGATATCATTTGTCGAGGCTCTTGAACTAGTGGATTCTGGTGACTGTAGTATCATGTAGTGGCTGGTCTTCGAGTTGAGCTGCAGTTTGATTTTGCTGTACTACTCTGTCCACTGATATTTGAGTCCATTTCCATTGATGTCATCCCTTCTCTGTTGACATGTGCATTGCCTATATATGTGTACATGTGTGTACTGCGTTGCTGTTACTTCGATTGCTTGTTTTCATGTGGTAGCTGGACTTGCTCGATTTGGTCTGGTTCATTATAGTCTTGGTTTGGTTAAGTTTCTGGTTCTGTTTATATGTGTGTTGATGCATTGTATTTGCATTTGTCTTCATGTTGTAATGTCTTCATGTTACATCATGTAGTCTTCACTTGGATTCCATGTTGTCAGGCTTGTGTATATATGCACATGTTCTATTGTACTTTGGTGTTGAGCCAGATCTCATTGTTGATGTTTATGCAATTAAGTTTGGTTGCCACTGAACTTCAAGTTCTCTAGTTCAAGTGATTTTGGAATTTGTGTGTTGTCCACTACTTTTTGCACTTGTTCATTTTTGATTTTGGGCTGGTTGAGTTGTTTTAGTTTTCTTGACCATTTTAATTAACTTGTACATTTTGATTGCACCTGTGTTGAATCCAGCTTATAGTTCGGGTTTGACCTTGTGCTCGTGTTGTAACTTTAATTGTATTGCACTTGAGTTGAACCCAGCTTTTGATTGGGTTTTACCTTGTGCTCACCTATCCCTGTAATTTTATCAAGTGTATATCGGTGTGCACGTCCTTATGGCATGTATAGTGATACACTGTGCATGTCACAAGTTGTTCGTGTTTGATGAATTCAAAATTAAATAACGACGAACAACCCAAATAATTGAGGCAAATAATATTTTCAAAACACATATTATTTTACAGTGCGAGGATATTTCCTTTTCAATTTAACCACGTCAGTGTTTTCTTTGCAGATCGCTTAGATGCTGGATTCAATCTGGAATGGAGTTGAAGATAAATATGAGTGATATGTAGTGAGGTGCAAATGTAAAATGAAATTTGAGATGTAATCGAATTTGTATTGTAATAGAAAATTGTATAGATATAGTGAGACCTCAAATTTGTACTATTCAAAACTGTAATAAAATATATGTTTGAATAAAATATTTGTTTGAAATTAAATTCTGTGTTATTTATTTTATTAAGCAAATATTTATTTTATCGTGTGAAAAATAAAATAGTACAACAACAAATACATTTAAATGAATATATATATATATATATATGTTTATTATCATCAAACAAAAATCATATACTAGCATATTCAACAGTCTCCCCCTTTTGATGATAACAAACATATATTTAAGATTTTTAATTTATTAAATGTATTTGATCATTCAATTTTCTCCCCCTATTCGAATGCTTCCTCTTTACACAAAGCTCCCCCTTCATATATGCATGAAAAATAAATAAAAATATGTAAATGATCCTAGATGCAAATAGAAAATACAAAATAAAATATCTTAACTTTTCTCTCCGCGTTTTGTTATCAGCAAAAGAGTTATATTGTTAGAAATATAGATATAAAGTGATAGATGTTAATACAACATTAATATCCAATCGAGTATATATATAAAATTTCAATAAATAATTCAAACAAAAATCATAAATACTCTGTTAGGCGAATATTCCACTATAGAATGATCGGAATGATGTCATCATATAAAACTATATAGTTGTGTCTATTTGTGGTATATTTATATCAGGAATTTGAATATCTACTAACCATGTAGAACCGTTAAGACTTTTAAATAAGATTAATAGTATTCCCAATTTTTTCTTAAAAAATGAATTCAAGTACTTTCTAACCACGCATAACCGTGAGGACTTTTAAATGCGATTAGAATCAACTTATTTATTTAACAAACAATTTTGATATGCATTCCATACATGCATAACCGTAAGGACTTTTAAATGAGCATGAAAGCACATAATAAAAAATTTCAAGTAATTCACCTATGCATAACCATGAGGACTTTTAAATGAGAGTGAATACTTTGGATTTATTTATTGCTAAAAATATAATAAATTGAAAAACGAATGATTTCCAGTTTAAAATACCACATATTGACATACTATATTGGATTTTGATGAGTGATGGTCGATTGTAGTATGATAGAATTAGAGATGGTCATGGAATTTTTTACCAACAAAAAGTTTAAGTAACTCTTGCTTAAATTTCTAATTTTTTTTACTAAATATACTGTCTCAAGTTATAATATATAATTAATATCAACAATTCATCAATTTTTCAATCACTATTTATCTTTTCCATAATCAGTAGGGAGTCAGATTAGTTAACGTAGTCATTTAAAATCAATTCAAAGAAAATTATAAAATCAAATTTCCTAAATGACTAATCTGAAACAAGGTCAACAAAATGATTTTCTACAAGGGGTTTTATAAAAGAAAAATGTCTGCTAATTGAAAATTATTTGAAATGAAACATATGCGGATATTTTTCTTTCAAAATGATGCAATTACTGAATGTCTTAACATAAATAACATTCCATTAGTAATTTTTCTATCAACTATATTACTAGCATCTGAATTTCTCTTAAACTCAAGATTATCATTAGATTAATGTCATAGACCAGACCATGAAGTGTGCAACAAAATATCTTAAAATCAATTTTAACAGCTTTTAAATTAAATTCTTTTGGATTTGAATTGAAGTCGTGCCAATAAACATGTAGCGACCCAACTTCCTATCTCCAGGAAGTCGCATCACTAATTAAGAAAGAAAGAGATAGAAGAAGAAAGGAAAGAGAAGAAAGAAACACAACAATATCAGATAACTCACAGCGGAACGAATGAAATATAATATATCACATAAAATATTACATAGTATCATATTATATCAGAGTACACAACTTATATAACACATATTAGACAGTTATAAACATCTGTCTAACTATACAACTTAAGTCTCGCAATGCAGTAGTACAGATTTCCCTCCCGGAGGTGCTTGATAGCAGAAGACTTTAACTCCCTAACAGCTTGCTGTTTTGTTTTGTTGTTCTGGTTCTTTTGCTAGTTCGTAATATGACTTTGGGGTTTTGAAGTAGTTTTTATTTTGCTGATGGTGCTACCGATCAAGCATGTTGATCGGATATTATACTGCTTTTCATATATATAGTTATATTTCTAACCGGCTATGTAGTCTCGCGCTACATATCCGTCTTTCTCCAAAAAAAAAAAAAGTCACAAGATACAGATACAACACAAACACATCGGGACCATAATATATCTACACGTGGAAGCCTCCTGCTCCATATATCCTCCAGAATTCATCAAGCTAACCTGAATCACTTGACTACTCATACATAATATGAGTACCCAAGAGTTTAATAAAACAAAAAATAAACACTCGGGCCAGACAGGGGTCCGGTGTGAGTAAACGGGTTAAAATTGCTTAACTTTAGAAAAACCTTTGAAAAGAAAAGGTATTACGTAAGACTTCCCACACATAAACATGGAAAAGTTTTTACCTTACACTAACCAAAACATTTGATAGGAAATCCAGTGATATTATAATAGTGGCTAGGGTTTTCAAGTAAATAAGAAATAGCCAAAATTGTTACATTTATTAAATTCCAGCTACTAGCCACAAAAGTGGGTAATACAAACAAAACAGTAGGGTCTCGTAGGAAGAATGGGTTTCCATCAATGGCAGGGCTACCGGGGTACCGCCCGTCACAGTACGTGGCCTATATCATAGTACCGAGGATTACGCCCAATGCCCTACATCACAAAGCCGGGACCATTCCTTACTAAACAGTCCCGATTAAGATCACCCCGTGGTTGGCGCGACCAACCACCCACTAAGCCGAATAAAAGGGACATCTAGACAGGAATGACCTCACCCTGAAGTGGGTGCTACCCACCTAGCCTTACTGCACCTCCTATGTTTTAGCCATTCCCGGGTTCATGAGGCTTGAGGCTGCGATTACCTTTATAGAACACATCTATCTTAGAATGCGCATCGTCCACCTGACGATGTTCTGAAAGCATTCAGTCCATACAAGTTCGTTGTGGGTTTGAACGAAACCGAAGGCACTATCTCGTTGCACTCATTTTGGAATCACCCTTAGGTCAACGACCATAGCCCTTGCACTCTAAATCATCATCTCGAATCTATAAGTACTATCTCCGTCAAACTCATCACGGAATCACCCCCAGAGTTATACTGACGAATAGTTCTTACACCTCGAGTCTTCACTAAGCTCCACTTGGATTCACGACCTAACGTTTAATTTGGATCGATGTGGTTTTCGGATTATCCAAATATGGGAACCCGATCCCGATCTCACCGAATCCAAACGCCATTTTAATGTCCAAGTTGTTTTAAGGGTTTAAAACAGTTAAACTTATATTCAGGATGATATAAACAGGTAGATGAATCACATTATCACAATAGATAATTCATATCAAACATTCATCTCACAAAGCAGCATATCACATAACAGAGATATCCAAATCATCCAACATCGTTCAACATCCAATATCAGTCAAACAATATCAATCAATCATCCAATATCGATCAATCATCCATAAACAGAATTGATTAACTCTTAATCAATTGGATTACCTAAATCCTTCATCATTTATTTATTCCAAATAAATAAATTAATCATCTCTTATGATCTTCCTTAATCAATCTCTCTTCATTAATCATCCTTTAATTACATTCAAGTAATTATCCTTATCCATATACAGTAATTAACCTTTAATTACTATAATTAATTACAATAATTAATGATCCTTCATTTGTTTCCATTAATTAATTAACTATAATTAATTACATTAATCCTCAATTAATTACATTAATCCTCAATTAATTATAATTAATTAGTCACACTTAAATTAATTACTTTCATTAATCAGCCTTGATTAATTCATTAATTACATTAACTAATAATCCTTACTAATTAATACTTCCTTTAATAAATTAAATAATTTACTTGTAATTAGTCATCTTATTAATCATAGACAGTAATTAACAATTTGTAATTACTTATCTTAAGTAATTAACATCTTAATTAATTATATTAACCCTTTGATTAATTAATCTAATTAATTAATCTTTAATTACTTCATTAAGTAATTATTAATCAATTAAATTGACAAATAATCCTTAATTAATTACTTTATTAATTAATTACATCTTAATTAATTACACTTAGTAATTAATCTTAAAATTAATCACATTCATTAATTAATTAATCACATTAATTAATTAACTAAAATTAACTAAGTAATTAACTCTTAATTACTTACATAAGTAATTATCTTCTAATTACTTCCATTAATAAATCTTTATTACTCTCTTAATTAATTACTTAATAAGTAATTAATTTCATCATTAAATAATTCTTAATTCTTTAATTAATTAATTACTCCATAATTAATTAACTTCAATAATTATATTAATTAACTCCTAAATTAATAACATCTAGTGAATAACCATTAATCACTTCCATTAATTACTCCCATAAGTAATTTCCACTAATTACTTCCATAAGTAATTTCCTTTATTAATTACCTTCAGAAATTCACCATTGATTACTTCATTAAGTAATCACACTTAATTAATCCATAATTAAGTGATCATTTAAAATTAAATAATCAATTAACTAATTATTTAAAATTAATTAATTAACTTCTTATATTTAAAGAAACCCTTAATTAATTAAGAAAAACATTAATCTTAATTAATTCTTACTTATTAATAAATCACATTAAGTATTCTTTAGTTCATATCAAAATAGTTTAACATAATTTATCTTCATAAGTTAATTATTTGAATTAAATCAAATTTCAATAACATAAAACAAATTATTCAATTTGGTTTATAAAATTATAACTTAAACTTTATTTGAAACTAAAGCATTTAGAAATTAAATTTGAAATTTAAAACACTTTAATTTTCCAATTTAAACTTATTTATTTTCAATATAAATTTGAAAACTTAATTTCTAAAAACATTACTTTAAATTTACTTAAAACTTAAATTCAAACACTCCTTTCAATTAAAATTCAAAATTTAATTAAGATAATTACTCACAAAAGAAATCCTCTTAAAACAATTTAAATTTAAAATAAATTTAATTAATACTTTTTAAAATGTTTGATTAACTTTTATTCCAAACAACAATTTTTAAACTTAGTATATCTGTTTCCGTTACAAAATTTGTTTATAATATAAAGCTTGATTTTCAGTTATTTCAAACCACAAATTTTAAATCTGAAGACCTTATATTTTACACAGCTCAACCAAATAAGCCCATGACCAAACTCGAGTTCGCACGCTCAATCACTCGCGCCTGCCCCGAAGCAAACCCCAGCCCTTCAACTTCGAGTTGCTCGCGATCAAAACGCAAGAGCATACCCAAGAGAACCTTTCTTCCCCAACACACAAACATTCCAATGCACAGAACCTACACGGTGCACGTGTCCCATCACCTCTGGCCACCAACGTTCGTCCCGACCAACGTCGTTGATCACAAAATCGCACTCGAGCACGATAACGCACCCAGATCCAAGAATTCTAACCCAAATCAAAATTCGACCAAACGTACCAAAATACTGCAGCTACCACTCGACACCAAACCCCCAACGCCGACCATCATGGCAACGATGATCCTCGCCGACCTCTCCAAAGCACCACCGGACCACGAGCTACAATTTCCCTCAAGTGCGAACACCACCGGTCCTCCATGCAAGTCGCAAAAGCCATTACGCCCCAACCGAAACAAAAGCAAACGAAAACGCTAGTTTGCTTAAATTCGATCAACTCAGCCATTTAAAAATTTCAATTGTATTTTTCCCATAATCTACAACCTAAAAACAAGCTTCACCCAGAATTTCAACTCAAATCAATGATTCGATCAACGGCAATTCGTCAAATTGCCCATACAGTTCAACTCAACATTCCCAAACAAATATCAATTTAAAAATTATGTAATGCATGTTAAACTTCATCATTTCTAACATGTAGTCCATTTATACAATCCAAAACTGAAATTAAAAAGGTTGATTTTTGACATAAATCAAGATTTTCACTGTATTATCCATTTTAAAAACTATTTATAAACTTAAACTTACAGAAACTATTTTTAAAATTTTCCTCAAACAATAACTAACAACTTTTATTTAATCATCAAGGTCAAATAAGGATGTTATTAGGAGATTTGGATTTTTGAAATAAATCCTGTTCTTAAATAAGAACAGAAACAGGGTGGTTATAGCTTTTTTTTCTTTTACACATATATAAATACAGATCTTATAAATTTAATAATATAAATACTGATGAATTTCCATACAATACCAGGATCAATCCACAGATTTAACACATGCATTAGAGTCTAAATCAATTTCAAACTGTTTTTAAAATAGTTTACTCACCTTTTTTTTCAGAGCACAGAACAAAGCAGTTTTTAAATTGCTTCCAGGCTTGAATATTTATTTTGAAAAATGCTTTATTTGCTTTGCTGAAGAAAATGAATCCCTTTGCATGCTTCAGTTTGATTGTTTAAAATGTTGAACAGATCTGACTTGCTGAGTTGATTTTAACTTGAATTGCAGGTTGAAGCTACAGCTTGTAAATTGCGGATTGCAGCTTCTTAATTGAATACAGATTTGATCTTTATTTGAATTTGCGGAATTAAATTTCATATTTTACTTTGCTTTTGGATTTTAAATCTCAGGTTGAAAAAAGGTTTTCTGGTAGCCATTAATTTGAGAGAAGGGAGAAAAGAAAAGAAAACAAAGAAAATAGTGTTTGTGAATATTAATTTTCTTCTTAAACATTCATTAAAAATTAAAATGAATATTGCCACATGTTGTTAAACTTACATTTGTCATCTTAATTTGATTAATAGCTTTACATATGTCACTTTAATACTTAATTTCTTTACATGTGTTTTAAGAGGTGTTAATATGGTTACACATGTTTTTGTATTTTTTTTTTAATTTTTATTTAATTTAAATGTAAATATAACTTACTTATTTAATTTTCTTAATTAATAAATATAAGTTTACCATTAAAAGAAAATATTCTAAGACTAATTATAATATAAATAAATTTTCTTATACATGTAATTTAAAATCTAAAACATTTATATATATACATCTATAACCATTTTAAATTTAAACACTTTAAAGAAAACAAAACAAGACTTTATTTAAACTATCATATTTAAAAATAAACAATTATCTTATATTTGAAAACAATTGAATTAATCTAAATTAACTTTTGAAAATATAAATTCTAAAACAAAGCTTTAAATTACAATATTCATACATATATAATTTATAAATAGATTAAAATAAATTTCAAAACAACATCAAATCATAACATATACATACATATATATTACAATTTGAAAATTCAACTTTTATTTAAAACAAAAGATTTTCCCATTCACAATATATACCAAATATATATATTATAAATAGAATAAAATCTTATTAACTTTGAAAAATAATTCTTATCCATTTTAAATTGTTAAAAAGATATTGATCAAAATTACCAGATTAAATATTTATTAACCTTAAAAAGATTAAATTTACCAATTTAAATTAGAATTATAAAGAAAAATTATCAAACCAAATTAATTATTAATTTAGATTATTAAATTGATATTGCCCAAAATTCTGGGTCGTTACAATCCTCCCCCCTTAAAAGAATTTTGTCCCCGAAATTTAAAAGCAAAGGTAATTTAATAACCCAGCAAAGATTTCAATTTCAATCAGCAAAGCATTCATATCAACCAGTTACTAACAATCATAGCAATCAATCAAACAAACAACCCTAACTAATTATCCTGACACAAATCAGAATAAATCTCAAATACTATCTAGAGTTTCCCAAGTAAAAAAAATCACCGGGAGACTCACTCTACAGAAGCTAAACAAACTACACCACCAAAATCCAGAGCTCCTCTCATTCCTAGATCCATCAATCTGAATAGAACATCAGACTATACTCAAGTCTAGCACAATTCCCAAATCTAACTGAACTGCAGATTCAACAACCGACGATGAATCATACACATACTCCCTCATAGATACATGAAATACAATGAATTCCAGCTATCCAAACTGGCAATTCACTCTTATCCTATCAAAAGCACAGATAAGAAATTCCAAATGCCTCAGAACTAACCATCCAATCTTATCCAATTACTGCTCTCTTAACAAGAGGAATCTTAACAACAATGAAGTCTTCAACTTTGAATACCAAACTCCTTATCTCATATCTGTATAACTCAATAGACAATCCTGGGCTGCAAATCTTCTTCCTAATCAGCTCAACCTATGCTGGTACTTCTAGAAACAATTAGACCAAAACAAACCAGTTTCTGGATTCTATTCAACAGAAAAGTCTTCCAAGATCCGTCGAAATCCAGAATACAAGCTCTACTTCTCAAGAAATAGCAAACTGAACTTACTTCCTTCCTCGCACAGCTGCTACCTCGCTTCTGCTGCACAACTCTGACTCTGAAATAGATAAGAATATTGTTGATGAACACGAGTACAACTTATCCAATATATCCGAAAACTTTGTTCATCAAATCCATAAAATCTTAGTGACCCATCTGACTCGGTCACACAACCTTACAGCAGAATCCAACTCAAAAACTAGATCTGACCAATCCAACCTCCAAAAAATTCTGAGCTGCTACACCAACTCTCCTTCTCTGGGAACCATTCTACTACCAGGCTAACTACCAAAATCGCTTCTGGAACCAAAACAATATGGAACTCAACTCCAGATGCAGACAAACTTCTGATTACTTCAGTAGCTCCTACTTCCTCATGAGAATCCTCAGTATCTAACAAAAGATTTCCTAAGAAAAATTCCCAAACTAATCACAAGTCACTTTTGCGATCATACCTGATTCGGATTCCAAAGAAACTGTCCTCTCTTTACCAATTAGAACAGCCTTAAGCTTTTCCGAACAAGGTTAACCCTTCAAGAAAACATTCACCAACTACCCGAACTTCTGAAAGAAGAACCACAAAGATTCCTGAACCATCGGAGAAACGACCACTGCTGCTTCCAAACTCTACCTCAATGATACTGCAAAGCTAAAAGACCTTCTCGAAAACCAAAACCATCAACAAACCACACAACGGACCTTCGAGATGGCACACATCCTCTCAAGAAATTCGGGCTCCAAACTAAGCATCAACATCTCGCTCTCCTTAAGGAATGACAAATGAGACCATGCCGAAACGAAGCAACTTATAGACCTTAGTCTCATATTCCAAAATAGCCAACCTCTTTGCTAAAGATCCAGACAACTTCTACACAGAAGAGTCTTCCCTGCAGCAGGTAAAGACTGCTCCTCGACCACTTCTAGAACTGCTTCAAGAGAAAACATCTTCTGAAAATATCCATGGGTACTACATCTCATCACGTAGTTTTCAAGATATCATCACTTATTTCTGCACTTCCGACAGATCCAAACTTACACTTCAAAGATAAACTCCGAATCTTTAAAAGATTTCCTTCGGATATCAGATAAATCCTTACTCCAAACTAAAAATCTCACTCGAGACGGTATTAGGTCTACAGTCTCGACAAATACTCATCTAACCTCAACATATGGACCTCTTCCATCAGTGGTAGTCGTGTTACACACACACACACCACTACTCCATCTACCTCTAAAATTTATGTCTGAAAATCCAAACAGATAACCCAACAAATTAGATATATATATATATATATATATATATATATATATAGTTATATATAGTTATACATAAAAATACAAGTACGCTCTCTCAAGAAAGACATCACTCCAGAGCCTAGGTATTCACTCAACCTAATGCTCTGATACCACCTGTAGCGACACGACTTCCTATCTCCAAGAAGTCGCATCACTAATTAAGAAAGAAAGGGATAGAAGAAGAAAGGAAAGAGAAGAAAGAAACACAACAACATCAGATAACTCACAGCGGAACGAATGAAATATAATATATCACATAAAATATTACATAGTATCATATTACATCAGAGTACACAACTTATACAACATATATTAGACGGTTATAAACATCTGTCTAACTATACAACTCAAGTACACAAGATACAGATGCAACAGAAACACAACGGAACCATAATATATCTACATGTGGAAGCCTCCTGCTCCATATCTTCTCCAGAATTCGTCAAGCTAACCTGAATCACTTGACTACTCATACATAATATGAGTACCTAAGAGTTTAATAAAACAGAAAATAAACACTCGGGTCAAACAGGGGTCTGGTGTGACTAAACGGGTTAAAATTGCTTAACTTTAGAAAAACCTTTGAAAAGAAAAGGTATCACATAAGACTTCCCACACATAAACATGGAAAAGTTTTTAACTTACGCTAACCAAAACATTTGATAGGAAATCCGGTGATATTATAATAGTGTCTAGGGTTTTCAAGTAAATAAGAAATAGCCGAAATTTTACATTTATTAAATTCCAGCTACTAGCGACAAAAGTGGGTAATACAAACAAAACCGTAGGGACTCGTAGGAATAATGGGTTTCCATCAATGGCAGGGCTACCGAGGTATCGCCCGTCACAGTACGTGGCCAAGATCACAATACTGAGGATTACGCCCAATCCCCTACATCACAAAGCCGGGACCATTCCTTACTGAATAGTCTCGAGTAAGATCACCCCATGGTTGGCACGACCAACCACCCACTAAGCCGAATAAAAGGGAAATCTAGACAGGAATGACCTCACCCTGAAATGGGTGCTACCCACCTAGCCTTGCTGCACCTCCCCTGTTTTAGCCATTCCCGGTTTGATGAGGCTTGAGGCTGCGATTACCTTTATAGAAAATATCTATCTTAGAATGCTCATCGTCCACCTGACGATGTTCTGAAAGCATTCAGTCCATACAAGTTCGTTCCGGGTTCGAACGAAACCGAAGGCACTATCTCGTTGCACTCATTTTGGCATCACCCTTAGAGCCAACGACCATAGCCCTTGCACTCTAAATCATCATCTCGAATCTATAAGTATTATCTCCGTCAAACTCATCACGGAATCACCCCCAGAGTTATACTGACGAATAGTTCTTACACCTCGAGTCTTCAATAAGCTCCACTTGGATTCACGACCTAACGTTTAATTTGGATCGATGTGGTTTTCGGATTATCCAAATATGGAAACCCGATCCCGGTTTCACCGAATCCAAACGCCACTTTGACGTCTAAGTTGTTTTAAGGGTTTAAAACAGTTAAACTTATATTCAGGATGATATAAACAGATAGCTGAATCACATAATCACAATAGATAATTCATATCAAACATTCATCTCACAAAGCAGCATATCACATAACAGAGATATCCAAATCATCCAACATCGTTCAACATCCAATATCAGTCAATCAATATCAATCAATCATCCAATATCGATCAATCATCCATAAACAGAATTGATTAACTCTTAATCAATTGGATTACCTAAATCCTTCATCATTTATTTGTTCCAAATAAATAAGTTAATCATCTCTTAATGATCTTCCTTAATTAATCTCTCTTTATTAATCATTTTTTAATTACATTCAAGTAATTATCCTTATCCATATACAGTAATTAACCTTTAATTACTATCATTAATTACAATAATTAATGATCCTTCATTTGTTTCCATTAATTAATTAACTATAATTAATTACATTAATCCTCAATTAATTATAATTAATTAATCACACTTAAATTAATTACTTTTATTAATCAGCCTTGATTAATTCATTAATTACATTAACTAATAATCCTTATTAATTAATAATTCCTTTAATAAATTAAATAATTTACTTGTAATTAATCATCTTATTAATCATAGACAGTAATTAACAATTTGTAATTACTTATCTTAATTAATTAATATCTTAATTAATTATATTAACCCTTTGATTAATTAGTCTAATTAATTAATCTTTAATTACTTCATTAAGTAATTATTAATCAATTAAATTGACAAATAATCCTTAATTAATTACTTTATTAATTAATTACATCTTAATTAATTACACTTAGTAATTAATCTTAAAATTAATCACATTCATTAATTAATTAATCACATTAAATAATTAACTAAAATTAACTAAGTAATGAACTCTTAATTACTTACATAAGTAATTATCTTCTAATTACTTCCATTAATAAATCTTGATTACTCTCTTAATTAATTACTTAACAAGTAATTAATTTCATCATTAAATAATTCTTAATTCTTTAATTAATTAATTACTCCATAATTAATTAACTTCAATAATTATATTAATTATATCCTAAATTAATAACATCTAGTGATTAACTATTAATCACTTCCATTAATTACTCCCATGAGTAATTTAATTACTTCCATAAGTAATTTCCTCTATTAATTACCTTCAAAAATTCACCATTGATTACTTCATTAAGTAATCACACTTAATTAATCCATAATTAAGTGATCATTTAAAATTACATAATCAATTAACTAATTATTTAAAAATAATTAATTAATTAATTAATTAACTTCTTATATTTAAAGAAACCCTTAATTAAATAAGAAAAACATTAATCTTAATTAATTCTTACTTATTAATAAATCACATTAAGTATTCTTTAGTTCATATCAAAATAATTTAACATAATTTATCTTCATAAGTTAATTATTTGAATTAAATCAAATTTTAGTAACTTAAAACAAATTATTCAATTTGGTTTATAAGATTATAACTTAAATTTATTTGAAACTAAAGCATTTAGAAATCAAATTTGAAATTTAAAACACTTTAATTTTCCAATTTAAACTTATTTATTTTCAATATAAATTTGAAAACTTAATTTCTAAAAACATTACTTTAAATTTACTTAAAACATAAATTCAAAATTTAATTAAGACAATTACTCACAAAAGAAATCCTCTTAAAAAATTTAAATTTAAAATAAATTTAATTAATACTTTTTAAAAAGTTTGATTAACTTTTATTCAAAACAACAATTTTTAAACTTAGTATATTTGTTTCCCTTACAAAACTTGTATATAATATAAAGCTTGATTTTCAATTATTTTAAACCGTAAATTTTAAATCTGCAGACCTTGTATTTTACACAGCTCAACCAAATAAGCCCACGAACAAACTCGAGTTTACACGCTCAATCACTCGCGCCTACCCCGAAGTAAACCCCAGCCCTTCAACTTCGAGTCGCTTGCGATCAAAACGCAAAAGCATACCCGAGAGAACCTTTCTTCCCCAACCACACAAACATTCCAGTGCACAGAACCTACACGGTGCACGTGTCCCATCACCTCCGGCCACCAACGTTCGTCGCGACCAACGTCGTCGATCAGAAAATCACACTCGAGCACGATAGCGCATCCAGATCCAAGAATTCTAACCCAAATCAAAATTCGACCAAACGTACCAAAATACTGCAGCTACCACTCGACACCAAACCACCAACGCTGACCATCACGGCAACGATGATCCTCGCTGACCTCTCCAAAGCACCACTGGACCACGAGCTACATTTTCCCTTAAGTGCGAACACCACCGGTCATCCATGCAAGTCGCAAAAGCCATTACAGCCCAATCGAAACAAAACCAAACTAAAACCCTAGTTTGCTCAAATTCAATCAACTTAGCCATTTAAAAATTTCAATTGTATTTTTCCCATAATCTACAACCTAAAAACAAGCTTCACCCAGAATTTCAACTCAAATCAATGATTCGACCAATGGCAATTCGTCAAATTGTCGATACAGTTCAACTCAACATTCCCTAACAAATATCAATTTAAAAATTATGTAATACATGTTAAAATTCGTCATTTCTAACATGTAATCCATTTCTACAATCCAAAACAGAAATTAAAAAGGTTGATTTTTGACATAAATCAAGATTTTCACTGTATTATCCATTTTAAAAACTATTTATAAACTTAAACTTACAGAAACTATTTTTAAAATTTTCCTCAAACAATAACTAACAACTTTTATTTAATCATCAAGGTCAAATAAGGATGTTATTGCGAGATTTGGATCTTTGAAATAAATCCTGTTCTTAAATAAGAACAGAAACAGGGTGTTTACAGTTTTTCTTTTTCTTTTACACATATATAAATACAGATCTTATAAATTTAATAATATAAATACTGATGAATTTCCATACAACACCAAGATCAATCCATAGATTTAACACATGCATTAGAGTATAAATCAATTTCAAACTGTTTTTAAAATAGTTTACTCAACTTTTTTTTTACAGAGCACAGAACAAAGCAATTTTTAAGTTGCTTCCAGGCTTGAATATTTATTCTTAAAATTGCTTTATTTGCTTTGCTGAAGAAAATGAATCCCTTTGCATGCTTCACTTTGATTGTTTAAAATGTTGAACATATCTGACTTACTGAGTTGATTTTAACTTGAATTGCAGGTTGAAGCTGCAGCTTGTAAATTGCAGATTGCAGCTTCTTAATTGAATACAGATTTGATCTTCATTTGAATTTGCAGAATTTAATTTCAGATTTTACTTTGCTTTTGGATTTTAAATCTTAGGTTGAAAAAAGCTTTTCTGGTAGCCATTAATTTGAGAAAAGGGAGAAAAGAAAAGAAAAAAAAATAGTGTTTGTGAAAATTAATTTTCTTCTTAAACATTTATTAAAAATTAAAATGAATATTGGCACATGTTGTTAAACTTACATTTGTCATCTTAATTTGCTCAATAGCTTTACATATGTCACTTTAATGCTTAATTTCTTTACATGTGTTTTAAGAGGTTTTAATATGGTTACACATGTCTTTGTATTTTTTTTATAAATTTTTATTTAATTTAAATGTAAATATAACTTGCTTATTTAATTTTCTTAATTAATAAATATAAGTTTATCTTTAAAAGAAAATATTCTAAGACTAATTATAATATAAATAAATTTCCTTATACATGTAATTTAAAATCTAAAACATTTATATATATACATCTATAACCATTTTAAATTTAATCACTTTAAAGAAAACAAAACAAGACTTTATTTAAACTATCATATTTAAAAATAAACAATTATCTTATATTTGAAAACAATTGAATTAATCTAAATTAACTTTTGAAAATAAAAATTCTAAAACAAAGCTTTAAATTACAATATTCATACATATATAAATTATAAATAGATTAAAATAAATTTCAAAACAACATCAAATCATAGCATATACATACATATATATTACAATTTGAAAATTCAACTTTCATTTAAAACAAAAGATTTTCCCATTCACAATATATACCAAGTATATATACTATAAATAGAATAAAATCTTATTAACTTTGAAAAATAATTCTTATCCTTTTTAAATTGTTAAAAAGATATTGATCAAAATTACCAGATTAAATATTTATTAACCTTAAAAAGATTAAATTTACCAATTTAAATTAGAATTATAAAGAAAAATTATCATACCAAATTAATTATTAATTCAGATTATTAAATTGATATTGCCCAAATTCCGGGTCGTTACAAAACAAACAATGAATATAGTGTCAGAATAAATATATCCACTTGTATCTTGAGTAATCGACAATCAATAAAACACCATCACTAGTCCAAAACTCTAATTCAAAACCTCTAGAAATACTTATAGTATTCTTGGCATAAAAATATAATTGGCCAACAATTTTGAAAAGGTCTGAATCAAAATCATCATTTATTTTATTATCACATAACTGGCTGATTAGATTACGGTGCAGATTTTCACATTATATCGTTCAAAATAAATATACAGTCACCTAATTTACCTTTACGATAATTTTTTATTGTTGCTCATTGTGATTTTTTCACCTTTATAGTAGGCTAAGGACTTTTATTTGTCGCCTGTTGTGTGCCTGGAGCAGCCAGAATCCAAATAACATTGTTGTTGTTTCTTAGCCTGCCACCACACCTACACGATAAAAGATTTTTGTGACCTATTTGTTTTTATAGGTCCATGGTTATTAGTGGCAAATGATTTTGTAAAATATGTTTGAGTAGACCCAAAAATATTTATATATATTCCTTTCGGCACCCAGATTTGTTTGACTTTAAGGGATTTTATATTTGTGCCTTTTGGAACCCAAATTGGAATGGTTTCACATTTTTGGGTCTATACCAGCAAATATTTTGTATTATGTCCAGTTTTCTACAAATTGTGCATTTTGATTTGACTTGATTAATTTCATTTCTATCACGTTCTGATTGATTATACCCAAGTCCTTGTCTAATCGTATTAACAGTTTGTTTCCCTAATAGCATATTTAACGATCTTTCACTTTTTGAAAATTTTCCTAAAGTCATAGACAGCTGTTGGACTTTTTTTTTGAGAGATTCATTTTCATTTAATAATTGTATGCACTTTATAATATAATTTTCTCTCCTCGTATTTTCATTTTCTTTCAAAGCAGAATTTCACTTTCGAGCGATTTAATTTTAATTTTTGATTTTTTAATTTCTTCTTCGAATGTTGGACACTTATAACACTTAGGGCTCTTACTTTGACAGTTTTTAATCAACTAATCAATTTTTTTATTTAAATCTATCAAAGTATCTCTTTGTGATTCAATTTTAGCATATTTCTCCGTAAGTCTTTCGAAACAGCCATTTACTTCGTGGAAATATATAAGTAATTCTGAGTGAGTTAGTTTTGACACCTTGCTTGGCTCGTCATCATCGCTATCAGTTATATCACCTCGAAGGCACAGATCTGCATTTTCACTCTCACTGTTAGTGCTTTTATCATCATCACTTTTATTCGACGTGGCTACAAAACTTCTCCTTTTTGATTTCTTTTCTTAGCCGATCGATTTGACGACAATTGGGCTTGATGTGGCCAGGTTTGTTGTACTTATGACAGATGATCTCCTGCTCTTCTGGGTTGTCTAGAACTTTAACTATTCTGCTTTTCATTTGTTGATTTAGAGCTGGATTTTCGTATCTGTGATTCCACATTTTGAATTTCTTTAATAGTGCCAGCTCAGCAGCTCCATCATCACTTTCTATTGTTCCTTTGAGAGCTATTGATTTCTTTCGAGCATCTCCTCTGTCACGCTCTTCATTGAATTTCATTTCTAGCTCATGAGTGGTGAGATTTTCGATGAGTGCTTCAACTTTGATTTGCTTCAAATCTTTTGATTCTTGAATGGCTGTAACTTTCGCTTTAAAATTTCGTGTAAGGACTTTGAGGATTTTTCGGACTATCTCCAACTCTGTGTTTGATTTTTCGAGAGCTTTTGATTTTATACAATATTGGAAAGTCGTCCGTACATTCTTTGACATTTTCTTCCTTGGCCATTGTGAAATTCTCTTATTCGCTACTCAGCATGGCAAGGCGAGATCCTTAACCTGGGATGTTTCTTCGTGAGTCACTTCAAGTGTATGCCAGATTTTCTACACAGTTAGATAATGTGAGACACGATTAAATTCAATTTGATCCAATAGACAAATAAGAAAATTCATAGCTTTGGCATTAGCATTTTGTAATTTATTTTCTAGATTTATCCATTGATCCATCGGTTTAGCTATTTCTTGACTATCTACATCTATAGTTGGCACTCTATAACCTATCTTAACAATATTCCAAGCATCAATGGTTTTCAGAAAGATTTTCATTCTATTTTTCCAGTAAGCATATTCACTATTGAACATTGGTGATCTAACTATGGACCGACCCTCAGTAAAAGCATTATTAAAAGAAGCCATTTTAAAGTTTAAATTTTTAAAATAAAAATTGGATTTTGAAAAATCGAATTTTTAAAACAAAAATTCATTTCTGTTCCTAGCTCTGATACCACTCGTAGGATCGATTTCACCTTAGAGGGGCAGTGAATAGGGTGATACTATTAATTATAAAAATTTAATGCGGAAGTATATAAGATAATCATAGCACCGATAATAATAGCATGGATAATAGTAGAATATATAAAGTAGAAATAGAACAACATAGAATTTACCCAGCTTTGGCAAAACCCTGCCTACGTGCTGCCCCTGAGGTTTCTACCAGAAATTAAGTAGTCAAACGCTTACACACTTAAACTCACGACATCCACTATTGACTAACCTAACTCTATGCTCAAAACCCTACCACAACATAGCCATTGAGTTGCGAATTCTCGAACTACACCATAGTAGTTCGTCCCCTAGTCACACGACTAGAAATTTTAAAAGTTTAAAAGAAAATTACGAAGTAAAAAGCAATTAAAAACAAAATCCCTAATTTAAATGTATTAAAGCCCAAATATAAAGGCCGACCTAAAAATAAAATAAAGTAAAAATGTCCATTTTTATCTCTTTGTTTCTTCGGCCTGACTCCTTTGTGATTAATGTCTAGTTCCTTTTCCGTTCGTTCCTCTTTAAGATAATTAGGGCTTCATGAAATTCGTAGGTGCCAACTCTAGTTGCTTGATTGAATATATGACTCATCATCCCTTGCTCTGTCGATCGATAGTTTCCCTGATTTGCACATGGCTCCATCAAACTCGTCGAGTTCGATATGAATTTGGTACGTGATTTTTTGTATTATTTCGTTGACATGCTTGAACTTGATTGTTAATTTAGGCCGATGATGATTGGGTTATATAGGATTTGAATTCCTATAATTTCGTTTGATTATTTGTTTGAATTTGTTAGTTACTTTTTGCTCGGCCGTTTGATTTTGCTTGGATGTTGATGATTTCTCCGACTTGTTCAATTCGTATAATTATTTGCTTGATTCTCACGGCTTCGATTTTGAACTGTTCGATTTCTTGACAACCACGGCTTTGAATTGTTTTGGAATTTGATTCTTTGACTTGTTCGACTTGTACCTTGATATTCCATGACTTGATAAATTCAGATTGAATTTGGCCTTAACTTTGGTAATTGTGACGATCCACAAATCCATACCCTTTAAATCGACAATAAACCCCACATGTCCGACCCAAAAAGCACATACCGACGGAAAGTCAAGAGAAAAAAAAGAAGAGAGAAGAAGAGAAGAAAGAGAGAAAAGATAGAACCAAATAGAACAATACAGAATCTCACATCATTGCAGGAAACAAATAATATCATATCAATGATCTTTACAAAATTAAAACTGTATATACATGCATCAATCAGAGTTCAACAATCAATCACTAGTTATCAGCCTGAATAGTTATAATAATCTATCCTCATAATTGTCGATAATATAAACATCTAAGCACAGCGGATAATCAATAATCAAAACAAATGCGTGTGTATGAAAATGAAGATCTCCAGCTCTCCTGCTGAAGCACCACAAGCACCAATCTAAACCTGCAAATATACTCGGTCTGACCCGAGCATTGAAAAGGAAGAATGCCCGGATCGGTGTGGTAAACCAACGTGAGAAACACACTCAACTGAATTTATTAAATTACCAAAATTTTCCTTTATCAAAACAAAAGTATCTTGTAAGACAAGTCCACACATAAACACGGACATGTTTTTACCTTACGATAACTAAAACATTTCATATCAAATGGTTTGATAATATACTAGTGTCTAGTATACAAATAATATTCAAAATAGCCAAAATTGTTGCCATTATTAAATTCCAACATACTAGGCTCTATAAATAAAATGGCAGGTACATAGTGGAGTTTGGATTTCCATACAAATGACCAGGTGAAGGGACTACATTCCGATGGGTACACCTCTAGATGGATGTCCCAAGGCACATAACATCTGCCCTCTACCAACACAAGACTGGCCTACCTCTATAACTAGATGGTATCGAATATGTCATCCTCTGGTCGTTAGCGACCTTTACCGAGGGCCCTCTAGCATACAAACCATAATAATCAGATACACGACGTCATAGCGTGTAAAGATATATCTAGAAGAGGATGATCATACCCTACTTGGGAGCGACCAACTTAACCTTACTGCATCTAACCCTGTTTTGGTCATTTCGGTTGATGAAGCCTGAGGTAACGGTTACCTCTCACATATCACATCACTTTGAATGCCACACGGCCATTTTCGTTGACTATTAATTGCCTTCCACATAAATACAACCCTTGAGCTCATACGTCTTAAGGAGGGTGTTAAGCTAAGAGAAGTTGCCTTCTACGCCACCACTGATATACGTTTGTAAAAACCAATTTACGTAATGTATAGAAATGCAATGTCATACTAATATACATAAAAGTTATCCACGAACAGGACAAACCGAAGGTACTTTCCTACCACATCCTGTCGGGAAATCCCTGGGATTAGTAGCAAATAATCCTTGCATTGGATATTTCATAATGAAGAGATAGCTGCTACTATATGTACATTGGGATTTTAACCCCAAACGATCAACAAGCAGTCTCCCACTATGAAAATCCAAAATATCAATATCACTACAAGCAACCTGCACAATCATCGCATATACGTTGGTCCGAAATGGTTTTCGAATAAACCAATCTCGATCTCTTCGCACCAACAACGCAAAAGCGTTTCTCAACCTCACATAGAAACTAAGTCTCATAAACATATCACGTCTCCAACTTTCAACTTGCTATCCTTTCGGGCCAAGAAGGAAGCTCGATAGAATGGAGCAATACTCCTTACTACATTAATCAATATCCTCAAAACAAATGATAATCAAGCCTATACAGAAGGCTATGTACTAAGTGTACGACTATATAGTTCCCATATCAAGTCGCGGAACTAAAAATGGCCAAACTGGATAGTCGATTATTTAACTATTAATGTGAACAAAAAAATATTTAGCACCATATGCAATCGCTAGGCCCTTTTAATTAATCTTTAATTAATTAAATCACTTGCCAAATATTCACTTCAAATTATATTTAAAAGGATATATTCTCAAAACCATTTCAACATCTATATTGGAAAACATTTCCATATACTTATTTGGGTCAAAACGAATGTTGCGTAAAACATCGTTACGAAAACCCAAAATCACTAGTATAGGGATTCGAAAATAAGATAGATATATAAATCCCATATACTATACAAGACATTTCTTTTCGAAAATCATTTACTATAGCAACAGTGTTATAATCCATTATTTCCTTGTTTCTCGAAAACGCCTATTTCAACAATGAATGTTGAAATCTATGCATTCGATACTTAACATATTTTGAAACATCTTCAAACCATTTTACTCTATAAAAAATATGACTTTCCAAAAATATCCATTTTATTTAATATATTATTATTCACGGTCCAAAATCGTTAATATAGTTCATTTACGAAATCCAATGTTTCTACACATTTATATTAATGGTTATCCACTGTTCAAAATCATGGATATATCTCCTAATCGAATTCATTACTGATACACATTTTATCAAAGGATAATCCACTGTCGAAAATCGTGAATATAATCCATTAATAAGCTTCTTATCTAACTTATCTAAATAAGTTGATTTCACATTTATAAAACAATGTTTATAAATTCCATTATTTTTATTTCATTAAAACTTACATACATAAAAACCCATTATTTACCACTTCCATTTATCTCATTTATGTGCCAAAAATCAAAGTTATAAGTCATTTCACTTATAAATCATTTATTTACCAATTCATTCATTTTATAACTTCACAAATTCATAAGTCTGTGCATCTTATTTACTTATAAAATCCATTTGCAACCTCATTTTAACACTTACAAATTCCTTTAAAATCCCATCATTTTGATTTATAAAATATCCATTTTATAAATCTTATATACATACCCTTTATAATAATTTAAAAATCATGATTTATATAAACTTAATTTTTAATGATTTACAAATCGTAATTAAAAGTTATATAACTCCGAAAATCATATTTAAGTGTTTTTCACAAAAATAATAATTTTATAACATAAAAATTATAACTTTTTTTTATTTAAAATAAATCCATTTACTTAAATAATTCAAAATTCAATAAAACATCTATTTTCAAAATCACTTGAAAATCCTTTTAAATTTGGAAATCATCACTTTAACAATTTTAAAATTCCAAAAATAGGTCCAATGCTGCAACAGCACCAAATACATCAACCACGGCATCCAAAACATCATATCATATGATAACATCATATATCACACTATCTGTAAATAAACCAAAATTGATGAGGAATCCAGTTGGATCCCTCCAACCTGTCACCTGCAACAAATATACATATTAGAAATATATGTGCAATGTCCGCTTCGAGGAAGACGCGCGTACAAAAGGTCATCCGCTCATACACGGGAACGTATAGGGTCTCATCTGCTCTAATAGGCACGAATATATCGAAATACCAATCAATATCTAGATAATATATCATATATCATCCAATCAATCAGCAATCATCATAAATAATATTTATTCTCGCTTATATAAAAATATCAGTGAGTCAGAAAGAATTAGTGTACTCGCATTGGTTCCAATAGCAGTTGTAGTGTTTTATTCCAAATAAAATTAAACGAGCATTTAATTTTACCCAAAATTTACACTAGCTTCAATTAATTCCAAACTAGCTCTAAAATGCAGTGCTCGTCAATATGGACCTAACGTAACTTATTTCGTCAAAATGGACCTCGTATGATAAAGATATGATATTTAGAAGTTTATACGAATTAATATATAATTTATTTTCAATTTTATTTTTATTTTTTTAACCTTTAATCATGGCCGTTGATTTTATTTTGATCACATATTGGTCATGCGTTGCTTCTTCCTCCCTCACGTAAATACCAGGCCGAAGAACCCAATAACATGCGCTCCAAATGGAACGACGCAACCACCTACACTCCCTCGAACATAATCAAGGACCACCACGTCATAGCTCTTTCCACCGTTCACCACCGCCCAGAGCCGCTTGGAGCTCAGCCTCCCTGATGCTTCGAAAAATGTGCATGAATGATCAGCATTTGAATGAAGATTGCCGCCGTTTCGCCAAGCCTCTGGCGATCGCGACCGTTGATCGTGGAGAGCTCGACGAGCTCTCCAACATTGATGTTGGAACCGAAGCTTGATAGTAAAGTGATCGAGAGAAAAAGGAGGAGGAAGGTGGGACATTTTTGGCCATTAAAATTTGGTGGCGGTTAAGGTTTAAAACCCTAATGCTTGTGAAAAATGAAATGACGGAGGGCTTTTATAGAAAATTTGACGACACTATTCATCCGAATTTTTTTCAAACTCGAACGAAGCATGCCGTCTGGGATTTATAATGTTTTACCCCTATTTCGAACACAATGGAATATATATCCAGAGCCAATTCGATTGTGTTTGGAAGATAGGTTTTCGAATCGACTATTTAAATTTAAATTCACTTAAACAAATTTCTACGCATTTTAGCTTGCCCTGGACAAACCGTCAATCCGATTGACACGAAATTTAAAATCCTACAATAATATAATATTACGGATCCAACGAAACTAGTTTCATCGAAATCCAAGACTGTATGAAAAATGGCTATTTTTACACATCACTTAAATATTAAAATATTCAATTTCTACAAATAACTTTTAATTCAATTTTAAAAGTTCTCTAACACCATTTCAATTCAAATAGGATTTAATTCAACTTTATAAATCATTTCCATTCACATTAAATTCAATTTCTAATTATTTCAGCAATTTCAAATCTTAATTTAACAATTTAATTATCCAATTAAATCATTATACTCGAAATATAATTTATTAAACCTGTAAAATTTACTTGTGAGTACTTAAAATCAATTAAATATACAAATGTCAAATGATTGAAATTCTGGAACGTTACAGTAATGGTTGACTTCGGCCATTTGAAATGATTTCTTGACTTTATGACATTTGAACATATGAATTTTGTTTTCCTCTGTGACTTCGGCATTGCTTTGATATTGAACTGCAGTTGTCTTTGACTTGGTTTGGGTTTGAAACTCGAACTCTGTAGCTTGTCGAAATTTTACTTTGAAAAGTGCTTGTTCGATCACTGTCCTTATTTTTGTAACTGCAATTCTTTCATTTTTGCTTGCAGTCTTGACTTTGTTACTCCAACCGGTTGCCACTGAATTTGGATATTGTTGCCATTCACTTGTGTACTTGCACTTGTATATAATTGAGTTTCTGTCCACTGTTCATTCGAGTCTGCACTGTGCACTGCATATATATATGCATATATGTGTGTTCATTTGATGTCGGGCATTTTTCTGTTGCAGTTTGGTTTTCCTGTTCACTTTGTTATTGAGCCTGTAATGTTCAATCGAGCTGCTGTTTAATGTGCAGTTTGTAATTGTCGAGCACCATTTATACATACATATATGTGTGTGTGTGTGTGTGTGTGTGTGTGTGTGTGTGTTATGCATTGACTTCATGCATGTTTGGTTTCCAGGTCTAGTTGCTGTTTTGTACTGGTGCACTTGATATCATTTGTTGAGGCTTCTGAACTAATGGATTCTGATGACTGTAGTATCATATAGTGTCTGTTCTTCGAGTTGAGTTGTAGTTTAATTTTGCTGCACTGCTCTGTCCACTAATATTTGATTCCATTTCAATTGATTTCATCCCTTCTCGGTTGACATGTGCATTGCCTATATATGTGTACATGTGTGTACTACATTGCTTTTACTTCGACGGCTTGCTTTCATATGGTAGCTAAATTTGCTCGAGTTAGTTTAGTTCATTGTAGTCTTGGTTTGGTTAAGTTTATGGTTCTGTTTATATGTGTATTGATGCATTATATTTGCATTTGTCTTCATGTTGCAGTGTCTTCATGTTACATCATGTAGTCTTCACTTTGATTCGATAGTGCCAGGCTTGTGTATATTTGCATATGTTCTATTGTACTTTGGTGTTGAGCCAGATCTCTATGTTGATGTTTATGCAATTAAGTTTGGTTGCCATTGAACTTCAAGTTCTCTGGTTCAAGTGATTTTGGAATCTATCTGGTGTCCACTACTTTTTGTACTTGTTCATTTTTGATTTTGGACTACTCGAGTTGTTTTAGTTATCTTGACCATTTTATTGAACTTGTACATTTTGACACCTGTGTTGAATCCAACTTATAGCTCGGGTTTGAACTTGTGCTCGTGTTGTGACTTTATTTGTATTGTACTTGAGTTGAATCCGGATTTTGATTGGGTTTGACTTTGTGCTCACCTGTCGTTGTAATTTATAAAGTGTATATCGGTGTGCACGACCTTGTGGCATGTACAGTGATACACTGTGCATGTCACAAGTTGTTCGTGTTTAATGAATTACAAATTAAATGATGACGAACAACCTAAATAACTGAGGCAAATAATATTTTCAAAACACATATTATTTTATAGTGCAAAAATATTTCCTTTTCAATTTTACTACGTCAGTGTTTTCTTTGCAGATCGCTTAGATGCTGGTTCAATTTGGATAGGGTTGAAGATGAATACGAGTGATATGTAGTGAGGTGCAAATGTAAAATAAGATTTGAGATGTAATCGAATTTGTATTGTAATTGAAAATTGTATATATATAGCGAGAGCTCAAATTTGTACTATTCAAAATTGTAATAAAATATTTGTTTGAATAAACTATTTGACTGAAATTAAATTCTATGTAATTATTTTATTCAGCAAATATTTATTTAATTATGTAAAAAATAAAATAGTACAATAACAAATACATTTAAATGAATATATATATATATATGTTTATTATCATTAAAGAATCATATACTAGCATATTCAACAGCGGTTTCAAAAAAAAAAATTGGAAAGTTGCTTAGACTGTTTAGTTTTTGAAATAGTTAACGGGTTGTGGGCCATTCTTCTCAACTAGCAATTTCGAGCGCGAAATTCTTATAAGTGTAAGGAATGTAACAACCCGAAATTTTGGATATTTGAAATTAGAGTGTTTAATTGATTTTAGATAATAAAAAGTTAATTTTTAATTTTAGTTTCAAATATAACCATTTATTAGACAATTTAATTATTGAATTTAATAATTGGAAATTGGTTAAAATATTAAATCTTGAGTTATAAGCTTTTTAAAAATAATTTAACGCCTTACAAAATTTATAGTAATAATACTGAAGATAATAAAACCTTCAAAACTGAATTTGAAAGCGATTTGTTCAGTTTTGAAAATATATCGCTTAAATTGATATTTAAAAATGGCCTTTTGGGGCACAGTCTTGGATTTCGATGAAACCAGTTCCATTGGATCGGTAATAGTATATTGTTATTGGATTTCAAATTTCGTAACATGGAATTAACGCTTGGCCGTATAGGATATAAACGCACTGGAATCTATATCGAAAATTAAGTACAATAGCTGAGTCCAAATAGCTGCCATCTACATACGATCGAATTAGGACTCGAAACCTTTTCTATTGCATTTGGAATAGGGGTATAACATTATAAACGCCTAGCAGCATACCTCGATAGGATGTCTAAATTTTAAGCTACGATTTCGAGACGTTTCAATTTAAATAATATATTTAGGTTGACTAGTTAATGAAATCCACATCAATTTTTTTTCTTTCACCTTCGAAATCACTATAGCAAGCATTCAATATGCCACCACCTTTTCAAATATCACACCCCCTTCCTCTTTTTTTTAACAGTCGAAACATTTCAAAATCAAAAAAACACAAAAATTTATTTAGGGACGAAAATATACGAAGTTTGAAATCAAATTTTTCGCTCCTCGGTTTCAACCGTGTTCTTCTTTTCCCTTCTTTCCCTTAAATCGAAAAAGAAATCAATCCTATTTATATATATCTGTTGTGTGTATACGTATGTACGCATACATCTCCTAATCAAATCGATCACGATCTCGTGCTGTCGCACGATTTAATTCGCGATGAAGTCGCGATGCTAGGCGAGGCTAGGGCGTGGTGCACTGATGATGGTCGGCGGCGTGGTTGTGGGGCTAGTGGCATAAGGGAGTTACGATTCTGGTGGTGGACGCTGGGGAGGTACGAAGGCAGCATTGCGGCCATCGCGATCATGGCCGACTGGAAGTGGGGTTCGAGAGGGGATGGCTCGTGGGTATGGAGTTTGGCGTGTTTTCTATGAGGTTCGGTGTAGCTGAGCAAGGCAAAGTCCACGGTTGCCTTGGGTGAAGCTTCAGTGATAATGTCTGGCGACGTGATGATGACTGGAAGTCGCAGCTTGTTCATAGGTGAGCCTGTTATCGAGTAGTGTTTGGGAAGATTAGTTTTTGGTTAAGTAAAGGTAACTTGGAGATTTAAAACTTTAATTAAGTTTAACTTTAATAGTTAGTTATTTAGTTAGGGATTTAAAATTTGATATGGCAAATAAAATTCTAATGAAAATTTCTAAGCGAGGTTAAATCGAGTGGAACGTGCAATAGAAGCAAAAAAATTGGATTGATCAAAAAATTCAAAAAAATGTGAGTTAATCTCACTCAAATTTGGAATAACGTAATTTTAAGAAGTTAAAATTAATTATCTGTTGATTGATGAAATTGCATAATTATTATCATTCTAGATGTGATATTATATATGGTAGTAGATATATATTGGAGTGATAGATATTCCCACATATATATAGCGGATAAGACCTTATGCTCCCCACATAATAGCGGATGACCCTATATACTGCGATATCCCCCTCGAAGTGGGATTGGTATTTTTATATTGTGCTAACATATGTGGATGCAGGGAAACAGGTTAGAGGGATCCAATTGAATTCCTAAAAAATGTTAGATTTATTTTCGTATTCTGTTTTATGATTTATTTGAATAATTTGTGGTAGAATATATTGGAATTTTTATTTATTGGATGTTATGGTATTACTTGATAGATTTTGGTATTTTAAAATTGCCGTAAATGTGGCAATAAAAGGGAAATTGAAGGTAAAATAATTATAGTGAAATTTGGATAAATTAAAAGAAAAGGATTTAGGAAAAATAACTAGTATGGTTTAAATTTATATTTAGTAATTTCGGAATATTGTAAATAAAGATTTTGGAATATGGGAATAGAATTTTGGTATAATATAAACATAAGGATTTTTAATAATAAAACTTAAGTGATTTGTTAAGTGTAAAAGGTTTTATAAATCGAGATTTAAAATAGTTGGGAAAATGAAAAGGAAAATTGAAACTAAAATATGGAATTGATGTTTCAGATTTAAATAAGATTTTAAATTATAAAAAGAAGGGAAATATGAAATTAGTGGGTTTTGGAATAAATTTGGGTTAACTAAGAAATTAATTTAAAATGTAATTTAATTTGAAAATCGATTTAAATCGATAAAGTGTGGAAATAGTGATAAGCGGGAAAATGAGACTTATGGGATTTACAAACGAAGTTTATAAATGAGGCAAAGTAAAATTATCAGTGGATAATATGAAATTATAAATTCACAGTAGGAATTAATAAGTAGATGGATAAATCTTTATAAAAATAAATAGTAGTTTTATATTTTTAAAATGTGAGAAAAGAAATTTACGGGGTTGGAACGTAAGTTAAACTGGAGACAAATCGAGAAGGATTTATAAATGATTAGACTGGCTATATTAAAGTGAAAAACGTATTTTTCTGAAAAGTTAAGTACATTTTAAACAAAAGATTTTTAAGTATCAATTAGAAAATTTAAAGGTGTTTAAAAGAATGTTTTAGGTAAAATTTATCATTTAATTGTATTAATATTGTTAAAGTAAATATTAATTAAGTTAGCTATAGTAGTTTATTTCTTTATAAAGGTTAAATTAGTATTATAATTTTAAGAGGATAATTATTAAATATTTATACTTTGTATAATAGCTTTATTTAAAGGTAGTTTTGTCTAAGTCTTACTTGGAGAATTATTACAGAAATTTCGTAAGTATATTTTTGATTTTAAATAAAGTTTCAGAGAGTATTGGTATACTCGCATGGCGAAATCAAAGGTAGTGAGTGCCTATAGTGAAGACTTGGATTTCTCTGGAATAGGGACGTAACTATTGAACTGTGATCCATGGTTTGATACTGTAGTGGTACTTTCCATAAATGGATTCTTAAATATTTTAAAAGAGAAAGATAATTCGTTAATATGCTAAATTCGATAAGATAAGTGCATATTTTTGGATAAAGAGATTTGATTTATTTAAAATTAAATTAATAAGGACTTGGTTTTTTCAGTGGATATAAAATATTTGGTTGAATGATTGTCTATTTGATAGTTAAATAACCAACTATCAAATCTGGATCCAAATATAACTTTGGAAATATCTGAAAGAAGTACCGGAATTATACGGTAGAGTTACCATCCGATGTTCTATACTTTACGTGTAAAACCATTTCGTTCTTCCAGGACGTTTATAAGGAAATCCATCCACTAACGGTTAGGAGGTGATCTCCGATCTTATTTTCATCTGTTTATTTCCTAGAGAACCGGGGTTGAGTTTACCAAGTAATATCGAACGTTGTTTCGAAGAGACTGGGATCGGATTTGTGATCCGAAAACCACTTCGATCCAATGAGTACATTTTAGAAATGAAGACAAGAGATTAGAGCCGAAGATGGAGTAGTGAAGTGCAAGGGCTAATAGCTACTAATCCAAAGGATGATTTCACAATGGATGTAGTAGGAGTAGTGCCTTTTTCTCCGTTCGGACCGAGAACGGACTTGTATGGATGAATGCTATCAGTACATTGCCATTGGAGGACAATGAGAATTCTAAGTGAGTATTTCTAAAAAGGTAAAGCTTAGCCTCGAGCCTATTAACCAGGAATGACTGAAAATCAGGGAAGATGCAGCAAGGCTAAGTGGGTCACACCCAAATAGGGTAAGGTTACCCCTATCTAGAGTCCCTTTAACTTGGCTATGTCGCAGTTGCTAATCCCAACCATGGGGTAATCTTATTCGGGTTATCGAGTTTAAGGGGTAGTCCGGTCTTGTGTAGCAAGGGATTCCAGAGTGGTCCTCGATACAGTGTTCTAGACGTGTACTGTGACAGGTAGTACCCCAATGCCTAGTCATTTAGTTGGAATCCATTCTCCAATACGTGCCTTTACGGTGTTATGTAGAGCCTAGTATTGTTGAAATTTAATTCATGCAATGAATTCAACTATTTGAATAAGTAATTGTACTTGGACATTATTATAATACCTGAGGATTTTGATATGAAATGTTTTGGTTATCGTAAGGTAAAAACCCGTCGTGTTTATTTGTGGCGTGGTCTTACGAGATACCTTTGATTTTCAAAAGGATTTTGAACTTTAATAATTCAAATTGAGTGTGTTTTCTCACACTGGTTTTCCAGACTAACTCGGGTGTTATTTCATTATAATGCTTGGGTCAGACAGAGTATTACAAATATAGGATAGGTTGCTATGGAGCTTAGGAGGCGAGCTGGATGGCGAGAACGTATTATATGTATTTGATTTTTACTCCGTTGTGTATCGTAAGCTGTATATGTAGTTTTTGTGACGACAAGTTATTATAACTGTCCAGTATTGTGCTATTGATTTGTATTGTACTCTGATGGTGAAATGCATAGAAGTTGTTATAGTTCTTTTGTATAAAGATCAGTTGCTATCTATTATATATTGTTCCGCTACGATTGTGAGATTCTGTGTTGTTATTTCTACTTTCTTCTTTCCCTAGCGATCTGGTATTTTTGTCATTCTATTTCTTGACATTTAATACGGTGGATGTATTGGTGTCGATTTTCGAAGGTCGAAAATCCAGACCGTGATAGCCATATAAATATAATGTGGGGTAAATCACTAGACTTGTGACAGTAATCCCTACAATCTTAAGACCTCCGGTCTTCAATAATCATTATCTTCAACATGTCTTCACTTTCGAACGTATACACTGGTACGTAGTGGTTTTCAAATAAAGTTACCTAAATCCGATCTTGGTTCCTTCGAACCAATCATCAATAAAAAAGGCATTTGGGTATATAAGTGATTATCACACATCATTCAATCCAGTAACCTTTTTATTTAAATCCAATCTCTCTTAGAAATATATTCATTAGATCATTCCTTTAGCTTTTTTAGAGTATATGGAATCATTAAGACTTTTTTATCAAATCATTTGTTTAATTTTTAAACCTTTTTAATCTTGGAATAATTCCAAATCATTTTACCTTTTATTTAAGAAAACATTTCCAAATCATTTCTAATTAATCCAAGTTATTTATGTTTGGAAAATTGTATCTTAATAATTTTGGAAATTTTGATATGAGTAAATCAAATTTACTATCCCCTTGTCGTACTAGTCTAGTTAGCCTGGAAGAGCAGGAAACTGATTTTCCAAACCCAAGCCCAGACACTATCTCTCTGACACCCATTAGGCGGTCAAGTTATTTGATCGACTCTAAATCTGTTAACATTTAACCATTTCATAAATCCTTCAAACCATTTTTAAAGTTCTTTATTAATCATTTGAAAACATTTACAAAAGATTTGGAGAAGAATAGTTGCGTTTAAAACTATATTTCAATAGTGATAAAAAAGTGCTACAAAAAGTGCTTTTTAAGCTATATTGATCAAAATGACTTTTTATCGTTTGTAAATTCATTTTATAACTCAAATCACTTTTAAAACATTTTAAAAGATTTATAAGATTTATTCCATATTTTTAAACATTTTAAAAGTATTTATTTAAAACAATTGCGACTTCGACTGCCGAATTACCAAAGCACGATTTTTTGAAAATTTGATTTGCTTATATTTCAAAATCTATTAATTGAAATCTTGATCTTTTTCTTTTTTCTGAAAACTATAGTCATAAGAGTTTGAAAAGTTCATACTGCAAAGAAATCCAACTCTGATTCCATCCTATAGAAGGATTAAACTTTACGGTGTGAAATCGCGAACTACCATTACGCGATGCGCTTATTTTTGACTCCAAATTCATTATTTGATAAAACTTCTCTAATTTGAGTTTTAATGTTATAAAACATATACTAACCATTTTCAAACATTTAAACCAATATTTTCCATATTAAATCTCTTTTTCACTTTTAAATCATTTCATCATATTATATTATTATAATATTCATTTTCAACCTTTTTATATTTCTAAAACCATTAAGATGCTAAATAACTTCATATACAATCCATATGGATTTATTTTTCATTAATTAATCATAGTTAATTACTTAACCATTTTTATTATGATTTCTCCTAATTTGTCACAACCAAATTATCAACCATATCGACATCCATATCATCAAGCATATAATCAACTAAGTTATCAACCAAACATTTAAATTTATAATTTATACATTCATATAATTGTTTTCTGAATGTAAATAAATTGAGTACTCACTTATGGCTCCACTCCACCAATCTTTTCCATAGCTTCTCGAATCGATTCCGTAAGCACTTCCTTCACTTTTCCTTGCTTCTGAGCTCCCCGAATTGCTTCTTTCTCTTTTGGTGCCCCCGACCTTGTCCTTGGGTGAGTGGTGCTCGACCTTGATGGTGAAGGTGATGGTCGTGCACTTGATTGAGGAAGAGGAGGTGTTTACTTTGTTTTGGAGGTGCAATACTATAATGTATATATATGTACAAATATTTTCATTTTCTTTACAACTAAAATTTCTTCATGAATTCTTTAACGAAGAAGCCATTAAAATGGAGAGAAGGTGCTTAGGAAAAATGAAGAAGAATGTGAATGAAGTGGAGGAGTATGCATGAGTAATTATAGGAAAAAAATGTTAGAAAATTTCTAAAAGTGAATGGAAAAAACTACCCTTAGCCCACTCCCACCCATCCCAGCACCTTACACGTTAGTCCTCCCCTCTCCATGTGCTCCATCACTTCACTCACTTCCAGGCCATGTGCATTGACTTTAGATGTCTTAAGGGTTAAGTTTTGTAAAATATCTTAGATATTTTTAACTTTATATGTAAATGTATAAATGTGTTGTGTGTGTGTATGTGTGTGTGTGTATATACATACATATATAGATGTATGTATATGTTAGTGGATGTATTTGTATGTTATATATGTGCATATGACATACAAAAAATGTTGCAACGACTTTCGAACAACTTCTGTTCGTTAAACCTTTGAAAATTGGAAAACCGATTCCTTATCACGTTTTCACTTCTAATTTAAATTACATATATAGGTAAACAAAATTTGAAAATAAATTTATAATCATTATTAATTAATTAAAATGGTCTCATTTGTATTATAAAGCCATATAAATCAATATTTAACGATTATTGATTAAAAATTGCTATTATACTGATAAAGTGATTTCGATTTTCTTATATTTTCAAACTGATTATATATCTCTTTATCAAACTATTATAAATTATTCATTATCACTTTTTAACTATTTAAAATGAATTATTATCATTTAAAAACAATTATTTGAATAGTTATAATATTTATTAAATCATTAAATCTCAATTTAAATTTATAATCAATGATTCAATATAATGGTATTACTAATGGTGTCATATAGTCATTTAATTTTCAAAAATAAATTAATAAATTTTATTTCATATGCTTGTTTAATTATGAAAATAACTATATGTATCCGGCTCCGTGCACGACGTTTGATGATTATAGAGTCGTTTATCGATAAAACGGTTTTTGACCATTTTATCGATATATTTCCAAAGGAAATATTTTTGCAAATACGTATTATCATTATTCTTTACAAGAAAATAGGCACAAGGACAAACTTAGAAAAAAAAAGTTAGGCTGAAGGATAACAAGTTTGTTCTTTAGCCTGAAGGACAATGCTAGTTATAACTAGCATTTTGTGTAGTGTAAAATGAATATAATGATAGTTATAATTAGCATTTTGTATAGTATAAAAGTTGAATATAATGCTAATTATAACTAGCATTTGTCCTTCAGCCTAAAAATGAAACATGGTGTCCTTCAGCCTGATTTTTTTTCAAAGTTTGTCCTTTTCCCTAATTCCCTCTATTATTTATTGTTCGAAACATCATAATCTATGTTTTTAAAGCTTACATTTGAATATTTTAAAAATAAATATAATTTATCAAACTGACGAATTAGCGGGTCGTTACATAAACCCTTACTTTCCCCTTATATGTCCTAGTGTACATATTTAATCGGTAATCCTGTGGGGATCTATAGTCATTAGGCTCTCGGAGGCCCAACTAGGGAAAGACATACCATCTAGTTTCAAGGACCTTCCATATGCCACACTGATGCTCTTCTTATGCCAACATCTTTCCATACGACCTATTTCCCATAGGTTAATCAGGGTAGGTGTACAATCTTCAACTTCATCCATTGTCGCTACTCATAGTTGACTTGACCATCTTTTCAAAATATGGTTGTAACTACTCTACAGTCAGAACTATAGGATTTGGCATATAATATTTTCTAATTATAGGTAAGAATACAAATACGCTCACTCAATGTTTCCTAATTTTTAAGATCGAATAGCCTAAGCTCTAACACCAAATGTGACAATTCACACCCTATAAAGTTTTAATAAATTGAAAACTTAAATCTACCAAAGAATGGACCATTAGTTTGGTATCGTACAAATAAATAAATGCATGTTAAGTCATTATTGATACAACTTGCAACGGAATATGGAAGTATAATGGAACATATAGTTACTGACCAAGATCAACACTTTCAATATGTAGTGTCTTTGTTAGTACCAAGCATGCATAAGGAAACTTGTCCTTCTAACGTTTCACCTTGCACCTGTACCTATCCCTCTAAAGCTATACCATGGACTGTAATGAGGAGGAGGTTAGAACAACTCTAGTGGTCGGTGAATTATACACTTTATACATAACACTAGCTTATGCCATTTTCCTTTCATCACATGTTATGTCATTTTATTCTACTTAGACATCTCGACTTCACGTACGTGCACAGTACGCCCTATCTACTCAAAGCTGACCATAATGACATACGTGTGCATGTGTGTAAAAGTTCCACGGTCCCCCTTTGGACCAATATACTACCCCGCTAGCATCCATAACCCATTAACTCATCAGGGTCCATCACCAATGCAATATCATGTCCTCGTTGTTGTTCGTACTAAGGGAGTCCCATAATGCCTAATAACAGCATCACAATAGTTTAGCCGTATTCTATATTTGCTTGGAGATTTACTTACTTGTCTGCTTCTTATGGATTCAACTCCATGAACTATGGAGGACTCAGCTCCTCGGACTACCCCACTTATTTTGAAAGACCTCACTTAAGTGTTATTTAGCCTTGCTTCCTAACAAACAAAGTAGCGAACAGCTTTGGCAGTGCATGACCTAAAAATGACCTACACTTGTACAAGGTGTAGTTAGTTTGTATAACCTTCACCTTCCTACTGACCTCTTAGGACCAATAACGTTTTCGACCTATGTACAGCTTCTACTCCCTAACATGGTGCCATGCACACTGACATAGCAACGAGCATTGCTAACCATCCCATTTAGATTTCCTAATGAAATCAAGGCAATACCCCTACTAAAAAATTGAAGCAGACCATACTGGGTATTCTTTACCTATATGTGAGTGTATGTAATTCCATGGGTCCTATAATTGTATATGTCACACATCTGTATAATGTATACGCAACCGCTAGTAGCCCTTTGCGATGGGCAGATTTCTGTTGTGTAATACTATTGACCTCGCATTTCAACCTATTTTAAAGACTATGTCATTCTTGTTTGTCAAAGTTATTACTGAACTTTTATAACTCACACCTGTCATAAACGCATACTTGAAGCTACGTATATATATTCATACTTGTTTAATCATTACCCCTCTAATTTCCAATGATTCGTAATATTTCTTAATTTTTCCATGCGTATACTTCTTATCCTTTGAATATCAATTGCCATTTCCATTAAAAGATCTTAGTATCTTTTCGTGTTTACTTTCCTTTCTCATTATTGAATATTTATTTCTATTTCGCTTTAACTTTTACCACCCTCCCTTGTTTAGTGGATTGTCCATACCCGTATATTAATTATAATTCCATCCTTTACTCATATTATTACTTGCCTACCTTATTATCATTTTCTATTTGATTTCCATCTTGTCTCTATCGCATACATATACATATACATACATACATATATATATATATATATATATATATATATCTATGTGTGTGTGTGCGCGCGTGCACATGCGTGTGCGTGTTTTACAACTTAACCGTTATTATTATCATGATTTAAATTGTTTAATTCTTACTTAAGGATCTTTGCATTTGAATGCATTGGAATCACATCTCCCTCAAAAGGAAATGTTGACACTGTAAATCTCTATATCTTATCCAAAAAGTGAATTTATGTTACGTTTGGAATTATAAGGAATTATGTCCATTAGTTATTGAAATAGACAGTACAAAATATGGTAAAATTTCTCTATTTTATACATCTCTTTCTTTAGACGTTTTCCTCGTTATTTCAAACAATAAAATTTTATTTAAAAATCTAAAACTGATAATCTATAGAAATTTACATTGCAACATACTACATTCTAATAAATTAAAATACTACCTAAATCCTCATAATTTATCGTGATAACTCTAATTTACATTTTACTTGCATAAGACATTCAAATCTACAAATCTAGAAATATTACATGATTTATAAATTTCCATGACTACTACTACCCAATAATTTATAGATTCTCATATATGCAATATTAAAATTAAGCTATCAAGCATGGAATATGTAGGCAGGATTTATAAATTCATTACACGTATGTAAGTTTAGCCTGCAACTACAAGTCTACATTTAGGCATACAAGAATAGATTTACAAAGTTATAAATCCAATATTATATAATAATATATAATTTTCCACTCACCTTTTTAGCTTTCCAAATCTCCAGATCCAATCCCAGTTATTTCAGTTTGACTTCCTTTTTCTCCCTATTTTAATATATATACCACAAGCATACATATATCTATCAAAAATCGTAATTAGAGAAGAGATTTGGATCTAATTTAGATTTTGAATCCGGATTTATAATTTACCTTGGCTTTGATGATTTGATTTGATGCTATTTTTCTTCTCAACTATCAAATGTTATTCTCTACTTGTGTGTACGTATATAGACTATAGATTTATTTAGGTTTAAGAATTTTTGGAGAAGAGAAAATGGCATAGCTTTGTCGTTGCTTTGGAAAATATAAAAGAGAAAGTGAGGGGTTAGGCTTGAATTTATAAGGTTCGAATCAGTGCCAGACATTAGATAATTTATTTTAAATTTGGGCCTATTTGGCCATGTCAAAATCTTACATTTGACAACTCCACCGGTTGTAGTTAATTATGTTAGCTAATTACCCATATTTTATTTTGTTGATTTCTTACCTTTCGTAGCTGGCCGAGATAATTTATTCCGCGTTAAGTTTTCTAAAACCTTAAGCAACAGTCAGATTAATTAATGTTAATTTATTTACACTAAACATATTTTATTTCTTTAGTTGTAGATATAATTATTTTCGACTTGAAATATCCAAACGTTAGTAACGTTTTTGTTTGAACTCCAACTGGATAACTTTAAATATAAAAATTGATCAAAAAATCGCCATTTACCCACTAGGGTGAGTTTCTTAGCCAAATTATGACATTTGTAAAAAAATTCTATTTTGGTGTTATTGTTTATTAATTAATTTCTTTTTAGTTAGTTATTGTAAAAGCTACAGGGTATTACAAATGGAGTAAATCCACTCAGTGATTAATACTTAATAGTTTAAATATTAACGTTCACACGTCACCTCTGCTAGGGTGTGATATTTTGGCTTAAGTTATTGCTTACACATCCTTCGGCAAATCCAATTTTACTCATTATAAGCATTACCCAGTAGTGACGATCATTTACACTAATTCTCTTCATCAGCACTATATCACTTTGGAGTCATGGAATTTGGTAATGGTCAAAAATCAAATATCATGGATATTCAATTTTATATTCCAACATAAATTCCTTGGTTCAATAATAACAAATATTATTAATCGAAATGATTTGACTAGAGACTTTGACTTCGGGCTGACTTCAGTGATAGTAACCTCATATAACTAAAATGACAAATCCTCTTTCGAGTAGTGTTTCACTGCTAGTGCTTTCATTCGACCTAAATATAGTCATCCAATGGACACCTTGCCATAGTATAACTACAATCAAAGTAGAGCTTCCACATTAAAGATCAACAGTATTCTCAAGTCAACAGAACCATGTAATTTTGTTACATTGATATTTTCTATTTGACCATAGTTACAGTAACCAACATAAACTATTAAGTGGGCCATTCCATGGTTATCCAATAACTACGTAACCCTTTGATGCCTCCAGAAGTCATAAGTAATAAACTGCCTAACATTTGGAGAGCGTTATATACTCTAGTCTCTACAAATGCGTCGGTATCCAGTCTCGATATATCTTGACCAGGAATATTTAAAATGATATGCTTATTTCATTGTGATAAATCATTTATGGTTACAACACATTGTAATTATTATCACAAAATATACCAATTATGAATTTTCTATTAAATATACTTTTAATTGAATTAATTAATTAGTATAATCATTATATCAAGTATATAATAGAAAGAAAACATCTTTTATTTTGAACAAGGCTTGTTATCGGGTTGATATATATAACAATTACATAATTGACCCAAAGACATATCCCTAACTCTGTCAAACTTAAATATGATAATCACCACCTATACACTCTACATCTTTTCCTTGTTGACGAACATAGAATTTTTGTTAGTCTTGTGCTTTTTTCATTCTCTTTCTAATCATCTCGGCCTTTTCATGGTCTTCTTAGGTAAAGTTAGGACCTAATAAAACATATCTCGCATTTCAAACCAACAAGTTAGAGGTGATATGGCCTTTGATGTGCACGTAAATGTGCATATTTTTACCACCATATTTATTCTTTTTAAATTAAATAAATGATCATATTGGATATTTTAACTTGTTTTAACCAAAATCCATATTAATTCCAAATTGTCACATATCCATCTTCATATAGGGGCAAAAAGGTCATTTGTGTGCATATAATTCTTTGAGAAAAATTAATTGGAAATTTATATATATTTTTTTAGGAATTTTGTCTCAAATAGGAGTGGTTTCATGAAGGAATATGCATGCACAAAGAATATAAAGGAATGAAGATGGAAATAATTCAGAGTGAAGATCATGGAGGACCTCACCTACCCACCACCTTAATTTACAAATTAGAGGCTAATGCACATGCTTATGGAATTAACGGCTTCATGTACACTTAAATGATGATTAGTAGAAGCTAATGATTACTTGGCCTCCACACTTTCTCAAGGGTAGTTTGGCCACTCCCCAAATTACGGATTAGGGTTTCATGCTTGTATAAATAACCTCTTATGTTTCATGTAGCCTCCATCATATCATATCTTCTTAGTTAGTCCCTCATCCTCATATCTTTTACTTAGACTCTCTTTAGTTTAGGCTCAAAATAAAAAGACAAGTTCTCTTTCTCTTTTCATGGCTACTTAGCCATTTTTATTTTATGTAATTTTCTTTTCTTTTTATGCAATGCTAATTATTGTTTCTTTTTTATTACATGTTCATTTCCTTTTATTTAAGTAGAATAGTTTTTTCTTTACTTTGCTCTCTTTTTCCTTTTCTTTGCTTTCATGTTATTAGCTACATTTGTTAATAAAATGACAAATATGAGAAGCTGAACCCCTTCAATTTAGGGGTAATGAAGCTCTCTAATTAATGTAGCTTCAACATTTTGTTCATTCATGCTCTCTTTTTGTGCTTAATGATGATGATATAAGTGGTTTTATTTGTTGTTTTTGCTTTGAATTTGATAGTCTATATTGTTGACACCAAATAGGCTATGCTTAAGCAATCACTAACACAAATGTCTCTTCATCAATATATGATTATGGCATAAGAAAGTGATTTGAAATTAAAATTTGATGGTCTATGTTTCTAATCAATAGTTAATAGGTCATACTTAAAGTAGATTTCATTCTCATTTTCTTTATCAATTTTCATGAAAGTTAGTAAGTGTTTTAAGGGGTGTGTTATAGTTTGATGGCTTATGTTGGCTAATCAATATCTCAAATATGCCATACTTATAATAAACACATCAATTTAAACACTAATGGCCATAAAAGAGAGATCGTGATTTCATGTGTTGAACTACATGATCTAGAGAGTGGATTTATTCTCTAAATTTTCATTTAACTCTCATATTTGCATTTCTTTTCTTTTTGTTAGTTAGTTCATTTTCTCATTTTCTACTAAATACACCCTCAACTTTGGGTTAATTTGATTGAGTAGGAAATTTAAATCAACAATTCCCTGTGGATCGACCCGTATTCACCACGTGCTACATTCGTACACCGTGCGCTTGCGGTTATTTTTATTTCAAAATTCGTTCGACGATTTTCTAAACCGATAGAAAATCCATCGTCGAACAAATTTTTGGCGCCGTTGCCGAGGAATTGTTTCGATTTTTATTTTATTTTCTTCGAATTATTTTTGTTTCATTTTTATTACGTTTTTGTTTTCTTTTCATTTTCCATTTGCATTTTCATTTTTAAAAAAAAGGAGAATACACAATTTCAAAAAGAAAAAAATTCATTTCGATTTTCCATTTCCTTTACAAGTTTTCATTTTACAACTTTCATTAAAAAAAATTACATTGTGCGTTATTGTGCTCTACATTCATTTGTCTAAACTGTTCACTGTGTCTGTTCATAGTGCCTTCATACTGTTGCCTGCATTTCTGTCAACATTTGCACCAACATACGTCCCCTTCCATATTCCTCAACTTCTTGCACTCAACTATCCCTCCATCTCTGCAACCAACCAAATACACATCATCTACAATTGTCCACCCCCTGTATATTTCACTTCTATCAAACTACTATCTACATTTCTGCCACCATTCACACAAACTCCTATATCACTTCCATATTTCCAACAGCACTGCAGTTTCCATTTTTCCTCATCAACTTCACCAACAAAACACTACTACACCTTCATCAGCCACTTCAAACCATTCACTGTCCACTTCAAACAACCAGACCACCAAGCAGCAGCATCTACTCCACGTCTCTCCCTTCTCTTACCATCTTCACTTCCATCAAAAACCACTCCAAACCCATCAAACAATCCCTGCCTCGTCACCTTAACAGATCATCCCCTGCCTTTCACTGGCCTTCACCACTTTATCAGCCTGCCTACTTCTTCTTCCACATACATTACCCTACCTGACCATATCTCCATCCACTTCATCAAAACTGTGTGCATACATACACATTGTCTCCAACCCTGTCAACCGCCTCAATCTCCAGTTCATCAAACTCTTCCAACGAAGTCATCCAGCAAGCTCCATATACATCAAATATCACTCACCACCTACTTACTCAACTGTCTTCAACCATTCAACAGCAACCACTGCTTCTTCCTTTATCTCTTCTAACTGCTTCATCACACTGCAATTTCTACAAACCCATCACAGTGCTGCCTTTCATTACCCCTACCATCAACCTGCTTAATAATCACTTAAATCTCCCACAAACATCTACCAATCATCACAGTGCACTGTCTCTGATCATCACTACAACATTGCACTGCCCCTTACATTCCAGACTCTTCCACAATCTTTTCTACATCCATCATCCACAGTCCCCTACATCCAACATACATCACAGCAAATTCCCCTACAGTTCCATCACTCACAATATCCCCTGCCTCATGTCTCAAAACACTATCAAACTTCTCATCAAACAATATCTCCAGCAAGCATACTCCCCCACTCCACCTTACTGCCAATTTCAAACTCCCACTGCTACCTGCTTTGAACTACACTCCACTCGCAAACCACAATCAGAAACCACATCGAACCACATATAAAAAAATCCTTGCCTCGACCAGAATTTACCTGAACGATGTCGCGAACCCAACCCAATCGCCAACTTTCACCCCTTCAACTCGAAGCTGCCGCAATATCCTCGAACAACAGTCTCACCGAAAACCCCAAAGTCGAACTGAAACTTCAATTGGAATCCTCTCCATCACCTACTCAAACCCAAGACATCGAACCACCTTCGAACCCACAGCAGCTAGCATCGAACAAGCAACCCAAGTCATCTGACTTCAAACTCCCATCATCATTGCAAGAAGAGCCGCACCTTTCTGGAATTTCAATTTAGCTTCTAATCGCAAATTTGAATTTCGCGATTTCTGAAATTCGCCTCTACTTTTTTTTTGGAATATCGAGATATATTTTTCTTTTAAAAAGATACAACGAGGGGGTTTAAGTTAATCTGAGGATGTTTAATTGCTTTGGGTAGTGGGCCGAGATTACTTGCTCGATAGTTCTGAAGTGATCGACTTGTGTTGTCTGATTTTAAACCTTTTTCGCTTTGTTTTCTTTAGCTTAAAAAAATTAGGAAAAATAATAACAAGTTTAAACTTGTTTTGTGTGTTTTCATTTTCATTTTGATTAGTTTACTTTGACCTTAGTGCAACCTAATTTGAAAAAAAAGGGAAGTATGCTTGTTTGTCTTGTGTAATTTGTTTTTAGTTTTTTGTTTTGTTTCATCCTTTAAAAAAAACATTAACTTGTTTTATTTTCTCTTTGACATATATAAAAAAAATCCTTGTATATATTTTGTTGTTATTTTCAGGTTGCCAAAGCAGAATTTCAGAAGGAGAGGAACTGCTTCCAAAAATAATTGCTTCTCTTTTCATGCAAAAAAAAATCTGCTTGCTTGCTTATCTATTGTTTTATTAGTATTGCATTATTGGTTGCTTGCATTTGCATTTATATATAAAAAAAATTCAAAATCCAAAAACAAAAATCCATTCGTGGTTGCATTGTAAATTCACGTTTAATTTCTGCTTTGCATTTCATCTTAGATTTTGATTAATAATAACGGTTACACATCGATAACACTTAATTGTATATTGGCAAGTTGTCTTCATTGAACAATTTAAATTCTTGGTGTCTATGCTACGGCAGAGTAATAACCATTATAAATATTACGGTGATTCGTAAATATTATAGTGGTTGTTCCTCTGAAGGTACTTAAACCTTCGGCCGCATTGCTACGGTGATTCGTGGTGCACCGATAAATCATGTCCGTTACCTGGCTGAGAACTATCTTGTTGATTTAAGACAGTTTGTGATTATACAATTTTGGGTTAACATAGGATAAATCAATTGTAATTAACCCTTGCATTCATTTAGGTGCATTAGTTCATGCATATTTAAAAAAAACAAAAAAAATTCAAAAACCCAAAACTTAAAAAAAAAAAATGTAAACATTCCTTTTATTTTTCTTTGAATTTTTTTTCCCTTTTCTTTAAAAAACAAAATCCAAAAAAATATATAAAACCTTTAAAAAAAAGAGCAAAAATAAAATTTGAAAATCCCAAAAAAATAACAAAATACAAATTTCCTTTTGAAAAATAAATTCTATCAGTAAATATATTTTTTTGTAAAAAAAAACCAAAAACATTCTTGAAAATGTCCCATTTTCTATATTCACTTCAATTTTACAATAGTTGCGAAAATCAATATAATCCATATGATTTTACTTCAAATTCGTATGGATATTTTAGCGACAACTATTCTTTAAACGATTCGAATTTTGGACAACAAACTTTTCAAAATAATGACCAACCCTCGGATCTCGAAAATAGCATTTCATCTTTACTTGAAATCTCTACACAACAAAATCAAATGATAAATGATTTGTGTAGGTATTTCTGCGATAACTCGAGTCAAAGTTATCAAGGATTTCAAAATTTGAATTCAATTCAAAATTCAATTGATTTTGAGTATAACCCATGCCAATTCAATTTTGAGTTTCAAAATGGATTTCAAAATCAAAATGAAAATGGAAACAACTTTTCAAATAAATTTGGCAAGGGGAATAATCTCGACTTCGATATGACTGAAAATTTTTGTTCTCAACAAATCCAAATCGAAAATTCTTAAGTTAGAAACTATAAATTGGATTTTTTTGAGCAAATGAATGAAATTTATGATGATCACACGGATTCGTTGTTTGAAACTTATATGAGACAACGTGAACAACAAAATCAAATCCCAACGTGTGACGAGTCAAACGATAATCCATCTTTTACCACAATCAACGATTTTCAAACAACAACATTTGAAATTGAAAATGATGATCTTAATGAAGTTGTTGAAACCACAGTAATTGACATGGATTTCCATTCTTTTGAGGGTGTGGAAATTTAAATCGATCTTCCTTTTCTCGATTTCAAAAATTTAAATACAACAACTTTGGATTTTGAACTTGACACATGTAATAAAGTTGTTGATAATTCAACAAAGGAAGACGAATTCAATAAACACGATTTCTTTGGACCTTTAGATGATGAGTTGTTAAGTTCCGATGGGGAAGATGAAAATCACCATTTTGATTTTGAAATCAATAACTTTGAAAATGTTTTCAATGACAAACTTGAATTTCAATTTGGTGAAAATAAATGTGAATTTCAATCAATCGTTATATATACCCCAAAAATCATCGAAAATAAAATAACTCGTAAGATTTTTAATAAAACGACATTCGTTTTTCCAAATCCACATTCGACTTCAAAATCTTTTATGGTTTGGTTTTCGAGCTTAAGCTTTGTCTCGCACACTTGACAAGACAAATGAATCGGTTTTTGGAAGACCGTTTCATTTACTTTTTGACGATATACTTTCTGATCTCGTGTAAATACCGTTCGTTTTCATGTAAATAATAATAAACATCCCTTTCACCTGGGTTGACTGTGGGGACACAGTCAAAATCAAGTGTGGGGGTAAGACTCATCTTCATTTTTTTTTCATGGTTTATTTTTGCTTTAAAAATCATAAAAAAATTTAAAAAGAAAATCCCAAAAACAAATTTTCTTTTTATTTATTTTTAAAAGAAACACTATAAGATAAATATATGGCTTTGGTTTATTAAATTGAAATTTTTGAAAATTTATTGGTCTTAACAAAAATAGAAATGAAGTTTGATTACAAATAATAATGGTTTAACTAGTATATAGGAAGATTCATACGTGTTAATTATGAAGTACATCCTAATTGAAAATCTTTGTTTTAAAAAGTGGTTGATTTAAAGTAAAGGATATAATTTTTTTTTTTGTCTTCTAAGTTAAATGGTGCTAAGATGATTTTGCAAAACTCCCTCTCAAAAAAATATATAAATAAAAAATAATAACATCCAAGTATTCACTCTCATTTAAAAGTCCTCACGGTCATGCATGGGTGATTACTTGGAATTTTTGATTATGCGCTTTCATACTCGTTTAAAAGTCCTCACGGTTATGATGTATGGAACACATGTAAAAAAAAGACTTAATAAAAACCACCTACGGTCGATAGTGTATGAATGAAAGTGTGTGCACTCGCCATGCTCTGTACTCCCCTTACATAAGCCCGAACGGCAGTGCATCGGTGGTATATCTGGCCTCAGTTTACCTGAGCTAGGTGTGCAATTTTTCTTGCAAATAATGAGAGAGCAAGCAATTGAAATCCTAGCACTATTTTTACTTATTTGATTTGATTTGTTATTGAAAAGAATTGAAAATACCACTTTGGTAAACTTTGATAATCAACTAAGCATCCATTTTATAATTACACTTTGTTATCAACCGAAACAACAAGTTAAACTATTGTCTATTTGTTATGATAACTTGATTTTTGTTGCAAATTTTGACGAGTAAATGACATAAATTTTCAAGATAATAACCAAAACCTATATTTAAGTTATTCGTGTCAATTTAAAAATAAATTCTTCATTTGTAAATATTTTCGAAAATTTGCATTCATCTCTTTGTAAATAAATCTTGCATTTTGTAAATATTTTCATCCTGCATTTGGATTTTATGGGTAGTATCTGCTGAAACCCCTCACGAGACAACACTCGTCCTACTGGGGACACTCAGAGGTTTAACGGCTTGTTGCATACGCTCAATGCAATCGTGCTTCCTACGAAAATGGATTTATCTTAGTTTTTCTTTATTCGAGGACGAATAAAAAGATAAGTGTGGGGGTATTTGATGTGCACGTAAATGTGCATATTTTTACCACCATATTTATTCTTTTTAAATTAAATAAATGATCATATTGGATATTTTAACTTGTTTTAACCAAAATCCATATTAATTCCAAATTGTCACATATCCATCTTCATATAGGGGTAAAAAGGTCATTTGTGTGCATATAATTCTTTGAGAGAAATTAATTGGAAATTTATATATATTTTTGTAGGAATTTGGTCTCAAATAGGAGTGGTTTCATGAAGGAATATGCATGCACAAAGAATATAAAGGAATGAAGATGGAAATAATTCAAAGTGAAGATCAAGGAGGACCCCACCTACCCACCACTTTAATGTACAAATTAGAGGCTAATGCACATGCTTATGAAATTAATGGCTTCATGTACACTTAAATGATGATTAGTAGAAGCTAATGATTACTTGGCCTCCACACTTTCTCAAGGGTAGTTTGGTCACTCTCCAAATTATGAATTAGGGTTTCATGCTTGTATAAGTAACCCCTTATGTTTCATGTAGCCTCCATCATAGCTTCTTAGTCTCTCATCCTCGTATCTCTTACTTAGTCTCTCTTTAGTTTAGGCTTAAAATAAAAAGACAAGCTCTCTTTCTCTTTTCATGGCTACTTAGCCATTTTTATTTTATGTAATTTTCTTTTCTTTTTATACAATGCTAATTATTGTTTCTTTTCTATTACATGTTCATTTCCTTTTATGCAAGTAGAATAGTTTTTTCTTTTCTTTACTTTGTTCTCTTTTTCCTTTTCTTTGCTTTCATGTTATTAGCTACATTTGTTAATAAAATGACAAATATGAGAAGCTAAACCCCTTCAATTTAGGGGTAATGAAGCTCTCTAATTAATGTAGCTTCAACATTTTGTTAATTCATGCTCTCTTTTTGTGCTTAATGATGATGATATAAGTGGTTTTATTTGTTGTTTTTGCTTTGAATTTGATAGTCTATATTGTTGACACCAAATAGGTTATGCTTAAGCAATCACTAACACAAATGTCTCTTCATCAATATATGATTATGGCATAAGAAAGTGATTTGAAATTAAAATTTGATGTCTATGTTTCTAATCAATAGTTAATAGGCCATACTCAAAATAGATTTCACTCTCATTTTCTTTATCAATTTTCATGAAAGTTAGTAAGTGTTTTAAGGGGTGTGTTATAGTTTTATGGCTTATGTTGGCTAATCAATAGCTCAAATATGCCATACTTATAATAAACACATCAATTAAAACACTAATGACCATAAAATAGAGATCATGATTTCATGTGTTGAACTACATGATCTAGAGAGTATATTTATTCTCTAAATTGTCATTTAACTCTCATATTTGCATTTCTTTTCTTTTTGTTAGTTAGTTCATTTTCTCATTTTCTAGCTAAACACACTCTCAACTTTGGGTTAATTTGATTGAGTAGGAAATTTAAATCAACAATTCCCTATGGATCGACCCGTATTCGCCACGTGCTACATTCGTACACCGTGCGCTTGCGGTTATTTCTAATTTAAATTCGTTCGACGGATTTCTAAACCGATAGAATTTCCGTCGACGAACAGCCTTCCATACAGAGCATTAAATGGAGTAATAACATTACTAGACTGAAACTATTACTACAAAAATACTCCACCAAATATAGGTGGACCGACCAAGAACAACCTAAATCAGGAATATGAGAATGTAGTAGATCCTCAAGTATCATGTTTACATGTTCTGTCTAGCCATAGACCGTGGATGATACGTAGTCCTAATATTCAACTTCATCCTAATGCTACATGTGGAATCCTCCAGAATCTGCTAGTGAACAATTGATTCCTGTTGCAAAATATAGCAAACGGCATCCCATCATGTCTTATAACTTCCTTTACATATAACATTGTCAAATAGGGCGTTGTCCTCTTTGATTCTACACGTATAAAGTGGGCAGATTTCAACAAATGATCCATAACTACCCAAATAATATCATGGACATTCTTTACTCACTACAACCCTTTGAAAAAATTCATATGTACATCTATCATTGCCAAACCACCTATCGCACGATAAGACTCTCTTCTAAGTCCAATTTGTTGTACAATCCTTGCACGAAACCATGTCCTTATCATCCAAAAAACAATGATCACCCACAATCATCGCCGGACAGTATTCTTTGATCACCCTTCCTAGAGAATTGCAATGGAAAATGAACATATTAAGATGGATAGGGGAGGGAACTCACTTGAAGGAAAAGGTAAAGCATATAAAGAAGCTTACCATGGGTTCAGAATTCCTGACTGTGAAGATCAATATTGATAGCAGAAGGGGAAAAGAAGCACTCTTGGCCATTTTTTATCCATAAAAATCTTCTCCAGGTTAAAAGTATGAAAGAAGGAGCTATAATGTAGGATTTAGAACCTTCCATAAGCATTGAGATGGCTTCCACAAGTATCAAAAAGGGTTCCATAAGCATCAAAGAATGTTCTGTAAGCATCAAAGAAGCTTTCGTAAGACTTAAGGGGGATTCCAAAAGTGTTAAAGTGGCACCAAAAAGTTAGGCTTTCAACGGGATTAAGAAGGCCTCCCAAGCATTAGAGAAGATGCTTTCATCAAGGTCGAAGGAGCTTCCTTCTGTCTCCTTCCATAGATGTCGTTCTTTTGCCTTCTGCAATGTTGATAGGGCTTTTGCATCAGTTGATTTAGAGAATGCCTTCACCAGGGTTCAGAAGACACTTCATCAAGCAGCAAAAGATATGCTTCCGTAAAGAGTCATTCCTTTCGCATGTATTGACTTTCTACCTGCCATAATAATTGTTCCCTCCGTCACATTTGACCCTTCCACAGGGTTCGTCCCTTTTGCTAGAGTCGTTCCTTCAGCTCCTCCCTTCTGCAAAAGTTGGTAACTTCTACATTGCATCTTTTCAAGGTTGATCCCTCCGCTACTATCTCCTTCCAAAGCTCTACCTTCAGTCATTCACGACCTTTTGAAGGTGTCATTCCTTCTAAAGGTATCGAAGGGACTTAGCGCATAGCTATACAAAGTACTACTTTGGTCATTATCCCTACAAGCGTTGCTCCGCCAACATTGTCCTGCTAAAGTTCTTCTCTTTGAATTCATTTGAAGCACTTCCTTCCCCGACTGTTCCTCTTATGACACATCATGACACTTCCGCTATCTAGTAGAACACCTTTCGATAGTGACAAAAGCCTCCAAAAGTGCATATAAGCGATATTGACAAAGAGATGAGTCGATACCCACCAAGACCTTACGCCAACAACTATAAAGGGGTAAAATTCAAGTGTAGCAGAAGCATTGTATTAGAAGAATAAAGACACTTTAGCATCAATACCAACGAAAGCTTATGAAGACGTTCCCTTCGACGGTGACGGAAGGATGGATGCGGAAGACTCAAACCCGCATCTATAAATAGGACCTTAGGGGTACCATTTGAGGGGCTGATTTCATTCCCTAATTTCTATACTATTCTAAGAGTTGTAAACCCTAATTTCTAATCGAATTGGGGATTTCATTTCATTGTACACTTAAGCCTTTGTATTCATAAAAGTTATTAATAAAATTAATACTTGGCATTCCCAAATACACAGATTCAGATTTATTGCTGGGATATGGCTTTACTTATGGAGTATTTATATTTAAGCCTTACGAAAGAGTTCCTTTCAAAACCATAGGATCTATTCAACACATTTAATACCTATCGATATAATTGGATCGCAATCATAGGCTATATTACCCAGTTGAAAGGGGTTTCGAAGGGATATGTTGATAACTTTGATACTCCTGCTATATTACCCAGTTTAAAAGGGGTTTCGAAGGGGTATATTGATAACTTCAATACTTTCCTTTTTTATACATTCGAAAGGGTTTTCTACGCTTACAATAACTTCGTCAGGCTTCACCAAGACTTCTTAACTTCCCCTCAAAACCTTTTCCATTAACCTTACTACGGGGTATTGACAAGTTTTCTTTTTAACATTTTTGGCGCTAAAAGGAGGGGTTAAACCTCTGATTCCCTGTAACCTTCTCTATATATTAATTGCATAAGGTTCCTCATTTAAAAAAAGAAAATGATAAGAGCAAGGAGTAATAACAACATTCCAAATGAAGAAGCAGCATCACAATCAACTTTGGAAGATAATATATTCCCAAACATATACTTAGAAAATATGGAAATTGGGTAACCTTCAACCCTAATAACATTTTTCAAAAAATGAGATTAAAGTCCAGAATCAACTACAATAAGTGATGGATATGTGGGAACTTCTTAGAGGGCTCCATCTTAAGGATCATTAAAGGTTGTGGAAGGAGAAGATGAAGCGCAATCTCCAAATAAAAACCAATATGAAAACCCAGAAAGTCAAGCTAAGAGGTACCTTAAGCAATGAAATAGTTCAATCCAAAGAAAAATAAAAGTTTTTACGAAAATGAAGCCGACCAAGAAGACATCCTACACCAAATGATAATGGATATACTTAAAGAAAAAGGAAATTGTAACCTAGAGAAATATGTTATCCCGCAAAAGACTCCTTTTTAGAAGAAATACTGGCAGCTAGCATTCATCCTCACATATAAAATAGCCTGCTAAATTATGATGGTGCACTGGTCCAGATGATTAACTTGTAGCTTTTAATATTCGAATCGTTTTGTATAATGCTTTTGGGGCAATTCGTCGCAAACTATTCCCTGGAGCAGCTATCAAATGGTATAAGAATTACCAAGGAGAAACCATCCGTACTTGAGAACAACAATTCTCTCATAGATTCGTAACATAACTTTTTTGTATTCAAAGACCCAATATGGACCTTAGTCTCTTAGCACTATCAGGCAAAAACTTGGAGAATCTGATGTGTAGTAAAAGTGTACATTTATCCTCTCATATTTAATCTTCTTTTATTAAAACAAATGAGCATATTAAGGTATTTTACATGTTTTAACAAAAATCTGAAATGTTTTCAAAACATCATTCATTCATCTTCATTTGGGGACAAAATGGTAATTTTATGTATGAATTAAATTGGAGAAAATTTATTTGCACGTGTTAATTTTATTTTTAGGTTGAGTGCAAATTGGATGGAGCTTTATGGATATATGCATGCACAAATATTCAAAGCTAAAGAATGAAGCGCACAAAGGAATTCATGCAAATGTAGGAGCCCACATGTCCACTAACTAATGGACCGTAATTAAAAGTATGTGCTCATGTTAATGGAGATTTAAAGGCAAAAATGCATGTTAGTGGGGATTAATTATTTCGGTAATGATTACGTGGAGTCTACACAAAATCAAGAGTATTTTAGGTAGCTCCCTAAAAATGGAATTAGTGTTTTAGGCATATATAAATACCCCTTTATGATTCATGTAATGATCATCTTCTCTTTTATGCAAGCTGTAGCACAACATCAATGTTAAATAAAATATCTCTTTAATAGCTTCTTAACCTTGTCCTTTTTTGTGCAACTTTCTTTTATGCTGTCTTATTTATATTATTTTATGCTCTCTTTTAATTCATGAAATTAGTTTAGATTTATTTTATGCAAGTAATTAGTTCTATTTTCTTTTAACTAGCTCTCATTTTCCTTCATGTTTATGTTGAAATTACTTTATGTTAACGTGTATTCAAATATTAGAAGCTAAAACAATTCAATTTAGGGGTATGAAGCTCTCGTGAATCATATTAAATTAGCATAATGATTTCATTTATGATCTCCTTTTGTGCTTAATGGAAATTTTGATGTGTTTGGAATTTTGTTGTTTAATGTTGAATTTGATAGCCTATGTTGTCATAACAAATTGGCTATGCTTAATTAAACATAAACACAAGTTTTTCTTTCATCTAAATTTGGTTTTTGGCAATGAAAGCGAAACTAGAATCAAAATTTGATGCTTTATGTTACTAATAATAGAAAATAGATCATGTTTCATGTCATTTTCATGAGAATTGATAAGTGGGTTATAGGTTGTCTTAGAGTTTGATGGATTAAATTTGTTGGTTAATAACACAATTAGGCCATACTTATAATAAATACATCCACTAATTCCACAAATGATTAAAATGAGAGATTGTAAATTTATTATGGGTTGTTTTGTTTGAACATGAGAGTGGATTTTGCCTCTAAATTGCCTCCTTAATCTCATAGTCTTATTCCACTTTTGCTTTAAATTCTAAATTGATCGAATAATTTTAGAATTTAATTTTTTTCCTAAGGATTGGCCAATAGTCCTATACATACTACAATTGTACGTCATGCACTTGTGGTTTTTATTATGATATATTTTTGACGGTATTCCAATCGATAGAATTTTCCGTTGTTCAACAAGTTTTTGGTGCCATTACTGGGGAAAGAAGTTTAATTTTCATTTTTCTCTTCGAATTATTTTCATTTAATTTTATTTTGTGTTATTTTCCATTAAAAAAAGAAGATAAATAGCATTGTGCATTTGTTGTTAAGTTTTGTTCACTTGTGTTTTGTTTCATATGTTCATTTTGGTTTCATTTGTGCATTTTTTTGTTTCACTTGGTCTTTTTGTTAATTTTCAGAAAAAAATACTTGCATTAAATCTTCATTTGGTTTCATTTAGTTTTTTGTCCCATGTTCATTTTTTTCTCCCTTCCGTTCTCTGTTTTTCCCTATGTTCATTTTCTATTTTGAGTAGTTTTCCTTCCTTCCTTCCTTCTTTATGTTATTTGTGTTTTGCAACTGAAAACAACACCCTTATCTCTCATCAAATACTAATTCTACCTCCTCCTCCATTTGTGATAACCCGGATTTTTGGAAATCAGATAATTTGATAATTATTTTATTTAACTATTGAAAATACTGATTTATAGATTGGACAATAATTCTGAAAATAAATATTTATTTGATAATCTCGTAATATAATTACGTAAAATTTACAAATTATTCTTTTAAAAATAAATAATAACGTTTTTTGTATATATAGATATAAATAGATTTTAAATAAAATTATTATTTACAAATTGAATTTGTGTTTGTTTAAATATATATATATATACATATATTTGAGTTGATTTTAAATTGGATTTTAAATTGAATTTGAATTTGAATTTGGATTTCATTTTGAAATTTAAAAGATTGTGTGACGACCCGGAATTTTTTTTAAGCATTTGAAATCGGAATATTTAATTGATTTTAAATATTTAAAATTTAATTTTTAACTTGAATTCAAATATCACTATTTATTTGATAATTAAATTATTGAATTAAGTTATTTGAAGTTGGGTAAAATGTTGACTCAGGAGTTTTAAGCCTGTTAAAAATATTCGAAGGCTTATAAAACGTATATTGATAATACTGAGGATAATTGAAATGTTAAAATTGAATCTAGAAGTAATTTGTTTAGTTTTGAAAATATATCGTTTAAATTGAATTTAAAAATAGCATTCCGAGGCACAGTCTTGGAATTTGATGAAACCAGTTCCATTGGTCCGTAATATTGAATTATTATCGGATTTCGAATTTCGTATTGATCGGAGTTGTTGTGTGCTTGTACGTTAAGTAAACGCGTTGAAAATTAAATCGAAATTTAATATAAGAACTGGGTCAAAAAGCTATCTTCTTCATACGATCGAATTAGGACTCGAAACCTTTTCCATTGCGTTTAGAATAGGGATATAATACTAAGAACGTCTAGCGGCATGCCTTGATAGGAAGTCAAATTTCGTGTCGCGTTTATCGACACGAGTTGAATTAAACTTAAATATATATATTTTTATATCTGGTCACTATCAGCCGCTTCCTTTCCTATCAGTCGCGATCCTATCATCTTTCAAAACACTGTAGCAAGGAGTCTTCCTCACGCTTCCCCTCTTTATTATTAATGGCCGAGCATGTTCAAACACACGATCCTCTCCTCCTTTCTAACATTTTCACTTTTCAACAATTTCAAAAGGGTAATGGGCGAAGAAACAAAATATACAATAAGAAGGAAAGCTCAAAAAAACTGAATCCTTATTTTTGCCTTCGTTCTTATCAACTCAGCCGAAATCTTTTCCCCTGAGAGGAATTCGAAACCTACTCGACCGGATGAGAAAAAAAATTATTACCCAATCTCCTCCCCCTCTCCTTAATTTTTATTAAATCGTGACATAGATGAAGCTGGTCGGGGTTCAAATCTAATTCATGGAGGATCTCGAACTCGAGATCTGGGCACTGCAATTGGGAGTGTCGTATCGAAGTTACGAAATGGTGCTCACTTGGTATCAGAGCTTAGGTTGGTGATAACCTTGGCTCTGGTGGGAACTACTCATTAAATAGAGTCCGTAAGTACTCTAGAATGAGTTTGAGAGTATTAATAGATATGAGCGTGTATTTGTTAGTAAATATATAATTGTTTTTATATTGTGTTGATTTATCGGTTGAGTGTTTATGGATTTTGGTCGAGGTGTGGGACGCCATATTATCGATATGGATTTCTAAACTCTTAAACAAGATAAACCGACACAGTATTGTTTTAAATGGGGTATATGAAATAATTTTACCCAAAATTATTTTGTATATAAAAGAAATGATTTTTCGTAAATTGTTATAGTTATATATGGATGTTTGGTTGTTAGAAAGTGATAATATTAAATTATTATCATTGTATGATTATTGAATAAGAAATTGAAAAAAAAACTAAAGATTAAGGAAGAAATTAATAATAAATGGGATTTGTAAACGTGATTCATAATTGTATAAGGAATTGAAACCACAATTAAAAACTAGAAACAAATTCATATACAAATGAAATTTGTAAATGTAAGCTATAATGTGAATTATAGTGTGATTAATAATTAAAATAAGAGAAAAGTCCAAAGTAATGTTTGAATATAAATTTAAAGGATTTGGAATTTGAAAATTTGGAAATTTAGATTCCTTTGAATTTGATAATGATACTCAAAAGTTGGGAAAAATAAAATATACTTGAGAAATATTTTTGAATCGAATTTGAAATCTAGAGAGATTTGGAATTTAAAAATATTTGAAGGGTTTTAAAAGAGATAAAAACATTGAACTCTTTACGGTCACTGGAAAATAATTCCGATGATGATCGCGACATCATCGGTGTTCATTTTCGAGTTTCCAAAAGGGGGATTGCTACCTGGATGTTTTGGATTAATATTTGTTTGCGAAATTGGGTTTGATTATGAAAATGCAAGGAATTTTGGATATAGGTGATTTCAAAGGGAATTTCGAAATGTTAAAAGACTGTTTAAACATTGGAATTTTAATTAAGAATGTTTATGGCATATAAAAAGTTTGATAACTTGTAAATTTGGAATTTGTTGAAATAAAATTCAACTTTGTAAGTAAGTAAAGTGAAAACTGAATACTGGAATATAAAATTGAATTGTGTTAAATTATGCGAATGAAAAATTAGTCAAGTTGGACTAAATAAAACAAAGTTTTGAGATTTAAAATTTGTAAGTAACTGAGTGATATATATAGTATGCAACTGAAATGAAACTGAATATTGGATGATGTTTGATTTAAAATTTGTATAAAAATAAGTGCAGAATTAGTTCAAATGGACTAAAAATAATTAATGTTGGAAATAAAGATTTATTCTTGGTTGAAAATGAATTAGAGAATGAACAAATAAATTTATAATTGTAAGTTAATGAACTGAAAATTTGATATTGCAATGATATTAAATGGAATTAAGTCCTTGCTTAACAAAATTCAAAAAGGAATGGTATGTAACAAGAATTAACTGGGTTAAGCTAAATAGAATTGAATTGGAGTAAAATTCAATTGAATTATGGGTGTTATTGAATGGAAATAGATTCTTACCTGAATAAATGGAAGTAAAGTTGGAAACAAAAATATAGTTGGAATAAATAATTTAGAATAGCTTACGAAAGAATTAAAAATCCTTAAAATAAAATATACTTGGGCTATAAATAAGCGTAAATCTTGAGTTAAAAATAAAAGATGAATATATTCAAGCCTAGAATGAAGGTATGTGTAAAATAATAAGCTGAGACTTATAAAATTGAAAAGTGGGATAGAAAACCCAAAATAAATATTTTTGATGAATTGGAAAATAAAACGAAAAATCCAAACTTGAATTATAAAATAAATTGCACTTAAGAAATTTAATGAAGAGATTCTAAGATTAAAAATCAAATATTGAATTTAAACCAGGGGAGAACTAATTAGATAATGAGTTAGTTGATGAAATATGGAAATGGAACTTGAAATTATTAACTTAGAATTGAATTATGAATAGATATTGAGTTTGGAAATGAAGCTTGAGTTATAAATAGAAATTCAACTTAGAATTGTAAGTGAATTAAATATGAATTAAAGTTCCATGGAATTGGATCAAAATAAAAATGATTTGAGATGAAAATAAATCCAATTCGAGTATGAATAAATTAAAACGAGAATGAACTTAAGTTATGAAATGGTAGTGAATTGAAATAAATTAACTTAAGTTTGAAGTTAATACAAGCATAGGATGATGTCGAGTATAACAAAATGGCTTTGAACAAAACCAATGTGAAACGGGATGGAATGCAACTATATGGTTTGTAAATAAGTTAGATTGGAATGGAATTTATATACATTGAGTTGGAATCAATTTAAATGGTTATAAAGCTTAAGAAATTATTTATTCACATTAATATTGTAGAATTGCACAAGGAAGTGGATCGTTTGATGTAAACGAGATTGGATAAAATTCTATGAATTATTAGAAGTGAAATGAGATGATTTTGAAATCAATTGGTATGTAATTTGGATGCAAGCAATTTAAAACTAGTGTTGAAAACCTTGCATATGTACTGATGAATGTATATCACATGCATTACTTATGAAATCTATGTGTTAGCTATTTGAATATAAGTGAAATGTTAATAAATTGCATATATTTAGTACTTATATGTTTAAATTGAGTAAGTACAGGTACCGGGAAGCCGTTTGGCTGGATTGGATCGCGCTAAATGCTAAACTAAATAAGCTGCTTGCTTATAAATGCTAAATAAGGTACGCCTACGCAATAAAAATAGGAAATATGAACTGTTTTTTGTTTCTCCGACCGTGTGGGTCGATGTATATATATTTATATCTTTTGTCAAATTGCAAAAGCTCCTCCGTACAAAGGAGACTCTGCAAAAAAAATTCGAAAATTTTGAGAGTTAGAAAAATTTTGAAAATTTTTTGTTAGCGATAAAACGATTATAAATTAGAAATTGGAATAAATTAGTGAATGAAACTAATTTTAAATAACGATACGAATCAGTTATAAATGAAAGATAAAATTAAACATTTAGAGTTGAAAATAAATTAAATTCATATGGAATGGGAGAACTAATTTGAATAAAAATAGATATAAACTAAAGTGGTGAAGTGAAAATAAATAAAGAAACATATAAAATGCTTATACTAAACTTAAAAAAGGAATGGTGAATTCTTAATTGGAAATTGATACTACAAATATATTCTAAGTTAATATTTGAATGAATAAATATTGACATTTCGTAAGGAAGTCGATAAAATGTTTCTGAATGTTGTGACTGGATATTATTGCTAAGTTAGATATGCATGTATTATAAAGGGAAAAGAGAATTGGTTTTGATTTCAGAAGATAAATTTGAATTGCTCGACAAAAAGGTATGTGTTTAAATTTCTGTATGAAATTTGATTGGATTTCTGATCAAGCCACTTGGCCTTTTGTTTTCTTTTGGAATTTGAGAGCCCGTAGAGGCCTTTTGTAGTTGTACCGAGCTAGCCGTGCAAAGGAGACGCTGGCGAATTTTTTCGAAAATTTAGAGAGTTAGAAAAATTTTTGAGAAAGTTTTGATAATTTAAATTTGAATTTGAATAAATGAAGTAAATAATATTGTTTGAACTATGGGAGAGTTGAGAAGTTAGTAAGAATGGTAATGGGTCCTTCACAATAAGATAGTTGGTAGGATGTTGAATTGTTGGATTCGGGAAAGGTAAACGGGTATTGGATCATTCTTCCTAACGAGTAATTTCGGGGACAAAATTCTTTTAAGGGGGGAATGTGACGACCCAGAATTTTTTTTAAGCATTTGAAATCGGAATATTTAATTGATTTTAAATATTTAAAAGTTAATTTTTAACTTGAACTCAAACGTCACTATTTATTTGATAATTAAATTATTGACTTAAGTTATTTGAAGTTGGGTAAAATGTTGAATCAGGAGTTTTAAGCCTGTTAAAAATATTCGAAGGCTTATACAATCTATATTGATAATACCGAAGATAATAGAAATGTTAAAATTGAATCTACAAGTAATTTGTTCAGTTTTGAAAATATATCGTTTAAATTGAATTTAAAAATAGCCTTACGAGGCACAGTCTCGGAATTTGACGAACCAGTTCCATTGGTCCCTAATATTGAATTATTATCGGATTTCAAATTTTGTATTGATCGGAGTTGTTGTGTGCTTGTACATTAAGTAAACGCGTTGAAAATTAAATCGAAATTTAATATAAGAACTGGGTTCAAAAAGCTATCTTCTTCATATGATCGAATTAGGACAGGAAACCTTTTCCATTGCGTTCGGAATAGGGATATAACACTAGGAACGCCTAGTGGCATGCCTCGATAGGAAGTCAAATTATGTGTTGCGTTTATCGACACGAGTTGAATTCAACTTAAATATATATATTTTTATATCTGGTCACTATCAGCCGCTTCCTTTCCTATCAGCCGCGATCCAATCATCTATCAAAACACTGTAGCAAGGCGTCTTCCTCACGCTTCCCCTCTTTATTATTAACAGCCGAGCATGTTAAAACACTCGATCCTCTCCTTCTTTCTAACATTTTCATTTTTCAACAATTTCAAAAGGGCAATGGCCGAAGAAACAAAATATACAATAAGAAGGAAAGCTCGAAAAAATTGAATCCTTATTTTTGCCTTCGTTCTTATCAACTCAACCGAAATCTTTTTCCCCCGAGAGGAATTCGAAAACTATTCGACCGGATGAAAAAAAAATTATTAGCCAATCTCCTCCCCCTCTCCTTTATTTTTATTAAGTCGTGACATAGATGAAGCTGGAAGCGGTTCAATTCTAATTCATGGAGGATCCCGAACTCGAGATCTGGGCGCTGCAATTGGGAGTGTCAGATCGAAGTTACGAAATGGTGCTCACTAATTTTAATTAAATGTAAATTATTTATTCAAGGTCGAAAAACCGTGAAACCAAGGCAAAGTTGAAGTGGATTGCAAATAATAGCAAAGGTGAGTTAATCTCACTCAGTTGAATTTTAATTTTAATTTAAATGATTAAATTTAAATAATTGGTTGAATGGTTGAATTTATTGATGTGCTATACTATAGTATAAATTACATCTTGGAATGTTTGATTTCCCGCATTATATATCGGATGAGACCCTATGCGCCGCATAATAGCGGATAATATTATATTAATCCCATATACCGCGATATTCCACCTCGAAGTGGAATTGGTATTTTATATTGTGCTAACATCTGTGGATGCAGGGAAAACAGGTTGGAGGGATCCAACTGGATTTCTTAACATTTATTTAAATTATTTAATATTCTCCGTTGTGATTTTTTGATATTCTATGATGAAATATATTGGAATATTGAATGCTATGCTTGATTGGATATATTTGGGTATAATGAATTACAAAAAAAATATAAATTGGATTTTGGAAAGAAAATAAAAGAAGTGAATTTGTAAGCGAAATAATTATAGCAAATTGGAATAAATTAATAATGAATTGAAAGAAATGGAAGTGATATTAAAATACTAATAAATAACTTCGAGTATGAAAAGAAACAAGATTTTAAAATAAACAGAAACTAATGAATTGTAAAATTAAGTGATATTATTTTAATGGAATAAAGAATTATTTTAAATTTAAAGTTTAAATTTGTTTAAAAAGGATTAAGAAGTAATTTGAGAAATCTAAGATTGTTACTTTCAGTTAAAAGTACCTTAAATCATAATTAAGGAATAAAATCTGAAATTAATGGATTTTGGAATTAAAAGGGAGTAAATTGAAAAATCAATTTGGAAATTGATTCAAGTGTTTGGATTGGAAATTTAAAGGAGAATGTGAAGAGAAGTATATTTCTCTAGATAGCCAAGTACGTTCAAAGTAAATTTTTAAATATAAGATAAAAGTTTAATGTTGTTTTAAAAAGCATGTTGTTTTAAAAAGCATGTTTTTAGAAAAGTTATTATTTCTAAATGTTTAAATTCTAAAGAAAGTATTTTTTTAAAGTCTATTATCGTAATAATTATTTAAAAGATGATTTGGTATTTGGTTTAAAGAAGTAAATCTAGTTTATATTTGTAAAGTAACCTTATTTAATTATTTCTAAAGTATTATTTTAAATTAAGTATTAAAGTAATTTTTCTAAATTAAACGTTTAACATATTTTACAATAAAGTGTTTTTAAATTATTTTAAAGGTCTAAGTTTTGGGCTTGGTGATCTCAGAGGAAATGGAAAATATCTGGGAAATTTATTCTGTCAAAGGGAGATAGTTTGGAACTGTTTTCAAAAGGGTTTGAAAAGTGGAAATATATCTTGTGAAGATATTTTGGGATTAATAAATAATTAGAAAAATTATTTATTGGTTGATGGTTGACTGTGAATATTAATTGATAGTTAAATCAGCGACTATCAATATTGACCAAATGCGCTGATCGTTTCGAAGAGACCGGGATCGAGATTTATTTCTCGAAAACCACTTTGATCCGGTTTGTACGTTTCGTGGGAAACGAGTTTGGATTCGAAGTTGGGGCAGTGAAGTGCAAGGGCTAGTCGCTGCTAATCTTGAGGATATTTCCAAAATGGATGTAGTAGGAATAGTACCTTCGGTTCCGTTCGAACCCGGGACGGACTTATATGGATGAATGCTGTCGAAACATCGTCAAGTGGACGATGGACATTCTAAGGGATATGTTCTAAAAAGGTAATGCTTAGCCTCAAGCCTCATCAACCGGGAATGACTGAAAATCAGGGGTTATGCAGCAACGCTAGATGGATAGCACCCATTCAGGGTGAGGTCATCCCTGTCTAGATGTCCCTTTTTATTTCGGCTTAGTGGTGCGGTTGGTGATCCCAACTGTGGGGTGATCTCACTCGGGATTATCCAGTAAGGGGTAGTCCCGGTCTTGTGTTGCAGGGGGTCGGGAGTGATCCTCGGTAAGCTGATCTAGACCAGGTACTATGACAGGTGGTACTCCAGTGCTAGTCATTAGTTGGAAATCCATTCTCCCTACGAGCCTTGTACGAGTTTTTTTGTATTACACACTCTGTGGCTAGTAGCTGGAATTTAATAATGTAACAATTTCGGCTATTTTAATAAGTATTTGTATATAGACCCTATTATAATATCAGAGGATTTTATAAGAAAATGTTTTAGTTATCTTAAGGTAAAAACCCGACATGTTTATTTGTGGCGTGGTCTTACGAGATGCTTTTGTTTTCAAAAGATTTTTGAAACTTTAGTAATCAATTTGAGTGTGATTTCTCATGCTGGTATTCCAGACTGACTCGGGTGTTATTTAACTGTAATGCTCGGGTCAGACTGAGTATTATAGAATACATGAAAGGATACTGTGGAGCTCAAGAGACGAGCTGGATGGCGATGCGTATTTCCGTGATTGTTTAAATATTCCGTTGTGTATTCAGATTGTGTTGACAGTTTATGGTTACTGCCCAGTTGTATGTGATTGATGTATACTTTGATAAATAATATATAAACAGATGTATATTGTTTTGTGTAAAGATTATTGAATATCTATTATATTTTAGTCCGCTGTGATGGTTAGATTCTAATGTTGTTTTTCTTATTTTCTTCTTCTACCTCTTCTTCTTTAACCCTAATGGTTCGTATTTCTATTCACCTTGAGTTGATTGATGAGAATAGTGTTGACTCAAGGGGTACGGATTTACAGGTCGTTACAGATTGATATCTTAAAATATTTTGGATTTAAAAATATATATGTCTGATTTTTATTAGAATATAATTTTTTTTATATTATTTCTTTAAAGGGTTTTATTAATATAAATTAAGAAAAGTATTTATTAATTAGGAAATTAAATATAAAAGCTTTAAAACCATTTAAAAAATTAATAAACTCATGCATAATTACAAGTGTTAGTTTATAAATCTTTTAATAACAAGTGTAAAGTGATTAACTAATGTAAATGACAAATGTTAGTAAGTTAAACAAGCTTCACTATTTTCTTTAATTTTAAAAACATAATTCATAATCTATAAAAATGTAAGAAATATATATATAAATAAAGGCTTTAAACATTTATAAGCCTTATTATACATGAAATTAACAATTGTAACTGGAGTTACCATGCAAATTAACATGTGGCACTTTTGTTTTCTTTTTAAAATTTATATGTAAATAAATATCAAAGAATTAACCAATTCTAAGCATCTTCGTCTTCTTTCATTCTCTCAAAATAAAACTGAAGAATTAAATCAAAAGAAATCAAAATCAATACTGGAAACCAAAAGCAAATAAAACTGAATCAAGTTGCAACTTCAAACTTTTCAACCTAGGATCATGCAAACATAAAGAAGATCGACAGCAAGCTCATGATCAGTTTCTAATCAACAGAACAATTTACAGTTTTTTTCAAGAAGGCTTCTCTGTTTCTCTGTTCAAAATATAAAGTGAGTAAACTTTTATCTTAAAGCTTAATCTTCCTATATATATGAATGCATGAGATAATCCTTAAAAATCTTAATGAGTAGTATGTTTTTGCATGTTTGTTCAGAGATGATTGCATGTATATTTGTATGTGAATGTGGATCTGCATGTCTCTGTGTATAGACATATCTCTGTTTTTAATTTTCAGACAAAAAACTAAATCAAAAATCAATATCTCTTCATATGAATCAAATTTAATTAGGATGTTTAAAGGAATTATATTCGAATTAAATAAACAATATTTTTAAAAATAGTTACATGAGGAACTAGTTAGTATTTCTCTGGAAAATTTGGAAATTATAGTAATGAACATATATATGTCAAAGATCAATGTTTGAAATTCCATGAATTGATTTCATAATCTAGTTCATTGTAGAAAATGATGAATTTTGATTTAAAATTTTGAATTTTTAAGTGGGTTTTTGGGTGGGAATTTCGAGTTGAACGAGAACGGTGTTTTCGTAAAATTCAGGCGAACGAGAGGCACGGTGAGGTCGGGGTTCAGGTCGGAGGTGGCTCGTGAGTCTGGGATGGGAGAAAAATTAATCGGTGATTTTCTGGAACGTCGTGGTGGCGCGGTGAGACTAATCTAGGGTTTAAGCATGGGTTTTGGTCGTGGTTGATTTTGAGGCCATTGCGGCATCGACAATGCGTCGAGTTCGATCGGAGTTGGGGGAACAGTAGCTTAGGGCTCCGACGAAGGGTAGGTCGGAGTATCAAACTCCCTGGTGGTCTGTGGTGACATGGCATGGAAGTTTTAGGTGTTCGCTTTAATACTTGATGTTCCTGTGGTGCTCGAATTCTATCTCCTTCTACTTTACCCTAACAATCTAGAATTTTCCGGCGTTCGTAAGCTCGACACTTCTACAGTGTACGTATTAGTGTCTAATTTTCGGGGTCGAAATTCCGGGTCGTTACACCGTTACATTCACTTGTGTTTAGTTTACTTTTTATTTTGAGTTATTGTTCAAAGGAAAACAGAAATATAATAAAAAAATAAAAAAATTCTACATTGCATTCACTTTATTGGTACAGGCATTTGAGCTGATTTCATTTGCATTTGTTATGATTCTGTTTGTTCTCTGTAATTTTGTTCTCTCTTCTCTGTTCATTTTGTTCTCTCACCTCCAAACAACAACTTCAATCTACTGGTTATTTCCCCACATTCAACTATACACTTCCTTCCCACACCTACTAAATCAAAACAAACTGCACATTCCTCTTCACTGCCTCACAGCCATCATCATTCAACCAACCTGAACCACCTCCTCAAATCACTTCAACCGCCTATGCAATCACCATCATTATCAAGCACCAATCCACACTCAACCAATCACCATCCCTGAACCCCCCATCACCCGAGCGGGTTCCAACCCCTCTTTCCATAACCATTCCATAACCTACAAACCAATCACCAAAACCACAATTTCAACCTACGCCCTACTCCCCGAACACAAACACCCATACAAACCCGACTCCATCTCTTTACAGCACTACTCCACCACCATACAAACACTCCTCATCATAACACTTCATCTCTATCATATAAGTAACAACAACTTCAACACCAATCTCCTTCAAAGCCCATAAAACTGCAGTAAATCCTCAACTTTCGACAATTCCATCACCTCCTCCAACCAATGTCATCCCTCTTCCATACGACCTACACTCTCCAACTATCTCAAAAATCATAAACAAAACCTACAGCCACTGCCACAAACCCATTACCCTCTAACTATAACCTCACACTGCTTCATTACTCCATCCCTACAAGTTCAAAACTGTCCTTACTTTCACCATCAAACCACCCACATCTTCAAACTCACAATCCTCCAAACCGCAAATACCCAGAAGCCACCATAACCAAATAAGCATCTCAGACCCGAACAACTGCACCTTTACAATCTAAAATAAGTCCTTCCCTGCCACAAACCCTTGACCACTTCCTTCTCCACAAACTTTGCCACCATCATCAATCGCCTAAAGCGCGACCTCGATTACCTCAACTGCCTCAAAGTTCCAACATCCATCACCGAATGCCAACGCTTGAACTACCTACACCAAACTACGCCGTTCGCCTCCTCTAATCAACACCCAAATCTGAACCCAATCCACACCTCGTACACCCATCAATACACGAAATCGCTAGCCGAACTCAATCGCTACCTAACTACACTGCTACCGACTTCCTCCCCAATTGCGATTTCCTAAGCGCTATTTTGAAAACGTGTTTTTCTTTCTTACATTTTTTGCTTTTATTTTTTATTTTGTATTTTGACAAGGAGAAAGGGGATTGGGGATATTTATATATTGGGTTCGGCCATGAGTGTGTTTGTTTTTATTTTAAAAGGGTAAATTCTAATATATTTTTTAGAGTCAATTATGAAAAGGGCAAACTTTGAAAAAAAAAATAGGCTGAAAGACATGAAGTTTAATTTTTAGACTGAAGGACAAATGCTAGTTAGATTTAGCATTATATTCAACTTTTACATCATATAAAATGGTAGTTGTAACTAGCATTATATTCAGTTTTACACTATACAAAATGCTAATTATAATTAGCATCGTCTTTCAGTCAAAAAAATAAACTTGTTGTCCTTCAGTCTAAAAAAGTTTCGAAGTTTTTCCTTCAGCCAATTTTGCTGTTTTTTTTTATTTTACCGCAAATTCTTTAGTTTAAAAAAAATCATTTGGTTTGGGAACTTTTACTTTACAAAAAAAAATCGTTTTGCTTGGTTAAACGATAAAAATATTTTTCCTTTGTTTTCGTACTATTCTTATAAACCCCAAAAAATCGTATTGAATACTTTTCAGGTTGCACGTTGTAGAAAACTAGAAAAAAAAGGAATTGCTTGCTAAAAGCATCTCTGCTGTGCTTCATAAAATCTATGCTAAAAAAATCACCGCTTTAAATAAATTTGCTAATAATTCTATATGCTCTGGTATCATGTTCTCATCACCTGTCTTTATCTTCTTGCATTGTTGGTTGCCTGCATTCAAAAAAAATAAAATCTCATTTGTAGTTGCATTGTTAACTCGCGTTTAATTTTATTTTTGCATCATCTCATCTTATTTTCTTTTCTAAGAACAATACTCAATTTCACATAAGATGGAGGATTTCATCACCCCTTCACTGGCCTATAAATTGCGTATCATCTTAGAATTTGACTAATAATAATGGTTAGACGTTGGACTTAAGAGAGTCATGAGCTCATATAAGGCAAATTTGTATCTTGACAAGTTAATTTCTTTTAACAATTTATTTCTTTGTGTCTAGGCTACGGTAGAGCAATGATCATTTATAAATATTATGGTGATTGATAAATATTATAGTATTGTTTCTATTAAGGTACTTAAACCATCGATTTACTATGGTGATTCGTGGTGCACCGATAACTCATGTCTGTTACCTAGCTAAGTACTATTTTGTTGAATTTAGTCAATGTGTGACTATACAGTTATGGTTTAGGAGCTACTATGGATAGAAAATTTATAGTTAAGTCCTTCCATTCATTTAGTTGCATTAGTTTATGCTTATATAAAAAAATCCATAAGTATAAAAAATGCAATTTCCTTAACTTAGTTTTTAACCAAAAATCCAAAAGAAAAAAAAAACATTTTTGGAAATAAAAACTAAAAAAAACATTAAAAAAATTGTTCCTTTTGAAAATAAATTCTTTTTGGTAAGTATTTTTCTTTTGAAAAAAAAAAAAGAAAAAAAATTTCACTTCATTCTCTAAACTTATTCATTCTCTTAACTTTATTATCACGTCTTTCTCCTCTTGATGTTATCACTTGTGCAAGAGTACTTGGACTTGTGATGCAACGAGAATCATTTAACCCGAATGAACGAACCTCCAAAGATGGCTCCAAACTCTCATGAATAGAATCTTTCTCGCTAGAGTTTCTATTCACACTTGTATCACCTTACCTGCCCCAACGGGTAATCACTTAAAACTTCATTCAAATCATATTACAACGCTATCAAAATTTGGCAATTTTGAACACGATGGCTCATACACCTTCTTAAAAAAATTCGAACAAGTCTGTGCAACCATTAAACTTCAACAATTATGTGTTGATGGAATCAAACGTTGGTTAATTTCATTCGCCCTTACTGATTATGCTGAAAAATGGTTGTACAGCTTACCTTCGAACTCCGTCAAAACTTAGGATGAATTCGTTAAAGTTTTCTTAAAAAATTCTACCCCTTGGAAAAAACAACCAAAGTATGAAATGAAACTGTGAACTTTCATCAGTTTAGGGGTGAACTTTTTGAAAAATACTTTGAAAGATTTAAAGATCTTTTAATAAAATGTCCACACCATAATTTTGAAAAAAAGTACTCTTTGCCAAAACTTATACTATGGACTTGAAAATAGTTCACGAACCATGCTTAAATCGACGTGCCAAGGCAATTTTCTCGTCCAACATCACAATAATGCTTGGTAATTTCTTGAGAACTTGGCCGAAAAGTCATCCCAATGTGAACGTTCTAATGAGAAATCAATTTATTCATGATCCAGCGCATACTAGATAGGATCATCATTGGATATGGAAGCGAAAATTGATGTGATGATCAATAAATTCGACAGCGTTTTCGCATTAAATCAAATGAACCAGTCTTCCTAACCATTATGTTATAAATGTAACAATCTGAGTCAATCATCCTCACTTTGCATAGAACCAAAATAATTATAACATAAATTTGGTACGACCCAATTTACAAGCATTTACGAACAATGCTTTGAATCCTCCTTTTCAGCCTAACCACTTTCAGCAAAATTTTGCAGTTCTGTCACAAAATCAACCGCAACAATCTTTCACTCCCCAAGATGATAAACGAATGACTTCACTTGAGAAAAGTCTTGAAACTTTGGCTAAAGCGACCACTCCAAACCTCCAGTAAAATATCAATTTGCAAAATTTGTTAACTTCGTACATGTAAGATACGAGTCAATCAATTACTAAACTTGAAATGCAAATGAATCAACTAGCCACTTCTACGAGTGAACGTGATCAAGGCACGTTCCCAAATCAGTTAGTTCCAAACCCTACAAACCAAAATACGAACTCAAATCAAGCTCATGTTATTCAAGATAGAAATGTGAACCAAATGAATGTTATCACGACTTTGCGTCATGATAAACTAATCAATAACAAAGTGGTCAATCCAAACGATTTACCGAAAGCTTCTCTTGGCACTTCAAAAACGACAAGCGATTCTGAACAAAACATCGAGTCAAATATTGAATCAAATTCCAATCCAAATTCTTCTTCTACACAAGTAGGCTGACCTAATGAGTATCGAATTTTGTTTCCACATAGGCTTTGACCTAAGAAACATTCCAATCAAATGGAAAAGATGTTGGAAATTTTCAAACAAATCAAAGTGAACATCCCTCCTCTTGATATTGTTCAACGAGTCCCAACTTACGCTATGTTTCTAAAGGACTTGTGTAACGACATACTCATGTACCCAAGAAAGTTTTCTTTGTTGCCGGTCTTGGCAAAGTTTTGTCTCAGTTAATTCCTGTAAAATACAAAGATCTCGGATGTCCAACGATCTGTGCACGATAGGAGACAAAACGATTAACAAATGCATATTAGACTTAGGTACGAGTGTCAAATTGACTCCTTATTCAGTTTACAGCAACTTGGCATTGGTGGACTAAAACCGACGAAACTAATTCTTCAACTTGCCGATCATTCGATAAAGAAATACATGGGAGAAATCGAGGACGTACGCATCAAAATCGGTCAATTCATACTCCCCATCGATTTCATCGTCCTTAAGACATAAACAGTAAACAATCCAATGAGCCAAATTTTGTTAGTTTTAGGAGAACCTTTCTTAGCCACTTCGAATGCCATAATCAATTGTTAAAATGATTCGATGAAAATTTCATTTGGTAACATGACTTTGGTTCTTAACATCTTCAATCTCGAAAATCAATCGAACGAACCACTTGACCAAACATTGGAAGTTAGCTCCATTTAATAAAATTTTGACAATGAAATAATTGACCTTAACAATGAACGCAAGACCGAATACGAATAGCTGTTTCAAGAAGAGCCTAACGAGATTGAAAATGCGGTTTCATTTGAACCCTTCATGGTTAAGTCAGACCTTCAACAAAATTATTTGACCGAGCAACTTCCTAGGTTAGAACTAAAGCCTCTTCCTGATCACCTAAAGTATGCATATTTAGGTGACAACGAAATGTTTCCTATCATAATCTCTTCAAATCTTTCTCTTGATTAGGAAGATTCCCTTCTTTCAATTCTATCGAAAAACAGAAAGGAAATTGGATGGTCCATTACTAATATTAAGGGAATTAGTACCGTTCTTGTTCAACATTGCATCCACTTAGTTGACGAAACCAAGCTTGTTTGTGATGTGCAATGAAGGCTTAATCCCAAAATAAAGGATGCTGCTCATGACAAAGTTCTCAAACTCCTCGATAACGGAATCATATACCCCATTTATGATAGTTCGTGAGTTAGCCCAATTCATGTCATGCCTAAAAAATCTTGAATTAGCGTTATCACAAATGACACTAACGAACTCATTCCAACTTGTGTTCAAATAGGTTCTGTGTTTGCATCGATTATCGAAAATTAAATGCTGCAACATGTAAAGGTTACTTTCCTCTTCCTTTCATTGAACAAATGCTCGAACGTTTAGCCGGCCACGAATTCTATTGCTTTCTTGATGGTTATTCTGGTTATAACCAAAATTCTGATTGTTCCTGAAGATCAAGAGAAAACAACTTTCACGTGTCCATTTGGCACCTTTGTATATCGACGTATGTCATTTGGCTTTTGGAACGGTCATGCTTCTTTTCAAAGATGCATGGTCAAAATCTTTTTCGACATGATCGAATGTTTTTGGAAGTTCTTATGGACTATTATTCCATCTTTGGAAACTCTTTTTTTGAATGCTTACACCATCTCAAGGTGGTTCTATGTCGGTGCAAGGATAAACACTTAACATTAAATTGGGAAAAAAGCCATTTTATAGTCAAACATGGCATTGTCCTTGGGCATGTCATTTCAAACAAAGGAAATGAGGTAGTGAAAGTTGACATAATTGCAAATCTACCCATTTCAAAATCTTACAAGGATATTCGTTCATTTTAGGACATGTTGATTATTATCGATGCTTTGTGAAAGACTTTAGTAAAATTGCTCGACCTTTAATGACTCTTCTTAGAAAATACATTCCATTTGACTTTAATTTCGATTGTCTTTCTGCTTTCGAACGTCTTAAAAATGAACTCATTTCTGCTCCCATCATTTGCTTACCCAACTATGATATTCCTTTTGAAATAATATGTGATGCCTCTAACTTTGCAGTTGGTGCTGTCTTAGCACAACGCATCAACAAAATTCTTCATTCCATCTACTACCTAGTATGACTTTAAACGATGCTCAACTCAATTACACGACCACTGAAAAGAGCTTCTAGCGCTAGCCTTTGCGCTCGAAAAGTTCTTACCTTATTTGATTGGCTCACACATTACTGTTTACACTAACTATTCCACTCTTAGGTATCTTTTCGCTAAAAAGGATGCTAAGTCTCATTTGATCAGTTGGATCCATTTACTCCGAGAATTTGACCTTATGATCAAAGACAAAAAAGGATCTGACAATGTCATTGCATATTATTTGTCGAGTCTTCCAAACGCATCATCTTCTTTACCGATCAACGAGAACTTTCCTAATGAACAACTCCTTTCAATTTTCATTGATCCATGGTATATCGATATAGCGAGCTGTTTAGTCACTAAGGAAACTCCTTCATTTTAGTCAAAACAAGATATATACAAATTTCTTTCCAAAGTATAAATATTGGGATGATCCGTACTTGTTTAAGTATTGTTCCAACCACTTCATTCGAAGTTGCATCCCAGATTGTGAAATTAAGAGTGTTCTTTCATTTTATCATGACCAAGCTTGTAGTGGTCATTTCGATCCAAAGAAAACAAGGGGAAAGGTGCTTCAATGTGGTTTTCCTGGCCTACGCATTTCAAAGATGCATTGGAGTTTTGTAAAACTTGTGATCGCTGCCAGATGTTAGGAAAAGTCTCGCAATAAAACATGATGCCTTTGAACCTCATTCTTACAATCGAAACCTTTGACGTTTGGGGTATTAACTTTATGGGCCCATTTCCCAACTCTTTCGGAAATCTGTACATTCTTCTTATTGTTGGTTACATCTCTAAATGGGTTGAAGCCATTTTATGTAACACAAATGACCACAGAGTTGAAAAATTCATAAAAGAAAACATCTTTTCAATGTTTGAAACACCTTGCACAATAATAAGCGATAATGGAACCCATTTTTGTAATCGTTCATTTGAAACTCTAATGAAGAAATACTTGATAACCTACGAGTTATCCACTCCTTATCATCCCCAAACTTGTGGTCAAGTTGAAGTTTCCAATCGCCAAATCAAGCAAATTTTGAAAACTTTAAGTAAAAGTCAAAAAGATTGGTCACAAAAATTGACAGATGCACTTTGGGTTTATGGAGATGCGTATAAAACAAATATAGGGATGTTTCCTTTAAGTTTAGTTTATGGCAAAGCAGTCACTTACCTGTTGAACTTGAACATAAAGCCTTGTAGGCGGTTAAGAATATAAACTGTAATCTTGAAAAAGCTGGCGAAAAAAGAAAATTGCAACTCAATGAATTAAAGGAGATTAGAAACGACGCGTATGAAAATGAGAAAATTTACAAAGAAAGAACAAAAGTTTTTCATGACAAGTCAATCTTAAAAAAACATTTTCGCCAAATCAAAGAGTTCTTTTGTATGATTCTCGACTTCATTTGTTCCCTGTGAAAATAAAATCAAGATGGATAGGACCATACGTGGTACGTACTATTTTCCTTATGGTGCTATAGAAATAGAAAACCTTAGGAATTGATCGATTTCTAAAGTCAATGGTCATCGTTTAAAACCTTGCTTGGAGTTGGTGAGTGATCAAGAGGAGGACCTCATGATTCTTCATGAGCCTATGTCAAGTATGAAACTTTAACCCTCTCTTGTAAATATATACATATTTTTCTCTGTTACACTCATTATATCATGCGTTGACTACGGGGACACAGTCAAAAGCAAGTGTGAGGGGGAGTCTCATGTTTTTTTGATTTTTCATAGTTTATTTGTTGCATTTCCTTTCAAAAACAAAAAAAACACCCAAAACAAATCATTATTTTTAGCATGTTGTTTTACTTTTGAAGAATATGATATATTAAGTATATGTTTTTTGTTATTAAATTGAAATTTTTGAAAAATTACTTGTCTCAACAAAAATTAAGAAGAGAAGTTTGATTAGAAGTAGTTATGGTTTAACTAGTATATAGAAAGGTTTACGGGTGATAATTATGAAGTATATCCTAATTATAATCTTTTTTTAAAAGAGTGGTTGATTTAAAGCAAAGGTGACAACATTTTTGATCTTCTAAGTTAATTGGTGCTAAGATGATTTTGCATACCTCTCTCGTTTAAAAAAATTCATAATAATAAGAAATAACTAGGGTCTATTGTTTGCACCAAAATTGGTCACAAACACCCAATTGTCGATGAAAGCACCCATTTACAATCACGGATCACAGATAATAAGTATGTAGAGAATTCAAAATGAAGAACACTTAGAAAATTTAGAAGAAAGCAGTAAAGAACACAGAGTTTATAGTGGTTCCGCAATCCGGCCTACGTCCACATTGAATTTGATGATTTTATTGATGTATACTTACTGGTTATGACAAATTACAACTGAATACAATAAAAAATTTGAGTACAGTGATGAATCCGGCAGACTCTGGACGTAGAAGAAAAAAAGGTCCATTTTCTATAGACTCTGGGATACTATTTATAGGCGTAGGCTGCAAATATCTCGCTCAAATCTCGGAAGACCACTTCTGGCACGTGTGCGGGCCCACACGATCGATCCCATGTGATTTTGACTCGATCTGTGATCAATACGAACGAATTTCATATCGATCAAGATTTTTCTCGATTGAGTCGAAATTGAGCATGAACATTCTTTAGGTTGTATGTAAGCTCTCGTGAAAATTTCGTAGCATTTGGACTTGTAGATTGTGAGATATGATCGATGCAAGTTCGTGTTTTTCGAAGGTTTTCTCCTTCATATCGATCGTTATTGCACTGTTTGCACTCGATCGTTGTTGCACTGTTCATACTCGATCGCTGCTACGCGGTTCGTATCGATCGCCTCTTAACTTGATGGATACGAACAAGTCCCTTCACTTGATGCATAAGAACAAGACCCTTCACTTGATGCATACAAACAAGGCCCTTCGCTTGATGGATACGAACAAGACCCTTCACTGAAGGATACAGACAAGACCCTTCACTTGATGGATACGAACAAGACCCTTCACTTGATGGACAAGAACATTTGATTGCTTGAATTGCATCGATCATATCTTGAGCATACGAACTCCGATTGACCTGAAATATGGAATGCTGGCTTTCATGCTTTTCCTTGTCATGTCTTGTCAATTGTAGCCTGATTCGGACTCGGACAAAATTCGTCGATATCCGTAGCGAAACAGTGTATAACCAATATCTGGGACGAACTGTTCTTAATTTTCAGTCAATTTTTTGGTGTCACGGCCTTACCAAAAGGCAGGATAACACTTGGCCCCTAAAACATGCCTTGCGATAGGAAGGTGTGTTTTGCAGTTCGATAAGCTGGATGTTCATATCCTGTTAATGATCTGCAAAGAAATTGATAATCTTGTCCGACTGTGAATAGTGATCGTTCGCGATCGGATGTCGTTGGAGGCGAATGATGACCGCTCGGGTCGGGTGTCGTTCATGGCGAACGGTGAACGTTTGCGGTCGGGGTGTCATTCGAGGCGATTTGTGATCGTTCATGGTCGGTTATCATTCGACCATTCGCGGTCGAGTGCCGCACGAGACGAATTGTGATCGTTCGCAATCGAGTGCCGTGCGAGGCGAGTTGTGTGTGCCTGGGGGACTTAGTATCATTATTATCAGATTTCACGTTCGAGTGAGTTTCTGAGTTGTTGGTTATGGCGGTTTATCGCCATCTTAGAGCATGCCCGAGGACCGTTCGCGATCCCTTACATGTGTAAGTGGCTTAGCTGTTATGGAATCACAAATAGCATATTTACATTCAAAATAAGTCTTTCAACAGAAATGTCTAACAAAATCAAGTCCAAACATGAGAAATAGAAAACAAAAGCAAAAAAGGGATGTCAAAGTGCAAACATCTACACTGATGCAATTTATAGTCGTATTAGAGCATGCCCGAAGATCGTTCATGATCCTGTACATGTGTAAACTGACTTTATCATGTCGGTGTGGAATTTGCCACTTATTCGTCGTTATTTCAAACAGTTAATGATAAGCTGACGCTTTGATCCTGAGTCGTCCCCACTTGGTGCAGGCGGTGGTCGTTCTTATCCCGCCTTCGTGGCTCCCCTTCTCACATACCGCAATAGCAGATCATTCCGGATATGCCCTTCAATCTCACCCTTCAAGTGCCTGCAATCATATGAGTTATGACCATTCAACTCCTGGAATAAGAAATACTTGTCAGATCTTCTTTTATTGCCGGTCGAATCCCTTTTCATTGGCTTTTGATAAGGAATCTGCCCCCGGTATCCTGGTAGATTCGCTCCAAACTCTCATTCAACTCTGAATAAGTGGTGAAACGCAGCTCCCTCCGTGATCGCTTTGACCTATCGTCATTATCTTTCGTTTTCCGCTTCCTTTTATCCTTGCCAGAATCCTTCCTGGGTGGGTCTCCACCTTTTACTGCATAAACATCAACTCCTTTTCCTTCCTCTCTTTCAGCATTAGCATCATCCAATTGTAGAAACTTTGCGTCTTCATGATAGAACTCTCGCGGATCCATAGGTGGATCTCTAGTCAACGAATTCTTGAACTCTGTACCATCAGCTATTCCGGATACAGCTATCATCATAACCATGTGTGAGAAATGCGGATTACGGATCTTAAGGAAAAGATTAGCACTAGAGGAGGGGGGTGCATAGTGTTAATAAAGAATTACTAAATCTTTTTAATTTATGTCAATTTAGACACAAAAGTATGCAATATACAAACACAGATATGATCACAAAAACAATCACAGATGCAGAAATAAAATAAAAGCAGTAAAGGAAAGAACACACCAGATTTTATACTGGTTTGGAGTTACCCTATATCCAGTCCCGCAACACAAGTACAGATTTCCTTTCAAAAGCAATTGTACAATTACACCCTCGGTTTCAAGGCTATGAGGTACACCCTCCAGAATTTCGATACTCTGGGTAGACATACTTGATTTCCGGGCCACAAGTTTACCCAATTGATTTACCAAGGCTACAATCACACCTTTTCCCTTTTGATTGATTTTCAAGGCTACAATCACACCTTTTCTCACTTAATAAATTACAAAGAAGTCTATAACTCTGAATAGCACTGACAATCTTGTAGAGATAGTGATAGAGAATCAAACTAGAAGTAATCGAGTATGATTCAATGTTGATTTCGGAATAGTAATGATAAGAATATGTATTAAGAAATGAGGAAGAAGAAGAGTGAAAACCAGAAAATTATGATTGAAAATTCGTTGAAACTGACCCCTATTTATAGAAGAACAACAGCCATGACCATTCATGAAGAGTTATGGAGAATAGACACTTCGTTTGAAATTTGAATTTTCGAATCAAACTATCACCATGTCGACATGGTCATGCTATGCATGTCGACATCCCAAAGGATTTTTTGGTTTTTTTGGTTTTCTTTCAAAATAACCTTTATCTTATATAAAAACTATTTTAAACTTTATAAATATACTTGACTATAGTTAAAATTCATAAGTAAATATAAAGAATAATATACATAGATTTTAACTATAATTTTATATTTAAATATAAGTATAAATATTTTAAAGTTAAATATATTATTTAAAAAGATAGTTTAAAATCAAGAGTAATTTGACTTTGAAAATAAAGGTGTTTTAGAGGTTAAAATTATTTAAAATCAGGATCGAGAGTTTTGAATATTTTAAAAGGAAAGTTTTGAAAACAGGATATAATTTTGAAAAATCATTTTGAATAAAAGTTAGCGGATACAAAACAAAGTTCCACTAGATTTTTCGTACGTTCCATCCTACCTAGGGTTCCATCCCTTTAACGGGCTCGAAGTGGATTCCATTCCACGAATAAATTGGATTTTAAGATGCCGGTACTTTTCTACGAGTTTTAACAAAAAATCCTTATAATAATAAAAAATACTTATCCTTGAAATCTTGAACTCTTGATAGTCCCGATACTCATGAGTCTTCTATCTTGATATTCTATCTTGATATCTTGAATCTCTATACTGTACAGTCTTCATTCTTAGTACCTGCATGGTTAAATCCTGCATATACATATATATCTAAACTTATAATGTTAGTATTTATATTTTATAATCTATTCTAAGGTTGTTATCATCAATACCATCATCTCACGGATTAACAATCTCGCCCTTTCGATGATGACAACCTTTCTTTATAAAATATTATTTCTATTCTAATAACTCCTTCTAAAACTAACAACTCCCCCTTAATCTATATGTAACTACCCTATTTTATATTTCTCCCCCTTTGTCATCAACAAAAACTTACTCTAAACTAGATAACTCCAAACTATATAACTCCCCCTAAAACTATTACTCTATGACATGTGATTATAATGATAGCGTTATCATAAATAATCAACACTTAAGTCTAATACTAAAACATAGTCCTAAACTATTAACTCTCCTAACTAAGAATTCACAATAATACTCATAATAAAAACACATATAAGAACACGAGTTGTTTATTACGTATATGGTTGTATTTACATGTGCGTTTGAAAACATAAAAACACAAACAACAACGGAAGGAAAGAAAAGAAACTAATGTGTGTTTCTGAACATAGGAGATCTATGAATCGAACAGTTTGGATAGTGGAAACAGAAATTTCCACGTTGTTCGACAAGATTCCCATTTTTGTCGAAACACACTTCTCCAACACACACTACTTGGTCATCATCCTCCTCATGTGCTTCTTCCATGGGTTCTTCTTCTTCTTCGTCGTTGGCCTCTTGTTCTTGATTGAGTGAAGAGTCTTCATCGATCAAGATAGGGTTGGCCTAGTTGTTCATTAGGAATTTTTGAAAATTCCTAAGAATCTTGCCTTGTCTTTCCTGTTCCTTTTCCATACGAAGTTGAGTTACTTGAATTTCATTTAACATCTGAAGTACATCAATCATATACTCCTCTATTTCGTTACACAAGCAAGAGTAGTGCGTTGGAATGGACCAGAAGTAGGAGAGGGAAATGAGAAAGTTGATTTTATGTTTGATTTTGAGGATGAAACCACGATTTTATTTATTTCAGAAGAGAGAATGAAGAGAAAACAGAGATAATGAATGAAAAGTCAAAATTGAGAAGAATATATAACTAAATTTTTGAATTTTGGTGGGAAATTTTATAAAAAAAATCAAAAACATTATATGTCGACATGTATACCTAGGGGATGTCGACATGGTCTTTTTAAAATTTAACTCTTTGATTTATTTTGATACAAATTGTTAATTATACTTGTTATTTATATTTTATATTTCAGTTATAGAACAAATTCCTAATTATCTTCTTAATTTAGTAAATATTGATTCATTTAAAGGTTTTGTTAAGATATCAGCAATTTGATTTTCAGAATTGATATAATCGAGAGTAACTACTCCTTGCTTATATTATCTTTGAGAAAATGATGTATGATATCAATATGTTAAGTTCAAGCATGTTGAGTAGTATTTTTGGATAAATTTATCGCACTCGTATTGTCAAAATAAATTAGAGATTTTGAGAAATTTAAACCAAAATCTTTTAAGGTTTGTTGCATATATATTACTTGAGAATAAGCCAAAGCAGCAGAAATATACTATGCTTCAATTGTTGATAAAGAAACTGTATTTTTCTTTTTACTAAGCCAAGAAATCAGAGAATGCCCCAAAAAGTGACAAGTCCCACTTGTACTTTTTCGGTCTGATTTACAACCAGCATAGTCAGAATCATAGTAAGATACTAAGTCAAAAGAATCAATTTTTGGGTAGAATAAACCATAATCAGACGTGTGTTTAACATATCTTATGATTCACACGGCTTTTAAGTGAGTCTCTTTAGGTTGGGATTGATATCTGGCACAGAGACAGACACTATGCATGATATCAGGTCTACTAGCAGTAATATAGAGTAATGAGCCAATCATTCCTCTACATAATTTTTGATCTACATCTTTCGAGAGATCTTTTTTACTAACGTACTCATTGGTTGCCATAGGAGTGGGTTTTCCACTCGCAGTGGTCAAACCAAATTTACTAATTAGGTCTTTAGCATATTTTTCTTGACTAATAAAGATAACATTATCTAATTGTTTTATTTATAATCCTAAAAAGAAATTTAATTCACCCATATGACTCATCTCAAATTCTTTTTTCATTATTTCAGAAAATTCTTTATTCATTTCAAAATTAGTTGAACCAAAAATGATATCATCAACATAACTTGTATTAGTTGAATATCATTTTTATTTCTTTTAATAAAAAGAGTATTATCTACTTTACCAATTTCAAAATTAGATTGCAATAAATAAGTTCTTAGTCTATCATACTAGGCTCTAGGAGCTTGTTTTAGACCATATAGTGCTTTTTTAAGTTTGTAAACATGATTTAATAATTTATCATTTTCAAAAAGTGGTGGTTGTTCGACATATACTTCTTCATTTACAAATCCATTTAAAAAGGCGCTTTTAACATCCATTTGAAATAATTTGAAATTATTATGATTTGCAAAAGCAAGTAGAATCATAATGGCTTCTAATCTTGCTACGGGAGTAAAGGTTTCATCAAAATCTATACCTTCTTCTTGACAATAACCTTGAGCGACTAAACGAGCTTTATTTCTAACTACCTCTCCTTATTCATTCATTTTATTTTTATAAACCCATTTAGTTCCAATTATAGTTTTATTTTCTGGTCTAGAAACAAGTTCCCAAACGTCATTTCTAGTAAATTGATTTAATTCTTCTTGCGTAGACAAAATCCATGAATCATCAGTTGATGCTTCTATTGGATTTTTGGGTTTGATAGTTGATATAAAAGCTACATTACTCATTTGACTTAGTTGATTTCTAGTTTTAACAACAGGTTGCATATCTCCCAGTATATTTTCTATAGGGTGATCTTTTAAAAGTTTTGTCCTTTTATTAGGATGATCAATTTCATTATTAGTTTCAATAGGTTCTTGATTTTCAGTGATTAAATCCTCTTCATAATTTATATCTTCAAAAATTTTGAAATTTTCATCAAACGAAACATGCATTGTTTCTTCAATGGTATTAGTTTTTAAATTAAACACTATGTACGCTTTACTTCTATTAAAATATCCGATAAAGATACCTTTGTCGGATTTAGGATCGAATTTATCTAAATTATATTTTGTATTTAAAATAAAGAATTTACTTCCAAAAATTCTGAAATAAGATACCTTAGGTTTCTTCGAATAAAGAAGTTCATAAGATGTCTTATCAGTTAGAGGTCTAATTAAAGTTCTGTTCAAAATATAACAGGCGGTAGCAACTGCTTCTGCCCAAAAATTCTTTGGTAAATTACTATCTGTAAGTATAGTTCTCGCACACTCTTGAATCGTCCTATTTTTATGTCCTACTACTCCGTTTTGTTGTGGAGTTCTCGGAAATGAAAAATTGTGAGTTATTCCCTTTTTATTGCAGAATTCCTCAAAACTTTCATTTTCAAATTCACCACCGTGATCACTTCGAATAGTTATAATTTTTAGAGAAAATTGAGTTTGAATTATTTTTGAGAATGTCTTAAAACATTCAAAAGTATCACTTTTATGTTTCAAAAATATTATCCATGTAAGTCTAGAATAATCGTCTACAATTACAAAGACATATCTACTATGATTTATTGATAAAATTTGAGATGGACCAAATAAATCAAGATGAAGTAATTCAAGAGGTTTTGAAGTTGAAATCATATCTTTTAACTTAAAAGAATTTTTTCTAAGTTTTCCTAATTGACAAGCATCACATAAGCTATCTACTTTAAAATTCATTTTAGGAAGACCTCTTGCTAAATCATGTTTTGACAGTCTAGATAGGAGTTTGAAATTCAAATGCCCAAATCTCTTCTGCCAAATCCAAGGGTCACTTGTATTTGCCAACAGACACAGGTTATCATTTGAAACTTTCATACTGAGAATAGATATATTCTTTTTCCTGACTCCCTCAAATATAATTGTTGAATTATTATCTTCAATGTTACATTTATCTTTTTAAAATTTAATTTTATAACCTTTATCACATAGTTGACTTATACTTAGCAGATTATGTTTCAGATTCTTAACTAGCAAAACATTAGTAATAGTAGGAGTTTCAGAATTACCGACTTTGTCAATGCCAATCACATATCCTTTTGAATTGTCTCCAAAGTTAACCAATCCTCCGTCTTTGTATATTATATCATTCAATATATCTAGATTGCCAGTCATGTGTCTAGAACATCCACTATCAAGTATCCGTTTGTCCTTTCTGATCTGCACAATTTGTCCGTTGTGGATTGATTCCTCAACACCCATAAAGCATGATTCCTGCACATCAAACAATTTTGGTAGATAACTTGAATTTGAATATTGATTATATTCATACTTATGAAACAATGATGATTTGAATACTTCTAAATTAGTATTAATGAATATTGCCATTTTAAAAACTTTTCAAAAATCAGATTATGAAACTTTGAAAACCTTGCTCTGATACCAATTGTGAGAAATGCGGATTACGGATCTTAAGGTTAAGATTAACACTAGAGGGGGGGGGGGTGAATAGTGTTAATAAAGAATTACTAAATCTTTTTAATTTATGTTAATTTAGACACAAAATTATGAAATATACAGACACAGATATGATCATAGAAACAATCACAGATGTAGAAATAAAATAAAAGCAGTAAAGGAAAGAACACACCGGATTTTATACTGGTTCGAAATTACCCTACATCCAGTCCCGCAACACAAGTACGGATTTCCTTTCAAAAGCAATTGTACAATTACACCCTTGGTTTCAAGGCTACGAGGTTCACCCTCTAGAATTTCGATCCTCTGGGTAGAGATACTTGATTTCCGGGCCACAAGTTTACCCAATTGATTTACTAAGGCTACAATCACACCTTTTCCCTTTTGATTGATTTCCAAGGCTACAATCACACCTTTTCTCGCTTAATAAATTACAAAGAAATCTATAACTCTGAATAGCACTGAGAATCTTGTAGAGATAGTGATAGAGAATCAAACTAGAAGTAATCGAGTATGATTCAATGTTGATTTCGGCAGAGTAATTATAAGAATATGTATTAAGAAATGAGGAAGAAGAAGAGGAGTGAAAACCAGAAAATTATGATTGAATATTCGTTAAAACCGACCCCTATTTATAGAAGAACAACAACCATGACAATTCATGAAGAGTTATGGGGAATAAACACTTCTTTTGAAATTTGAATTTTTGAATCAAACTGTCACCATGTCGACATGGTCATGCTAGGCATGTCGACATCCCAAAGGATTTTTTGATGTTTTTTGATTTTCTTTGAAAATAACCTTTATCTTATATAAAAACTATTTTAAACTTTATAAATATACTTGACTATAGTTAAAATTCATAAGTAAATATAAAGAATAATATATATAGATTTTAACTATAATTTTATATTTAAATCTAAGTATAAATATTTAAAAAAGTTAAATATATTATTTAAAAAGAGAGTTTAAAATCAGAAGTAATTTGACTTTGAAGATGTTTTTGAGGCTAAAATTATTTAAAATCAGGATCGTGGGTTTTGAATCTTTTAAAAGGAAAGTTTTGAAAACATTTTGAAAACAGGATATAATTTTGAAAAATCATTTTGAATAAAAGTTAGCGGATACAAAACAATGTTCCACTAGATTTTTCGTAGGTTCCATCCTACTTAGGGTTCCATCCCTTTAACGGGCTCGAAGTGGATTCCATTCCACGAATAAATTGGATTTTATGATGCAAGTGCTTTTCTACGAGTTTTAACAAAAATTCCTAATAATAATAAAAAATACTTATCCTTGAAATCTTGATAGTCTCGATACTCATGAGTCTTCTATCTTGATATTTTATTTTGATATCTCGAATCTCTATACTGTACAGTCTTCATTCTTAGTACCTGCATGGTTAAATCCTGCATATACATATATATCTAAACTTATAATGTTAGTATTTATATTTTATAATCTATTCTAAGGTTGTTGTCATCAAAACCAACATCTCACGGACTAACACCATGGATGGATCTGGTTGATCCACTGATGCTGCCACTACATTGTATCATGTCAGAAAACTTCTTAAAGATTCTCCTACCTTTTACTTCAATGTTGTCAAACTCATCACATTCTTGGGCCATGAAATATGAACTCTGAACTGTCCCATAAAATTTTCAATCAACTCGGTCCATGTTCCAATGGAACCGCTCTCTAACTGCCTGAACCATAGTGCCGCTATGTCTGTCAAATATAATGGAAATCACCGAGCCATGACCTCCTATGATGCCCCCATTACCTCCATATGCCTTATGTATCTGGTCAGATGAACTGTAGGATCTGTCCTCACATCATATGTTTCCAATGTTGATAGTCTGAATTCTGGTGGATTTCTAGCCATTTTAATCACAGGAGAGAAAGGATTCCTGTTCACATCTTCTAGATCTCTGTTTTCTAATCCACCTCTCATGGATCCTCTGACCATTTCTGTCAAGCTATCACTGTCTCCAAGCTGTAATCCTTGTACATTGCCTCCGATCTGCCCCTCGAGTTCATGAGGGTTTGTTGGAATCTGCTCTTCTGGACGAGCATCCACTCCTCTGTTAGCTCCTTGCGGTCTAATCTCAGTCGGTATCCTACCTAAGGTTGGATCAACACGCTCCAAGGGAGTGCCCCCTAATTCAGGAGCTATCCCTGATGATCCTATTTTATCTGGTTCCTGATTTGGTCCTTCCGGTCTCGCTACGTTGGTCTGAACTCCAATAGCTCCAGCTGATCCTGCTTGCTCAATTCGTCTGAAAATGTTCTGCATCATCTCTTCTTGCCTTTTGTATAGCTCCTCATGCATGGCTTCCATCATCATCTCCATCTCATCCTTGGTGATGAAAGCGGAAGTCTGATTAGCCCCTGAGGAGGCTTCTTGACTCCCTTCATGATGACTCCTCTCCTTTCTTTGTCTTCTTGCTGATTGCCTAGTCATAATTGTCCGGATCTAAGTCTTCAAGCCTTCAAATTTGAAGTCCAAGCGGTAGAACTCATGAAAGCTACCCTTTTCAGTGGAAGCACCAAAATGTTTGCATCGAAATTGGTCACAGACACCCAATTGTCAATGAAAGTACCAATTTACAATCATATATCACTGATAATAAATATGTAGAGAATTAAAAATGAAGAACACTCAGAAAATTAAGAATAAAGCAGTAAAGAACACAGAGTTTATAGTGGTTCGGCAATCCGACCTATGTCCACTTTGAATTTGATGATTTTATTGATGTATACTTGCTGGTTATGACAAGTTAAAACCGATTACAATAGCAAAATTCGAGTACAATGATGAATCCGGCAGACTCTGGACGTAGAAGAACAAATGGACCATTTTATGTAGACTCTAGGATGTTATTTATAGGCGTAGGCTACAAATATCTCTCTCGGATCTCGGGAGACCTCTTCTAGCACATGTGCGGGCCCATGCGATCGATCCCCTGTGATTTTGACTCGATCCATGATCGATACGAACGAATTTCATATCGATCAAGATTTTCCCGATCGAGTCCAAATCGAGCACGAACATTCTTTAGGTTATACGTAAGCTCCAGTGAAAATTACATAGCATTTGGACTTGTAGATGGTGAGATATGATCGATGCAAGTTCGTGTTTTTCAAAGGTTGTCTCCTTCGTATCGATCGTGTTGCACTGTTTGCACTCGATCGTTGTTGCACTTTTCATGCTCGATCGCTGCTACCCTGTTCGTACTCGATCGCTACTGCACTGTTCGGATCAATCGCTGCTGCACTGTTGGTACTCGATCGCTGCTGCACTGTTCGCAGCGATCGTTGCTGCACTATTCGTAGCGATCGCTGCTGCACTGTTCGTATCGATCGCTGCTGCACTGTTCGTATCGATCGCCCCTTCACTTGATGGATACGAACAAGACCCTTTACTTGATGGATACGAACAAGACCCTTCACTTGATGATACGAACAAGACCCTTCAGTTGATGGATATGAACAAGACCCTTCACTTGATGGATACGAATAGTTGATTGCTTGAATTGCATCAATCATATCTTGAGCATACGAACTCCGATTGATCTGAAATTTGGAATTTTGGCTTTCATAATTTTGCTTGTCATGTCTTGTCAATTGTAGCACAATCCGGACTTGGACAAAATTCGTCGATATCCATAGCGAAATAGTGTATAACCAATATTTGGGACGAACTGTTCTTGATTTTCAGTCAACTTTTTGGTGTCACGGCCTTTCCAAAAGGCGGGATAACATCTATGTTCACACGTAAGTGTGTACACTCGCAGCGCTCCATACCCTTCTCACATAAGCACGAAAGGCAGTGCATGATTGATATATCCGGCCTAAGTATATCTGAGTTAGGTGTATGTAAATAAAATAATAATAATAATAATAATAAACACCTAGATTCATGTGCTCATACACAAGTATGTATACTTGTCGTGCTCTGTACTCTTCTCATGTAAGCCCGAAAAGCAGTGCATGGTCGATATATCTTGCCTCAATATATCTGAGTTAGGTGTGTAAATAATAATAATTTTAATATTTTTCAAAATAAAGAGAGAAAGCAATTACAATCGAAGCACTATCTTCACATAATTGATTTTACTTGTTATTCAAAAAAAAATGCCACTTTGCAAAACTTTGATAATCAACTAAAGGATTCATTTCATAGTTGCACTATGTTATTAACCGAAATAACTCGCCAAACCATGGTCTAATTGTGATGATAAATTAATTTTTATTGGAAGTTTTGATCAGTAAAAAGATGAAAATTTGTTGATAATAACCAAGACTTATATCTAACTTACTCGTATCAATTTAAAAGTAAATTCTTCATTTATAAATATTTTTGAAAACTTATATCATGCAGTCACATTAGAATTTGCATATCCATTTGGATTTTATGGATAGTGTCCGCTAAAAACCCTCAAGAGATAACACTTGTCCTACTTGGGACACCTAGAGGTTCAACGACTTGTTGCATATGCTCAATGCAATCGTGTTTCCTGTGAAAGTAGATTTATTCTAGTTTTATTTATTTAAGGATGAATAAAAAGCTAAGTGTATGGGTATTGATGTGCATATAAAAGTGTACATTTATACTCTCATACTTAATCTTCTTTTATTAAAATAAATAAGCATATTAGGGTATTTTACAGGTTTTAACCAAAATCTAAAAAGTTTTGAAAACATCATCCATTCATCTTCATTCAGGGGAAAAACGGTAATTTTATGTACGAATTAAATTGGGGAAAATTATTTACACATGTTAATTTTATTTTGTAGGAAACTGAGTGCAAATTGGATGAAACTTGATAGATATATGCATGCACAAATATTCAAAGCTAAGGAATAAAGAGAATAAAAGAATTCATGCAAATGGAGGAGAACACATTCCCACTAACTAAAGGACCTTAATTAAAAGCGCATGCATATGTTAATAGAGATTTAAAGGCAAAAGCACATGTTAATAGGGATTAATTAATTCCCTAATGATTATTTAGAGGCTACACAAACTCAAGGGTATTTTAGGTAGCTCCCTAAAAATGAAAGTAGGGTTTTAGACATGTATAAATACCCCCTTTATGATTCACGTAATAATCCTCTTCTTCTTTATGCAAGTTGTAGCACAAAATCAATCTTAAATAAAATGTCTCTTTAATGGCTTCTTAGCCTTGTTCTTTTTTTATGCAATTTTATTTTATGCTTTTTACTTTGTGTTATCTTATGCTCTCTTCTAATTCATGCAATTAGTTTAGATTTATTTTATGCAAGTAGTTAATTCTCTTTTCTTTTAATTAGCTCTTATTTTCCTTCATGTTTATGTTGAAATCACTTTATGTTAATATATATTCAAATATGAGAAGATAAACCCTTCAGTTTAGGGGTAATGAATCTTTCATGAATCATATTAAATTAACATAATGATTTCATGTATGATCTCTCTTTTGTGCTTAATGGAAATTTTGATGTGTTTGGAATTTTGTTGTTTAATGTTGAATCTGATAGCCTATGTTGTCATAAAAAATTGTCTATGCTTAATTAAATATAAACACAAGTTTCTCTTTCATATAAATATGATTTTTGACAATGAAAGCTAAATTAGAATCAAAATTTGATGCTCTACGTTACTAATGCATAGTAAATAGATCATACTTAAAATAGATTTTATTTTTGGTTATATGTCATTTTCATGAGAGTTGATAAGTGGGTTAGAGGTTGTGTTAGAGTTTGATGGTTTAATTGTGTTAGTTAATAATACAATTAGGCCATACTTAAAATAAATACATCCACTAATTGCACAAATGATTAAAATGAGATAATACAAATTTATTGTGTGTTGATTTGTTCGAACATGAAAGTGGATTTACCTCTGAATTGCCTTATTAATCTCATAGTTTTATTCCACTTTTGATCTAGTTTTATTTCAATTCTTTTACAATTTAGCTAAATCTCCTCTTAATTTTTGGGCTAATTTGATGGAGTAATTTTAGAATTTAATTCTTTCCATATGAATCGACTCGTACTCACATACATACTACAATTGTATGTATGCGCTTGTAATTTTTATTACGATATATTTTCGGCGGTATTCTAATCGATAGAACTTTCCATCGTTCAATAGAACCACTAGACAAGTGCTTAAAGAGATTTAGTATAGAAGCATTAAAAGCAGAAAATGCGAATGATAGAGACAAGCTGATTACAATTCGATCAGGGCTAATTTAACAAATACCATTTTGGAAGGAGCTTCATATAAATTAAAACGACCTGCCTTTCTCTCCAAAGAAACATGCATCATTATTAAGAAAGAAATGGATGGAAAAGAGAAAATATAGAGAAGAAAGAAAGAAACAACATAAGAATCTCAACAGTGGAACGAATAAATTATATTTATCACATAAATATTACGTAGTATCATATACATCAGAGTTACACAGCTTATACCAAACATACTAGACAGTTATTAACAACTGTCTAGTTATACAACTCAATATACAATACAGATATCAACATAGAGATCAACATAGCGGAATCACTATATATCTACAACGCTGAAGCCTCCTGCTCCATGACTCCTCCAGAATTTGTCAAAGCTAACCTGAATCCCTTGGCTACTCGTAAAAATTTGAGTACCCAAGAGTTTAATAAAACAGAAATAAACTCCGGGTCAGACATGAGTCTGGTGTGAGTAAACGGGTTAAAGTTGCTTAACTTTAAAAAATCTTTGAAAACAAAGGTATCACGTAAGACTCCCCACACATAAACATGGGTAAGTTTTTTACCTCACGCTAACCAAAATTTTGATAGAAAATTTTTGTGATATTATAATAGGGTCTAGGGTTTTCAAATAAATAACAAATAGCCGAAATTGTTACGTTTATTAAATTCCAGCATACATAGGTTTACAATCAAATCCGAAGGCACTTATTGGAGATCGGATTTCCATACAATGGCAGGGCTACTGGGGTACTGCCCATCACAGTACATTGCCTAGATCAACGTACCGAGGATTACTCCCAGCCCTCTGCAACACAAGGCCAGAACCATCCCCTACTGGACAATCCCGAACAAGACAACCCCGACAGTTGGAGCTTACAACCGTCCACACAGCCGAATAAAAGGGACCTCTAGACAGGGGAAAATCTCGTCCTACTTGGGTGCTACCCACTTAGCCTTGCCGCACCTCTCCTGTTTTAGCTATTCCCGGTTGATGAGGCTTGAGGCTACGATAACCTTAATAGAACACATCTATCTTAGAATGCACATCATCCACCGGACGATGTTCTGAAAGCATTCAATCCATACAAGTTCGTTCCGGGTTCGAACAAAACCTAAGGCATTATCTCGTTACACTCATTTTGGAATCACCCTCAGAGTTAACGACAATAACCCTTCCATTCTAAAACTCCATCTTGATCTTCACTTTGAGATGTCATGACCTAACGTTTAACTTGGATCGATATGGTTTTCGGATATTCAAATCTGGAAACCCGATCCCGGTCTCATCGAAATCCAAATGTATTTTAAACAAGTTGTTTAAAGGTTTAAACAATTCAATTCAATTTAATTCAATATTTGAATTCACACAGCATCAACACAGATAAATATCACACATTAATCACTGATATATCAAATATCATACCATAGAATATCCTAACATATCATCCAATAGATATCAACCAATTCAGATATTCTACTCAAACAATCATCCATAAGCAACAATTATTAATCCCTATTATAATTAATTTAATTAATTTAAATCAAATCAATTACTTAAGAATTAATCACTTAACTTTGCTTAATCATACATTAATTAATTACAATCCCTTTAACCAATTAACATCCTTTAAATATCCATCTAAACTAATCACCTTGATTAATTATTCTTCAATTACATAAAGTAATTATCCTTTAATTAATTTCACAAATTAATTATTCTTAACCATTTATAGTAATTAACCTTTAATTACTCTCATTAATTACATTAAGTAATGATCCTTAATTAATTATTTCCAATAATTAATTAATTATAATTCATTACATTAATCCTTAATTAATTATATTAATTAATTATACTTTAATTAATCACTTCCATTAATCAACCTCAATTAATTATAAACAGTAATTACCATCTTAACTCTTTAATTAATAATATTAATCCTTTGATTAATTACACTTAGTAATTAATCCTTAATTACTTCTATTAAGTAATTATCCTTTAATTACTTCTCATTATGTAATTCCTTTTAATTAATTACATCCAGTAATTATACATTAATTACTTCGCTAAGTAATTACACTTATTAATCTTATTAAGTATTTATACTTAATTAATCACCAAGAGAATATCTTTAATTAATTAACAAATTAATTACAATTAGGTAATTTATCCCTTAATTACCCTTAAAACAAATTAATTAAATATTTAATTAATTATTCTTTAACTATTAATTAATAAACCTTAATTATCAATTAATACAAATTAATTACAGATTAAGTACTTCTTAATTACCAGTTAATCAACCCTTAACTAACAGTTAATTAACCCTTAATTAATCTTTAATTATAGATTAAGTATCTCTTAATTATTAATTAATAAAACTTAATTATTAATTAATAAAACTTTATTAAGTATTTCTTAGTTACCATTTAATCAACCTCTAATTACTTGATTAAATAATTTCTACTTACAAATTAATTAATCTTTAAATTACTTAATTAATAATCCTTAATTATAATTAATTAACCTTTAATTAATTAATTATAACCCTCAATTAAATTAATTAAATCCTTAATCATTAGTTAATTAAATTATTATTTATTCTTAATTAATTACTTAATTAACCCTTTATACTTAATTAATTAAGTTAATTAATTATACTTAAATTTCTTAATTAACTTAATTAACCTCAAATCATTAAAACCATAACTATCTTAAGATAAAACCTTATTTTGCTTATGCCTTAATTATCATTAAAACATTTTATTAAAAAAATAATTTTACTTTGTTAATTCATTAATTAAGTTTTAAATGCTCATTCAACTTGATAAATTAAAGTTACAAATCACAACTTCCATTAAATAACTTTAACATTTATCAAATGACAGTTTAAACAAATTTTTAATTTAAAATTTTAAACTTGCCTTATAAAACTTTTAAAGACCTTTGAAAACTGTTTTAAACATTTTACCTTTAAATTACCGTTACATTTCATTTCTAACTTAACATTTAAAACAACTTTAAACTTTACTTAACCAAATTAAATTTAATCAAATTCCAAACTTCTTAAACAATGTTCAAAGAAAATAATTATTTATTTAAAGGAAATTTATAAAAGAAAGTTTAACCAAATTTATTTTTAAATTTCAAAAAAACTGTGTTTTGAAACCCTCCTTAAACCTATTTTAAAATGAGCTACTCTTCTCTCTTTTTAACTTAGTTTTAAATTTAAATTTAAAATCTGTAAAATCTTAAAACAGTATACCAGTTTTAAAACGCTCAGGCATTATTCGAGTTCAATGTCGAGCGAACATCTCACAGACTCGAGTTATAACCTGAGGTAAATCCTCTTCCTAGGCTAACACTCAACCCACTGACACACTCGCCTATGCATATGAACCGGCAATCAACGCCACCGCGGCCATCACCAATACCTTCCACACGTCAGCGATCCATCTTCCAACTGATTCCGACCATCCATACGTCACCACAAAACTCAAATCAAAATCGAGCTTCACAGATGAACCTCGAACCAAATCCACTGCTTCAAAACAACCCCGCATCAACGTCGCCGACCGCCATAGCTTCCCAAAATCCGGCCACGTCTCCGCGAATCATCCACGCAGCCACCTTCCAAATCCCAAGCGACTCGATGCCTTAGAAACGACGCAACATCCATTATTGTAAGTTCGACCAAAAATAGGGTTAAAACTTAAATTACCACACTGCCGTCGCCACATTACATAATGACCACATCCACCATTTTTGCCAAACACCCCGTAACTCTATCCACCTCCAGTAGAAACCCCGAGACTTCTCAACCCCTAGATCGCTAGAGATTGCCTCATATTCAATTTCCAGATATGCCCAAATTATAAACTCAAAAAATTATTAAAAATTAAGATTTTAGTCTTAAAAATCCTAACTTTCATAGTGGATTCGAATTATAATTTTGAAACAATAATTTGTAATGTTTGAATTTTAACATATTTCAAATTTTGTCTGCAATTCCCAAATTCCCAGAGAAGCTTTACTTTGATTTACTTAAAACTATTTTTAAGATTTAAATCTTTTTAAAACTAACAAGTTTTGTTTAGATCCTATTGTCTAAAATGAATCAGAGGGATGAGAAATTAATTTCCGTTTAAATAAATTTATTCTTTAACTCTAATAATTTAATTTTAACCAATGATTTATTTCAACAAATAATTAAATTTTAAACAAACTCTCCTTTATAAAAATCTTTTAGTGACCAATTAAACAAATAAATCACCGAAGTAAATTATTTTTGAACGCGCTAGCAACATTAAAATGTAGAGGTATATATTTATTTTAATTTTCTTCTTTGTAATTTCTTATAGCAAAATGACTTATATTTATTTTAAAAAATCAAATCTTTATATTCTTCCAAAGTCCTATAGATATAAAAATTACGTTTTGCCTAAATATATATTTTTATTCTAAAGAAAATAAATTTATCTTCCTAATATAATATACATTTTATACAGAAAAGTTTTTAACTTTACAGTAAACATTTCCTTCCTTCATAAATATATATAAAAGTCAAATTTTTAAACATTTCCTCACAACATTTTTACTTATATATATTTATAAAATAAATACACATATATGCCTTACTGTGATTTGAGGATTTTGATTTTTTTTTTCAAATTTGAAAACAAATAATAAAAAAGAAACCATACCCAAAACGCGTACTGCAGAAGCCAAATCGCGCGTTGTCAAAGCCTAGAACCACCGCGCGACTCCATGCCTACGCCCTCCACTGCTCTAACTTGCTAGCACCGCCGCCGAAAGCTCGAACCAAGCCATCACCGCGATGCGCCTCTGATTGCCGCGCAAACTCCACAAAATTGCGACATGGCCCTTCCCCCCTAAGCGAGAGCGCGCGCGAGCACTCGTCATCGCTGCCAAGGATGTCGCGACCACCTGCGACATGCGCGCAAACGACTCCCTCCTTCCTCGAATTCGATTGTTAGTCGTTTTTATTTATTTATGTATTTATTTATTTATTAAAACAAGGGGGAAACAAAGATAAAAGAAAGAAGGTTCTGAGGGTTTTTATAAGCGAAAAGGGGAGACCGTGATTTAATTGAGGGGAAAGAAGGCGTATAGGATAAGGTTGTAGTGATTTGATGTAGGATATTTTGAATTAAAACGATTAAATTATTTCCGAAGCGTCCCTACTTCGTATAACCACACGATTACTCCATACATTATGAATTTTGAAATCCGGCAATAATTCAATATTACGGATCCAACGGCACAGGTTTCGTTGAATTCCGAGACTGCGCCTCAGAAGGTTATGTTTAAATATTAAATTAAACGATATAATTTAAAATTGGACAAACCAATGTTAAACTCAAATTTTAACTCATCTATTATTTTCAGTATTATTAATATGAATTCTATAAGCCTTTAAAATATTTTAAACAAGCTTACTACCCCCGATTTAATATTTTACCCGATATTCAATTACTATTTTAATAATTAATTAATTCAATAGGTCGTTTTATTTATATTCTGAATCCTTTCTATCATATAGACCAAACTATTCATATTAAAATCATATTAAATTTCAAATTAAATATTTAAATCCAATTTAAATATTGCAAACTAATCGTTCAAAAATCTGGGTCGTTACAACAACCGCCCACACAGCCGGATAAAAGGGACCCCTAGACAGGGGAAAATCTCGTCCGACTTGGGTGCTACCCACTTAGCCTTGCTGCATCTCCCATGTTTTAGCCATTCCCGGTTGATGAGGATTGAGGCTACGATTACCTTTATAGAACACATCTATCTTAGAATGCTCATCGTCCACCTGACGATGTTCTGAAAGCATTCATGTGACGCCCCACCTCTATACCCACGCTAGCCAAGAACACTACGGTGTAGTGCTGTCAACTAGCACGGAGAATAAGGCTGTTGAGGAGCGGCCATCAATAGTTAGGCCTTACACTAGTATTGGTTATCTCGATAGGAGTGGTATATATATACATACATACATACATATATATATATATATATATATATATTCTTACATTTTTCATCTCTGATTTATTTTCTCCCATCGACATACCCCAATTCTAGTATAAAACGAACTACGATGGTTCGTAATAGTTTAGAACAGTAAATATAAAATATTACACAGATAATATAATGCGGAACACAAATAAAACAGAAAGTCTCATATATACAATAACTGATGTCAGTTACAATACATTCGATACAACACATATGACACGGTACATATGATACAACTACCACAGTCGACTCAGGAAGTTACATATACAAGTACATTAACGTATATAATATGCATGAATACATATCTTCCTATACAATTATACATACTACTACAAATGACGACGACTACTCCAAAAGATATGAAAGAACTTCATAGCTCTAGCAGCAACCCAAAGCAGAATATCTACAACCTGAAATACTCGGTCTGACCCAAGTATTAAATTCAAAAGAAAATAATACTCGGGTCAGTCTAATTCAAACTCAGTTATTAGTGCACAGAAGCAATAATAATTAAATAATGAATAGACGACAATAATTAAACCAAATCAGAATGCAATTCAAAATATTGAATTGAATAAACAAAACAGTTCAAACCATTGAAATATCAATTAAAATAACAATACGGGTAGGGCTGCAGTACTTGCACGCGTGCACTGCCTCGCCACTACGGAATATGAAATACGCAAAAGATCCATAAATCGAGACAAAATAAAATATCATACACGTCATACCGTATGGCTGTAGTTTACGCTTGCGTGCACTGCCTTGCCACTACAGTGATGATGTACCCAAAAGATCAACGAACCAAAATCAATGAAGGTTCAAATACCAATGCCACGGCCTTAATGGTCAAATAGACAAACATGGAAAATGTGCACGTATGTACATAATGAAAGTTCACAAACGAACACAAGGTCAAACCCGAGCTATTAGCTGGATTCAACACAAGTAAATTCGAAGAACAAACCCAATGGCAATCAAGTGGTACAAGGCCACATATATACTTACAGAAAATAGCTGTAACATACACAAAAATGCAGTACAGTGCACCACAAAGCAATCCCATATGAATATGCATACAGGGATGTCAAGTCAGGACCAAATGCCAACAATTGAATGTAGAATAAAGACCAGGCTTAATACAATTGGAGGTGGCAACATGGAACTACAAACTACAGGGATCACACACTAAGCATCATACAAATGAAAGAATTAACTGTGGATATAAATATCTCACTGTGACAATAGTACAAGAAACATGAACGACATTTCGACTCAATATATGATGTGCACAGCCACTAAAAACTGCATATACAACCAAATGAAAACAGGCTAGAGGAATTACAGTGTACTAGGGATGATCTACTACATAGTGCAGTAGATACTCATGAATTCAGCAAATTCAATGTGCACAGAGAAATGTACACAGGGGTGTACAATATCAACTACCATGTTCGACACACAATACAGGAAGCTATGTGTTGAATGGGTAGGCAAGTGAGTGCATCTTAAACCAAAGGAGGCACCAGTATCAAATACATGAATCTGGATAATGCAAGTATCACTATCAAGAACAAAGCACATTGCCGAAGCAACAACAAAGGGCGGTAACATTGAAATGGATCGAGGCTACAATAAGTATGTACTAATAAGAACACATACAGAGGAAAATTTCGAAAATTTTATCTTCTTACGCAAAGCCAAGATACTAATAGAAGTTGGTACAAAGTTACTAACATATACATGCAAGTACTTGTTTATATATGCATGAAAAGTTAGGCTACTGGAAATAGGTACATGCATATAGGTGTATGAAACTTATCTTATCTAAATAAACATTGTCGGGCAAGTACTTGATACATGTATACAAAGTGATGCCAAATGCCACTATAACAATTCAAAGCAAAATAATAAAGAACAGAGGATATATGATCGAAGTACTTGCTAAAAAGAACAAATCAAAGCAATACCATGAATTGAGTAATAGGCAGGTACAACCCAAAATTCGAACAGAGATGACCAAGAAAAAACGAACAATGTAAAACAATAATCAAAACTGAAGCATCGAAAAGTAATCGGACCAAATTCCATCAAGCACAGTGCAAAAGAGTTCAACCCAAATGGATCAATGGAACAAACACCACAGTTCGTAGGCTATCAGTTCAGTGAAAAAGAAAATGAAAGTGAACATCCAGCCTGGTACAATGTCACTAGGAAAACAACCATGAATTGATACAGTAAAGAGCATTCGAGGCAAGTTAATACTAGCATGAAGTACAACAGTCCCAAGACTGCAACAATGACAAGTCGAAGTCGACTCCAAATCAACCTCGTGGTGACCACGAAATTAATCCAAATCGGTACACAAAAATTCATATGGCCGAAGTCACAGGAAATCGTGGTGGCCATGAAAACTAGGAAATCAAGGAATCGAACTAAATCGAGTAAAATCATCATCATCAAAACAAAGTCGAACTGCCGAAATGAATTCGATCACAATTTCAAACGAACAAAATACAGGAATTCAAACCCTATATGCACACAAGAGATTGAAGTAGATGTGAGCGATAAGGAATCACTCACCTTTGCCACAATTGAAACAGCCGAAGACAAATCAAAGAGCCAAGCAATCGACGAAGGCAACAAACTGAAAATCATTTTCGAATGAGCAATCATGGGTCGGCAACTTCAGAAGCAAGCCCTAATTTTTGAAAGGGGGGTGAATGAAAATAAACGAGGCCGCCATTATTTTCTCAAAGAAAATAGAAGTGGATCGGGTTCGAATGAATGAAAATAAGAAAAGGGGAGACCGGTTAAAAAAAATGAAAAATGAAACAAGATAAAAAGGGGGACGGGTTTTTATCACGGCCCGTTTAACCTTTAAACAAACTTCGAACGAAATTTAACTGATTTAAAAATTCCAACTGCAATTAGCTTAGGAAAAGAAATCGTGCAAAGACGATAATTATTCGGTATGGAATACCGGGTTGTTACAGACTCCCCTCCTTAAAGAAATTGCATCCTCGCAATCTTAGGGGATAAATGGACAAAAGGTAACAACCACAAGAGCATGAAAGAGTAAGCTTGAACGTGTTTGCTCGATGAATTCTCCGGATTCCAAAGTGAAATCCATAGGATTTGAGAACCACGGAGCTTTCACGAGAAAAACATCTTTATTTCGAAGGTGCTTCACCCCCGAAGCAATGATGTGAATAGAAGGTTGCTCAAAAATAAAAATCGGAAATCACTAAGGCATTTCCGTAATTGGAAGACATGAAAAACGTCATGAATAGCAGAAAATTGAGCCGGTACCCCGGCGTAGTACTATATAAACACCAAAGAAATCTTTTAATTTCATAAAAGAAATTCACAAATTCTCAACAAAAATTTAATTATCAAATAGATAATCAGAATACAGAAATCACAAAACAGCAATATCTAATCACCGATTCGATAATTAGAAAACAGCAAAATCAGCAAATCTAATTATCAACAAAGATAATTAGAAAACACAAATATCTAACTATCAAAAACGATAATCAGGAATTACCACAACGGTAATCAAATTTCAAATCAGCAAATATTCAGTTATCAAAACGATAATCAAATCTTAAATCACAAATATTTAATTATCACAAACGATAATTAAATCTCAAATATCTAATTATCACAAGCGATAATCAGAAACAATAAATATCTGATTATCAAAAACGATAATCAGAAATCACAAATCAACGAATATTTAATTATCACAATTGATAAATAAATCTTAAACCGCAAATATTTAATTATCACAAACGATAATCAAATTACAAATATCTAATTATCACAAACGATAATTAGAAATAATAAATATCTGATTATCAAAAACGATAAATCAGAAATCACCAACATCCGATTATCAAAACGATAATCAAAAATCACAAATTATTCAATTAACGAGTCCGGAATTAACTGAAATAGCAAACGCACATGACCCATAACCACGAGTTTTACTAAATCGTTTAATTCACTTCATCGTTTTCTTGAAAGTGCATAATGATGTATTTTAAAAATAACATTTCACATTCTCAAACGGACAAGTCCGGAATTAAGCGAATCAGTAAAAGAAAGGGGTCATAGTCCTCGATTTTTCTGAAACGTTTAAATCGCTTCCTCATTCTTTTGAAAGCGTAAACTGTAAAACTTCTGAAAACAATTTTCATTTATTTTATAAAAAAATAACAATTTACATTCTCAAACGAACAAGTCCGGAATTAAGCGAATCAGCAAAAGAAAAGGGGTCATAGTTCTCGATTTTACTGAAACGTTTAATTCGCTTCCTCATTCTTTTGAAAGCGCAAATCGTAAAATTTTTAAAAACAATTTTGATTTATATTTTGAAACAATTTTTAAAACACGTGATTAAAGCAGCAACATCCGTAGTAACTTCGACATACGTCAAAATTTCATTGAAATAATTGGCATCAAAATATAATACCAATGAATTTTCATTCATAAAAAATGTCACAAGAATCTTCTCAAAGATAGGAATGGGTTTCATACCCTAAACTTGTATTCATAACAAGTCAATAAAACACGAATTCACCAATGCACAAAAATTGATAAAACTTATCAATAGAAATCACGAAAATTGGTGAAGCACAAATTCTAGAAATCATCACAAGAAATCCAGAAAACACAAATTCTAGAAATCTACACAAGAAATCCAGATATCACAAAATGAGAGTATGAAAACTCAAATGGGAGTACGGAAACTCGAATGGGAGTATGAAAACTCAAATGGGAGCACGGAAACTCAAATGGGAGTATGAAAACTCGAATGGGAGTACGGAAACTCGAATGGGAGTACGGAAACTCAAACGGGAGTATGAAAACTCAAATGGGAGTATGGAAACTCACCTACACGTGAGCATGAAAAATCACCAACACATGTAACGCAAAGCGAGAACGGGAGCATGAAAACTCACCTACATGCGAGCATGAAAACTCATCAGCACGTGTAACGCAAAACGAGAACGGGAGCATGAAAACTCACCTACACGCGAGCATGAAAACTCATCAACACGTGCAACACAAAGCGAGAATGGGAGCATGGAAACTCACCTACACGTGAGCATGAAAAATCACCAACACGTTCAACACATATGTGATGGCGAAACATCACAAAAGCGGGGTCTAGTCTCCCTCGCAGACAAAAAGAAAGTATGTGTGAGTGGAATCACACAAATGGTGTCTAGGCTAACCAAAAAGCAAAAAGGTATGTGTGAATGGAATCACACAAGTGGTGTCTAGCCTAACCAGAAAGAAAAAAGATATGTGTGAATGGAATCACACAAATGGTGTCTAGGCTAACCAAAAAGAAAAAAGGTATGTGTGAATGGAATCACACAAGTGGTGTCTAGCCTAACCAGAAAGCAAACAAAGAGACATCGCACAATTGCTAGTCTAAATCACATTGATGATCGTCATAATCATCCAGAGATCAATCAATATCACATAAAAAAAAGGAAAGAGGCCTATCACATGACGGTCCGAAGACCATGGGGAGCTACCCCGCATGAGTGAGTCTGAATCACCCAGATGAGGTCAAGGCTAACCAAAAAGCAAAAAGGTATGTGTGAGTGAATCACACAAATGGTGTCTAGCCTAACCTCGCAAACAAAAAGATATGTGTGAATGGAATCACATAAATGGTGTCTAGGCTAACCAAAAAAGCAAAAAGGTATGTGTGAATGGAATCACACAAATGGTGTCTAGCCTAACCTTGCAATGAAAGAGACATCGCGCAATTGCTAGTCTAATTCATAAAATGATCATCAAGATCAGCGAGAAGTGTGAATTACACTAAGCTAGTAAATATAACAGTTTAGCTTCATGTCCCATAACCACTTGCATAACTTAAATATTTACGAACAAACTGTAAATCTTTACTAGAAAATTGTCACAAGAGATTCAATCGAATATGTCCAAGAATTAACCGGCGAAGTAAACGCAAGCGTTATATACCACTCGTTTTACTAAGTTGTTTAATTAGATTTCTCATACGAGTGAGGTAAAGGTTAGTATATACTAATAGATTGGAAAACAGTTTAGGAAAAAAGTTTTGTAGTAAAATAGTTTTGAAATCATTTGGAGAAAAGGGTTTTGATATTTACTACTATTATAGAAAACCTTTATATTTTTAAAGTGACAAATCACAAAAATGATTGTAGGAACAATCAATCACAAGAATTCACATACCAAGATGTGAATAGAATCCAAATAAATCGATACTGTATCCATCCAAAGGTATGTTCACAAAAATTCCGAAGAAAATGTTTTCAAAGTTGCTAATAAATGATAGCAACAAATCGGGGAATTAACAAGAATCGATTAAATTTGAAAACCAAATCAATTCACTAAAGTTCACATTCGAAGACGTGAATAAAATACAAAGAATTCGATTCTAAATCCATCAAAGTAGGAATATCCAAAAATTCCCGAAATAGAAGTTTTCAAAGTCAACAAAGGAGATAACACTAATCGAAAAAGAAGAATCGATTAACAAATGGGATAACGAAGCAAAACGAGCATAAATGCATAAATGACTTCAACAAAAATAAAAATCAAGTCAATGTCGAAGTCAACAATTAATGGCCATAATAGAGTACAAAACGATTCAACATCATCATCAAAAGACTCAACGGCAAACAAAGTCAGAGTCTTGGAAATTAAGAATTTAGCAATTTCTCAAAAACAAAGTGACCGAGGTCGAATGGAAATCAAGCCGAGGAAAACATAAAATATTAAGTTTGGAATCGCTGAGATTCGAACAAAATCAATCATCGGCTAAATCAAATCAAAGCCGAAAACACAAGAATCAAAATCAAATGCATATGAATAAGCGTTAGAAATTCATACCTAACAATTAAAGACAATCATATGCAAATATGAGAGATAAAACGTCGACAAACAGTTGTAACACCAGTACTATCTAAGTTATGTTTTATATTTGTTCTAAACCCCAGGCTCTGATACCAAGCTGTGATGCCCCACCTCTATACCCACGCTAGCCAAGAACACTACGGTGTAGTGCTGTCAACTAGCACGGAGAATAAGGCTGTTGAGGAGCGGCCATCAATAGTTAGGCCTTACACTAGTATTAGTTATCTCGATAGGAGTGGTATATATATATATATATAAATAAATATTCCTTCATTTTTCATCTCTGATTTATTTTCTCCCATCGACATACCCCAATTCCAGTATAAAACGAACTACGATGGTTCGTAATAGTTTAGAACAGTAAATATAAAATATTACAAAGATAATATAATGCGGAACACAAATAAAACAGAAAGTCTCATATATACAATAATTGATGTCAGTTACAATACATTTTATACAATACATATGACACGGTACATATGATACAACCACCACAGTCGACTCAGGAAGTTACATATACAAGTACATTAACGTATATAATATACATGAATACATATCTTCCTATACAATTATACAGACTACTACAAATGACGACGACTACTCCAAAAGATATGAAAGAACTTCATAGCTCTAGCAGCAACCCAAAGCAGAATATCTACAACCTGAAATACTCGGTCTGACCCGAGTATTAAATTCAAAAGAAAATAATACTCGGGTCAGTCTAATTCAAACTCAGTTATTAGTGCACAGAAGCAATAATAATTAAATAATGAATAGACGACAGTAATTAAACCAAATCAGAATGCAATTTAAAATATTGAATTGAATAAACAAAACAGTTCAAACCATTGAAATATCAATTAAAATAACAATACGGGTAGGGCTGCAGTACACGCACGCGTGCACTGCCTCGCCACTACGGAATATGAAATACGCAAAAGATCCATAAATCGAGACAAAATAGAATATCATACACGTCATACCGTGTGGCTGCAGTTCACGCTTGCGTGCACTGCCTTGCCACTACAGTGATGATGTACCTAAAAGATCAACGAACCAAAATCAATGAAGGTTCAAATACCAATGCCACGGCCTTAATGGTCAAACAGACAAACATGGAAAATGTGCACGTATGTACATAATGAAAGTTCACAAACGAACACAAGGTCAAACTCGAGCTATTAGCTGGATTCAACACAAGTAAATTCGAAGAACAAACCCAATGGCAATCAAGTGGTACAAGGCCACATATATACTTACAGAAAATAGCTGTAACATACACAAAAATGCAATACAGTGCACCACAAAGCAATCCCATATGAATATGCATACAGGGATGTCAAGTCAGGACCAAATGCCAACAATTGAATGTAGAATAAAGACCAGGCTTAATACAATTGGAGGTGGCAACATGGAACTACAAACTACAGGGATCACACACTAAGCATCATATGCAAATGAGATCAGGTTGCCAACCAAGCATCATACAAATGCAAGAATTAACTGTGGATATAAATATCTCACTGTGACAATAGTACAAGAAACATGAACGACATTTCGACTCAATATATGATGTGCACATCCACTAAAAACTGCATATACAACCAAATGAAAATAGGCTAGAGGAATTACAGTGTACTAGGGATGATCTACTACATAGTGCAGTAGATACTCATGAATTCAGCAAATTCAATGTGCACAGAGAAATGTACACAGGGGTGTACAATATCAACTACCATGTTCGACACACAATACAGGAAGCTATGTGTTGAATGGGTAGGCAAGTGAGTGCATCTTAAACCAAAGGAGGCACCAGTATCAAATACATGAACCTGGATAATGCAAGTATCACTATCAAGAACAAAGCACATTGCCGAAGCAACAACAAAGGGCAGTAACATTGAAATGGATCGAGGCTACAATAAGTATGTACTAATAAGAACATGTACAGAGGAAAATTTCGAAAATTTTATCTTCTTACGCAAAGCCAAGATACTAATAGAAGTTGGTACAAAGTTACTAACATATACATGCAAGTACTTGTTTATATATGCATGAAAAGTTAGGCTACTGGAAATAGGTACAGGCATATAGGTGTATGAAACTTATCTTATCTAAATAAACATTGTCGGGCAAGTACATGATACATGTATACAAAGTGATGCCAAATGCCACTATAACAATTCAAAGCAAAATAATAAAGAACAGAGGATATATGATCGAAGTACTTGCTAAAAAGAACAAATCAAAGCAATCCCATGAATTGAGTAATAGGAAGGTACAACCCAAAATTCGAACAGAGATGATCAAGAAAAACGAACAATGTAAAACAATAATCAAAACTGAAGCATCGAAAAGTAATCGGACCAAATTCCATCAAGCACAGTGTAAAAGAGTTCAACCCAAATGGACCAATGGAACAAACACCACAGTTCGTAGGCTATCAGTTCAGTGAAAAAGAAAATGAAAGTGAACTTCCAGCCTGGTACAATGTCACTAGGAAAACAACCATAAATTGATACAGTAAAGAGCATTCGAGGCAAGTTAATACTAGCATGAAGTACAACAGTCCCAAGACTGCAACAATGGCAAGTCGAAGTCGACTCCAAATCAACCTCGTGGTGACCACAAAATTAATCCAAATCGGTACACAAAAATTCATATGGCCGAAGTCATAGGAAACCGTGGTGGCCATGAAAACTAGGAAATCAAGGAATCGAACTAAATCGAGTAAAATCATCATCATCAAAACAAAGTCGAACTGCCGAAATAAATTCGATCATAATTTCAAACGAACAAAATACAGGAATTCAAACCCTATATGCACACAAGAGATTGAAGTAGATGTGAGCGATAAGGAATCACTCACCTTTGCCACAATTGAAACAGCCGAAGACAAATCAAAGAGCCAAGCAATCGACGAAGGCAACAAACTGAAAATCATTTTCGAATGAGCAATCATGGGTCGGCAACTTCAGAAGCAAGCCCTAATTTTTGAAAGGGGGGCGAATGAAAATAAACGAGGCCGCCATTATTTTCTCAAAGAAAATAGAAGTGGATCGGGTTCGAATGAATGAAAATAAGAAAAGGGGAGACCGGTTAAAAAAAATGAAAAATGAAATAAGATAAAAAGGGAGACGGGTTTTTATCACGGCCCGTTTAACATTTAAACAAACTTCGAACGAAATTTAACTGATTTAAAAATTCCAACTGCAATTAGCTTAGGAAAAGAAATCGTGCAAAGACGATAATTATTCGGTATGGAATACCGGGTTGTTACAATTCAATCCATACAAGTACGTTTCAGGTTCGAACGAAACCGAAAGCATTATCTAGTTACACACATTTTGTAATCACCCTCAAAGTTAACGACAATAGCCCTTGAACTCTAAAACTCCATCTCGATCTTCACTTTGAGATGTCACGACCAAACATTTAACTTGGATCGATGTGGTTTCGGATATCCAAATCTGGATACCCGATCCCGGTCTCATCGAAATCCAAACGTATTTTAAAGGCCAAGTTGTTTAAAGGTTTAAACAATTCAATTCAATTCAATACTTTAATTCACACAACATCAACACAGATAAATATCGCACATTTATCACTGATATATCAAATATCATATCATAAAATATCAGTGCATATCATCCAATAGATATCAACCAATTCAGATATTCTACTCAAATAATCATCCATAAGCAACAATTATTAATCCCTATTATAATTAATTTAATTAACTTAAATTAAATCAATTACTTAATAATTAATCACTTAACTTTGCTTAATCATACATTAATTAATTACAATCCTTTTAATTAATTAACATCCTTTAAATATCCATCTAAATTAATCACCTTGATCAATTATACTTCAATTACATAAAGTAATTATCCTTTAATTAATTTCACAAATTAATTATTCTTAACCATTTATAGTAATTAACCTTTAATTACTCTCATTAATTAATGATCCTTAATTAATTATTTCCAATAATTAATTAATTATAATTAATTACATTAATTAATTATACTTTAATTAATCACTTCCATTAATCAACCTCGATTAATTATAAACAGTAATTACCATCTTAACTCTTAAATTAATAATATCAATCCTTTGATTAATTACACTAAGTAATTAATCCTTAATTACTTCTATTAAGTAATTATCCTTTAATTACTTCTCATTAACTAATTCCTTTTAATTAATTACATCCAGTAATTATACATTAATTACTTCGCTAAGTAATTACACATATTAATCTCATTAAGTATTTATATTTAATTAATTACCAAGAGATTATCTTTAATTAATCAACAAATTAATTACAATTGGGTAATTCATCCCTTAATTATCCTTAAAACAAATTAATTAAATCTTTAATTAATTATTCTTTAACTATTAATTAATAACCTAAATTATGAATTAATACAACTTAATTACATATTAAGTACTTCTTAATTACCAGTTAATCAACCCTTAATTAACAGTTAATTAACCCTTAATTAATATTTAATTGTATATTAATTATCTCTTAATTATTAATTAATAAAACTTAATTATTAATTAATAAAACTTAATTAAGTATTTCTTAATTACCATTTAATCAACCTCTAAGTACTTGATTAAATAATTTCTAATTACAAATTAATTAATCTTTAAATTACTTAATTAATAATCCTTAATTACAATTAATTAACCTTTAATTAATTAATTATAACCCTCATTTATAAATTAATTAAATCCTTAATCATTAGTTAATTAAATTAATTAATTATTCTTGATTAATTACTTAATTAACCTTTTATACTTAATTAATTAAGTTAATTAATTATACTTACATTTCTTAATTAACTTGATTAATCTCAAATCATTCAAACCTTAATTATCTTAAAATAAAACCTTATTTTACTTATGCCTTAATTATCATTAAAACATTTTATTTAAAGAAAACTTTACTTAGTTAATTCATTAATTAAGTTGAAAATACTCATTCAACTTGATAAATTAAAGTTATAAATCACAACTTCCATTAAATAACTTTAACATTTATCAAATGATAGCTTAAACTAATTTTTAATTTAAATTTTTAAACTTTCCTTATAAAACTTAAAGACCTTTAAAAACTGTTTTAAACATTTTACCTTTAAATTACCTTTATATTTCATTTCTAACTTAACATTTAAAACAAACTTTAAACTTTACTTAACCAAATTAAATTTAATCAAATTCCAAACTTCTTAAACAATGTTCAAAGAAAACAATTATTTATTTAAAGGGAATCTATAAAAGAAAGTTTAGCCAAATTAATTTTTAAATTTAAAAAAAAAATGTGTTTTGAAACCCTTCTTAAAACTATTTTAAAAAGAACTACTCTTCGCTTTTTTTAACTTAGCTTTAAATTTAAATTTAAAACCTATAACAACTTAAAATAGTATACCGGTTTTAAAACACTCAGGCATTACTCGAGTTCAATCTCGAGCGAACATCACACAGACTCGAGTTACAACCCAAGGTAAATCCTCTTCCAAGACTAACACTCAATCCACCGACACACTCGCCTGTGCATATGCACTGACGATCAACGCCGCCGCGACCATCACCAATACCTTCCACACGTCAGCGATCCACCTTACAACCGACGACTATCCATACGTCACCACAAAACTCAAATCAAAACCGAGCTTCATAGGTGAACCTCGAACCAAATCCACTGCCTAAAAACAACCCCGCATCCATGTCGCCGGCCGCCAAAGCCTTCCAAAATCCGGCCACATCTTCGCGAATCATCCACGCGGCCACCTTCCAAGTCCCAAGCGACTCGATGCCTTAGAAACGACGCAGCATCCATTATTGCAAGTTCGACCAAAACTAGGGTAAAAACTTAAATCACCACACCACCGTCGTCATAGTCCATAATCACCACATCCACCATTTTTGCTAAACATCCCGTAACTCCGTCCGCCTCTAGTAGAAACCCCGAGACTTCTCATCCCCTAGATCGCCAGAGATTGCCTCATATTCAATTTCCAGACATGCCCAAATTATAAACTCAAAACATTATTAAAAATTAAGATTTTAGTTTTAAAAATCCTAACTCTCATAGTGGATTTGAATTATAATCTTGAAACAACAATTTGTGATGTTTGAATTTTAACATATTTCAAATTTTGTCTGTATTTCCCAAATTCCCAAAGAAGCTTTACTTTGATTTACTTAAAACTATTTTTAAGATTTAAATCTTGTTAAAACTAACAAGTTTTGTTTAGATCCTATTGTCTAAAATGAATCAGAGGGATGAGAAATGATTTTTGAATAGATCTAATGCCTGTAAGCCTGGAAAATTTTCATTTGTCTGATTTTCAGACATGCACAACCAATACACAGCATCTTCATACATATAAACATGTTTCAGAATCCTAAAACCATCATGCAAACACATTTTCAAACATACATCACAAGTTTACTTCAACCATATGTCACATGCATCAAATCTGAAGGTCTTTCATATTCACAGTTTTGAAAAACAGAGGCTTAAACTAAGAATAGAGATAATAAAATCAACATAAATACACCAGGCTTATAGATATGCAAAGCAACCATCAACACAGTGATACACATGCAACATATATTTGTTACTTAAGTTTTAAATTTAGAAGTTTACTCACCTTTTTTCAAAAAGCAGAGAGCTTGTACTTTTGAAACAGGGAACTTTGAAAACTTTGAATGCTTTAAGACTTTGAAAACTGAGATGCTGAAGCTTGATGAATTATACTTCAGGCTGCATTATGAAATTGAAACTTGCAAGCTTTGATTAACTTGCTTGAACCTGATTCCTGTTTGATTCCAGATTGCATTTGAAACTTAATTGCTGCTGATAGCTTTGAAAATCCAGGTTGCATTTGAACTGTATCTTTGGTTTACAGGTTTAGAAATTGCTTTGAGAATTTGTTACAGAGTTAATCTTTGGATTTGGAAAATGATTTACAGGTTTGCTCTTTTGATTTGAGAAATGAATTGATTACAAGGATTTTGTTTTAATTTGTGAAAGTGTTTACAGTTTATAGAGTATAGAACAGGTTGAAGTTTTCTTGAGTTTCGAATTGAGAAGAGAAAGCATTTGTGTCGATCCTATAGCTATTCTTTACCGGAGAAAACCTCAACCAAATAAAATTCTTCAATTACGAATTCCAAATTCCATCGTCTCTTAACCACAAAACACTTCTGACAGTCCTAGGCTGCCTACATCCTTCGTTGATCAGCTCAACCTTCGCTGATGCTTCTTGAAACAAACTGGACCAAAAACAACCCAACAAAATGATCATCTCAAGATCTACCGAAATCAAGAATACAAACTCCACTTAACAATTAACAGTAGACTTCACACTTACTTCTCCTATCTGGAAATTGTGCACTTGCTAATCTGGTCTTCAAATCCTGAAAACCTTCTTATAGAAACCCTCTAATCCAAACATTGCAACTTCCGGCTGCTCCCACTCAAGAAAAGCTGCTACCTTGCTTCCGCTGCACAACTCTAATCTAGAGTAGATAAGAATGTCGTCGATGAACACGAGCACAAACTAGACAACACTTCCTAGAAATAAGGTTTCTCAGATCCACAAAGAGAAAACAAAGAAGTATCAAGAAATCCTGAGCTGCTTCACCAAAACCTCATCCCAGGAGACATCTTTCTACCTAGCTGAATCACCGGTAGCTCCATGAACCAAGTCGATACAGCAATTAATCTCCAATGCAGACAAACCTCAGACTTCCCAGAAGGCATCAGGAAAATTTCTGACAACCCTATAACTCCTACATCCTCTAGAGATGCCACAATCCTATGCAAAAGATCATCCAAGAGAATCACACAAACTATCCCAAGTCACTGTTGTGATCCTATCCAGTACAATATCCACAGATACTGTTCTCTCTTCACAAGTCAGAACAGTTTAAACTTGACCAATCCATCGAAGAAACAGGTCCACTCAGCTGCTTCTAAACTCTACCTCTAGGAAACTACAAAGCCAAAAGATCTTCCTATTGGCACGTAAAACACTTTGAGCTGCACTACTGCCACTGATGCCCAAAGGCTTCCTATCCAAAACTTCTCGATCCTGAAAACTATATCAACCAATATCAAAGAGAGGCTTGAGGGCAGACATACTTGCTCCAAAGAGACACCTTCGAAAACATCCCTAGTCACTGCGTCTCACCACGCAGCTGCTTCTCCCTGAAGTTTCCAAGATACCATCACTCGCCTCTGCTTATCCAACAGATCCAAACTCTAGAAAATTCGCTCGCACGAGCGCGATCAAACTTACTCTCAAATGATGGACTCTGAACCTTAACAGGTTTCCTTCATAGATTGGTGAAATCTTTATACCATGATACAAAACTCATTCGAGACGGTATTGGGTCTACAGTCTCGACAGATACACTTCCAACCTCAACACACGGACTACTTCCATTGGTAGTCATGCTACACACACCACCACCCTTCCAACCTCTAGAACTCATACTGGAAAACCTGAACAGGTAACCAACAAATAGGTAGAAATATATATATATATATATATATATATATATATATATATTTCAAAATTACAAGTACGCTCTCTCAAGATAGATACCACTCCAGAGCCTAGGTATTCGCTCAACCTAGCGCTCTAATACCAAATGAAACGACCCGCCTTTCTGTCCAAAGAAAGATGCATCCTTATTAAGAAAGAAAGGGATAGAAAAGAGAAAATATAGAGAAGAAAGAAAGAAACAACATCAGAATCTCAACAGCGGAACGAATAAATTATATTAATCACATAAATATTACATAGTACCATATACATCAGAGTTACACAGCTTATACCACACATACTAGACAGTTATAAACACCCGTCTAGTTATACAACTCAATATACAATACAGATATCAACATACAGATCAACATAGCAGAATCACTATATATCTACAACGCTGAAGCCTCCTACTCCATAACTCCTCCAGAATTCGTCAAAGCTAACCTAAGTCCCTTGGCAACTCGTAAAAAATTGAGTACCCAAGAGTTTAATAAAACAGAAATAAACTCCGGGTGAGACATGGGTCTGGTGTGAGTAAACGGGTTAAAGTTTCTTAACTTTAAAAAACCTTTGAAAACAAAGGTATCACGTAAGACTCCCCACACATAAACATGGGTAAGTTTTTTACCTTACGCTAACCAAAACTTTGATAGGAAATTCTATGATATTATAATGGGGTCTAGTGTTTTCAAATAAATAAGAAATAACCGAAATTGTAACATTTATTAAATTCCAGCATACATAGGTTTACAATCAAATCCGAGGGCACTTATTGGAGATTGGATTTCCATACAATGGCAAGGCTACTGGGGTACCGCCCGTCACAGTACGTGTCCCAGATCAACGTACCAAGGATTACTTCCAATCCCCTACAACACAAGGCCGGAACCATCCCTTACAGGAAAGTCTCGAACAAGACAACCCCGGCAGTTGGAGCTCACAACCGCCCACACAGCCGAATAAAAGGGACCTCTAGACAAGGGAAAATCTCGTCCGACTTGGGTGCTACCCAATTAGCCTTGCTGCACCTCCTCTGTTTTAGCCATTCCCGGTTGATGAAGCTTGAGGCTAAGATTACCTTTATAGAACACATCTATCTTAGAATGCTCATCGTCTACCTGACGATGTTCTGAAAGCATTCAATCCATACAAGTTCGTTCCGGGTTCGAACGAAACCGAAGGCATTACCTTGTTACACTCATTTTGGAATCACCCTCAGAGTTAACGACAATAACCCTCGCACTCTAAAACTCCATCTCGATCTTCACTTTAAGATGTCACGACCAAACGTTTAACTTGGATCGATGTGGTTTTCGGATATCCAAATCTGGAAACCCGATCCCAGTCTCATCGAAATCCAAACGTATTTTAAAGGCCAAGTTGTTTAAAGGTTTAAACAATTCAATTCAATTCAATACTTTAATTCACACAACATCAACACAGATAAATATCGCACATTTATCACTAGTATATCAAATATCATATCATAAAATATCAGTGCATATCATCCAATAGATATCAACCAATTCACATATTCTACTCAAATAATCATCCATAAGCAACAATTATTAATCCCTATTATAATTAATTTAATTAACTTAAATTAAATCAATTACTTAATAATTAATCACTTAACTTTGCTTAATCATACATTAATTAATTACAATCCTTTCAATTAATTAACATCCTTTAAATATCCATCTAAATTAATCACCTTGATTAATTGTACTTCAATTACATAAAGTAATTATCCTTTAATTAATTTCACAAATTAATTATTCTTAACCATTTATAGTAATTAATCTTTAATTACTCTCATTAATTACATTAATTAATGATCCTTAATTAATTATTCCCAATAATTAATTAATTATAATTAATTACATTAATCCTTAATTAACTACATTAATTAATTATACTTTAATTAATCACTTCCATTAATCAACCTCAATTAATTATAAATAGTAATTACCATTTTATCTCTTTAATTAATAATATTAATCCTTTGATTAATTACACTAAGTAATTAATCCTTAATTACTTCTATTAAGTAATTATCCTTTAACTACTTCTCATTAAGTAATTCCTTTTAATTAATTACATCTGGTAATTATACATTAATTACTTCACTAAGTAATTACACTTGTTAATCTCATTAAGTATTTATACTTAATTAATCACCAAGAGATTATCTATAATTAATTAACAAATTAATTACAATTGGGTAATTCATCCCTTAATTATCCTTAAAACAAATTAATTAAATCTTTAATTAATTATTCTTTAATTATTTATTAATAAACTTAAATTATCAATTAATACAACTTAATTACAGATTATGTACTTCTTAATTACTAGTTAATCAACCCTTAATTAACAGTTAATTAACCCTTAATTAATATTCAATTGTAGTTTAATTCTCTTAATTATTAATTAATAAAACTTAATTTAGTATTTCTTAATTACCATTTAATCAACCTCTAATTACTTGATTAAATAATTTCTAATTACAAATTAATTAATCTTTAAATTACTTAATTACTAATCCTTAATTATAATTAATTTACCTTTAATTAATTAATTATAACCCTCATTTATAAATTAATTAAATCCTTAATCATTAGTTAATTAAATTAATTAATTATTCTTAATTAATTACTTAATTAACCTTTTATACTTAATTAATTAAGTTAATTAATTACAATTAAATTTCATAATTAACTTAATTAATCTCAAATCATTCAAACCATAATTATCTTAAGAAAAAACCTTATTTTACTTATGCCTTAATTATCATTAAAACATTTTTAAAAAATAACAACTTTACTTAGTTAATTCATTAATTAAGTTTAAAATACTCATTCAACTTGATAAATTAAAGTTACAAATCACAACTTCCATTAAATAACTTTAACATTTATCAAATGATAGTTTAAACTAATTTTTAATTTAAATTTTTAATCTTGCCTTATAAAACTTTTAAAGACCTTTAAAAACTATTATAAACATTTTACCTTTAAATTACCTTTATATTTCATTTCAAACTTAACATTTAAAACAACTTTAAACTTTACTTAACCAAATTAAATTTAATCAAATTCTAAACTTCTTAAACAATGTTTAAAGAAAACAATTATTTATTTAAAGGAAATTTATAAAAGAAAGTTTAACCAAATTTATTTTTAAATTTAAAAAAAAACTGTGTTTTGAAACCCTTCTTAAAACTATTTTAAAAAGAACTACTCTTCTCTATTTTTAACTTCGTTTTAAATTTAAATTTAAAACCTGCAACAACTTAAAACAGTATACTTGTTTTAAAACACTCAGGCATTACTCGAGTAGAATCTCGAGCGAACATCACACTGACTCGAGTTACAACCCGAGGTAAACCCTCTTCCCAGACTAACACTCAACCCACTGACACACTTGCCTGAGCATATGCACTGACGTTCAACGCTGCCGCGACCATCACCAATACCTTCCACATGTCAGCGATCCACCTTACAACCGGTTCCGACCATCCATACGTCACCACAAAACTCAAATCAAAATCGAGCTTCATAGGTGAACCTCGAACCAAATCCACTGCCTGAAAACAACCCCACATCCACGTCGTCGACCACCAATGCCTCCCAAAATCCGGCCACATCTCTGTGAATCATCCACGCAACCACCTTTCAAATCCCAAGCGACTCGATGCCTTAGAAACGACGCAGCATCCATTATTGCAAGTTCGACCAAAACTAGGGTTAAAACTTAAATCACCACACCGCCGTCGCCACAGTCCATAATCACCACATCCTACATTTTTTCCAAACACCCCGTAACTCCATCCACCACTAGTAGAAACCCCGAGACTTCTCAACCCTTAGATTGCCCCATATTCAATTTCCAGACATGCCCAAATTATAAACTCAAAACATTATTGAAAATTGAGGTTTTAGTTTTAAAAATCCTAACTCTCATAATGGATTTGAATTATAATCTTGAAACAACAATTTATGATGTTTGAATTTTAACATATTTCAAATTTTGTCTGTAATTCCCAAATTCCCAGAGAAGCTTTACTTTGATTTACTTAAAACTATTTTTAAGATTTAAATCTTGTTAAAACTAACAAGTTTTGTTTAGATCCTATTGTATAAAATGAATCAGAGGGATGAGAAATGACTTTTGAATAGATCTAATGCCTGGAAAATTTTCATTTGTTTGATTTTCAGACATGCACAACCAATACACAGCATCTTAATACATATAAACATGTTTCAAAATCTTAAAACCATCATGCAAACACATTTTCAAACATACTCACAAGTTTACTTCAACCATATGTCACATGCATCAAATCTGAAGGTGTTTCATATTCACAGTTTTAAAAACAGAGGCTTAAACTAAAAACAGAGATAATAAAATGAACAAAAATACACCAGGCTTACAGATATGCAAAGCAACCATCAACACGGTGATCCACATGCAATATATATTTGTTACTAAGTTTTAAATTTAGAAGTTTACTCACCTTTTTCAAAAAGCAGAGAGCTTGTACTTTTGAAACAGGGAACTTTGAAAACTTTGAATGCTTTAAGACTTTGAAAACTGAGATACCGAAGCTTGATGAATTATACTTCAGGCTGCATTATGAAAATGAAACTTGCAAGCTTTGATTAACTTGCTTGAACCTGATTCTTGTTTGATTCCAGATTGCATTTGAAACTTAATTGCTGCTGATAGCTTTGAAAATTCAGGTTGCATTTGAACTGTATCTTTGGTTTACAGGTTTAGAAATTGCTTTGATAATTTGTTACAGGGTTGATCTTTGGATTTGGAAAATGATTTACAGGTTTGCTCTTTTGATTTGAGAAATGAATTGATTACAAGGATTTTGTTTTGATTTGTGAAAGTGTTTACAGTTTATAGAGTATATAATAGGTTGAAGTTTTCTTGAGTTTTGAATTGAGAAGAGAAAAAGAAATAAGAAATGGAAGATGCTTGCTTATATAGACTAATTTATGGTTTTATAAAATTAAGAAAAATAAAAAAACAAGGGGTAACACTTGTCTTCCACCCTATTTAATTTTTTAACACATGTTAACAAGTGAATTTATGAGCTAACACATGTATTTATTCATTATTATATATTTCTAAATTGATTCAAAAAGCTTTATAATAAATTTACTAATTAATTTGTATATTTCTAAATTAATAAATGCTTTTTCTAAATTTACAAAAATAAAACCTTTAATAAAATAAAACCAATCAAATTTCAAATAAAATCATATATAGTGTATTTAATCCATTTATAAATATAAATACAAAAATTTTGTATTTATTTAGTATTTAATTAAATACTTTCATAATTTATATAAATAAAATTCTTTAAGGAAGAACAATATAAAACAAATTATATTCTAATGAAAACTTTATTCTTATATTTTTATATCTAAACTATTTCAAAGTTATTATTCTTTAAATTCAAATTTAAATCCAAATATTAAATTCAAATTCAAATTTAAAAATCTAATTTAAAATCAACTTAAATATATATTAATTTAAATAAACACATTATTAAATTGGAAAATAATAATTTTATTTTTAAAATTAACTTAAATAAATATATATACACACACACACATATACATTTAAACAATACTTGTTTAAAATAATAAGTCTATTTAAAATCTATTTGTAAAATGACCAAATTAAATTTATAAAAATTATTATTCCATTTAGAAATCTATTTATAACTATTATTAATATCATCACATTATATTGATCAAAATAACGATTTTACCAATTTTAAATAAATAATTAAAGAGAGTATCACATTTAATTTGCTTGAAATTCCGGGATATCACATTCCTCCCCCTTAAAAGAATTTCATCCTTGAAATTTAAACAATAGATAATCCCAAAGTTTTATAATGTTTCAATCAATTTTAAACATACATATTAACCATATACAAACAACCAAACAAACAATTCTATACAAACAAACATTACTAGCTATGTGGACACAAATCCGAATAAGCTTTCTAAAACTACCCCGAGCTTCCCAAATACAGATACTGGAATACTCGCTCTACTGAATCCAAACTAGCTACACAACTAAGCTACAGAGCTCCTACTCATCTAGATCTACCATCCACGCCAGAGATCTGACCACAAACAAGACAGACTCAACAACCAAATCCTTCTGAACTGCTGGTTCCAAAACCAGTGATGAATCGTACACGTACTCCCTCAGAGATACGTGAAATACATTGAATTCCATCCTCCAAACTGGCAATTCAACCCCTAAAGGCCAAAGCACTAATCCCTATCAGAACACGGAAAGATCCAAAATATTTCTGAGTTAGCTTTCCAGACTTATCCAATCTTACTTAATCGTATAGCTCTTCTTTACCGGAGAAAACCTCAACCAAATCAAAGTCTTCAACTATAAATTCCAAATTCCATCGTCTCTTAACCATAAAGCACTTCTGATGATCCTGGGCTGTACACATCCTTCCTTGATCAGCTCAACCTTCACTGATGCTTCTTGAAACAAAATGGACCCAAAACAACCCAACAAAATGATCCTCTCAAGATCTACAGAAATCAAGAACACAAACTCCATTTCAAAATCAACAGTAGACTTCACACTTACTTCTCCTATCTGGAAAAGAAAAAATAGGTGCACTTGCCAATCTGGCCTTCAAATCCTAAAAATTCCTGTAGAAACCCTCTAATCCAAACACTGCTACTTCTGGTTGCTCCTACTCAAGAACAGCTGCCACCTTGCTTACGCTGCACAACTCTGATCTAGAGTAGATAAGAATGCCATCGATGAACACGAGCACAGACTAGACAACACTTCCAAGAAATAAGGTTTCTCAGATCCACAAAGAGAAACATAGAAGTATCAAGAAATCCTAAGATGCTTCACCAAAACCTCATCCTAGGAGACATCTTTCTACCTAGCTGAATCACCAGTAGCTCCATGAACCAAGTCGATACAGCACTCAATCTCCAATGTAGACAAACCTCAGACTTCCTAGAAGACATCGGAAAAATCTCTGACAACCCTATAACCCCTACATCCTCTGGAGATGCCACAATCCTATGCAAAAGAATATCCAAGAGAATCACTCAAACTATCGCAAGTCACTTTTGCGATCCTATGCAGTACAGTTTCCACATATACTGTTCTCTCTTTACAAGTCAGAGCAGTTTATCCTTGACCAATCCATTGAAGAAACGGGTCCACTCAGCTGCTTCTGAACTCCACCTCTAGGAAACTGCGAAGCCAAAAGATCTTCCTACTGGCACACAAATCACTTGGAGCTGCACTGCTGCCACTGATGCCCAAAGACGTCCCATCCAAAGCATCTTGATCCTCAAAACTATATCAACCAATATCAAAAAGAGCCTTGAGGGCAGACATACTTGCTCTAAAGAAACATCTTCGGAAACATCCCCAGTCACTGCGTCTCACCATGCAGCTGCTTCTCCTTGAAGTTGCCAAGATACCATCCCTCGCCTCTGCTTATCCAACAGATCCAAACTCTAGAAAATTCGCTCGCACGAGCGTGATCAAACTTACTCTCAAATGATGGACTCTGAACCTTAACAGGTTTCCTTCAGAGATTTATGAAATCCTTACACCATGCTGCAAAACTCACTCAAGACGGTATTGTGTCTACAGTCTCAACAAGTACACTTCGAACCTCAACACTCGGACTACTTCCATTGGTAGTCATGCTACACACACCATCACCCTTCCTACCTCTAGAACTCATATTGGAAAACCAAAACAGGTAACCCAACAAATAGATAGAAATATATATATATATATATATATATATATATATATATATATCAAAATTACGCTCTCTCGAGATAGACACCACTCCAGAGCCTAAATATTCGCTCAACCTAGCGCTCTGATACGAAATGAAATGACCCGCCTTTCTCTTCAAAGATAGACGCATCATTATTAAGAAGAAAGGCATAGAAAAGAGAAAAGATAGAGAAGAAAGAAAGAAACAACATCAGAATCTCAACAGCGGAACAAATAAATTATATTAATCACATAAATATTACATAGTATCATATACATCAGAGTTACACAGTTTATACCATACATACTAGACAGTTATAAACACCTGTCTAGTTATACAACTCAATATACAATACAGATATCAACATAGAGATCAACACAGTGGAACCACTATATATCTACAACACTGAACCCTCCTGCTCCATAACTCATCTAGAATTTGTCAAAGCTAACCTGAATCCCTTAGCTACTCGTAAAAATTTGAGTACCCAAGAGTTTAATAATACAGAAATAAACTACGGGTCAGACATGGGTCTGTTGTGAGTAAACGGGGTAAAGTTGCTTAACTATAAAAAACCTTTGAAAACAAAGGTATCACGTAAGACTCCCCACACATAAACATGGGTAGGTTTTTTACCTTACGCTAACCAAAACTTTGATAGGAAATTATGTGATATTATAATAGGGTCTAGCATTTTCAAATAAATAAGAAATAGCCAAAATTGTTACAATTATTAAAGTCCAGCATACATAGGTTTACAATCAAATCCGAGGGCACTTATTGGAGATTGGATTTCCACACAATGGCATGGCTACTGGGGTACCCCTCGTCACAGTACGTGGCCTAGATCAACGTACCAAGGATTACTCCCAATCCGCTACAACACAAGGCCAAAACCATCCCTTACTGCATAGTCTCGAACAAGACAGCCCCGGCAGTTGGAGCTCACAACCTCCCACACAACCGAATAAAAGGGATCTCTAGACAGGGGAAAATCTCGTCCTACTTGGGTGCTACGCACTTAGCCTTTCTACACCTCCCCTGTTTCAGCCATTCCCGGTTGATGAGGCCTGAGGCTACGGTTACCTTTATAGAACACATCTATCTTAGAATGCTCATCGTCCACCTGACGATGTTCTGAAAGCATTCGATCCATACAAGTTCGTTCCGGGTTCGAACAAAATCGAAGGCGTTATCTCGCTACACTCATTTTGGAATCACCTTTAGAGTTAACGACAATAACCCTTGCACTCTAAAACTCCATCTCGATCTTCACTTTGAGATGTCACGACCTAACTTTTAACTTGGATTGATGTGGTTTTCGGATATCCAAATATGGAAACCCAGTCCTGGTCTCCTCGAAATCCAAACATATTTTAAAGGCCAAGTTGTTTAAAGGTTTAAACAATTCAATTCAATACTTGAATTCACACAACATCAACACAGATAAATATCACACATTTGTCACTGATATATCAAATATCATATCACATAATATCACAGCATATCATCCAATAGATATCAACCAATTCAGGTATTCTACTCAAACAATTATCCATAAGCAACAATTATTAATCCCTATTATAAATAATGTAATTAACATAAACTAAATCAATTACTTAAGAATTAATCACTTAACTTTGCTTAATCATCCATTAATTAATTAACATCCTTTAAATATCCATCTAAATTAATCACCTTGATTAATTATTCTTCAATTTCATAAAGTAATTATCCTTTAATTAATTTCACAAATTAATTATTCTTAACCTTTTATAGTAATTAACCTTTAATTACTCTCATTAATTACATTAATTAATTATCCTTAATTAATTATTTTCAACAATTAATTAATTATAATTAATTACATTAATCCTTAATTAATTACGTTAATTAATTATACTTTAATTAATCACTTCCATTAATCAACCTCAATTAATTATAAACAATAGTTACCATCTTAACTCTTTAATTAATTATATTAATCCTTTGATTAATTACACTAAGTAATTAATCCTTAATTACTTCTATTAAGTAATTATCCTTTAATTACTTCTCATTAAGTAATTCCTTTTAATTAATTACATCCAGTAATTATACATTAATTACTTCACTAAGTAATTACACTTATTAATCTCATTAAGTATTTATACTTAATTAATCACCAAGAGATTATTTTTATTTAGTTAACAAATTAATTACAATTGGGTAATTCATCCCTTAATTATCCTTAAAACAAATTAATTAAATCTTTAATTAATTATTTTTTAACTATTAATTAATAAACCTTAATTATCAATTAATACAACTTAATTACATATTATGTAACGATCCCGAATTTTAATTAAGTTTAAATTGAGAATTTATTTAATTTTTGAATAAAAAAATTGTGAATTAATTGGTAATTTATATTACAGAGCCATAATGCAAAGCAAGATGGTAAAATCAAGTATATACAAGTAAGTATAAGTACATAGGCTAAGTAAAAGACAGTAACATACATTCAACTAAGAAATAAGACAAAGCATCAAAAAAATTCAAGTATTCAAACATATTGATAAATTATGTAAATTTTAAAGTAAACATATTAACTCAAATCTAACCTTATGTTATAAAATCAATACACATTAATAGAAAACAAAATAAAGACAAGGAAGAATTTATACATCAACTACATACAAACAAGATAAAAGTAGTATAAAATAAAAATGAAACAAGTAAAAAGTAAATAAAAAGAAGACAAAAAAATGTGCTTTAAATAAAATGATAAACAGTACACATAAGAAAAACTATGTAAACAAATTGCTAAAAACAACTACCCAGCCCAATATAATACTGCAAACAAAACAAATAAATAAAAATAACAACAACATGTAATTCTATGCATAAGCAAATGAAGACATAAGGTACCAATGCATTTAATACCACATCTTCCCAAGTACAAAATATATATTCTCAGCCGAGCAAACAAGCCAAAGCAAGAACATAAACAAAACATAAAAAAATAAAAATATATCTTTGTACAAATAAACAAGTACAAGCAATAGCAACATACCTCTGTAAAGCAGCCATACCTTAGTACAAACAAGATTTTTCAGCCACCAAGCAAAGAGAAATTCTAAGCATATTAATAAAAAAAGAAAAAAAAGATCTTGATGTACAAATTTTATACCCTGTAATTTCTTTATATGCGTCATCTCCTTGTTCATTTCGTTCAGCAAAACTTAGCAGTGCAGAAAATATAAACATCACTATATCTTATAAACTCAAACAAAAATTCAATTTAAACATCAAACAAATCAACTACAAAGCCAGATATGAAAGAAGAGATTCCAGTTTGCAAATTTCAAAGCTGCATCAACATGGAAAAGCAAGCTCTATTTATTTCTAAAACTTATCAAGGTGAGTAACATTTTGTTTGTATAACTTAAATATTGATATGATAGTATGTTATTATCAGTGATAAATATGTATTGTGTAAGCGCATTTTTGCTGTGAATATATATCGATAGATATAGGTGTATATGTGGTCTTTGTATTGCACTGTCTTTTGTTTCCAGGTTCAAGAATTGTTCAAAAACCTATTTTTTTCACATAATTTAATCTATGCTAGTATTTAGATTTTAGACAAAATATGTTGTTGTATCATAGTTTTAAGCTGGAAAATATGTTTAAGTTAAACCAATTCGCATGGACTCTGGAAATTTGAAACAACAGAGCAACCCTTTAAATAAGTAAAAATAAAATTATCATGATTCAAGAATTTAAAGATATGAATCAAATACTCAAACTAAAATGGGATTTTTGAAACTAAAATAACGATTTTAAGGATAGGGGTTTGAGTGCATTTCTGGTTTAAACAGAAATTGGTATCTGAGCAATTTATGATGATCTCGAGTGTTTTGATGGTCGGGGTTCTTCCTGGTGGAAGAAGGATGATCGACGATGATGAGAAAAATGCCAAATGGGTAATCTAAGCATTGTGGTGAGGGTGGCGATCGAATCAAGTTTGTAACCCTAGTTTTTAACTGGGATGGGTTTTTGTCTGGCATGTATTCTCTAGTTGATCGAGTTCAACCAAGCTCAGGGGGATGGAAGGAGGTGAGCTGACGAAGGCTCGGTTGGAATTTCATCGCCGCTGATGGTCGGGGAAGCGAGCACGGTGAGTTGTTCCAGGTTTAGGTTGGTTCCAGGACTGTTGTTCTAGGTTTGGGCTTGAGTGCTCAATTTCAAATTCGAGTTGGTGCGTGTGTTTCGATGGTTGGGATCGGAGCTGGGGATGACCTTCGACTTGCTCGAAGCATTGGTGGCGAACGGAGGTGGCGAACGGAGGCGTGCACGTGCACGAGTTTGATGATCTGGAAATGTTGTAGCCTGAAGCATTTCCAGGCTTGCATTTGTAAGATAACTCGAAGTGGTAATAATTCTCGGCTCAAAATATTGTAACAGGCTTTCAAGCCTGTTTTCTGTTTTGAAATCTAGAGACTAAATTTAAATTTTTAATCAAGGATTTAAAACTGAGTTTAAACCAAAATGTAATTATAGGTTCAAGTTTGAATTGAAATTTAGTTTATAAATAAACAAAGTTTACAAATTCAAAAATTGTTTTAATAACTTGAAGGTGATTCAATATGTTGGAAAAAATTGGATTTAAATAGAATTGAATTGTAGATAGGAATTAAACAAGTTGAAAATTAGAAAGTTAAAACCTGAAATAAATTTTTAAACCAGATTTCCAGATTTTGAAATTAATTAAGATATATAAATTAAGTGTTAAGGTAAATTTTAAATACGTTATATTTAAAAAGAAAAGTGATTTTTAACTCTTTAAAATTTTCCTTTATAACCAATTGTTATTTTTACATGTAAATTTAAAAAAAAATGTAAAATTTGCTTTAAACTTTATAAAAAGGAAATTTGAAATAAATGTTTCCAAACACATTGTAAATAATAATTTAATCATAAGTATGAATGACCTATACTCTAAATAATAAAGATTTAATGATTAATAATTAAGTAAATTAAAATGAATAAATTATTCATTAAAATTGTTTTTGATTTAGATTAATTAGATAAGTAATTTAAGAGTTAAAATAATTGATGAAGGTTTATTAAGTATTGATTAAGGAATTTTAATTAATTAATGATTAAAATTGATTAATCAAGTGATTAAGCAAAAAAAATTAATGTAAGGATAATGTGATAAATTGATTTGGTAATAAATTTGAGAATAATTAATTTATTTAAAGAAATTATTTTATTTAAAGGTTAATAAATTTATGGAAGTGATAAATAAATAATTATTAATTATGGAGAAATTAACTAGTTATTGTAATTAATAAATTAAGGTAATTGGTAAAATTAGTTTATATCCAATGAGTTGGAATTAATAAATCAGAATTGGATAATAAATTCATAAGTAAATTAATTTAATTGGAAATTAAATTGAATTAATTAGGATTAAACAATTAATTAATCCTGCTTGTAAATGATTATTAAATGCTTGACCTTACTTACGAATGATTGTATTGTATGAGATACCTTAAAATGGATTGTCCTATCTGATCTTTGATATTTTATTCTATGGATTGTGTTATGTATGATTTATTCATTTATTTGTGTTACATCTGTTTATTAACTGTGAATCTGTAATGATGATGCACTGTTGCTAAAACCCCTGGACTACACCATACACACAAAAATATGGATTTCACGAGGAAATCGATTAAGTCACAGATTTTTGAAATGATTTTAAAAGTTGAATATTTGAATTCAAATATTTTGGAAATGGATTGGGTTTAAACATGAAAAGCTTTTGAAATGGAATTTCAAAGATAAAATTTATTTTTGAATAACTTGATTAAATTTTGGAATTTAAATAATTTGATTTAAATTTAAATTCAAAATTTGAAACTGAATACTATGATTTGAAAGTAGGGATTAAAGATGTTATACCAGTTATATATGGGTTAAACTATTTTAAAAGTATTAATTTAGGAATGTGAATATAATTCAAAGGCTTTAACTCATGTAAATATAATCGGATTTTTTTGAAACGAAAACTGTTTGTTTTCAAATAATAAAAGCTGTCACATAAGAAATGAACGTCCAACTTGTGTTAAAAAGAATTTCAAGTTTTTAAAATGAAAATGACTTCCAAGTTTTGGAAACGAATTGAAACTATAAGTTAAATCTTTGATTTAAAGATTTAATGAGTTGATCCAATTGAAATGGAGATTGTTTTGAATTCCGTAAATAGATTTATGTGAAACTAGGTGACTTTGAGAAATAAATCTTTTGTTTAAAGATTGGAAATGGTAATTCGTCTTAAACCATTTAGCGAAAAGTTTTGGGTAATAAGTCGTGACTTAATTGAAATCCCAATATCCATATGTTTTTGAACTATTTCGCTCATTTATTCGGTTTAGCCGGGAGAGGACCTTGTGTCACATATCCTATTCCGAATAATGATACGTCGATATGGATAGCATTTGAAGACCGGTGGTGAAGACCGGATATTTTCAAAAACGAAAGGACAACTCGTCGAATGTCTTTGCATCGACTGGTCCCCGGTATAGAGACTCCATATGTGATGGGAAGTCCGAACGTGATTAATGATTATCCGGATTGCAAGGGCTTCTTTGGAAGTGCCTTCGGTTCTGTTCGAACCCAAAACAACTTGTATGGATTGTGTGTCTGACATTACATTTTAAGACATAAAGCAGATTTCTTTCAAATACATTTCTGTTGGTGGCGTAGAATTTATTCTCTTAGCATTAACACCCTTCTCAGAGACATACGAGCTCAGAGGTTATGTAGTTGTAGGTTATCAGCGACATATTCCCAACTTGGTAATGTGGCATGCTGAGTGTTGCTGATCATTTGTTGATCAAAGCGTGGCTTTTGTAAAAAGCGTAGCTTTATGGACGAGACTTCGTCGAACCTCACACCCCGGAATGGTCGAAACAGGAAAGATGCAGCAAGGTTATTGTGGGTAGCGCCCCTTAGGGTATGTTCATTTCCTTCTGGAAAAGGGTGGTATCATGGTATGGAGCCCAGATACTTACTCATGTTGAAACACTTTATTTATTATTGTGTGATGTTGGTTATCGAGCGCTCGGATAAAGGTCCTAAAGGACCGGAGGATGGCATACTAATGTCAGTAGTTACCCAGTTAGGGGTAAGCCGGCCTTGTGTTCGCAGAGACCCGGTTAGGTTCTCAGGACGTCCTTCTAGAGGCGTTTCCATGTGGCAATGGGAAGTTCCCTGGCCTGACCATTTGTTGGAAATCCAAAGAAACAATACGAGCCTTGTACGGTATTAGTTGTAGAACCTGCCATTTAATATGGTAGCTATAGTAGGCATAATATAATGGTACCTATGCTGGCTAAGATTTATATTCTACTTTCAAATTTTTTTCTACACTATGCACTAATAATAATAATCAAATGATTTGATTTTACGTAGTAAGCATCTTTGACTATCATAAGGAGAAATCTCCCCTAAGTCTGCGTTTGCATTGTGTGTGTGCCGGGAGGCCTTATGGTAGTTTCATTTTTAAAAGCATTGCGAATTGATTTTAAAATATTTTGTTGATTGTTTTAAAAGATAAACTGTTTTTGTTGCTCACACCAGTCCCATGACTGATCCGGAGTTTATTGTTTCTTTCTTAAACTCTGGGTGTTCATTATTTTCTACACGAGCAGTCTAGAGTTGGGTTTTTCAGATAGTCAGGTTTAGTAGATTATCTGGAGTTAGTTCAGTCTTTGGATCACACCAGTCTTTCTTAGCTTGGTGCATCGTTATTGGGAGTTCGAGCTATTTTGGAATTGGAGCTTTGGAGATGGAGATTATCCGCTGCTGGTGTTATCGTTTTCTTTTCCGCTGCTATTTCTTGTATCATATCTCTGATGTATATTGATATTCATTGTATCACTCTGTTGTATCAGATATTGTATCTGTGTTGTATATCAATGTATTATTTCTTTTATTCCGCTGTGTTATTTACTTGATGTTGTTATAAGCTCCGGCGAATCGGATTTGAACGGTCGAATCTACGGCATTCGAATACGATTTGAAGTATGGATGTCGATTTTCGAGCGCGAAAAAATCCACGTCGTTACATATTAAGTACTTCTTAATTACCAGTTAATCAACCCTTAATTAACAGTTAATTAACCCTTAATTAATCTTTAATTATAGATTAATTATCTCTTAATTATTAATTAATAAAACTTAATTATTAATTAATAAAACTTAATTAAGTATTTCGTAATTACCATTTAATCAACCTTTAATTACTTGATTAAATAATTTCTAATTACAAATTCATTAATTTGTAAATTACTTAATTAATAATCCTTAATTACAATTAATTTACCTTTAATTAATTAATTATAACCCTCAATTATAAATTAATTAAATCCTTAATCATTAGTTAATTAAATTAATTAATTATTCTTAATTAATTACTTAATTAACCTTTTATACTTAATTAATTATACTTAAATTTCCCAATCAACTTAATTAATCTCAAATCATTAAAACCATAATTATCTTAAGATAAAACCTTATTTTACTTATGCCTTAATTGTCGTTAAAACATTTTACTAAAAAAAATAACTTTACTTAGTTAATTCATTAATTAAGTTTAAAATACTCATTCAACTTGATAAATTAAAGTTACAAATCAAAACTTCCATTAAATAACTTTAGCATTTATCAAATGATGGTTTAAACTAATTTTTAATTTAAAATTTTAAACTTGCCTTATAAAATTTTTAAAGACCTTTAAGAACTGTTTTAAACATTTATCTTTAAATTGCCTTTATATTTCATTTTTAACTTAACATTTAAAACAACTTTAAACTTTACTTAACCAAATTAAATTTAATCAAATTCCAAACTTGTTAAATAATGTTTAAAGAAAACAATTATTTATTTAAAGAAATTTATAAAAGAAAGTTTAACCAAATTTATTTTTAAATTTCAAAAAAAAATTGTGTTTTGAAACACTTCTTAAAACTATTTCAAAAAGAACTACTCTTCTCTTTTTTTAACTTAGTTTTAAATTTAAATTTAAAACTTGTAACAACTTAAAATAGTATACCATCACCATTACCTTCCACATGTCAGTGATCCACCTTACAACCGATTACGACCATCCATACGTCACCACAAAACTCAAATCAAAATCGAGCTTCACATGTGAACCTCGAACCAAATCCACTGCCTAAAAACAACCCCGCATCCACGTCGCTGACCAACAGAGCCTCCCAAAATCTAGCCACATCTCCACGAATCATCCACGCAACCACCTTCTAAATCCCAAGTGACTCGATGCCTTAGAAACGACGCAGCATCCATCACTGCAAGTTCGACCAAAACTAGGGTTAAAACTAAAATCACCACACCGCCATCGGCACAGTCCATAATCACCACATCCACCATTTTTTCCAAACACCCCGTAACTCCATCCACCTCTAGTAGAAACACCAAGACTTCTCAACCCCTAGATCGCCAGAGATTGCCTCATATTCAATTTCCTGACATGCCCAAATTATAAACTCAAAACATTATTAAAAATTAAGATTTAAGTTTTAAAAATCCTAACTCTCATAGTGGATTTGAATTATAATCTTGAAACAACAATTGTGATGTTTGAATTTTAACATATTTCAAAAAAATTTCTGTAATTCCCAAATTCCTAGAGAAGCTTTACTTTGATTTACTTAAAACTATTTTTAAGATTTAAATCTGGTTAAAACTAACAAGTTTTGTTTAGATCCTATTGTCTAAAATGAATCAGAGGGATGAGAAATGATTTTTGAACAGATCTAATGCCTATAAGCTTGGAAAATTTTCATTTGTCTGATTTTCAGACATGCACAACCAATACACAGCATCTTCACACATATAAACATGTTTTGGAATCTTAGAACCATAATTAAAACACATTTTCAAACATACATCACAAGTTTACTTCAACCATATGTCACATGCATCAAATCTGAAGGTGTTTCATATTCACAGTTTTAAAAACAGAGGCTTAAACTAAAAACAGAGATAATAAAATCAACAGAAATACACCAGGCTTACAGATATGCAAAGCAACCATCAATGCAGTGATTCACATGCAACATATATTTGTTACTTAAGTTTTAAATTTAGAAGTTTACTCACCATTTTTCAAAAAGCAGAGAGCTTGTATTTTTGAAATAGGGAACTTTGAAAACTTTGAATGCTTTAAGATTTTGAAAACTGAGATGCTGAAGCTTGATGAATTGTACTTCAGGCTGCATTATAAAATTGAAACTTGCAAGCTTTGATTAACTTGCTTGAACCTGATTCTTGTTTGATTCCAGATTGCATTTGAAACTTAATTGCCGCTGATAGCTTTGAAAATCCAGGTTGCATTTGAACTGTATCTTTGGTTTACAGGTTTAGAAATTGCTTTGAGAATTTGTTACGGAGTTAATCTTTGGATTTGGAAAATGATTTACAGGTTTGCTCTTTTGATTTGAGAAATGAATTGATTACAAGGATTTTGTTTTGATTTGTGAAAGTGTTTACAGTTTGTAGAGTATAGAACAGGTTGAAGTTTGAGTTTCGATTTGTGAAAGTGTTTTGATTTGAGAATTTATGTTTTTATAAAAATTAAGAAAAATAAAATACAAGGGGTGACACTTGTCTTCCACCCTATTTAATTTTCAAAACATATTAACAAGTGTATTTATGAGCTAACACATGTATTTATTCATTATTATATATTTCTAAATTGATTTAAAAAGCTTTATAATAAATTTCCAAATTAATTTGTATATTTCTAAACTAATAATTCCTTTTTCTAAATTTATAAAAATAAAATCTTTAAAAGAAAATAAAAATAAAACCAAACATATTTCAAATAAAATCATATATAGTGTATTTAATCCATTTATAAATATAAATATAAAACTTTTGTATTTATTTACTATTTAAATAAATACTTTCATAATTATATAAATAAAATTCTTTAAGGGAAAAAATATAAAACTAATTATATTCTAATGAAAATTTTATTCATATATTTTTATATCTAAATTATTTCAAAGTAATTATTCTTTAAATTCAAATTTAAATCCAAATATTAAATTCAAATTCAAATTTGAAAATCCAATTTAAAATCAACTTAAATATATATTAATTTAAATAAACACGTTATTAAATTTGAAAATAATAATTTTATTTTTAAAATTAACTTAAATAAATATATATACATATACATTTAAACAATACTTATTTAAAATAATAAGTCTATTTAAAATCTATTTATAAAATAACCAAATTAAATTTATAAAAATAATTATTCCATTTAAAAATCTATTTATAACTATCATTAAAATCATCACATTATATTGATTAAAATAACAATTTTACCAATTTTAAATAAATAAATAAATAAAGAGATTATCACATTTAAATTGCTTGAAATTCCAAGATATCACATAAATGGATGCAAAGATCTACAATACTTCTATTACCAAGCTAAGAAATTTATTCATATTGATGAAATGTATCATACCAAGAAAAAGTATCTGCAAAATTTAGAAGATGAAAAGTTCAGTGCTGAATGTCCCAGCAAAAAGCCTCGATGGAAGGAAAGAAAAAGGGATAACCAAATGGCTTCATTTAAACCTAGCCCCGTAGGGTTGAACAAACCTCTCTCTTATATCTTTTCCAAGACAAAAGTTGATGAGAACTTCTTTGTTTCCTATAAGACAAGGACTCTCGTTGAACCCAAAGAAGGAAGGAATTATTGTGCTTATCAAAAAGTGAATGGACATGAACTGACAATTGCAATGTTTTAGCAAAAATATTTCAGAACCTGATCAAGTCAGGATTCTAAGAATTTATCAAAGAGGATTAGAAGATTTTCTACCTCGTAAGGAGCAACTCAATCACTTAAAGTCCTGATAGAGAATCAGTTTTAAAACTTCATCTTCAAACTTTGATCATGCTTTGAATTCTTGTAGCATCCGTCTAGTATGAATTTTCTTTGCTTATAACTTCTTTAATTTGAATTGTAATTTGAATTAGTCATGTACTAAAATTAAATTTGAGTGTCTTTACAGGTAAAAACAAAACCAGTCCATGGCATTCAATAGACACTTGAAGCATATAAAATTTCTAGCTATTTAAAAAGAAGAGACCACTCAAACGTCTAAAATAAAACGAGACATCCTTATCTCAAAGCTTGAATCCATTTTGTGTAAACAACTATTCCAAAGGAATTTCAGAATATCATCAAACTTCGATCGTGAATTTTCTCTGATGGGTACATATCCAAAACTCTCTCAAAAAGAAGGGGTTCTTTGGAAAAGGCGTACTTATGTCCGTAAAAGCCTATTAGACAATGAATCATGGCTTTTCAGGCTTATGAATAGAACATTTCTTTTTACTAAGAGGCATAACTATACTGTTATGCACATATTATTTCTAATTAGTTATTCAATTATTTAAAGAAAATTTTCCCTAATATGTTTTCAAGGGAATTACTTTCGAGAATCAAAAAGGTCTGTTTCTAGTTACTCTTTAGATATGGGACGTTAAGCATTCATTTATTTAAAGAATAAACTTGTATAGTTTTCCAAGAATGTTATTTTGCATTAGTAAATGCCTAACAAAGATTTTGATTGAGTATGTTTTGATAGAGATATCTTCGAAGTCTTCTGAAACTATTAGCAACAAAAGGCCTGTGAACTTTTTACATGAACAATCTTTTATAACAATCAAAAGTTCTAAATTAGAAGTGCCTGCTCTCAGCTAAAAGAGCATTGGTTCATGAATCATGACCATTCAGTCTCTTATTTGAGATTGTCATATCAATTACGAAGCAATTTGAAAGTCCTTCTTGACAACAATATTAAGAAATTTTTCTTTTATCAAAAGGTTCGGGTACAAAATTTTCCTTTCGAAAAATAATCCCTCGATATATTATAAAGGAACCTTTTATGAAAACTCCTATTTCTAAAAAAGAAATTTCATGGTAAAAGAGCAGATATTCAAAAAGATTTTACAAACATTTCAATTGGCCAAAAAATTATTTTCACATCCTACAATTAATCTGTACCCCTCCTTGAGGGAGGAGGGTCCTGTACCCGCCAAACTGCCTATGGCCATCCGTAGCACCACCAAGAGGGAGGAGGGTCATGTACCCGCCAAGAGCCTACAACCAATCCGTAGCACCTTATAAAGGGAGGGTTAAAACTTCTAACGTCCAATTCACCTCTTAGGGGGAGTGTCAAAACGAGAACCCGCTAGCAACGTTTTAGAGGAAAGTCAATCTAACATGCACTATAGCCCATATAATCAGGGAAATCCCAAAGGGGGCACCTAACAGACAAAGAAGGACAAAGATGTCTGTAACTCAAAACAAAAGTCAAGACCCAAAGGAATAAAGGGTCAAAGGAATAAAGCTATCTGCCATTTAAAACAAAGATGAATCCTAAAAAGGGTATAAACAAAAAGAAAAGAATGAAGATGTCCTACGCTATAGACAGAAGTGGATAAAAAGACCATAACAAAAAGGACAAAGTATCAGCTAGCAATCTTCAATACATCTAATGGTTGAAAAGTGGCTCCCATAGTAAATAATTAAGAAATCTTCATCCTAAAAGGAAACACAAGACAAGTAAATGAATAAAGAGATCCACATTTGAAATGGGAACAAAGATCTATAGAGAAACTGAAGGAATGGAACATATAACAAATTTTTACTACAAGGATAGAAGTGACTTCATTCAGAGAATAGATTAAGTAAACCACATCTAAATCCTTAGAAATAAGGTAACCATTTAGGATAAGAGAGTCTATATTTTATATATTAATAAGTTATTTGGGCCATTACACTGCTGATGGCCAAGCAGTAGGACGGAACTTGCATGGCTGAATGATCGACTAGTCAAATGGGGCTTTCATCACTGAACGGTCAGCCAATCGAATGAAACTACCTGCCAAATGGTTGAATGGATGAAAAGTTGAATATTTGAATGGAACTATCTGCTGAACGATTGATTAGTCTTACGAAACTATTACTTCGAATGGCTTACTAGTATTACGGAACTACTATTTCGAATGATTGCATAGATTTACGGAACTACTCGGCTCTGATATAGCAATAATACTGCTAACTTATAGGCACTTTAGGAGCTACTTATCTATTAGTAGTATACTTTCCTTTCAATAATGGGAATCCCCATTGCTATTCAAGGCATGAGTTCTATGTAAATCTATGGCATAGCATTTTAGGTAGAACTTTAGAATTAGGGCCTGATAGGATTAAGGATCTTTTTGTTAAGTCTGCTTAGGTTACCATTATTAGAAAAAAATTGACCTTGTACTTACAATAAAATTTTGAAGTAGTCTACTTGTCAGATGAGATCTTGACAAATTTCCAACTAAATCCCTGACTGTGTGAATTTTCAATCTCCTTGTTGCTTTTTAGAATGATTTATTATTGAATTTCTGAATTTTAAATTTTCGTATTGACTTTTATAATGATTTTCAGATTTCATATTCTTGGTTTTATGAGTTCTAAATTTCCTTATTGGATTTTCCTGATGATTTCTTATTGAATTTTTAGTTTTGTGAATTCTCAATTTCCTTATTGGATTTTCGTGATGATTTCTTATGGAATTTCTCATTTTATGAATTCTTGATTTCCTTACTGAATTTTCATGATGATTTATGGACTTCTCATTAAATTTCTGGATTTGTGAATTTTTTGGATAATTCTTGAGATTTTGTATTGAACTTAACTTTTTTTGAAAATTCAATGTTACCACACTATTATTAGACAAGAATTTTGAACAAGAGTCTCTTGATACCCGACAAACTTCTAGAAGATGATGATAAAAGAGAATAAGAGCCCATTGATCTTCGTATTATTAGACAATGTTCAAAATTAACGCCAAACTATCTACTAATTTATTAATGAATGATTGAAAATTACTAACATATAGCATAGGGTTGGAGATAAAATTATAGCAACGAGAAAATATAAAACCACATAAAGCAAGAAATTAATCCCCAATGGCCAAAGAAAACATAAACTATGAAAAAAGGCTTTGGAGTGTATGATAGTTTTCTTGAAAGGTCCTTTCACATAAACCAACATCTGCTAATCGGGTGACATTATTCCACATTTCAATCAACAATGCTAGAAAGTGTTTGATCATGTATTTCTCTGGATGCTCTATCCAATGATATTATCAGATAATCTCTTGAATTTCAATTTTAGAATTTAGCATTATCCATCAAAATCTAAAAAACAAGGTTATAATCCTAACAAAAGTTATTAACCATTTTATAGAAAAACAAAGAAAGAAATTCCATTAAGGTTTGAGCAGTCTAAAAGAGATTCTTTGATTTTTATCCTAAAGAACAAAAGCTTCTTTCACATGGGGGTGGGGGGGAGGGGATGTTATGTATAAAAATCTTCTCCAGGTTAAAAGTATGAAAGAAGGAGCTATAATATGGGATTTGGAAGCTTCCGTAAGCATTGAGATGGCTTCCACAAGTATCAAAGATGGTTTTGTAAGCATCAAAGAGGGTTCCAGAAGCATCAAAGAAGCTTTTGTAAGAGTTAAGGGAGCTTCCGAAAGTGTTGAAGTCGCACATTTGAAGACATCAACAAGAAGTGAGGCTTTCGACAGGGTTAAAGCGGCCTCCCAAGCACTAGAAAGATGCTTTCGTCATAGTCGAAGGAGCTTCATTTTTTCTCCCATTACGGATTCCATTCTTTTCCTTCTACAATGGTTGATAGGGCTTTCACATCAGTTGATTTAGGGAATGCCTTCACCAGGGTTCAGAAGACACTTCCTCATGCATTAAAACATTTGCTTCCATAAAGAGTCGTTTCTTTCTCATGTATCGACTTTCAACCTGCAACAATAATAGTTCCTCCATCATAGTTTACCATTCTGCAGGGGTTGTCCCTTTCGCTGGAGTTGTTCCTTCAGCTTCTCCCTTCCGCAAGAGTTGATTCCTTTTGCATCTCTTCAAAATGCCTCTTTTTGCATATTTTCAAGGTTGATCCTTCTGCTACTATCTCTTTACAAAGCTCTTCCTTCCGTCATTCATAACCTTTTGAAGGTGTCACTCTTCCAATGGTATCGGAGGGACTTAGGTGCACAGCTACACAAAGTACTATTTTGGTCATCAACCCCGCAAGCATTGCTCCGCCATCATAGTCTTTCCAAAGTTCTTCCCTTCGAATTTAGTTGAAACACTTCTTTCCGCAACTGTTCCGCTCATGACACATCATGACCCTTCCGCTACCCAGCAGAACACGTTTTGATAGCGACGAAAGCCTCCAAAAGTGCATATAAGCGGTATTGACAAAGAGATGAGTCGATACTTACCAAGACCCTGCGGCCAACAACTATAGAACAGTAAATTCAAGTGTAGCGGAAGCATTTTATTAGAAGAATGAAGACGATTCAGCATCAATGTCAATGAAAGCTTACGACGACTTTCCTTCCGGCGGTGATGGAAGAATGGATCCGGAAGGCTCAAATCCACATCTATAAACAGGACCTTAGGGGTACCATTTGAGTTGTCAATTTCATACCTTCACACTTGTACTATTCTAAGAGTTGTGAACCCTAATTTTCGAATCTAATTGGGGATTTCACTTCATTGTACATTTAAGATATATTCATAAAAGTTATTAATAAAACAAATACGTAGCATTCTCAAATATACGGATTTGGATTTACTGTTGGCATATGACTTTGTTTATGGAGTATTTACATTTATTCCTTACGAAGGAGTTCCTTTTGAAGACATGGGATCTATTCAACACACTAAATACCTATTGACACCATTGGATCACAACCGTAGGCTATATTACTTAGTTCAAAAGGGGTTTCGAAGGGGTATATTTACGACTTCGATACTCTCCTTTTTTATGCATTCAAAAAGGTTTTCATGCTTACAACAACTTCGCCAGGCTTCACGGTGGATTCTTCTTTGCTTTCCTTTAAGACCTTTTACTCTAACCTTACTTCAGGGTATCGACAAGATTTCTTGTTAACAGTAGTTGGCCACCTTGTCCAGCAAGCCGATTATTGGGGCTCTATCAACTAGAATCTAAAGATAGAAATACCAGTCCTCATTGAAACTGTCTAGTTGTGGAGCTTGTACATGGTTGGGATTAAGTAAGGGGAAGGTTCTAGAGATCCATTTTTTATAAACTATATATAGGCTAGCTTGAAAGCTATAGCCGTTGGGGGAAAGCTGGGTAGATGCTATAGAGCATACATTTAAGAAGTGCAAGAAGAATGGTAGAAGTTGTAAAGATGGGCCACATGTAGTATAGGAGAGCGCCCTTGTGAAGTGGCCTTACGAAGGCCTATTCGCCCAACCCCTCACGGGAGAAACTATGAAACAATGCTAATGATGCCATGCCTTGCAAGGGCTCATACAGGATTGTCCTTATCCTCCCATAACTTAGAGGGGATGCCATCAAAGGGGCACGCCCAGACATAGAGGTACCTTTGGAAGCAGCTTTATTTCCTTTTCCTTTAATAATGTGTGAAAACACAAGCATGACCTGATTACTAAACCACCCTACAGCAAGTAAAGCAAATACAATAAACTTAGGGGTAAACGCTTCCTCCGCATGAAGGTGGTAGACCACGACTCCAACGCACCCAAAAGTGGCTCATTATAAGACAGAGTTGACCACCCCGCACATGGCTAAGTCTTCATTACAAGGCATAAATGTAGCGGCCCGACCATATGGCCTTTTTTGCTTAAACATACCATTTTAATACATTTTATGGGCCATGGCCTAGTGTCCATTCTACTTTCTACTTCTCTAATAAGAGGGGCATTTCGGTAATTTAACACCTTTCCCTTAAGCTCAGGACATAGACTCATGCAAACTTCTAAGCTAACAATGTCGAGCTATTAATGAACTATGGTTAGCATTTGCCACATGTTGGTGTTAAAAAACAAGAGTAGAAAAAGGTCCTAAAATGCAAGCACAAATGGCATGACATAAATATATATTTTGGCAAAGTCACTTAAAAGTAGCATTAAACATGATGAAAAGCCGAGGAAAGAGGATAGAAACTACTCAAGTTTTGCTAAAAAGAAGTCGAAAGAGGAGTTAAAAAAGTTATTGAGAGGCTTCAAGATTAGTTATATCGGATTTGCTAACAAAAAGGGTAAAGGGAAAGGAGGAGATCTCCCTACCTCCTTGCATAGGTTTTGGTCTCCAATCTCGATCGTTGGATGGAGTGGGAAAATATCTAGAACATAGGGTATTACTCGCGTAACCCATCATATTAAAAAGTTGAATCATTGAACCATCTTGAGACATGAATATTATCTATGAAAACCATGACAAATATATACAGATAATCCCAAAATGCTTTGTTCATAAATGAGGCAAAATAGGCGGAAGCATTCGTCAACCCTAGCGATATCACTAACAATTCATATGATCTGTATTGAGTCTGAACTACTCTCAAAAGCCATTGCTAACTGAAATGTAGCAATGGCCCAAAGTCATTGCTAACTGAAATTTAGCAATGACCCAAAGTCATTGCTAATTTAAATTCAGCAATGGTCTAAAGCCGTGAAAAATACTATGCAACTTTTTTTTATATAATTTTTGTTTTTTATTTCCTCTTCTATAATATCTAATAATAATCAGATGTGATACAGCTCGTATCATAAACAAAATATGAAAACTAACACCCTAGACATAATAAATGAAACTTACTAACATAATAAATATTTAAGTATATTACAACACCGAAGCAATAGAAATTAAATACACATTCAAGTATAATACAACACCAAAATAACATGACTGAAAAGTAAATGCATTTGAAGTGATGTTGCCAATCCTCTGATTTAAGTATTGCCATTGTATTGCACCTATTGGTTTTACTCAAACCACGAGGATGATGTTTAGTTACATCCCATTCTTTCCCAATGCCTTCTGAGCTTCGTGCCAATTTTACATTGCAGATTCCTAAAATTTGTTATACGTTTCACAAAATTAACTTTGATTACATTTAGAACCCCTCATTTATGAATCATACACACCCACTAACTTAGCATAATCACGGATATGTTAAAAAAATTAGAAGTGATAATTTAGAATTTACAGTCATGAGGTTTTACCTAATAGAGTATATGCATCTAGTTAGCATCCCTTGGACTAGGAATATGAAAAAATATGGTATCTTTCACAAAATTAGTTTGATTGAAACATAAAATTAAGGGTTTAAAACCAAAAAAATTCCGTGATATATACCGTTGGACCAACAAAATTAAGGCAAAATTTGTAACACCCCATATTTTAGTGACATTATTTAGGAAATTTAATTAGTTAGATTAAATTAGATAATATGTGTTAATTAATGGATTGAGATTTGTGAATTAAGTAAGGGGTAGCCGTGCCGTTTTTTCGGGAACATGATGCAAGCTGGGATTGCCACTGCGGTTATTGGAGGAAATGCTGTGAGAGGAGTTTAGGAAGCTCCAGTAGTAAATCATTGTGCTAACTTGAGTAGAGACTATGTTAGGCATGGAGGGAAGCCATTTTATTAGAACTTAGGATGCAATAGAAGTAGAGAACTGGTTGTTGCACTATGAAAGGATATTTGCTGATCTAGGGCTTAATGACGAGCAAAAGAGGAGACTTGCCTCGAGACAGCTTCAAGGGGCAGCTTTTTTTTGGTGAAATAATGTGATCGCTGGAGTAAATTAAGAGGAGATGACATTGGTTGAATTTAGGAGAAGGTTCTAGGAGAGATTCATGTCAGTAATGGCGCAGTTTGTTTTGATTAGGAAGTTTGTTGAATTAGAACAAGGAGAAATGTTAGTTCTAGAATATGCTAGCAGGTTTGAAGAGTTGGCTAGATATGTGTATGCCACTTTTGATATAGTGATGAAGAGGAATGAGAAGTTCATCATGAGATTTAAGCTTGAGTTGGCTAGGGCTACCTTACCGCATATCAGACACCCTTGTGATGTGGTAGTGGAGATGGCGTTAAGACATGAAGAGATGCTTGCATGTTTGGAGAAAAAGGAGGAGGTCTAGGTTGGGCAAGGTCAAAATAAAATGTTCTTTCATAAGAAGGGTGCTCGAAAAGGTGGAGCTGCGAAGAAAGGGAAGTCTGAAGTGGTCTATTACAAGTTTGATAAGAAAGGCCATTATGCTCATGAGTTCCGAATTTGCAAAGGAAAGATGATTGCCGAAAAGAAAGGAGTTAGATGTTACAACTGTGATCAAGTTGGGAACTATAAGAACCAAAGAAAAGTGCCAACTAAAGGAGATAAAGGCCAAGTAATTGCATTGGAGATTGCTACTTTGAAGCCGAAAGAGGGGAAAGGAAAGGTAGTTTTGGGAGGTATGCTTTAGATCTATGATATATCTACTAGCAATTTGTTTGATATCGGTGCATCTCCTTCTTTTATTATCTCGATATTTGTTAGATAAGCTTAGCCTAGAACCTTCATATTTATTTACTTCCTTAAGAGTTGCAAATCTGATAGGAGGGTATGCGACACTTGGGATGAAGTGTGACAACTTAGAGCTTGATTTGGTAGGTTACACCTTTATTTGCAGTTGCATATATTTGACTTTATAGGTTTCAGAATTATATTGGGCATGAAGTGATTAAGTGAATATGATGCTAGGATATTTTTCCACGATAGGAAAATATCAATTAGACACCCAGACCTTACTGATCGGATAGTTTATACCATAGAAAACCCTAGTTGTGAGGTGAATGCCTTGTTAGGTATTATGGAGTTAGAAGATGAGTTGAATTGCATTTTCATGGTTAGAGAACTCGTGGATGTCTTCGAGCTGGTAGTAGAGTTGCCACCGAAACGAGCCATTGAGTTTTGGATAGATTTGGTGCCTAGAGCAGAATCGGCAAGTAGACCACCAAGTAGGATGATGCCGACAGAAATGAGGGAGTTGAAGGCTCAGTTGGTAGATTTGGAAGACAAGAGTTATATTAGACCGAGTAGTTTACCTTGGTGAGCAGCTGCGGTATGTACTAAGAAGTCGGACGGATCATTAAGGCTATGTATCGGTTATTATAAGTTGAATGAGAGAACGATAAAGAATTGATATCCGTTGCCTAGGATTGACGATTTGTTCGACCAGCTGAGTGGAGCCAAGATATTTTCTCGGTTGGATTTGGCTAAGCATCAGCTTAGGATAGCAGAAGATAGTATACCTTTAATGGCATTTAGAATAAGGATTGGGTCATATGAATGGTTAGTTATGCAATTCGACTCGCTAATGCACCGACATTCTTTGGGGATTTGATGAACTGGATTTTTCGAGAGCGCTTGGATAGGTTTATGTTTGTTTTCATAGACGATATTTTGATATACTCTAAGGATGAGATGGAGCATGAAGTTCATCTTAGAGTTGTGCTTGAGATACTGAGATAGCATCCGCTAAAGGCAAAGTTTTCAAAGTGCTATTTCTGGAAGAAGGAAATGAAGTTTCTTGGTCACGTGGTTCCGGAGAAAGGGTTGTCAGTCGATCCAAATAAGATTAAAGCTGTTAATAATTGGAAGAGACCAGAAATAGTTACTGAGATAAGAAGTTTCTTAGATTGGTGGGATATTATCGGAGGTTCATTATGGACTGTTCGTGGATAGCGGCACCGATGACCAAGCTAACGCGAAAGGATGTGAAGTACATATGGACCGATAAGTGTGAGGAAGCATTCTAGAGCATGAAAAACTTTTTGACCCATGCACCTGTGTTATTGCTTCCGGAGGGGAATCGGGACTTAGTAGTTTATACAGATGCATGTGGCACTGGGTTAATAGCTGTACTGATGTAGAGGGGTAAAGTAATTGCCTACTCTTCTAGACAGCTTTGACCGTATGAGGTTAGATATCCAATGCATGACTTGGATTTAGCTACAGTTATATTTGCTTTGAAGGTGTGAAGGCATTACCTGTTAGGAGAGAGATTCGACCTTTATACCGACCACAAGTTGTTGAAATACTTGTTCTCTCAAAAGGAGCTGAACATGAGATAGTAGAGGTGGTTGGAGTTTTTAGCTGCTTATGACTTTGGAATTGAATACACACCAGGGAAAGGCAACAAGGTTGTACATGCGCTAAGTAGGAAGCATCAGAATGCAGTGTTAGCTATGATAGAAAAACAGAAATACTCGGAAGCATTATCAACTTGTAGAGTGTAGTGGAGATCCGAGGCTAGGTCTAGTGGAGAGTCTGCTATGTTATCTTGTTTAGAAGTCCAACTGGTATTTATCGAGAAGATTACTTCTAAAAAAGAAGAGGATTCAATGTTAGCTGAAAAGATTAGGAAATTAAAGGATGGAACGAAGAGTGACGACTTGAAAGACTTCATTCTTGACTAAAGTGGGTGGTCGAGAAAGAAAGGTAGATTATGTGTTCCAGATGTGGGATACATAAGGAAGGAAATTTTGGAGGAATGTCATCGTTCGAAGTTTACTATTCATCCCAGAGGAACGAAGATGTATCAGGATATGAAGAGAAGTTTCTTCTAGGAAGGAATGAATAGGGATGTTGGCTTATGAGTGAAATAGTGTTTGAACTGTCAGTAGGTGAAAGTCAAGCATCAGAAGCCAAGTGGGTTGCTTCAACCATCGGATATTCCGGTTTGGAAGTAGGATTATATTCCATGCATTTTATAGACGGGTTGCCAAGGCCAAATAGAGGAAATGAAAGTATATGGGTCATAGTGGACAGATTGACCAAGAGTGCCCATTTCATTCCAATTAAGTCAAGTAGGACAACACCTGTATTAGCTAAGTTATTTATGAAGAATGTAGTTAGACTTCGTAGAATTCCTAATAGTATTATTAGTGATAGAGATTCTTCATTCACTAGCGAATTTCGGAAAAGCCTACAGGAAAGTTTAGGAACCAAGCTCAAGATGAGTACCACTTATCATCCACAGGCAGATTGGCAAACAGAAAGAGTTATCAAGATCTCGATAGATTTGTTAAGAGCTTGTGTATTAGACTTCGGTGGATCATGGGAAGACCATCTGCATCTAGTCGAGTTTTCGTATAATAATAGTTATTAGATTAGTATAGGTATGGCACCGTTTGAGGTTTTGTATGGAATACCATGCAAATCTCCTATATGTTGGTTAGAGACCGGAGACAGATTGGTCCCTGGTCCCGAATTGGTAAGATAAGCAGCAGAGAAGATTGAGTTAATAAGGATGATAATGAAGGAAGCTCAGTCTAGGCAGAAGAGCTATGTAGATAGAAGACGGAAAGATTTAGAGTTCTCTGTTGGAGATCATGTTTTCGTCAAAGTATCGTTGATGAAAGGTGTTATCTAGTTCGGGAAGACATGGAAGTTAGCATCAAGATTCATAGGTCTGTTTCCTATTTTAGAAAGGATTGAGCAAAATCACGTATAGAGTAGAGTTACCGAATAGTTTGGCAGGATTCCATGATGTTTTCCATGCATCTCATCCGAGGAAGTATGTCAAAGATCAAGACGCTACTATAGCACCAACTGTGTTAGAAGATTTAATAGTGGAACTAAACTTGACTCTAGTTAGGAAGCCTATGCGGATAGTCGTGGGAAATGAGAAGAAGTTGGGGAACAAGACAATCAGATTAGTAAAGGTCCAGTGGAGTGACTATACTAGAGACTATACTAGGGAGACTGAGAGCAGGATTAGAGACGCTTATCCAAATTTATTTGATCTTGATGTGTACCTTATCGTAATTTCGAGGACGAAGTTCTTTAAGGAAGGGAGATTATAACACCCTATATTTTTAGTGACATTATTTAGGAAATTTAATTTAATTAGTTAAATTAAATTAAATAATATGAGTTGATAGAGATTTGTGAATTAATTAAACGGTTGTCGTTCCATGTTAATGAGTAAACAATGAATCAAAGAATTAAGGTGTTAGGAAATAAGGAAGGGAAAAATAAGAAAATGATTAAACTTATACGCTAAACCCTTAGGAAACTAAAACACACGCTCATTTCATATTCTCTCAAAAAAAACACATCTAAGACTGGCCACCATTAGCAATCTCAAGAGAAGATAAAGCTAGGATTCAAGTGAAGAATCAAATCAATTAATCAAGATCAAATCTCACATCCATAATCACAAAGCTAAGGTGAATAATGACTGCATCTCATTTTCCTAAATATTTTCGGTTTTAAGTTAAATATGAAGTGTTTTGCATGTTTATGCCATGTTTTCGAATGATTAAATATGTACATATACATATTGATGGTTTATGCTTATTCATATAGAATTTATGATATGTTTTGATGTGATAACCCTATTTAATGACATCCAAATGCCTTGCGAATTTAGATTTAGATCAAAAATGATATTCTAAAGACAGGTTTCAATTTTCATAACTTTCTGAATTATTATAGATTTCATATAAATTTTCTACTGTAGAAAATGACTGTTTTGGTTATAAATTCTTTACGGCTAAATAATTATTCATTTAGGTTTGGAATTTATATATGTTAGAAAACATAATGAAAATGATTTTCTGGATTTTTTATAGAATTTTTCTAAGTATTTTGATAAATATATAAAATAATTTAAGATATGAGACTTAAATGTTTTATATATTTATAAAAAGAGAAGGGGTATTGTATAAAATAAATTTAATTGTTATTTCTGAAACTATGGTAGTGCTTTTAGAAAAGAAAAATTAGCATCCAAAAAGATTTTGACAAACATAGTAGGTTAGTCAAAAAGCATTTCTCTTTTAAGTTAAAGACAAAATTTACCTGTTTTTAGCCTGTTTCGCCACTTTCGGCACCCTACTTCTGACACATATGGCTTTCGACTTAGTCCCTTTGCCTCAATCACTATTGAAACCAATGTTCATGGCATCTAAGACTTGGTGTGCAGTGAATTGAAAATAAGGTTGAAGGTATGAGGTCGAAACCTAGGGGTTCCGAAGGGGTCGAAGTATCGCTTAGTTTTAAAGTGAAAAATGCGCCTGCTTTGCTTTCAACTATATTGCTTTCAACTTGGTTGGCTTTCGACTAGTCAAATGGTTTAAAGAAGTGGTTTAAAGAGGTCGCGCCTCTGTTTTTAAATACATGCTTTCGACTAGGTCGAAGCCCTTTAGTTGCCGCTTTTCTTACCTACCGAGGTCAATAGTTTCGGAAGGTATACTTTGTTTTTAAACTTGCCACTTCTCCAATGCTTTTGGAAAGTTGATTTCAACACCATCCCTTCTTTACTTAGGAATAGCTTTCAAAAGGAATTCTTTCAACTTTAATGGGTTTCAAATCCTTTTGCTTTACTTGAAGGCATAATCCAAATGGTACCGACCGAAATGGTTTTTAAATTTTTCGAAGGGGTAAATTTTTAATGGTTATGAAAGATTTTCACATGTTTTAAATTGAACCCAAATGCTTTCGAAAGATTTTCTGTTTAAAAAGGTTTGATGCTTTTGAAAGGTTATAAATAAAGGTTTTGAAGGGGTGGTTCCCTAATGATTTCGAACGGTTTTGAAGGAAGGCTTTCCAGTATATTTGAATGGTCTAAGAGGAAAGGTTTTTCCAATGTTTTTAAAAGGCAATTTTAAAATGTTTTAAAAGAAATATGTCTAAGGTTTCAAGGCTTTCGAAGAGAAGGTGTTATCCCGCCTTTTGGCAAGGCCGTGACACCAAGGAATTAACTAGAAAACAAGGACAATTCGTCCCAAGATCGTTTGTACACAGGTTCACAATGGATGTCGATAAATTTTATCTGAGTCCAAAACGAGCTACAATTGATATGATGAAACAAATAAAGCTATAGAAGCCAATGTTCCAAATTTCAAGTTAATCCGAGCTTGTATGCTCAAGATATGATTGATGTGATTTAAGTGGTTCCTCTGTTCGTATCCATCAAACAAACGGAAGAGATCTTCCTTTGTCGATCTGGTTCGTATCCATTTGATTAGCCTTGTTCCTATCGATGAGAATTCGTATCGATAAAGACAAAACTCAGTTGGTTTGTATCCATCAGCCACCGCATCTCTTCATGTCCATCAAAGCCAAAGCACTTCGTATCCATGGAAGAGTTGTCATTTCGTATCGATTATATTTGCTCCATTTCGCATCCATCAACAAATAACACTTCGCATCGATCTCATTCATACATGTTTCATACCAGTCCCTCCATCAAATCAGTTCATATCGATCGGCCATTGATTGATACGAAACACACCACTAAAAGCGATCGATGCGAAGTAGCAGCACACCGTCGACACGAAATGACCTGCGAGCATCGATACGAATCGAAGCAGTGATGATCAATATGAACAGAGTAGTGGATCGATGCGAACGCGGCTTGACCTAGGTAGATACGAACAAGGTGCATCCATAGGGAAGACTCGTCATTTGGCATGAAATGTGGATCGATCCTAAAAGCAAGGGGCACGTCATTAAACGTCACGTGCGGGGTTATCGGTACAAGACTATCGATACGAAAGGCATCCATACGAAAGAGACAGCCTTCGAAAAGCCCAAACTTGCATCGATCATAACTCACAATCTACAAGTCCAAATACCATTAAATTTCACAGGAGCTTACGTACGACCTAAGGAATGTTCATGCTAAATTTCGACTCAATTGGGCCAAATCTTGATCGATGTGAAATTCTTTCGTATCGATCACGGATCGAGTGCAAACCACATGAGATCGATCGCGTAGGCCCACCCACGTGCCAAAAGAGGTCTCCCGAGACCCGAGCGAGATATTTGCATCCTACGCCTATAAATAGCATCCTAGAGTTTACGAAAAAGGGATTTGGTTCTTCTACATCCAGACTCTGCCGAGATTACTCTTGTATTTCAATTCAACTGCTGTAACTCATTGCAACCAGTGAATAAAGATCAATAAAAGTTAGCCATTTCATAGTGGATGTAGGCCAAATGCCGTACCACTCTAAATCTATGTGTTCATGTGTGATTCTTTTTAAATTCTAAGTGTTCTTCACATTTATTTTCTCTACGTATTTGTTGTCTGTGATCTGTGATCATAAACGGGTGCTTTCATCGACAATTGGGTGTTTATGACCATTTTTTGTGCAAACATTTTGGTACTTTCACTGAGAGAGATAGCATTCAGGGATTCTACAGCTTGGATCATGAATTTGAAGGCTTAAGGACTTAGATCTAGAAAGTAATGGTGAAGCAATCAGCAAGGAGACCAAGAGCAGAAAGAAGCCAGCATGAAGGAAGCCAGGAGGCTTCCTCGGGAGAGAATCAAGTCTCAGTCTTCATCGCCCGAGACGAGATGGAGATGATGATGGAAGCTATGCAGGAGGGAATGAAAAAAAGGCATGAAGAGATGATGCAAAACCTACTCCAACAAGTTGGACAAACTAGAATGCAGAATAAGGGAACACTACGGCAGGTAATGCTAGAGATAGAGGTCAGTAGCATGGAGCAACCAGGATCCAGAATAAAGCAGGACCGTCATGAGCAACCCATGGACTAGGGGACCCTCCATAAGAGCATGTTGATCCAACCTCAGGCAAGATACCAGATGCAGTTTTTCAACATGGCATTGATAGAGGAACGGATGCCCGTCCAAGAGAGCAGATTCCAGAATTCCCTCGCGAACTCAAGAGGCAGATCGGAGGCAATGAACAAGGACTACAGCTTCGCGATGGTGATAGATTAGCGGAGATGGTCAGACGAGCCATGAGAGGTGGACTGGTGAATAGAGACTTGGAAGATGTTAACAGAAGCCGCTTCGCTCCTACGATTAGGTAGGCCAGGAATCCACCAGAATTCAAGCTACCGACATTGGAGACATATGATGGAAGGACAGATCCAGCTGTTCATCTAACAAGATATATGAGACATATGGAAGTACTGGGGACATCAGAGGAAGTCATGGCCCGGTGTTTCCTATCATATCTGACAAACATTGCAGCATTATGGTTCAGGCAATTGGAAAGTGGCTCCGTTACAACATGGATCGAGCTGACTGAAAAGTTCATGAGGCAGTTCAGAGTTCACATCTCGAAGCCCAAGAATGTGAAGAGTCTAGCCGCACTGAAGCAGAAGACCGAAGAATCTTTAAGGAACTTCTTAACACAATTTAATGTAGTGGCAGCATTGGTGGATTGCCCAGATCCACCCATGGTCTTAATGACAGCTATATCTGGCATAGCTGATGGAATAGAGTTCAAAAATTCACTAACAAGGGATCCACCTATGAATCTAAAGGAGTTTTATCGTGAGGCCAAAGGATTTCTATGATTAGAGGATGCAAATGTTGAAAGAGAGGAAGGAGAGGAAGTTAAATTGTATGTAGTCAAAAGCGGAGATCCGCATGGAAAGGATTTAGGCAAGAATAGGGAAACGAAAATATGAAGGTAACGATGATGGACCAAAGCAACCACGAAAAGAACCGAGATTCACCTCTTATATGGAGTTGAATGAAACTTTGGAACGGATCTACCAGGATACCAAGGGCAGATTCCTTATCAAAAGCCAACGAGGAGGGATCCGACCAACAATAAAAGGAAATCAGACAAGTACTGCTTATCCCATGAGCTAAGCGGCCATAATATCAATAATTGCAGGCACTTAAGGGATGAGACTGAAGGGCGTATTTGGAATGGCATGCGATTACAGTACGCGAGGAGGCAAACCACGACGGTGGAGCAAGAACGACCACCACCTGCACCAACTGGGAACGGCAGGAACGAGGCATCAGCTTGTCATCAACTGATTGAAATAATGACGAAAAGTGGCAAGCTCCACACCAACACGATTAAGTTATTTACACATGTATAGGATCATGAACGGTCCTCAAGCATGCTTTGATACGACTATCAATCACATCAGTGGTGATGTTTGCACTTTGTCGCCTCTGCTTTGCTTTTGTTTGCTATTTCTCATGTTTGGACTTGGCTTTTTGGACATTTTTGTTGAAAGACTCATTTGGAATGTAAATCTTCTATTTGTGATTCCTTAATGGCTAAGCCATTTACACAAGTACAGGATCACGAACGGTCCTCGGGCATGCTCTGAGATGACGATAAATCGCCATAATAAACAATTCAGAAACTCACTCGAACGTGAAATCTGAAATTAATGATACTAAGTCCCTCCGGGCACACACAATTCTCCTCGAATGGCTCTCGACCGCGAACGGTCACAATTCGCCTCGAACGGTACCCGACCGCTAACGGTTACCATTCGCCATGAATGGCACCCGACCGCGAATGGTCACAATTCGCCTCGAACGGCACCCGACTGCGAACGGTTATAATTCGCCTCGGACGACACCCGATCGCAAACGGTCACAATTCGCGTCGAACGACATACGACCGCGAACGGTCACCATTCACCATAAATGGCACCTGACCATGAAAGGTCACAATTCACCACGAATGACACCCGACCGTGAACAGTCACAATTAGCCTCGAACGGCACCCGATCGCGAACGATCACAATTCGCATCGAGCGGCACCCGACCTCGATTGGTCACATACCACCCCGAACGACATACGATCCCGAACGATCATCATTCACAGTCACGTAAGACTATCAATCTCTTTTACGGGTCATCAACAGGATATGAACATCTAGCTTATTGCACTACAAAACACACCTTCCTATCGCAAGACATGTTTTGGGGGGCAAGTGTTATCCCGCCTTTTGGCAAGGTCGTGACAACAAGGAATTGATTAGAAACCAAGGACAGTACATCCCGAAGATCGGTTATACACGGGTTCACTATGGTTGTCGATAAATTTTATCTGAGTCCGAAACAAGCTATAATTGATATGATGAGACAAACAAAGCTATAGAAGCCAACATTCCAAATTTCAAATCAATCCGAGCTCGTATGCTTAAGATATGAACGCTGCGATTTACGTGGTTCCTCTATTCGTATCCATCAAACAACCAGAAGAGATCTCCCTTCGTATCGATCCGGTTCGTATCCATCAGATGAGCCTTGTTCGTATCGATGAGAATTCATATCCATAAAGACAAACTCAATTGGTTCGTATCCATTAGCCACTGCATCTCTTCGTGTTCATCAAAGCTAGAGCACTTCGTATCCATGGAAGAGTTGTCATTTCTATCGATCATATTTACTCCATTTCACATCCATCAGCAAACAACACTTTGCATCGATCTCGTTCATACATGTTTCATACCGGTCCCTCCATTAACTCAGTTCGTACCGACGGCCATTGATCGATACGAAACACACCACTAAAAGCGATCGATACGAAATGATCGATAAGAAGTAGCAGCACACTGTCGATAGGAAATGACCAGCGAGCATCGATATGAACAGAAGCAGTGATGATCGATACGAATAGAGCAGTGGATCGATGCGAACAAGGCAAGATCCGGATCGATACGAACAAGATGCATCCATATTGAAGACTCGATCATTCGGCACGAAATGTGGATCGATCCTAAAAGCAAGCGGCACGTCATCAAACATCATGTGCAGGGTTATCGATACAAGACTGTCTATATGAAATGCATCGAAACGAAGGAGACAGCCTTCGAAAAGCCCAAACTTTCATCGATCGTAACTCACAATCTACAAGTCCAAATGCCATTAAATTTTCAAAGAAGCTTACGTACGACCTAAGGAATGTTCATGCTAAATTTCGACTTGATTGGGCCAAATCTTGATCGATACAAAATTCATTCATCTCGATCACGGATCGAGTACGAACCACATGAGATCGATCGCGTGGGCCCACCCACGTGCTAGAAGAGGTCTCCCGAGATCTGAGAGAGATATTTGCATCCTACGCCTATAAATAGCATCCTAGAGTCTACAGAAAAGGGACCTTTGTCTCTTCTACATCCAGACTCTACCGAGATTACTCTTGCTTTTCAATTCTACTTCTGTAACTCATTGTAACCTGCAAACAAAGATCAATAAAAGTCAGCCATTTCATAGTGTACGTAGGACAAGCGCCGAACCACTCTAAATCTATGTGTTTCTGTGTGATTCTTTTTAAATTTTGAGTGTTCTTCACATTTATTTTCTCTACGTATTTGTTGTCTGTGATCTATGATCGTAAACTGGTGCTTTCATCAACAGTTGGGTGTTTGTGACCATTTTTGGTGCAAACAGAAGGTTTTAAATGGTTTTGAAAGGTAGTAAGAATGGTTTCGAAGGGAGGTTTTGGCCTTTTAGCCTAGGTTGAATAAAGGTTTTTGCTTGGTTTTAAATGTTGTGTTTTCAATGGATTCGAATTGGGTACTTTCAAAAATTAAATGTTTTCATCAACAAAGTTTTGAGTAAAGTGTATATATATATAATGTGGAAAGGTGATTTTGAGTAAAGCATGGAATATAAATGTTTTCGTTGTTTAAGTTTGTTTTAAAAGGATTTAAATCAGTTTCAGATGAAAATGTTTTCAAAGAAAATTTTAGGAAGGTATCCCTATGTAAAATGACTCGGATATTAGAATACCAGATGAGATTGGTATAGGGTCATGCCCTATACATTAGCTATTGGCCCTAGCAAATTTAGTCCAAAATTCCAAGGTGTAGAGCTTTGTAATAGGTAAGACTAAAATTATGATTACACACAGAAGGGAATATATATTTGTATACAGATAAGTTATTGGAGGGCCTACAAAACCATTAGGATCAGGTGACCATGGGAGATGTTAAGTTAGGGACAGATCGTTTAGAAAACCATTAGGATCAGGTGACCATGGGAGATGTTAAGTTAGGGACAGACCGTTTAGAAGAGAAGTATTTAATAGACAGTTAAGGACAGAACGTCCAGAAGAAGTATGTAACAACCCTGGGATTGGCGATTACCTGTAATATTGGAAATAAAATAAATTGGAGAAGATAAATTTTGTTAAAAATTGTTTATTTTAAATTCACAATATGTCTTGGAAACAAATTTTGGGATTAAATATTGATTGGATGAGTATTTAGTTAAATGAGTTGAGAATAATGGGAATTTTATTAATTTTGAACTAATAAATTAAATAAGTGACGTATTTCAAATTAATTTGTTGAAATAAATAAATATTCATGAAAATAATTTTTTGAAAACTTTATTTTGATAATTTGATGGAAAATAATCATTTATTGGATTTTATTTGGGTAAATGCAACAATATCAGAAACTATTGCCAATATTAACCTTTTATTTAATTTAAAAGGAGAAAATTAGAGTAATTATGTATTTTATAAATATAAAAGTGTGAATATTGTTTGAAAATAATATTTTAGTGTTTAAATAAAGAAAGAATGGTTTATTGTAATTTATTTGACAAGGAAACAATCTTTGAATAAGTTGTATTAAAAATGGTGTTTTTGCACTAAAACAGTGTAAATTGTGTAATATTGATAAAAATAAGATTTTATTCATAAAAATAGCTTTTTAAAGTTGAAAAAAAATTACTTGTTAAAATAACAATTTTATTTTCATACAATTGGTTGTATATATTTTATTTGGTTTAAAATGAGAAAATTTGGGCATATATTGTTTAAATGGGTAAAAATAAGCATTTGTACTTAGATAAGTATTTACTATTGGGCTTGGTAGGCAATGAATATGATTCAAAACACATCACTAGAAATTTCTGGTAAGAAAAAAATTAATAGTACGTAGTTTTTCTCCTTTATCTTCTTCTCAAACTCAATACAGTAAAAAGAAAATAAGAAATACAATGGCCACTTCATGATAAATCCATTTCCATTCAAAATTGCTGCGAATAAAAGAAGAAAAATCATCAAAACAAAGAATATATAAGATAATCAAAACTAATACTAAATTAATTTGATCAAAATATTTGAATTTGAGATGAATTGTCTGTAGTTCTTTTTATGTTCGTACCGCATGTCTTCTTTTCATCTATTACAGGGTCTTGAAGCTTCTCTTCTTTACCAAAGCTCGCAATTTTTGCTATAGAATTCTTGCTGATTTGCTAAGGTGAGTACAATACTCACAACTTCTAACTAAAACTAGTGTTGCTGTAAAGAAATTTTGCTCAGAAAAGTTACTTTATACGTTCAATTCTCTGTTCCTTGTTTCTATTTTTTTTTGGTTTCTGGTTGCTACTTTGAGTGGATGTAACTCTTTGATTTTGCCACAAATTACTGTTGGATCTTTTTTGAGTTAGAGGTTAGTTGTTTTTTTAGTGGTTGTCAAATTTCACGGAAAAATTCCTCTGTTTGATATGTCAAAACGATGCTAGAAAATCAGTACGAGCATGAAATTAGTAGGCTGAAAGATCCCGTCTCCTGGGTCGACATACAGGTCGACCCAGAGCCTTACAAGTAGACAATGCTATCGACCTAGGGCTTCTTAGGTCGACATGGAGCTGAACAAGCCATTCGAACTGCATGTGGACCTGTATGTGTGAGTTTCTGGGCAATTTCCTTCTTACTTCCAACAGCTTTTTGCCCCTTTGTGCTATGCTTTTACCACTTGTTCTTGTGCACTTTTGTGATGTTTTTGAATGTAATTAAGGGCTATGATGCCTATCAATAGAGGTAACATTCCTATTTTTAAATCAAATTTAATTGGTAATTAATTTAATTTTTGAAATTAAATTGTGAATTAATTTGGTATTTCCAAATTAAATAGACATTTGTTTGTTTATATAAATGTATATAAATATGATTTCAAAATAAAATTTCTAATTGGAAATTCAAAAATAAGTATTTTGAGTAATATATTAATTATGAATTTGATTGTGGATTAATTTGAAATTTTTTGATTAAATATATTTATGAGTATATATAGATTGAAAGTTAAATTAGAGATAAAATTTTGATTTTGGAAAATTTAAAATGTAAATATTTATAAATAGATTGGATTTATTATAGAAATTAAGTTTAAAAACATTTTCCTTAAAAAGGTTTTATAAGATTGAATAATAGAAAATGTATAAATGTAAAACATAAGTTAATATGAAAAGTGATGTTACGTAAATATAAAGCTAAAAGGATTTAAAACTTCATATTTTGAAATTTATAGAAACTTGTTTTCTAATTATAATAAATATTAATGTATGTATTTTGAAAATTTTATTTGAATCTAATATAGTAAATTTTCAAAAGTTATTTGAAAATTAAACTCTATATCTTTAAAATATGTAAGTATTGTTATTTGTTTAGTATAATTAGATTTCAAACTCATTTTCTTATAAAGTTGAAAATGTATAAAATGTAACAAAACAAAATAAATAAACATGTTTTATAAATTTAAAATAAAGTAAGGGTTTAAATATAAATAGGACTATTTTAACAAGTGTAAGTATTTTAAAAATATATTAAGACATTTATGACATTATTACATAAGTAAATGACAAGTGTTAACACTAATTAACAAGTGGCTTCATTAAAAACATATAAAATAAATGTAAAGAATAACCAGGCTGATTTTCTCCTCACTTCTCAAATCTGAAAGTAAATCAAACTTCATACTCAAATCAGCAAAAGCAAAATCATCTAAAGCTAATCTAAAATCAGAAAAGAAAAAGCAAATCTGAAACGAAATAAAATTACAGATCAAAGCCAGGAAGAAGAAAAATAATAAAGCAATCAAGTCAAAGACAAGCAAACTTAAATCAAAAATTCAAAAGCCTGAGCAAAGTGGAATCAAGCATTCAGTTCAACATCATATAAGTTCAGCATTTCTAGAAAAAATTATATGTACAAAGCAGTTTCAAATTCCAGGCTCTGTTCATCATGATAGGCTTTGATCGCTGCTTCCAAACTACATGTGAGTAAACACTTAAAGAAAAATCCTTTAGTGTTAATATGCATGTGTGATGATGCTATAAATATGATTGTTTGCTTAGATATTTCATCTAGAATCTTGTTCTATTGTACAAATTTGAATGCATGCCTGTATATGTATGTTTTTATGTTCTCTGTGAATGTCAGGTGCAAGATCAACTACAAAATAATTCCTATATTCCTAAATAATCAAAATTAGACTTTGATTACTGAAAAGAAAATGTTAATTACAATATGATCTTGTTTTTAAAATAAATTTAAGTGACTGTATTTGGTTAATATTCTGTAAAATTCATAATTACAGTAGAAATCGGGAAATGGATACAATTCAAACTTGTTAATTTAAATCTTTGATTATATAATCTGGAAAGTGAAGTCAAACAATGAATTTAGGTATAAAGGTTGTGATTCGAGTTTGGGATTCGATGAGATTTTCAGTGTTGAACGTTTTTGGGTATTTTGGCTACCCACGGCGATGGGAGGCGAACTGGAGCTTGGGGTTTGGCCTGAAGGTGGTCGGGGATACGGAGGTCTCTGGAAAAATGGCGAAGGGTTTTAATGTTGGCCGTGGCGGCTGGAAAAGGGAGAAGTAGGGTTTTCTGGTAATTTTTGGAGGTCGGGGTTGCCGAGGTTGGTACGCCGACGGTGGCGCACCGGGATGGATCGCTTGTGGGGGAATCTTTAAGCTGTGTCATGGAGCAGCTCAAGGAGCAAGGGCCGGTCTTCTAGTGGCGTGGTTCGTCGTCGGCCGATGATTTTGCCGATCGTATTCATTTCTAGCTGATCGAGATATTGATTTTGGGTTTACCACTGATTTTCGTTGTTCTGGTTCGTCGTGGTGTTTGTCGAGGTCGATTGTGGGTTGGCGAGGGCCGGAGGGATGATCGACATCGAGTTTTCCGGTCGTGCATGTGCACGGTGGTCTTCATGTGTATCTGGGTTTTTGGGTTTGGGAAAGGAGAGTTTGGCCCAAAGTATTTCGTGATTTCTCACGTGTTCGACTCTAAGTTGCAAAATGGGGAAGCCTTGTTTTGGTTGCATCGAGTTTGCGCGATTGTTGTCTCGGGTTTTCAAGCATTTTGTCTCGGGAATGGTTTGACAAGCTCGATTTGTTGTTGATTAAGTGTCAGATTTCATTTTAAAAGGAAGTATTCCAGAATTTTGAAACCAAAAGCTTGAGTTTACAAATGTTTCAAAAAATTTCAGCGAAGCAAATTTCAATGCAAAGCTTTAACCAGTTTTAAAATGTACAAAATTTTAAGTTTAGAAAAATGATGTTTTAAACAACTTCAAGTGTTTAAAGTATGAATTTTCAAAGTTTTAAATTTTTATTTAAAAATATAGTTTGATTTTTATAAATATTTCTTTAGTTGAATCAAGTATTTGGTCCATAAATGATTTCAAATAAAAATGTAATTGTTGAAATTGAGATGTGACTTAAGTGAAAAATTAAACTTTTATAAATCAAAGGATGTTATTTTTGTATAAATCAATTTTCAAACTTTTAATTAAATTCAAATGATGGGTAAGAGTTAATGAAATATATGAGTTACCTTAACTTAAATCAAGTTTTATTAACAATAGTGATTAAAGCATAATTACTTAATTAACTAAGATAAGTAATTTAGGTAATTAAATTAAGATAAATAAATCTGTGTAATTAATTAAGTGTAATTGATTACTTAATTGAGGATTGATTAATCAAGGTTAATTAATTAAGGAATAATTAAGTAATAAGTAATTAAGAGGTTAATTACTTAATGTAAGAGGATTATCAAGGGTAATTACTTAATGTGGTAATTAAAGAAAATTAATTACTTAGTGTAATTAATTAAGTTAATGTGATTAATTTTATTATTAATTAAGTTTAATTAAAGAAAATCACTTGATGATGGGTTAAGTATAATTACTTAATGTAATTAATGAAGTGTAATTACTTAGTGAAGTAATTAATGGATAGTTACTGGATGTAATTAAAAGGAAATTACTTGGTGGAAATTAATTACAAGAATAATTACGTAGTCGAAGTAATTAAGTGTTAATTACTCAGTGTAATTAATTAAAGGATTAATTAATGTAATTAATCAAGAAGTTAATTAATTTTTGTAAGTAATTAAGGATAGTTAATTACTGAATGTGATTAATCAAGGATTAATGAATGTGATTAATTAAAGATTAATTATTAAATGTGATTAATTAAAAGATTAATTAATTGAATAAATAATTAAGGGATAATTACTTAAATGTAATTGAAGAATAATTAATCAAGGAAGATTTGTTAAGGTAGATAGTTAATGATAATTAAATAATTAATTTGTAATTAATTAATCTTAAGTGTGCAGGATTAAGGTAATCCAAGTAATAAAAAAATTAGTAATTAATTTAATTAGAGAATAATTAAATTAATTAAGAATTTACCAATCTTACTTATGGATGTTTGAATTCTATTGATTGTTGAATTGTTTGATATCCCCGATATATTATGCTTTGTGCTGTGAATTGTTTTGTTATGATATGTGATGAATGTAATTTATCTGTGATAAATTTATATTACTTATGTATGAATCTATTAATGGAGAAGCGTTATTGGATTATACCGCTTATCGATATTGATGCATTTGAATCTGTGATGATTGATGTTGTTGAACTATTGTGTAAAACCCCTAGACTACACCATACACACACAAATATGGATTGCACGATGAAATTGGTTAAGTCACGGATTTCTGAAATGGTTTTAAAGATGAATTATGAATTCAAATAGTTTGGAAATGGAATTGGGTTAAATGTGAAAAGCTTTTTAAAATGAGTTTTAAAGATAAAAGTTATTTTGAATAACTTGATAAAGTTTTGAAATTTAAATAGTTTGATTTGAATTTGAATTCAAGATTTGAAATTGAATTCTATGTTTGGAAATTATGGTTTAAAAATTGTATACAAGTTATAAATGTATTTATATGGGTTTAAAACCATTTTAGAAGTATTGTTTTGGGAATTTGAATTTAATCCAAGTTTTATACTTGAAGGGCTTTAACTCGTGCAAATGTAATCGGATTTTCCCAAAAACTAAAACTCTTTGTTTTCAAATAATAATAATTTTCAAATAAAGAAAGAATTTTCAGTTTATGTTGAAAAGATTTCAGGTTTGAAATGAAAATTGTTTTGAAAGCTATGTATGAATCTTTGTGAAAGATGGTTGAACCTTGTTTTGAAATTGAAGAGGATTTTAAATGGTGTATCTTTTATATATAAAAGGTTTGAAATGGGAATTGTTTTGAACGTTATGAATGAATTTTTGGAAATGGTTTTGAAAACTATAAATTGAGTCTTTGATTTAATGATTAGATGAGTTAATCCTATTTGAAAATAATATTGTTTTGGAAGTTGTGAATGAATCTTTGTGAAAGATTGGTGAACTTTGTGAAGTGAATCTTTTTGTTTAAAGATTTGTAAATGGTAATTTGTTTAAACCATTTGAAGAAAGGTTTTGGGTAATAAGTTGTGACTAAACTGAGATCCCATTATCCATATGTTTTTAAATATTGCACTCATTATTCGATTTAGTCGGGAGAGGACCTTGTGTCTATAACCCATTTCGAATAATGATACGACGTTATGGATTAGCATTTGAGGACCGGTGGTGAAGACCGGATATTTTCGAAAGCGAAAGGATAACTCGTCGAATGTCTCTGCACCGACTGATCCTCGGTATAGAGATTTATATCATCCTTTATGATGGGGAGCCCGGACGTGATTAGTGAATATCCGGATTTGCAAGTGCTTCTTTGAAGTGCCTTCGATTCTATTCGAACTCGGGATAGACTTGTATGGATGTGTGTCTGACATTACACTTTGAGATGTAAAGCTGGTTTCTATCAAATACATTTCTGTTTGGTGGCAGAGAATTTATTCTCTTAGCTTAACACCCGTCAATGAGACGTACAAGCTCAAAGGTTATGTAGTTGATGGTTACTAGTAATACATTCCCAATTTGGTAATGTGGCATACGAAGTGCTGCTGATCATTTGTTGATCGAAGCATGGCTTTTGAGACTTCGTCGAGCCTCACAACCCGGAAATGGTCGAAACAGGAATGTTGCGGCAAGGTTTTTAGGGGTCGCGCCCCTAGGGTATGCCCATTACCTTCTGGATAAAAGTGATATCATGGTATGGAGCCTAGATATTTAACTGTGTGGTTGTTGCTATTTGTTGGTGAATCCCGGGATAAAGGTCGGTAACGACCGGGGATGGCTTACTTGTAGGTGTTACTTTCGGGCACGGGTAACCCGGCCTTATGTTGGTAGGGAACCGTTTTGGTTCTTGGGGGCGTCCCTCCAGAGGCGTTCATTTGATGAGGAAGTCCGTTTGCCTGACCATTTGTTAGAAATCCAATCATCCAATACGCGCCTTGTACGGTTTTAGTTGTATAACCTGCCATCTACTTATGGTGGCGCCCCACTGTTTAGATGGTAGCTATAGTAGGCATAGTTCGAAATGTCTATGCTGGCTAAGATTAATATTATACTTTCGAAAGATTTTTCTACACTATACACTAATAATAATATCAAAAGGATTTTGCGTGTCAAGCATGTTTGATATCATAAGGAGAAATCTCCTCCAATTGTGCGTTTGCATTGTGTATGTGATGGGAGGCCTTATGGTAGTTTCATTTTCCAAAAAGCATTGCGGATTTCGTTTATTAAATGCTTTTGTTGTTTGTTTTAAAGAAAAATTGTTTTCATTTGCTCACACCAGTCCCATGACCGACTTGGAATTTATTGTTCCCTTCCTAAACTCTGGGTGCCCAAAATTTTCCACATGGGCAGCCTAGAGTCAGGTTTAGTAGATTATCTGAAGCCAGTTCAGTCTTTGGATTCTAATGACTGACCTTGCTTAGTACAACCTGACGTGATTGGGAGTTCGAGCTATTTCTGGATTGGTGCTTTAGAGATGGAAATTTCTGATATTGGAGTTCCTTCTTTGAAGTTCAAGCTTATATTATTGTTCCGCTGCTGGTATTGTGTATCTTCTACTGTGATTTGTAGTATCATATCTCTGATATATGTTGGGTGTTTGTATCATTGTTGTATATCATTGGATATTGTATTCATTGGTGTTATACTTAATGTGTTATAAGCTCCGGCACGAATCAGATTTCAATGGTTGAATCTACGGCATTCGAGTACAAGTGAAGTACGGGTGTCGATTTTCGAACGTTGAAATTCGGGTCGTGACAACAGGCTAGCCAAGATTTAGTGAGTTTGAAATTCAATTCCGAATTAAATTTGAATTGAATTCGAATTGAATTTGAATATCGATTTTTGGGTATTTTCTATGTTTTTCTTCGATTTCGAGCACTTTTTCTTCCAAACAAATTTTGAAATAATTTTTATAACAAATTGGCTTTTGAATTTAGTATTATATAATATTTTTAAATTATTTTAAAGTTATTAAAATATATTTATTTCCTATAATAAGGAGAATTTTCAATAAACGGTTTAGTAAAACACGTGGTATGGGACACGTGCGTTTACTATTTCAGTTAATTCCGGACTTGTACGATCGAAACTACTCGAGGCTGTTGATTTGAGATGATTTTTGGGATTTGCTATATTATGACGTATTTTGAGATTTATAATTCCTATTTGGGAATTATCTGAGATGGCCAATATTTTGCGAAATATGTGGTTCGAGATCTCCTAGTTTTGGAGTTATAATCTATGAGAACCCAATATATTATTTTACTTGCCGATGCGATGAGGCGAGCCATGAGTTTTCTGAATTTTTGAGATTTCTATGATTTTGTTTTCTAATGTGGTATTGACTAGCGATTAGGAAACCGTTAAGTGAGGAAGTGTGGTATGAGACGCACTGTTACCACTCTTCGAGTTCCTCTTTGGGAGTTTGTGACACGTTTTGAGTTTTACCGGCCCTATTGACCTTCAGGTAACCTGAGATTTGCGACTTTGATCGTGTAACGACCAGCCTTTTTTGGACAGTTTAAACCGACGATCAAATACACATGTCGATTCCAAACCATTAAAAGGGCAGATAGTTATTGGGGTAATTAAGAAAAGAAAAGGAAGGGAAATAAAGGAAATGAAACAACACAGAATCTCACAGCGGAAGGCTAAAGTATAATAATAAAATAACAGTTCATGAAGCTGTTAATTAAATGAATACATTTGAAATGAATACATTTGATTATTAATATACAACATTTATCAGAGTTACATACACAACAAATATCATACAACAATGCAGCAGAATGGAATGAATATAATAGTAGTATATAATATACCAAATCTTCGTCTCCGTCCTCCAAGGAAATGATCTTCAACCTAAACTGAAAACTCAGGACTGACCCGAGCGTAATGAAAAGACAAAACACTCGAGTCAGGACTAAAATATCCTTATGAAAGTTAAATCAATCGTAAATAAATATGAGTGTAAACGGCGTCAGAGATGTTTACGGGGTTTGACATCTCCTATCCAGTGTCAACGTGCGTGCAATAACTCAAGAGATGTTTCGGGATTTTCCATCTCTCAAGGATCCGTTAAACTATCTATATATACAATAAGATACGCTATATAGATAATGTCTAAAGTAAAGTAAAGGTATCAAAATAGTGTTAAGGCGACGCCCATTCACCGCTTAACACATTTATATTCCCAAGAGCATATACAAGACCGTAGTTTCCCCAAAACCGGAAGTCACCAGAGGGCAATCCATATACTCAAGGTACAAATCAAAACGTAGTGGTCGCGAATAGGATAATCAGTATGACAAGGTACATGAGGCGATACCAACTAGGATACTAGTAGTTGCGTGATCCGGACTGATGTTGAGCATAGCCCGCAGCTACCCCAACACCGCGAAACAACACTCCCAAATCAAGGGGTGCACCCAAATCGAATCACAAATGTAATAGAAATGGTATCGAAGAAGTGTGTCCGCTAGAGGTGGCGAACCTCAATGGCCCGGCGCGGCTCCTGTTTTAGTCATGTCAGGGGTCATCCAATAATCGTTCTCTTTCTTCAGTCAACGCGTTCACCAACCATCCACTTCATTCTGGATCATCACTCCGCGTATAATAGTTATTAAAGTGGTTTTCGGTATCGACAGAGAGTATGTCCATATCCGATCCCGGTCTCTTTAATAACTACGTATTATTACACCGTTGGCTCTTTTACATTTCAAATCGATTCATAATTGATATCAAAATATCATATTCGCTTCAAAAATCAAATCCATTTCAAATATCTTCGTATCTATTCAAATGTAAGATTCCGTTGCAAAAATCATTTTCGCATCAATATCCCATTTCGTTTTCAAAATCATTTCGAATTTCAAATTTAGGTTGCAACTTCATTTAACTCAATTCGTATTTAGATTCAAGATTTTAAATATAAACATTCACCTTATTGACCAGTTTGGAATTTTAGAAAAATAGTTTTAAGTAGTTTAAAGTATTTTTTTAAATAATTAAAATAGTTAAAAATACTTAAAATCTTAAAATGGATTTCAAATAGATAAATTAGTTTAAAATAATTTAAATCGGGTTAAGTAGATTTAAAATAGATTAAAAATAGTTTAAGTATTCAAAATGGTTTATATAACCGAGAAATTTGGAAAACAAAATAAAACAGCTTCAAAACCAAACCATTTCAATTATAACTTCCCAATTCAAATCAATTTCAATTTCCATTCTACCAATTCAATTTCGATTTCAATTCAAAACAACTTCACTTTAACTTCAAATCAATTCAACTCTACATTCACCTTCAACTTATTCAATTTCAATTTTTATCGATTTGGAGCTTGATTTCAAAATATCCATTTATAACACTTAACAAATTTTCCATTAATATTCAAGTTTAAATCCAAATTTCAAATATGGTTCAATTCCAAGCTCGATTTCAAAATATCATTTTTATATCACTTTTACTTAGTAATATTCAAAGCTCGAATAAAGGTTAAATCTTTAAACAAATCAATTTCGAAATTCAATCATATCTCGATTTTAAATTCCAAAGTCTCCACTTAATTATTTTTTTACAATTTCTTTAACCAAAATTAATTTCAACATTCCAAACTCAAATTTTCGATAATTCGATTCCTATAAATTGATTTCTATTTATAACTTTTAATCAAAACATTTAAACAAATTTCAAATCGACGATTTTTAAAATTATTAATTTAGCCAATTCGGTGTCCGTATATAATTTTCTATCCTATGGCCAAGTAATTATTTATTTCAATTAAATGTCAGGGATGAATATATATTGCTTAAATTAAATCACAGTATCATATGTATGCATAACAGGTTATATATAAGCAAATAAACATCCAAACATTTAAATATCAACCAATAGCATCCATCGAAATAAATCATCCAATAGACAATACAATTCATGGCAATTTCATAGTTACCAATGTCAGGTAATTTAATCGCAATCCAATTTCAATTTCAATTCAAATTTAACTGTCAATTTAATTTCAACGGCTAATTCAAATGACAATCCATATGACAATTAAATTTATCAAACAACGACAAATAAAATCATAGCACTTCATAATGTCAAATTTAACTAGCATAAAGATATTTAGTACGTTGTGAGCGTTATAAAACACTCACCTTGATTTTTACGATTTTAAATCAAATCGAACGACGTTCGATTTAACCCAAAATTTTCTCTAGCTCCAAATGATTCCAATCCAGCTGCATCGCGTAGTGCTCGACAAAACGATTGCAACGCAAAAAGTCTCGTTCCAATCGGACCTCGTATGTAGAAGTTATACATTTTTAAGTTATCGACATTTGAATTTATAAAACAATTCATATTATACTTAAATAAATTCATACCCAAAGCAACTAAGCCCAGCCCACCAAACTCCATCTTCTCCAAATGCCTGTACGTGAAAAAAAAATGCACAAACCCATGGCCGTCAAGCTTCAACGAATTTTCACGACCAAAATACACGACTTGAAGACGATCGGCCACCTCCATCGCGAAGCCCTCGGCGAACTCTACCTACACCGCGAATAGCATGCAACTCGGCTGCCCCTTTGGCCTCGAAAAACGTGAAAAACGCAGCGACTTTGAACGCGATTTCCCGTCGATCCGTGGCTCCGTTTCCGATCTCCACCGTTGGATAGCTAGATCTTGATGCCCTCTACAACTTTGTAGTTGACGACTTTTGCTAATTGTTTGTAGATTTGAAGATAATAGAGGAGGAAGTTTCGACTATTTCTGGCCTTCGAAAAACGTGAAAAACGCAGCAGCTTTGAACGTGATTTCCCGTTGATCCGTGGCTCCGTTTTCGATCATCTCCGTATGGATTTGAAGCTTTCATCGTGCTCTACAACTTTGTAGTTGAGAGTTTTTGCTAATTGTTGATGGATTGAGAGGAAAATGAGGAAGAAGTTTCGAATTTTCGTGGCCATTGATTCAGTAAAATGGCGGCTAGGGTTGAAGTAAATTAGGGTTTGCAAAGTGAAAGGGTGAAGGTCCTTTTATAGAAAAAATTTCCAAATTTACTATTCATCGAAATTTTCCGAACTCCAAACGAAGCGTGCCGACTGGCGTTTCTAGGGTTTACCCCGCGTTCCGAACGCAATGGAACATGTTTCGGAAGCTAATTCGATCGTATGTGTGAGTTACGGCAATAAACGATCAATTTTAAATTAAACCGATTAAACGATTTTCTAGGCGTTTTGGCTTGCCCCGGACAAACGGTAAATCCGATTGACATAAAATTTGAAATCTTACAATAATATCACATTACGGATCCAATGAAACAAGTTTCGTCGAAATCCGAGACCGTTTGAAAAATGACTATTTTAACTCGCCAAATTAATATTAAAACAATTTCAACGCGTTTCGAGCTGCCACGGTCAAACGACAACTCCGATTGCTACGAAAATTGAAATCCAATAATAACTAACTATTACGGATCCAATGGAACTAGTTTTGTCCAATTCTGAGACTGTTCAAAAATTGGCTATTTTCCAGTCGAAAATTAAATATTAAAATATTCAATTTTCACAAATAAATTTTAAATTCAGTTTTAAAAGTTCTATAACATCACTATAACTCCAATATGATAAAATAAAATTTTACAAATCATTTTTAATCATATTAAACCCGTTATTTTATTTATCCAATAAATTCCAAATATTTAATTTAGACAATTTCGCTTATCCAATAATTCATTATCTTTTGAAATATTGAAATTGAACTTATAAGATTCAACTTTTAAAACCATTTCAAAATTTAGAACACTATTTTCATTTTACAGTTATTCAATTATTCAATAAGTTTTAAATATTTAATTTAAACAATTACGTGTTCAATATTCAATATTTGATTTCAAATAGATTTTACTTATCAATCAATTACTCTATCATACCCAATGAATTCAACATTTAATATCCTATTCAACTATTGATTGCAAAGGCATTCACTAAGTAGCTTTTTTTTCATTACTTGGATAATTATTGCAATTCATTCCAGTTATTATTATTCCAAATGAATTGCAAATTTTTTTCTAACATTAAATCACGAAATCTTATTAAATTAGCTAATTTAATTATCGAAAATTTACGGGTCGTTACAGATCGTCTGAGATTTACGACTTCGGTCGATTGAGTTTTACGACTTCAGTCGTCTGAGTTCTACTACTTCGGTCATCTGAAATTGGTACCTAAAATATATATGGTCATGAGTTTGGCACGTGCAGCATTGCTTCGGCATGCAATCGTGGATTTGGCCAATCCGGAGTTTTTTGAGTTTTAAGTTTATTTTGATTTCACCATTTTGAGATGATTTTATTTATAGCCTCTAGTTATTTGAAGGCTTATATATATATATATGGTGATTTCATTATGAGATTTTGAACTCTTATTAGAGTTCCATGAGATATGAGTGTTTGGAGATTTTGACGTTTTCTCCTATGGATTTTGTGTTGCTTAATTGCACTTACTTTGAATACCCTTGAGTAAGGGCCATTTATTTTGATTTATTCTTGTTCATGAGAAACCTTGAGTTATTATTGGATCGCCGTCGTTGGAATTGTAAATAGAACTATACTTGTGACATTCCTTTTCTAATAAAGGAATATTTCCCCTTATGAATTTATATCCATTTATCTTTTGCTAATTATCATGTTCTAATTAGCCTGACCTATGTATTTATTACTCGAGTTAGATCAAGTTGTAGGTTAGGATCTTTTGGACTTTTGACTTAGCAGTATCTTTTGGACTTCACTATTAACCTTTTTGGATAGGAAGCATAGTTTTTGTGTAGTATTTTTGTAGCAGACTTTGATATGTATATTCTTTTGTGGGGATGTATGTATATATATTGTGGTCATAATACCGCTTGTGGCATGTAGTATAACATTTGATGTATGTATATATGTATATTATCTATGTTGTTGTTATGTGATTTGTGATTTGTGACTGTTATTGTTATTATGTTTTGTTTTTGAATTGATTATGTAGCCACCATAGTGTTGAATATGCGCTATGCGCTATATGATTTTTGTTTGATGATAATAAACATATATACATTCATTTAAATGTATTTGGTAATGTGTAATGTACTATTTTGTTTTTCATAGTTTAAATAAATATTTGTTGAATAAAATTAAATTTCACAGAATTTGAATTTGAATTCAAACAAAACAAGTTAAACAGATTTTGAATTCAAACAGAAATTTTATTCAAACAAATATTTTGAATAGTATGTATTTGGTTAGATAAATATCTGTTGAATAAAATAAATTACACAGAATTTGAATTTGAATTCAAACAGAACAAGTTACACAGTTTTTGAATTCAAACGAATATTTTATTCAAACAAATATTTATTACAAACTTGAATAGTACAAATTCATGCTCTCACTATACATATACATTTCTGATTACATCACGATTACATCACAAATATTTTTACATTGATAATCTCACTACATATCACTCACACTCGTATTTTGTCTTCAACTGCATTCCGGTTTGAATCCAGCATCTGAGTAATCTGCAAAAATATTTTCAAACGCAGTAAAATTGAAAGAGAAATATTTTTGAAATTTGAAAGAAACGATGATTTTGAAAACATTGTTTGCCTCAGTTATTTGGGTTGTTCATCATCATTTTTTGATTGTATCTGTGTATATCAGCATTTTATCAGGGACAGGTTGTACATAAGTGGCTGCAGTACACATGCATACATTTGTACACATGTGCACTGCCCCGCCAACTCGTGTGCACAAATCAAACAAAAGCACTGCTAACAATTCAGCACAAGGTCAAACCCAAATAACACACAGGATTCAACTCAAGGCTGAATACAAGCTCAAATAATCACTGCAACAATTTTTTTAATGGAGGCAGAACAACAATACAATCAAGCAAATGTAAAGAACAAGCTACATGAAGGGAACAGGAAGTAATGATTGTAATGCAACACAGTGCAATGACCAATGAACAATGAACAGAGACCAGAAAATGCAAGCAACTCAAGCTTCAGAAAGTGATGTGAATACAACTCAAAAGAACAGAGAACATGCATGAACACTGAATGAAGTACACAGCATGTGTTACAGAGTGATGCAAGTGTCGACCAAGTAACAATGCAAGCACAGTCTCAAGCATGAAACAAGGTGCACCAGACCAGGTTGCAAGATGATCAAGGCAGACTACAAGTTCAAGTGGATAATGCAAACAATAATCAAGTGATCAACAGAACATGGACTGCAACATGAATGTCACAAGCCAATATTACAGCAAACAGTGTAGCAAATGCATGTACAAACTATGGTGAACAAGAGACCAGAGTGCAACAGGTGGACAGTGAAGGCTGCAGTGAAGCATGTACATGAGTGGACTGGACTACAACTCGACCAAATGGCCAACATAACATGCAGTGCTGTGCACAAAAGCTACAATGGACTGCACAGATGTATTCAAGTCCAGCAACATGAATACATGAGAATGGACAAGGCACAAATCAAGTTGCAGACTCCAAGTTACAAACTCAAATGCAAACAGGAATCAAATATGCAATGCTCAATATCACTACAAACTGCAGTGGACAGCATAAGTCAAGACAGCTGCAACAACAAATATGGTGAAGCAGCATTGATATAGCATCTGTGTCAAGGAAAATGTCAACATAAAATGTATGCAATTCAAAGTAATATATCAGCAAATACCAGCATCATCAAATCAACATGAATATCACAAGCATGCAACAGCAAGCATGTAACAGAGACCAAGCAAGGCATTGCAACTGCACAGCAACAGTGAATGGGGGCAATGCACAAGACAGTGTACAAAGCCAAGCATGATACAGTGAGCAGACTCATATGAAAAAATGCAAAGAACAGTGAAGCATGCACATAGGCCACCAGTGAAACAAAGCAATATATACATGAACAAGTGTAGCATCTGTTACAGTGAAAAGCCTAAGTCAAGATGGAGTTACAACAATGCATCAGTGAGGAACACAACAACAATGAATACTGTAACATGACCAAATGTCAAAACTGCATCAATCACAAATGCAATGCAAAATGGAGTGAATGCAACATGGTGAACAACTAAAGTGCAACAAGTATTGCAGTAATGAATGCATCACATATACAACATCAAAGTGCAACAGAATGGATGCAGCAGTACCAAGTGATAGTGAAGATGGCCAAAGATGAAGACAGGGGCAAACACAAGATGGCCGAAGCAGTAAAGTCAGAATTTTCGAAAATAGCATACCCAAAATCAAGTCGAAGTCAAACATTATTCAGCATCAAGCCAAAGCCGTGATCTAAATTTCAATGTGTGACAAAGTCAAATATCACAAATCACGAAATCAATTCAAAGCCGTGTGAATCAAGCTACTAGAAATACGAAATTGACAAAGTCAGAATAATCCTCAGCATCAAAGTATAATCGAACGGCAAAACAAGAATTTTTGCAGCAATCAGTCGAACGCAAAAATAGGAAATCAAATCCTATTAAAACCCTAATCATCATCGGCATTTAAATTCGATCGAGTTCAAGTATCAATTTAGAAAAGCAAAAAGGAGACAGTACATACCGAATTCACAAAGCAACGAACTCGATCGAGCAACTGCAAAACATCCAATAGTCAACCATCAGAGAAGCAGCGAGCTAGGGCAACGTATAACAGATTAATTGAAGAATTCGAAGCCCTAATTGGAACAAAGAGCCGAAGCCCTAACTGGAACAAAAGGGAACGAAGCAAGCCGCCATTATTCTCACGAACCAAACAAAAGGGGATCGGGCTGGAGATAACAAAGAAAGGAAGTGGGCCGGTCTTAAAATTAAAAAGGGGGTTTTTGTTTAATTATAGGCTTTTATTAATTTTATTAATTAGTGTTTAGGGTTATTTTTCTATTGCTTCTTAATTACTGTTTTTTATTTTACGAACCAAAGAATCTTGGTAAATCACCACCTAGGTTTAGGTAGTGTCAGATTGTCTATTTTGAATTAGTTCAGTGAGCAGGGTGTGCGAGTTTGCAAAGCTCTATAGGCGGGAGCAGTGTTTGCGAGTGAGCGAAACTCTATAGGCGGGAGCAGGGTGTGCGAGTCTAGTAGAGTGTTTGTGAGCGGGAGCAAAAGGTTCTGCGAGTCTAGTAGAGTGTTTGTAAGCGTGATACTGTTTAATTCTAATAGAAATCTGTGAATGCAGCAGTAGGCAGAGGTTGCCGAAGCTGGGTAAATTTTGTGTGTGATTTACTTTTCAGCATATTTATTTCTGCTATTATATTTTTGTGTTTAATTCGAGAAATTTTGCTATAACCCTATTCACCCCCCCCCCTTCTAGGGTTAATCTAGATCCTACAAGTGGTATCAGAGCCCGGTATATTTTTTATTTAACTCTAGAGTCATGAGTCTACAAAATAATGCTTTTTCTGAGGGGCAATCTATTGCTAGGCCACCCATGTTTAACGGGAACGATTATGCTTATTGGAAAGTTAGGATGGGTATCTATCTCAGTTCTGTTGATTATAAAGTTTGGGATATTATTGAAACTGGCTATAAACCCCCCACTATAATCGTTGGTGATACTGAGATTCCTAAACCTAAGGATAGGTGGGATGCTAACGATAAGAAATTGAAAACAACAAATGCTAAAGCCATGAATGCTTTGATATGTGCTCTTGATAAAAATGAATTTAATAGAATTTCTCATTGTACAACAGCACAGGAAATATGGCATACTTTGGAGGTGACACACGAAGGAACTTCTCAAGTCAAGGAGTCTCGGCTAGCCCTATTCAGTAATGAATACGAAAACTTTGTGATGGACAAAGGCGAGAGCATAAAAGACATGTTTGGACGCTTTTCAACCTTGGTTTACAATGCTAGAGCGCTTGGGAAGGTATTCACTGAGGTAGAGCTTGTGCGGAAGATACTACGAGTTTTACCAATGAACTTTGAGGCACAAGTCACAGCAATCCAAGAATCGAAAGATTTGAGTAAATTAAGCATGGAGAAGTTGATTGGTAACTTGATGACATACGAGCTTGAGCTAAAAGCAAAGGAAGAGCGCAACAACTCCGAACCAAAGAAGAAGACGATTGCCTTAAAAAGTAAAGAAGAAAGCGATGAAGAAGATCCAATTGAAGAGCTTGCAATGGCTGTCAATAATCTTAGAAGATGGTCTAGATTCAAGCCACGCAAGAAGAAAACAAAGGGCAATAGGTCAAAAGATTCCGAAAATTCCAATAATGAACTGACATGTTATAACTGCAACAAGCCTGGCCACATCAAACCAAAATGCCCACTTCTCAAAAACAACAAAGAAAAGAAAAAGGCGAAGAAGGTATTTGCAGCGACTTGGGATGATGAAGAAGGAGAGGAAGCTTCGGATAGCAGCCCAGAGGAGGCTAACTTGTGTTGCATGGCAAAATCAGAATCAGAAGCAACCTCCGACGAATCTAGTGAGGCAGGTGAGTTTTCTTATAAAGAAATTGTTTTTATGTGTTCTGATCTTACTAAGGTAGTGGATACTCTTGAATCTAAAATTGAAAAACTGAAATCTGATAGGAGAGAATTTGCTCGTGAAAATTTTAGGTTAAAAACTGAACTTGAAAATATTCAAAACCTAGAATGTAAAAAATGTAAGATTTTAGATTCAGAATTATCAAAACTGAAGAATAACTTTGAAAATCTTGAAAATGAAAACTTGAATCTTAAGGAAACCATCGACACTAGGAGAAAGGATTATATTAATCGATGCACCTCACTTGTCACTGAAAATTCAACATTAAAAACCAAAGTCCAAAATCTTGAGAAATCTTTGAATAACTTTTCAAGAGGCGAAAAATCTTTCAAAATGTTATTTGAAAATCAAATTTTTGCTAACAATAGAAAAGGACTAGGTTATGGAAAATCACAAGATGATGGTAAAGGTAAAAGTGTTGCTCGATCTGAAATAATTGGAAATCATGTTGAAAATCATAGTCATAGGAACACAAAATTTAATCAAGTCAATTTAATGTGCACGTTTTGTAGAGAATTTGGACATAATCGAAATAATTGTTGGTATAGACCCAAACACGTAAAAACTATACCAATTTGGGTTCCAAAAGGCACAAATATAAAATCTTTGAAAGTCAAACAAATTTGGGTGCCAAAAGGAACATATATAAATAGTTTTGAGTCTCCAAAAACATACTTTTCATATTCTGCCACTAACAACAATGGACCTATAAAAACAAATAGGTCACACAAATCTTTTATCGTGTAGGTGTGGTGGCAGGCTAAGGAACAACAACAGTGTTCTCTGGATTTCGGCTGTTCCAGAAACACAACGGGCGACAAAGCAAAGTTCCTTAGCCTAGTATAAAGGTGACAGAATCACAATGGGCAATCACGAAAAATTATCGTAAAGGTAAAACAGGTAATTGTTTTTAAAATGTGATTATCCGCACCATACTCTAAATTAAAATCAGGCAATATTGAGATGAACAAAAGATGATGATATTGATGCTATGATTTTTTTTAATATTGACTAACCATCTTTAAAGAGAATTACTTGAAGTAATTATGATGGTTGACTGATTCGGACTTAATTGATATGATTTTTTGACTTGTTCTTATTTATGACATTAATTTGTGCTTAATTGATGACCAATCAGATTTTCAATTTTGAACTAATTTATATAAATTTGTTCGGGCAAATGCTGGTTACTCATGCTACACGTAGATATATTGGTTCTGACATTTTGATCACTGCTTGTAAATTTGCACGATTTCAAATTCATGAGAAAAAGGATTTTAAGAAATTGTTTTTGAAATAATTATGATGTTGATTGACTGTTGATTACTCATGAAAATAATTGTTTATCCTCTGGTTTCTGAAATTAAAATCATGATATTTGTTTGAGTGTTAACACGGCTTAAATTCAAATTCAAAAGAATGATGTTTTGAAATTTTTGGTGCACATCTCATGGTTTGATTCAACAAGTGAATATTGAGTGAAATTTAAATTCAGATGCAGATTACACTGGTAGTATGGTTGATAGAAAAATTACTAAGTCTAACGTGATTAATTATTTTGAAACATTCATTTGCTGCATCTTTTTTTTTCAAAGAAAATATCTGCATATTTTTCACTTAAAATAATTTTCAAATAGCAGAAAATTTTCTTATAAACCCCCCTCGAGAAAATCATGTTTGACCATATTTACAGATTAATCATTTTTGAAAAAATTGATTTTATAATGTTTAATTCGATTTTAAATGACAAATTTTTGACTAATCTAACTCTCTTTGATTATCGAAAAGATGAATAGTGATTGAAAAAGAGATGAGTGTTGATATTTATCATATATTATAACTCGAGAAAGTATAATTAAAAATTTCTTTAGAATTTCATAACAAGAGTTATAAAAACTTTTTGTTGGGTAATAATTCCATGACCATTTCTATTTCTATCATCTTTCTATCGAACATCACTCATCAAGATCATATTTAATATGTAAATTTGTGGTAGTTTACAAAGGAAATCATTTGTTCTTCAATATCTTTAAATCAGTGAAGGAAATTATTTGTGCTTCAATTTCTTATATTCAGCAATTTAAAATAAATATCCAAAGTATTCACTCTCATTTAAAAGTCCTCACGGTCATGCATGGGTGAATTACTTGGATTTTTGATTATGTGCTTCCATGCTCATTTAAAAATCCTCACGGTTATGCATGTATGGAACGCATATTAAAAAATAATTGATTTAATAGACAAGTTGATTCTAATCCCATTTAAAAGTCCTCACGGTCATGCGTGGTTAGAAGATACTTGATTTCATTTTTTAAATTAAATTGGAATACTACTAATCTCATTTAAAAGTCCTAACGGTTATGCATGGTTAGTAGATATTCAAATTTCCAGAAATAAATATACCACAAATAGACATATCTATATGAATTTTTTTTTTGATGATTCTATCTCCATCACTGCTGAAAGTGGAATATGCGCTTGACAAGGGTAATTATGATTTTTGTCTGAGTTTTATTGAGATTTGATATTTATATTTGATTGAGTTAAATGTTTGATTCATGTCTATCACTTCATCCCTATTTTATAACACTATTATTCTTTTGTTGATAACAAAAGGGGGAGAGAAAAGTTAAGATTTTGTCAAATAGAATCAAGCAAAGGTCAAATAACTTTCAATTTGCATATAGGCTCATTTACATATTTTTATTTGTATGCATATATGTAGGGGGAGCCATATATGTAGGGGGAGTATCACATAAAAAGGAAGCATTCAAATAGGGGGAGCAAATGAAATTATCAAATACATTTAATACATTCAAAATCTTAAATATATGTTTGTTATCATCAAAAGGGGGAGATTGTTGAATATGCGCTATGCGCTATATGATTTTTGTTTGATGATAATAAACATATATACATTCATTTAAATGTATTTGGTAATGTGTAATGTACTATTTTGTTTTTCATAGTTTAAATAAATATTTGTTGAATAAAATTAAATTTCACAGAATTTGAATTTGAATTCAAACAAAACAAGTTAAACAGATTTTGAATTCAAACAGAAATTTTATTCAAACAAATATTTTGAATAGTATGTATTTGGTTAGATAAATATCTGTTGAATAAAATAAATTACACAGAATTTGAATTTGAATTCAAACAGAACAAGTTACACAGTTTTTGAATTCAAACGAATATTTTATTCAAACAAATATTTATTACAAACTTGAATAGTACAAATTCATGCTCTCACTATACATATACATTTCTGATTACATCACGATTATATCACAAATATTTTTACATTGATAATCTCACTACATATCACTCACACTCGTATTTTGTCTTCAACTGCATTCCGGTTTGAATCCAGCATCTGAGTAATCTGCAAAAATATTTTCAAACGCAGTAAAATTGAAAGAGAAATATTTTTGAAATTTGAAAGAAACGATGATTTTGAAAACATTGTTTGCCTCAGTTATTTGGGTTGTTCGTCATCATTTTTTGATTGTATCTGTGCATATCAGCATTTTATCAGGGACAGGTTGTACATAAGTAGCTGCAGTACACATGCATACATTTGTACACATGTGCACTGCCCCGCCAACTCGTGTTCACAAATCAAACAAAAGCACTGCTAACAATTCAGCACAAGGTCAAACCCAAATAACACACAGGATTCAACTCAAGGCTGAATACAAGCTCAAATAATCACTGCAACAATTTTTTTAATGGAGGCAGAACAACAATACAATCAAGCAAATGTAAAGAACAAGCTACATGAAGGGAACAGGAAGTAATGATTGTAATGCGACACAGTGCAATGACCAATGAACAATGAACAGAGACCAGAAAATGCAAGCAACTCAAGCTTCAGAAAGTGATGTGAATACAACTCAAAAGAACAGAGAACATGCATGAACACTGAATGAAGTACACAGCATGTGTTACAGAGTGATGCAAGTGTCGACCAAGTAACAATGCAAGCACAGTCTCAAGCATGAAACAAGGTGCACCAGACCAGGTTGCAAGATGATCAAGGCAGACTACAAGTTCAAGTGGATAATGCAAACAATAATCAAGTGATCAACAGAACATGGACTGCAACATGAATGTCACAAGCCAATATTACAGCAAACAGTGTAGCAAATGCATGTACAAACTATGGTGAACAAGAGACCAGAGTGCAACAGGTGGACAGTGAAGGCTGCAGTGAAGCATGTACATGAGTGGACTGGACTACAACTCGACCAAATGGCCAACATAACATGCAGTGCTGTGCACAAAAGCTACAATGGACTGCACAGATGTATTCAAGTCCAGCAACATGAATACATGAGAATGGACAAGGCACAAATCAAGTTGCAGACTCCAAGTTACAAACTCAAATGCAAACAGGAATCAAATATGCAATGCTCAATATCACTACAAACTGCAGTGGACAGCATAAGTCAAGACAGCTGCAACAACAAATATGGTGAAGCAGCATTGATATAGCATCTGTGTCAAGGAAAATGTCAACATAAAATGTATGCAATTCAAAGTAATATATCAGCAAATACCAGCATCATCAAATCAACATGAATATCACAAGCATGCAACAGCAAGCATGTAACAGAGACCAAGCAAGGCATTGCAACTGCACAGCAACAGTGAATGGGGGCAATGCACAAGACAGTGTACAAAGCCAAGCATGATACAGTGAGCAGACTCATATGAACAAATGCAAAGAACAGTGAAGCATGCACATAGGCCACCAGTGAAACAAAGCAATATATACATGAACAAGTGTAGCATCTGTTACAGTGAAAAGCCTAAGTCAAGATGGAGTTACAACAATGCATCAGTGAGGAACACAACAACAATGAATACTGTAACATGACCAAATGTCAAAACTGCATCAATCACAAATGCAATGCAAAATGGAGTGAATGCAACATGGTGAACAACTAAAGTGCAACAAGTATTGCAGTAATGAATGCATCACATATACAACATCAAAGTGCAACAGAATGGATGCAGCAGTACCAAGTGATAGTGAAGATGGCCAGAGATGAAGACAGGGGCAAACACAAGATGGCCGAAGCAGTAAAGTCAGAATTTTCGAAAATAGCATACCCAAAATCAAGTCGAAGTCAAACATTATTCAGCATCAAGCCAAAGCCGTGATCTAAATTTCAATGTGTGACAAAGTCAAATATCACAAATCACGAAATCAATTCAAAGCCGTGTGAATCAAGCTACTAGAAATACGAAATTGACAAAGTCAGAATAATCCTCAGCATTAAAGTATAATCGAACGGCAAAACAAGAATTTTTGCAGCAATCAGTCGAACGCAAAAATAGGAAATCAAATCCTATTAAAACCCTAATCATCATCGGCATTTAAATTCGATCGAGTTCAAGTATCAATTTAGAAAAGCAAAAAGGAGACAGTACATACCGAATTCACAAAGCAACGAACTCGATCGAGCAACTGCAAAACATCCAATAGTCAACCATCAGAGAAGCAGCGAGCTAGGGCAACGTATAACAGATTAATTGAAGAATTCGAAGCCCTAATTGGAACAAAGAGCCGAAGCCCTAACTGGAACAAAAGGGAACGAAGCAAGCCGCCATTATTCTCACGAACCAAACAAAAGGGGATCGGGCTGGAGATAACAAAGAAAGGAAGTGGGCCGGTCTTAAAATTAAAAAGGGGGTTTTTGTTTAATTATAGGCTTTTATTAATTTTATTAATTAGTGTTTAGGGTTATTTTTCTATTGCTTCTTAATTACTGTTTTTTATTTTACGAACCAAAGAATCTTGGTAAATCACCACCTAGGTTTAGGTAGTGTCAGATTGTCTATTTTGAATTAGTTCAGTGAGCAGGGTGTGCGAGTTTGCAAAGCTCTATAGGCGGGAGCAGTGTTTGCGAGTGAGCGAAACTCTATAGGCGGGAGCAGGGTGTGCGAGTCTAGTAGAGTGTTTGTGAGCGGGAGCAAAAGGTTCTGCGAGTCTAGTAGAGTGTTTGTAAGCGTGATACTGTTTAATTCTAATAGAAATCTGTGAATGCAGCAGTAGGCAGGGGTTGCCGAAGCTGGGTAAATTTTGTGTGTGATTTACTTTTCAGCATATTTATTTCTGCTATTATATTTCTGTGTTTAATTCGAGAAAATTTGCTATAACCCTATTCACCCCCCCCTCTAGGGTTAATCTAGATCCTACACATAGTAGAGTATTAGATAGGAATTAAGTACGTCGAACCACTTGAGATGAAATGAAAAAAATGAGTACCAAATTAATATACTTAGCTCTTATCTAATACAAGACTATGATGGTCGCCCTTAACCAGCCCTATTCTCCGCATTTACAGATAGAATTACCCAATAATTCTCTTTATCAATGTGGGTCTTGGGTGAGGCATCACAGCTTGGTATCAGAGCTGGATTCAGAAACAAAATGTAATAAACACATAACGGTATACACAATTACTATACATCAAGTATAATACAGGTGCAAACATCATCCCCAAATCGTAGTGAATCCAACCTTGTCCTTAACCTTTTGAGTTCTTTAGGGGTAGCTAAAAAGTATTATGTCTAGGAATGTTAATTTTAAATTCTGTAGTATTCCTACTTAATGAATTTAAATTGCTAATATCTGCCCCTATGAATAATCCTATCTAATCTTAACTTTAAGCTAATGGCAGAAAGAGGAAGAGGTCGCACTTCGAAGGTAGGACCGTCCAGTGGTTCTCGTCCCGAAGAAGTCTATATGTCGATCGATCAGATTATTGAGCTTCTTAGGAGCACTCGGTCTTTCACTCCTACTCATCCCTCTCCTCCACACAAATCCGCATTTGCATGTATGTGTAGCTACTTCACCCATCTTAGAGGCAAGCCATTTAGAGGCTCCGAGACCATTTGAGAGGTTCAGGCTTGGCTCCGGACATGCAAGCGCATCTTTACTCGCATGGAGATATTCGATCATCACCAAGTTCCTGTAGCATCGAGTATGTTGCAAGAACGTGCTATAGACCAGTACGAGCTCCTTATTGCCGAAATAGATGAGTCTACCCTCACATGGCAGCATTTCCAAGACTATTTTGAGCTTAAGTTCATGCCAAAATCTAAGAAGGCTTTTATTGCCCGTTGCTTCCTTGAGCTGAAACAGGGAAAATCATCTGTTTCAAAGTATGTATCCTCTTTTGAGTCCTTATCCAAGTGTGGGCTCGAGTTCATTAGTACTCCATACAAGAAGGACTTAAAGTTGTTTCGAGATTAAAGAAATGTTTGAAGAAGTCACTCATGCTTCAGCTTAAGCTCTCATTCGAAGAGCTTGTGGATTCGACGCTTCACCTCGAAGCCGTCGAAAAAGAAAGAGATAGTAGTGATGAGGTCGAGATTCGAAAGAACCCAAAAAAGAAGAAATTTTGCTTTCAGCGATCCCAATCCTATCCTCCGAAGAAGAAGGAAAAGTAAGGCAGTTTTGGTTCTTATCCTTATATAGCACCCTCTTCGGCTAGAGATTTGGCATGCTTTAATTGTGGTTCTCGAGATCATCTAGCTAGAGATTGCTATTAACCTCATAAGCGTGCCTATTGCAAGAAGGAAGGTCATATGGTTTCTTCGTGTCCTAATAAAGGAAAAGGTTCTAGTTTGAGGAATTTGAATGTGGCGAAGGTTTCTGGTAGTGCATCTCAGTCTCGAAGTATATCTCCTACCATTTTGGAAGGTTATATTCTTTTTCATGACTGTTCTATTCGAGTCCTCTTCAAACACGGGTGCTTGGCATTTATCCGTATTGAAGAAATTTGTTACAGCTATTAGATGTTCCGGTCTTATTGTCTGCTTGAGGATTTGTGAATTCTTTTGAAGGGATCTACAATACTTGTCGTGAGAATTTTGAGGTTGTTCGTTATAGCTTAACATTTTTTGCGAATTAGCGCGTTATTTTCTATTTAGAGTTTGGAATGATTTGAGTTGGAGTGGCTTGTATATTATCAAACCACATTCTGTGATTCGAAGGTTCGTATATTTAGGTATCCCAATTCGGCTGATTTGTATTTTCTTGCTCTTCGAAATGTTAACGATGATTCTGAAGTCTCTATATCCACTCTTGTGTTTCGAGATGTTAATGATATATCTCGAATTCTAGTCATCGTGATTCTATTGACTTTGTGAGTCAATTTCGGGTATGACACCCAATCGGGCAATCGAGTACTGTATTGACCTCATTCCCAGTTCTTAGCCTTTCGATCATCCTTCCACGAGGATGTCCACTTGGAAATGAGGTGATTCATTGAATTTATTCGACATTTCTATTCTTACCTCTTTTGAGATATCCTCTCAGGATACTCAATTGTTGGTATACTTTGTGGTATTACTTCATTCGAAGTAATGATGTGTTGTTAGTATTCTTCTTCTCATCTGAGATGATGTCTTGCCGTTACCATTAAATCTCATATGTTCCTTTTTAGTCTATTGAGTGTTGTTAGGGTCATACTTCAGTTTGACCCTACACCGATCTCCTTAAGTTACTAGTCTGAAGGATAGCGTTCCTCTTACCACAATCTGCACTCGTATGGGTCTTGTAAGTGGTTCATTATTTCGTTTGGAATAACAAACACTCCAGTCCATCTCATCAATCTTGTGAATCAAGTATTCTAAGAATATCTCGATGAGTTCTTCTTGTGTTTTAGATTTTCAGTATAAGCAATAAAAATTGAGTTTTCAAATTTTAAGAAATGTTTTTAAGAGAAATTGGATTTTTGTTTTTTAATTAGACAAAGAATATTTTGAGTATTGAATATGAGGTAATTCTTTTAAAGAAAATGATTTTTATGTTGGATTGTCCATCAAGTGCTTTAAGAATTCTGGTCGATGCGCCTGATCAACATTATCGATAGGAATATCCTAAACGCTGAGATGAGACAATTAGACACAATAAATTGAATTTTAATGAGATTATGTTTCGTAATAAATTAAATGGTTTGAGAATAAAATTTCTTTTGGATGACGTATGCAGCCATTAACCCACTGTGGGTTGGATGAGTGGCGAGGCAGTTTTGATCATTTGGTCAACCCTGGAGCCAGTCGATAGGGTTATTCATTATAAACCAATGGCGAGGCAATGCCATTAAGATAATTAAAATTTATGAGTTTGAATATAGGTATGTTTATTTGGTGAAATGATGTACTTTAGATGAGAAAATACTTTGTTTGGAAAGTAAAATGTTTATTGTATATTTTAGTATGAATTATTCATGGCGCATACGAAGCTTGTTTTGAGGTTTTTGGGTGTTTGAAAATAAAGAGTAGTAATATTTTAAAATTTTATCTTAAGAATTGCTTAAATGAAATTATAAAAAAAAATCTTTTGGAAATTTAATTTTTGTAATAAAAAGGGATATGAATTTGAAATTATTTGTCATTTTGTAAGTGCTCTAGTAAAGGGTTTTGGAAAATTTTCAAGTATTAAAAATTGAGATTATGGTTATAAAGATAATTATTTTTGAAACTCTAAGAAGTTTTGATTGTAAATTTATTTTGAATTCATTGTATTTATTTTTCCTTAGTGCAATGGTCTAACAATTTGTGTTTTTTCGGTCGTTTGAGTTTGGTGGCTTTGGAAGAAACCACCTCTTGTTGATTTTTCATACCTCTCTTGTTATCAAACCAGTATTGGAGTACCCCTTTTCGTTGTGACATATGGAAAGTCATATTGATGATCACCTTGTTGATTGGAGTTTGGGATAAAAGTTGAGTTAAATCCCAACTCTATTGGTGAAGTTTCTGAGAAATCAATCTCAATCGACTACTTTTTAGGTAGTATTCTGATTTATGTTCTTATTTCGAAGGAGAGATGCCTTCGAAATCATGAGTTATTGCTCATACAAATTTTATAGTCCGCAAGCCCCGACGAATATATTCAGCAAATCGTAGAATTTATCGAGCAATTTTTATGGTCTTCTTTCATCTAGAGTTGGGAGTAAGAAATCTTGATATCAAGCTTGTCCTTAAAATTGCGAGAATGCAATTTTTATAAGGGGGAGTCTGTAACCTGGTATTGGTGATTACCTGTAATATTAAATTATGACGATAGTTATAATTTAATATTGGAAATAAAATAAATCGAAGAAGATAAATTTTGTTAAATTGTTTATTTTAAATAAAAATATGTCTTGGAAACAAATAATGGGATTAAATATTGATTGGATGAGTATTTAGTTAAATGAGTTGAGAATAATGGGAATTTTGTTAATTTGAACTAATAAATTAAACAAGTGATGTATTTCAATATTAAGTTGTTGAAATAAATAAATATTGATGAAAATAAAGTTTTAAAAACTTTGTTTTGATAATTTGGATGGAAAATGATCGTTTATTAGATTTTATTTGGGTAAATGCAACAATATCGGAAACTATTGCCAATATTAACCTTTTATTGAATTTAAAAGGAGAAAATTAGAGTACTTACGTATTTTATAACTATAAAAGTGTGATATATTGTTTAAAAATAATATTTTGATGTTTAAATAAATATAGAATGGTTTATTATAATTTATTTGAGAAAGAAACAATTTTTGAATAAGTAGTTGTATCAAAAATGGTGTTTTGCATTAAAATAGTATAAATTGTGTAATATTGACTAAAATAACGTTTTATTCATAAAATAACTTTTTATAGTTGAAATGCATTTTTACTTCTTAAAATGATAAATTTATTTTCATACAATTGGTTGTATACATTTTATTTGGTTTAAAATGAGAAATTTTGGGCATATATTGTTAACATGGGTAAAAACGAGCATTTGTACTTAGAAATTTATCTAAGTATTCACTATTGGGCTTGGTAGGCAATGAATAGGATTACAAACCCATCACTAGAAATTTATGGTGAGAAGAAAATTAACAGTACGTTGTTTTTCTCCTTCATCTTCCTCTCAAACTCAATACAGTAAAAAGAAAATAAGAAAAACAATGGCCGCTCCATGATAAATCCAATTCCATTTAAAATTGCGGCAAATAAAAGAAGAAAAATCACCAAGACAAAGATTATACATGATAATCCAAATCAATACTAAATTAATTTCATCAAAATCTTTGAATTTGAGATGTATTGTTTGTGATTCTTTTTTGTTTGTACCGCATGTCTTCTTTTCAGCTATTACAGGGTCTTAAAGCTTTTCTTCTTCACCAAAGCTCACAACTTGCTATAGAATTCTTGCTAATTTTCTAAGGTGACTACAACACTCACAAGTGCTAACTAAAACTAGTGTTGCTGTAGAAATTTTGCTCAGAAAAGTTATTGTATACGTTCTATTCTCCGTTCCTTGTTTCTATGTTTTTCTGGTTTCTGGTCGCTACTTTGAGTGGCTGTAACTCTTTGATTTTGCCACAAATTACTGCCGGATATTTTCTAGATTAGACATTAGTTGTTGTTCTTAGTGCATGTCAAATTTCATGGAAAACTCCTCTGTTTGATATGTCAAAACGATGCTAGAAAATCAGAACGAGCATGAAATCAGCAGGTTGGAAGATCCCATGGCCTGGGTCGACATGTAGGTCGATCCAAAGCCTTGCAGGTCGACATTTCTATCAACCTAGGGCTTCTTTGGTCGACATGGAGGTGAACAATCATGTCATGTGGACCTCTGTGTGTGAGTTTCTGGGCAATTTCCTTCTTACTTCCAACAGCTTTTTGTCCCTTTGTGCTATGCTTTTACCACTAGTTCTTGTGCACTTTTGTGATGTTTTTGAATGTGATTGAGGGCTACGATGCCTAGCAATAGGCTAGCCAAGATTTGGTAAGTTTGAAATTCAAATTTGAATTGAATTTGACTATCGGTTTTTGAGTATTTTCTATGTTTTTCTTCGATTTCGAGCACTATTTCTACCAAACAAATTTTGGAATAATTTTTATAATAAATTAGCTTTTGAATTTAGTATTATATAATATTTTTAAATTATTTTAAATTTATTCACATATATTTATTTCGTATAATAAGGAGAATTTTCAATAAGTTGATTTCAAAACGATTTTGAGAAATTGTTTTGAATTCCCGTTTTCTTAGGTAAATTATTTTATAAATAATATACATTATTTATACTCTTCGGACGTATGAGGAAGAGAATTAAATGATTTAGTAAAACACGTAGTATGGGACGTGTGCGTTTACTTTTTCAGTTAATTTCGTACTTGTACAATCGAAACTATTCGAGGCTGTTGATTTCAGATGATTTTTGGGATTTTCCATATTATGGCGTACTTTGAGTTTTATATTCCTATTTTGGGAATTATCTGAGGTGGCTAATATTTAGCGAAATATGAGATTCGAGATCTCCTAGTTTTGGGGTAATAATCTATGAGAACCTGTATATTGTTTACTTACCGATCAGATGAGGCGAGTCATGATTTTTTTGAGTTTTGAGATTTTTGATGATTTTGTTTTCTAATGTGGCATTGACTAGCGGTTAGGAAACCATTAAGTGAGAACACATGGTATTGAACGCATTGTTATCACTCTTTGGGTTCCTCTCCAGGAGTTTGTGACACATTCTAAGTTCTACCAGTATTATAGACCTTCGGGCCATCTACGATTTACGGCTTCGGTCGTCTTAGATTTACGATTTCGGTCGTTTGAGTTTACGACTTCGTTCGTCTGAGTTTTATGACTTCGATCGTCTGACATGGGTACCTAAAATATATATATAGTACTGGTCACGAGTTTGGCACGTGCAGCATTGCTTCGGCATGCAATTGGAGATCTGGCCAATTCGTAGTTTTTTGAGTTTATTTTAATTTTACCATTTTGAGATGATGATTTTATTTATAGCCTTGAGTTAAATGAAGGCTTATATATGTATAATGATTTCATTATGAGATTTGAACACTAATTAGAGTTCCATGAGATATGAGTTTTGGATATTTTGATGTTTCTCCTATGGATTCTATGTTGCTTAATTGCACTTATATTGAATACTTTTGAGTAAGTGCTTTTTATTTTGAGTTATTCTTGTTCATGAGAAACCTTGAGTTACTACTGGATTGCCGCCCTTGGAATTGTGGATAGAACTATACTTGTGACATTCCTTTTCTAATAGAGGAATGTTTCCCCTTATAAACTTATATCCATTTATCTTTTGCTAATTATCATGTTCTAGTTAGCCTGACCCGTGTATTTATTACTAGGGTCAGACCGAGTTGCAGGTAAGGATCTTTTGGACTTTTGGCTTAGCGCTATCTTTTGGACTTCACTATCAACTCTTTTGCATAGGAAGCATAGTCTTTGTGTAGTATTTTTGTAGCATACCTTGATATGTATATTCTTTTGTGGGGATGTATGCATATATATTGTGGTCGTATTACCACTTGTGACGTGTTGTAGTACATTTTATGTATGTATATGTATATTATCTGTGTTGCTGTTTTGTGATTTATGACTGTTATTATTGTTGTGTTTTTTTTTCAATTGATCCTGTAGCCACCATAGTAGTGTATTAGATAGGAATTAAGTATGTCGCACCACTTCAGATGAAATGAAAAAAAATGAGTACCAAATTGACATACTTAGCTCTTATTTAATACAAGACTATGATGGTCGCACTTAACCTGCCATATTTCCATATTAGCAAACAGAATTACCCAGCAATTCTCTTTGTCATTATGGGTCTCGGGGTGGGCGTCACAAGGTATGTCTAACAAATGTTAGATTATTTTGTTATATTGTCTGGTAGGCCCGAGCCAGCCAAAGGTTAATATTTAACCAAACAAAAGTATAGCATTCGGACATATAGTCCTTTTATTACCTGATATGTAAGTTTATATAAAATGCTTTACAGTTTTAACCAGTTTTGGTAGCAGGATTTTGATTTTCCAAAATATGTTTAAAGGGATATTAATGAGGGGAAACCCATTTCGCTAAGCAGCTCACTTAATATCGCATATCCGAGATGTATAATATTATTCACATCAAGCTTTATATCTTACTCGAAGTTTATGTTTTCCCCTTTAAACTCTTGGGTGCTCAAAATTGATTTGAATAGGCTGAGGATTGAGGTTTTACAGGTTTAGTTGGTTGACGAATAAAGCTTCCACAGACGAGCAGATGGTTGACGGGTAGCTATATAGGATTTGTTGTTTGTTTTTTTTTATTCGACTGTGATGTATCTAAGACAATTATGTCTATATAGTATTCTAATTAACTAAGGGGCATTATCATATGTCGCTCTTAGTATATTTATGTTATAATTATATTTGATCTTTACCTAGGAAAAGTTTTAGGATTGTGTAATTTCAATATAGAACATGTATTTTGAAATTTAATGAAAAATGTTGTTTTGAAGTCTGTGATTTGTTTCATATTCATGTGCTTTTGATATAATAAATACCATTAACATTACTCTATTTGATCACTAGAAGTTAATACTATGGATGACTACAGCATCTGTAGCGCTTAGCTTCAAGCCTCCAGATAGGAGATGTTACAAAATTATAGAACATGATAGAGTATGTGCATCCAGCTAGCATCACTTGGACCAGGAATATGCTTCAACTAGTGTAACAGCCTACAAACCCGTACCCCTTGAGTCGACACTATTCTCCATCAAATCAACTCAAGATGAATGGAAATACGAACCATTGGGTTAAAGAAGAAAGAGTAGAAGAAGAAAATAAAAGAAACAACATCATCTTACCATCACAGCGGAATAAAATATAATAGATAATAACAGATCGTTACACAAAAGAAAACTATATCTATTTTATACATACATCACCAGAATACATCATCAGAGTTCAACAACATCAATTAACATACAACGGACAGTCATATAAACTTGTCCTCAAAACTAAATGCACAGCGGAATAATAATATGGTACGGAAGTACATATCGCCATCGAGCCCGTCTCCTGAGCTTCATAGTATCCCTTCTTGTATCCTATAATACTTGGTCTGACCCGAGAATCATAGTGAAATAACACCCGAATCAGTCTGGAATACCAGCGTGAGAAAATCACACTCAAATTGATTATTAAAGTTTCAAAATCCTTTGAAATCAAAAGCATCTCGTAAGACCATGCCACAAATAAACATGTCGGGTTTTTACCTTACGATAGCTAAAACACTTTTTATCAAAATCCTCTGTTATTATAATAGCGTCTATAGAAAGTAAAATAGAATCTAGATGAAATGCTTGCATCTCACATTTCAGCAATAGTTGGGCACAATCAAAATCGTACAGGCGCGTAGGGAGAATGGATTTCCAACTAATGACTAGTTACTGGGGTACCACCTGTCACGGTACCTGGTCTAGATCAGCATACCAAGGATCACTCCCGATCCCCTGCAACACAAGACCGGAACTACCACTTACTGGATAATCCCGAGTAAGATCACCCCACGGTTGGGATCAGCAACCGCACCACTAAGCCAAATAAAAGGGACATCTAGACAGTGATGATATCACCCTAATGGGCGCTACCCACCTAGCCTTGCTGCATAACCCTTGATTTTCAGTTATTCCCGGTTGATGAGGCTTGAGGCTATGCGTTACCTTTTAAGAACATATCACTTAGAATGCTCATCATCCTCCTGACGATGTTCTGAAAGCATTCATCCATATAAGTCCGTCTCGGGTTCGAACAGAACCGAAGGCACTACTCCTACTACATCCATTTTGGAATCACCTCAAGATTAGCAGCGACTAGCCCTTGCACTTCACTTCTCCATCTTTGAATCCAAACTCGTCTTCCTCATGAAAATGTACAAACCGGATCGAAGTGGTTTTCAGGAAAAAAACCACGATCCCAGTCTCTTCGAAATGATCGGCGCATTGGCCAATATTGATAGTCTGTTATTTAACTATCAATCAACATTCACAAACATCCATCAACCATAAATAATTTCCCAAATTATTTATTAATCTCAAAATATCTTCACAAGATATATTTCCACTTTCAACCCTTTGAAAACAGTTTCAAACCATCTTCCTCTCATGGAATAAATTTTCCAAATATTTATTTCCACTGAGAACACCAAGTACAAATACTTTAGATTTCTAAAATAATTTAAAACTCTTTATTATAAATCATACTTTAAAACATTAAAATAAAAACTACTTTAATACTTTATTTAAAAGTATATACTTTAAGAATACTTAAAATAAAGCTACCTTATAAAATATAAACTAAATTTTTCTCTTTCAAAACATAATACCAAATCACCTTTAAATAATTACTACTATAATAAATTTGAAAAAGACTTACTTTAAAATTTAAGCATTTAAAAATAATAAATTTCCTAAAACATACTTCTTAAAACAACTTTAAACTTTTAACTTATACTTAAAAAATTTCTTTGAAAACGTACTTGGCTATCCAGGAAAATACACTTCTCTTTCACATCTTTTAAAGATAAATCATTATTTATTTTTAGACAAATTTACCCATTCCTTTAATAAATTCCCACCATGAATTTATTCTTTCAAATATCTACTGCTGTATTTCTTCACTTTTATAAACCCAGTTTATCAATTTCTTAATCCCATCAAATACTTAAATCAATTTCCAAATTGATTTCCAAATTATTCCATTTTGAAATAATTTCCTTTACTTGCTTATTTATTCCAAAATCCATTAACCTCAGATTTTTGTTTCTTAATTATGATTTAAAATCTTTTAACTGAAAAATATCAATTTCAGATTTCCAAAATTCCTTCTTTATCCTTTTAAATAAATTTAAACCTTGAAATTTAAAGTAAATTCTTTGTTCCTTTAAATAATATCACTTAAGTTTTACAATTCATTATTTTTTGTTTATTAAAAATCTCCTTTTTCCGTACTCAGAATTATTTATTATAATTTTAAAATCACTTTTATTCTTATCCAGTTCATTATTAAATTTATTCAAATTCTCTATGATTATTTCACTTAAAAATTCACTCTTTTATTTTCTTTTCAAAAATCAAATTCTGTATATTTTGATAACTCAGTGTACCGAAATATATTCAAGCAATCCATAGTATTCAATATTCCAATTATCAATATAATTCATCACAGAATATCAAATATTCATAACACAGAATATTAAACAATCTAGATAATTTTGAGGAATTCAATTGGATCCCTCCAACCCGTTTCCCTGCATCCACAGATGTTAGCACAATACTAATTCCACTTCGAGGTGGAATATTGCGGTATATGAGATTAATATAATATCATCCGCTATTATGCGGCGCATAGGGTCGCATCCGCTATATAATGCGGGAAATCAATCACTCCAATATATACTATATATATACACTATTATAGATGATATAACACATCAAATCAATTCAATCATTCAACCAATTATTAAAATTTAACCATTTAAATTTAAATAGCAATCCAGAAGAGCGAGATTAACTCACCTTTGATTTGTTTGCATTCCACTTCCATTTCAGTTTGTTTCTTCCTAATTTTGACCTTGAATAAACATTGGATGATTTTTTATCAATTTCGAATCAATCGAACAATTAAATTTCCATTTGATAATTTAATTAACCACACATTTTATTACCATTAACAAAATTTAATTCACTAATAATTTAATATAATTTGAACTAATAATTCCCCTTTAAAAATCTTTTAGTAACTAAAAAAAATTAGATAAGTTAATTAAATAAATTAATCACCTTAATATATTATTTTAAAAACAACTAGTAAGTTTAAAATGTGAATTTGTATATTTGTTTTATTTTATTGAAACTGCATATATACTTGTCAAAATAAATAACTGATCTCAAAAATATAATTTTATACAAACTTCCTATATTTTCCGAATCTTATCTACATAAATATTTAGTAATTTACTTATATATAAAAAATTTAAAATCTACTTTCTTATAAACTCTACCATATTTTAAAATCCTTACTATTATTTCAAAATCTTATCTATATAAAATATTATATATATATATATATATTAAAAACTGTTTCTTTTTTTCCAGTAAATACAATAGAAATTTTCTTTACTGAAAATAATTTTTCTGTACATAAATATACACATATAAATTTAAGAAATAATAATAATACCTCGCTGCCCAATCCAGCCTTACGCGAGCATCAATCAACGACTCTCCATCACAGCGAACTACAACGAAATCCCTCCTTGCATGAGCGACTTCTACTTCCCACGTCGCCGCTTCCCATGCCTTCAACTCCACATCGAACTTTCCCCCACCACGCTGCCTTGTGTGCCATCGCGATCCAACCGTCGTGCACGCAACCTCGACCAAGACGTCCACCTTGTCCCCAGCTCTCGCCAACCATTGATGCTTCACAGGAGCAGCAAGGTCGCGCTGCCGAGCCCTTGCGATCCCAAACCTGACAAATTTCATTCGCCAACCCTTTGAACGAAACCCTCCTTTCTCACCTTTATACGAAATCGAATGAGTTAGTACACGAGAAACCCTTGACAGAAATCGCGAGCACCCTTCGATGATCACACGCGAACTTGAATTTGAATTCGATTCATAGCGGCCATAAATTTGATTCGAACGAATTGCGGTTCGAATTGATTTGCTTCTCCTTTCATTTTTTTCTTTTTAATCAATAAAGGTTTTGAATTTGATCTGGGAATTTTGAAGAAGGAAAAAGGTGAGAATAATGAAGCCGAGGCAATTCGTTTCAAAATCTTCAGAAGGCTCGGCTGTTTTTTGTGCATTTCATACTGGATTTTTTTCGATTTGTGAAGGAAGATACATGCTTTAACGAGAAGAGGAGATAAGCTAGGTCGACGCAATTCAGGTGATAGGGTGGCTCGAGTACAATTATAGGGTGGCTGGTTTGACTTTTCAATTTTTTTTTATATTATTAAATTTCCAAAAAATCTCGTTTAGCATAACTCGAAATCTCGAACTCCGAATCAGACATGCTGCCAGGCGTTTATAAGGTTTTACCCGTATTCCGAACACAATGGAACATGTTTCGGAGCCTAATTCAGTCATATGTGGAAGATAGCGTTTTGAATCGAGTTTAAATATTAAATTATCGATTTTAATTTCAACGCGTTTCTCACCCGTACGGACAACGATAACTCCAACCGCTGCGAAAATTGAAATCCGATAATAACTAACTATTACGGATCCAATGGAACTGGTTTCGTCGAATTCCGTGACTGTGCCTCGGAAGGCTATTTTTAAATATCAAATTTAAACGATATAATTTCAAAACTGAACAAATCACTGTTAGATTCAATTTTAAAACTTCTATTATCCTCAGCATTATAAATATAAATTTTACAAGCCTTCAAATTATTTTTAATAGGATTAAAACTCCAGATTCAACATTTTACCCAACTTCAAATTATTTAATTTAATAATTTAATTATTGAATAAACAGCAATATTTGAAATTCATATTAAAACTAGTTATCAAATATTTAAAATCAATTAAATATTCCAACTTCAAATATTCAAAATTTCCAGGTCGTCACATTCCTCCCCCTTAAAAGAATTTCATCCCTGAAATTACTTGTTAAGAAGAATGATCCAATACCCATTACTATTTTCCTAAAACCAAATAGTTTTAACATCAACCCAAACAACCCTATCGTTAAAGACACTACACTCTTTGATTTACTAAATTCCTCCATAACCTCCAAACAATATTACTTACTTAATCATTTCAAATTTAAATTTAAAACCAAATTCAAATAATAAAAATTTTCTCAAAATTTTTCTAACTCCCTAAATTTTCGAAAAACTTCGCCAGCGTCTCCTTTGCGCGACTAGTTCGATACAACTATAAAATGCCTCTACGGGCTCCCAAATTCCAAAAGGAAACAAAAAGCCAAGTGGCTAGATCCAAAAACCCAATCAAATTTCATGCAGAAATTTAAACACATACCTTTTGTCGAGCAATTCAAATTTATCTTCTAAAATCAAAACCATCTTTCCTTTATAATACCCGTATAATCTACATAGCAATAATATCCAATCACAACATTCAAAAACATTTTATTGACTTCCTAACAAAAATTCAATATCTATTGACTCAAGCCCGTACGATGTACATATATCATCTGTATGTAATATCAAATTCGATCGCTCTCTCGAACACACTATTTCACTTTCGAACTAGTATCGTCCACCCGACTTCCTAGTGCGGACTCAGATCTGGTTTCTTGATCAAAAACCGTCATTCTCCTTGCATAGTCATAACCATGATAGAGAATTTCCAGAATTAATCAAAATCCATATCCAGGGTTGGCCGTCGAAAATGAGTGAAAAATCCTAACTTGGATTGATATAACTATCTCGAAATTATATGCTCGAATCTGGATCAAATCGCTATGCGAATAAAATAATATACGTACATCCTACGTATTTATATCAATTCTCTTTTATTCACATTCATTTTGATTTCTATTCACTTATCAACGCTTATCATTTCACATATTTTTATTAAATCTTCACTCAAATGCTTATTCAATATTTTCCCGACACCCATATTTCTTAAGAATTCTACCATTTCTTCTTAAGTTCAATATAAGTATTTTATACGCTTCTTATATTTATTTTCACTTCACCGCTTTAGTTAATATCTACTTCTATTCAAATTGGTTCTCCCATTTCCATAAGAGTTCAATTTATCTTCAACTCTAAATATTGAATTTTATCTTCCATTTATAACTAATTCATATCATTATTTTAAATTAGTTTCATCTACTAATTTATTTCAATTTCCAATTTGAAATCGTTTTATCGCTAACAAAAGTTTTCCTAAAAAAATTTCTAACTCCCAAAATTTTCGGAAAATTTTGGGAGAGTCTCCTTTGTATGGAGGAGCTTTTGCAATTTGACAAGAGATATAAATATATATACATCGACCCACACGGTCGGAAAAACAAAAACAGTTCATATTTCCTATTTTTATTACGTAGGCGTACCTTTATTTAGCATTTTTAAGCAAGCGGATTATTATTTTAGCAATTAACGCGTCCAAATTCAGCCAAACGGCATCCCAATACCTGTACTTACTCAATCCAAACGTGTAAGTACTAAATATATGAAATTTATAATCATTTCACTTAATTCCAATAGCTAAACACATGCACTTTATAAACAACATGCACTAGACACTTTCCATGAGCAATTTATATGATTTCAAAACTAATTCAATTGCTTTCAACCAATTCATGTGCCATTCCATTTAATTTTAATGGTTTACACTTCAATTTCTTACATTCAGTTTATTTTTAATCCAAACAACTCACATTTATTTCAGTTGATTCCAAAAATCAATTTTATTTACCTCTACCAATTCGTAGAATTTTTATTTACTTCCGTTTAAGTCGAACGACTAACTTATTCTATGCAATTTGACGATATTCACTTAATAGAATATCCATTCTCATTTTTAGCCACATCCAATTGATTCCAACTCATTTTATATTTAATTCCATCTCATTTCTAGTTTAGTCACCAACCATACATTTTTAAAATCATTTCATTTAGCTCGACAACATTCGATTCTTACATTAATAACGACTTCCCAAATTAATTTAACCCAAACTTTTATTTAATGAACTTTCATTCTTACTCGAAGTTGTGCTTCTAATTATTTTTAACTTAAGTTAATTAGCTTAAAATTTATTCCAACCTCAAAACTTAAGCTCACTTCATTTGCCAATAAATTTTCTTTTTCACTTTAACTAGATTCTATTTCAATCAAATCTCATTTCAATCCACAAATTTACTGGATTAGTTCTTTTGTTTCATTCATTACAAATTTTAATTTCCAAATTCAATTCATTCATGACTCAATTAATTCAATTAGCCATTCTCATAATCCATTTAAATTTTAATTCCATTCTCAATTCGTTAAAATAATATCCAGGAACATATTTAACTCATTTATACTCGAATTGGATTTTATTTGCAACTCAAATCATTTCTATTATATTCCAATTCCATTTCATTTGACAACTTCAATTCATAATTAATCCACTTACAATATGCGATGAATATTATTTATACTCAAGTTCTATTTCTATCATTTAATTCACAAACCAATTTTATTAACTCACAATTTAACTTTTATTTAACCAATTTAACCTTCCATTAACATATTCACTTAACCAATTTATTCAAATTAGTTCATTTCCCACTTTTAATTCAATAATTGATTTTTACCTTCCAAAAAATCACTTCACTTAACTTCTTGAGTTCAACCTATTTTATAATTCAAGTTTTCGGATTTTTTTATTCATTTCTCAAAATCCTTTGCATTTATAAAATCAACCTAACTTTTGCAAACAATTTCAATTCAAAACAATTTGGTAGCAATTCCTCCCTTGGAAACTCGAAAATGAACATCGATGATGTTGCAGTCATCACCGAAGTTATTTTCTAGCGACAAAAGAGTTCAATGCTTTTATCTCTTTAAAAAAACATTTTCAAATATTTTTAGATTCCAAATCTCACCATAACCTAATTCAAAATATTTATCAAATACTATCACTATTATTTCTCCAAAGCTTTTAAAAACCATTTTCAAACCCAAAGGAATTAAACTTTTTTCCAAAATTTCAAATTTCAAATTTTTAAATCCTTCAGCCCACATTCAAAAATTACTCTGAAATTTTATTTCAATTTATAAATCACATTTACAGTTTACATTTCAAATTTCATTGTATTAATGAATTTATTTCCTTTACCTTAAATTTTTATCTTTACTTCTTATTCAGTTTCATACTTACAGGATAATAATTTAATATTATCACTTTCTAACAATCAGGCAACCATATGTAACTATAATAATTTACGAAAAATTAATTCCTTTATATACAAAAACAATTTGGGTAAAATTATTTCATTTACCCTATTTAAAACAATGTTGTGCCGGTTTATCTTGTTTAAGAGTTTAGAAATCCCTATCGATGACATGGCGTCCCACGCATCGACCAAAATCCATAAACACTCAATCGAAAAGTCAACACGATATAAAACAATTTTTGTATTCACTAACAAATACGCGCTCATATTTATTAGTACACTCAAACTCATTATAGAGTACTACGTATTCTATTTGAGTAATTCCCACCAGAGCCAAGGTTATCACCAACCTAAGCTTTGATACCACTGTAACAGCCCGCAAACCCGTACCCCTTGATTCGACACTATTCTCCATCAAATCAACTCACGATGAACGGAAATACGAACCATTGGGTTAAAGAATAAAGAGGCAGAAGAAGAAAATAAAAGAAACAACATCATCTTACCATCGCAGCGGAATAAAATATAATAGATAATAACAGATCTTTACACAAAAGAAAACTATATATGTTTTATACATACATCACCAGAATACATCATCAGAGTTCAACGATATCAATCACATACAACTGGACAGTCATATAAACTTGTCCTCAAAACTGAATGCACAGCGGAATAATAATCAAGTACGGAAGTATGTATCGCCATCCATCTCATCTCTTGAGCTCCATAGTATCCTTTCCTGTATCCTATAATACTCGGTCTGACCCGAGCATTATGGTGAAATAACACCCGAGTCAGTCTGGAATACCAACGTGAGAAAACCACACTCAAATTGATTATTAAAGTTTTAAAATCCTTTGAAATCAAATGCATCTCGTAAGACCATGCCACAAATAAACATGTCAGGTTTTTACCTTACGATAGCTAAAACACTTTTTATCAAAATTTCTGATATTATAATAGTGCCTATAGAAAGTAAAATAGAATCCATCTGAAATGCTTACATCTCACGTTTCAGCAATAGTTTGGCACAATCAAAACCGTACGGGCGCTTACGGAGAATGGATTTCCAACTAATGACTAGGCACTGGGGTACCACCTATCACGGTACCTGGACTAGATCAGCATACCGAGGATCACTCCCGACCCTCTGTAATACAAGACCGGGACTACCTCTTACTGGATAATCCCTAGTAAGATCACCCCACGGTTGGGATCAGAAACCGCACCACTAAGCCGAATAAAATGGACATCTAGACAGGGATGACCTCACCCTAATGGGCGCTGCCCACCTAGCCTTGCTGCATAACCCCTGATATTCAATCATTCCTGGTTGATGAGGCTTGAGGCTAAGCGTTACCTTCTTAGAGCATATCACTTAGAATGCTCATCGTCCTCCTGACAATGTTCTGAAAGAATTCATCCATACAAGTCCGTCCCGGCTTCGAACGGAACCGAAGGCACTACTCCTACTACATCAATTTTGGAATCATCTCAGGATTAGTAACGACTAGCCCTTGCACTTCACTGCTCCATCTTTGAATCCAAACTCGTCTTCCTTACGAAAACGTACAAACCGGATCGAAGTGGTTTTCAGGAAATAAATCTCGATCCCGATCTCTTCGAAACGATCAGCACATTGGCCAATATTGGTAGTCGGTTATTTAACTATCAATCAACATTCACAAACATCCAACAACCATAAATAATTTTCCAAATTATTTATTAATCTCAAAATATCTTCACAAGATAAATTTCCACTTTCAACCCTTTGAAAATAGTGTCAAACCTTCTTCCTCTCATGGAATAAATTTCCCAAATATATATTTCCACTGAAAACACAAAGTACAAAAACTTTAGATTTTTAAAACAATTTAAAACTCTTTATTATAAATTATACTTTAAAACATTAAAATAAAAACTACTTTAATACTTTATTTAGAAGTATATACTTTAAGAATACTTAAAATAAAGCTACTTTATAAAATATAAACTAAATTTTTCTCTTTCAAAACATAATGCCAAATCACCATTAAATAATTACTACTATAATAAATTTGAAAAAGACTTACTTTAAATTTAAACATTTAAAAATAATAAATTTCCTAAAACATACTTCTTAAAACAACTTTTAACTTATAATTAAAAAAATTCTTTGAAAACGTACTTGGCTATCTAGGAAAATACACTTCTCTTTCACATCTTTTAAAAATAAATCACTATTTATTTTTAAACAAATTTACCCATTCCTTTAATAAATTCCCACCATGAATTTATTCTTCCAAATATCCGCTGATATATTTCTTCACTTCTATAAACCCAGTTTATAAATTTCTTAGTCCCATCCTTCTTAAAATTCCAATTTCAAACACTTAAATCAATTTCCAAATTGGTTTCTGAGTTATTCCATTTTGAAATAATTTCCTTTACTTACCCATTTATTCCAAAATCCATTAACTTTAGATTTTTATTTCTTAATTATGATTTAAAATCTTTTAACTGAAAAATATCAATTTCAGATTTCCAAAATTCCTTCTTTATCCTTTTAAATAAATTTAAACCTTGAAATTTAAAGTAAATTCTTTATTCCTTTAAATATTATCACTTAAGTTTTACAATTCATTATTTTCTGTTTATTAAAAAACTCCTTTTTCCATACTCGGAGTTATTTATTAGAATATTAAAATCACTTTTATTCTTATCCAGTTCATTCTTAAATTTATTCAAATTCTCTATGATTATTTTACTTAAAAATTCAATTATTATCTTTTCAAAATCCAATTTTATATATTTTGATAACTCAGTGTACCGAAATATATTCAAGCAATCCATAGTGTTCAATATTCCAATTATCAATATAATTCATCACAGAATATCAAATATTCATAACACAGAATGTTAAACAATCTAAATAATTTTAAGGAATCCAGTTAGATCCCTCCAACCCGTTTCCCTGCATCCACAGATGTTAGCACAATACAATTCCACTTCGAGGTAGAATATCGTGGTATATGGGATTAATATAATATCATTCGCTATTATGCGGCGCATAGGGTCTCATCCGCTATATAATGCGGGAAATCAATCACTCCAATATATACTATATATATACTACTATATACAACATAGCACATCAAATCAATTCATTCATTCAACCATTTATTTAAATTTAACCATTTAAATTTATATAGCGATCCAGAAGAGTGAGATTAACTCACCTTTGATTTGTTTGCAATCCACTTCCATTTCAGTTTGTTTCTTCCCAATTTTGACCTTGAATAAACATTGTCCCGCAACCATACCCGTACCTCCCTGCCATAATGTTGAATAAACATTGGATGGCAGTTGAAAAAAAAAAACTTTCCCATGTCCGCTTCTTCCCATGTCCATGCCTCTCCTGTTCTACCCATCACGTCCACAACCATACCCGTACCTCCCTGCCATAATGTACCTTCTTCTCCCGCAAATCTCTCCAGCTTTCCAGTGACTCTTTCTGACAAACTCCTCCCGCCCTCCTCTGCCATCAATCCCGAACCCACTCGTTCTGTTCCCCCTCCTCTTCCTCTTCCTGACCCTCATCTTTCAAAGCCTCCTGATGCATCTGCTTTGCCTCTTCTCTCTGACCCATCTACCCCATACCATGATGAACGTAAATGGACTTCTTTATTCAAGCATAAGCCAAGTAATGCTGGGAAGTACATTCCCGTTGATCTTACCCCTTTGTATGAAGATGATGTGATGGTGCCTCCAACTAGTGTTCTTGACGCTGGTGCAAAGAATTGGTCAGACACAGTTGTGGGTTTTTTCTTAGACAAGCCTCTGTCGTATACTGCTGTGGTACAGAAGTTGAAAGGAATATGGAAACTTAAAGGCATGGTCAAAGTTAAATCTGATGGTATTGTGTTTTTATTTAATTTTTCTTCTGCTGATGATAGAAGAAATGTCTTACAGAAGGACCCAATCTTTATGAACAATAAGATGTTCATAATTAAGCCATACGATGTGTCTGTTAGTAACATATCTGGATCTGTAACCTCTGTTCCAGTATGGGTGCATCTCTACAATCTTCCTCTGCTTGCATGGTCACCATTAGGAATTAATTGGTTGTGTAGTCGTTTGGGTAGATTACTATGTATGGACGAATTAACTGAGCAACAAAATAGGTTAACTTATGCTAAGTGTCTCATTGAAGTGAAACCAAATAAGGAGTTAGTTAATGAATTTAAAGTGAAACTGGTGGAAGGTGGCTATCAGAAGATATATGTTGAGTATCAGTGGAGGCCGGATGTTTGTGTGATTTGCAACAAATTTGGTCACTCAACTGATCAATGTGAGTATAAAGAAGAGGTAACAGTTACTAGAGGAGCTGAAGAACAAAATAATGGAGTGAAAGGAAACAGTAAAGGCAATAAAATTGAGACTGTGCATGATATAAAGAAGGGTATCCCCTTTCAGGTGAAAGTAGCGAGAAGATGGCAGCGTGTGAGTAGAAACAAAAAAGAATTGACTGTGACTAAGAATAACAAAGATAATAAAGAAGGAAGCATTGAAGTGGTAGACTGTGACAAAACCAGTGGAATGGATGTGGTTGAAATACATGATGCTGATAGTAATAGAAATGATAAGGAAAGTGAGAGAAGTAGTATGCCAATAAAGTCTAGTGATAAAACTACATTGCTTGATGAAGACAACAACCAAGATATTGATGTGTGTGCTGATAAGGGAAAGTATGGGAATGATAGTAATGAGGATAAGGAAACATCTGCCGAACTTATCATATCTAATAAGTTTGAAGTTTTAATGGGTATGGAAAATGATGTTTTTACTGATATGGTAAATAGTGTAAGTGATAGTGATAGAAGATTTGACAGAGGTAAACAATTAGAAAACAGTGTGTCTGATGTTAACACAAATGTTGAGTTTGCATTGCAAAAGGAACAAATGAAAATAATCACACATGAAGATGAAACAACTCACTTATCACATATGCAACTACCTGAAAACATCACCTCAGACATATCCACAAGAAATGTAGGCATAATTGTGAATGCTACAGAATGTGAGTACATAAATGATAAAGGAAAGAGTTCTGATGAAGGTAAAAACAAACAAAGTAAAAGTGGGAAATCGAAGAATAAAAGGAAAGCATGGAAAAGCACTGACATGCACAAGAATGAAAAAGAAAACACTGATACATTAACGTGTCCAACTGAAATTCCAAACTCCACAGCAGTATCTCCTCTTAACATTTACTCCAAAATTCTTCCTCCAATAGCTTTCAAATCTAATCCCAATGCTTCTCCTCTTTCAACCAACCTCAAACATCTCCCATCTCCTGTCCATGCTCATAACCAGTCATCCACTACACAAATTCCTATTGTTACTGAAAATAATGAACTGACCCCATTATCATCTACTATTCCAAACTACTTGTCTTCAACTCAGGCAGTAACTAGGAAAATGAAGATAGAGTTTCTTAATGCTAGAATTCCCCAATGATGTTACGCTTTGGAGCATGGAACATCAGGGGGGCTCACCACATCACAAAACAAGATCAGTGCAAACAACTTATCTCCTCTCAAAATTTATCTGTGCTGGCGATTCTTGAGACTAAACTAAATCTTAATTTAACTATTAAGGCTGCGGAGTATATCAGATTGGGATGGAAAATTATTCATAACCTTAATGAATCTCCTTATGGTAGAATTATGATAATTTTCAATCCCCAAGTTGTTGAAATGTCTACCATTCTCTCCACCTCTCAACTAATCCACTGTCATGCTATTGATATAGCTGATCAAACCTCTTTCTACGTATCTTTTATATATGCTTTCAACTCTACTGCTGCCAGAATATCTTTGTTATCTGTCATTCCTTCTCTGAGACAATCCACTCATCCATGGATCATTTTTGGTGATTTCAACTGTTGCCAAGCTATCTCTGATAGAGTGGGTGGTAACCCTCTGTCTTCTAATGAGATTCTTCCCCTCAATAATGTGATATCTGATGCAGACCTAATTAACATCAAATCAGTTGGAATGCAATTCTCATGGAACAATAAAAGAAAGCATGGCATCAGAACATTCACTAGAATTGATCACTCCTTCTCCAATCATGCAGCTCTTTCTAAATGGCCACTTCTTTTCAACTACCTTCCTCCCCCTCTACTATCTGACCACTCTCCCCAGATCATTCATCTTCATGGAGTGGACATGAGAAGAAAAACTAATTTTAAATTTTTTAATTCTTGGACAACTGAAGCTGACTTTAAACCTACTGTTTTAAATGTGTGGAATTCTAATAAACTTGGTAACCCTCTCTTTGTCTTGCAGGAGAAAATTAGAGAAACCAAAAGCAAACTTAAAAATTGGGCACATAACAAATATGGCAATGGTGATAAGTTGAGCTCCAATATTATGAGGAAACTTGCTGAAGTACAGAAGGCTATGATGGATAATTATAATGATGCTAGTTTTTCTGCCTCTGAAGCTGTTCTAACTCAACAATACTCTGAAGCCCTTGCTCAAGAATGTGATATGATACGTCAAAAGTCGAGAATGAAATGGTGGAAAGAAGGAGACAAGAATAGTGCATTCTTTCATGATAGTCTAAAAGACAAACATAGAAGAGAGAACATTGCATCTATAATTGACATGAATGAGGATGTTCAAAATTCTGCTGGTAAAATCAATTTAGCTTTTGAGCAATATTTTTCTTCTATATATTCCAATGCTAACAACTTCAACCCTGCAATTGATGATATTCCCATGGACATAATGCCAATGCTGGATGATGAGAACTACAAAATGCTCTGTGAAGAGGTCACCAAAGATGAAATAGTCAATGCTATGTTTTCTCTCAACTCAAATTCTTGCAGTGGCCCTGATGGTCTGAACACTCACTTTTACACTAAATGCTGGAATATTGTGTCTACGGATGTTTGTAAAGCTATTTCTTACTTCTTCTCTAAAAGCAAGCTCTACAGGTCCTACAACTACACAAACATAGCTCTTGTCCCTAAAATCAAAAATGCACACCATGTTAAAGACTTTAGGCCCATATCATGCTGCAACACTATTTACAAATGTATTTCCAAAGTAATTGCTACTCGGTTAAAGAAAGTTCTTCCCTCTCTTGTTTCAAACAACCAAACTGCCTTTCTGCCTGGTAGAAATATTCTTGATCATATCCTTCTTGCGCATGAGATTATTAAAGGAAACCACAGAAGTAATACTCCCCCCAAAGCTATGCTTAAACTTGATATTATGAAAGCTTTTGATATGCTACAATGGGATAGTATTGTACGAATTATGGGGTATATGAACTTTCCTCCTCACTTTATTGCGTGGATTTATGAATGCATCTCCTCTCCTGCTTACTCCATTGTTGTCAACGGTTCTCCTACTGGTTTTTTCAATAGCAGGCAAGGAATAAGGCAGGGAGACCCCATGTCAGCCTACATCTTCATTCTTGTAATGGAATTGCTCACAAGAATGATCAATAAATCTGCTTGTATGGGGAAAATCAAGCTTCATCCTGCTTGTAAAGACCCTCAAATCACCACTCTAATGTTCGCTGATGATTTAATCATGTTTTGTTCTCCTGATCTCGTCACTATTGAAAACATTATGCTTACTCTTGAGCAGTTTCACGCTATGACTGGGTTAAAAATCAATATCCAAAAATCTGATATTGTTCTTGCTGGTGTAAGCCCTGCTCATGCCAACATGATCTATCATGTCACTGGATTGAATAGGAATCTATCCACGGTCTCCTACCTTGGTCTTCCTCTGACTACTTCCAGAATTACTACTAACCACTGCTTACCTATGTATGAAAGAATCACAGCTAGATTAAGCTGCTGGACTGCGAGGAGGTTAAGTCAAGCTGGTAGACTCACATTAATAAAGTCTGTTATCTTCTCTATGCAAGTGTACTGGGCTAGATCTTTTGTTCTCCCTACAAAACTTATTAAAATGATAAGATGTGCTATGATGAAGTATCTGTGGAGTGGCAAGACTACTGGTAGATTCATTGCTCCTATAAAGTATGCTACTGTCGAGAAGCCACTAAACAAAGGAGGCCTTGGTTTGATTAATCTAAAACAGTGGAATAAGGCTGCTTTTGCTAGACATATTGATACTTTGTTCAATTGCCCTGACAGTCTATGGGCTGCATGGTCGATGAAGAAGTATATGAACTGTAGAGGGTTATGGAATATGTCAAACCAGCAAAATGTTAGCTGGACTTGGCGTAATATCCACAAGTTTAAAGAGCTGTTTCTCCCTATGATACAGATGAAGACTAACAGTGCGATCAATGTATATTTCTGGGATGACCCATGGCTTGAACAAGGCCTTATTCTTAGGAGACAGCTCACTTATAGTGAGATTCTACATACTGGAATACATGAACGTACGCTTGTCAGAGATGTGATACATAACTTTCAATCAAGGTACATTTTCACTTCGAACCAAAGAGTGCAAATTATATGGGATAAAATAAAGTCATTTACTGCTCTGCCTTCTTCATACAATAATCTTGTCTGGGGTAAGAAGAAAGGGAAGTATAAAACTGGTTTGACATATGAATTCTTGATGCAAAACAACTTGAACCAGAACTGGAGATGGTGGAAGAGAACTTGGAATACTGACAGTAGCAACAGGCACAACTTATTGTTATGGAAGGTCCTTAATGGAGCTCTTCTGACTAAATCAAGACTTGCGAGGTACGGCATGAATGTTAATACGTCATGCACCTTTTGCAGTAATTTTCCTGAGACAATCGATCATATTTATTTTGAATGTACTGTTACGAAGAAAATATGGTCTGAGGTCATGAACAAATATTGTAGAAAAAGACCTTTAAATGTCAACGTGGCGGAATGGGAAAGAATTTATTCAGAAACTGGTAACAAGCAAGAAAGAAAAAGAATCTTTGGTGTTGCTCTAAAGTGCTTTGTTGCTGTGGTGTGGAGGGAACGTAATAATAGGGTTTTTGATCCTACTAATGCCAAATCTGATGATGTTTTGAAGATATGTGTTATGCAAGAGATATATTCAGTGGTTAAGATGCTTTTTGCATTTGATCCAGGAATATCAGTGGCCTCTCTATGCTAACTTTGTTATGTTTTGTCTGTTTTCATGTTTTTCCTTTTTGTTATTCCTTGTGTTTTGTAACACCTTAGTCTCCTCAGTATTCTATGAGCTTTTTGCTCTCTGTTGTATTTGTTGTTCTCTGGTGTTGCAATAAAATGGTCGGGGTCCATCCAACCTCGTCGGCCTTGCCAAAAAAAAAAAACATTGGATGATTTTTATTAATTTCGAATGCATCGAACAATTAAATTTACATTTGATAATTTAATTAACCACACATTTTATTACCATTAACAAAATTTAATTTATTAATAATTTAATTCAATTTAAACTAATAATTCCCATTTAAAAATCTTTTAGTAACTAAAAAAATTAGATAAGTTAATTAAATAAATTAATCACCTTAATATATTATTTTAAAATCAACTAGTAAGTTTAAAATGTGAATATGTATATTTGTTTTGTTTTATTGAAACTATATATATACTTGTCAAAATAAATTACAGACCTCAAAAATCTAATTTTACATAAACTTCCTATATTTTCCAAATCTTATCTACATACATATTTACCAATTTACTTATATATAAAAAAATTAAAATCTACTTTCTTACAAACTCTACCATATTTTAAAATCCTTACTATTATTTCAAAATCTTATCTATATAAAATATTATATATATATATATATATAGAAATGTTTCTTTTTTCAGTAAACACAACAGAAATTTCTTTGCTGAAAATAATTTTTCTGTACATAAATATACACATATAAATTTAAGAAATAATAACCTCATTGCCTAACCCAGCCTTACGCGAGCATCAACCAATGACTCTCCATCACAGCGAACGACAACGAAACCCCTTCTTGCGTGAGCGACTTCTACTTCCCACGTCGCCGCTTCCCATGCCTTCAACTCCACATCGAACTTTCCCCCACCACGCTGCCTTGCGTGCCATCGCGATCCAACCATCGCACACGCAACCCTGACCAAGACATCCACCTTGTCCCCAGCTCTCGCCGACCATTGATGCTTCGCACGAGCAGCAAGGTTGGGCCGCCGAGCCCTTGCGATCCCAAACCTGACAAATTTCGTTCGCCAACCCTTTGAACAAAACCCTCCTTTCTCACCTTCACACGAAATCGAATGAGTTCGTACACGAGAAACCCTTGACAGAAATCGCGAGCACCCCTTCGATGATCACACGCGAACTAAAATTTGAATTCAATTCATAGCGGCCATAAATTTTGATTCAAAAGAATTGCGGTTCGAATCGATTTACGGCTTCTCCTCTTATTTTTTTTCTTTTTAATCGATAAAGGTTTTGAATTTGATCCGGGAATTTTGAAGAAGGAAAAAGGTGAGAATAATGAAGCCGAGCCAATTCGTTTCAAAATCTTCAGAAGGATCGGCTGTTTATTTGTGCATTTCGTACTGGATTTTTTTTTTTTGATTTGTGAAGGAAGATACGTGCTTTAAACAAGAAGAGGAGATAAGCTAGGTCGATGCAATTCCAATGTTAGGGTGACTCGAGTACAATTATAGGGTGGCTGGTTTGACTTTTCGATTTTTTTTATATTATTAAATTTCCAAAATATCTCATTTAGCATAAATCGAAATCTCAAACTCTGAATCAGACATGCCGCCAGGCATTTATAAGGTTTTACCTATATTCCGAACACAATGAAACGTGTTTTGGAGCCTAATTCAGTCATATGTAAAAGATAGCTTTTTGAATCGAGTTTAAATATTAAATTATCAATTTTAATTTCAACACGTTTCTCACCCGTACGGACAACGGTATCTCCAAACGCTACGAAAATTGAAATCCAATAATAACTAACTATTACGGATCCAATGGACCTAGTTTCGTCGAATTCCGTGACTGTGCCTCGAAAGGCTATTTTTAAATATCAATTTAAACAATATAATTTCAAAACTGAACAAATCACCGTTAGATTCAATTTTAAAACCTCTATTATCCTCAGCACTATCAATATAAATTTTACAAGCGTTTAAATTTTTTTTACAGGCTTAAAACTCCAGATTCAACATTTTACCCAACTTCAAATTATTTAATTTAATAATTTAATTGTCAAATAAACAGCAGTATTTGAAATTCATATTAAAACTAATTATCAAATATTTAAAATCAATTAAATATTCTAACTTCAAATATTCAAAATTTCTGGGTCGTCACAACTAGTGTGTAACCCGTGTGTTGCACACGACATGTCATAGAAAAATAATGTAATAAATATTTTAAAGAATAGAATTTATTATCCAATATATAGTGAATTTGTTAGGATAAATGAGTTATAAATCGAACTTACTATATTTCAAAGTGTATAACCTTTTTTATGGAATTTTTTGTATTTTCATATTTGTATATAAACTAAATTACTATTTTTTTGATAAAAATGAGTAACGTATTTATTTTTCAGGATTTAATATTTTTATGCAAATAAATGAAAAGTAGTATTCTGAATTAAATTATGAAGCTAATATTTGTACAAAATTTTATAGATAAATATTTAAGTACATTGATTTTTGAATTGAAGTTAAGTTTTTGATAAATTTGACTAAAATATAAATAATGTATAAATTAAATTTCAAACAGACGTGTAATGCTATTTTTTTGAGTGAAATGTGTGATCCTCTAAAGTAGAGGAAAACACACATATACAAATGTGTGTGTGTGTGTGTGTGTGTGTGTGTATATCTCACCAATAACAAAGGAGCTGCCAACATGCCTAACATGTGACAACTCATAACACACAAAAATCTAAGAAAAAACACACATATGTAACTTCTTGAATGAGCTTCGACAACGCCCGCCCATTACACTTCAATATCGAACTCCAGCAAGGCCACCGTCCGATATTGAAGTTTTAGAAGTACCTAATAATGGCGCATCCAAATGCACAATGAGATCAACAAGCAGCTCTATCAAAGAATGATCGCCTCACAGCTAAAGCGGATGGACCAAATCTAAAAAATGAAAACTCTCCAATCAAGGAACCTATGATCAGCAATCCTGCAATCTTGGGATCAACAATCTAAAACCCTGCAAATATCAGTCTAGCTACATATATGCCTAAACCTGAACCTGCAGATAAAACTATACAAAAATATCAAAATACCATATATATAAAGATAAAATTTACGTACATATATATATATATATATATTTGTGTGTGTGTGTGTTTGTGTATTAATGAAATAAAAGTAATAAAACCAAAGTTAAAACTATAAGAGAGCAAGGAAACCATAAAAAGAGAAAGACTAATAAAAGATATAAAACTCTTCATACAATATTTTAACTTACTCTTGTATTATGAAATAGTGATCATGAAAATAAAAAGGCATAGAAATTAACAAAAAATGTAATTATATATAAGACTATAAATATCTAAAAAAACATTACCATTATTTTCCTTTGATCAAAAGAACATTATGATTATTAGTAAAATCAACATTCGAATTTGAAAAAGTGTTAATGCTGTAATTATTAATGTTAAAAATAATTTTTTTTGTTTAAATAACTCAATGTTTTCTAACCTTATTAAGATATTCATTGAACCTATTATTTTTAGCCAATATATATTTTGGATTTGTGATCCAATTAAAAAGAAGGAGCTATTTTAAGTACCAATCATTAATATAACTATTATTATTATTAAATAGTCTCTGATTTCTCTCAAATCAAATATATCGGCATATTATAATAAATAAAGAATATAGTAAAAAGCTATATCCCTTTTTAAACTTAAGCAAAAGTTATTCCAGTAAAAATCACAATCGGTAATTTTAGTTGTAAGAATAGAATTAAAGATTTTAAAAGTATTGTTAAGAATGTAGTAAGTATCCACCCAATCGTAATATATATGATTAATATCTTCAAAATACAATTTACAAAATGTACATTTATTATCAATTATCAAATTCTTTCTTTTTAAAAGTTCAATGTTATTTAGCTTCCCATTCAAGGTTAACCAAATATGAATCTTAGCTTTTGGTGGTGCATTTGCTTTCCAAATAAGACTAAAAGAGTTATTAGTAGCCCAAGAAACAAAGAAATTTATACAATGAATTAGAAGTGAATTTCATACTTTTATCCCATTTCCAGTTAACAATATCATTTTCGTTGTCGAAATTATATAAATTCAATTTTGCACATAATAAAGAAAATTGTCTAAGAGTTGTACCTTCTAAAATTCTATTAAAACTAATGTCCCAAGGGGATCATTATCTGGAGAAAAAACGTCTTAAATTAAAGCGTTTTTAAAGTTACAAAATTCAAAATGATCTTTAAATTCGACCCTAAGGAGAATGACTAATAACCAACGATCGTGCCAAAAGGTAATATTATTTCCTGAATGAACAATTGTATTAGCACTAAGATTATAAATATCATGACATTTTAAAAAATATTTTCAAAAATAGGCAATTTAATGCTAGTCGAAGGTGTAATTTGGTATAAATTATTACTACCATTATAATAATGTTTAAAAACAATTTCTTTCCAAATAGAATTATCATTTATATCCTTAAATTTCCACAACCACTTCCCTAATAAACACAAATTCATGTTAGGTAAATTAATAACACCTAGTCCTCCCTCCATTTTCGATTTACGAATAGTTTCCCAGTTAAATAAACATTTAAGACTACTGCTAGGATTATCGCCACTCTATAAAAAGTCCCTTCTAATTTTATCAATTTTATTGATCATCCATTCTAGAAAAAGATGCATAGACATCCAATAAATCGGAAGTGCAGATAAAATGGAATTAATAAGAACTAATCTACCTGCTTTCGATAAAAACCTCCCATTCCAATTGAAAATTCTATTTTTAATTTTAACTATTATAAATCGAAAGTGCAGATAAAATGGAAGTGTAATGCTATTATATACATATATATGTGTGTGTGTGTGTGCGTTTAAAGTTCTACCAACACATATTTATCAAAAATAAGTATACGATACTAACAAAGTGATACATAAAATAGTTATTTAACTATTAAAAGAAAAATTAATTGAAAATACGATTTGAAATTTTACAAATCACATTGTCGTTTCAATTATGCAAAAAATGATTTTTAATCCATTGTTTCATACCTTAAGAATTGTAATTTGTAATAAAAAGTTTCAAGAAATATTTAACATTTACCTTGAAAAGATAATTTCAAAAGAAAAATATTTCTAACCAGAATATTGTATGATTTGTGTTCACCAATTAACGTAAATTATAGATATAAATAGTTAAAATGTAAATTTTCTACAAAAAGATTCTATTTGAAAATGTTAATTATTTCAGCATTATAGAATACAAACATCCGCCATTTATCATGAACCGTAAAGTAATTTTTCACAAAAATAAACTTTATCGACAACAAAAAATTCACTTATAAAATATTAAAAGTAAAAATGTTATGTTTATAATGATATACCAATTTTAGACAAAGAATTGTGTACATATTTGTTTGTAATAAAATACCAACTTTAGAAAGAAAGAATTACGTATATTTCTCTGTATTAAAATATTAATTATTACATTATTGAAATAAAGAAATTTTATGAACTTTAATGTAAAATAATATAAGAGAACTAAAGATAATTTTGAATACAATTGGAATTTTTTTAAATCATATGGACTTGAATGGAAAAATACTTTTACCATTTTGTTAATAGGAATGTGATAAACATTGAATTGTCATTTTTTAATGATTTATTAAATCAATTAATAATTGTTTTTAATCCATTTAAAAGGTTTAAATTTAGGATAACTTAATAAATTCAAATATATGTATTTAAAATTTAAAACAACATAATTATGTCTGTCAACGAATACTTTCAGATGCGGATAGTACCATATCGTTATTCGCATCCGCGGAAACGGACGGATATCAGATAATCATACTTCCCTTTAACGATCGATAAATCAAGAAACATAAACGAAAGCTTTTAGTTTAACATAAACTTTTTTCAATCTTATTGGTTTTTAACGTTTTTAAAAATAAACAGATATGATGCTAATAAATAGTTTTGAACCGTTAATTTGCATTTAGTGCGTATAATATAAACTTCTAACTTGATAAAATAATAAATAAATATCTTTCATTCTACTAAAATACACATAATTTGCCTATAATCTTGAAAACAATTGGATGGATAATTCTCGGATGCGGATGTCTTCGTATCTGCATCTGTATCTGTATCCGTATCTATTTTTTCGAATATCGACTATTTATCCGCTTTTCGGATACGGACGCGGTTCGGATTTTTCAGTTATCTATTGACGGCCCTAAACATTAGAAAACTTATGAGAAATCCATAAATAATTCTGAAAACTATTTAAGTGTTAGTGTTTAAATGTAAAATGATACATGAGAAAATTAGTAAAACACTATAATTGTATATAGTTGTGAAAATTTTACACTATATGGACTTGAATGAAAAATTAGTTCTAACATTTTGCCAATATTATGAATATGATACACGCGTTGAAATGTTTTTAAAGAATTTATTAGATCAACTAATGGATATTTGTACTTATCTAAAAAAATTTAATTTAAGATCACCTAATCAAGTTTTAACGTATGTACTTAAACGTAAAATAATAAAAGAACCCTTGGGAGAAATCTGTAAATAATTGTATAAAATTATTAAATGTTGGCATTTAATTATATATGATATAAGCGAAAATTAATAGAAATATAGTAATAACTGTAGTAATGATAATTAACAGGATTTGAAAATTATATATGTGGAGGGATTTAAGGAGAGATGAGAAACTCCCTAGAATTAATAAAAGAGCACGAAATTATTCTACTTTACTGTTATTTAATAGATATCACACCACATTTTTCAAACTCACGTAGGACCATGTTAGTATCCCTTGGATAAAATTTGAAGTACAAAAGGAAAAGAGTACTACACCTAAAATGAAAAAAAGAAAATTTTCTAACTTACTAATAATTATGGTTATATTAAAATAGGAGAAAAAAAGCTATATTTTCTAATAGAAATTTTATTAAACTGTTCGATAGTTGAATTTATTCTGGTCTCGAATAATGATAGCTATCTTGTATTTCTACTAATTTATAATAAGGGTGTGTTTGACATACATCTCTGTTAAGGTTTGAAAATACACAAAACATCCCTCCATTTTTTTAATAAGTTTATGGTCCCTGTTTTTGAATTCACATGCGCATAAATACCCAAATACCCTTTATGTTTTTAACATTTCAAACGTGTATAAATTTCTATAGAAACATCGGATCAACATGCCATTTTCACCAAAAAATCAAAAAAAATATGATCTTTAGAATGAGATCCATTATTGATACTAAAAAAATCATATTTGCAGTAAATGTGCAATTATTCCATATATTTGCAGACGATTCTGCATTTGAACATCTTCGATTTTTCTTCAAATCTACAACTATATGCAATAATTGCAGATATGCCTGAAATTATTACATATAGTTGTAGAAATGTCTACAATTATTGCATATTATTGCAGAAGTGACTGCAACTATTACATTTAGTTGCAGACATGTCTGCGGTTATTGAATATAGTTGTTATCATTTCTGCAATTATTGCATATAGTGGCATAAATAACTGCAACTATTGCATATAATTGCAGACATTTCTTCAATTATACAATATAATTGCAGACATGTCTGTAATTATTGCATACACTTGCAGAAATATCTACAACTATTGCATATAATTGAACCATTTCTGCAATTATATGGTACAATTGTAGACATTTCTACAATTATTGCACATAATTGTTGAATTGTCTACAATCATACAATATAATTGCAGAAATTTGGAAAACATCAATTTAAAATTTAATTGCATATAACTGATAATTAATGAGGTGCAAATTTTAAATTGACGTTTTTCAAATTTCTACAATTATATGGTATGATTGTAGATAATTCAACAATTATATGCAATAATTGTAGAAATGTCTGCAATTATACCATATAGTTGCATTATATTTTGCAATTATATGCAATATTTTTTTAAAATTTCTGCAACTATATGCAATAATTGCAGACATGTCTGCAATTATATCATATAATTGTAGAAATGTCTACTATTATATACAATAGTTGCAGTCATTTCTGCAACTATATGCAATAATTGCATAAAGACTACAACTATATGCAATAATTGCAGACATTTCTGCAACTATGAATTAATTGCACATACGTCTGTAATTATACTATATAATTGTAGAAATGTCCGTAATTATATGCAATACTTGCAGTCGTTTCTGCAACTATATGCAATAATTGCATATATTTCTGCAATTATATGCTATAATTGCATATGTCTGCAATTATACCATATAATTGCAGAAATGTCTGCAATTATATGCAATAGTTGTAGATTTAAAGAAAAATCGAAGATGTTCAAAATTTGCAGAATTGTCTGCATATATATGGAATAATTGCACATTACTGCAAATATGATTTTTTTTGGTATCAACAATGTATCTCATTTGAAAGATCATAATTTTTTTGATTTTTAGGTGAAAACGGTATACTGATCCGATGTTTCTACAGAAAGTTATACACGTTTGAAATGTTAAAAACGTACGGGGTATTTAGGTTTTTATGTGCGTGCGAATTTGAAAAAAGGGACCGGAAACCTATTAAAAACGGAGATATATCTTGTGTATTTTCAAAACTTAACATAGATGTATTCCAAACGCATCCAATTTTAATTATGGATGTGGGAATAACATCCATATATGAAGAAATCAACATTGCTGCAATGGAGAAGATGGGTATTGTAGGGAAGAAAATTGTAATATTTGAAAATAGAGATATAATTTATATCCTTTTTATGAGAAGGATGTTTTGTGTATTAAGTTTGATTTTAGGGATGTGTCCCTTATTTTCATATAATTCATTGTATCGATGGTATTATCCGATGCACGATTGTAACAAATTAAACGTGTAAAAAATTGAGGCCTATGGTCAAATACATAAAGCCAGCAAAATATATTAGCAGTTTGATCAGAAATTTTGAACATAACACAATGATATTATTTGTCAAATTTAATTCCAAAAAGCTTTCTTTCTAGAATGAATGAAATAAAAATAAAATAAACCAATGCATTTAACGTCTTGATGACTGCATTTGTAAATTATGCATCTAAAAACATCCCTAACAACTATCTCTACAACTGTTAAGTTCCAAGTTCTTGTTATGGAATCGGATGTTGAAATTAGCATAATATAATGAGAACAGCAATGAGGTGTTTATATGTGAATCAGTTAAATTACATTTAATAGCCAATTAATTGGTTCTAGCCAGATAATTCAAAGTAGTTTAAAAAAACAAGATGATTTATGGGTATAGAGCAAAGATTGATGACAAATGTCAGGCATGAAGCATGTGTATGGCACATTCATAAGCAGTAAGAAAATGAAACGCATATACATAAACAACTATTTATATTAACATATGCATCTATTAAAGTTAATGGGGTTGTTAGTGGTGATGGGTAACTTGTAACATTTCAAGAATAGCGTAGAAGAAAACGTTTCAAGAAGACCATGAGAGATTTCTTATAAGTACTCCTCAGAGATGGAACCTGTTGGAAAATATTTTAAATAATAAGCGAATTATTAAAAAATTGACTAAGTGTGAATGAGTGGCTCCTATATGTGAGTAGTCCCACATTGTAGGATTATATGAAAGAATCAAATATTTATACTTGGTTCTTAGAAGCTAAGTTGGGTCCTTTGGGCATCCAATGATGCTCTTTTGTGAGGAGTCAGGCCATGCTTGACCACCACACACGCGCACGTCGACCGAGCGACCCGAGTTCAGGTTTGTAGTGGTGTAAAACTTATATTAACCGTTTTAGACCGGGCTAGAACGGTCAAATCAAACCAGACCCGTATTAGAGAACGTTCATTGTTTTTGACCCATTATTTTTTCAAATCCGTTTTTCGAGACCACGATTCCCTACAACTAGCAACATTTATTTGTTATTCCATCTTCTTAACTGATAATGAGATGAAATAAAAAGAACTACATCCCGTTGAAAATCATTTTTTTAGATCCAAAAATTAGAGCAACAATTTTGAGTGCAAACGAAATCGTTTCGTACATGCAGACGAATCGATACCACAAAAATTATTAAGAGGTTGTTTTGTCCTAGAGGCTTTGGCGATTGATATGAACTGCTTGCACAACATAGCAGATCATCAAAACTTCTTCAAGAGAGTGACATTGTCCACGATTCGACCGAAGATCGTTGTTTTCTAACAATTTGAAGACGACGCCAGCTACGATGACTTCCACTATAGATTTAGATGTCGCTGCTCCCACTTCACTCTTCTAGGTCTCGATGATCTCTGCTACACCTTTCAGATTCGAGGGTCTCTTCTTCTAGCACTAGAAAATAAGATGGAATTCTTCCTAACTATGAGAAAGGTGGTGACTGTCCTGACAACCGACAAGCTACAGCTGCCAAATAAACCAAATGAAGCAGATGCAGACCTGATATAAGCCTAGACAGAAAAAACAAAGGAGTTGCAGAACTAGACAGAGCAGGATTACCTGTGTCGAAACATCATACTCAACGACCTCAGTGATAACCTCTACGACTACTACAAATCCGACAAGACAACAAAAAAAATTGGGAAGCCTTTCAAAAGAAATATGATACGAAAGAGGCTTGAGCGAAGAAATATGCAGTCAGCCGCTACCTGAAATACCAGATGACGGATGACAGGTCGGTAGAGATGTAGTCTCATGAGCTTCACAAATTTGCTCATGAGATCATCTCCAAAGGTATGAGTTTGGATGAACAATTTCAGATTGCAATTATTATTGATAAACTGCCACCAGATTAGAAAGAATTTATGAACGTGCTTAGGCACAAGACTAAGGAATTCTCCTTAGAGTGCTTAATCACTTGCCTCCATATTGAGGAGGAGGCTCGTAAGCAGAACCAGAAAGAGGAAGTGCTTGTTGTCACCAACAACAACACTAAAAAGTCCAAACCTGCAGTTCTGAAAATGAATCCAAAAAACATTAAGAATCAGAACCGCAACCGCAACAAACAGAATTGAAACTCGCAAGGGAACCAAAAGGGACAACAGAAACCAACCCAAAAGAATGACTCTAGATAGTTGTTTTTGTGTTACTACTGTGGAAAACTAGGTCATATGGCATGCAAGTATAGGAACAGACCAGGCCCTACACCACAGGCTAACCTGGCTGAGTAGCCTTTTACGGCTATGATTTCTGAGATTCACCTTGTTGGTGGATCAGTGGGTTGGTGGGTAGATACTGGTGCATCCTGCCATGTCTGCTATGATCGTGCTATGTTCAGTACATACACGGTTGTCGATAATCAGAAAGTGCTGCTAGGAGATTCTCACACCACTATAGTTGCTGGCATTGGAAATGTGGAAATCAATTTACCTTTGTAAAGACAATTCTTCTGAAAGATGTGGTGCATACTCCAAAGATTAGAAAGAATATGGTTTGGTTTTCTCCTTAATAAGGCTGGTTTTACTCAAGTTATAAGGGCTGATATGTATACTTTAACTTATAAGGGCATGTTTGTAGGGAAGGGTTATGCTTATGAGGGTATGTTTAGACTTAATGTTGATTCTAATAAAGTAACCAGTTCTGCTTATATGTTGTGTGACTTTAATATTTGGCACTCTAAATTATGTCATGTAAATAAACATATAATTCATAACATGATCACCTTAGATTTGATTCCTAAAATGTCACAAACTAATTTTGATAAATGTGAATTCTGTAGTCAATCAAAAATTGCTAAGAAACCCCATAAATCAGTTGATAGAATTTTTGAACCCTTAGACTTGATTCATTCTGATATATGTGAGTTTGATGACACTTTGATTAGACATGGAAAATGTTATTTTATCACTTTCATTAATGATGGCTCTGATTTCACTTATGTATATCTTATGAAAAATAAAAGTGATGCATTTGATATGTTTAAATTATTTAAAACTGAAACCGAGAATCAATCTAATAAGAAAATTAAGAGACTTCGTAGTTATAGAGGAACAGAATATGAGTCTAGTCCACTTCTTGATTTCTATAAATTACATGTTATAATTCATGAGAGAACTGCACCTTACTCACCTGAAATGAACGGTAAAGCTGAAAGAAAGAATATAACTTTTATCGAATTAGTTGTTGCTCTTTTACTAAATTCGGGTGTAGCAAAACATTGGTGGGGGGATATTTTGTTGACTGAATTCTATGTATTGAATAGAATCCCTAAATCAAAATGTAAGATTTCACCTTTTGAAATTTTAAGAAATTATAAATCAAATATATCTTACTTTAGAACTTGGGGGTGTTTGGCATATGTTCGTATACCTGATCCTAAGAGAATAAAATTAGCAAGTAGAGCATACAAATGTGTATTTATTGGCTATGCTATTAATAGCAAAGCGTTTAGATTTTATGACCTGAATACACATAATATAATAGAATCTAATGATGCTTATTTTTATGAAAGTAAATTTCCTTTTAAATTGAGGAATAGTGGGGGCACGTCAGATAACATCGTGCCAATTAGAATAGAACTTAATGAACCTTCTGAAATCGAACCTAGAAGAAGTAAAAGAGCAAGATTTGATAAAGATTTTGGCTTGGATTTTGCACTTTTACAATAGAGGAGGATCCCACAAACCTCCAAGAAGCATTATCTTCATTAGATGCCGATTTTTGGAAAGAGATTATAAATGATGAGATGGATTCCTTGGAATCCTATAAGACTTGGCACTTAGTAGATTTACCACCTGGTTGTAATTCTATAGGTTATAAATGGGTATTAAAAAAAAATTAAAACCTGACGGAACAGTTGAAAATTAAACCTATTTGGTAGCTAAGGTTTTAGGCAAAGAGAAAACATAGATTTTTTGATACTTTTTCACCTGTAACTAGAATTGCATCCATTCGAGTACTAATTTCATTAGCATCTATTCATAATTTAATTATGCACCAAATGGATGTTAAAACTGCTTTTTTAAATGGTAAAATAGAAAAGGAAATTTATATGGACCAACCTGAAAGCTTTGTTATTCCTAGTCAAGAAAATAAGTTTGCAAATTAGATAAACCATTATATGGTTTAAAACAAGCGCCTAAACAATGGCATGAAAATTTTGATAACTTAATAATCTCAAATGGTTTCAAAGTTAATGAAAGTGATAAATGCATTTATTATAAATCTGAAAATGATATTTGCACTATAATATGTTTGTATGTAGATGATCTACTTATTTTTGGATCAAACATTCATGTCATAAACACTGCTAAGTCTTTGTTAAATGCTAATTTTGATTTGAAAGATCCAGGTGAAGTGAGTGTAATCCTCGTTATTAAGAATACTAGGTCCGAAAATGGACTTTCTTTAGATCAATCTCATTATATTGAGAAGATCTTAAAGAAATACAATTACTTTCACTGTAAACCTGCATGCACGCCATATGATCCTAGTGTAAAGCTATTTAAGAACACCGCTGAAGGTGTAAGACAATCTGATTATGCGAGCATCATTGGTAGCCTTCGGTATGCCGCTGATTGTACTAGATCCGACATTGCCTAGGTCGTGGGATTATTATGCAGGTTTAATAGTAGACCTAGTATAGAGCATTGGCGTGCTATTGAGAGGGTCATGAGATACCTAAAATGAACCATGAACCTTGGGTTACATTATGAAAAGTTTTCAGCTGTTCTTGAAGGTTACACCGATGTAGATTGGAATACTTTATCTGATGATTCAAAAGCAACCAGTGGCTATATCTTAAGTATTACTGGTGGATCTGTTTCTTGGAAATTGAAGAAACATACTATTTTGGCTCAGTCTACTATGGAGTCTGAGATGATAGCACTAGGCACAGCTAGTGAGGAAGCAGAGTACTTAAGAAATTTGCTAGTTGAGATTCCTTTATAGGAAAAACTGATACCAGCTGTGTTGATCCATTGCGATAGTACTTTGGATATTGTAAAAGTACAGAACCGTTATTATAACGGTGAGAGACGACAGATATGTTGTAAGCACAGAATTGTTAGAGACCTACTCTCTTCAGGAGCTTTTGGATTGGAACGCATATGCAGTGATGAGAATTTGGCAAATCCTTTGAGAAAGGACTAGCCAGAGAGAAAGTCCTTACAACTTCTAGAAAAATGGGACTGTTACCCTAAGATTGTTGAGTTATGCACAATGGTAACCCAACTTAATGATTGGAGATCCCAAGAACTAGGTTCAATGGGTTAGAACAAGCTGTGAAGTGATATGAGCTGAACATGCTATTTTCAGATATATAGAAGCATGTATTCCTGAAGTGATTAGAGGATGAGTTAATAGAAACTTATAATGAGATCTATATTCCGTTTGGAGTGGAGCACCTACCTTCAGGAGTACTCTTGATAGACTCACATGTGTGAATGTGGAAGTTTGGCCGTTTCCTATGGAGTTTTAGGAAAAAATCCTAGAGCATTCACTAAACCGGGGTAGACGTTCACGGCCATAAATGCACGGACTTACTTGATTGCACTGTAGAAAGATTGTGTGTGGTTTGATGTTAGGAATAGAGTTTAAGATTACATGTCACCCTAGTAAAAACTGAATCTTATTCACTATGTAAAGGTTCAATTCGAAAGACGCCTTTGTTTATGCACAATCTTTTGTTTTCAGAAATTTCTCAAAAAATATTTTTTAAAAATTCAAGTGGGGGACTGTTGAAAAATATTTTAACTAATAAGTGGATTATTAAAAAAAAGATTGACTAAGTGTGAATGAATGGCTCCTATATGTGAATAGTGTCATATATGAAAGAATCAAGTATTTATACTTGATTCTTAGAAGCTAAGTTGGCCCCTTTGGGCACCCAACGATGTTTTTTTGTGAGGAGGGAGACCATGTTTGACCACCATACACGCACTCGCCGACCGGCCGACTCAACCCGGGTCGGGTTCGGGTTCCGGCTTGTAGTGGTGTAACACTAATATTTTTGGTACAAAATTCTTTAACCGTTTTAGACCGGGCTGGAATGGTTAAATCAGACCGGACCCGTATTGGAGAACGTTACATAACGTTCATTATTTCTGAACCATTATTTTCTCAGATCCTTTTTTCGAGACCACATGTCCCTACAACCAGCAACTTCTTTTGCTATTTCGTCCTCTTAACTGATTTGGAGACGAAACAGAAAGAAATACATTCCGTTGAAAACCTTTTTTTAAATCCAAAAATTCTAGCAACGGTTTTGAGTGCAAATAGAATCGTTTCGTACATGCAGACGGATCGATACCACAGAAATTATTGAGAGGCTGTATTATCCTAGAGGCGGCGACGATTGATACGAACTGCTTACACAACATAGCAGATCGTCGAAATGACTTCAAGAGAGCGACGTTGTCCATGACTCAGCCTAAGATCATTGTTTTCCAACAGAACCACAACTAATGAACTGATAACTTGTAACCTTTGTATCACTGGTTGTTTTATTATTTCATCAGGTCAGCACTCCATTTTGAGTGCCTAGGACGTTTTATAAGAAAAATAGTTTTTAATTCTTATAAAAGAACAAAGTCATGATAAGTGCAATTTCTTTTTATTGCTACAATACCTGTTTTTTCAGTATGGTTCTTTTTCTTTGACTGTTATTTGTTTTTCTTTTTTGATAAACGAGTGGCATAAAATTATTACGCTATTTTTTTTATTCTCAGTCGTAGGCAAAGATTTGTAGTCAATTATGGCTGCCTTATGCATCGTCATCATATCCTTATTAACATGATTCATTCATGCCAACAATTGTCGATCTCGAAGATAACACTCATGACCTTTCATCTTATAGTCTAGACTACCAAACAACTGAGCCAATCCCGTCGGCGTTGTCTTATGCATTATTGAAATATAAACAACTTGTCAAGTGAGATGAAGTCTTATGCATTATTTAAATACAAACAACTTATTAAGTGAGATGAAAAAAATTATATCATAAAATGATATGCAACTTGAACCAAGGACGGATGTGTGTATATTGGTACTTGGGATACAACCTAGGTGCTCTCTTCTTAAGAAAAACACTAAATGTTATTCAATCCAATAGCCCGATATAATTCAAAATCCATGTAATCCAACAAGGCAACAATCCTAAAATTACATGATACATTTTTAGTTCTCTTCCCATTAGAAAAAGCAAATCAAGCTGCTCCAATCAGTGACTGAAAAAGGGTAAATTTCTCTTTTTTGTGTGTGTTTTAATTCCTTAGTAATCATTAATGCCTCATCTTATGTTCATAAAATAGTTGCAAACTTTAAATTGTTTGTCATATTGTAATCAATTTATACCCTAGTTTGCCCACAATTTTTTTAATTCTACTCAAACTGAATCAATTTGTTGAATGTATTACCATTCTCAGAATGTGAGTCAAATTTCCATTAGAGAACTTAAATATAAGGCCTTAATTTTTTTACTATCATTATTGTTGTTGAAATGATATCATTTTATGTTCATATCAATTGTCAGAAACCATAAAATTTGTATGTCTTTATCTTTGATTTTAGTTTTTAAATACTAGTGTAATTTAGGCATTTCTTTAAGGTAATGTCAAACTTAAAGTCTAGAAAAAATTTGTTACAAGTTAAAAGGAGATAACTTTTCGGACCCAAAAAATGAAATTTCTTCAAGCTTTATCGAACAACGTCCTTGCAAATTCAAATAATCATAGTTGATAATGGCATAGATAATTTTACAAAGGATCGGGGGAGACGCAACAAATGTGGAAAGATGTAACACCCCATATTTTATAACATTATTTAAATAATTAATTGGGTAAGTTAAATAAAATAATGTGAAGATTAAAAGATTGAGATTTGATTAACAAAGGGTAGTCGTGCCATGTTAATGTGCAAACTAAAATTAAATAACCTAATCTGATGTGTTAGAAACTAACAAGGGAAATATGGAAAACAGGTGGAGCTTATACCCTAAACCCTTAAGAGATAGAAACTCACGTTCATTTCATATTACTTAAACTAAAAACACTAAGGCCGGCCACCATTTTCACTCGCAAGAAGAAGATTAAAGCTAGGATTCAAGAGAAGGGAAGCAATCAACTAAGTCAACATCAAATCTCAAATCTATAATCTCAAAGCTAAGGTGGATAATTACTACATCCCAATTACTTTTAGTTTCAGCTTTAAGGTTAGACCCGAAATGATTTGCGAATATATGCATGTTTTAATGATTAAAGTTATATACATATATGTCGTTGATGGATAATATATGCTCACGTTAGTTTTTATGATATGTTTGACATGAAAACCCTATTAAATGACATTTAAGTTCCTTGAAAATTTAAATATAGCTCAGAAATGACATTTTAGAGGTGGGTATCGATTTTCATAATTTTCGGAATTAATATGGATTTTATATTAATTTTCTAGTGAAGGAAATTGTGTATTGGGTTATAAATTATTTTTGGCAAAAATAATAGTTATTTGGAGTCAAAATTTTATATGTTAGGAAACATATTAAAATAGATTTTATAGGATTTTTCTAGATTTTTCCTAGGTAATTTGATGAATATATAAAATTATTTAAGTTATGGGACTTAAATGTTTTATATATTTAATTAAGGAAAGGGGCATTTTATAAAAGGAAATTATTATTTGATTCTGAAAATAGTGGCAGCATATTTCTGAAAAGAATTTGTTAACCATTGAAAATTTGATTAAAAAAGGCAGGTTAGTTGAAAATTTATCTTTTTTAAGTTAAAAACAAAGAAAACATACTTTTAGCATGTTTTCAGCTTTTATGCCAACAGACCTTCCAACCCAAACCTTCCGACAAGGTCAAGAGGTTCTAAGTTTACGACAAGGTCAAACCAATGCATATGATATCAAACTGCTTGGTACGTAGTGAATTGGACAAAGTCGAAGGGTTATAAGTCGAAAGGTTGATGACCAAAGAGGTTGGGGTATGTTTGTTTTAAAAACCAAAAGCTTTCGCCTGCTTTGCTCTCAAATAAGAGTTTTCGACTTGGTTGTTTTCGACCAGGTCAAGATATTCAAAAGAAAGGTTTTAAACCCTTCAACAAAGTCGAAAGGTTACTGCTGCTTTATTACTTTATTTTGAAACCTTCCGACATAGTCGAGAGGTAATTGCCGCTTTGATTTGTTTTGAACCTTTTGGCAAAGACGAAAGGTATACTTGTTTTAAAACCACTGCTTCCCCCAATGCTTTTGAAAGGAAGCTTTTGACTTAGATGACTTACCCTTGTTTAATAAATTTAAGTATAAACCAAAGCTTTCAAAAGAGTTGTTTTAAAGGATATGTTTAAAGCTTTTGAAGCAGAGCTTTCGACTTAGTCGAAAGGTTGCTTTCAACGACTTCGAAAGGTTTTAAAAGAAGGTTTTTCATTTGTTTTGAATTGAAACCAGTAAGCCATCGAAAGGTTTAAGTAAATAATTTCGAAAGGTTTAAGTGAATGATTTCGAAAGGTTAATTCAAAGCTTTTGAAAAGTTTTAGTTGAATGATTTCGAGTGGTTAGATGATTAACCACGGAAGGTTTAAGTTCAATGATTTTGAAAGGTTTAAATGAGTGATTACGAAAGGTTTAAAGGAATGACTTCGAAAGGTCCTGGTTGAATGACTTCAAAAGGTTTAAGTGAATGGTTTCGAAAGGTTTAAACGTATGGTTTTCCAAGGTTTTCTAAGGCCGTGTTTTTAAGTGATTTTAAAGAAGAAGTCTGATGTTTTATAGCTTTCAGAAGGTTTGCTTTTCAATGGGTTCGGAGAATGATTTTGAAAGGTTCGATGTATGATTTCGAAAGGTTTGATATTGGTTTTGAGAGATGATGTCAAAGGTTTAGAAAGAGGTTCTTTCAAACGGTAAATGTTTTCATCAACTAAATTTTGAGTAAAGTGTGTGTGTGTGTGTGTATGACATAGTGATATGATTTTGAGTAAAGTATAAAGATTATATACTTTTTCTTGTTTAAGTTTGATTTAAAGGTTTTAAATCATTTTGAAATTGTTTTCAAGGAAAATTATGGGAGGGGATCCGTAAGTGAAATTGACTTAGATATTAGAATACCAAATGGGACTAGTATGAGGTCGCGCCCTATACATTAGCTAATAGCCCTAGCTAATTGTTTGTCCAAAATTCCAATGGTAGCGCTTTGTCATAGGTAGATTAAAATTATGATTACATATCGAAAGGAATATATGTTTACATACAGATAGGTTATTGGTGAGCCCGAAAAACCATTAGGTTCGGGAATACCTGGGAGATGATTAAGTTAGGGACGGACCGTCCAGAAGTGAAGTATTTAACAAATATTTAAGGACAGACCGTCCGAATGGGAAATGTTTAAGAGATAGTTAAGGATAGATAATCCAAAAAAAGAATATCTAACGGGTGTTAGGTTAATTTTGATTGTATTGTCTAGTAGGCCTGAGTCAACCAAAGGTTAAAAGTTATCCAAACAAAATTTGTGTGTTTAAACAGATAGTTCAGTAGTACCTGATATTTATGTATGTTGACATAATGATTGCTTTACGGTATATAACCATTGTGAATGTAGGAGCACGGTATATGGTTTTATGAAAGGTTTTGCAAGGATATGTTTTAAAAGGACGTTAGGGAGGGAAAACCCGTTCCGCTACGCAGTGTGGTCTCACTTAACATAATTATCCAGGGATGTATAATATTTCTCACACCAGACTTTATGTCTGACTCAAAGTTTATGTTTTCCCCTTAAACTCTCGGGTGCTCAAAATTAATTTGAGTAGGCTGAGGGATTAAGGTCTTTTTCAGGTTTTAGTAGGATGAGGAATAAGCTACCTGAGGCATGCCGGAGGCAAACGGATATCTAGTTAGGAGTTACATTTCTTGTTATGTTTGTTGGATTTTCGACCGTGTTGTTTTGTATTAGGTCTATTATGACCATATGACTCTGATCAACCAAGAGGGTATCTTTATATACCACTCTTGGCGTATTTTGTAATAATTATATTTGATCTGTGCTTGGGAAAGATTTAGGATTATGTGTTGTGAATGTGAAACATTTGATTTTGAAATGTAAAGAAATAAAAGTGGTTTTTGAAATCTGTGTTTTATTTCATATTCAAGTGCTTCCGGTATTAATTATATCATTAACATAGTCGTATTTAGTCGTCGGAAGCTAATACTATAGATGACAGCAGCATCTCTAGCACTTAATTTTGGTCCTCTAGATAGAGGATGTTGCAAAAGAACATATAATTGGTAGAGATGAGATTCGAAGAAAATATCTTAAATTGAGACCATTTCAGCCGCTTCTTGACATTTATCCACTAATAAAAGATGAGAAACAACTCCATCGGTTTCAAAGTTATTGGTTTAAAAAATATCCATGGATCGAGTATTAGATTGATCGCGATATGGTCATTTGCTTATATTGTTTCTTGTTTGAAACTAATCCTCCAACACGTACATCATTTATAGTTGATCAGTTTCAAAGTTGGAAAAGAGTAAGAAGAGTTTATTGTGCATTTTTGCAACATATAGGAGGGTTATGTTCGTCGCAATCGTGTGCCATTAAGGCCGCAAATGATTTAATGAATCCTTCTTTGCATATCAAAAGAGTATTTCGATGCACAATTGAAATAAATGGTTGAGAGGAATCAATTACGTCCTAAAACATATATCGAATGTGCCGATGGCTTGCTTTGCATTCATGCACTTTAGAGGTAATGATGAATCTCTTGAATCCAGAAATCACGGAAATTTTGTTGAGAAAGCATTAGGCAAAATGTGATGAAGATACATCTAAAGTGGTGTTGGAAAATGCTTCGGGAAATGCAAAGTATACTCATGCACTATTATAAAGGGAATTTTAAATATTTTAGGTGATAAAATAAGAAATAAAATTCAAGAAGAAGTTGGAGATGAAATTTTTTGTATTTTCACTAATGAAGCAGAAGACTCTTCTACCAAAGAGAAAATGGTCGTTGTCCCAAGTTTTGTTAATGATGGCGGTTTAGTTCAATAACGCTTCTTTGGGATTATAAGTGTTGAAGACACCACATCATTGACTTTATAAAATGAAATACCAAAAATTTATGCTTTATACAATCTTTTAATTAATAAATGAAAGGACAAGGATATGATGGTGCAAGCAACATAAGAGGAGCATGGAATTGGTTTCAAGCATTATTCCTAAAAGAATGCCCATATGCATATTATGTACATCGTTTTGCCCACAAACTATAGCATGCATTGGTTTCCGCTTCAAAAGATGTTTAAGATATTTAGTTATTCTTTTAAAAATTGGGCATTGTTATTAACCTTGTTGATGCTTCTCCTAAGCGTCATAGTGAATTACAATCAAGTCAAGTAGCATAAATTGCAAATAAAGTAGCAATTGATGAAATTGAAATAGGTCATGGAGCTAACAAACTTAAGATATTACAATGAGATAGAGCCAACAGTTGGAGCTCTCATTTAAGTTTTGTATGTAGTTTGATTTATCTTTTTTCTCCTTCATGTGATATAATTAAGAACATATGGAAAACTCGGGACATGAAACTAGATAAACATGCTAAAGAAAAAGGTGCTTATCTTGCTATGACTTCATTTAAGTTTGTTTTCATTATTCATTTGTTAAATAAGATATTAAGTATTTTGGATGTGCTTTGTAAATCTCTTCAACTAAAAGCATAAGGTATTGTAAATGCTATGAATCTTGTTGCCGCTACAAAAACACTCATTCGAAAGCTAAGTTATAAAGGTTGACTTGCTTTCTTTAAGACAGTGGAAGAGTTTTCTAAGAAATTTTTCATTGACATAGCCGATATAAATATGTCTTAAAAAGTGTGCACATCTTTCTCTTATCCACAACATGATGATATTAACGTTCTCCATCATTATTATATTGACATCTTTAATGTTGCTATTGATTTTCAAATTTTTGAATTAAACACTAGATTCTCTGAAGGGGCAATAGAACTACTAATCTTCAGTACCGCTTTGAATCCAGGAGTTGCTTATTATAGATCGTTGAAAATTGATGAAATTTGCATTCTAGTGGAGAAGTATTACCCACGAGATTTCACATTCCAACAGATGCATGCATTAAAATGTCTACTACAACAATATGAACTTGATATTCCATCTCATCAAAATTTCCAAAATCTATCAATTATCTTTGAGCTGTGTAAAGAATTATTTGAGACAAGAAAGAAAGGTATTTATTATTTGGTTGATCGATTAATCCGTCTTTATTTAACTCTTCCAATTTCCACAGCAACGTGGAGCGAGCTTTTTCAGTTATGAAAAATGACAAAACTACTCTAAGTAGCAAAATGAGTGACATTTTCTTAAGGGTAGCATGACTAAGAACATAGAAAGGGAATTTGCTGAAGATATTGATTTGGATTTGATAGTTTGTGATTTCAACTCATCTAAGGAACATAGAGTCCAACTTTTCAAGATTATCATGTCTATTTTTTGTATACATCTAAGTCATGCGTGAGTATACATGCATACCTAATGTTTTTGTAAGCTTTCATTAATAGACAATTAGAAACTACTTGATGCAATTTTTTAATATTATTTAGCTTTATTTTTTTCCTTTCATCTCATTCACTTAGCACAGGTCACAATAAAATCTTGGCTCTGATCCTGGTGAACCAATAGATTTTGCAAATCATGAAATAAAAAATTATCAACTAAATTAGCTAGTAGTGGATAAGGCCATTTTCAATTGTAGATTTGTTCCAATTGCGTTGAACCCTGCGTCAAAAAAGAAACACCATGTTGTCTAAGTCTATTCAATTATTTTGAAATATAAAGGCACATGTTCAATAAACATCTAAATGGTTGAGACCTAGTGGAATATTCTTTCAAAATTTGGAAGTTTGTTTAATGCGCATATAATCAACTGTTGGATAAATTTTGAAATTACTATTGGGTGTCTCGCATTGTATGTGGATAATGGGCGTACAATGGAAAAGGAATAGTCCCACATCGTGAAAAATAATGTAGGTGGTGTGGTATATATATGAGTTTGATTGCATGTAACAATAAGGGATTCCTTTTGTCAAAAGGTGTTGGCCAAACTCATATGTTTCCCCCACGTAGGGACGTGCAGACTAATTTCAACATGGTATCAGAGCCAATGGTAATGCCTAGGACAACAGAAAATGCGCAAGAGATCTGTAAATCATAGCGGCTAGCAGTGTAGTCTTAAGCAGTCAGACTTAAGATAGAGCTAGATCATGGTACGTTAGATCTAGTAGAATGGCACGGGAAGGAAGTCTCGATATGGTGCAGGCATCGTGTTGGCATTTTGGAAGAAGCATATATGGATACGAGCCATGGTAGAGATCTGTTGGGGTGTCTTGCATTGTATGTGGGTAATGGGCGTGCTTCGGAAAAGGAATAGTCCCACATTGTGAAAAATAATGGAGGTGGGGGTGTATATACGAGTTTGGTCGCATGTAACAAAAAAGGATTCCTTTTGTTAAAAGGTGGGGCCAAACTCATATGTTACCCCCACATAGGGATGTGCGGATTGGATTTCAACATGGTATCATAGTTGATGGTAATGCTTGGGATAATAGACAATGCGTAAGAGATCTGTACATCATGGTGGTTAGTAATGTAGGCTTAATAGTCAGACTTAAGATGGAGCTTGACCATGGTACGATGGGTCTGGTAGAATGACACGGGAACAAAATCTCGATATGGTGCAGGCATCGTGTTGGCATATTAGAAGACCTATATATGGATGCGAGCCAAGGTAGAGATGTGTGTGAGTGTCTCACGTTGTATATGGATAATGGGCACATAATGAAAAAAAGAATAGTCTCATATCGCGAAAAATAATAGATGTGGAGTGATATATATATATATATATATATGAGTTTGGTCGCATGTAACAACAAGGGATTCCTTTTGTTAAAAGGTGTCGACCAAATTCATATGTTTTCCTCATGTAGAGATGTGCGGACCGGGTTTCAACAGTATCACAGCCGATGGTAACGCCTAGGACAATGGACAATGCGCAAGAGATCTGTAAATTATGGTGGCTAGCACTGTAGTCTTAAGTATTCAAACTTAAGGTAGAGCTAGATCATGGAACGTTGGATCTAGTAGAATGGCACGGGAATAAAGTCTCGATATAGTGCAGGAATCATGCTAGTGTATTGGAAGACGCATATATGGATGCGAGCCAAGGTGGAGATCTGTTGGGGTTTCTCAAATTGTATGTGGGCAATGGATGCACATTAAAAAAGGAATAGTTCCACATCGTGAAAAATAATGCAGGTGGGGTGATATATATATGAGTTTGATCGCATGTAATAATAAGGGATTTCTTTTGTTAAAAGATGTTAGCCAAACTCATATGTTGCCTCCATGTAGGGATGTGCAGACCGGATTTCAACATTTACTGATCGTCTATTCCATAACCATCACATATGATCCCTCTCTATTGCAGATGCTCAAAAAAATACAAAAGATATCATCAAGCTTTAAGAAAATTAGATACTTTGGCTGTCAATTTATGAATTTATAGATGTAAAAGATTGTAAACAATAGTAGATAAATATTACCGTGGTTATTCTCTCATAATTTATTACTTATCAAAACAACTAGAGAATGTAGTTTGTCATGGTATAACCATCTTTCGCAAACAAATATACTCACAAATCACCAAAAAAGAAGGCCTGTTTGGTTTATCACTTCTGGTTTTGGGTTTTCGTTTATAAAAAATTCATAGGGTGCACATATCTCGTGGAATACAACAAATTTTGAAAACGAAGTTAGTTTACAAAATGTTAAATAAGTTTATTCTATTTTTGTGTTTTGGAAAATAACAGAAGCATGAAAAATAATTCATCCATCAACTGTCCTCTACATCCCTTCAGCCATCCTTCATCGTCGGAGTAGTTTAGAATTTTAAATCTTATCCCCCGCCCTTTTTATATTTTGCAATGAATGTTAAAACACAAAACTCAAAATAAAATCAAACAGACCCAAAGCTTCTCGATTTGAGATTTTTATTACTGGCATTAACCTTATTCGGTGATGCATAGTCAATACATATCGCTGACTATAAAACTACAGGATACCCTAATCACTATGCTGATTGAGAAAACGTAGCAAGTAATGTTGTCACAGGCATAAACATGTTTCTCAATTCACTTAGAAATAAAATCAATAAAACATATACTGGTTAAGAAGAATTGCTTTATAAGTGCCATAAAAGTTTGCACAAAAGCATAGCTAAAACAAAACTTCATGCATAATTCAAACCACCAAAACAAAACCTATTGTCGCCCGACACAAGAACTCAAGTTCAACTTATCAAGAGCAGAATTAAAATCAATAGTGCATCCATTACTGACAAATTAATTTATTGCAACAACAACATCTTCCCTTGCACATCCTTTAAAATATCTAAATTTTCAACTATAAAAAACAAATTTTATTATACAAAGAAATTACGGTTCAAACTCGTACTATTTGTCATTGCTGTGTATTTTCCTTGTTTTGAAACCGCTTGTTGTTCTTCACCGTCTTCGAGTTGCTCCATTTCGAAACCTAAAAACATAAGGGTGGAGTTGATTATATTAGAGAGACAAAAAGAACTTTGGGAGGAGTGTAATTATTTAGGCAGAGTGTATTATTTTTGGCAGAAATGGTGTATGCTTCACTGGGCATTTCCAATTTTTTAACAAAAACTATGAAGGTTTGCAACGCTCTAGGGTCACTGCAAAATTACAACGACCATAATCCATTTCTAAAATCTTTGCAATGGCTCTGGGCTGTTATCATATTGTAACAGTCTAGAGACATTACAAATTTTACTCAAAGCCGCATTATGAAATTGCTTATATGATGTATTGTGTCTCCTTCGAGTGTATACTCGTTATGTATGCCTTAAGTTTTCGTCATGTTCCACAAATATATCGTTAAGTCTTCTTTGGTTATAATGTCTATGTGTTCTTCGACCGACTCTATCTCGATAGTCTTCCCTTTCAATGCTTCACCAACTTCGAGGGGAGCAATTTCAAGCTCAGTGTTGATTGATTTAACCGATAGGAGGTCTGCCTTCAACAAATCGAGTTGGGTTACCTTGATCGGCTCCATCAAGTGCCATGTTGTCATTTCGACCGTGGGTGGAGTAAGAGAATTTCGATTGGTAAGCAACAGAGTTCGATTGGAGGGGCTTGACCAATAGCAGCCAAGCCTAAACGTACGTGGATTAATCTCGAGCAGCGTTGCTATTTCGATAAAGGTTTCCTTCATTCAAGTTTCAGACTTTCATTATTTTACAAGTTCAATTAATTTTGGTTTTGCACTTGGAAGCCTGTAGCTTGGTTTTGATTGTATGTGTAAAGATCGTCCTACATCTTTGGCATCCAATTACCTAAAGAGTGCACTGCTACGGTGCCAGACAAACGTTGGACGATTATCAAGGATTCAAAAGTAGAAAAAACAATCATAGTGCCTATCGTATATGTTACAACTATCGAATAAAATATAATAATTATCACAAATATAAAACAAACGAGACAATGATAAAATAAATAGACCACAAATATCAAAATGCACAGGTTCACAAAATTATACAAAATAATAGTAGAGTTTATACAACTAAAAAATACACTCAAGGACAAACTATCTTTAAAAAAATATCTAACACTGTTTAGGCTCCAAAGTGTCGCATAATGGAAAAAGCAACAGTAAACCTCATATAAATATGAGAAAGCATTATCTCCTACTCATTCGTTTGCACAACACCACATATCACCCAAACCTGCTATCTAGTCTACCAATTTAAGAGTACCCGAGATAATTAAAAGAAAACCATTAAACCTCAAGTCAGACAACAGTCTGGTGTGAGCGATAACCAATCTCAAAATACTATACGAGTATATATTATAAGGAAAAGATGTATTAAGAATCATACCTGACACATTCCTGCATCCAAAGAGTTAGCATATTATAACAATAATATGCTACTCTACTATCATCGTAAAGTAAATAAACATCCTGGTATATTATCGAGTGTCTAGGCATCGATCTCCCGGATACCTACGTTGTGTGACATCCCTAGAGCAACAAACAACAACATAGAAATCATGGAAAACATGACATCCATCAAACAATCCTCACCATCACTCAATGTCCTTTGGATATATGATAACTCGTATGACCTTCAACAGCCAGAGATTAATGAAAAATCCTAATTTTATATGTGCCCGAGCACTAGCTCATATAGCTGACACTAGTTCCCTTCAACGATCCAGGGTATATTGATCCTATCAATGATTTGGAGCAGTCATCAAAGTACCTAGTGAGCATCCCTACAATACCCCTTCATAAAAGTATATCAGAAAACACTACGAGTATCAATGATCCATTTGCACACACATCCAAGCCCTTCGTCGCTCCATATGTTTCCATTTATCATCACAAAACCCTTCAACGTTCCACTTTTCCCATGATCAGGCTATAAAAATCGCTAGGCGGATGCTAGGTGGTAAGTATGAACTAGAGATTAATCGCTTAGGCGGGGATTAATCAAAACTAGGCATTTTTAATACACTCATGCATTTCGGATGAAATTTTAGTATTTTGTTCAGTATTAACTATGCCTCAATGGGATATAATAGATTTGAATTGGTTTGGATGCAACTATAGAGACATGATCGCTTGAAACAAACATGTTGTTGGTTATAAGAGGCATCAAGCTAATTGTTACATATATGGTGCCTATAAACCTATTTATATGCTTAGATAATGTAGTGATTCTCATCTAGGCTGACTAAGGAAATATCTAGATGGTAAGGCTAGCCTAGCGCTTAAGCGGGGCCTAGGTAGGAGCCTAGAAGGATTTTTACAACATTGCCCATGATAGAATCCTTTACCATTCTATCCACGAGTTTCCTTCAATGAACCTGACTTGATGGATCATCATCATAACTCCATTGATTGATTCAATATCATCGAAACACTTTTAGACATCCACATCGACCATAGAGTCAATATATCAAACTTCAAAAGCTATCAAACTTCAAAAGCTATCACGTTAAAGTATCATGCCTTAGCCTCGTAGTTTTTTCATTTATCTTTATCGCGTTGCCACTATTGTAAACGAATGTCAAACGATCAAAAAAACCATATACATGAACATCGTGACATCACGTGCATGCCCTACAAATTCTAATCCATTTGGCTACTAACAAAAATGGTCGTTATCAACCATAAAGTTGATCGGTATCAGTCATGTTGGCCTTCCCTAAAACTTATCAAAGTTGAAATTTTCCTCTTTCCTCGCCTTGCCTAATAGCCTTGAATCTCCTTTGAACCCGGACCCAAAGCAGACACACTATAAACATGAAGTGAAAGTTCTCGAGCCATAAAACATCCCCACTTCTGAATTTGTCTAAGAACCAAAACTTAACTTCCCATGCTACTCTAATCCCAACCCGAAGCAAGCCTTTCTAAACCCCAAAATTTTTTGACCATTTTTGTAAAGCTAAGAGTGATCAGTACCGAGATTCCTTGCCCATTCAAAATTTCTAAGTATAGAACCATCGACTTATTTTGCCTGGTCTAACACGAAGCCTCCACACTCAAAACCCAAAGCAGCCATCATCTTGGCTTAAAGCATGCCACCACATTGACAGTGATCGCCACTGATAATTTTTGCATAGTGCTGACCTCTTTTGATGATCATGTTTTGAGCTATCAAATCAACTCCAAATCACTTCAATTGGTGTGAAGACTCTGTTAAAGTTTCGAGCTCAACATACCCAAATTTTGTCATGTTTCGACCACTTGGGTGTTATTTGCACCAAATGATGAATCACTTTATTAACTACACAAACGAATAGCAAACACACATCAAAACAATTCATCTAAAAATCAAATATCATTCCATAGATATAAATCATCCAAACTCGAATTACATGCATAAATCAGCCTAGATGTAGTTTTCACCAACACCACCATCTTACAATTCCTCCTCGCTATCGAATAGATCCAGCATATCGTAAAAAAAAACTAGATACCTACTAGATTGGACCTATGGTGCCTAGTTGTTTTGATGCTGGCAAAGTTACTCCATCTTTTGCAACATTGTTTCGTGCTGCTCCATCCCCCCTCTGCATCAGTTGTTTGTCTGCTCTTGTGTTTTGTTTTATCATAGACAAACTTTCTTCGCTGGGATCGAAAGATGACAATTACCTTCTACTTTTCCTTTACCTTTGAGATTTAATCCTTTATCGGGTCTAAGCTAACGCCATCAACTACTCATGCGTACTTCTTGTTAACTCCATCAAAAACTTTTGTTGTTTTATCATCTTTTTGTTCATATCCATTATCGTCTTCTTCATTTCAGCTTTCGTCGCAACTTCGATCGGTAGAGTGATGATCCTGATAGAGCAGCTGGTTGATCGATCTCTTATCTATGATGAGATCCTTTATTGTCTCCTTCGATGATCACTCTAGATATAGTACTCTTCTCTTTTCTAAAAGTCATCTCTCTTCAGATTTGATAGATTATTTATTCTAAATCCCAGTAACAACAAATCCACAGTAAAAAAACTTCAGATCTAATTTTTAGACTCTTCAGAATCAAAGTGAAAGCAAAGATCTACTTACTAGTTTAACTCTTAGTGGAAGTACCAAAAATATTATGCCAAAATTTGACACAATACTCCAAATCAAATGAAAACGATAATAATCAAATGGAAAATGGGAATAGAAATAAGAAAGACAAAAAATTTAAAGTGGTTCTACCTCAATTTGATTGCTCACGTCCACTATCAACTTTATTTTAATTAGATCTTACAATTTCAGCTAATACACATTAGAGGAGAAATAACTAAAAATGAAAATGCCAAAGCTTATTTGCCTAAAATCGAGATAAAGATCCAAAAGTCACCAAATGCCCTATTTTCATTATTGAATCATGTACACACACACACATACATATTTCAAATATGTATATGTATATATTCAAATCCTTCCTCCAAAGTCATTAGCTTGCATAGGCACGAGTAAGAAGTCAAATCTGAATGTTCAGGCATGAAGAACATTGTGACGACCCGGAATTTTGAGCAATATCAATTTAATAATCTTTGATAAAAATTAAATTGATTTGATCATTTTACATTATAAATTGACAAGTTAAATTTCTTTTAAAGATTAATGATAATAATTTGTTAATATCTGTTCATATTTTTCTTTGCAATATGAATAGGCAAGATTAAATTCTTTTGAAAGCTGATAATAATTTGATTTTGAAATATTTATTTTGGTAAATAAGAAGTTTTAATGTAATAAACTTTGTATTCAAATTTTAATATATATGAATGTATATATATTGTGATTTGGTATTTGTTTTAAAATTTAATTTGGAAATTAATAAATTTAATATTATAATGTTTCTATTTGAAATGTGTATATATATATATTTGTATATATATATTTGAAATAGAAGAATTTTTAATTTAAATTCAACAAGAGATTTTCAAACTTTAATATGTATATAATTTGAGATTTGAAATGATAATTTGATTTAATGTCTTTGAAATGATATTTAAGATTTAAATTTTAAATAATAAAGTTAATTTCTTATTTTATAAACATATATTTTAACTTTTGTTTTTAATAAGATAAAAGTTGTTTTAAAAATTTATATAAAGAGATAAACTAAGTTTTTCAATTTATAAACAAATGATAAACATTAAATTGATTTAAAATATAAGTTATTCCATTATGAGTTTACTTTTAAGGTATTTACTAAAGTCTAAAGTTTATTTGTACATGATAAAAACATTTTTATAATATTTCATAAATACATTGTACATAACCTAAATAGATTATTAAAAAGAAGATTTTATTTTAAACATTTATAAACATAAGAAATAACATTTGTAAATATGGATTAAACACAAAAATATTTATAAAACATTTAATAAACATTGAAAATAACACTTGTCAACATATAGGCTTAGGTGTAAGATTCTTATAACATTAAGGTGACAAATGTCCTTTTCTTTAATAACATAATTTAAAATTTTAATTGTAATTAAAAGATGGATTTTATTCTTCAGCTGAATATTTTCTCATTTCAACAAAAATGCAAATCAAAACAAAGTTGAAAGAAGTAAACTGTAAAGAAATCTGAAACTTGTTAAATCTGGAAATAAGAAGATGGAGGCATGTTCAAATCAGAGAATATGTAGAAAAATTTTCAATAGCAACTGTAGAATATATAAACAACATCAATGCAATCTGAAATCAAGCAATTCAGAAGATTTATCAACATGCAAAACCAAAATACAGTAGCTAGTTCTAATTCATGAGCATGCAGTGGAATTCAATAAGCCTGGAAAGAAGAAATGCAGTTCCCTGTCCTCTGCATTAATCAGGTGAGTAAAACGAATTTTTAAAAACAGTTTTAAATTTTTAATTTCCTTTTGTTCTTGTGTATGGAATCTTGATGGATTGATTTGATTCTTGGATTTAATTGTTGCATGATGAAGTATGAAAGATTTATGATATTTAGATGTCTGTAACCATAAATATGCTCTGTAAACTATAGCAGGTTTCAAATAAATTCAATAACTTGGATTTGAATGCAAATCTGCTTGAGTTTTGTTTACTAATGTTGATTGAAATCACATAAGTCATCATCTAAAAATAATTTCAAGATTTTACATTGAATAGTTTATTTAAAATAATTGGATTTACAGTGAATGTCAAATTTAGTCAAAATTTCATGAATTCAATTTTAAATTTTGGATTCATAATTGGATTGAGAATGGAAAGTAATGATTTTTAGTGTTTGAATCACAATTTTTAAAGGAGTAATTTGTGAGCAATTTGGGATTTAATGATTTGGGAACTTTTGCCAAATCACGGCAAACTACGGCGAGGTTGACGTCGTAGTTGAACTCGGAGATGGAGTAGACTTCTATGAACACACGAAAAATGGTCCATGAATTTTCTGTTGAGCGTGATGGCCGTGATTCGATCAAATAGGGTTTTGCTTCCAGTTCATTCTATCTCTGTTCATTTTTTTTAAATCGCGACTTCGTGGGCAATCGTGAGGCTATCGCGAGGGGTTAGGGAGATGAGGGGAAGTGAGAGGAAGCTGCGGTGATGGTGGCGTGGTCTCCGGTGAAGGGGATGGTCGGCGGTGGGAAATTTTCTGGCTACTGTGTTTCGAGTCTGTTGGGTTCGAGCGTGATATTTTCGTGTGTGATTCGAATTGGATTTCTGGGTTGAGCATTGGAGTGGAGGAGATGAACGTGACTTGTGGTGGTCGGAATGGTGGTCGTTGGCGATGGGGAACTCGGTGCACGTTGCACGGTGGGGTGGTATCAGTTGCTGTTGGGTTGAATGGGAGAAGATGGTGAAGAACTCGAAGCAGGCACCGTGTTTTGTGATGTGGAACTCGAAGCAAAGGGAAGGCAGGGGAGACTCGGGATGTTACTGGGTGTTTTGTTGGGTTACTCGAGTTATAACTTGGTTACTCGAATATTCTAATATCCAGACTTTAGGACTTGATGTTTAAGTTGTAACTCAAAGAATTTGTTTTTAGGAATAAGGTTTTTAATCGAAATGGGTTAAACAAGTTTCAGATTAAATTTGTTTTCAAAGTTGTGTCTTAAAAACATGATTATATATATATTTTAAATATGGAAATTTTAAAATAAAATAGGTGGGTTTGAAATAAAGTTTATGTTAAACTTTATTTAAATAGATTTGGGAAAAGTTTAAAAGATTTAAAGTTCAATTTAAAATATGTTTAAATTTAATTGATTTCTAAATCATTATATTTTATTTAAATTAAGTTTAATGATTTAGAATTTGATAATCAATTGTAATAAGAATTATCTTTAGTTATTTTGAATTTGATTTAATTAAAGATAATTAAATTTGTAAAGATAATTGAGATAATTAAATTAATTTTAATTATCAAGTTTTAATTATGAATAAATGATTTAATTAAGATAAGGTTTCTTAATTAAGAATATTTTAATATAATAAGTTAAGAATCATTTAATTTATTTTAAATGATTAAGTTAAATAATTAATTAAATGATTAATTTGTGATTAATTAAGATAATCACTTTGGATTAATCTAATTACTTAGGGAAGTAATTAAAGTAAATAAGAGATTAATTACAGAAGGTAATTAAGTAAGGGATAATTACTTTATTAAAAGTAATTAAGTAATGTGATTAGGTATTAATCACTTTAGTTATTAATTAAAGAATTAATTAATAATTAGTTAAAGATTTAAATTATTTGGTTAATGATTGATTAATCAAAGAATTAAGAATAATTAATTAAGTAATTAATTACTTGTGAAAGTAATTAATTAAGAAGGAATTTAATTAATGATGTAATCATTAATTAATGAAAATAATTAATTAATTGTTAATTAATAATTTAAGAATAATTAATTTATAATTAAGTTTTAATTACTAAATGTAATTAAAAGTAATTAATCAAAGGTAATTAATTTAATAGTAATTAATCAAAGGTGATTAATTTAATAGTAATTAATCAAAGGTGATTAATTTAAAAGTAATTAATCAAGTGTGATTAATTAAAAATGATTAATCAAGTGTAATTGATTAAAGATAATTAAGGAATAATTATCAGAATAATTAGAGAATAATTAATCAAGGTTGATTAATTTAGAAGTAATTAAGAGGTAATTACTTAGAATAATTTTGGGAGTAATTAATCAGGATGATTAATTAATTTGGTAATTAAGCAATAATTACTTATAGTAATTAAGTGATAATTAATCAGGGAAGATTAATTGAGTTGGGTAATTAAGTGATGTTAGTTAATTAATTTGTAATTAATTAATGAATAGTATTGGATTGAAGATAATCCAAGTGTTTAATGAAGAATTAATTTAATTTAAGGATTAATTAAATTAATCGAGTTTGAATCAAACTTGTTTATGAATGGTTAATGATTGGATGATATATCATTGGATGAGTGATGATATTGGTTGTTGTTGGATGATATTGATTGATATGTGATGATGTGATTATGCTATATCTGATTTTGATATATATGCTGCTATGTGATGAATAGATGCATGTGATATTAGATGCTTATCAATCTGTGTTATGAATACATCCATTTATGTTAAGTGATATTTTATGAAATATCTATTGTTTAAATCCCTTAAGTACAACTTGGACATTAAAATGGCGTTTGGTTTCGATGAGACCGGGATCGGATTTGCTACACTACAGCGTGATAGGGGGTTCTCGCTTTGCGTTAGGTGGCGAACGGGAGACTCTTACCCCTACATGCCCCCGGGGATAGTATAAGGTCTTGCGGGGTTGGTTGCGACTCGAGAGGGTGGCCGTAAAAGCAAATTCGAGGTATCACTGTGAGCCACAGCGGGGCTGGGATGGTTGAAAAGCCTACCGGTCGTGAGCCGTTGCTGATGGTTGAAAAGCCTAGGACGTCACAGCTGATATCAGAGCGTTAGGTTGAGTGAATACCTAGGCTCTGGAGTGGTGTCTATTTTGAGAGAGCGTACTTGTAATTTTTATATAAATATATATTTATATATCTACCTAATCTGTTGGGTTATCTGTTCGGATTTTCCAACATAGGTTATAAAGGTAGATAAGGTAGAAGTGTGTGGAACACGACTACCACTATTGGTTGAGGTTTATATGTTGTAGTTGGAGGTGTTTATCGAGATTGTAGACCTAATACTATCTCGAATAAGTTTTGTGGATTGGTGAAAGAATTTCTTTGAGTCCAGAGGAAGTCTTTTTCAAGAATTGGAATATGTTCTTGAAGTGTAAGGTTGATTTGCTCTCGAATGAGCGGGATTTCCAAGAGTTGAGTTGTCAGCTAAATAGAAGCTAGAGGTGGTATCTTGATAGCTTCAAGAAGGAATAGCTGTGTGATGAGATGCAGTATCCACAGATGGTTCTGATGATGTTTCTTTTGGAGCCAGATTTAGATGGTGTTGGAAGAGCACTGATGTCTACTGCAAGGAAGATGCAGATGTTTAGAGATTCTTTGGATCTCAAGTAAGGGTATCTTATCTTTATTGAAGTAGGAGACTAAGGTCGATGAGTTACCTCATTTCGGACATGGTCTCATTTGTGATAAGTGGCTGGTGTTTGGTTTGGAGCCGAGTTTCTTTGAGGAGATGTCTACTCGTCTCAAGGATGTTTTAGAGGATTTGGATGATAGTTTTGTGTTTCAAGGAGCTTTTGGTTAAGGAAGACCCTTGGTTTAGCTGTATCATTGAAGTGGAGTCCGGAAGTAGCAGTATGGATCTTTTTCTTTGATGATTCAGTAATCAATCTTTGGAATTCTACTATCAGCAGACAAGGCAGATGGTGAAGGCTTATTCTTTTCTTTTGGGAGGCTCAGCAGAGCGAGATATTTGTTGGAAGTGATCTATCAGTTTCTGATTGGTGAGCCATTCTTGAAGATTGGTCTTGGATAGGAAAAGCTGTTCTAGTTGGGAAGACAGTTCTTTGGAACCAGAACTGAGTAGGATCGCAAAAGTGACTTGCGATTTGTTTGGGAATCTTGGAGTATTCTTGGTTTGAGATTGAAGCATCTCAAGCAGAGGTGGAAGCTATGGAAGTAGTCAGAGGGTTTCCTGATGTTTTTGAGGAATTCAGAAGTTGACCCGAATCAGAGATTGAGTTCTCTTATCGACCTGGAATTCAGGAGTAATATTGATGGTTCAACCATATAGTGGGATGACTCTTAGAGCGAGAAGAGTTTGGTGTGGCAGCTCAGGATCCTTTGGATTGATCATCTTATTCTATGTTGAGATTCTGCTAAGATGTTTTGACCAAGTGGAATGGTCGTTGAGATTTTTATGAGTCGAATGAACTGAGTATGGAGAAAGATTTTGCTTTTGTTCTTCGATAGCATTCTTATCTGCTCTAGATCAGAGTTGTGCAGCGGAAGCGAGTTGGGATTATTCTTGTATGGGAGCAACCGGATGTTGCAGTAGAGGATTTCTACAGGAAATTCAAATATGAAGGAATTTTCTTAATTTGGTAGGCAAGGTTGTCTAGTGCAACTGTTTGGCTATTTCAGATATGAGAGATAGGTTTAAAGTCCATTGATGCTTGTAGAATAGAGTTGTATTTTGGATTTCAGGAAATTATTTTTGGGAAAGCCAATTTGTTGAGTAGAACCTGGAGATTTGATTTGGGCTGGTACTGTTGTTTCATGGAGCAATCAGCAAGAGTTAGGCTGATCAGGAATATTGGAGGTGACTCAGAGCATCTGAAGAGTTGTGCAGTTAAGAATTGTGAAGTTTTGAAATGTGCAATTAGAGTTTGGATATTGATTTGGTTTTATCCAATCAAATGAGATATGAGACAGGGTATAACTGGAAAGTTAGCTCTGGAGGTATTTTGGAGTTGTTTCTGTGTTCTCTGAAGATTTGATTTTGATCTACAGGATTGAATTGCCAGTTTGGACAGCTGGAATTCATTGTATTTCACATATCTCTGAGGAATATGTGTATGATTCTTTGAGTGATAGAATCAGCGGTTCAGAAGGATCTGGTAGTTGAGTTGGTTTTGAGCTTAGTCTGATATCTTGTTCAGATTTGAAGAATCAGGTAAGGGAGTTCTTGGTTTTAGTAGTGTAGTTAGTTAAGATTCTATAGAGCGAGTATTCCAGTATAGGTATCTGGAAACTCTTAATAATATTAAGGAGTTCTATTCAGAATTTTTCTGGATAGATAAATTATTTGTTTGTTTGTTTGAATTGGTTGCTATGATTGATAATGTATGATTGATTGTGTGATTGTTGATAGGAACTTAAATTTAAATTCTTTAACTGGGTTATTAAATTATCTTTGCTTTTAAATTTCGGGGACGAAATTCTTTTAAGGGGGGAGGAATGTGACGACCCGGAATTTTGAGCAATATCAATTTAATAATCTTTGATAAAAATTAAATTGATTTGATCATTTTACATTATAAATTGACAAGTTAAATTTCTTTTAAAGATTAATGATAATAATTTGTTAATATCTGTTCATATTTTTCTTTGCAATATGAATAGGCAAGATTAAATTCTTTTGAAAGCTGATAATAATTTGATTTTGAAATATTTATTTTGGTAAATAAGAAGTTTTAATGTAATAAACTTTGTATTCAAATTTTAATATATATGAATGTATATATATTGTGATTTGGTATTTGTTTTAAAATTTAATTTGGAAATTAATAAATTTAATATTATAATGTTTCTATTTGAAATGTGTATATATATATATTTGTATATATATATTTGAAATAGAAGAATTTTTAATTTAAATTCAACAAGAGATTTTCAAACTTTAATATGTATATAATTTGAGATTTGAAATGATAATTTGATTTAATGTCTTTGAAATGATATTTAAGATTTAAATTTTAAATAATAAAGTTAATTTCTTATTTTATAAACATATATTTTAACTTTTGTTTTTAATAAGATAAAAGTTGTTTTAAAAATTTATATAAAGAGATAAACTAAGTTTTTCAATTTATAAACAAATGATAAACATTAAATTGATTTAAAATATAAGTTATTCCATTATGAGTTTACTTTTAAGGTATTTACTAAAGTCTAAAGTTTATTTGTACATGATAAAAACATTTTTATAATATTTCATAAATACATTGTACATAACCTAAATAGATTATTAAAAAGAAGATTTTATTTTAAACATTTATAAACATAAGAAATAACATTTGTAAATATGGATTAAACACAAAAATATTTATAAAACATTTAATAAACATTGAAAATAACACTTGTCAACATATAGGCTTAGGTGTAAGATTCTTATAACATTAAGGTGACAAATGTCCTTTTCTTTAATAACATAATTTAAAATTTTAATTGTAATTAAAAGATGGATTTTATTCTTCAGCTGAATATTTTCTCATTTCAACAAAAATGCAAATCAAAACAAAGTTGAAAGAAGTAAACTGTAAAGAAATCTGAAACTTGTTAAATCTGGAAATAAGAAGATGGAGGCATGTTCAAATCAGAGAATATGTAGAAAAATTTTCAATAGCAACTGTAGAATATATAAACAACATCAATGCAATCTGAAATCAAGCAATTCAGAAGATTTATCAACATGCAAAACCAAAATACAGTAGCTAGTTCTAATTCATGAGCATGCAGTGGAATTCAATAAGCCTGGAAAGAAGAAATGCAGTTCCCTGTCCTCTGCATTAATCAGGTGAGTAAAACGAATTTTTAAAAACAGTTTTAAATTTTTAATTTCCTTTTGTTCTTGTGTATGGAATCTTGATGGATTGATTTGATTCTTGGATTTAATTGTTGCATGATGAAGTATGAAAGATTTATGATATTTAGATGTCTGTAACCATAAATATGCTCTGTAAACTATAGCAGGTTTCAAATAAATTCAATAACTTGGATTTGAATGCAAATCTGCTTGAGTTTTGTTTACTAATGTTGATTGAAATCACATAAGTCATCATCTAAAAATAATTTCAAGATTTTACATTGAATAGTTTATTTAAAATAATTGGATTTACAGTGAATGTCAAATTTAGTCAAAATTTCATGAATTCAATTTTAAATTTTGGATTCATAATTGGATTGAGAATGGAAAGTAATGATTTTTAGTGTTTGAATCACAATTTTTAAAGGAGTAATTTGTGAGCAATTTGGGATTTAATGATTTGGGAACTTTTGCCAAATCACGGCAAACTACGGCGAGGTTGACGTCGTAGTTGAACTCGGAGATGGAGTAGACTTCTATGAACACACGAAAAATGGTCCATGAATTTTCTGTTGAGCGTGATGGCCGTGATTCGATCAAATAGGGTTTTGCTTCCAGTTCATTCTATCTCTGTTCATTTTTTTTAAATCGCGACTTCGTGGGCAATCGTGAGGCTATCGCGAGGGGTTAGGGAGATGAGGGGAAGTGAGAGGAAGCTGCGGTGATGGTGGCGTGGTCTCCGGTGAAGGGGATGGTCGGCGGTGGGAAATTTTCTGGCTACTGTGTTTCGAGTCTGTTGGGTTCGAGCGTGATATTTTCGTGTGTGATTCGAATTGGATTTCTGGGTTGAGCATTGGAGTGGAGGAGATGAACGTGACTTGTGGTGGTCGGAATGGTGGTCGTTGGCGATGGGGAACTCGGTGCACGTTGCACGGTGGGGTGGTATCAGTTGCTGTTGGGTTGAATGGGAGAAGATGGTGAAGAACTCGAAGCAGGCACCGTGTTTTGTGATGTGGAACTCGAAGCAAAGGGAAGGCAGGGGAGACTCGGGATGTTACTGGGTGTTTTGTTGGGTTACTCGAGTTATAACTTGGTTACTCGAATATTCTAATATCCAGACTTTAGGACTTGATGTTTAAGTTGTAACTCAAAGAATTTGTTTTTAGGAATAAGGTTTTTAATCGAAATGGGTTAAACAAGTTTCAGATTAAATTTGTTTTCAAAGTTGTGTCTTAAAAACATGATTATATATATATTTTAAATATGGAAATTTTAAAATAAAATAGGTGGGTTTGAAATAAAGTTTATGTTAAACTTTATTTAAATAGATTTGGGAAAAGTTTAAAAGATTTAAAGTTCAATTTAAAATATGTTTAAATTTAATTGATTTCTAAATCATTATATTTTATTTAAATTAAGTTTAATGATTTAGAATTTGATAATCAATTGTAATAAGAATTATCTTTAGTTATTTTGAATTTGATTTAATTAAAGATAATTAAATTTGTAAAGATAATTGAGATAATTAAATTAATTTTAATTATCAAGTTTTAATTATGAATAAATGATTTAATTAAGATAAGGTTTCTTAATTAAGAATATTTTAATATAATAAGTTAAGAATCATTTAATTTATTTTAAATGATTAAGTTAAATAATTAATTAAATGATTAATTTGTGATTAATTAAGATAATCACTTTGGATTAATCTAATTACTTAGGGAAGTAATTAAAGTAAATAAGAGATTAATTACAGAAGGTAATTAAGTAAGGGATAATTACTTTATTAAAAGTAATTAAGTAATGTGATTAGGTATTAATCACTTTAGTTATTAATTAAAGAATTAATTAATAATTAGTTAAAGATTTAAATTATTTGGTTAATGATTGATTAATCAAAGAATTAAGAATAATTAATTAAGTAATTAATTACTTGTGAAAGTAATTAATTAAGAAGGAATTTAATTAATGATGTAATCATTAATTAATGAAAATAATTAATTAATTGTTAATTAATAATTTAAGAATAATTAATTTATAATTAAGTTTTAATTACTAAATGTAATTAAAAGTAATTAATCAAAGGTAATTAATTTAATAGTAATTAATCAAAGGTGATTAATTTAATAGTAATTAATCAAAGGTGATTAATTTAAAAGTAATTAATCAAGTGTGATTAATTAAAAATGATTAATCAAGTGTAATTGATTAAAGATAATTAAGGAATAATTATCAGAATAATTAGAGAATAATTAATCAAGGTTGATTAATTTAGAAGTAATTAAGAGGTAATTACTTAGAATAATTTTGGGAGTAATTAATCAGGATGATTAATTAATTTGGTAATTAAGCAATAATTACTTATAGTAATTAAGTGATAATTAATCAGGGAAGATTAATTGAGTTGGGTAATTAAGTGATGTTAGTTAATTAATTTGTAATTAATTAATGAATAGTATTGGATTGAAGATAATCCAAGTGTTTAATGAAGAATTAATTTAATTTAAGGATTAATTAAATTAATCGAGTTTGAATCAAACTTGTTTATGAATGGTTAATGATTGGATGATATATCATTGGATGAGTGATGATATTGGTTGTTGTTGGATGATATTGATTGATATGTGATGATGTGATTATGCTATATCTGATTTTGATATATATGCTGCTATGTGATGAATAGATGCATGTGATATTAGATGCTTATCAATCTGTGTTATGAATACATCCATTTATGTTAAGTGATATTTTATGAAATATCTATTGTTTAAATCCCTTAAGTACAACTTGGACATTAAAATGGCGTTTGGTTTCGATGAGACCGGGATCGGGTTTCCATATTTGGATATCCGAAAACCACATCGATTCCAATTAAACGTTAGGTCGTTAATCCAAATGGAGCAAGTGAAGACTCGAGGTGTAAGGGCTATACGTCAGTATAACTCTGTGGGTGATTCCGTAATGAGTTTGACGGAATAGTGCTTATAGATTCGAGATGGTGAATCAGAGTGCAAGGGCTATGGTCGTTGACTCTGAGGGTGATTCCAAAATGAGTGCAACGAGATAGTGCCTTCGGTTTCGTTCGAACCCGGAACGAACTTGTATGGATTGAATGCTTTCAGCACATCGTCAGGCGGACGATGAGCATTCTAAGATAATTGGTCCTATAAAGGTAATCGAAGCCTCAAGCCTCATCAACCGGGAATGGCTAAAACAGGGGAGGTGCAGCAAGGCTTCGTGGGTCGCGCCCACTGGAGGGCAAGATACATCCCTGTCTAGAGGTCCCTTTATATTTCGGCTGTGTGGGCAGTTGGTCTGCAGCCAACTGCGGGGTGGTCTTGTTCGGGACTGTTCAGTAAGGAACGGTGCCGGCCTTGTGTTGCAGGGGAGTTAGGGTGGCTCCTCGGTACGGTGATCTAGGCCACGTACTGTGACGGGCGGTACCCCGGTAGCCCTGCCATTGATGGAATCCAAAATCCAATAAGTGCCTGTACGGTTTTGATTGTGCCCAACTATGTTGGAACGTGAGATGCAAGCATTCCAGCTATTTCTGTATTTTACTTGAAAACCCTAGACACTATTATAATATCACTGGATTTCCTATCAAATGTTTTGGTTAGCGTAAGGTAAAAACTTTTCCATGTTTATGTGTGGGAAGTCTTACGTGATACCTTTTCTTTTCAAAGGTTTTTCTAAAGTTAAGCAATCTTAAACCGTTTACTCACACCAGACCCCTGTCTGACCCGAGTGTTTATTTTCTGTTTTATTAAACTCTTGGGTACTCATATTATATATGAGTAGTCAAGTGATTCAGGTTATCTCTTGACGAATTCTGGAGGAGCTTTGGAGCAGGAGGCTTCAGCGTGTAGATATGATTAGAGTTTCCGCTGTGTTGTTGTCTGTATGATGTCTTGTATTGTATTAGACAGAAATGATATAACTGTCTAAATTGAGATGTTTAGTTGTGTACTCTGATGTATATAATACTCTGTATATGTTCTATATTATATTTAAATCGTTCCGCTGTGAGATTCTGATGTGTTGTTTTCTCTTTCTTCTCTTTCTTTTCTTCTTCTATCCCTTTCTTTCTTAATTAGTGATGCGATTTTCCGGTAGTGGAATTTCGGGTCGCTACAAACATGCATAAATCGTCAATAAAAAATATCGACATGATCATGTCGGTACCGAAATGCTTTTGCTATCTTGTTTCTCTTATTCTTCTTCATATATTTGCTTATGTATTTACATTTGGGATCTACATTGACAAAATTGCTCCTCCAAATCATGTCGTGTTTTTTTATTCATTTCTTTGCCTTTGTCTTTTTCTTCAAAGTACTCAGCAACTCCAGCTATAGTTCAAAGTGGGTCCTTTGTCTTCAAATAACTCGGTATAGATATGATCAATCATGTCGGTACCGACATGATTTGCCTTGTACAAACCTCTCTCAAACTTCTTGTGCTATATTTATCCATCATTCTTGATAGCACCTAAGTTTTTTTTTATCCATTTCTTCATCACTTTGAAGTCTGGATCCACGAAGATGTTACTTGATTCAAAATGACGTATGACAATAATAATTTTGGAAAATCTTAGAAAATAACGGAATATATATATGTATGTATATATATATATATGTTTTTTAATTCTATAAATTCCCTAACTCCTTATTTCTAGCGGATTTCTACGTTAAACTATTTTTATATAAATCATATATAGTTATTCATTTATTGGCAAATTATTCAAATCAGAACCCATCTATAAAATATGTTCACAACATCATATTAAATTTTCAAATCGTTTTAATTACGAAAACCATAAGAACAAATCATAATAATCATGGTCATGCCTAATTACAAGAGAAAATAGGGATTAAGAGTATATTATCCACCTACATCTCTTAACTGACTTGACTTAGATCTCTTTTAATTTTATTAGCTTTGATCTTCTTCTTTTTTCTTTCCTTTTTTTGGCCGCCATCACTAAATTCTTTAAGCTTACGTTTTATTTTTATGATGTAAAACTAAAATGAAATAAGAGAGAGAGAGAGAGTAATGAACTTTACTACTCATGATTAGTTGGGCCATCGGCCCACTATTTCTCTTTCCTATTTAGTTCTTCTTAGTGAGATTTATTTAAAGAGACATGTAATAGGCTATCATTATTATTAACCTTTAGATTGTGATTGTCATATTTATCTTCTTATATTAAGTACGAGTATTTTTAGGTAAAACACTTATATAAAATTATTTAATATATTATGGGGTGTTACAAGATAAAGTTCACCTTGGATCAGAAATTGCAAGGATCGAGGAAGTCTAGGATGTTGGAAGTCGAGATCTCTTGAGAAACCCTAGGTGAAAGTTGTGCTAAAGCATAAAGGGGAGATCGAGGGCAATGGAAAATTTAAGGAAAAAAGTTTCCAACATGTTGATTTTTATATGAACTCAGACCACCGATCAATATCGATCCATAAGGTTAAAAAATGAATGAAAATGATGATAGGAAAGGAATGAATCTACATGACCAAAGACAAGCACGATTTCCAAAAAATTCTCGATGATGAACGAGCTTTATAAACTGCAAAACTATAATATTTATATCTGTTGAAAATACATGACTCAATGACTGTGTGGAAGCGAAATCTTGAGATTCTCAATGGAATACAAACGTTCCATATAAGCGGTTCGAGTAACGGAAGCGTCTGTGCAAATCTGAATTCAGTCATTTGTCTTGTTCAAAACAAGCTCTGTACTCACAAAAGTCTACTATGGAGGAAAATGTTTGTTATCCGGTAGTTTTCATAAGCAAGATTGTAATGGAATTGGATTATGAAATGACGAAGGAATGAATATGCACTTAAAGATAACCAAGCATGAAAAGTTGATGGAAAAAGAAGGGAAAATGGCTAAGTCCATGGATCGATGTCGATCCATTTGAATCCATATATGGATCGATGTCGATCCATTTGAATCCATATATGGATCGATGCCAATCCATAAAATTGTCATATTTTCCTACTAGTTCTCTTTGTTAGTGAAGAAATCAAAGCAAGGAAGAAATAGAAAATTTTAGCTAAATCTATGGATGGATGCCAATCCATAAATTCCCTCCATAAAGCAAACATTCTTGGTGAATACATGAAGAAACAAGTTTGGAAACAACAAAGGAAGATTGATTCAAGGAATGAAGGAATAATACTTGAGGAAAATGGGGAAAATATAAGGAATATACCAAAGTTATGAATTGATATTGATCCATATACAGATCGGTATCGATCCATCAAAATCTCGTGACTTCTTCTATTTTCCTTCAATATTTGTGGATCTATCTGTATGACGACATCTACTGCTATCTGGCGACCCAGAATCCAATTTACAGCCTACTTCAGACATAAATAGGAAATGCTTGTGATAGAAAATGAATCTTGGAACTTGCTTATTTACATCTAAGGGAAACTTTACCATTATAATTTTTTGGATTGAATCTCAAGTTTTGCTTGTAATTTCAGTAAACCTGAAGTGATGCAAGCCATACATATCATTAAAAGTGGATATAGACATAACCAAACCACTATAAATCTATGTGTCGTTTGTCTTTCTTACTTTTCTTCTTCACTTTTACATTTTTATATTGAATTTTATGTCCACGGATGTAATTCTCCAACATAGGATTATTGTTATATCTTCAAAAACATTACTTAGGGGTTCTAGACCAATTTTTGGCTAACATTGATATTTTTAGATCATGGACATGCAATGAATATAAAAAGAAATTGCAAAACGTACAACCACGCAAAAAAAAATATAGTGGTGCGATCCAAACTCGATGCGTACAACCATTTCTTTTCTTATTGTTATTTTTAACCATACATTAGTTTACAATTGATTATAGATGGATTGCAATGTTTTTATTAAGAAAATATGGAAGTTTGTAGCAAAATAATGGAATCACTGTTCAAAACTTTATCCAAAATGGAAAAGGGTAGAGTATGGAGGTTTTGTCTATAGATCCCTTATTACGGAGTTGATATATCGTATTTATAGGCTTCGATAGCCTAAAATATCTTTGCAAAACTTGGATCTGGATGTTGAATCAACTCTGAAAACCATTTGGAGCGATAATAGGTTAATTTGATTGGGTTCATTTCTGACATCGTATCAAAACTCGATCAGGGAACGGGCTGTCAAGTTCAAGAGTTTTAAGATCTACCTTGAGTTCGAGGGTTGCATTTTTCTGATCCTGGATGAAGTAGTAACATACCCTAGGTCGATCTCGAGTGCATGGGTCGAAATTGAGCAGTATGTGCTCTAGATTAAACAGTTATATGCTTTGGGGATTGCTTGGAGTCGAGTAGTTATATGCTTCGAGGATCACTTCGTTCGAGTACCAAGTTTTTCGTGTCGAGCTCATGCGTTGTGACCACTTCAAGCGTTGTAAAAGAGGAATACTCAATGCTACAAATGATCATTTTGAGCACTATTTTAGCATGTTCGAGCATATTTTACAGCTACAAAATGCTCATTTTCGAACATTTTCTACGATGTTTATGACTGTTGTTTCATGTTGTCTTCTAAGAGTAACATCTTCGATCTTGAGTAGTTCTTTAAGCTAGTTTCTAACAGTGTTCTCTTGATTTTTCTCAACAGAAAAAATAGGATATAACACATACTAATTCTATTTGAGAATATATTTATTTTCATTCTTCTTGTAAATATTTTCAAACTAATGATGTGTATTTTCATTCATTTTGCAAATCATGTAAAGTTATGTGTTGTTTTTAAAAATATTTATAATAATCTCCTTTAACAAAATAATTTTACATCGATTCATTTTGTAAAATATTGCGTAAACACCCATTTTTTCTCTCAAAATATTTCTATATGCATTTACTCATACATTACTGCAAAAAAACAAATACGAAATCTATAGTGTTTTAATTTGTTTATCCTGTTTAAATTCGACCTAATCTCTCTTAGTATTTTCTCTTTGGTCTTTTGTTATTAATGATTTCTTTTATTTTTGAATTTAACAATCAATTACCTAGAGATAGAACAAAAAGTAATTAGAAATGAAGTCACACGAGAATATTACTGATTTGAGGATAATTTAGTAATTTGGTTTCAAAAATCTTAAACATTGTATGTGACTTTATATAGTTTGATTGACTGGATGTTTCATTGATTTTGAAAGATTATATGTATGACAAACTTCCCAAAAAAATTGTACATCACTAAATATGCACAAGGAGTGTAAATAAGCATGAATGGTATGATGCAATAAATAAAATACAAATTTTATATAAACAAACTATACAACATAACACTTCTACACATGCCATATCCCACAAATTTCCGACCACTCAAACTTTAGGTGAGATCGATTTGGTCGATTCAATTTGTATTAAGGTGAAAAATATCTAACCAAATTGGAATCGAAAATGAAATGAAAACCAAGCGGTACTCAAGTTAATTTTGGTTGGTTCGTCAGGTACACGATTTAACCAAACTAAAATAATAAGAGCTATCATATATTATTATTAAAATGTTTAATTTACTAGATTGAAAAACACAAATTTATGTTTCAAGAGTTTTTACAGAATATATTCTTATGTTTATAAGGAAAATTAACATTTTTCTGCATGTAAACTTCGGTTTTTATTACTAAACACATTATAAAAGATTTTATAATACCATAAATTTGGATAATATAATAGAAATTTTATTAATTCAGTTCAATCGATAACCGAATAAAACTACAATATTTGATTCAAATCGATCTGATCTCCAGCGGCCGTCGACGGATATTTCCGATGGCTAACGATCTCCGTGCATTTTACGTAAATAAAAATAGTGGACGTGATAAACCATCGAAAATCGATGTATACATGCCGTCGACGGCGGTCGTGTAACGACCCAGAAATTTCGATCCCGAAATTTTCAGATAGTTAGGAAAAGAATAAAAGAGAAAGAAGAAGAAACAGGAACAAGTCACACAAACCTCACATTCACAGCGGATCAAAATATAATATCACATAAATAATAGTTATACAAAGGAAACTGTACTTGTCAAATTACACTTTAATAAATCAGAGTTACAAGGTATATACAAACACAGGACAGATACAATCAATCTGTTACAGATATACAATAATATATCACAACGGAAATACTCCATACGTTCCTGCCATCCAGCTCGCCTCCTGAGCTTCAGATCGTCCTTAACTGAAAATCTGTAATACTCGGTCTGACCCGAGCATTACATCAAAGTAATACCCGGGTCAGGCTAGAAACCAGCGTGAGTAAACCCATCTAACATGGAATACTAAAGCATACAACTTATATAAACCCAGGGTAACTTGCATCAATTTACAACTTCACAAGTTGTTATAGACAACACTTATTTCACACATCAATTTCTAAGTACCAAACTTAGATTAAATGGTCCAGTTCACTTAAGGCATTCCATTCCAGTCTATTTATTTCACATACCAAATCTGTACAAAATTATTATAGATTATAAATCGAAGTGGTTTCAGGTATTCACTAATTCCCGACTCTGGTCTCTTCGAATTCAATTCCCATCTTAACCCACATTATATAAGTGAAACACAATTCAACATTTAAATACAAGATGTCACTTTTTATACAGCAATTTATCAACGACGGATAACCACACAATCACTGTTCAAGACAAACATATCATATCACAAACATCTCATATCAGAAATATCAATCAATCATTCATAAGCAAGAATGATCACTTCCAAAATTAATTTAATTTATCTCTAATTAAATTAATTACTAATCTTTAATCATTTGGATTACCTTTACTAAACATTAATTAATTACAAACAAACAAATAAATCATCTTTTAATTATACATCTTAATTAATTACCCTTGATTAATTACTCTTAATCAATCAATCAATTCTTAATTAATTACACTAGGTAATTAATCCTTAATTACTCCCATTAAGTAATTTCCATTAAATTAATTACTTTCATTAAGTAATAACCTCATTGGTTAATTATCCTTAATTAATTAACTTTGATTATTAATTAATTTAACCTTTAATTAAATTAATTAATTCTTAACAAATTTATCCTTTAATTACTTACATTAAGTAATTATCATTTAAGTAATTAATCTCTAATTACTTAATTATTTTTATCCTTAGTTACGAATTAGTTAACTTCTTATTAATTAACTCATAATTATTTAAGTTAATTAACTACCCTTTAAAATCATTAATTAGTTAAATAAATGTATTTTTCTTTAACTACTATATTAATTTAATTAATCCTTAAGCATCTAAGGTCTTAATTAACCTTAAAATAAACCGTTTATCTTATTTAATTTCTTAATTATCATAATCATATTAAAAACATTTATTTTTATAAATTACTTTAATTATTCTTTAGATCCATACCAAATAACTTTTGGGAATAATTTATCACCAAATCTATTAACTTAAACCTTTAAGTTAAATTAAGGATTAAACACTTCATCTCTTTTAAATCATTTACTTGATTACAATATCAAGTTTATTTACTTTCAAGCAAAGGTTATATAGATTATAAAATAAATTTTTAACATAATTTATCTTAAACCTCTTTTTATTACTTTTAAACTCAATTCATCATCTAATATTTCAAGAAAAATGGGTTGAGAAATGGGTTTTAAATTCGCCTAAATTCAAATTTTAAACCTGTATTCTATTTAGCTTAAACTGGATAACATTACAAAACCCAAATTTTCGAGTTCAAACACAAGCAATCCTCTACCCAAATCCTTCGAGCCCATCCCTATATCGCTTCGAGTTCGTTCCCGTGGCAACAGCCTCTCCCTACCTCATCTTCTCCTGACACACTGTGCACTAGGGCACGTACACAGGTGGCCGCCGGCGATCTGACTCCACCTTCTACCATCAACAAGTCACCGACCAACCCCACCCACGATTCCGACCATCCAACTCGATCATCATGCTCGAAATCGAAATCGAGCTTATCACCAAACCTGGAATGAAACATCACCTAAAAAACTCCCCGCGACGCCACCACCATCCACCTTAAAACTCGACACCCTGTCCAATACTTCACTGACGAACAACTCTTCTAATCCACCTACCCTAACCAAATCCGATGCCCACTAGACACCGCTACAAACTCAAGAAATCTCGTCGACCCACTAGGCCCTTAAACCCTACCAACATTTCACTGCGCCGCCATGACGAATGATAACTTCTTCGACCAATTTTGCCGAGACTTCCAAAACCCAAGCTTGCTTCAGCACCGATCCCGAAGTCTCTAATCTTTCCGATCATCAGAGATCAAACCAAATTCCAAACGCGTTCAACTCTAAATTCCTCTCGATTTAAAGACTTTAAAATCAAGATTACACTCTTAGAAGTCCTAGTTTTCAAAAACGAAAATGATTATAAACATGAAACTAGAATTCATTTAAATTGAAATTTTGATATAATTTGAATTTCACTGTTCTTCTTCCTTTTATTTATCACTCCCATCGGATTCTTACTGAAAATATTTTTAAATCTATTATCTTGTTATTATAAACAAGTTTTGTTTATACACCAAATTTTAAAATAAATCAGGGAAAGTGGTTTTTAAATTTGATCATGTCTTGAAACTTGTATAACCAGAACAGAGTGTTCATATAATAAATTTTTTTCAGATATGCACACATATAATTATATCTATCTACATGCAATTCATAGAAATAATCTTGCAAATACATATCATACTTTGTTCCAAGTAATTACTTCATGACACAGGATTTTGAACAGATCAAAATTTTGGGTTGCTCACCTGAAAGAAAGAACAGAGAGCTAAAAGAAAATGCTTTGATCTGGAGGTTTTGTTTTACTCTGAATCTTTGATTCTGATGATCTGAAAATGATCTGATGTGCTCCGATCTAATGCTTATTGTTTTGAAATGACGCTTGAGTTATTACGGCTGATTCAATCTGGTTTAAGTCTCAGATCTTTGAGTTTAAATAGGTTTGAGTTACTTAAAATTTTGAGATGATCTAAATGCTTTGATCTTCTCTCTTTTTTTAAGAAGATTTTGAAGACTTGAACATGTTCCCCCCCTTTTTTTAGATCTGGTTTTCAGTTTTAGAAGAGAAGAAGAAAAATATTTTTGAACACAAAAGATTTTTGCTAAGTTTTTACTTAATACATTTATTAAAAAATGTTTTTCAAAAATAAACTTAAGATAATGCCACTTGTTGCTTTAAGTTGTAGATTATTTTACAAATGTCTTTGCATGATCTAATATCCTTACATATGTTACATTTCAAACATTATAATAATTACTCATTTTTTATAAATGTTTTTAAATTGATTCTTATTTATATTATCATGTTTTAATGTTTATTTCAAATAACCTTTAATGTTTCCATATACAAATTATCTTTATTAATTATAAACTATGCTTAATTCATTGATATACTTTTTTTAAAATATATCTTCCAAAACTAAAATTTGAAGAAAGAAAAATTTAAAAAGAAGAAGATATTGACTTAAATCTTATTTCAAAGTTTGATACTAAAAACATTGTACTAATATATATATATATACACACACACACACACTAAATTTATTTCAAAAGCCAATTTTTAAAGAAAACAAATTAAACTATTATTATATATATTATTTTAAGCTATTATATATTTTTTAAACAACAATAAATATTTACACAGATATTTATAATTAAATTTTTATTACATTTCCAAATTCACTTACACATCCAGATATCTTTTATTATCAGAATTTTATCTGTTCAATTGATTAAAACAGTTAATTATCCATTAATCAGATGTCTAAAAATCTGGGTTATCACAGGTCGAAAGCCGTCGAAAATAAACGTGTGTATAGCCAGCAAACCGAGACCAGATTCATTATCTTCTTCCCTCCAAATTTACCAAATCCCTAACTTCATCACCTCCTCCCCATCGTCAACAAGCCCCCGTGCCTCCCCGATCATCTCCAACTTCATCATTCTCCACTCTCGAGCCTAAGCCCTTCATCAATCTCCAGTTAGGTTTTATTCCTAAAGCCTAATTAATTTTGATTTGTTAAATTAGAGTTAATTTGTTATACCCCATTGATTGTTTACTATACCGAACTGAATGGTAATTACTATTATTATCATCTAAATGTTGAAAATATTAATTTGTTAAGTCTATATACGTTGATTAATTAGTACATATGCGCATTAAAGCTAGCTTGGGTTAATTAGGGTAGATGTGCATGATTTAGTGTATGTGTTTTCTAAAAAATCGAACATGATAATTAGTGCTTTTTATATAAATCTCATAGAATGTTTTTTCCTCCATCTGACAAGTATTATATATGATCATTATATGGATATTCGTTTTTATCACAGAATCGGACATATATTTCATCTAATACAATATTTTCAGATTTGTCCCTGTAATGGACAAGTTACAGACACAATAAAGTAACCACGTTTTGTAAATTATTTCATTTTAAACAGTTCACAAAATTTCGACAGCATTGTCTTTTTGTTCCATGTGTACACGCATTTGTGTATGGTAAGGGAACACGGGGAAAGTGCTTTCGAAATTTTGTTGACTCGTTTAAAATTAAATGATTTGCGAAATATAATTACTATTGTGGTTATAACGGTAAGTAGGATGACGACCATCAAAGTAGATTACAAAAACCTAAAAATTTAATATTATATTCATAATTAAAAGCACGAATTGAAGGTTCGGTTTGCAAATCATATATCGTAGAAGAAGCTTTCTTTTTCTTCCATTATTTCAATGTTCATGTGAACTTATCATTTAAAAGTGCTATGCATAATGATCAAGGCGTGGAGCAAGATTCTTTTGAAGCAATATTATCTATTTTTAGACAATATGGCCAACTTGTTGAAAAATGTGTGGACGTATGGTTAGACGGTAGAGATTACAATGTAGCAAACACGTATATTCTTCTTAATTATGCTGAAGTTGCACCATTTATTAGGTAATATTAAATAAAAAGTCTGGATATATTTCTTTTAATAATACACATTTACGTTAATTATAATGCAATATATTAGCTATATCTGAAGTGTTTATGAATCACAACATCTAAGCGGCGATATCCGTAAAGATTTCACTAGTTGGTTTTCGAACTTTGTTTATGATCCGATAAACTGTGTAGTCGATGAAGGATTGAAACATCTAGCGATGGACCAAAATGAAAAGTCAAGACATATCTAATATTCTTCGTCAACAAATATAAATTCAACACCAAAGTATATGATGTTGAAAAATTAACTAACAATGCTGGTGTATTTGTTAAAGACGGTGATGATCCAAATGATCATATAATAGATTTTTATGGCGTGTTAACTCAAGTTTTGCAATTGACATATTTAACAAGACCCACGGATGAAGTTTTTTTTTTTAGATGCAACTGCTTTAGCAATATATCAGGTTATGGAATCAACGTGCACATAAATTATAGTTTAATCGAAATAAAATATATCTCGCGTTATTATAGTACGATCCTTTTATACTCGCCAAACAAGCCCTACAAGTTTATTACACTCCTAATCCATCTCTAAAAAAGATAAAGCAGATTGATTGGCAGTTTTTAAAACGAAGGAAAGATTTACGTTTGATGGAAAGAATATTCCAGACAAACAAGCTTATCAAGCAGATATTGAGAAAAATGGCGAAATAGCAATAACTGACGATCAAATCGATTTTGGGCTTCTAAACGATGAATCAAATGTACTAGTAGAGGCATTTGAGACTGCAGAGGAAAACAATATATAGTACAAGACCAAGTCTGAATCAGAAAACGACGAGCATTGATTAATAATGTACATTTTAATAGAAAGGTAATTTATGCGATTATTTATATGACACTTTTCTCATTAACAATGATAGGCTTTCTCATAATTAAATGATATATTCTGCCATAATAAAATGATATATTTGTGATAGGTATTATCTCTTTTTTCCGACGTCGCGGTTTTTCCCATTCAAGTACCGCCTCTTCTTCTCAGAGAGGAACCACCCCTGGAGGTTATGGCAGCAGCCCAACAGAGCAAGCACCGTGTACCGTAGTGACTTTGCAGCCTAAAGCAAATGGATCATAAGTATTAAAATTATTAGCATTAAAAATAATAGTCATGATTTATTAAAGGTCAATTTCATATTTAACACGGGATTTGAGCTGTAGCCATCGGGGATTATTCTTAGTATTTCAAAGCGGGCTTACATGAGTAGAATAACTGCATATTGGCCTAGATGGAGTAAAATCCAAGCCCTATCCGGCAGAGTATCCGGCAAGACTTCATTGTGAGTGTAAATTTATATATCATTATATATTACCACTTTATAATTTGCTGACTAAGTATAGATGTATAACTTGTATTTTCTCAATGTGCAGGAGCGGTAGACTTGCAGGAAGCTAAAATTCCACTTTGCCACCGCCAATGGAGTTCAAAAATTGCTAAGATTTACCGGAACACAATTTGGCCTTAGGAAAGCGGGGAAGAAGCCTAACTGGATGGGCGCTAGCGTGTGGGATGCTTGGTTTGCTTGATGGAACATCGATGAATTTAATGTAAGTCTACCATATATCATTTAAATTTGTTTTACAATTGTAAAATATAATGTCCAATTTAAATTTGCAGGAGGAGTTAGAGAGGAATTTCCACGAATAGAAACAAGAACCCGGTCACACATCGCGGTGATTCCAACTCCTTACAGCATCATCGTGAGGATTTGATAAATTTATTAATTGCAATTATAAACCGTTATTGCATTTGTATATTTTAAATTATAAGTTATTAATAAACAATTATTACAACAGTAATATATATATACTAATTATTTCAGAAAAGAGCGCGTGGAAGTCCTATCTCATATATGGATGTATTTTCTCATACTCATGTCATCAAGCAGACAAACGAATTTGGCAACCTCACGTACACATGGGAGGATGAGGATAAAGCAACCGCTACCTACGTAGGCATATTTTAAATTTTGAGTTATTAATATTGATCAGTTCAAGTAATTAGTTATAAAGAATTAAAGTAATGTTGTGTAAATTTCAATTGTATTTTCTTTTGCATTGTAGGAAAAATTTCAGGAAGCACGGGCACAGATGCTGGAGGGAACGGGACAGGATGAGTTGACGCATGATGAGGAGGATGCTAACTTTGACTCTATCATGGAACCGACGTCGCGACAAGGCATTTTGGCTTGAGAACCAAGCGGTAATTTATAAAAATAAACTACTTTATAAAAATTGCACAATTTTTATAAAAATTACGTAAGTTCTATAACGACTTATTTGTATACGCAGACTAGGACCTTCCAGAAAGTGTACCAAAAAGCTCAGGACAAAACAGAGATTGCAAAGCTGAGAGCCATGGTTGCACAACTATAGGAACAAGACCGCATTCGTGTTGTGGAGATGGCGCAGTTGAACTAGCGCTTGGAGAAGTATGTGCGGCAGCATGAGACATTCCATTCATCGTCGGATGCTTCCGGGTGAGGACGAGTCTTGATAGGTATGCTATTTTGCGTTTATGTTTGGACATTGTATATATGCACTTGGAGATGGTGAATATGATGTATTTTGTTATGTTTGATATTCATTGATGAGAGGTTGGATGTTTTTGTTTGATTTGGGTGTGTTTGATTTATTTTGTGGAGATGGATGTTTCATGTTGATTGGATATGCTTGGTACATTTTGCGGAGATGTTGGATGTTTGTTTTTATGTTTGTTGGATTATTTGAGCTCGATTTGTTGTTAATATTGTTGTTGGTATAATATGTGATTTTAGCTTTTATGTGTGTGTGAAATAGAGTTGTGATATATATTAATGTATATGAATTGTATGTGAATCGATTGGCTGTTGGAAAGAAAAAACACTCAGATTACCGACGGCTTTCGACGGATAGCAACGAGTATTTGGTCACTATATTTCGACGGATAGCGACGGCCATCGATAGAATATCGGTAAGTTTCATGGCCACGTGTACACTGTCAGCGTCGAAAAACCGTTACTAACAACCGTAGGAAGCCGTCGGAAAGACATGATCGATTCTGTCGAAAAGAATCAGGAAGCGCGTACGCTATTTCGACGGCTATTCCGTCGGTTATCGATGGCTGCCGACGACTATCTGCCTTTGGAATTTGATGTTATTCGAGTAGTGGTGACACTTCTCAAAATAGCATTCATCTTAGGAATCGAACTTAGGTGCTCATTTTTCCTATAGAGACTTGTATAAATTATTGCTTCAGTTGAGATTTGATTTTGTGTGCCAAGGGTTCTATTAGAAGCCTATAGTTCCATGTCGTTAGAAAAACACTAGAATAGTTAGCTATATATACCAAGTCTTCAACATCAAGAAACAAACGTTGAGGTGTTTTGATGAACAAAACCCCGAACCTTTAAAACAATATTATACAAGTCTATACGATAATGAAATGAAGGGATACACAACTTATACATACATGGAACCAACCAGTACAGAGTTTTTTTTTTCCTGTTACATTAGTACCCCGTCGTAAGCATTGGAGTTCAAACATATTCTGTTACCCACATGTCACATGTTATCGGAGATGGAGAAGGAATATGGTTGGTATTTTTTGTTCAGTTATAACCAAATTTCTATTATAAAGGCATAACTCTTCTTATGCGTACGTTTTCTGTTGAATTTTACCAACAAGGCATGCTTTACATCTATATTTGGTTATACCGATACCAAACTAGAGTCCACGCTTTTGCTCTTCTTTTATCGTATAGAATGTGATAACTAATTGCATATAAGAGCCGTTTGAAAATTGGAAGTCTGTTTTCAATCCCTTTTTTGCCGTCACGAAATCAAAAGAAAACAAATCAACTTGGGGAACCACTCAATCTCAAATGTGTGAAGAATCAAAGTCATTATTAGCGAGATAAACATATGAAAGTAAAAAAAGCTTTAAAAAAAAGGTTTCTAACAAAATATTAAAGGAAAAAAGGTTTAAAAAGTAGTTCATTTTCACAAATCTGGAACGATTTTATCACTTCTACTTTCAGAAAGCACAAAAAATATTACTTATTGCCTATCCAATCGGAGGATATGTTTGGTTGGTAATATTATGTTTAATAATAGTTGTAATAGCTTTGTTGTCACACTTTTTTGGTATCAACGTGAACTATCAAAAATGCCCCTTTATATGTTAGCAAATCTTAATAACTTAAAAATAGAATCTAATTTTAAACTTCATTTACAAATCGAAACGCTCCTAAAATTAGGATCTAACAATGAATATGAAGTCAAAACATTTCTAAAAATAGTATGTAAAATTAAACTTCCTTCATAAATTTAAAATGCTTCTTTACAAATACACAATTCTTAATATCACTTGGAAATAAAAAATTCATACAATGCCTACGTCTGTTAGTATACAGTCCGAGACCCTGAGGCTTTGTTCAAAAGGGAGTATGCTTAAAAATACTAGAATACAATGTTTCAATAAGACTAAAAATATCCAAACCTGAAGTGAAATACGGAGAAAGCCCATAAAGGCCCAACTCAACCATATCATCTATATATTTCCTAGATACCACAAATATCTACACTAACACAAATACAATACATATGGCTGAATCACTCATTTCCCAGTGCCTAGCTCTTACTACTCAAGCAGAAGAAGATAAAAAGAAAAATAAATTTTTTTACAAGCGGTATAAGGAATATGTCTTGAGTTTACCTGTGATAGAGGCGGGAGGACAAAGCTTTTATCAATTCAAAAGCTTGTATGCTCCTTTGGATTTCATGGTCGGTGCCATGGTTGCACAACAACTCTTTCAGGCCAAATCTTCAGACATTATTCTTGTAACCCTTCCAAAATCTGGTATAGTATTATTTCTTTTCAAATATATATAGCGAGGGATCCGCATCACAGTTTTTTAGTATTTTCAAATTGTGGCCGACTCGAATTAAGCATCTATGATCATTAGAATTTGATAATGATTTTGCAGAAAGCATTTACAAACCATAAAAGACATCTATGCCAAAAATTACCATATTTAGATATCTCTTGACCACTAAAAAATAATATCTTTAAATCAATTATTATATTAAGTATTTAAATATACAATAATATTAAGTAATTTTAGTGGGCAAATAGTATTGGAATGAGATAACTCTTTTGGAAAGATGATGTCCATGACATGTTTTATGACTACAATCGAGTTGGGCATAATTCATGAATGCGAAAAAACTGGGATGCGAATCCTTCATACATATATCTGTATATATACTAAGCTTTAAAATTCCGTTTTCCGTTTCCGTTCCGGCCGTTGATAATTTTAAAATTTCCAGTTCCGTTCCGGAAATCACGCTTTAATTCCGATTTTCTAATTCCGCTACTTTTTTACTTTAATCTGATATATACGCTAATAAATATCCAATACTGTCATAAATTTATAGTACATTTTTTACATTACATATAAAATACACACTTTAATTAAAGATCTATTATGCAAAGATTCTGTATTGTTCATTTAAGATTTTAAAACTTCGATCGATTTTGAAAATTTTATATTTTATATTACGATTCGATGTAAATTAACAAAAGTATAACAACTTTTTTATGAAACTATATGATTTCTTCTCCATTTATTTATTGTCTCGATTAATTTGTTTTTTAAATTATTATATATTTCTATTTTTTTAATTTTTTATAAGATTTTTTCATATTTGAAAAGCAAATCCGGAATTTAAACCGGAACCGAAATTTTGACCGGATTTCGTTCCGGTTATGAGCGGCACCGGAACGGAATCACCGGAATAACCGGAATTTCGAACCATGATATATACACATATACATATGTATATACACACATATATACATAAATGTACACACACACACATATATATATACATACATATATATATATATATATATATATATATATCTGTGTGTATGTATATAAGTGTGTGTATGTATGAGTGTTCAATGACACATATATTTGCACAACCCTTCCAGCTTTCTAATTTCCACCCTATATTTCGATTTAAATAATAGTACCGTCTATCTCTTCCATATCATACTATTATATAAATTTGAAATTTTGAACAAAATACTATTAGGTAATATAAAAAATTTGTGGTTTTCTTGTAATCCCTAGTATCTTTTGGAGTATAGCTATAAACTTTTGGAGTATGCTTATAAACTGTTGTCAAATATTATTAACTTTTCTACCATCGATGAAATTATCATACACAAACAACTAGCTACATATTAGTTAACTATTTATAATTCTGCATGTTTTACATCACCAAATAACGAAAAAAAAATAGAGTTGTGAAGATTTATAATTAAGATGGATTCAAATGAAAAAAGAATGTATAGGTGATGATAAACAAAGACGAGAAGAAAATTATCGGCATAGATTTGCACAAACTTCTCGCAAAAAATAATACCTTGGACGTTAAAGATGTCATGAGCCGAAGCAGACAGACACAATTTAAACCCTCTTGGAGTTGATCGATCCGCCGTCCCTTTCAGAGGTCCTCTGTATCGGGGAGTTTTTATGCGTGTGTGTGCGCGCGTGTATATTGGAAGTTATTCAGCCAAATTGAGCATCATTTAACTGAAATTTCACGGTTACCATTGTATTTATACTTTATAGCCCTCTTTTTTTTAAAAAAAAATATGCATTTATAGGCACAACATGGCTTAAAGCACTTACCTTTGCAACCGTGAATCGCAACACTTCCTTGTACAATCCTTCACAGTATCTAACATCACTCAGTGCCCATGATTGTGTGCCATACCTCGAAATGCATGTCTACGCTGATAATCAAATTCCAGATTTGAACTTAATGCCTGATCCAAGGATATTCTCAACCCATGTAACTTTTGACATGCTTCCAGACTCCATACTCCACTCTGGATGTAAAGTAATATACCTATGTCGTGAAATGAAAGATATATTTACCTCTTGGTGGCATTTTTTCAACAAAATAAATATAAAGACAGGTAAAGATATAATTCCACTTGAACCCGCGCTAGACCAGTTCTGTAATGGGATTTGCTATCCTGGATCTTTCTGGGATCATGCACTGGATTACTGGAAAGCAAGTCAAGAGAAGTCTCATCAAGTGATGTTTATGACATATGAGGAATTTATGGGAGACACTGCAAATAACTTAAGAAAAATGGCTGAGTTCATAGGATGTCCCTTTACTTTGGAAGAGAACAAACAGAACGTGGTAGATGAAATCGTTGATCTTTGTGCATTTGAGAATTTGAGCAACCTGCATGTGAACAAGACAGGATCTACAAGTATTGAAGGTATTGATAACAGCTTACTGTTCAGGCGTGGAAAAGTTGGTGACTGGGTAAATTATCTTGCACCTGAAATGGCTAAGAGATTAGATTATATAACTCTGTGCAAGTTTAAAGGCACTGGACTGCTAAACTAATTATGATATTGCCAGGTTGTATGTTTCTGGTTATATGAATAAGGTTCAATGAAATATTATTGATATCTTTGTTTTGCAACTTATGCTAGTATTATTACAAACAGACCTTCAATTCACTCAAACGGACTTACTAAAGTGTTAATCAGAGACACGTCCCTTTTTCTAAAACTTAGTTGTTTTACCTCCTCCATTTTCAAAACTATTTTATACATCCCACTTTTTTATAATTCTTTCTTTTATCTTTCCCGTTTACATGTATTTTGTTCATTTATGACATACAGAAAATGAAAACATAGTCACATGTTAAAGGTAGTAAAATAGGGATGTATTTTATAAAAGGAAATTGAAAATGTACCAAAAACTCTTTTTTTTTTTAATTATAATAATTTATTCCAAAATTTTCCTTTAATAAATATTGCAATTAACAAGTACCACACACATACCTTAAAAAGATAAACATGCATCTTCTTACCATTCAGTAAAAGGTTCTTCCTCCTCTTCTTGTGTTATATATATTCCTCTAGCTTACAAGAGATGGACATGAGAATTTCCACAAGCTTCAAGAAATTTAGTATGGTATCAAACTTTTGGTATAAATCTTTACTAGTATTTAGATGAATATAATAGCACCTGCATAAATATAAGCTCACCGGTAGCCCCCGCTAGAAAAAGCTTTATCTTGTAAATGATGGAAGCAACTTGAATTTGTAACTATAATTTCCGTGTCAATCACTTTTGATATTAACTTGATTGCCGCACTGTATGTATTAAACCAAAAGCAATGGCTAATTTCTCACTATGATGCATTGTTGACTCCGCCTTTATATCTTCATCTACATTCTGATGTGTGCAACTGGTGTCAGGTTCATGACCAGGCAGCCTTCACTGTTTCTTCACAGATCAGTTTTACCAAAGTCACCCTAATTCCATCGCTGGTGTCTCTATTAACTGAAAATGTATAAAACTTTGTTCTTGATTTCAACACAACTACATGCTGGTACTTTCTCAGAACTCTATCTTTAATCAGATTCTTTACATTTGCAGCTTCTTTGAAATTTCCAGCTTAGAATATACATTAAACATTATAACACAACGAGTTGCTTCATCGAGCTCCATACTGAACAACTTTTAGCAAGTACTTGATTTCCAGGCATTCTGCTAGAATTTAGAAACGAATTCCAAATAATCTACTGAGGCTCAAATGGAATTTGACTAGGTAGTTCCATAACCTCATCAAGCCTACCCACTTGACCTATCAGAATAGCGCACCTTTCGTGGATAACCGTAACAAAAAATTCTCCGTTGATTCGAAAATATGGAAGCCTTCATCAAACAACTCACTATGATTGCAAGCTGAACAATTAGAAACATAATCCAGTCATGCTTAAACCCTATTTTACGATCCCATCTTGCATTTCAATTGTCTTGTTTCCCTCCAAATCATGTTCTAATGCAGCCTGAATTTGTTTATTTTAAGCAACGTCGTATTGCATATAAACATGTCAGAGAGTGCACAACCAGCTAATACGCTTGACATATTACCTGATTTTATAATTTTGGAATGCAAGCATTCCTGGTCTAAATGAAGCTAAGCTAGCTAAGGCTTTCCATTCCTAAGCCTTCAGGTTTGACAGATGGTATTTAGAGATGTATTTCACTTGGCTGTGTATATAAAATGACATATTAAATATTATAATAAACTTATAATCATGATATGACATGATTGCAGGATATAAGATTTATAATACCAAAATACATAAACACTACTAGAACTACAGTATATAGCCACGACAGGGTTCCAACGGCCGTCAACGGGAATTTCAAATGGCTAACAACGGCTCGTTATTTTTCAACTAGCCGTTAGTAAACGTTGTAAAAATGTCATTTGCGGGCCGTTGGAAGTAGGCCTATCAAATGGGTTGAGTTAGGTCAAAATGGGTTGGATCGAGTTTGACCCAACCCATTTATGACCCATTCTTTTTTACCCACTTATGACCCTAACCATATATGACCCAACCCGTTTAATAAGCGGGTTACCCATTTAACCCATTTAAAAATTTAGGGGACGTTTGGATTACAATAAATAAGTTGTTTGTTACTTATAAAATGAAAAAAATTAAAAAGTCAATATGGATAAACAAAATCTACCGACTTTTAAAAGTCATTTTTCAACTTATTGCAAAAGCAATTTTTTTTTTGCTTTTCGACTCACATAAGTCGATTTTTTATATGAAAAAATTCTAAAAAAATGTATTTTCAAATTTCAAAATTTCACATTTCAAAATTCAAATTTAAAAATTTCAAATTTCGAAAATTCAAAATTTAAAAATTTCACAGTACAAAATTCAAAATTTTAAAATTCAAATATCAAATTTTGAATTTTAAAATTTGAAATTTCAAAATTTTGAACTTTAAAAATTCAAATTCCAATTTTCAAATTTAAATTTTCAAATTAAAATTTCAAATTTCAAAATTCGAATTTTGAAATTTGTTAAAATTAGAAATTTTGAATTTTGAAAATTTGAATTTTAAAATTAGAAATTTTAAATTTGGAAATTTCGAATTTTGAAATTTTTGGAAATTTCGAATTTTGAAATTTTTGGAAATTTCGAATTTTGAAATTTTTGGAAATTTCGGATTTTGAAATTTTTGAAAATTTCGAATTTTTAAATTTTTATATTTAAATTTTCAAATTTTTGGAAATATCGAATTTGAAATTTGGAATATGAAAATTTGAAATTTAAATTTTGAAATTTTTGGAAATTTCGGATTTATAGTTTGGAATTAGGAATTTTAATTGCAGTCTGAACAGAAAAAATAGCGGCTTCTACAGTAGGTGAAGTTCAAATACGAAGATGCAGTGGCCTGTTATTTTTTAAGTACAACTGTCAATTTTCATGAAAACTACATTGTTTGTTTAAAATTCTTATTTTTCAAATTTATATTAAAATTTAATGTTTTTAATAAATGGGTAAATGGGTTACCCACTTATAACCCTTTTAAAAATGATTCAACCCAATTCATAACCCATTTAATAAAATTCATAAATGGGTTGACCCGACCCACTTAAAAGTAGGGTAAATGGGTTGGGTTAATGGGTTGGGTCATATTTTGACAGGTCTAGTTGGAAGCCGTTGGAATAATTCATGTAAACCTGCAGCAAGCCGAGAGCAATAATCATTCTCTCATCCTCCAACAAAAAAACCCCAAATCCTTCTCCCTCTTCCTCCACTCCTCCTCTTTTCTTGCTCCTAGCCTCCCCACGCAACCGGCAGCCACTCCGACGCCATCAATCAACACCAGCGGCCTCTCTCCATTCAAATACACTCCAAATTCAGGTTTTGCCTAAAACCCTAAAAATTTAAATTTTGCTAATTTTGTGTTTAATTTGTTGTTATAGTTGTATCTAATTGCCTATTGATTGTTTATTATACCAAACTAAGTGCTAATTACAATTATTACCATCCAAATGTCCAAATTGTTTGTGTATATATAAATATTATGCACATATATACATATGTTGATAATTTAGTGTAAATACGCATTTGAGTTAGCGTTAGATTAGTTAGGATTGATTTAAATTATTTTGTGTATGTTTTGTAAAATATTAGACAATCATGAATTAGTCGAATATTTTACGAACATGAATTATATCTTTATAAAATATATTAGCATTAGATAAGTATATAATTTAGTATATATATACACATGAATAATATATTTTGCGAAATAGTAAAAATCATATAATTAGTATATATCTAATAAAATAGTAGACTATAAATTAAATAATGCATAATATGCTTTATTTTATATATTTAATAAAACGGTAACATATAAACAAAATTTAAATCCTTTAGTGAATTTTTGGTCTCGTTTGACAAGTAATTTATATGATCGTTGTATGAATATTCGTTTTTATTGCAAAACGGATATTCATATTCATCTGATACAATATTTGTTGGATTTGTCCCTGTATTGGACAAGTTACAAATAGTATAAAGTAATTACGTTTCGTAAATCATATCGTTATAAACGGTTCACAAAATTTCGACGGCATTTCCTTTTTGTTCCTTGTGTACATGCATATGTGTATGATATAAGGAACATGGGGGAAGTGCTGTCGAAATTTTGAGAAATTGTTTATAATGATATGATTTAAGAAATGTAATGTTTGTAGCAGGCGGTAGGATGACCGACCATCACAAAAGGTACAAAAATGTAAACAAAATAGCAAGAAATATAACTTTGTATATAAACGAAAATGGATTATAAAAAACAGTAAAATCTAAATGTATTTATCGAATTTGATTAATAATTTTTTACTATTGATCATAGGTTTTACAGTAGAAAAATGGTCAATTATTTTATTGATCGGAGCTGGATGTATCAAAGGAGAGAAATGGGAGGCTCAATAAGTAAATATTTTCTTAACGGGGCAAATGTGTTTGTCGAATTTGCTTTAAGTAATATTGGAAACGACGTAGAAATTCGTTGTCCATGTAGTAGGTGCAAATTTTTGAAGCATTTAGTACCGAATATGGTTAGGATTCATTTGCGCCAATATGGTTTCGTAACCAATTATTTGGTGTAGGATCTTCATGGAGAAATTATAACACGTAATGAAGAACAGTCAATAGAGGTCATTAGTAATGAAGTTAGTACGACGAATCTCATAGAACATATGGTTGAAGATGCAGCACGATCAATGTTCCCTACTGTTGAAATTAATAACGACGATGTTAACGTCGAAGAGGAACCAAATGTTGGTGCGAAAAAATATATGATTTATTGGATGCTGCTAAGAAACCTCTTTGGAATGGATGTACTAACGGCACTCAATTATTGGCAACTACAGAGTACATTGCAATGAAATCAAAGTACAACCTCACAGAAGCCGGATTTACGGCTGTCGTACAAGATGCTAAACGCCATATGCCATCAGATAATTTAATGTGCGAAAATTATTATGAACTGAAAAAACTTATGTCATCTTTCGGTTTGCCGTATCAAAAAATTGATACATGTCTAAATGGTTGCATGTTGTTTTGGAAAGATGATGTCAGTCTTTGGAATTGTAAAATATGTAATCAAGAAAGATACAAACCAAGGAAAAAAAGGGAAAAGAAGTTCCATACAAGCGTATGCATTATTTACCTGTCACCCCTAGACTTCAAAGGTTATATGCATCATCTGTAGCAGCGCATCATATGAGATGACACAGTGTGAGAACACCTGAAGAAAGTACATTAACACACCCATCTGATGGAGAAGCATGAAAGTATTTTGATAAGAAATATCCCGATTTCGCAGCGGAGGGCCGTAACGTTAGACTAGGTTTGTGTACTGATGGATTTTCACCGTTTTCTCAGTTTGGTTCTGAATATTCATCTTCACCTATAATCATTACACCTTATAATCTACCCCATGGATGTGTATGAAAACTCCATATATGTTTCTCACAATTATCGTCCCTGGCCCTGATGATCCGATACAGGGTATCGATGTTCACTTACAACCGCTAATCGAAGAGTTGAAAACATTGTGGTATGAAGGAGTTGAAACATATGACGTATCGAAAAAAATATTTCAGATGTTCGCTTCTTTGTTATGGACTATTAGCGATTTTCCTTCATATGCAATGCTTTCAAGTTGGAGTACGGCCGGTCGTTTTGCTTGTCCTTACTGTATGAAAGAAACACGAGCATTTTCTTTACGTCATGGGAAGAAAATTTCATGGTTTGATTGTCATCGACGTTTTCTCCATATTAATCATACTTTTAGAAGAGACAAAAAAACTTCATAGCTAATAGACATGAGACTTTACAACCACCAACGATTTGGTCAAGTGAAGATATATATGAACTTGTAAAAGATTATCCAAAGATACATGAAACCGGGCAGCAAACTAAAATCCAAGGTAAAGCGATGTTTCATAATTTGTGCAAACAGAGTATATTCTGGGAGTTGCCTTATCGGGAATCTCTTAATCCGTCATAACATTGACGTGATGCATAACGAGAAAAACGTATTCGATAATATGTTTAATACACTTTTGAATGTTAAGGGCAAGACTAAGGACAATCTGAAATCAAGACGTGATATAGAAGAAATATGTAATCATCCTGAGCTTCATATGAAGCCATATGATACTAAAAAACCCAAAGCATGTTATGAACTAGATAACAACCAAGTTAAAGTACTGTTAAAATGGGTGGAAGGATTACGATTTCTTGATGGAATTTCATTTAATCTTCGTAGACGTGTCGACTATAAGAACGGAAGACTGAGTGGGATGAAAAGCCATGATTATCATGTAATGATGCAAAATTTATTACCCGTCGCTTTCAAAGAATTGTTGCCCCTAAAAGTTTGGAAGGTTATAACAGAACTTGGTTTATTTTATAAGGAGCTTTGTTCAACTACGTTAAAAGTTGACCGTCTTCGTAAACTTAAGGTAGAAATTCCTATACTGCTCTGCAAACTGGAGAAAATATTTCCTCCAGGTTTTTTCAATGTAATGGAGCATTTACCTGTTCATCTTCCATTTGAAGCATGTCTTCGAGGTCCTGTGCAATATGGATGGATGTATCCATTCGTGAGGTATGTTATTAATACTGAGTATGTAAATGCTAATTTAACTATAAATAAAAATCAATATTGATATGAAACATTTTTTATTGGTTACTTAAATCATTTAAAAAGTGAGACAAAAAGCTCGAGTTGAAGGTTCGATTTGCAAATCATATATCGAAGAAGAAGCATCGTTCTTTCTCTCTCATTATTTCAATGATCATGTGAATTTATCATTTCAAAGTGTTGCGTGTAATGATGAGGCCGTTGAACAAGATTCTTCTTTTGAAGCAATGTTATCTATTTTTAAACAACATGGTTGACATGCTGAAAAATGTGTAGAAGTATGGTTAGATGATAGAGGCTACCATGTAGCATACACATATATTCTTCTTAATTGTCCAGAAGTTGCACCATTTATTAGGTAATTATCAGATTACAAGTTTTGATATATTTAATTTAATACTGCATGTGTAAATTAATAATAAAACAATATATTATGTTCTTGTTTCCAGTGTTTATGAATCATAAAATCCAAACGGCGATTTAAGCAAAAATTTCGCTACTTGGTTTTCAAACTACGCTTGTGATCCTACAAATAATATGGTCGATGAAGGATTAAAACATTTGGCGTTGGGACCGAAAAGGAAGTTAAAACGTATCCAATATTTTTCATTAATGTATTTAAATTCAACACCAAAGAATACAGTGCTGAAAAATTAACAAACAATACCGGTGTATTTGTTAAAGGCAGTGACGATCCTAATAATCATATACATGATTTTTATGGTGTGCTAACCCAGATTTTGCAATTGGCATATTTTATAAGACCCATAGAGGAAGTTTTTTTATTTAGATGCAACTGGTTCAACAATGTTCCAGGTTCTGGTATTAACGTGCATCCAAATTATAATCTTATAGAAATAAAATATACCTCCCGTTATCAGTAGTACGATCCTTTTGTATTAGCCAACCAAGCCATACAAATTATTACGTCCCTTATTCGTCCCTAAAAAGAGATAAAGAGGATTGGTCTGCGGTTTTTAAAACCAAGGCGAGATTTACATTTGTGGAAAGAATATTCCAGAAGAACAAGCCTATCAAGCAGATATCGAGGAAAATGTTGAAATCACAATTATAGACGATCAAACTGATTTTGGACAATTAAATGATGAGACAAATGTATCAGTCGAAGCATTTGAGAGTGTAGAGAAAAACGACATAGAACACGAGACCGAGCCTGAATCAGAAAACGACGAGGACTGAGTAATATCCGGTAATTTTTACAATTATTCATGCACACGCATCACATATCATCATCATCATTACATGCACTGCCAATTAAAAATGACTTTATTATATGCACCACATACCATCATCATTTTATCTATGTCTATAATTAAAAATGAAACTTTCAACAGGTATTATGTCAGGCTCCAGACGTCGTAGCTCTTCTCGCTCGGCCAGCGAGAGTAGTGGCGAGCCTCCGGCTCGACCACTTGTATATTTGCAACCGAAGGATGATGGAGCGTAAGTATCAAAATTAAAATGATAACAATATAAATTTGTTCATGCATGTATATACTTGTCTAAAACTTCGTTTTATATATAACACAGGGGATTTGATTTGGAGCCCTCAGGAGTTGTATTTGGCGTTTCCAAGCAATCATATATGAGTAGGATGATAGATTGCTGATCTAAGTGGAGTAAGATCTCTAACCAAGTCAGGGAGGCCATCTGGCAGGATTTTCTAGTGAGTTTATACCACTTTACTATATGAATAAGTATAAATGAACAATTAATAATATTTTCTCTTCGTACAGGGGCAAGTGGACTTGGCGCAGCCCAATGCCGCCATGGTTCAGCGCCACTGGAATTCGAAGGTCGCCAAAAATTACAGGGATGTAACGTCAGCTCTTAAAAAATGGGAAATAAACCGAACTGGATGAGCGCTTCCGTATGAGATTCTTGGATGAGTTGGTGGGAGACCGACGAGTTCAAGGTAAATTTACCAAATATATAGTTAATTATTTCACAATTAGTAAATATAATATTCAATTTAAATTGCACGTGGAGTCGGAGAGGAACTCTACCAATAGAAGTAGGAATCCTGTAACGCATCGTGGCGGATCCAAGTCTTTTCAACATCACCGTGAGGACTTGGTAAGTTTATCAATTACGAATCTAAACCATCATTACATTTTGTATATTAATCAGTTCAGTAATTAGCTATGAAAAATTAAAATATATAAATTATTTATTGCAGGAAAGGTCGCTTGGACGTCCCGTGTCTATGATGGAGGTATTTACCCGCACCCACGCATCAAACAAGCAGACAATGCTGGCAACATTACATATCAGTGGGATGATGATGATAAGGCGACGGCTGCATATGTATGCATATTTTAAATCTTATTTTATTAATATCGATAAGTTTAAATCCTATTCTACTATTTTAACCCATAATTGTTTTTTATTTTAGGCATAGTTTCAGGAGGCACGGACAGAGCTGCTTTCAGAATCGAATCGCGATGAGTTGACAATAATGGAGCAAGATAATATTTTCGACGTTATTATGGATCCGACGTAGCGGAATAGGCGCTATGGCTATGGAAACCAAGCGGTAATCTTATAAACATTGCAGTATTATATTTAATAAATTAACCTATAGATACACTATACATATGATGATTTCTACCTGAGTTAAATCTAGCATATACGTGATTTATAAATATTAGATAAGTAAAAAAGGAAAAATATACAAAGATATGTGATGAAAATGGATGAACCAAAAAAAAAATATACACCACTATCACCCTGCACCATTATCATTTAGTACAATATGCATTTTCTTGTGGTATATGCATTGCTTAAGATCACGTCATTTACATTTCTATATTTTAAAATATGCATTGCTTAAGAAAATGATTATAATACAAATGTGAACATATCACATTCTATTTGCAGGTTCGGGCAGCTCAAAAGACGTGTGACGAAGCTGAAATAAAAAAGCTTAGAGCCATGATTGAGCAGCTGCAAGAGCAGGACCGTCTTCGCGCTATACAAATGGAGTAGTTGAATCAACGTTTAGCGGAGTACGCACAGAGGCATGGTTCCTTCTCTTCGTCGTTTGGTGCTTCCGAAGGTGATGATGCTTGGGAGGTATGATGATTATTGTCTTTCTAGTTGGTTGTTGTATATAGTGACTTTGAGATGGTGAGGATTGTGTTTGATGGTTATTGTGTATATATTGACTTTGAGGTGGTGAGGTTTAAGTGTTTGCATTGTATATATTGACTTGAATATGGAGTTGGAGTTGGTGTTGGTGAGGGTTTTGTTGTTTATGTATATATTGACTTGGAGTTTGGTTTGAAAATGTAATGCTTGATGTTGATTTTTGGTTGTTTATATTGTTTGTGGTATAATGTGTTGGATATGTGATATATACGAAATGAAGTGGAAATTGAATGGAAACGGATATATATTGATTGTGTGTGGCAAAAGGTGAATGACATGCTGTTATAAAAAAATTCACCCAAATTAGTAACGGCTACCAACGGCTCTTTGGTCATTTTATTCCAACGGCTTCCAATAGCCTCCATCGGCTAAATGCCGTTTGAAGCAGTTGGAAAAACCATTGGAGTAGTGTCGTTGCTTCCGTTGGAAAATGTGAATGTTATTCCTACAGCTTTTCCAACGGCTCCCAACGGCCGCCAACGGCTTGGAGACGTTGGAATAGCCGGTTTCTCCTGTGGTGAAATGTTATATGACAAGTTGCAAGATATAATAAATTTCTAAGAGTAATATCATATTTTAACCATTATTACACCATCAATAAAGCTATTATGGTAACCAATGACCAAAATATGATTTTTTTTTTCCCTCAGGGTGAGAAAAATTACGTAGGAGATGTATCCTTAGAAAAACCATCACCATAGTCCTATATATAAGCCTATAAGTCACTCCATCTTCTACATTCATAGCATCAAAATATTTTGTTGCAGAATCAAATCCATGGCATTTACAATTAGTCAGCTAAGGTGATATTGCCAATAATATTATATCTTCCAATCAAATTTAACAATCAGTACATGTATCTCAATAGTATAACTCATATACCAAAATCTTGGCAAGAACCAATAACAGAAGCAATAGATACACACTCGGGCCTTATTCCTGATCGTCTGATTCCATCGAAAATTTCAAAAGGGTGTTTTATTTGATTCAGCTGTGCATACGACACCAGTCACTGTAGTCCATATCGCTTAAAGAGTTCACCATTTAGAAGGAGAGTTCACCGGTCACTGTAGAAAAGAAGGATTGAGGATTACATTCAGTTATGATCATTCATGAATCCATATAGGATGATCTAAAGTTGAAAAAATATGGATCGAGAGGCTAACCTGTTGGATTTGAGTGGTCTCGTGGAAAGGGAATAGGCTACCACCGCCAACCTTCCCTTTCCTGCCTTACACCACCCAGTAGGAAATAATTTTATGATCCTACAAATTTTCCGCCTTCTCCTTGAAATGAAACAACTCACATGATAATTAGCATCAATACAAAGTAAAATAAATTCATATATGCATAAACTCAAACTCAAACTAAATACTTAACAAAAGTGCCATAAACCAACATATATTCCAGATAGATTGAACATAGCAGTTGAGTCCAAATCCAAACTAAATATAACAAGAGCCCAAATTTACATATGTTCCGATTTAAAAATTACAAAGGATTTTTAATGCAAAGTAATGACGAGTTAAGAAACTAACATAACTCCATTTTAATTCGAGTTCATCAAAATAACATTAATTATTGCTCTTAATTCGTAAAGACATCGAACAAAACAAACGCAAATATGTATTTCTTAAAACCTAATTCACTTGCTCAAAATCTATTTGAATGGATAGTGAAGGTTAAGTATTGCAACTTTTGGTGATATTCCTAGCCAAATTTTCATCCTTTTCATTTTGCAATGCCTTGGACTCGATGGTCTACGAATCTAGCCGAAGTATCATATTTTTCATTTTGCAATGGCTTATACTGGATCGTATACGAATCTAGCGCTCATTCTTTCATCATTTTGAAGTCCACTATCATACAAGAGAACTAGTGACTAGTGCTTCGTACACGGGCATTGTTATAATATGTGAATTATAATCTCCATAGCAGAAACGTGAAGGTAGTACGGAACAATGATCACGTATTTCGTATACATGTTAATGGACAGTGGAAATCGAATTCATATGACAGCACAGACATGACGTGAAATTACAGTGGTAATGTAAGTAACAATGATATTCATAAATAGTAGTTTAAGTCGGAGCTGAGATTATAAAAAAACACATATATACTACGTATGAAAGCAAACGAATTAAACATCATACAGTCTGAAGTGTGGTTAGAGGAGAAAAAATGCAAAATGAGTTATTAGGAAAAAATGGAGTCGATGGCTACAATGAACGGAACAGTAGTAGGCACAGATAGAAAAACGTAAATGCACTATAAATATGAATTCATGAAACGGACAAATTAATTTTTTTGCTTTTTCTCTCGAATCTTGATTCCAGTAGATGCTGCAGTCAGCTGATCTGTATCAACATCCCGCGTATAAGGGAAAAAACAGCGTTTAAGTTTGGGAGCACAAAACATGTTGTGGTGGTAGAAGGTGACAGTATGAAGTAAATGTACATTGCTACAATATCAGTCTGAAAGTCGAAATAGTTCTAAACGTGAGTATTCATATGTTGAGCAGCGCAGTAGTGTTTGAAATGGACAAATATGTGTAATTTCCACTAATGTAGGAAAGTATAGTGTTATGAAATTCTGAACATTGGTACAAAACGTATCAAAATCTACTGCGGATGGTTCAAAAATCACTAACATGCTATTGAAAATAGTACAAAAAAGGATAAAATTTCCTTAATAGTTGATTTAAATATTGCACACTACCTTTCAAGGAATTTTTTTTGTTTTTATAATCCTTACATACCAGCATATCAATACATCAAAGACAGAAAATTCACAGTTGGATGTGTACTAAACTATAACTTCACTGCTCTCGTATATTGTTTTAATACACATCTTGCTAGATATACTGTAAAATATATGTTGTGCATAACTTGGGTGCAAAAATTCTTTTTCTCATGGACTTACTCAAAGGGTATAACATAATTATTTAAGTATATTAAAAGGGAAATTCTGTATTACAAAGCAGTAATGCATTACAGAGCAAAAAATGAAATTTTGATAGATAAGCATAGTGAAACCAAATAGATATAATTATTTTGAGTAATTTACCAAAAAGAATTTTAAATGTAGGCAAGAAATCTGGTATGTAGTAAAATTAAGGTCAATATCCAACAAAAATAGAAATAAGTAATGTACTTTTGTGTATAATCTTATAATCGCCTACAAATAAACAATAGTTGAAGAAAAAAATGAAAACAATATAATGAAAGTCTTAATAGGATCAGAAATCATATAGTATTAGTGGACAGTAACATCAAGACAAAGATATGAGTCAAATAGAACTACATTATATATTTCTACATAAAATTCAATAATCATTTAAATTAATCGTTAGTCATAATAGGTTTTTAAAATAATATGATTAAAAAATTCAAGACATTTTGACATTAATAGGGAAATTCTTATCACATACCCACAGTAGAACGTTATAATTTCTTTCACTGCTAAATCAATCATCAACCATAAAGTTAACTGTAATGTTACAAACATCATAATTACTTACAGTAGCATGATAAAAAATGCATGTAAAACCAAGAAAATATCTTATATGAATATGAGAATATAATATAGAACCACCTGATTGTACGTATATATTGTATCATAAGTAAGAGGATGAAAGAAATCAAAACCAAGTACTGTCAACAGCTAGTTACTTCTTTAATGATGTCTGTGCCTTTACTTTTCAACACACCTAAATTAGAACAAAAAAAGAGTTCCTTTATTAGATATAATAGACATATACACACTACACTTGAGTGTACTAAGGCATTGCTGATGTTTTGGTTGATTTAGAAAAGCTTTGTTTCATAACTAAGGTTGGAGAAATTGTTAGAAAGCAAAGAGCAAAAGCTCAAATACACTTCCATTTTTTTATTTCGGTCAACAAACAAAAGATAGGATCTGAATCAGAAACTGAATTCTTATAATGGTATTATCCAAATTCTTTGTAAACTATCGAAGATTAACTTATTTTGTGAATGGAAGTAATGAAGTTTCTTACCTCGTAAAATAGATGTTAAAATCATGAATTTTTTCTATTAAAAAAAATCTAGATATCGACCCAAAAGCGGTGTGAAATGGATGCAATATTTTTAATGTGAAACAATTGACATAGTAAAAATAGTTTAGAAGTAAAATGGTGATTTGATTACCGAGAGCTGGCTTGTGCGCATGAGTAATATGCATATCTAACTTCGCTATGTTGTAACATTACCAGAACACATAGTAATCTAAGAAAAGGCTTATATATGAACCCTACGAAGGTAGCATCACAATCGTCTCAAACTCCAATAAAAGAATCAGGCATACATAGGAGGCTGCACATGAACATTTACAAATATGGGCATTGGAAAGCATTACACAGTTTTAGTCAGCCATAATGCAGGTTTAAGGTGAGCAAAAATTTATGTAAACTGAGATGAGGAAAATGCATCTAATGATATGGTATTCATGTAGAAAGCATGCTGGAATGTAGAAAACCATCATTATGTTACTAATTTTGCTTACAAACATAGTGCAAACTTACAACAAATAAAATTGGAATCATGTGCATCAGCAATGAGCTACAAACAATATCAACAAACTGCTAAATTTATGACCATAAAGAATCAATAATTAAAATGATAATAGGGGGAAAGGAAAGATGAGTGCATAAAAAAGTTCATAGCAGTTTGTGAGCGATCAATCCTTAACTGCAAAGACGCTTTGCACACGGGTGGATGGTATTAGGTTGATTGAAGATACTGAAATGTATAAATATGAGTTATCATACAGTCAAATTTGACATATGTGATCACTCAAGTACATTGATAAATATTTAATATTACCTTGTGCAGAATATAAATTACAAATATATTGGCTTAAATCAAGTTAAAAGCATGAATAAACAGTAATCGGTGGTTAGATATGAAGAATTCTACAATGCAGTCTAGCAAACCGGTAAACATGCATATAAGAAACAGTGAAAATAGGTCGTCTTCCTCTTTTCCTTTACCTCTTCTTTCTAGATGTAGGTGTAAACAGTACTGGGTTAACTTATTATTTTAGCGAACGTAGCATGTAAATGACATATGTGTGACATGTCTATGGAATTAATGATATAATTAAATTACGTCTTTAATACATCTCTTCTGTGTTCACTAATTCAAATCCTATGTTGACATTACTTCTATATTTTCATAACAAAGTGGTCAATTTGTGATGAGTGGTTTAGCATCGACAACACAGGCCTTGCCTAATATTTCGTAACCTAATCTAGATTATAAACAGAAAGGATTTGCATAGACTGACAACGTCAATATTGGTGCATGACCATGCTAAAGAATATAGAAGATATCAGTTGTTGTAAAAGAATATGCATTTTATTTTTATTTTACTAATGATAACATTAGACCAACTATATGGTCGTATAAAAGTAGTTGTATGTGTTTTAAAAAAACATTTTGTGATCATAAAATGTTTTCAGTGAGCAAAATTAAGCCCAAAATGACTTCAAAACATGATGCTTCATGTGTAGCTCATGCCCAGTAAAATATTAATCATACAGATTGGTTTTGATTTGTGTCCAGATATGCTTGAGTCCAAAAGTAAGCACAATTTTAGTATGCCAACAGCATATGTTGCAACAATTACTGATAATTTTCGGTCAGTTCAAGACATGTTTATATTACTTTATTTCATGAAATTATATGTCGATAATGAATATTTTAAAAATATCTAAATTTGCAAACTGTTGCATCAGTAAACACTGAAGAAAGATCTGCACTCAAGTAATCCAAAGGTTGATGGTTAACGATTAATTAGAAAGAAAATTATAAATAGCTATAATTGATTGTTTTTTTTTCATATTCAATCTAATAAATAGAATATAAAAATAAATATATGTTATGCGACAGTTATCGTAAATGAAAAATTAGGTCAACAACAAACTACAGCCTAAACTATGTTAGAATGAGTTGACGCAGAATTATATGCTATAATAAGTTAACGGAGAATTCGAGGATGCTATTATATGACGATGTAGATCCTGCTAGCATAGTTTGAACATGAACAACAGTATGCATAGTTAGGAAAGTGAGTACAATGCAATAACACGAGTGATATGGCTAGTAAACAAAATTTCATGAATCCCACTTTTATTAATTCAAATCAAGCAATGAGGTATGAAAAAAATTTAAAATTGTACTTATGATAAGCTTGCTCTATTTTTTAACTCTAAGAGACAAAAAGTAAACATAAAGATAATAGATATGAATATAAAAACATTTGAGACGAAAAAATATTTTAATCAAAAGCCACCTGGTAATTGAAGATATCCAACTCAAATCGTTCAAGAAAGCATTGCGAGCACCACCACAGCAAGAAAACCATTGCATCAATAGACTGCGGTTCGAGAACATATACAAAGATAAAGTTATGAACTATTACAAAAACCTGAAAGCGAAAAAATAGGAATAACAAAGATAGCAGCATATTATCAACAAACAGACAAATCAGATTGTAAATTTATATTAGGTCGAATGAAAATTGGAAATAGGCATAGGTAGAAAGTAAGATGTTTTAGAATTAGACGCAAACAAAGTAACATAAATCACAAATTATTTATGACCATCAAATTGCTGCTTACTAAATCATCCATAAATGGTGAACAAATCAAGTCGAAAAATGACAAAGTCGCAGTGTTAATCGGTGGAAGACGACAGTGGAGATAACAAATCGTCGGACTATAGGAAAAGAAAACTTTGAGTATAGCAAGGAAGGAAGCAGTTACCTGTACATCCAATGGAGAGGCAAGGAGGAGGACGGGGGAAGAGCAGGCCGTAGTCGGTTGGGCACTCGGTAGGATGATTGCGATAATTCGGAAGAGGAGGCGTCGAGGAGCAGTACGTTGTTAGGGAGGAAAGAGGACAACAAAGTGGAAAGGGAAAGAGAAGGAAGTTGGTGCATGGTGCAGCAGTTGGAGATGTGGTAGAGCAGGTGAAAAAAGAAGCGAAAATGGATAAGTAAGTGGTAGCCGGGGAAAAAATAACATGGAAGCGGAAAATCAGGGAAGCGAACAATGTATTGTTATTTTGAAATGAGAAAAGGGCACGAGTCCACATCAGCCTATGGAAGTTCCTGCTTTAGTATAAAGTAATAGATTCTCACTTTTAAAATATCATGGATGATAAAAACTGTTTCTTCGTAAATTTATTTTGGTAGATTAGGTTATTTCTATTTTTATACACATTCTGTTACCGTTCTTATAACGGACAAGGCAGACAAAGCTGACGTCTGCGTCCGACGCATCGGAGTTGGACCCCACAAGTTTGTCCAGTTCAACTTAACCGTTGAAGGGGAGCCATTCGCATTCGAGGCGTCGAACGCGAACGACACCCCTACAATGGCCATATTTCACCCATCTCTTATATGATCCCCTTCTTTATCACTCTCCTCACTCGCTTTCAATTCTCAAACTAAAAATTCACTAATCCGAGTTTCGTCGTAGCAGCATCGTATTTCGGTAATTTTATTTATTTTTTTGTTCATTTTGTTTAGTTTCTTTTCTTATATTTTTTGATTTTTTTGACATATTTTTTCTCAGAAATGGCCGATCAAAATGTATCAAGAAATTCCCGCCGTAGCCCAAGAGTTTGGTCCGCTCATGCAAATTCTGCATTTTTACGAATAGCTGTCGAAGCTTATCAAGTTGCCGGTCAATCCAAAAAAGTAATCCATAAGATTGAACGAATTCGAACAAATTTTTGGTAACAGTATTACAACCGGTGTCGATGCTTTCACTCCTGGCACTACTGAAGGTCTCAACGCGCAATAGTCCACCGTTCTCCTCCTCAAGGAGACATCACACACATGTATTTCGACCGAACATGGGGAACATAAGGTTTTCAAGTCCCACTTGAAGACATCAACACGTAACAGTCATTTCAACAACCTACTCAAACACGTAGCGTAGGTTCTTCTTCCAGATCTTGATCAAGAAGAAGAAGACGGACGGAGAAGGAGGAAAAAATGGATGCACTTGTTGATAAGATGTATGAAAAACATAAAAACAAAAAATATCGTCCTGACATAGATAGTCCATCCTTTAATCCATCCACTAATGCTAGTAGCTCCCCTTATGCTAATGCAAGCCCACAGTCCACTGCCCCATGTTCGGATTTGAAGGCTACAATTAAGCGTGTGAAGAAATTTGAAGATATTCAACTTTCCAAAGCAATTTCACTACTCCAAATTAAGGACAATAGAGATAAGCTCACACTTTTGAAAGATGACGAAGCCCAAGAATGGTTGCGGTACGAGATCGATAAATGCAATCATACAATCAAATACTAACAATATATGATGTCTTTGCCACCACCTACCTTTCCAATTGCATTTCCACCTACATTTCCTCTGAACTTTCCACCTACATATCCATCGAACTTCCACCTACCTATCAATCACAATATCCATCAAATAGTTTGTATTTGTAGATTCTGCTTTGTATTTCGTATTTTGTATTCTGCATTTTGAATTCTAAACTACGTATTTGGTATTATGTATTCTGTATTCAGTATATATCTATTTTATTTAAAAATAATTAACACAAATAAAATAATAATAATAATAATAATAATTTTGCCCCTTTGGTAAAAAGAATGCATTCCCCTTTCGTGAACTTAACCATTTTCCAGCCCCTTTCGTTTGCCCTTTCGGTTCAAAAAAGAACGCACCCTTATATTTATTAGAATGGTTACGACACTTTTGTATCTTTTAAACTTAAAAGAGATATGAGAATATTTTAAAATTTTCTCTAGTAGGTGCTACGGTTCATATATCATATTATCATAATTTTGAGGGTGTTCAGCATATTATGGTCCTCAAAAACAGTGAATAACACTTTATTGATTACATCATGATTTTCTCTTAAACGTATTTAGAATCTTGAGGGTGTTCAATAAATCACAGTGAATTAGACACTCATGACCCATCATTTCACGATTTCATAATCCAAGATTTATAACCCCTGAGGGTGCTCAACAAAGAAACAAATATTGATTTACCAATCTATATACATTCAATGCATCACTAAACAAAGTATCTGGCTAAAGTGAGCTCAACAACCATGAGTATGCTTAGCACTATATTTTGTTATTATATGATGGAGAGCAACTTGTACTTATAAATTCATAGTTTTATATATTAAGTAGTAAGGTGTTATGAGTATATTAGATATGTATAATGTCTTGCATTACATGCATAAAACCAATATATCTAATTGGGTTTACCTTTTCTTTACTTTAACTATAAAAATATATTTTTTGTACATATATTACATAAGATTAATTTAATTTTAATATGTACAATTTTAGATTTAAATGGTATACGTGTGTGTAATAGTTGATCTCTTTTAATATTGTAACTTATAATTGCTTTACTATTGTATTAATCATGACTTTTATAATTCATATTAGTTCAAACCAAATTTGAATTTAAATTGAAACATCTATGATTTTATATTTGAATTAAAAAAAAAAAATTAAAGTAATATCTATAAAAATTATAAATTTCATGTATATAATGCTCTAATTGAGTCAACCCAAGGCAAAAAAACAATTTGGATCTCACACAAGGGTATACCTACGGATCTAGTTCACTAGGTGACAAGGTAAGTGCAGGAGGATTAGGAAGGTTTTCCATATGCCCGTTCTTAATTAAATAACATTGCTTCTTAGATACACTCTCTTTAGACACTAGTCTAATGCAAATATCCAATATGGTGCCCTACTTATTGGTCAATTCAATCGTAATAACATAAAACGGTTCTAATATCATTGTTGGATCAGGATCCTTATTTAGCGAGGTAAAAAGGTGAATTTTGAAGGGGGAAAAAATCTTTTTTTAAGTTGCACGAATTTTTTGTATTATTGTGAATAAACATTTTATTTTAAATTCAATTGTATTTAATATAACGTTTAATTTGAAATTAATTCAAATTTTTATTTTTATTTTGTGCTGAATAATCATAATTCAAATATGTGTGTGTGTACACACATACGCACGTATATGTATATGTATGCGTATTATAATATTGATTTATATGTTATTATCTGGTATTTGAACGACGCGATAGTTCGATGCATTTGGATAACAGAATGATGATGGAATGAACTAAGAGGGGTGGATTGATTTTTACACGTAAGCTTTATTGAATTCAAAATCAAGCAATTCTAAATCCTAAACCAACTTGCATTTTATATGTACTAGTGACTCTTAATCGATAAAAATTATAAAGTAGATGTAGGCCGTAGAATTTGCCGAACCACTATAGAAATCTTGTGCCTCCCATTATTTTCTCACCTTCTTTCATTCCACCTTCGTTCTTTGTAGTTCGGGTATGTTTGCTCATTTTATGTGAACATATTTTTTTCATGATTTCACCAAGAACGAGATTCAGATTAGATTTGTGATTGCCACAAGATTTTGTAAAATCTTCTACTAGAACCAAGAGATACCCTAGAAAGGCATCAAGTAAATTAGGAGTGGTGATTGAAGAACCAAAAAGTTCAGACCATAGAGTAGATCAGAAGAATCAAGAAGGCACTTCAAAGCAACTAAAATTTGTAATGAAGAAGGAATTGGATCGCATGATGTTAAACATGGATAGAAAAATGCAACAAGTTCAATTGTCCATCACGGAGAAAATGAAGAAACAAATTGCTTTATTACAACAGTGTTGTCAAGGAGATGGATCTTGTCGAATCTATCACGACGATTGAGAGGATTCCTTGTCTGATTTAAGAGAGGAGAGTTGCGCAAACCAACACAAAGATGGAATACAAAAAGGTAAGAGAAGGTAGTGCCAGGGAAGCAATGAGTCAGAGGAATCAAACTAGAGGTAAATCCTTAACTCAAAACTTGATCTGTACCGATCAATCTAGGGCCTATATGGAACTTAGAGATGACTCTAAAGAGGATACTATTGATGATGGATAGGCCCTCGAGGAGGAGTTATTGGAGGAGATCCGGTATGAAACGCTCGAAGAGGATGCAGTCCATGCTGAAATCATTGTAGAACTAAGCTAATTAACTCTCTAGAGATTGGGAGGCATAGTCCCCATCGTGCTAGCCATGAATGTTCACCAAGTCGAACGCATGTTAATCAAGTACTGTCATTTCTATGAGACTCATGGACACAACAAAAATGAGTGGCAATCCTCAAAGATGTAATTTAGGACCTAATTAGGACGAAGTGGCCCCAATAATATGTTATAAACCCGCCTGGAGGTGTGCAAGTAAATAATCAGTCTCAGGGGAAATTGCCTCAAGGTACTATAACAGGGCTAAGTGGAGAGAGGCCAAGAACACCAAACAAAGGTTTGGTGATAAACCAATTTCTAAAGGTCTCCTGTGGAAAAAAGCTTTAATGAAATGGAGAGATATGGGAGTTCGTTAAGATATTCACCGTAGGAAACGTGTTATGCAGTAGACAAAGGAGCCCCCGCCAAGCAATAATGGAGGATAGACAATAACATTGTCTTCCATAACAGGGATGTAGATGGGTTTAAGGCACTGGCACTTGATCCAATGGTGATAACGACCATGATTGGGCCAACAACAGTACACCAAGTTCTTGTGGATAGTGGAAGGCCGGTCAACATCCTTTTGAACCAGACATTCGAAAAGATGCAGCTCAACAAAAGGTATATGTTGCCTTGTAAATCCCACATTCGAGGATTTACCATAAAGGCAAAGAATCTAAATTCCTGCATCGAATTGTATGTGCAACTAGGAGCTGATGCCCATAAGGTATACGGGTACAAAATTTCATTATGGTAGATGAATTCTCTGCCTACAATGCCTTTTTAGGCCGATCGGCCCTTGCAGACTTTAGGATTGCACTCAACTTCGTGGTGTTTAATGATTAAATTTTCCAATGGATAATGGAGTTGGGGCAATTCAAGAAGGCGAGAGCATAGGTCAAGAGTGCTACGTCTCAAAGCTTAGAGAGGTGCAGCATACAGATAAAGGAAAGGACATAGGGAAGCCTCTTTGTATCAAGAGTGTGAACACATAATAATTACCGCCTAATCCTCGGCTTGGGTCTACTAGAGATCGGTATAAAACAATGGACCCACAGAAAGAGTTAAGAGGTAAGGGAGGAACCGGTGGAGCTAATGATCAAGGTTCAAGTGGATAAAGATGATCCTTCAAAGATTGTTAAAATTGGATCTCAACTCAGCGCAAAAATGAGGGAGGAATTAGCTAGGTTTCTCCAAGCAAAATGGATGTATTTTCTTAGACACATTCCGATATGTGCAGGATATCACCTAAAATTATGTATCATGCACTGAATGCGAATCCATTAGCTGCAAAGCAAAAATGGCGCATCATGGAGCCAAAGCGACCCGTTGTGTTAAAGTAAGAAGTGGATAAGCCGAAGGAAAATGATTCTATCCACGATGCATTATACATGGTTTGGGTATGTATAGTAATAGCCAAAAATGAAAATGTGAAATGGAGGATATGTACAGACTATTCATACTTGAATAAAGCCCTAAGGACTACTTCCTACTGCCATGGATCGATTAGTTAGTGGATGGAAATACCGAACATAAACTACTTACTATCCTTTATGAATGTGTACTCCGGATACAATTAGGTTGAGAGTATATCCCTAATTAAGAGTATATAAGCTTTATAATAGACTTGGATTTATATTGCTATAGAGTGATGTCGTTCAATCTGAAGAATATTGGAGCTACTTACCAACATTTGTTCAACAAGATGTTTAAGGAACAGATCGGATGGATGTTAGATATCTATATGAATGATATGCTAGTGAAGTCACATAAACTACTGACCACATTAACTATCTTTCTAAAATGTTTGATGTATTCTAGAAATATGGAACGATGTTGAATCATTAAAATGTTTCTTTGGAGTCGCATTAGGCAAATTTTTGGGTTTTATTGTGAACTTAAGGAGCATGGAGGCTAACCTGTAACAACTTGAAGCTTTGTAGAAGGTTACATCCCATTGACGAGGAGGGAAATATGGAGCTTAAATGGTAAAGTTGTCGCTTTGAGTCGGTTCATCTCAAAGGCAAACAACAAGTGTATACCAATTTTTGATGCCCTTAAAAAGGAAAGTGGGAAGCTTCTATCGACGGACGAATGTGAGGCTTTTTTTAGAATCTATAGGAATATCTCTAGAAATAACCAATATTATCCAAGCTTTTGGAAGAAGAAGATATTTACATTTACCTAGCGGTATTGACTCATGCATTGAATGCGGCCTTGGTCCTTAAGGAGTGCAAAATCCAAAGGTCGCTATACTATATCAGCAAGAGATTCAATGGAGCGAAAAGCGATATCCAAAGCTAGAAAAGCCGACATATTGCTTATTGATAGAATCAAGAAGCTGGGACCTTACTTTTAGGATCATTCGATAAGGTGTTGATGGGTCAACCCTTTAGAAAAGTATTGCATCACCTAAAGACCTCAAAAGGACTATTGAAGTGGAACTTTAAGATGAATCAATAGGAAATTACATATCATCCTAGGTGGTGATTCGAGGGCAAGCATTGGCGGATTTTATTATCAATTTCGCCATCCGAGATGACGAGACATAGGAATAGTTGGTCGATGTTCTCAATGGATGTTGTAAGTAAATGGATCATCTAATGTGCATGATTACGAGGTTAGAGTAGATATGTTAACACTGAAAGGTTAGAGGATTTGCAATGCACTGAAACTTGAATTTTGTGTTACAAATAACAAAGCAGTGTATGAAGCATTGATAATAGGGCTCATCATTGCAGAGGAGTTGGGAGTACGAACATTGTATACCTATAGTGACTCCCAATTAGTAGTTTTCCAAGTCAGGAAAGAATTTCGGGCTAAGGTTTAACAACTTTCCCATTGCCTGTCGAAGGTGCTTGAACTACTTGGCAATAGCGACATTACACGATAACACGCGTCCTTAGAGAGGAAAATATGAATGTTGATTCATTAGCCAAATAAGCTCTAGAGAAGCGCAACTATTAGGAATTGTGCTAATAGAGGTGTTGAAATATCTAAGTATTAACGAGATGAACTTTGATTACATTATGGAGATTGAGAAAAAGGAGTCATGGATGACTCCGTCAAAGATTATTTGCTAAAAGGAACTGTAAGGAAGAGTCAGAACGAAAATAGGAAACTCTTGTGTAAGGTGCCTCGGTTCATTATGCAAGGAACACTTACAGGAGAGGATTTTCTACCCCTTACTAAGGTGTGTCGACAAGAACAAAGCTAAGAAAATCTCAACGAATGTTTATGAAGGAAGCTATGGCGATCACATTAGTGGGTAGACTTTAGCAAAGAAGATTCTTCACTATTGATATTTTTGGCCAACTGTTAACCAAGATGCAGCAGAATACTCAAAAAAGTCCAAAAAGTACCAAAGATTTATGAGGATTTTAAGAGACCCATCCAACTAGCTTACGCAAATGGTTAGCCCATGGCCATTTGTGATTTGAGAATTGACATCATTGAACCAATGCCGCGTAGAGGAGCGAAATATCCAATTATTGTGGTGGACTACTTCACAAAATAGGTCAAGGAAGACCCTAACCATGATCATTTTAGCCAGGGTGATCGATTTCACATTAAATAACATTTTTTGCAGGTACAGGGTGCGACATAAAATTAACTAATAATAAAACTCAATACATAAGTGTGAAATTCTATGAATTTTGCACTCGATATCGGATTTAGAAGAGCTTTTCGATGCTCTCACATCTGCAAGCAAATGGATATGTAGGGTGGTGAATATAACCATCGAATCCATCATAAATAAGCAACTAAAGTGAGAAAAGGGAACAGGGTGGATACGTTACCATTGGTGTTATTGGCTTATCGAACAATCCAAAAGCTCACGACTGGACCCACTTCATTTGTGTTGGCCTATGAAACTGAGGCTATGTGTAACACCCCACCTCTATTCCCATACTGTCAAAGAGTAATACTTAGTAATACTGTTTTATAATATGAAGAATGAAGCGATATTAGACTATCACACGTGAATATTCCCCTGGGCTAACATCGGTATGTGTTTCGAAATCATAAACCTTCTCACTCGTATGTACATATACAAAGCAATATACACATGCGTTTTTATGATAGAATACAATATAAATATATTAAAGAGAACACAGAGTCATAAAACACAACAATGATATATGATAGAAACTTGACACAAGTTGAAGTGTGTCTAAAAGTAAGTCAAAACCCACAAACTCACAAATACACAGAGTATGTCCAATATACACATCTCAATGTAATATACATACATGTGGCCGCATGACAACATATACAATATCTAGACCAACTAAATAATTCGCCTTTATCTATGCCCAACAAACAAAAGCTGGTCTCTCAATCCTTGAACCTGAAATGTTCTGGACTGACTCGAGTATTAGATAAATAACATACGGGTCAAACTATGTCTAGAGTGTGGATGTCCGTATCTTATAATAACATGCATGGTATGACAAATATATCTCAAAATGGCTTATGAACACCTCAAACATACTAACGTATCTCAAACCATGCATAAGTATTATCGCCCGTATAAAATAAAGGCATGCCTTTGGCTCTCAGCCTACGGCTCTCAACTCGCAACATCTTATATATAAAACCAGTTATAACTTACCCAATATAAGTGATGTTTATAATAAGTATTCAAACAAATATCAGCTCACGCATCTTATACCAACTGGTGCTACTTGCTCATTTACTTAAATGCTCATAAACTACACTTGCACTTTATGATAATATTCTATGCAACAGGTCCAAAGAATGACCAGAAGAAATATTACCGAAAGTCACATACCAATCAGTATTACAACTCCGTTTATTTAATATCTTCATCACATAGAAGAGATAATGACAAAAAACAAACAACCATTTATTTAAAAGAGATTTCATTCTTAGAAAATACCTTAGGACTTCCTTACCTTTATATTAGTTAGAAGTGTATAAATATAATTTCTCCTATTTATTTAAACCCAAAATATGGATTTTAAACCTTATAACAGTTTTCGAAATTCTTCTTTATATTTTTAAAATCATAGAAATCTCCTTTTTTAAGACAACTTTAAATTAATAAAATGTCAAATTTCCACTTTTTAATATATATATATATATATATATAATTATTCTTTAAATGAAATAGCATAGAAAATCCCGTGGAATTGTTCTCAGCTCTAGGCTTCCGATAGGTGTAGCGTTCATGAACTGAACGGCCGACCGGTAGAAACATAAGGGCACCGGTCATAACACCGATGTCACAAATTTTTGAGCAGGGGTTCGTCTTCTTCCTCCTGCTTGTTCCATTGCTTCTCTGTGAACCCAGTTCCCTCTTTTACGATCCCAATTCAATGCTCAATCAAACACATACAACATATATAATAAATCACCAATGCATGTCGAGGAATCAAACAACTGTTTAGATAATAAAACGATGATTAGGGTTCTTACAGTAAACAATTCCCTATGTATGCCAAATCAACCAAATTCATCCTATCTCTTAACAAATGAATGTATACATCTAAACTAGACACAAATGTGAGTAAATAATTACTCATCTTAACAACGGCAAGCACTAATTCTTCGCTTGCACTTTACCACTCTTCCAAAACCAATCTTTTCCATTCATTGGCGGTTTCCTCCCCACACCAAACCTTGATCAAAATCTCTCTTTGAATGCTCTAAGGGTGTAGATTGATGTTGAGAAGCTTATTCAAATTTCATAATTTAGGGAATTTTTTTTATTTAGTATTAATTTTTCAAGAATGGGATTAAGGTTAGAAAATGTTACAGGAAGTGGAAAAAACGATGAAGTTGATTTATGAGAGAAAATATTTGATGTGGAATAGAGGGCTGCAAAATTCTTAGTAGAAGTGGAGACAATTAGGCTTGTCAACAGGCGGGGTTCGGTACGGGTATTTTAAAACCCAAACCTGAGCCATGTTACAATAATCAAAATCTGAGCCTAGCCCAAACCCGCTAGGTATTTCAAAACCAATACTTTAGCTCGACCCGTCGGGCTATTCAGACCCATCGTGTAATATTCGTATACCTAACTCATAATATTTATGTTAAAACAATACACTAAACTTGCAATTTTTATAAAAATTATTGATAAATAATTATTTTCATATAAATTAGATGGTGATGTAGCCCACAATATTAGTAAAACATGTAGATTCGAACAAACAAAATGGTAAAAAAATAACATACACACTCATTTTATAAACTACGGAAAACTAATAATCGGGTCAGGCCCAAACCGAGCTGAGGTTTGACTAAACCGTACCCGACCCTAATAGTAACCGGGTAGGGCCTAGGTAGTTGGAGTCAAAACCCATACCCGCATTTATAAGACTTTTTCGGGTTGGGTTCGGCCCGAAACCCGTACTATTGACAGGCCTAAAGACAATGAAATAAGATTTTGGTCACTTGGGCCTCAAAATACTAATTTTCCATATTATTTTGCTACATTCCTCTTCACAAAAAAATTATTTTATTAAATCAAAATAAAATTCATAAATAAAAATTATATTTACTTAATAATTGTGTTTTCCTAACATTATGTAGTTTCATAACAATTTACAAATTTTCTTACTTTAAAATTAATTATCCCTAAATAATAATATTAATATCTACTCTAAATCATTAAAAAAAAATTCTTTAAATAACAAATTTCAAAACTCTTTATTTATCTTTATTTAACTTTATAAAATTTATGAAAGCATTTTAATTCGCTTTAATCATTTCTACTTTACAAATACCGATACTACTTCAAATTCCAAATATTATAATTACTGATAATTCATCACTTTAAAAAAATTAATACTAAAATAATTCATTTAATAATATCCCTAATAAATAATTTCTTCCAATATAATTAAATACCACCAATAAATTTATCTTTTCCTCAAATCTCAACAATGATATTATCAAAAAATTTAACTTCACATATTACTTCATTGTATAAAGTCCTAAATAACTTTCTATATTTACGAGCATTTCAAACTCCTTAATATTTGTAATTTAATCTCAATTTACTTACATTTAATCATTCAAAACCCATTCAATTAATTAAATCAATATTATTAATTTTAATTAATTGTTTCTCAATATCAGGTCGTTACACCATGATTCCAATTGAAGCAAAAATCCCTTCTCATAAATGGATGCATTATGACCCAAAGGTGAATAAGGAATTATTACTATCATTTCTCAACTTGGTGGAGGAAAAATGGGAAGTGGATAATCTAAGGGTAGCTGCTTACCAACAAAGAGTAGCAAGACAGTTCACTACTATGGTCCGAAATCATACTTTCAAGATTGGTGACCTCATTTTGAAATGGGTTTATTCAGGTTCATGGGAACTTAGTCCGAACTGAGAAGGACCCTATGTCATAGGACAAAAGCTTGAGATGGCACTTTTAAGTTATCAGCCTTCGATGGGATCCCAATTTCGTAGGCATAGAATAGCGAGCTCCTACACCGCTATATCACTTGAATGGTTTTGTAACTAGAAATTTCATTTCGAATTGGACATAATAAGACTGCATTTTCCAGGCAATTTAGAATAAAGCTAGCTTTTTGAATAAATGGAACCATATTTTAAGTGTGACTTTGTGCGACTGGATCAATTGCACGAACAAACATTGTGTGTTTTGAAAACCGAATGTTGAGGTACCTAGAAATGAGTATCGACAAACTCTTTTTAACCCTAATCATATTATTGGAGTACAATCGAACTAGGGGTAGCTTGGATAATTCGACCCTATGCATCTTGTCGGCGACCAATGCTTAGGGATAGGTGAAGTCATGGATGGATTCCTAAAGATAGGCATCAGTGTATAATCGAATTTTTACAAGTACAATACTAGATTATATTGGTGCTCATCTAGACACATGAGGAAAGCAATATAATTTCACTCACAACATTGGAACACGGTTTTATTTATAGTTGATTGGGAAAAGTTTGACCGATAATAAATACAATTAAGTAATGGAATAATACAAGGCAATCATGGAAGTTTATTTTTATGCATATAGTTGATGTAAATAAATGCATTGCATAGATCACAAACACAAGTAAGTGTAGAAATAAAAGGTTTAATAAAATTAAATGAGACAGATTTGAACAAAAATCAACTTCCATTACTTTTTTTACAATCATGGGGGCCGTACACACACAAAATCGGCCTATGTACGGAATAAAATCAAAAGAATATAAAAAAGGTAAAGCCCTCTAAGAAATGATTAGATCATTTATTTCTTCCCTCTCTTATGCTTCTTCCCCATCTTCGATGGAGCTCAATGTTTCCCTGGCCAGAAGCCTTCGATAGTCTGGGATGTTCTTCTTAGGATGTTTATTCAAACTCATCATCGGAATTGGCTGTAGTTTTATGAGACATGTGAGTAATTATAAGAAGGGGAACAGAAGGGGGCATACTATAAAGTTGGCGCACCAGCATCGCAAAAGCCAAGGGCTTGGGAAGATCACCTAAGCCTGGCATGATTTTTACCTTTTGGAGTTGGGCCATGTCAACTGCAATGTTAGTTGCCATGGAAGGTTCAGACCTTGAAGTGTGAGTGATGAGGACTTCATCATCCTCTTTTAGAGAAGCACCTATTTTTATTTCCTTAAGTACGTCTGTCCACTTGGAATCGAGTCCAGGACCGAACCCAGCCAAGGAGAACAGTACCGAAGGCGGGTGTAATGACCATCAATGCGATGACGGAAGCTATAACCAAAAGATCCATGGCATGATTAATAATAGGAAGAACCATGGTCATAGGTTGAATTAAAATAATCAAAACATGTTGATGGATGTCAGAAATAGCATCAGGAGATATTCAAAGTCTCATGAGAGCTGGAGAGTTAAGTAAGAAACATCAAGTTAAGGAATTACGCTTGTGATGTCCCGGAACTTTGGACAATTTTTATCTAATAATTTCATTAATAATTACTTTAAAATATGAAATATTGATTTAATAATCTAATTCAAACAGAATTATCTTTTGAAAATTAACAATTATTTAATTTGTCTAATGATATTCTTTTCAAAATTTATAATAATGATAATTTAATTTGAAAATCTTATTGTTTTCAAATGTTAAAAATATTTAAGTAATAAAAATATCTTTCTAAGTTGATTCAAAGATATTTTATTTACAATGTATATATATGTATACATTATAAATAGGAGTTTTGATTTTAACTCAAATTTAAATCTATTAAGAATATTTTCTAATTATTATACATAAATTATGAATTAATTAAACTAATTGAAATTAGTATTGAAACTTTTCAAAAGTTAATTCATAAATCTATCTTATATTTTAAAAATCAAAGAAATAAGTAAAAATCTATTTTGTTTATAAATATAAAAGTTTAAATTGTGAATTATACTAAAAGTTTATTTTGTTTTATCTTAAATTTTTTTTTTGAAATAAGATTTAGTTCAATTATATTAAAGTATAATATTTTAGTTTAAACTTTGGAATAAAATGTAATTCAACATTCCTTTTTCTTTTAAAATTTTCTCTTTTAAAAATTAGCTTTAAAAAAATATTATTTTAAAATATTCAAGTAAACATTAAAATGTGTAAAGGTAATTCATTTGTAATCATTTAAAGGCTAAATATAAATAAAACATATAAAACATCTTAAATTAAATTAGAAATGGTTTTAGAAGAATTTAAAAAAAAAAATAAACAAAGAAATTTATCTTTATATTAAAATCATACATGTGTTAAGCATTCATATTTTAAAGAGGACACTTGTAATTAATCTTCAAACTTAAGTAACAAGTGGCAGTACTAAATCATTATTGAAATTAATTATTTTAGATAATAAACTTAACAAATTCATTTAGTACAAAAAAATTGTCTTCAAAATGAATCTGAAAATCAGATTTAAACGAAATTTCAAAACAAATCCTACAAACAAAATTCAATAGTTCAATCCTCAAATCTGAAAAATCAATTCTTGTTCAAAATCTACAACCCAAATTCAATCAAAATTCTGCAAAACTCAATGCATGTTTAAAATCTGCAAAAGAAAACCCAATTGCAAATTCTGTTTAAATCTGCAAACAAAAATTCAATCAGCAACTTCCACATCAAATTGCAAGTTCAACTTCAAATCTAAGCATATGAAGATGGGTAGCATGCAGTCTAAAATCAACTTTAGAAATCAAAACCTGGAAGTAAATTCATCAAGCAAATTGTAGAACAACTTCAACAAGCAGGTTCAACTTTCAAATGCAGCCTGAAATCAAGTTACTGGAAAATTGAAATTTGCATCTGGAATTGTTCTCTGCATCCTCAATTTAAATGTGAGTAAACTTCTTTATTTATAACGGTTTTTTTTTAAAATCAAGCTAAATAAAATTACCAGAACTCAAGTACTAGTTCACATAAATTAAAAACTGTTGGATGAAAACTGCTCTGTTCTTTTTATTTTTTTAGTGATTAACCTTACAATACTAAAGCCTATGTTATCTGTGCAAGTGAATTGATATTAATGAGCAAGCTTGTATTATTGAATTGGGATGATATATAAATATGTATATGTGTGTAGCTAATGCCAGAAACTATCTACATGCATGTCTCTGTTTTGAAACTCATATTTTAATTGAAATTCATTCCCCCTAGATTTGGTTCTCTGCTATCATTAATATGTAAGCAAAATGTGTATGTTTAGTATAGATTCAGATTTGTAAATCATAATTAAGCTAAGTTGAAAATTAAATTGTTGTCTTTGAAATAATACCGACAGTATTTGTTTCAAATAAGAAATATCAAACATCTGAAATTATTAAATCAAGCATATAAATCGACTACATGATTGAAGTCATGATTTTTAAAACAAAAATCACCTTTTTAAATTCACTAGGGAGTGAACATTTGCTGAGTTGAACCAAATTGGGTTTTTGGGATTATCTGATCATCTAGTAGATTTTGGAAGCCGTAATTCTTCCTGGAAGTGAAGTGTTGACTGGAGAGTGGAGGAAAATTAAGAGGAAGATGGCCCGAGAGTGGTGGCGATGACAGTAGGGGTTTTCAGGTTTGAACCCTAGTTTTTTTAGTGATCGAAGTTTTGTAACTTCTTGAACTCTGTGGTGATTCGAGTGATCTGAGGCTTTGGGGTTTGGCAGAGGGGGTATAGACGGAGCAATGGCCGGTGTTGAAGATGATCAGAAAGTCGGGATGGGTCGTCGCGAGGGTTGACAGGTTTGGGTATGTATCTTGGTGATGTTCCAGGTTGCTTGATTTTACTTGATCCTAATTTCAAGCTGCAGTGGGTTTGTTGATGGTCGTTATCAAGTCGAGGGATGGACGGCGTCTTGGAGGGGTTGGTGAGGGTAGCTGGAAGTCGCCGGAGCACTGGTGCATATGCACCGTGTATATTTGACTCTGGTGAACTTTGGGTTGTGCAGGTTTTTGTGACTCGAAGATACCCTCGCGTAGATTGTGTTATGACTCGAAGAAGGTAGGAGTTTAACTCGAAGTGTTTTATTGTGGTCTCGAGTATTGTTGAGTACAGGTTGAAAACCTGAGCAGGTTTGCTTTTTTTTTAAATTTGAAGGAAATTTAATTTTTAAAACAGGGATTTAAATTCAGGTGTAAGTTTGAATTTGATTCAAGTGAGATTTTGAACTCAAAGTTTAAAAACAAAGAATTTAAATTTAAGTAAGGTTTAAATTTAGATTTGAAACCAAGTGTAAATATAGTTTTCAAGTTTAGTTTGAATCCAAATTTTATTTAAAACAGTTTCTGTGAATTTTTAAAATGATAGACAAGTTTAAAATGTTTTAAAGTGGAATTTAAATATGAATTTGATTTCAAATAAAGGTTTAAATTTGAAAAAATTCTTTCCTTCAATATTTGAATTAAAATTATGATGTGTTTAACTTTAAATTGGAAAGTTAAAATAATCTATCTATTTTTAAAAGCTTGATTTCTTTAGTAAAATTAAGTAATTTAGATTTTTAAAATTTTCTTATATAAATAATGATGGTTCTTTACATTTAGGTTTATAAATTTATTTAAAATTTGGATAATGTTTAAATAGTTAAACATTTTAAATCTTAATTTTTTTAAATGGAAGTTGAATTTAATTTAGGAATGTACTGTTTTAAATACATTTGAATGTTAATAAGTCATTAATAAGTAAATGGATTATTTTGGAAATAATTAAGAAAATTAAGAATTTACTTATTTAATTGATTTTAATTAATGTTTTGGATTAATTTATAATTAGAGATGATTAATGAATAATTAATCTAAGATTAAATTTTCTTAAGTAAGTAATTAATGAAAATATTGTTAATTAAATAGGATAATTATCTAAGGATATAAATAATTAATTAATGTGATTAATTTTGATAAATTAATTAGATTAATTATTTGAAGATAATCAATTGAAATTTGTCAAGTATAATTACTTGATAAAAGTAATTAAGGGATTAATTACTTATTGTAATTAATTCTGATAATGTGTTTTGTTTAAATTAATTAATTTAGTTTAATTAATTTTAGAAATCATTTAATGATTTAATGATAGTAATTACTTAATGTAATTTATGGAGCAGGATTACTTAGAGAAGTAATAAATACTGGATTGTAATTATGGAGAGATGTTTTATTTTAATAAGTAATTTGGATAAATTACTTTTGCAATTAATCAAGGGATTAATTAATGAAGATAATTAGTTATGGAATAATTACTTTGTTAATGAGTAATTAAGGGTAATTAATTACTGGATTAATATTAATTAAGGTGATTAATAATTGTAACTTAATTACTAAATGTAATTAATTTTAATAAAGTAATTAGTTTAAATATAGATTAGAGATCATAAATTAATATAATTAATGATGTAATTAAGAATTGTTTAATTAAGTAATAATTAATTAATTAAGTGATTAATTAATATAATTAATTAAGGATAAATGTAATTAATTATAGTTAATTAATAAATGAAGTAATTAAATGTTAATTACTTATGATTAAGGTTAATTAATTTTGTGAAATTAATTTAAGACTAATTACTTATTGTAATTAGTGAATGATTAATCATAGATGTTTAATCAAGTTGAATACTTAATGAATGATTAATTAACTAGGTTGATTAATCAATGGATATATAAGCAGGATTTATAGATGAGTAATTAATTTAATTTATTTTAAACTAATTAGAGATAGAAGTAATTAATTTAATTCATTTTAAATTAATTACAGATGATGGATAATAAATCTTTGCTTATGGATGATATTGATTGGATGGATGTGCTCTCAATAATGAGATGAGTAGTATCTGTATGATATGGATGCTTAGTTATAGTATGATAATATGGATTATTTGGTTGTGATGATTGTCTGTTGTGATGATTATCTGTTGTGATAATGTTATGGGTTATCTGTTATGATGAGAATGTGATTATCTATTGTGATATATGATTTATCTATCTGTGTGTAAATAGATAATGATGAATTGAATTAATTGTTCAAACTAAATTCACTTGCACATTAAGATGGTGTTTGGATTTCGATGAGACCGGGAGAATTCCGAAAACCACATTGATCCAAATTAAACGTTAGGTCGTGAATCTCAAGTGAAGAGTGAAGACGTGAGGTGTAAGAACAATACGTCAGTATAACTCTGTGGATGATTCCGTAATGAGTTTGACGGAATAGTACTTATAGGCTCGAGATGGTGATTCAGAGTGCAAGGGTTATCGTCGTTAACTCTGAGGGTGATTCCAAAATGAGTGTAATGAGATAATGTCTTCGGTTTCGTTCGAACCCAGAACGAACTTGTATGGATTGAATGCTTTCAGAACATCGTCAGGTGGACGATGAGCATTCTAAGATAGTTGTGTTCTATAAAGGTAATCGCAGCCTCAAGCCTCATCAACCGAGAATGGCTAAAACATGAGAGGTCCCTTTTATTCGGCTGTGTGGACGGTTGTGAGCTCCAACCGTCGGGGTGGTCTTGTTTGGAACTGTTCAGTAAGGAATGTTTCCGGCCTTGTGTTGCAGGGGAGCGGGCGTACTCCTCGGTACGGTGATCTAGGCCACGTACTATGACGGGCGGTACCCCAGTAGCCCTGCCATTGATGGAATCCAAAATCCAATAAGTGCCTGTACTGTTTTGATTGTGCCCAACTATGTTGGAACGTGAGATGTAAGCATTCCAGCTATTTCTGTATTTTATTTTGAAAACCCTAGACACTATTATAATATCACTGGATTTCCTATCAAATGTTTTGGTTAGCGTAAGGTAAAAACTTTTCCATGTTTATGTGTGGGAAGTCTTACGTGATACCTTTTGCTTTCAAAGGATTTTCTAAAGTTAAGAAACTTTTAAACCCATTTACTCACACCAGACCCCTGTCCGACCCGAGTGTTTATTTTCTGTTTTATTAAACTCTTGGGTACTCATATTTCGTATGAGTAGTCAAGTGATTCAGGATTGCTTTGACGAGTTTTGGAGGAGATAATGGAGCAGGAGGCTTCATCGTGTAGATATATATAGTGGTTCCACTGTGTTTGAGTTGCATCTGTTTCCTCTGATGTACTTGAATTGTAATTGCTAGACAGATCTTTATAACTGTCTAGTTTGTGTTGTATTAGCTGTATAACTCTGATGTATATGATACTATGTAAAGTTTTATGTGATATATTATAATTTATTCAATTTTGCTGTGAGATTCTGATGTTGTCTGTTGCTTTCTTTTCTTTCTTTTCTCCTTTCTATCACTTTCTTTCTTCTTAATGATGCGTCTTCTATGGAATGAAAGGCGGGTCGTTACATTGTGGTATCAGAGCTCTAGGTTGAGCGAATGCCTAGAGTTTGGAGTGGTTTCCTTCTTGAGAGAACGTATTTGTAATTTTGAATATATATATATATATTTCTACCTATTAGATTGGGTTACCCTTTCAGGTTTTCCAATATAAGTGATAAAGGTAGATAGGGTAGTAGCGTGTGTAACACAACTACCAATGGTTGGAGTCCGAGTGTTTGAGGTTGGAAGTGATCTGCTAGAGCAGTATTGGGCATCTTGAGTAGTTTGGCAGTTTGGTGTAAAGGATTTCACAGATCTGTGAAGGAAATCTTTTCAAGATTCGGAGTTCATCTTTGGATTGTAAGTTTGGTTGCAATCGTGCAAATGGATTTTCTCGAGTCTGGATCAGTTTGGAGTACTGAAGCCAGCAATGGTATTTTGGCAACTTTAGGAAGGAGTTCTGTCTGTATTTGAGTTTGAGACTCAGTTTGGAAGAGTGTTTTGTGCTTGGTTTGAAGTCGAGTTTCCTGAGGGATATCTGTCTACTGAAGGCTCTATTGAGGAAGTGGCTGGTGTAGCTTTGAGGTTCGATGAGCTTTTGGATAAGAATGTCTTTGGCAGCAGTAGCAGAAGTGAGTGGCCTGTTTCTTCGATGGTTCAAAAGTCTCTGTGATTCTTGTGTCAGTAGACCAAGCAGATGATGAAGCTTGTCCATTTCTTCTGGAAGGTCAGCTGGGTATGATGTTTGTGGTTGGAGATGGACCACTAGTTTCTTCTTTTGGTTATAAGGCTTTAGCTGTTCTGATTGTAGAAGGAGAACGATTTCTTGGAATCTGAACTGAGTGGAATCGCAAAAGTGACTTGCGATGGTTCAGAAGTTCTCTGAGTAATCTTTGTTTGGATTGAAGCGTTCCTAGTGGATGTTTGATTTATCGGAGTGGTTTGGTATTTTTCGGATATCTTCAAAGGAATTCAGATTTGCATCCGCATCAGGAGATTGAGTTATGTATCGACTTGGTTCTTGGAACTTTACCGCTGGTTCAGCTTAGTAGGAGGACTCTTTGCGAGGGAGAGATCTGTTTAAGCTGGCAGGATTGATCGGATCTTAAATTCTGGTTGAATTTTTTCTTTGATGTTTGTGACCAAATTGGATAGGTCACTGAGATTTTATGAAATTTGATGAACAATGTTTCCGGAGTAAGTTGATCAAGTCTATACTTGTGTTCATCAACAGCATTCTCAAATCAGAGTTGTGCAGTGGAAGCATAGGGCAGCTATTCCAGAATAGAAGCAGCACCCGATTCTTTGGAATTTGTGTTTTGTCTTGGGTCAGAGGATTTCTATAGGAAATTCATTTTGGATCTGGAGACTTGGATGTCTTGTGCATCTGTTCTGTTTTTCCGGATAGGAGTAGTGTGTTTGAAGTCTTCTGATATCTGTAGTAGAATTTGTGGGGTGGATTTTGATGGATATTGAGAGAACTATTTTGTTGAGTAGGATCTGGAGATCGTTTATTTCTTGTCCAGATTTGTTCCGTAAAGCATCTGTGAAGATTTGATTGATCTAGAAGGTTGAAGGCAGCCCAGGATCGACAGGAGAGATTTGTGGATAAGTGTATTGGATCTTTCTATTTTTCTCTCTCAAGAGTTTAGTATTTGGTCTACACGATTGAATTGCCAGTTTGGATGTTTGGAATTTGTTATGTTTTTCACGTATCTCTGAGGAAGTACGTGTATGGTTTATCACTGGTCTTAGAATCAGTAGTTCTGGGAGATTTGGAAGTTGATTAGGACTTGTCTATGGTCCGGTGTTCTGTTTAGATTTGTAGATCCAGATATATAGGAGCTCTAGATCTGTGTGGTGTAGCTAGTTTATATTCTGTAGAGCGAGTGTCCCGGTGTTTGCACCCGGGAAAACTTTAGGGAATTCTATCCAGAATTTTGTCTGGATAATTAGAATTGTTTGTTTGAATTAGTTGCTATGGTTGCTAGTATTTGGTTGATAACATTTGTTTGCTATTTTAAAATTAAAATCTGTATGGGATTATTAAATTACCTTTGCTTTTAAATTTCGGGGACGAAATTCTTTTAGGGGGAGGAATGTAATGTCCCGGAAATTTGGGCAATATTTATTTAATAATTTCATTAATAATTATTTTAAAATGTGAAATATTGATTTAATAATCTAATTCAAACAGAATTATCTTTTGAAAATTAACAATTATTTAATTTGTCTAATGATATTCTTTTCAAAATTTATAATAATGATAATTTAATTTGAAAATCTTATTGTTTTCAAATGTTAAAAATATTTAAGTAATAAAAATATCTTTCCAAGTTGATTCAAAGATATTTTATTTATAATGTGTATATATGTATACATTATAAATAGGAGTTTTGATTTTAACTCAAATTTAAATCTAATAAGAATATTTTCTAATTATTATATATAAATTATGAATTAATTAAACTAATTGAAATTAGTATTGAAACTTTTCAAAAGTTAATTTATAAATCTAACTTATATTTTAAAAATTAAAGAAATAAGTAAAAATCTATTTTGTTTATAAATATAATAGTTTAAATTGTGAATTATAATAAAAGTTTATTTTGTTTTATTTTAAAAATTGTTTTTCTTTTTGAAATAAGATTTAGTTCAATTATGTTAAAGTATAATATTTTAGTTTAAACTTTGGAATAAAATGTAATTCAACATTCCTTTTTCTTTTAAAATTTTCTCTTTTAAAATTTAGCTTTAAAAAAAATATTATTTTAAAATATTCAAGTAAACATTAAAATGTGTAAAGGTAATTCATTTGTAATCATTTAAAGGCTAAATATAAATAAAACATATAAAACATCTTAAATTAAATTAGAAATGGTTTTAGAAGTATTTAAAAAAAAAATTAAACAAAGAAATTTATCTTTATATTAAAATCATACATGTGTTAAGCATTCATATTTTAAAGAGGACACTTGTAATTAATCTTCAAACTTAAGTAACAAGTGGCAATACTAAATCATTATTGAAATTAATTATTTCAGATAAGAAACTTAACAAATTCATTTAGTTCAAAAAAATTGTCTTCAAAATAAATCTGAAAATCAAATTTAAAGGAAATTTCATAACAAATCCTATAAACAAAATTCAATAGTTCAATCTTCAAATCTGAAAAATCAATTCTTGTTCGAAATCTACAACCCAAATTCAATCAAAATTCTGCAAAACTCAATGCATGTTTAAAATCTGCAAAAGAAAACCCAATTGCAAATTCTGTTTAAATCTGCAAACAAAAATTCAATTTGCAACTTCCACATCAAATTGCAAATTCAACTTCAAATCTAAGCAGATGAAGATGGGTAGCATGCAGTCTAAAATCAACTTCAGAAATCAAAACCTGGAAGTAAATTCATCAAGCAAATTATAGAACAACTTCAACAAGCAGGTTCAACTTTCAAATGCAGCCTCAAATCAAGTTACTGGAAAAATGAAATTTGCATTTGGAATTGTTCTCTGCATCCTCAATTTAAATGTGAGTAAACTTCTTTATTTAAACAGTTTTTTTTTTAAAATCAAAGCTAAATAAAATTTCCAAAACTCAAGTACTAGTTCACATAAATTAAAAACTGTTGGATGAAAACTGCTCTGTCCTTTTTTTTTTTAGCGATTAACCTCACAATACTAAAGCCTATGTTATCTGTGCATGTGAATTGATATTAATGAGCAAGCTTGTATTATTGAATTGGGATGATATATATGTGTGTAGCTGATGCCAGAAACTATTTACATGCCTGTCTCTATTTTGAAACTCAGATTTTAATGGAAATTCATTCCCACTGGATTTGGTTCTCTGCTAGCATTAATATGTAAGTAAAATGTGTATGTTTAGTATAGATTCAGATTTGTAAATCATAATTAAGCTAAGTTGAAAATTAAATTATTGTCTCTGAAATAATACAAACAGTATTTGTTTCAAATGAGAAATATCAAACATCTGAAATTATTAAATTAAGCATATAACTTGAATACATGATTGAAGTCAAGATTTTTAAAACAAAAATCACCTTTTTAAATTCACTAGGGAGTGAACATTTGCTGAGTTGAACCAAATTGGGTTTTTGGGATTATCTGATCATCTAGTAGATTTTGGAAGCCGTAATTCTTCCTGGAAGTGAAGTGTTGACTGGAGAGTGGAGGAAAATTAAGAGGAAGATGGCCAGAGAGTGGTGGCGATGGCAGTAGGGGTTTTCAGGTTTGAACCCTAGTTTTTTTAGCGATCGAAGTTTTGTAACTTCTTGAACTCTGTGGTGATTCGAGTGATCTGAGGCTTTGGGGTTTGGCAGAGGGGGTATAGATGGAGCAATGGCCAGAGTTGAAGATGATCAGAAAGTCGGGATGGGTCGTCACGAGGGTTGACAGGTTTGGGTATGTGTCTTGATGATGTTCCAGGTTGCTTTATTTTACTTGATCCTAATTTCAAGCTGCAGTGGGTTTGTTGATGGTCGTTATCAAGTTGAAGGATGGACGGCGTCTTGGAGGGGTTGGTGAAGGTAGCTGGAAGCCGCCGGAGCACTGGTGCATATGCACCGTGTATATTTGACTCTGGAGAACTTTGGGTTATGCAGGGTTTTGTGACTCGAAGATGCCCTCGTGTAGATTGTGTTATGACTCGAAGAAGGTAGGGGTTTAACTCGAAGTGTTTTGTTGTGGTCTCGGGTATTGTTGAGTACGGGTAGAAAACCTGAGCAGTTTTTTTTTTAAATTTGAAGGAAATTTAATTTTTAAAATAGGGATTTAAATTCGGGTGTAAGTTTGAATTTGATTCAAGTGAGCTTTTGAATTCAAAGTTAAAATATGTAGAATTTAAATTTAAGTAAGGTTTAAATTTAGATTTGAAACCAAGTGTAAATATAGTTTTCAGGTTTAGTTTGAATCCAGATTTTATTTAAAATAGTTTTTGTGAATTTTTAAAATGATAGACAAGTTTAAAATGTTTTAAAGTGGAATTTAAATATGAATTTGATTTCACATAAAGGTTTAAATTTGAAAAAAAATCTTTCCTTCAATATTTGAATTAAAATTATGATATGTTTAACTTTAAATTGGAAAGTTAAAATAATCCATCTATTCTTAAAAGCTTGATTTCTTTTAGTAAAATTAAGTAACTTAGATTTTTAAATTTTTCTTATATAAATAATGATGGTTCTTTACTTTTAGGTTTATAAATTTATTTAAAATTTGGATAATGTTTAAATAGTTAAACATTTTAAATCTTAATTTTTTTTAAAATGGAAGTTGAATTTAATTTAGGAATGTATTGTTTTAAATACATTTGAATATTAATAAGTCATTAATAAGTAAATGGATTATTTTGGAAATAATTAAGAAAATTAAGAATTTACTTATTTAATTGATTTTAATTAATGATTTGGATTAATTTATAGTTAGAGATGATTAATGAGTAATTAATCCAAGATTAATTTTCTTAAGTAAGTAATTAATGAAAATATTGTTAATTAAATAAGATAATTATCTAAGGATAATTAAATAATTAATTAATGTGATTAATTTTGATAAATTAATTAGATTAATTAATTGAAGATAATCAATTGAAATTTGTCAAGTATAATTACTTGATAAAAGTAATTAAGGGATTAATTACTTATCGTAATTAATTCTGATAATATGTTTTGTTTAAATTAATTAATTTAGTTTAATTAATTTAAGAAATCATTTAATGATTTAATGATAGTAATTACTTAATGTAATTTATGGAGCAGGATTACTTAGAGAAGTAATAATTACTGGATTGTAATTATGGAGAGATGTTTTATTTTAATAAGTAATTTGGATAAATTACTTTTGCAATTAATCAAGGGATTAATTAATGAAGATAATTAGTTATGGAATAATTACTTTGTTAATGAGTAATTAAGGGTAATTAATTACTGGATTAATATTAATTAAGGTGATTAATAATTGTAACTTAATTACTAAATGTAATTAGTTTTAATAAAGTAATTAGTTTAAATATAGATTAGAGATCATTAATTAATATAATTAATGATGTAATTAAGAATTGTTTAATTAAGTAATAATTAATTAATTAAGTGATTAATTAATATAATTAATTAAGGATAAATGTAATTAATTATAGTTAATTAATAAATGAAGTAATTAAATGTTAATTACTTATGATTGAGGTTAATTAATTTTGTGAAATTAATTTAAGACTAATTACTTATTGTAATTAGTGAATGATTAATCATAGATGTTTAATCAAGTTGAATACTTAATGAATGATTAATTAACTAGGTTGATTAATCAATGGATATATAAGCAGGATTTATGGATGAGTAATTAATTTAATTTATTTTAAACTAATTAGAGATAGAAGTAATTAATTTAATTCATTTTAAATTAATTACAGATGGTGGATAATAAATCTTTGCTTATGGATGATATTGATTGGATGGATGTGATCTCAATAATGAGATGAGTAGTATCTGTATGATATGGATGCTTAGTTATAGTATGATAATATGGATTATTTGGTTGTGATGATTGTCTGTTGTGATGATTATCTATTGTGATAATGTTACGGGTTATCTGTTTTGATGAGAATGTGATTATCTATTGTGATATATGATTTATCTATCTGTGTGTAAATAGATAATGATGAATTGAATTAATCGTTCAAACTAAATTCACTTGGACATTAAGATGGCGTTTGGATTTCGATGAGACCGGGATCGGATTTCCAAATTTGGAATTCCGAAAACCACATCGATCCAAATTAAATGTTAGGTCGTGAATCTCAAGTGAAGAGTGAAGACTTGAGGTGTAAGAACTATACGTCAGTATAACTCTGTGAGTGATTCCGTAATGAGTTTGACGGAATAGTACTTATAGGCTCGAGATGGTGATTCAGAGTGCAAGGGTTATCGTCGTTAACTCTGAGGGTGATTCCAAAAATGAGTGTAACGAGATAATTCCTTCGGTTTCGTTCAAACCCGGAACGAACTTGTATGGAGTGAATGCTTTCAGAACATCGTCAGATGGACGATGAGCATTCTAAGATAGATGTGTTCTATAAAGGTAATCGCAGCCTCAAGCCTCATCAACCGGGAATGGCTAAAACATGGGAGGTGAAGCAAGGCTTCGTGGGTAGCCCCCACTAGAGAGTGAGATTTACCCCTGTCTAGAGGTCCCTTTTATTCGGTTGTGTGGACGGTTGTGAGCTCCAACCGTTGGGGTGGTCTTGTTCGGAACTGTTCAGTAAGGAATGGTTCCGGACTTATGTTGCAGGAGAGTGGGCGTACTTCTCGGTACGGTGATTTAGGCCACGTACTGTGACGGGCGATACCATAATAGCCCTGCCATTGATGGAATCCAAAATCCAATAAGATCCTGTACGGTTTTGATTGTGCCCAACTATGTTGGAACGTGAGATATAAGCATTCCAGCTATTTCTGTATTTTATTTTGAAAACCCTAGACACTATTATAATATCACTGGATTTCCTATCAAATGTTTTGGTTAGCGTAAGGTAAATTTTTTTCCATGTTTATGTGTGGGAAGTCTTACGTGATACCTTTTGTTTTCAAAGGATTTTCTAAAGTTAAGCAACTTTTATACCCGTTTACTCACACTAGACCCCTGTCTGACCCGAGTATTTATTTTCTGTTTTATTAAACTCTTGGGTACTCATATTTCGTATGAGTAGTCAAGTTATTCAGGATTGCTTTGACGAGTTCTGGAGGAGATAATGGAGCAGGAGGCTTCAGCGTGTAGATATATATAGTGGTTCGGCTGTGTTTGAGTTGTATCTGTTTCATCTGATGTACTTGATTGTAATTGCTAGACAGATGTTTATAACTGTCTAGTTTGTGTTGTATTAGCTGTATAACTCTGATGTATATGATACTATGTAAAGTTTTACGTGATATATTATAATTTATTCAATTCCGCTGTGAGATTCTGATGTTGTATGTTGCTTTCTTTTCTTTCTTTTCTCTTTTCTATCCCTTTCTTTCTTCTTAATGACGCGTTTTCTATGGAATGAAAGGCGGGTCGTTACAGCGCTGAACGGTAATTGGAACTATTTGCCCATCTCCAGGAGATGGAAGTGTTGCGAAAGTAATGATGGTAGATGTGGGGATCTGAAGCTGGGGCATATCGGGATCGTACCTATCAGAAGTAGTGGCAAAAGTGGGCGTTGGAGTTTCAGATGTCGGAGTAACGACGGGTTAAGAACTGGCCATCATAAAAGTGCAAGTCTCCACTTAGGGTTACTCAAGGATAGGAGCAGAAACATCTTGGAAAATTCCTTTGAGCTGGACTAAGTCGGAACCTCTATGGATGTCTATGTAGAAGTTTGAGCAGCCTATTTTGCCTGGCCCTTGACTATGGCCTCTAGATCTTGTTTGTCAAATAGAAGGGCTTTCAGTACCTCTTTATTAAAAGTCTCTCCTAACTTTTCCCAATGGATGATTTCATAATCAACCTCTATGAGGGTATCGAGTTGACTCCATTTGCCAATTGGCTTCAATGTTGACTATGTGACCAACACCGCCTCGCAAGTGACCTCGGGTGTTAACTAATGTTCGATATCATAAATCATCGCTTAAAGTGTCTATAATTACAAAATATTTTTATTACTTTTAAAGAAAATCCATTACTATATCAAAATAATTTATAGTTTCTCATCTCAAAACATTTACCAAAAATATCTTTCCAAATAATAATTTTCATTTCAAATATATACATTTTAATTTCAAACTACTTTATATAATTTATCAAAACACTATTTGATTCTTCTTTCAAATATAGCTGACAATATTTCTCTAATATACAACTTTATCATCAAAACTTATTTTCCACCCTTACAACCATTCTCTTCAAAACTTTCACCTTTTAAAACAATTATCTTCTTCAAATGATTACTATTATTATTATTATTATTATTATTATTATTATTATTATTTATTACTCAAAATATTTAATCCTTTCAGTACCTTGAAATCTTTTCGAAACATTTTAATCCTATCAAAATATTGAAATTTCTACAAAACAATGTGTCCAAATGTCTTATTCTACTGTTTAGGAATTCCTATCAACAACGATGGCCAGACGTATCGATCAAAATTCTTAAAACACTCAATGGACAAACTAACACAAACCTTACATCAACATTTTCTTTAAATATAATTTGCACAGGTCCAAAAATAATATTTTTTTATAAAATAATTGCTTTCTCGTATTTCAAAACGCGATTAAATATCACATTTGTATACATATACTTTATTAGAGATCTCTAGTTAAAACACTTGCCTACTTTTATAAAAAACATTTTTCCTTAATTCAATATATATATATATATATATGTATTACGAGTTAAAAGATTTTTGTCTAAGACATATGCTTGCTTATATTGAAATAATTATAAATACCCTCTATATACATATTTAAAAATAAATCACTTTCAACATTTTAAGCATCGCACAACATCAAGCAAACATCACATTTAAATTCATCTTACAATTTTAATTAATAGTATAAATATAAATAATATATTATTTTACATAAAATATAATTTCTAAAATTTGTAGTGGTAAATTCTCCCTTGAAGATGCCATAAGATTTTAATATCAATAGCTACAAATATAATGCAAACAATCATTAATCAATCAAGCATATCAAAGAAACAAACATCATATGCCTTCAGTGGAAAGTAATTCATCTACTTCCACTGCGCACTCCAATCAACAACGGATTAGAATATCAAAAATCAATATCAAGCTACCATAGGTCTGAAGTTCATCAACAAAGCCCAACTTTATCGATCGGACAGTCACTTCTACCTTCACTATCTTTATCGATCGCTCTATATCTCATATAGAGTCTAATTCTTGTAAGATAGAAGAGATAAATATTACATGGTAAGAAAATACAAATACGTCCATCTATGATTATCCCGGTAACCACCATAAAAAAGTAATAGATATACTCATATTTTCCTACCTATAGGTTAACCACCCAACACACCCATAGGGACAGGGACTCTAAGTCTCTACTAAGGTAACGACTCATGTCTCTTACAGACAATGTACTGCTCTGATCTTGGTTTTGATACCAACTGTAACACCCCACCTCTGTACTCATACTATCTAAGAGAATACAGAGAATGGGGCAATATTAGGCTATCATAGGGGAATATTCCCTTTGGCTAACACTAGTACATGCTCAAAATCGAATAAATAACTCACTAATACGTACACAGTATTGGCACAAAGCAATAGACTTGTGTGTTTCCAAGATAGAACAATACATCATATAAACAAATAATATAAACAAAATAGAGTCAACAACGCAGCGATAATATATAATAGAAATAAACACATTACCAAATGGGAGAAAGTGAAAAAAATACCCACAATCTCAAAAATAAATACAGTGCATGAGTTCAGTATATAATACAAAGTCATACATGCATGAAATCTCGTAATACATAATGATATATCATAATATTCTACCCTCCATCTAAGCCCAGCATCCAGAAACTGGACATCTTCTTCCTGAACCTAAAATGTCTCGAACTGACCTGAATATTATATAAATAACACACGGGTTAGACTACGTCTAAAATGTTGATGTATATCACAATAATAGCACCGCAACACAAAACAATGGACAAGTAATATCATCCATCTAAAATTCAAATTAAATTACATAGCAAGTATATATAAAGTCATATGGGTGAAACAATATATATATATATATATATATATATATATATATAATACCATTAGGTACAAGAGATCACAAACTATATAGTGTTGGATCGAATTAACCTAGAGGAGGGTGAATAGGGTTTATTGTAAATTCATAAGAATAATAAAAATCATAGCATAGATTTTCAGGTAAATACAAGAATAAAATAAACACGCAAATTTATCCATCTTCGGCAAAAATGTGCCTACTACTGCCCCCAAGCTACTAAGATTAAATAATCGAATGCTTGCAAATATCATATAAACTTGCGACTATCACTAACTTGATTTTTTTAATCCTAAGCCTAGAAACCCCATCTCAACTTTGTCCCTAAGTTGAGAATTTCTTGAACTATAGTTCAATCGTAGTTAAAAACTAGAGTATCTAAAGTAAAATATAAAATACAATATAAAATAAACAAGGAAGCCCTAAAATATATAATTAAAATCGGCCCAAACAAAATGATGTCTACAAATATAATTAGCCTAATTTCCTTTAGTAAAGCCGACCCCTTTTTCCTTTTATTTTCTCTTTAGGATTTCTTTCTTCCTTCAATTTCTAAAAGCCGCCAATTTGAAAATTGATAGACAAATTTTTGCCTTTATGTCCTTGTCGCTTAATCTCTTCAATAGCCTGGCGATTGATGTATACAACTGCTTCCTTGTCGAGAACTTTCGCAGTTAATAATTGGTATGATTTTTATTTTTGGATTTATTTTTTTCAAACTTGATTGTGTAATTTGTTGATGATGAATTTGTTTTTATAGTGGATGATTAGAGAAAAATCTTCCTATATTTTCATATGTTTTGAAATTTTTAGATTTGAAAATTTTAATTTTTGAACTCTGGCTTTATTTTTGTATTTTGATTTGTTTACGTGGCATTTTGATCTTGATTTATATTATGATGTCTACGGCCTGAGATTTTTGACTTGTTTAGCATTTTTGCTTCGACTTTGAATTTTTCAATGTTGGTTATTTCCTTATGTAAATGTTGATGCATGTATCTTGTATCTCCTAGTTCTATGTTGAATTTCCTCGTGTATCTTTCTAGAATGCATTTTCTATTTTGGAAAACTTGCAGCATGGTACACTATTGCATCATGTCATTCTTTTTGTTGTTGTTTACATTACTATGCGTTACTGTGTTATGACATTGCATTTCGTTTTGAGTACTTGCTTATGTGCATGACTTGACTGTGCTGTTGCATCTCTTAGTTGTGTACATCTTTATATTGAGCCTGTGTGTGTTGCTGCCTTTGTTTGGCGGATTGACTTCGAGCTTGCTTGTGTGGGCATGTGCTTCCTTGTATAATTGTGTTGCCAGTGCATACTTTGCCGAGTACTTTTTGAGTTGTGCACATTTACGTTGATTTACTATGTGTTTCTGAACCACACTGTATACACGACCTTCTGCCTTGTGTGCTTGATTTTGTATGCGTTTGCTCTTGAACTTAGCTGTATTGTACCTGACCTTTTATATGCTGTGTTGTACGTGTCCTTGTGTATATGCAACTTGCCCTTTACTAGCCTGGTTTTTTTTTCTGAGACTGTTTTTGGATTGCCATATCGTGTATGCTTGTATGCCTTGAGATACTCTTTCTATACATATTTACATGTATACACAAACAAATACATATACACACACATGTGTGTGCATTGTTGTGTTGAGCTATCTGTTTGCTTGAGTTCTTGTATTTTGCATGCTTTCACTTTGAACACTGATTTGTGACGGTGCACCTGCACTAGCTGTGTGTTTCTATTTGAGCGTACTTTGACCTTTACTGGGTCTAGCTTGTATGAGCACTCGCACTTGAACCTTTTTTGCATTTAGCCTATATGCGCACTAGCACTTGAACCTAATCCGTGTTTAGCCTTGTGTACACTCCACTTGCTAGTCCTGCATGTGTGAACCTACTATTGTGCTCGAGATTGAGTTTCTTGATTTTTCTTTTGTCATATGCACATGTTGTGTGCTATGCACTTATATTTTAGACTTGAATTTATACAAAATATATTTTGTAGCTTGTGTTTTGTGAATGTGTACAAGTTTGATACGTGCATATGTGCAAATACATCGTCTATTGAAAATAAAGTGCTTGAAATTAATGTGCTTTGTTTTCTTTCCATGGCTTTCCCTACCATGTGCATAGTTTCATGCATATAACATCCGAGGTCGACCTTACTGGTGTGTGATGTGAGCTTGATTTTAATGAGCTTTATTTTTTCAAGTTGTATGGCCTTAAGGGATGTATAATAATGCACCATGCATGCCTTAAGTTGCTTATGCACATTAATGACTTGACTTTAAATTTCTATCCCGTATAAACATGTTGCACTAGTCCTTTTATATACCAATTGTTGTAACGATCCGATTTTTTCAACCATTCACATCCTCACATGACGGATTTGAATTGCTCAAAATACCAGACTGTTAATTTATATTTGAAAAAACTCAGCATATACAGTAAATAAATAAATCACAGAATCACAGACATGGAGTAATATAACAATAATGCAGCGGAAACAAAAGATAGCACTTCATGAAGCTACTATATACATATCAGAGTTAAATAAGATATAATAGAAGTTTCAAATACAATAGTCAAATACAAGATCAGAATACATCACTAGAATCAACTGAATATCTGAAAGCTGGATAGATAGCTGGATCTTCAAGCAAAACTCGAACTCCAAAGGTGAGTCTCAAAAGATGAACCACTCAGTCTGACCGGGCGTAAAACAAAACACAAAACACTCGATTCGGGATTAACATTCTTATATAAATAAATCCAACTCAAGTGAAATAACAACTGAAATACAAATAACTCAAAGGATGTTTGGGATAACCATCCTCTAAGGATCCGTTAAACTATCTACTATGTAGTAATATATGCTATTATAATAATGTCTAATAGTAAGGTAAACTTACTTAAAAATAGCGCTAAGGCTTTACATTTTCCACCTTAACACATTGCCAATAGTCTATACAGTACCCTCGTACCTCCAAATCTGGAGGCTACCACAAATACTCTATAGGTATGACACAAATCAAAACTCGTACAAGGCGCGCTAGGGTAGGTGACACGGCACAACTAGGCAATGTCAGAGTAGATATACCAATTACGCATCCGGGCTAGTGGTAATGCACAGCCGCAGCTACCGTCCACCTCGAGCCACACTCCCAAATCAAAAATCAAAAATCAAAAGTGACCACCAAATCAATCACAAAGGCAGAATATAATATCGAAAGAGTGTGTCCGATCAAAGAAGCTACCTCATTGGCCCGAGAATCGCTCATGTTTTAGCCACCTTATGCCAACTCACGAGAATCGGGTCCACGTATATACCTCAATAAGACGTCGCCACCATCCTACTTCATTCTAGAATCTCCACCGCGTACATGGTTGTTAAAGTGGTTTTCGGAGTTAGCGAAGAGTATAACAACTTCCAATCCCAATCTCTTTAACAATCGAACGTTATTTTAATACCGCGGTCATTTTCAAATAGTATATACTTCAAAATCAAAATATCATTGCCATTTCGAAACCATATCAATACGATATCATTTCCATTTCAAATTTATATTTTTTTTCAAAATCATAGCACATTCAGAGTTTTAACTTTCTAAACCAAACACTTGAAATTATAATACTTTCAAAACATAATACTTTGAAATTAATAGATTTGAAAACATAACTTCCACCACTTAAACAGTTTAGATATTAAAATAGTATATATAATAAAATATATTATAAAGTAAAATAGTTTCCTCAAGATTCCACAAATCAATTTCAAATCAACTCAAATTCCAAAAATTCAAATTTAATCAAATCTCAAATCATCCATTTCAATTCAATTTGGTTTCTAAATAAACTATTTCAATCTATATCGATTTCAAAACAGATTTGAACCTCAAATAAACCATTTCAAAATATATATTTCAAAGCTTTAAATATTCTATAATTTCAATATCATTTAAATAAAACTCAAACTTGAAATATTTTTTTATCACTTTAAACCAACATCAAGTTATGAAATCCTATCCTTTAAAATCTCAAATTCAATAAGCTCCAAATCGATTTTAATTAAATATAATTCTAAATTAAATCAATTTCAAATCAATTTCAAATCCATCTTCTCAACCTTAATTTATTAAAATCATTATAAACTCTATATTAAAATATAATTTAAATAAATAATTAACCATATTATATTTTAATGAAATCAAACTTCATTATTAAACTTATTTTATATTAAACAAATTTATACATAGATTAAATTTAAGAATTTAACTATGTATAAAAAAATACAGGGAATTAGGCTGAAGGAAAAACCTGAGAACACTTTTAGTCTGAAGGACAGAAGTTTTAAAATTTAGTCTGAAGGACAAAAAATGATATATTCATATATCATTGCACATCCATAATGCTATATTCATATAGCATTACACAGCTGCTTGTTTGTGTATGCAGAAACTTATAAAATTGTGTTGTATATAGCATTATAGATGTGTAATGCTATATGAATATAGCATTATGGATGTGTAATGCTATATGAATATATCATTTTTTGTCCTTCAGGCTAAATTTTAAAACTTCTGTCCTTCAGACTAAAAGTGTTCTCAGGTTTTTCCTTCAGCCTAATTCCCTCTAAAAAAATATTTATATAATATCAAAATTAAATATTAATTAAACCATGTATTTCTTTCCCAAACCATAGAAACCCTTTTCAAAATATTTGTATATATAGACCAGCGGTGTCTGTATACAATTTTCTATATGGTTAAGTGATACGGATATTTATCATTTCAATCCATAATTTATATATATACGGGTATATATCATTTCAGCCCACAATCCCAAATTCAATTCAATGAAAATCGCTTCGGTATATCATTTCAACACATAATGATTTTCTCCTATTCTACAGATTGTTCGGATATGTATCATTTCAACCCATTGTTTGTTCTATACTAACAAGGAACTTGCAGAGTGATAACAGATATGATAATAATATAACAGGCATATATCATCAGTGTAAATAACATATAATGGTGTCAGATGTCACAGGTGAACAGATACATATAAGCATGTATATAAATATAAATAACTAACATCAGCATATTTCAATTGTCATTTCAATTGAAATCAAATTTAATAGATATAAGAACGTTAATCGTGAGTGGTTGCTCACCTTTCGAGGCTAGAAGAATTCGACGATCCAATAAGATACGAGTTGAATTGTGAACCAGCCAATCGACCAATCCAACTACAAATCTTGAAGCGAAGAAAATGGAATCGAGATTAACGAAACAAAGCTGAAATTAAAACCCGATGAAAACAAATCAAAATCAATTGGATATAACAGAAATTGAGGTGCATAGTATATTATTTTTCCTTAAATCAAAATTAAATTCAAGAATATATATACATTTTAAATCAATATTAAATTTTTATATATATATCAAAACCGAAACATATATATATCTCAAGATCATTATAAAATTTAACATATATACTAAAATATATATACATATATTATATATATATATACAATACGTGAAATCATCCCAAAAACTAATATCCTATATGTATACCTACAATTTTGTACACGTACCCTTCAAATATGCATATCTCTTCAAATACATGCAGTACTCTAACAATATACAATAAAATAAGCTCTGTATATACATAAGCTTACCTAGTAAAACAAAACAAAATAATGATAATAATATAAACTAACATATATTAAAGTAACTTGCAAAATGACATAAGCAAACAAGTATATATATATATATATATATATATACAGAATAGCTAATAAAAATCATTATATATTCATACGAGACAAAAATACTAACATACATCATAAAGTAACAGTTATATCTCTTATATATATATATAACCTATACATCAAAACCCCACAGAATCCAACTAATACATAAAGAAAAGAATTAAAACATTTGACTTATGAAACAAAGCAGAAGTGAAGGATCAGCATATAACATTATATATATATATATATATATATATATATATATTTTGACAGAATATAAAAACTTACATTAACTAACATATACATGTACATATATACCCCCAATATATTCTTAAGATTCAAATCTGCTTTGAAATCAAGTAAACCTACCTTATTAAATTTATAAACAACTTTACAAACTTTTATAACTTATAAACTGTATAAACCAAAGGAAGATCTTGATAAAGCTTGCGCAAACAAAAAAAAATTATTTGTACAGAACTATCAAAACAAAACAAGATAGGTAAACATGTTAAGCAAAAATATATGCAGACTATACATATGTGTATACTATACATATCAAAAATATCATTTTCATTTAACACAGAAAATAATATATATGTACCTATAATATGAATAACACAAATCCTGCTTCACAAATCAATGTATATGAACATACATATAAATGTATACAGAATATATATATATATATAGGAACAATATATATTTTCATGACAGTATATATATATATATATTAAGGTTTCAAAAATATATATAACTTGGATTCAATGGTAACTTGATATATAAGTATCTATATATATATGAATTATATAACAAGTTTCCTAACAAAATTATCATATCAAATATATGCTAATGATATACACCTTAATATGTAAATTCAAACAAATATATATATATATATATATATATATATATATATATATAAAATATCCTATCTAAACTAAAATTATACTATACATATACATACATACATATATATATATATATATAGTACCATATAATAACCGCAAGTACGGATCGTACAGTAAATATTAACCAAGGAAAATATATATACCTCTGAAAACGTAAGCTAACAAGGCTCGAAAAAAAAGGTGCTCGGCTGCTCATTAATGATGCAGGGGAGGAGTGAGGGGAAACGAGGCCGAGCTGCTTGCAGCGGTGAAGAGAAACGTGGCTCCGGAGGGAAGCTTGGTGGCTGGCATGGTTTTCATGCTCAGGAGGGCAGCCGTGGTAAGTGGTGGCAGGTATGCTTTTGGAGGGAAGCACGACTAGCGATAGGTTGTGAATGGAGTGGAGGTGAATTGCATGCGTATGGTTATGAATGAGGAGGGGAGAAGAAACGTGAAGTAGTAGGAAAGAAGAAATCAAAAAAAAAATCTGAAAAGAAGATGGTGAACCACAAACAAAATTGGAACCAGAGGAAATTGAAAAGGCAAATGTTTAACTAGGGAATATTACAAGTTAGGAAATAAATTTCTGTGAATAAAACAGATGGCCATTCAAATTTTACCAGGTGAATATACGAATAGACTTAAGAACAAAAAAGGGCACGAACGGTTATCGATACGGTTACCATTCTCACTGATTCCACCGCGTATTGGCCTTCGAAATTGACAATTTTAATATACCGTGGAGATCAGCACGATGAAACGATCAAAAACGGTATACAGATATTAGTGATACGATCAAACTATCAAAATCAATATCGGTACGAAAATGCTGCTATTTCGTTGAAAATAAGATTGATGGAGCAATAATAGTCAAAATTTAGAGAAACGAAATATGACGTCTTTTTCAGAAGATGATTTACAATTTTTCTATAGAAAAATATTCAGGTTTGGAAAACATTTTATTATCATCAAATATAACCGATTTAAATTGAAACAGAATTGCACAAGAATATAACATTTATATTATCTGATGAAAATTTACCAGTTATTTGCGCCAAAATTGGTCACAAACCCCAAATATCGTGAAAGCACCAAACTATGAATATAGGTCAGCAATATTCAAGCATAAGTCGCAGATCTCAGCAAATTACACACAATAATTCAACAATTACAATCAGAAACACAGGATTTATAGTGGTTCGGCTATCTCCAGCCTACGTCCACTTCAAAGTTTTATATTTTATTGATTATCCTTGCTGGTTACAGGTGATTATAGCGGTTACAATGAAGTAATTTGAGTACATCAGTGATAATAAAGTGTAGACTTGAATCCGGCCGAGTATGGACATCGAATAGCCAAAAGATCCTTATTCTGTAGGCTTCAGGGGGCTATTTATAGGCGTAGGAGGCTGATATCGTGCTCAAACTTCGGGAGACTCCTTCTGGCATGTGAGTGGGCCCACGCGACCGGTCCCACCAAGTTTCGACTCGATCTGTGATCGATACGAATTGATTTCGTATCGATCAAGAAATTGTCCAATCGAGCTGAAACATGGCGTATACATTCTTTAGTATGCACACAAGCTGTTGTGAAAATTTCGTTGCATTTGGATCCGTGGTTTAGAAGATATGATCGATATGAGTTATGATTTTTTGGCAGGCCGTGTGGTTCGAATCGATCAATTCACATCGACACCTTCGAATCGATCAGAGCACGTGAGCATGCAGTGACGTGCTGCGCAATTCCAGGATCTATCCACTTTGTGTGCCGAGTTTGACCGAGTTATTCGCATCTAACGCCGAAGTTTCGCTCGTATCAAACGTTCAATCGCATCCATTTGTTTCGGCCCTTATTCGAATCAGTTATCGATTCATCATAGCCCTTGCATGCATCGATTGTTATTGGAGTACTGTGTATCGATTGCTACAGCTGTCATCGACACGAAGTGACTTCCCTTGAGTATGATGGATACGAACAAGGGCTTGTACTATATCAATTCGAATAACCACGAACCACATGGATACGAACTGAGCCTTTGTGATCGATGTGAACTGGGTCCACCTCCGATCGATACGAAGTGTTTCAACTGCGATAGATACGAACTACATTGATGCGATGCTATCGCTCCTGGATCGATGCGAGGAGTCCAATGCCGGATGGATTCGAATGGATTGAGGAGGTGTCACTCTGATGGATACGAAACCGATCGATTTGAACAAGCCAGTGTCATGATTTCCTAATGGATGCGAATATGATGGATTGGAACAAACCATCTCCTCAACTCACCGATGGATACGAACAGCATGTTCTTTTCACCTTGCATCGATCATATCTCCTTCATACGAACTCCGATTAACCTAAAATTTGAAATATAGCTTCTTCTTGCTTTGATCATCATCTCCAATCGATTTCGTCCTGATCGGAGCTCGGTCAAATTTTAACGACATCGATTGCAGCCTTGTTTTCAATCGATCTCCAATCCTGATATCCATTCTTCCTTGCCAATTTGTTGATATTCCAGCCTTGACCAAAAGGTGGGATAACATTTGCCCCTCAAAACATGCCTTATGATAATAAGGCGTGTTTTGAATAGTTCCGAATCCGATATCCGAAGTCCATAGCTATATCCTCAGAGTGAATCATCCTTGACTGCTCCGAGTCGATGCCCAATTCCAAATCCAATAACCAAAGCCTTTAGTCAATTCCGTATCCGTCTGAACCCGACAACCGAGTCCTAATCTATCCCTATCCAATAGCCAATAACCGAATCGAGGACCTTTCCGGGTCGATATCCAAATCCATAACCTCTCCGGGCTCTTGCCAAGCGCAATCCACGCTTGACGACCGTGGTCCAGTGTCCCTGGACGTTGAGCTAACCTCTATGGGTTCTTGCAAGCGCAAACGCCTGATGACCATGGTCCAGTGTCCCTGGACGTTGTACAATGCCATGGCTCAAGTCCTAGGCCGAATCCTGGTGTCTCCGGACCCTTGTTGAGCATAGTCCGTACTCAACGACCTGAAACAATAATCGATAATATGGGGCCTAAGTCCTAGGCCGAATCCTGGTCACTCCGGACCCTTGTTGAGCATAGTCCATACTCAACGACCTGAATAAGCCAATTCGCGACATGCGGACGAAGAGACTTACCCCTTGCCAGATATAATCCATACCTGACGACCATTTACAAATAACCAGATAAAAATCCAATCAAAATCCAATCCGAAATCCAAATTAAACCAAAAGATCAGAAATCCAAATCAACATCCAAAACAGAAAACAATCATCCAAACGAAAATCCAAACCAGAAAGCAAACAAAAGCAGGAGTTCAAACCAAACCCCAAAACCAAATCCGAAAAGCGAGGTTCCAATCCAAAAACAAAAGACAGATTTCGCAAACCATAGCATCGCGGTTTATCATCATTCAGAGCATGTCTAGGGGCTATCTCCGTCCCCGTACATGTGTAAATGACTTTTCCGTTTGCCAGTAGCTTGCTACTTATTTCATATCATCCCAGTCAATTGATAACCAAGCGCCATCATTTCTGGGCCTCACACCATTGTTGCTCGAGGTAGGCGGTGGTTGCTCCTGCTCCACCGCTGCATTCCGAGTTTCGACATATTGTCGCAACTGTCCATTCTTTACATGCTCCTTGATTATATCCTTTAAGTGCCTGCAGCTGTTGGTATCGTGCCCATCCAAATCATGGAAGAAGCAGTGCCTGCCTGATGCCCTTTGACGTTTGGAAGGTTCTCTCCTAGGTGGCCTTCGGTAGGAAAGGCGATTCCGGGTTTCCAGGTACATCTGTTCCAGTATCTCATTTAGTCCTTTGTATGTGGAAAACTTTGGATCCTTCCATCGCTATCTAGCTTTTCCAAAATCGTCATCCAGCTTCCTTTTTCCTTTAATTCTATCTGAGCCTCCGGTGGATGGTCCTCCACCCCCAGTCGCATTCACTTCCTTTAACTTTAAATCTGCACATGCATCCTCTTGTCGAAGGAATCTCTCAGCTTCGTGAAAGAATTCCCCGAGATCCAGTGGTGGGTCTCGTATTAAAGACACCTTGAAATCTGAATCCTCTCTGACTCCCGATACTGCTGCCATCAAGACCATCGATGGATTTGGCCAATCCACCGAAGCAACCGCAGCATTGAACCGAGTTAGAAAAGCTCTAAGTGATTCATCCGTCCTTTTGTTTACCGAGGTTAGCATCATCACGTTCTTAGGCCTCTTAATTTGAACCCGAAATTGCCTCAGAAACCTATCCACCAATTCTGTCCATGTTCTGATAGATCCTTCCTCCAATTGCCTAAACCACATTGTGGCTATATCTGTCAAATACAGGGGGAAACATCGGGCCATAACTTCCTCCGATGCCTCCAGCACTTCCATGTGTCTAGTATATCTCATCAGATGATCTGTCGGATCAGCCTTTCCATTGTATACTTCCACGATAGGTAGCATGAAATCAGGCGGATTTCGAGCCATCCTAATTTCCTGTGTGAACGGACTCTTGTTCACCCCTTCCAAATCTCTATTGGTCAGACCTCCACGCATAGTTCTCCTAATAATCTCAGCTAATCTAGCATTATCTGTTAAAGGTTTCCCCTCATGCCCCCGAGGGAATTCCGGTACATACTCCTCATGCGGTTCACTAATGTTGGCGCTCGCTCTAGCCTGTTGAGCTCCATCCAAGGGCCTCCCAGTGTTAGATCCTGCGGGCATGCTTCCAAGCCCTTGTTGATTGCCATCAGGTTCTGTATTCTGTCCTCCATTGGGTTCCGCGACCCTAATTCCTTGTTCCGCATCCGCAGTCACCATAGTCGGTCTAAGGTTTGTGTTCCTGTAGCTCTCATCTGTTCGAAGAAAGTCTGCATCATGTCCTGTTGACTCTTTAACAATCTATGTTGCAATGAATTGGCCATAGCTTCCATTTCGTTTTTGGTTATGTAGATCGAAGCCTGTCCTTCCCTAGCTCTGGAGGATGCTTCTTGACTTCCTTCCTGTTGGCTTCTCTCAGCCCTTTGTCTTCTGCTTGTCTGTCGAGTCATTGTCTTACAAATCTAAACTCTTCACGCTTTTCAAATCTGAACTTCAGTCCGATGTAGCGGGTGCTAAGTCCTTCTCAGTGAAAGCACCAAAGTGTTTGCGCCAAAATTGGTCACAAAACCCAAATATCGTGAAAGCACCAAACTATGAATACAGGTCAGCAATATTCAAGCATAAGTCGCAGATCTCAGCAAATAACACACAACAATTCAGCAATTACAATAACAAACACAGGATTTATAGTGGTTCGGCGATCTTCGGCCTACGTCAACTTCAAAGTTTTATCTTTTATTGATTATCCTTGCTGGTTATAGGTGATTACAGCAGTTACAATGAAGTAATTTGAGAACAACAGCGATAGTAAAGTGTAGACTTGAATCCGGCAGAGTATAGACGTCGAATAGCCAAAAGATCCTTTTTCTGTAGGCTTCAGGGGGCTATTTATAGGCGTAGGAGGCTGATATCACGCTCAAACTTCGGGAGACTCCTTTTGGCACGTGAGTGGGCCCACACGACCGGTCCCACCAATTTTTGACTCGATCTGTGATCGATACGAATTGATTTCGTATCGATCAAGAAATTGTCCAATCGAGCTGAAACTTGGCAGAGACATTCTTTAGTATGCACACAAGCCGCTGTGAAAATTTCATTGCATTTGGATCCGTGGTTTAGGAGATATGAACGATACAAGTTATGATTTTTTGACAGGCGGTGTGGTTCGAATCGATCAATTTGCATCTACACCTTCGAATCGATCAGAGCACGTGAGCATGCAGTGATGTGTTGCACAATTCTAGGATCTATCCACTTTGTGTGCCGAGATTGACATAGTTATTCGCAACTAAAGCCGAAGTTTTGCTCGTATCAACCATTCAATCGCATCCATTCGTTTTTGCCCTTATTCGAATCGGTTATCGATTCATCATAGCCCTTGCTCGCATCGATTGTTATTGGGGTACTGCGTATCGATTGTTGTAGCTGCCATCGACACGAAGTGACTTCGCCTGAGTATGATGGATACGAACAAGGGCTTGTACTATATCGATTCGAATAACCACGAACCACATGGATACGAACTGAGCCTTTGTGATCGATTCGAACTGGGTCCACCCCTGATCGATACGAAGTATTTCAACCGCGATGGATACGAACTACATCGATGCGACGCTATTGCTCCTGGATCGATGCGAGGAGTCTAACGCTGGATGGATTCGAATGGATTGAGGCGGTGTCACTCCGATGGATACGAAACCGATCGATTCGAACAAGCCAGTATCATGATTTCCTGATGGATGCGAATATGATGGATTCGAACAAACCATCTCCTCAACTCACCGATGGATACGAACAGCATGTTCTTTTCACCTTGCATCGATCATATCTCCTTCATACGAACTCCGATTAACCTGAAATTTGAAATATAGCTTCTTCTTGCTTTGATCATCATCTACAATTGATTCCGTCCTGATCGGAGCTCGGTCAAATTTTAACGACATCGATTGCAGCCTTGTTTCCAATCGATCTCCAATCCTGATATCCATTCTTCCTTGCCAATTTGTTGATATTCCAGCCTTGATCAAAAGGTAGGATAACACCAGTTGCTATGCTTAGTTAGACGTATTCCAAATATTAAATTTTTATGTCCCAATTTTATTGTTTAAAGTTCTATAAAATTTCAATTAAATATGATATTAAAATAAATAAAATTATTAGAAATTTACGGGTCGTTACAATTGTAGTGGCCCATGTTCGTTGTTTTTTGTGCCTATTTAAAATATGAAAAGAGCAAAACCAATAAACTAAGGCAAGGTCAAGTTTAAATATATCTATATTTTTTTAGTTTCAGTTTGTTGCTTTTTTCTTTTTTCTTCATTGTTAATCTTCAGGTAAAGCATATTTCTACATAGAAAAAAGCTAGAGCAAGAAGATAAAAATCATATTCGATTGAGTGAGGAAAAGAGTGAGTAGAAAATATTGCATACGAAAATGTGTTGTATATGAAAGAGTAAAAATTGTTGTACATGAACAATGTGTGAAAATATTATGGGAACTCTTGTTTTAATTTTTGTACTATCAAAATTTTATTGAAATAAAATATTTGTTGATTTTTTTTATATTTGTTTATTTCTTTCTACGATGTTGTAATAGTAAGACAACAAAAACATTTAAATATATATATATAAATAAACATATGTTTATTATCATCAAACAAAAATCATAAACTACTATATTCTACAATCTCCCCTTCTGGTGATAACAGACATATACTACGATTTTATAACAAGGAAATGTGTCTGATGTGCCATGATCACATAGGACGAGCTCTCATTAATGTCCTAGATTATCTGTAAGATGATCTTAAAGTAGACATACTCGAGGTCCGTCATACTCAACATATAGGAAAACATACACAAATAATCATCCAAATGAAACATACAAGAAAATCAAATATGGCGTACCCACTCTAGCCAATGTCATCTCCCATATAACCATAGATATGTACAAAGTCCAACTCCATACTCTCAATATCTATAGCTATCCTCGATAGCAATTTAGTTCGACGTAGACGAGGTTACACAACTTCAGGGACACACGGTCACATGAATAAATCAAGATCATGTAATGGCCATCTAGACTTCCAGCCTCGTAGTAGATGATTTGGCTCTTAGCCAATGAAACGATCATATGGTCTCTCAGACCTCTGCTAATCTACTCAACACTCAATATCATAGAAAGTGATCTAGACTCTCGGTCCTATATGCTCTCAACATCATAAGCATCCATAACAACATCGGTTATAAAACTAATTTGATTAGCTCCTGACTGTATACATGGCGATCTCATTTAGATGAATAAGCAGTGTCCATATCAACAATATCCAGATACAAGACAGACAACTCTCAACCCGCTCCACGAGCCTTCCTCACAAGCTCTTAGTGCTACTCCAATAACCAATAGTTACCTCGATAGCCGTCATGACCTAATATCCATCTATTGCAAGACTACGCTATGTGATGGTCACAACTCAGTAAGTGCCCTAATAGTAACTGACTGTTGATCTATGTGACACAGGGGCGGTGGCTCTCATCAATATACATCAAAATGTGTGTCATGGATTAAAGAAGCGACCCCGTAATCAGGCCTCTAGGATGGATACTAGCCAATCTGGTTTACTCCACATCGAATAACAGGATTTCACATAAGGTAGACACACTTATGGCTCTCAGCTTGCTCACTCTCAATTTGGATCACCATAAATATAATACCCCATGGACTTTAGTAGTATCAGAGGTATCCCCTAGGGGAATATATGTATTTGTTACATATATCTAACTCGATAATCAATCTTGTTCATAATAAAAGGTGTTTCCTTACCATTATATACTTGATATAATGTGTTATATTAATTAATTAATTTAATCAAAAGTGTATTTAATAGAAAATCCAAAAACGTATATTTTCATAATAGTTACAAAGTGTTGTAATGCTGAGTAGTTTATCACAATGAAAATAAATATACCATTTTAAATATTCCTAGTCAAGATGTATCGAAACTGGATATCGGTAAGTCCATTGAGAATAGAGTATATAACGCTCTCCAGATGTTGGGTAGTGAATTCCTCATGGCAACTGAGGCGCCAAAGGGTTACATACTGATAGTCATTGGATAACTATGGAATGATTCACTCGATATTTTTCTGTTGGTTAATATAACTAAAATTAAACAGAGACTATTAATGTGACAAAATTACATGGTTCTTTAGACTTGAGAACACTTTTGATCTTCAATGTGGAAGCTGTACTTTGATTATAGTTAAATTATGGCATGGCGTCCACCAAACATCAATAGTTAGGTCGATTGAAAGCATTGAAATTGAAACACTATTCAAGAGAGGATTTGTCTCCTCAGTTATATGAAGTTAGTATCACGATCAACTACAGTCAATTCATAGTCATAGTCTCTAGCCAGAGCATTTCGATTAATGATAATTATTATTATTGAAACAAGGGCTTTTTATTTCGACTACAGAGTTGAATACGGACGATATTGGAATTTTGACCATTACCAAATTTCATGATTCTAAATTGATATAGTTTTAACGAAGACAATTCAATAATAGTCACAATCGGGTAGCGCTTAACAAAGTAAAATTGGATTTTACGGAAACTAAATAAGTGATAAATTTGGCCAAAATATCACACTGCCCGATAAGTGACGTATGAACATTAATATTCAAATAGTTTGATATTAATTGCTGACCAAATTTACGTCTAATGGGCCACACAACCGAAACGTTGATTATTACTTTAACCATACAATTTAATTAATTTGTAATTGATATAAATTAATTAATATTTATGAAATATTAATTGTAAAATTTGATTTTAATTTGATGAATAAATATTGTTAAATTTATTTGTAAAATTTATAATTTTATTAATCGATATACAATTTCGTTAAGCATTTAAATTGGATTTAAATGAAAATTTGTTCGGGCTTTAAATAGGTTTATATCCATATAGGGTGTGAAGACCCGCAAATCCGTACTCCTTGAATATACACTAATCTCCGTAGATTAATTCAAGATGAACAGAAATACGAATTATCAATGTTTAAGAAAAAGAAAAAGAGGCAGAAGAAGAGAGGAAAGATAAGAAGATAGAAAATAGAACGGAACAGAACACAACACAACAATATCAGAATCTCACAATTCGCAGCGGAACAACATATAATAAATAAATGAATAATCTTTAAACAAAGAACTATATCAGATATTACATTACATCACATTTCATTACATCATATCATCATCAGAGTGTACAACAACACAACAACAAACAGTGCAGCGGAAAAAGAAATACTATATAGTAGTAATACGCCATGCCATCCAGCTTGCCTCCAGCAACTCCTGAATATCCAGAATATCCTGATAAACCTGAACTCTTAACTGCCCGTGTGGAAATTGGTGGGCACCCAGAGTTTAGGAAGGAAAACAATAAACTCCGAGTCAGTCATGTGACTGGTGTGAGAACTCAAAACAGTTTATTTATCTTTAAAATCAAAATAGAGGAATATTTTTTTAAGTCAATTCGCAATGCTTTTAAAAATGAGACTACCATAAGGCCTCCCGCACACACACACACACAATGCAAACGCAGAATCGGAGGAGATTTCTCCTTATGATAGTCAAAGATGCTTGATACGCATTTAAAAGAACATTTTATATTATTACTAGTGCATAGTGTAGGAAAAATTCATTTCGAAAGTAGAATATAAATCTTAGCCAACATACGACCATTATCGTATGCCTACTATAGCTACCATCCAAACAGTGGGGCGCCACCATAAGTGAATGATAGGTTCTACAACCAATACCGTACAAGATCGTAGTGTTTCTTTGGATTTCCAACGAATGATCAGGCCAAGGAACTTCCCATTGCCACATGAGAATGCCTCTGGATGGACATCCCCGAGAACCAAACCGGATCTCTACCAACACAAGGCCGGGTTACCCCTAACTGAGTAACAACTGACCGAATATGCCATCCCCCGGTCCTTTGGGACCTTTCACCGAGCGCTCGCAATCAATTCACACAATCATAAAGTGTTTTCAACATGAGTAAGTATCTGGGCTCCATACCATGATACCACCCTTTTCCAGAAGGAAATGCACACATCCTAAAGGGCGCTACCCCTCATAACCTTGCTGCTTCTTTCCTGTTTTGACCATTCACGGGGTGTGAGGCTCGACGAAGTCACGTCCACAAAAACATACTTTATACAAAAGCCATGCTTTGGGTCAATAAATGATCATAGAAATGATCACCAGGATAGACGATCAAATAAACGATCCTATCACAAATAATCAACACAATGATCATTTACAGCAACACTCAGCATGTCACATTACCAAATTGGGAATATATCGCTGATAACCTTCAACTACATAACCTCTGAGCTCGTACGTCTCAGAGAAGGGTGTTAAGCTAAAAGAATAAATTCTCCGCCACCAACAGAAATATATTTGAAAGAAATCTGCTTTATATCTCAATTTGTAATGTCAGACATACAATCCATACAAGTCTGTTCCGGGCTCGAACAAAACCGAAGGCACTTACAAAGAAGTCCTTGCAATCCGGATATTCACAATAGTAATGACCCGAAAATTTTCGATAATTAAAATAGCTAATTTAATAAGATTTCGTGATTTAGTGTTAGAAAAAAATTTGTAATTCGTTTGGTATAATAATAACTGAAAGGAATTGCAATAATAATTATCCAAGTAATGAAAAATAAATGCGACTTAGTAAATTCCTTTGCAATCGATAGTCGAATAGGGTGATAAATGTTGAATTCATTTGGTATAAGAGAGTAGTTGATTGATAAGTAAAATCTATTTGAAATCAAATATTGAATATTGAACACGTAAATTGTTTAAATTAAATATTTAAAACTTATTGAATAATTGAATAACTGTAAAATGAAAATAGTGTTCTAAATTTTGAAATGGTTTTAAAAGTTGAATCTTATAAGTTCAATTTCAATATTTCAAAAGATAATGAATTATTGGATAAGCGAAATTGTCTAAATTAAATATTTGGAATTTATATGGATAAATTAAATAACGGGTTTAATATGATTAAAAATAATTTGTAAAATTTTATTTTATCATATTGAAGTTATAGTGATGTTATAGAACTTTTAAAACCGAATTTAAAATTTATTTGTGAAAATTGAATATTTTAATATTTAATTTTCGACTGGAAAATAGCCAATTTTTGAACAGTCTCAGAATTGGACAAAACTAGTTCCATTGGATCCGTAATAGTTAGTTATTATCGGATTTCAATTTTCGTAGCAATCGGAGTTGTCGTTTGACCGTGGCAGCTCGAAACGCGTTGAAATTGTTTTAATATTAATTTGGCGAGTTAAAATAGTCATTTTTCAAACGGTCTCGGATTTCGATGAAACTAGTTTCATTGGATCCGTAATGTGATATTATTATAAGTTTTCAAATTTCAAGTCAAACGGATTTACCGTTTGTCCGGGGCAAGCCAAAACGCATAGAAATTCGTTTAATCGGTTTAATGTAAAATTGATCGTTTATTGCCGTAACTCACACATACAATCGAATTAGCTTTCGAAACACATTCCATTGCGTTCGGAACGTAGGGTAAACCTTAGAAACGCCTGCCGGCACGCTTCGTTTGGAGTTCGAAATTTTTTCGGTGAATAGTGTTTTGCAATTTTCTATAAAAGGACCCATACTCTTTCATTTGCTCTAAACCCTAACTCTTTTTGACCAGCCGCCACTTTCATTCCAATGGCCTGAAAATTTCGAAACTTCCTCCTCATTTTCCTCTCAATCCATCAACAATTAGCAAAAACTCTCAACTGCAAAGTTGTAGAGGACATCAAGATCCAGCTATCCAACGGTGGAGATCGGAAACGGAGCCACGGATCGACGGCAAATCGAGATTTGACCTGCTGCGTTTTTCACGCAATTCGAGGCACAGGGGGTAGCCGAGCTTCAGGCTATTGTCGGTGAAGATGGAGCTCGTGAAGGCCTTCGAGATGATGGGTCCTGATCGTTCTGGAAGTCGTCGTGGAGGTCGTGAAAATTGCTTGATGTTAGGCGGCTATGGGTTCATGTTGTGCGCGCGAATACTGGAAGAGAACGTGATGGAGGAAGGTGGAAATTGGCGGTCCAGATCTGATGGTAGAGGGGGGGACGGTCAGATTTGATTCTGGGTAAAATATATATATATATATATATATATATATATATATATATATATATATATATATAGAAATTGTAGATTAAAAATTAGATTTAATTATCGTTCAGTCTTTAAAATAGCATAACTTTTTCATACGAGGTCGAAAATGCATGAAACTTTTTGCGTTGGAATCGTTTTGTCGAGCACTACGCAATGGAGCTGGATTGGAATCATTTGGAGATAGTGAAAATTTCGGGAAAAATTAAACGTTCGTTTAATTTTATTCGAAATAAAGCGCTGGAACTACATTGAAATCAAGTTGAGTGTTTTATAACGCTCACACCGTACTAAATATCTTTATGCTAGTTAAATTGACATTATGAAGTGATATGAATTTTATTTGTCGTTGTTTGATATAAATTTAATTGTCATATAGTTTGTTATTTGAATTAACCGTTGAAAAATTAAATTGACAGTTAAATTGAAATTGAAATTGAATTGCGATTTAATTACCTGACCTCGATAACTATGAAATTGCCATGAATTGTATTGTCCATTGGATGATGTATTTCGATGGATGTTATTGGTTGATATTTGAATGTTTGGATGTTTATTTGCTTATATATATATATATATCCTGTTATGCATACATATGATACTGTGATTTAATTTAAGTGATATATATTCATCCCTGACATTTAATTGAAATAAATAATTACTTGGCCATAGGATAGAAAATTTTATACGGACACCGAATTGGCTAAAATTAATAACATATAATAATTTTTTAAATCGTCGATTTGAAATTTATTTAAATGTTTGATGTGAAAGTTATAAATAGAAATCGAATTTATAAAAACCGAATTTATCGAAAATGTGAGTTGGAATGTTAAAATAAATTTTGGTTAAAGGGATTTTGTTAAATAATTTAAGTTGAGACTTTGAGGTTTGAAATTGGATATGATTGGATTTCGAAAATTAATTGTTTGAAGGTTTAACCTTAATACGGGTTTTGAATATTACTAAGTAAAAGTGATATGAAAATGATATTTTGAAATCGAGCTTGGAATTGAATCGTATTTGAAATTTGGATTTAAAACTTGAATATTGTTGGAAAATTTTGTCAAGTGTTATAAATCGATATTTTTGAGAAATCAAGCTCCAAATCGATATAAATTGAAATTGAATAAATTAAAGGTGAATGTAGAATTGAATTGATTTAAAGTCAAAGTTGACATTTTTTTTGAATTGAAATCGAAATTGAATCGGTAGAATGGAAAATGAAATTGATTTGAATTGGGAAGTTATAATTGAAATGGTTTGGTTTTGAAGCTGTTTATTTTGTTTTCCAAATTTCTCGGTTATATAAACCATTTTTGAATACTTAAACTATTTTTAATCTATTTTAAATCTACTTAACCCGATTTAAATTATTTTAAACTAATTTATCTATTTGAAATCCATTTTAAGATTTTAAGTATTTTTAACTATTTTAATTATTTAAAAAAATACTTTAAACTACTTAAAACTATTTTCTAAAATTCCAAACTGGTCAATAAGGTGAATGTTTATATTTAAAAACTTGAATCTAAATACGAATTGAGTTAAATGAAGTTGCAACCCAAATTTGAAATTCGAAATGATTTTGAAAACGAAATGGGGTATTGATGCGAAAATGATTTTTGCAACGGAATCTTACATTTGAATAGATACGATGATATTTGAAATGGATTTGATTTTTGAAGCGAATATGATATTTTGATATCAATTATGAATCGATTTGAAATGTAAAAGAGCCAACGGTGTAATAATACGTAGTTATTAAAGAGACCGGGATCGGATATGGACATACTCTCTGTCGATACCGAAAACCACTTTAATAACTATTATACGCGGAGTGTTGATCCAGAATGAAGTGGATGGTTGGTGAACGCGTTGACTGAAGAAAGAGAACGATTATTGGATGACCCCTGACATGACTAAAACAGGAGCCGCGCCGGGCCATTGAGGTTCGCCACCTCTAGCGGAGACACTTCTTCGACACCATTTCTATTACATTTGTGATTCGATTTGGATGCACCCCTTGATTTGGGAGTGTTGTTTCGCGGTGTTGGGGTAGCTGCTGGCTATGCCCAACATCAGTCCGGATCACGCAACTACTAGTATCCTAGTTGGTATCGCCTCATGTACCTTGTCATACTGATTATCCTATTCGCGACCACTACGTTTTGATTTGTACCTTGAGTATATGGATTGCCCTCTGGTGACTTCCGGTTTTGGGGAAACTACGGTCTTGTATATGCTTTTGGGAATATAAAATGTGTTAAGGGGGATTATGGTAACGCCTTAACGCTATTTTGATACTTTATATTACTGATAGACATTATCTACTTAGCGTATATTACTACATAGTAGATAGTTTCACGGATCCTTGAGAGATGGAAAATCCCGTAACATCTCTTGAGTTATTGCACGCACGTTGACACTGGATATGAGATGTCAAACCCCGTAAACATCTCTGACGCCGTTACACTCATATTTATTTACGATTGATTTAACTTTCATAAGGATATTTTAGTCCTGACTCGAGTGTTTTGTCTTTTCATTACGCTCGGGTCAGTCCTGAGTTTTCAGTTTAGGTTGAAGATCATTTCCTTGGAGGACGGAGACGAAGATTTGGTATATTATCTACTACTATTATATTCATTCCATTCTGCTGCATTGTTGTATGATATTTGTTGTGTATGTAACTCTGATAAATGTTGTATATTAATAATCAAATGTATTCATTTCAAATGTATTCATTTAATTAACAGCTTCATGAACTGTTATTTTATTATTATACTTTAGCCTTCCGCTGTGAGATTCTGTATTGTTTCATTTCCTTTATTTCCCTTCCTTTTCTTTTCTTAATTACCCCAATAACTATCTGCCCTTTTAATGGTTTGGAATCGACATGTGTATTTGATCGTCGGTTTAAACTGTCCAAAAAGGCGGGTCGTTACAGTTGGTATCAGAGCTTTGGTTTAGCGATAAACCTTGGCTCTAGTGGGGAATAACTCATTGAAATAGAGGTAAACTATATGAATGAGTTGAGTGTATATGAGAGAGCGTACTTGTTATTTGATATAAAATGGTTTTATATTGTGTTAATTTGTTCCATTGAGTATTTATGAATTCTGGTCGATACTTGGGACGCCAAGGCGTCGATAGGAATTTCTAAACACTCGAATAGGACAAACCAACACAATATCATTTTGGAATATATTTTATATAAAAGAATTATTTGAATATTTATTCATTTTGATTGAATTGATTGTTAGGAGATGATAATATTAGATTATTATCGTTATTGTTTGATCAGTCAATATTTACAACAATTGATTAAATAACAATGGATTTAGGAAAATGAAATCTTGTAAACACAATTGATAATGAATATAAATGAATTTTAACTTGGATTTGGGAATTTAAATTCCGGTGTTTGAGATTGACTTACAAGAATTTGAAAAATATAATATGAGCATTATATGATAGTATAATTGAGTTGAAATTGTTTTCGAAGGATTTTTTTATGATAAGTGTTATATTCCCTTCTCTTAACGCTAGAAAATGATTTCGATGATGTGTGCATGCATCATTGGCGTTTATTTTCGAGAGTCCGAGTGGGGGAGACCACTTAATAGCTTGTCTAAACCTTGTTTTGACTCAAATTTTATTTTGTTTTGCATTCTCTATAGTATGATTTGATATATAAATTATATAAGTATATATTATTTCAAACCTTGATTTGAAATGAAACCGGGATTGGAATTCTTAAGTCCTTTAAAAATTAATGATTTTTTTAATGATTGAAATGAATTTAGACTTGAACCATTAAGGAACTTCTGAATTGTGAAATGAGAAATGAACCTAAGAGCTAAGTGAAAATATCAATTGAAGTAGAAATCCTTAGAATTAGGAAATTATGAACTTAAAATAAAAATTGAAACTGTAAAACTCGCATAGTATTAAATTTCATTCTATAGCATAGATATAACTTACCAAATACTTAAAAAGTTTAAAATGCTAATAAGGATAAATAAAGGAATAATATACCAAGTGTAAGAGTGAATAATAAAATGTGAAGATCTATTGATAGATGTAAATAATAAAAGAAATTTAAGCTGTAAAATGAAGGATATATATACAAATGAATGAATAAAATTTAAAATTAATGAAAAAATAAAACTTGTAAATGGAAACTAATTAAATTTGAATATGACTAAATGTCAATAAACTTGGAAGTGTATGAAATTAAAAAAATTTGATTTGGAAATGTATAATCGATTTAGTGTAGATCTTGGAGGGATGTTAATGTTGATATGCATTGGTTGTTAGATGGATGATAATTGATTAACTTAATAAGTGTTAAATTAATTGAGAATTAATAAGCTAAAAATGAATTTAAATTTATGGAATGAAAATGATAAGAATATTTAACATAAAAAAAGATTAAATAAATTGAGATATGGACAAAAATTGAAATGAGGTTTAATGTAATAAAAAGTTATTAATATAAAATGAGTATAAAATAAAAGTTAAAACTCTTAGAATTGGAATGTAGTAAAATCTGAAACAAACTAGAAACTGTAAATTCTTAATCGAATAGGATATTTGTGTAAGTATATTCAAATCTAATGAAGTAAACAAATAGTGAATCAATTATATCTTTGTAATGAATTTGAATAGAAAGGTAAATGAGAATTGGATGAAAAATCAATTCAATATGAAACGATCAAAATGGAAATTTAAGGTGAAACTAAATGGTTAAGTGAAATATGGAAAGTAACCTAAACTTCTTAAATTGAATATAATGGAATCAAATAAGTTTAAATCATTAAACATTCTTGTTAACAAAATTTAATAAGATTGATTCGTATAATACTCAAAATTTCATTTATATAAACGTATATAACTTGCCTTTTTTTTTAAAAAGTTGAAATGTTGATGTATATATGTAATAGAATGTTATACAAGTTGAAACTAAAATAATGGAATGTTTGATGTTTAAATTTGTTTAAGGTTGGAGTGTGAATTGATTTTTTTTAAAACAAAATGGATACTTAAAAGAATGTATAAATAAAATGGATATGTCTATGAAATAATTGTATACTTGAAAAATAGTTTAGAAATGTTCTACCAATAGATCCAGCGTTAAATGAAGGTAAAAATGTGAAATTTGATATGAATAAAGTTATATATAAACTTGAATTAATCAAAACCACTTGAAAATCTATGTTACCAAATTTCTAGATCAAAATCGTTACACTAGTCTTGGTTGGGAAAAATTTGCACATAAGTGCTGTACTAGAACAACGATAACTTGAGATTTATTAATCCGATTGAGTCCAAATTCTTTGCAAATGAAATTTCTTTCAGTAAGCTAAAAGTCTTATTTGGATCACTATGACAGATTTTGTAATTTGATTAGCCTAAACTGAGTCTGAACTGGATGGACATTCCTTGTCCTATCTAAATTTTCTAAGTTGAAAGCTGAAAGTAAACTGAGCATAACTTTCAAACCGTAAGTCCGATTTTGACGATCTTTATATCGTTGGAAAGCTTAGAACGAGTGGAACAACTTTTCTTTTATAAGTATTCCCAGATTTCGGAATTTACTGTGTCAAAAACCGGAGTCTTTGCAGCAGGTCTGAATTTATAAAATGTGAAATTTTAGGTTGCTGTCTTCTTAAGCTATGATTGTGATGTCTCATATTGATATTTCTTCTTATATACATGTTCTCATCTATTTATTGAGTATTTAGTAGGTATTGATGGCGTGCGGCACGTATGGAGCTCGTTTCATGCTAAATTGCTAAAATATGCTTGCTAATAACAAATAAAAGGTACATACCCGTATTACATATTGTATTTGATATTATATATTGTTTCCCCATGATTGGGATGCCTCATCATTGAGATGAGATGTATATTTGTTATATACTAGTTATATTTGTGTTATATATTGAATTGTAAAATTTTTCTGATCGAGCCGCGCAAAGGAGACTTTGCCGAAATTTTCCGTAAGTCCAAGTGTTAGAAAAATTTTCAAGTTTTAAAATTTTATAACTTGTTTTGATAACTAACTTTTAAATTTAGAAGCCGTTCGGAGTAGATTAGTGGAAGTGTGGTAATAATTTACAAATGGAAAGTCATTGTTTTATAAGTGGATAAATTTGAATAAAATATATCAAATGTTGAATTCTTTACTTAGTTCTTTTCTCTTCTTTTTTCCTTTTCGGGACGAAAAGTTTTGAGTGGGGGAGAGTGTAACGACCCGAAAATTTTCGATAATTAAAATAGCTAATTTAATAAGATTTCGTGATTTAGTGTTAGAAAAAAATTTGTAATTCGTTTGGTATAATAATAACTGAAAGGAATTGCAATAATAATTATCCAAGTAATGAAAAATAAATGCGACTTAGTAAATTCCTTTGCAATCGATAGTCGAATAGGGTGATAAATGTTAAATTCATTTGGTATAAGAGAGTAGTTGATTGATAAGTAAAATCTATTTGAAATCAAATATTGAATATTGAACACGTAAATTGTTTAAATTAAATATTTAAAACTTATTGAATAATTGAATAACTGTAAAATGAAAATAGTGTTCTAAATTTTGAAATGGTTTTAAAAGTTGAATCTTATAAGTTCAATTTCAATATTTCAAAAGATAATGAATTATTGGATAAGCGAAATTGTCTAAATTAAATATTTGGAATTTATATGGATAAATTAAATAACGGGTTTAATATGATTAAAAATGATTTGTAAAATTTTATTTTATCATATTGAAGTTATAGTGATGTTATAGAACTTTTTAAAACTGAATTTAAAATTTATTTGTGAAAATTGAATATTTTAATATTTAATTTTCGACTGGAAAATAGCCAATTTTTGAACAGTCTCAGAATTGGACAAAACAAGTTCCATTGGATCCGTAATAGTTAGTTATTATCGGATTTCAATTTTTGTAGCAATCGGAGTTGTCGTTTGACCGTGGCAGCTCGAAACGCGTTGAAATTGTTTTAATATTAATTTGGCGAGTTAAAATAGTCATTTTTCAAACGGTCTCGGATTTCGATGAAACTAGTTTCATTGGATCCGTAATGTGATATTATTGTAAGTTTTCAAATTTCAAGTCAAACGGATTTACCGTTTGTCCGGGGCAAGCCAAAACGCATAGAAATTCGTTTAATCGGTTTAATGTAAAATTGATCGTTTATTGCCGTAATTCACACATACGATCGAATTAGCTTCCGAAACACATTCCATTGCGTTCGGAACGTGGGGTAAACCTTAGAAACGCCTGCCGGCACACTTCGTTTGGAGTTCGAAATTTTTTCGGTGAATAGTGTTTTGCAATTTTCTATAAAAGGACCCATCCTCTTTCATTTGCTCCAAACCCTAACTCTTTTTGACCAGCCGCCACTTTCATTCCAATGGCCTGAAAATTTCGAAACTTCCTCCTCATTTTCCTCTCAATCCATCAACAATTAGCAAAAACTCTCAACTGCAAAGTTGTAGAGGACATCAAGATCTAGCTATCCAACGGTGGAGATCGGAAACGGAGCCACGGATCGACGGCAAATCGAGATTTGACCTGCTGCGTTTTTCACGCAATTCGAGGCACATGGGGTGGCCGAGCTTCAGGCTATTGTCGGTGAAGATGGAGCTCGCGAAGGCCTTCGAGATGATGGGTCCTGATCGTTCTGAAAGTCGTCGTGGAGGTCGTGAAAATTGCTTGATGTTAGGCGGCTATGGGTTCATGTTGTGCGCGCGAATACTGAAAGAGAACGTGATGGAGGAAGGTGGAAATTGGCGGTCCAGATCTGATGGTAGAGGGGGGGACGGTCAGATTTGATTCTGGGTAAAATATATATATATATATATATATATATATATATATGTATATATATATATGTTTGTATGTATGTATGTATGTATATATATATATATATATATATATATATATATATATATATATATATATAGAAATTGTAGATTAAAAATTAGATTTAATTATCGTTCAATCTTTAAAATAGCATAACTTTTTCATACGAGGTCGAAAACGCACGAAACTTTTTGCGTTGGAATCGTTTTGTCGAGAACTACGCAATGGAGCTGGATTGGAATCATTTGGAGATAGTGAAAATTTCGGGAAAAATTAAACGTTCGTTTAATTTTATTCGAAATAAAGCGCTGGAACTACATTGAAATCAAGGTGAGTGTTTTATAACGCTCACACCGTACTAAATATCTTTATGCTAGTTAAATTGACATTATGAAGTGATATGAATTTTATTTGTCGTTGTTTGATATAAATTTAATTGTCATATAGTTTGTTATTTGAATTAACCGTTGAAAAATTAATTTGACAGTTAAATTGAAATTGAAATTGAATTGCGATTTAATTACCTGACCTCGATAACTATGAAATTGCCATGAATTGTATTGCCCATTGGATGATGTATTTCGATGGATGCTATTGGTTGATATTTGAATGTTTGGATGTTTATTTGCTTATATATATATCCTGTTATGCATACATATGATACTGTGATTTAATTTAAGTGATATATATTCATCCCTGACATTTAATTGAAATAAATAATTACTTGGCCATAGGATAGAAAATTTTATACGGACACCGAATTAGCTAAAATTAATAACATATAATAATTTTTTAAATCGTCGATTTGAAATTTATTTAAATGTTTGATGTGAAAGTTATAAATAGAAATCGAATTTATAAAAACCGAATTTATCGAAAATGTGAGTTGGAATGTTAAAATAAATTTTGGTTAAAGGGATTTTGTTAAATAATTTAAGTTGAGACTTTGAGGTTTGAAATTGGATATGATTGGATTTCGAAAATTAATTGTTTGAAGGTTTAACCTTAATACGGGTTTTGAATATTACTAAGTAAAAGTGATATGAAAATGATATTTTGAAATCGAGCTTGGAATTGAATCGTATTTGAAATTTGGATTTAAAACTTGAATATTGTTGGAAAATTTTGTCAAGTGTTATAAATCGATATTTTTGAGAAATCAAGCTCCAAATCGATATAAATTGAAATTGAATAAATTAAAGGTGAATGTAGAATTGAATTGATTTGAAGTCAAAGTTGACATTTTTTTTGAATTGAAATCGAAATTGAATCGGTAGAATGGAAATTGAAATTGATTTGAATTGGGAAGTTATAATTGAAATGGTTTGGTTTTGAAGCTGTTTATTTTGTTTTCCAAATTTCTCGGTTATATAAACCATTTTTGAATACTTAAACTATTTTTAATCTATTTTAAATCTACTTAACCCGATTTAAATTATTTTAAACTAATTTATCTATTTGAAATCCATTTTAAGATTTTAAGTATTTTTAACTATTTTTATTATTTCAAAAAATACTTTAAACTACTTAAAACTATTTTCTAAAATTCCAAACTGGTCAATAAGGTGAATGTTTATATTTAAAATCTTGAATCTAAATACGAATTGAGTTAAATGAAGTTGCAACCTAAATTTTAAATTCGAAATGATTTTGAAAACGAAATGGGGTATTGATGCGAAAATGATTTTTGCAACGGAATCTTACATTTGAATAGATACGATGATATTTGAAATGGATTTGATTTTTGAAGCGAATATGATATTTTGATATCAATTATGAATCGATTTGAAATGTAAAAGAGCCAACGGTGTAATAATACGTAGTTATTAAAGAGACCGGGATCGGATATGGACATACTCTCTGTCGATAACGAAAACCACTTTAATAACTATTATACGCGGAGTGTTGATCCAGAATGAAGTGGATGGTTGGTGAACGCGTTGACTGAAGAAAGAGAACGATTATTGGATGACCCCTGACATGACTAAAACAGGAGCCGCGCTGGGCCATTGAGGTTCGCCACCTCTAGCGGACACACTTCTTCGATACCATTTCTATTACATTTGTGATTCAATTTGGGTGCACCCCTTGATTTGGGAGTGTTGTTTCGCGGTGTTGGGGTAGCTGCTGGCTATGCCCAACATCAGTCCGGATCACGCAACTACTAGTATCCTAGTTGGTATCGCCTCATGTACCTTGTCATACTGATTATCCTATTCGCGACCACTACGTTTTGATTTGTACCTTGAGTATATGGATTGCCCTCTGGTGACTTCTAGTTTTGGGGAAACTACGGTCTTGTATATGCTTTTGGGAATATAAAATGTGTTAAGGGGGATTATGGTAACGCCTTAACGCTATTTTGATACTTTATATTACCGATAGACATTATCTACTTAGCGTATATTACTACATAGTAGATAGTTTCACGGATCCTTGAGAGATGGAAAATCCCGTAACATCTCTTGAGTTATTGCACGCACGTTGACACTGGATATGAGATGTCAAACCTCTTAAACATCTCTGACGCCGTTGCATTCATATTTATTTACGATTGATTTAACTTTCATAAGGATATTTTAGTCCTGACTCGAGTGTTTTGTCTTTTCATTACGCTCGGGTCAGTCCTGAGTTTTCAGTTTAGGTTGAAGATCATTTCCTTGGAGGACGAAGACGAAGATTTGGTATATTATCTACTACTATTATATTCATTCCATTCTGCTGCATTGTTGTATGATATTTGTTGTGTATGTAACTCTGATAAATGTTGTATATTAATAATCAAATGTATTCATTTCAAATGTATTCATTTAATTAACAGCTTCATGAACTGTTATTTTATTATTATACTTTAGCCTTCCGCTGTGAGATTCTGTGTTGTTTCATTTCCTTTATTTCCCTTCCTTTTCTTTTCTTAATTACCCCAATAACTATCTGCCCTTTTAATGGTTTGGAATCGACATGTGTATTTGATCGTCGGTTTAAACTGTCCAAAAAGGCGGGTCGTTACAACAATCCTGATCGGATTTCCCATCACATATGGAGAACTCAATACCGGAGCAACTCGGTGCAGAGTCAATCGACAGGTCATCCTATCGCTCTCGCAAATACCGGGTCTTCAACACCGATCTTCAAATGCAATTCATAACGACGTATTACATATTCGGAATGGATTATACGACCCCATGGTCCTTTCCCGGTTAACCCGAATAGTGAGCGCTTATTCAAAAAATAAGTGTGGCATTCAAATTCAAACAAATCACATCAATTACCCATTCAAAGGGAAATATTGATAGTCGGTTATTGAACTATCAATGGATATGCACACATCACCAGATTCCAAATAATTTTCCAAATTATTTCTTTTTCAAAATATCTTTACAAGATATATTATTTCAATACTTCAAAAATAAATCAATATTTATTTTCATACAAATTCCACTTTCTTTTATAAATTCCTTAGTGAATTTATATTTCAAAATATCCATGCATATACGATTTCAATTTATCATTTCAATTTATCTTCAAAAAGATAAATTCTCAAAATATTACCTTTATATCGGAAAACAATTCCATACTTATTTATTCATAAGTAATTCACAAATTTTATTTATTTTCAACACTTGGAAAATATTCAATATACTTAAATCGAGATTAAGTATATATTTCATTCTTTAAGGAAATCATGCTCTTAAACATATTTATTTGGGCCAAAACGAATGTTGTGTAAAACATCGTTACGACAACCCAAAATCACTAGTATAGGGATTCGAAATTAAAATAGATATATAAATCCCAATACTATACAAAACATTTCCTTTCGGAAATCATTTACTATAACAACAGTGTTATAGTCTACCATTTCCTTTTACTTCTCGAAAACGTCTATTTCAACAATGAATGTTGAAATCTATGGTTTCGAATCTTAACACATTTTAAAACATCGTTAGATCGTTTTAATTTCTATTTAAAACATCGCATTCAAAACAATTTCTTTAACATATTATTCACTATTCAAAAACGTGAATATACTACGTTAACAAATTTCATCCTTTTATTCATTTCATTTTAAAGGATTATTCACAGTTAAAAACGTGAATATGACTCCATTAATAAGTTTCAACAATTTACTTATCAAAATAAGTCGTTTTCGAATTTATAAAACAACGTTTACAAACTCCATTTCTATTTGTTTTATAACTTCTTTCTTTATAAATTTTCTTTATTAACCTATTCACTTTATATCTCAATTATGAACCAAAAGTCCATATTATAAGTTAAATACTTATAAAACGATTATTTACAAAATCGTTCTTTTAAACTTCATAATTATAAATCTTATAACTTATAAGATTCAATGATTTATTCAAAACTATTCTTTTAATAACTTTATAAAATTTATAAATCTTACTATTTATAAATTTCATTTATAACTTCACCATTTTTAATTTTATAAATTCCATTCATTTACAAAATTCATTTTCACTTCATTCAAACATTTATAAAAACTCGTTTTATAATATCAATATTTCAATTTATAAATATCCATTTATAAATCTCTTAATATAAATTAATTTATATTATTCTTTGAAACGTCTTTAAATTCCTTTATAATTTCACCATTTTTATTCATAAAATAATTAAATTTTATAAATCCTATTCTTTCAACTTTTTATAATAAATTCAAATCCCCAATTTTTAAACTATTTTATAAAACCATTAACCTCATATTTTCAAAAATAAATCTTTAATCGTATTTCTCAAAATCATAATTTTTATAACTTTAAAAATCATAACGTTTATTTATTTAAAATGGATCAATTCAAAAAAATATATTCTATAAACGTTTTCTTTCAAAAATCACTTTAAAATCATTTTAAAATTCCAAAATTTGGTCCAATGATGCTACACACCAAATAGTCAATCACGACAACAACGACATCATATATCGATATGATAGTCCATCAAATATCAAAATATCTGAAATAAAATAAATACTGTTGAGGAATCCAGTTGGATCCCTCCAACCTGTTTTCCTGCATCCACAAACATTAGCACAATACCAATTTCGTTCCAGTACGAAATTATCGCGGTATATGTTTTTATTAAATATTATCCGCTTAATAGACGGCGCAATAGGGTCTCATCCGCTAAACAAATGCGGAAAATCAATAACTCGAATATATACATATGCCAATATATATATATATTGCTATTATATATAATACCAATTTCACTGTTTATGAAATATTCGCGGTATATGTTTTTAATAAATAACATCCGCTTACTAACGGCGCATAATGTCTATTTTAACAATCAATAGATAACAATCATCATTCAAACATGCATTCAACAATTTTAAATCTAACTATTTAAAATAAAATCGAAACCGATTCGATTGAGTGAGAAGTTCTCACCTTGATTTCAATTTCGTTTTAGCGATGTATTTCGAATAAAATTAAACGGACGTTTAATTTTACCCAAAATTCTCACTAATTCCAAACGACTCCAATCCAATTTCATCGTGTAGTGCTCGTCCATACGATTCCAACGCAACTGGTTTCGCGCGTTTTCGACCTCGTATGAAAAAGTTATGATTTTTCAAAGTTTACTCGAATTTATATACATAAATTTATAACATAATTTATAATTTTAAACCCAGCTTTAATCACTACCGTTAGATCCACCTCCAAGCAATCAGAGCCGCATCTACCCCATCATATTCTTCACGTTTCTTCTACAGGTGATTTGCCGTGCTTGAACCCATAAGCTCCAAGATTAGGGTTAAATTATACTTCCACTACGACGAACTATAGCTCGATCAGGATGCGCCAAATCGAAGCCCTTGCTCCCTCCTTCACTCGGCCTAAAGAGCATGAAGCTCGGCCCTCCCTCTAGCCTTGGAAGTCGTGCGCACCTGGCCACTGTCGGCCTCACTCTCCTCCCCCTTCGACGCTCCAACCAAGATCATATCCGTATGGATGTGAAGCCCTCGCGAATCTCTACAACTTTCGTGTTGACGCGACTTTCTAATTGCTGATGGATTTCGAGATATTAAGAGGAGAAGATTGGAAGTTTTCAGCCCTTGATATAAGAGATGGCGGTTGCAACGTTTAGATTAGGGTTTCTTTTTTTTTTATTTATGAGAGGGGGTGTTGGCCTATTTATAGGAATTTGAACGAACACTATTCATCCGGAAATTCCGAACTCCGATTTACACGCCGAAACTGAAGTTCCTAAGGTTTATCCCGCATTCCGGACACAATGGAACAGGTTTCGGAAGCTAATTCGGTCATCTGTGCGAGTTATGGCTATAAACGTTCAATTTAAATTAAACCGATTTAAACGATTTTCTAGGCGTTTTAATTTGTACCGGATAAACGGTAAATCCGATTGACACGAAATTTGAAACCTTACAATAATATCACATTACGGATCCGATGAAACTGGTTTCGTCGAAATTCGAGACTTTTTGAAAAATGGCTATTTTAACTCGCCAAATTAAAATTAAAAATAATTCGATGCGTTTCGAGCTGCCACGATCAAACGATAACTCCGATTGACACGAAAATTGAAATCCGGTAATAACTAACTATTATGGATCCAATGGAACTGGTTTCGTCCAATTCTGAGATTGTTCAAAAATTGACTATTTTCACTAGTCGATTAAATATTAAAATATTCAATTTTCACAAATTAACTTTTAATTCGATTTCAAAAGTTCTAAAATATCATTCTAACTTCAATATGATAAAATAAAATTTTACAAATCATTTTCAATCATATTTAACTCAATTTTCAATTATTTCCATAATTTAACATATTAAATTATTGATTTAATTATTCAATTAAATCCAATTATTCAAATAAAAATTTATTTGACTTATATATTTCACTTATAAATATTTAAAATTAATTAAATATTCAAATTTTAATTATTAAAAATCCTGGGTCGTTACATAGGGGCTACTCATATTCATCCATGAAGGGGGCTTGGTGCGGCCATGAAATTATGTAATAGAGGCTTTGAGATGGAGAGCTTAGATGAAAGAGAAATGATAAGAGTTGATGTAGGATATTGATCCTAAAATATCTCTTGATTCTCCTCTATATAAGCACCTCTAATCACACTAATGTGCTATCTTTTTTAGCCTCCATATCCCCTCTAGATTTAGCCGAACTCTCCCCCTCGATCTCTCTAATTTTCTAACTTCAAATTAAATCAAATTAAGAGTTATTCGATAATAGGTAGTTAATGATTCAGAGACTAGCAATCTGCTACATTGACAATTCATCATTTCTAGGTGCACTTTCAAGTATAGGAGTAAGGTACATTTCTTACTAATACATGATTATTAGTGCTTGGATATAATGTTTATATATATAGTGAAAATAAGGGACACGTCCCTAAAATAAAACTTAATACACAAAACATCCTTCTAAAAAAAGATATAAATTACATCTCTATTTTCAAGTACTACAATTTTCTTCCCTAAAATACCCCTCTTCTCCATGGATGAGCGTTGGTTCTTCATATGTGGATGTTATTATCACATCCATAATTAAAATTTGCACCCCACTAATTATCAATTTTTAATATGCATTAACTTTATATTGGGACGACTAATTAACAAAACATTTTCAGCATTAAATCGAAAATTTAATTATCTTTCTAACGAGTGGCATTATGCATATGTAAAAACAATGGCAGGCCAAGTTTACAAATTTTCTACAATTATATGCTATGATTGCACATAATTTAGCAATTATATGTAATAATTCCAGAAAAGTCTGCAATTATATGGTATTCTGTGATTACTTGGAATAACTGCAGAAAAGTCTTCAATTATTCCAGTTAATTGTAGAAAAGTCTGCAATTATATGGAATAATAATAGAAAAGTATGCAAATATTCCACTAAATTGCATAAAAGTTTGCAATTATTCCATATAATTGTATAAAAGTCTGCAATTATATGGAATAATGTCTGACATTTGAAGAAAAATTTATGATTGTTTCATATAACTGCAAAAAATTGCAAGTATACGGAATAATTGCAGACTAGTCGGCAATTTTATGCAATAATAGTAGAGAAGTCTGTAATTATTCCATATAAATACATAAAAGTCTGCAATTATTCTATATAATTGCATAAAAGTCTGCAATTATATGGAATAATTGCTGACATTTGAAGAAAATTTGAAGTTTTTCAAAAATTGCAGAAATTTCTGCAAATATATGGAATAATTGCAGCTTTACTGTAAACATGATTTTTTTTTGGGTATCAACAATTGATCTCATTTTGAAGATTGTAAAATTTATGATTTTTAGTGAAAACGGTATGCTAATCCGATATTTCTACAGAAAGTTATGCATGTTTGAAATGCTAAAAACGTAAAGGGTATTTGGGTCTTTTGGCATAGGTAGATTTGAAAATAGGGACTAGAAACGTATGTTTATTTTGGGGAGGATGTTTTCTCTATTTTGAAACTTAACAGGGATGTGAGCAAAACTATCCCTATATTATATTGTTAGTTAGGTGATGATTCTGATATACGTATATATTGTCACAATTGGACTGGTTTTTTGTTTACATATAATTGTATATTTACAAAAATTTAATACACACACATATATGTATGCCTATATGCAGCATGGCTAATAGGAGAAAACAATTCTTTTTTCAAAATAACTTAATATATAATATTTAAATATATATACATATATACACACATAGTGTATAATTTAATACTACATCATACTTATATATAATATAACTATATGATCTTATATATAAAGTTTTAAAGGTATATTATTTTTGAAGAGTAACCAATGAAGGAAAAAAATCCACTAAATTTGAGCAGTAAATGAATTTTCTATCCCATGTACCATTTGAAAGAACAGATTGATTCATACACCTGACTGGCCAAGCAGCGACAGCGTAAGGTCTTCATCTTGAACATGATAAAATAGCGGCCTTTTTCTTCATCTCCACCAATGTACTTATAAAACCTACCACCCTTAGCATTAAACCTCATTTCAGAAGGCTCATGAATCCAAGCCTGTTCTGATGAACCATAAAAGAGATCATCCATGGAAGGAATTTTTGCAACAGGAATAACTTTAGAATTATCGTCAATTACGTCATTAAAGCGATCATCGATTACCAGAGGCACAATCTTGGAAGGAAAACCACACCTGGTGGGAACAATTTTTGCACCAGTTCATGATAGGAGGACGAGGGAGAGGGATCCTGAAAGAAAGTGAAAAGGTAACAATATATGTATGTATATATATAAGTACTAAATATAATTTATTATAATTTTATTTATGCATAAACATATAAGTTTTTAATATATATATATATATATATATGTATATAATTTTTTATAGACATTCATATTTTTTTACTTTATATATATATATATATATCTGTGTGTGTGTGTTTGTGTGTATGTATATATTTATGTATAAATGTGTGTGTATTTTCAAAATTATTTTTTATGTTATTTATATATGAGTTAAATTTCATACATATGTTTATATATATATAATTATTTAAACAAAATATGATTTTGTATACGTATACATATATACATACATACATATATATATATATACGTGTGTGTGTAATATTTTGTAAGTATATATAAATTAAAAATATACATAAACGTACATTTGGATAATATATTGGTATAATAGGATGAGCTAACATGTCCATTGCGGTGGACATCTCTACACCTATTCACGGGCATATTATACCTTGCACTGATTGATATGTCACACACACAGAGACATATATGTATTTGTGTGTGTGTGTATGTATATATATAATACAACATTAATCAAATAATATAAAATTATTTTATAAATTTGAATAAAATAAAGATTTTATTTAAAAGAAACTTTTGAAACGTTCTAAATAAATTAGACTTCACGTGCCCAATAAAGATCCAAAATGGTAAAAAAATTTGAAATGCACCCATTACTTCTACTGTTGGTTGTCTCAGTTTCAACAATGATATCAAAGCCCAATAGCCTATGCGGTCTAAATTAGTCATAATAGCGTTAACTAATTAAGCTGACAACCCAGATAATAGGATGTCTAGAAAGGTAGTGGCGAAGGCTTGAGTTTGGATAATCAAGTACTCTACCCTAACTAGCTACGGACCTGGATGAAAAAATATGCGACTCCAAAAGGTTACTCCCAATAGAAGAGGCCCAATTTGAATTGGGCTTTGGGCTAATTTTCAAAATTATTTCAAATTTTAAAATATAAGATTTTAAATTTAAAAGTTAAATTTAAAATAAAATATAAACATATTACAAATGTTATAATATAATTAAATTTTTCAATATGTTTGAAAATTAGTATAAATCAAATTTCAAAATTTATAAAAATTTATTAATGAGGTTAGCAAAATATATTAATTACATAAGTTAATTAATAAATATATATATACATGTGTTATATATTATGATATATGTTATGTTATTTAGAATGTTAAAATAACATAAGTATACATGTATGTACATAAAATGAATTTCAAAATCAATATAACTGAATTAAAACTGTTTAATTAAATAAATAAATTAATTAAAGGTTAACTAATTAAATAATATGAACATATATCTGATATATGTTATACTATAAAGGTTATAGTATATAATAAATATTCAATATAAATGTTATATCAAGATAATATCAAATTACCTAAAATGTGAATTAATTAAAATTAATTAAATACAATTTAATTAATATAATATTATACGTAAGACTATTATATAAGTAATATGAAATATAAAAGTTATATAATAATAATAATATAATATAAATGTAAAAGTTAAATGCGGAACATTAAGAAACCCTAAATAAACTTAAGGGATGAATACATACATAAATTTAGGTATACCATGATTTCAAATGTGTTAGACACTTGAATCATGAGGGTATTTCATAAGACATACATTATTCCATAAGTCGATCACTCATTATAATATATTTAATATTATGAATCATTAATATAATGTTATCCTCTATCATATATATATATATATATATATATATATATATATTAAAAATTACTTGCATACTCCCTAGTTGTTGAGCAAACTCAAGCTAGGGATGTTATGTGTAGCATTATTAATGTATTGAGTGGACGAGGTAAGATAACTATATGTATTAGTTGAGCAAACTTTAGGTACATATACTAGACTTAGGCCATGGCGATATGGTAGGTACGAGTAAATAATTTCGATTCGATTTGTTGCGCAAACTCAAGGTCGAAGTGAAATTAGGACAAGGTACCAAGGGTTAGGAGTTGTATATGATAAACCTATAAGGCGTTATCCATCGTTCGTGGAGCTATAATTTGTTGAGCAAACTCAAGGTTAGAATTCCAAGATGAACAAGTCGTAACACCCATTAATGAAGTCGAAAGGCTTCTATGTTTTGAATTATGGTTTGGAGAAACAAAAATGACTAGTGGGAGCCTTATTAGAAAAATTAAATGATAACATTTAACCTTTCTAATATTCTAAGAACTATGAACATATCTTATATAATGTTATAATAATCTACATTGATAAATTTGTGCATCTAATATGATTGATAAAACATTATCAATTAAGATATAAAAATGAAATTTTGAAAACTGACAAATAGAAATATAATATATACTTACTCATAAATGCTTATTGCGTCTTAACATTTCAACACTCATGCAAGCGCTTGATTTTATAACTTCTAAATACATTCGTAACAAGGTCGCTTAGCTCTTTATTTGGTCGACACCATGTATTGCATTCCATGAGTTCCAAACTCAAAAGCTACAATACTATGGATATTTGATCCATATACAATCGCATATAAATGTTATATGGTGAACGATTACAGTTTGTAATGTACAATATTTGGATGAAATTAGTTCACTCGAAATAAGAAAACAAACTATAGTGCGAGATCGAGTATTCCATTTGATTGATTACAGTAAAAGATCATATCGTGTTAATTGTAACCCAAGACAAAAACTACAATATAGTTTTAACAACACGATCGTTGAAATGTGAGTTTGATCATTTTATGTGGTGCATCATATTTGATGTCTTTAAATTTTATGGATAATCAAATGCATTTTTGTAAAAAATTCATTTTACTGTTGTAGTAAGGAATTTGTTTTGAATGGTTCGACCATTTAGAAAGAAAACGAATGCATAAGAGTAACCGTGATTTAAAGTACAGTTGGGATAAAGAGAGTGAATTGTCACTTCGGCTTCATAAAGAAATATCAAAAATGAGAATTATAATTATTATAATTGATACTTAACAATGGAATAAAAACCGATTTCTATTCTAAAATGTATTTTCATATAGAAAATTGTTTTCTATGAGATTTATGTCTTTGAGTTCAAGATATTTGATCAAAGAACTATCCACTATAAATTAGTTGCAGTATTTTAAATAAGTAATCTATATTAAGTGGATGATCGACCTCTGTATTCAACACGCTATTACAGTAATGATGGAAATAGCAGGAGCATGCCATATAATACTTATTGGTCGCATCAAGTTATAAAAATTATTTTTGTAAAACATATCGCGCATTATTTGTGAAATAATATATGTTCTTCGTTGATGACTAAAGCATACAAATAGTATTATTTCATTGAGAATATTATGAATATTTGTTGTAAAATAAAACTGTAATAGAGGTATTTCAAGCACTGGAAAATATGAAGTATATAAAATTATTTACAATTATTTTGAAATTATAGACTAAGTCGTAGTTTTGAGAAATAATTTTTATTACATGATCATGAATCATATGATACAGGTTAACTATATCTCAAATAGTTAAGGCCTATGCGCCTATTTAATGGGAGCATCGTAAGAGTTGATGAATTCTTCAGATTGATACATATAGATGTATGCAATCGTAAGTCTATGAATACCAAAACGGTTCTGCATACTTCATTTTATTCACTGATGAGTATCACAGACATGAACATGTGTATTTTATATGCATGTATAAGTCAATGATAAGCTCACAGAGTATAAAACAGAAGTAAATAAAATAACGTGTAATAGAATATAAAATTTATTTGATTTGATTGAATATGTGAGTGCATTTTAAAGAGCTCCAAATGTACCTCGAATGACTAAAGATTCAATCTCAAAAGTCACTCCTCCTTATAATACATAATGATGTACCGATAAGGAGTAATCAAACTTTGTTGAACAAAGTACGACTAATGTGAGTGAATTTGAGTTATACTATTTTTATAAGCTGGATACTTAGAGTAGAACACAAGGTTAAAACTAATGCTATCCAAAGAGTAGTTTACAAAACAATACAAGATAAGGGTTTATAAGAAAACCCTACATATACTAGGCTAAGGAGTTGGCAAGTTGTGCGGGTCGAAAGCTCACATGTAATAATTATACGTAGAGGATCTTGTATGAATCGTCCTAAGAGAATTTTGAGAACGATAGTCATTAGATGACTAATTTATGTTATGGTCACAAAAATATTATGAACTAATACAAAATCAGTTTTATATAAGGCAATTCATAAAATCCTTATGGATATTTGTTCTATTGCACTAAGAGACAACTGTTGTTTCAAGAAATACCAACTTCGTAGCAAATGAATTTCTTTAAGAAATTATTGGTATAAAATGAATTCAGATACAATCCAAGGATAAAACTAATTGCAAAGGATGAAATGAATTGATCAAACCTAAATGAACAAAATACATTAGAACATCTAATGTGTATTGTTGGACATTAAAGAAAAAATATGAGTTTCATTGTCAAGGATAAATAATCCTCAGTTGTTTTAAATTGAACAATTAAGAGTATTGACTCTATGATATGGTATGATGTGTCTATGATATGGTATGATGCATAAGTTTGAAATAGATTCCAAATATATTATCAAAATATAATTTTGATAGTAGTATCCGAAGGGATATGTGGCTGCAAATGTGTCTTTAAGAGAAAGACAAATGCAGTTGGAATATAATGAGCCCTATTGATAAGAATAATACCATAAATTTCAAACAGTGAAATCAATATAACTGAAATTCACATAATGGATTCACCGTTCAATGTGCTTAAGTAGGCTTAGGTTTTACTCACAAAATTATCATATGATATGAATTTATGTTTCGGTACGTTTGTGTTAAAATAGAAAATAATAAATAATGATTTAAATTAAAATACTTACACATAGTAACCAAAGTGTTTTGAAGTCAGTGGGAGGGATATTGAGTTTGTGGGTTATTTGGATATGATCCGCAAATGGATACGAAAGCATCATTCAGAAAAGCATCAAAATTGAATAAATGTTTTGATAGAAATATCAAATAGTTTTATTATCAATCAAAATGTATAGAAAGCATGTGTTCATAAGAAAGAACATCAAAAGGTACGTAGATATTTTTATACCATAAGTAAACAACACAATGCTGCTTGTTAACGATGTACTTGTGTTAGAATCAGCTTTAGTTGTTTTTCATACTCGACGTTGGATTTGTGACTGATGTCTCTTATAGTAAGTATAAAAGATATTAGGAATGTCTCACACGATATGCAAGGACATCCTATTAAAATGTTTAATATGGAACATGTAAGATGGATTCCTTATGCATTAGCAATAGGAGTCATCATACATGTTACATTATCTACGATATCATGATTTGTTTATGTATTTGATACATAAAGCAAACATATTCAAATTGACATCACTAAATAGTTGTTTGAGGTGTTCTCATATATTTATGAAATACTAGAGAATTGTTTGCATAAACAATGAACTCCTTATGACGGAGTGTTCAGACTCAAACTTCCATAATTGATATTAAGTATATTATGCCAATAATAAATTCAAGTAAAGAATCTTTGAGTTGAAAATGTTCCAAATGAAAGACAATGGCTGAATTAATGAAAAAGTTAAGTACATCGCATTGAATAGTGCCACAATAAAAGTAGTGTATATAAAAATAAATGCACAAATTTATAGCTAACCCGAGTTTGATTCCAAATGTTGAGAATCCCTTAACATTGTTATAGAATGACAATATCACGATATAGTTCATAATAAAACTTGTAGCTCACTGAAAGTAATGAATTGTTCCATATGATAAAGGTAGTTTATCAATGTCAAAAAGAGTTGATTGATAGAGTAGATGATTGAAACATAATAGCATACTCGTTCATTGAGGGACTAACCTGATTGGTTTTGAGAAAATCGATTGGAGAAGTTGGAATAAGATTCCATAATGAACCCCAAGTGTAAGTAGGACATTGATAGAATTAGGGGTAAGCCCTAAAGGTAGTTATGTAATTTAATACATATATCTAACTCGATAACCAATCTTATTCAAAATAAAAGGTGTTTTCTTTCTATTGTATACTTGATATAATGTGTTATATTAATTAATTAATTTAACTAAAAGTTCTTTAATACAAATCCATAAATGGTATGTTTTATGATAGTAGTTACAAAGTTTTGTAACTGTGAGTAATTTATCACAATGAAAATAAATATACCATTTTAAATATTCCTAGTCAAGATGTATCGAGACTGGATATCGATACATCTGTTGACTAGAGTACATAACACTCTTCAAATGTTAGACAGTGTATTATTCATGGCTGTTGGGGGCACCAAGAGGTTATGTACTAATAGTTATTGGATAGCTACAGATTGACTCACTCTATAGTTTTCTGTTGGTTAGTATAACTAAGGTTAAACAAAGAATATCGATTTGATAAAATTGCATAGTTCTCTTGACTTGAGAATACCATTGAACTTCAATATGGAAGCTCCGCTCTGTTTATAGTCAAATCGTGGTATGACATCCATCGAACGACTATAGATGGGTCGAGTGGAAGCATGGGACGTGAAACACTATTTATGGGAGGATTTGTCTTGTAATACCTCATAAGTTTAATAGGAAATTAATTAATTAAAATAAGGAAAAAATCAAATTTTTGTAAATGCCAAAATTAGGTCAGTTGGAAGTTGCACCATTACATCCATGGCAATTTCCTGATAAATTTTCATATATAATATGTTGAAAACGGAGTTCAAACGAAGAAGTTATGAATATTTGAAGTTTCCAAGTTTAAAATAATTTAATACGAATTTAAATTTTGAAAACTTAAATTTGGAGGAAATTTAAAGGTTTCAAATTTGAAATTAAACGATGCCTTGGGCTAGAAGTAATGTTAAGTATAATGTTAACATTAACAGTGATTAGTAAACAAATTAAAGTAAGAAATCGAAAAATAACATAAGAAACAAATCAACCAAAGCTAAAAGGGGCCGGTCGACCGCCTTGCTTGGGCTAGTCGATCGATTTGACCATATTGGCAGCAGAAACGCTTAGCCAGAATGACCTAAATTTGTTTATTTTATATCCGATGGTTCTCGTTCCGACTTACCTCTATAAATAGACCCATTGACCCCTACCTTTCATCATAAAATTCAATAGCAATGACGAAGCTCTGTCACATTATTTCCCTTTAGGTTTTCAGAAACAATAAATTTTCATGTAAGTAATTTTAATTTGTAATCTGTAATTTAATTTAAGTTTCCATTCCTCCTTCTCTCTATCTTTTGATTTTGAAATCTAATATACATATACAATCTATTTAGTTGTATATTCAAAAAGGGGAAGATCTAACAGAGATTTAGAAGCGTTATAAATTAGATCCAATCTAAAATCAAGGAATCTTCTGTAAGTGGAATTTCAAAATTTCCCATTCTAGTATCTACGTTGTATTTACTTGGATTTGATATATATCTTAGGAAATTCTGTAAATGCAAAACCCTAAAAAAATAAAACCCTAGAATTTCCCTAAGTAAACATCGGTCTTTGAATATGTTGGAATTTTAATTATTTTTATATTAATATATTAGAATTGAATCAATTGTTTCAAATTAGATAATCTATGGCCGATTCAACCTATTTTCTTTTGTCTCTATTTGTAGTGTTAAAGGGTTCTAAATGAAAAGAATGAAAAATAGTGTGCAAAGTATGAAATCGATTGTTTATAATTTGCACCACCTATTTCTACCACTTAAGCGAATAAAGAATTCCTTTCTTACTCCAAATTAATATGTGTAAAGGTTGAATTGAACATAAATGATCTAATTTGTTACATCCGTTTCTCTAAAAAAGAAAAGTGATTCTAGTTTATTAATATGGGACAAGTTAGATGATATTCCATTGTAATACAAGTCTATTTTTGTTGGTTATGGGTAGTAGTTTTTCTTGTTTGGAATCTGGGATTTATATGAGATTGATATTTCAAATTATCTTGTAAACGAAGTATTATTGAATTATTGAAATGTAACGATTAGACATTAAATTCCACACATGTATATATATATGCAATAAACATATTGGTTATCGAAATAAAAATGTATTGATTATAAATTACTGACCATAATGATTAGTATTATTAGAATATTAGATAATATTAATTTATAGGAAAACAGTTAATGTTAATAAGGGAGTCAATCCTTAAGGGTTACCTTTTATGGCCTAAAACTATTAATTATGTAGGATGGTATATGTATACAATGGGTATATATATAAAGTAGACTAATTTATAGGGATGCGTGGTTAGTCCAAAGTTACACAGAAGTCTTCCAATTAAATCGTCCTACCAGCATTGTGACTTTGCAGACTAATGTGGAACATTGCCTATAATAAATAACCTTAGTAATCCTGAGGTTAGTCCCAATTCTGTAGGTAAATCTGTCCAGTAAATTTGGTTGCTGGTACCTACGGATTAATCTAAGATGTCACTGTTGGGTTATGGGTCGTCAGGTCATGTTACTAATACGATAGGTGAAAACTTTAGAAGGGGTCTGCTTTGGGTTATAGGTATTAAGTGACTACTGTAGGGTCCGCCTCTTCCCTTTAGGAGAAGTATTAAGTGACCTAATGGGATTTCTTACGATGTCGGTTAGTGAGAACCACATAGGGACCGCCCTTTGGTTAAGTCTTAAACGACAGGGTTTGTCTATGTTATGGGTATTAAATGGTCAGAACCTTTCTAATTTCCATTAAAAAGGTATTAAGTGGTTTATATGCTTTCTTTTACATCGTAAATGCTAGTTGTGCTAGAATTTTTTAATTGGACTGTAAGAGTCTTTGGGCTTATGGTTGCAGTTATAAGTGCCCGTGATTCTAATACGTAAGACATATTACTTATCTGGATAATACTCCCCGGATTACTATTGAGGAAAAACATGATATTTTTTACCAGACTTTGTTGTTCTGACTCCCTCCTCATTTCAACAGAACAAGTTAGGGGAGACATTGATTTCTGGAAAAAGCAAAGGTAGGGATGTTGATTGTGGTAGTTATTTATTCTTTATCGTTTTCTTATGTTAATTTTCTTGTACCTAGATTTCAAACTATGTTGTTGTTCTTGTCATTTTGATACTAGTACTATGGAGTATGTTAACATGAATAAAGATGTTGAATATGTAGGGGACATGTCGAAATTCAAGATGTCGAAAGCAGTTGAACCTTTGGCAGAGGATATCGCATTTCAAACGCTTGAAGAAGACGTCGAACCTCAAAAACCTTGGAGGTTCTTGGGCATATAAAGAGAAAGAAATGTCTATCTCAAAACAATCTTTAAGGGCATCGTGCATGTATCAAGCTTGAAGTGATATCGAACGACAACAGATGTCGTGAAACTATAGCAAAGAGATTATCGAACTTGAATGCCGATAAAGGGAGATAACACATCATTGAAGATTACCACGTCATTGAAAGGTATCGAATATATTACCACAAGGAGGGTATATCGAAACTCCATACGTGTTGGGCCTTTACAATCATAACTGTAGTAAAACATCAACAAGCTGCCAATAGTCCTGTATCATATAAGCGCCAAAGGATGTCAAGCTTTAAAGGGTATAACAGATGTCGAATACCTATAGTTGTAACGCGGTATATCATCAGCGCCATCATAAATGTTGAATGCCACCAATATGAGTGGAGATGTTGAATTCCATCTGAACCATAAAGAATTCAAATGTCAACAATATATAGGGATGCTGAATATTGACAATACAAAGAGGGATATCATATATCACCAATCTAGAGAAGGATGTCGTGAGCCGTCGGTGCTTAAAATGATATTGTAAATCATCAATGTAAATGATAATGTCATATTTCATCATAATACCAAATGATGTCATAGATCATCAATATACAAAGGGATGTCGTAAGTCATCAATTTGAAGAATATTGATGCATGCCAACAACAAAATGAAGGATACTAAGAAAATAACGATGTAGAAGGGCACATGGCAGTTATGCCGCCTGCTGCAACTACTATAAATAGACCCTCGAGATCATTCAAAAGGGGGAAGTTCTTCTCATCGCATTTCTTACATTTTAAAAGTTGTAACCCTAACTTGAATTAGGGATTTTAAAGGCTATTTACTTTTGTGACTTTAAGCACATAAGGACTTGAACTATGGACTTTTCATAGCATATTATAAGTGAATAAAGTCATTTGATTATGAATCGCCTTATGACTTGCATATGACTCTTGTTACTTTATATTTACGGTACCAACATGACTTTTCTCAAAGGCCGAAACCATGAACATGCATATTTCACTTTGAACTTGCATACACCTTTCTGGCTAACACAAAAGTTGACCTAGCCTGTTACTAGCCTAAACCTATTTGCCTTGCACATTTTGGGTTAACAAGAAAAACTGTTAACATTTTGACACTAAAAGGAGGACCCAAACCTCGACTTTTTGCTCATCTCATATTGGATTACCTTTGACCTGCATATATATAGGGTATAGAGGATCTACCCTAACCTGCATATTTCATAAAGGAACTTTCCAAATCCTACTTAACCCTTTTTGGACCATATGATGACTATCTCAGAACATGGATCTTCTGAACCTCAAGAAGTTAGGCCAATTTCTCGAACCCTTTTTGGCCCTCGGTTTCATGGGGAACAAGTGTTAAGGATGTTAACAATATAGATCATAGAAGAAAAGAGACAAGCGATTCCTTCTAATCCCGATAATTGGAGCATAAATCCATTTCATATTGGCCCTACCCCTATCCATGGTTCTTACTCGTTTTTTGGAAAGGAAAGCACAAAGAATGATTGCCTGTAGCTAAAAATGAGAAACGGCTATACAATTCCAATCCAAAGGGACTATTTTGGAAAAAGAAATAACAAGACACTTTGACCAATTTTTCCAAAGGTGGAAGGAAATAATTGATTGTCCTCTACACCAATCAAAGCTAGGGAATCTTTAAAGAGAAAACTTATAGATGATGCTAATGTACCAATCCAGTGCTACAAGAGAATCAAGCAGGAGCAAAGAGCACAATGCTCTAGAAATTTTCGATCTTCAAGGTTTCGTCCCTTACCACATCCCATGAAAATATCTACTGCCTAACTAAAGAAACATTAAACTATTGAGAAGAATCAATCAAGTAATGAAAGTGATCGCGGAGGTGCTTATTGCCAATATCATTGAAGAAATGGACATAAAACCAATCAATGTCGAGCTCTAAAAGGAATGATTGAGAATTTCTTAGGAAAAGGAGAGCTTCAAGAGTTTATCAGAAAAATTTAAGCCAAAGGAAAATGTGTCTACAAAGAACAAGTAATCGGTAAGTAGAATGCTTCATTAAGAGGATTTATAAAATTATGGAAAAAAACCTTTGATACAGCCAAGATGGCCTGGTCAAAACACCTCCTAGGAGGAGGTCAAAGTAAGCCTCTGGTCCTGCCTATAAGGCATGGCCAGAGCACTGCAAGCCTTCGGTCCCACTTATGTGGCATGGCCGAAGCATCTTTTAGAGGGAGGATAGAGTAAGCCTTCGGTCCCGTTTAAGATGGCCTAGCCAGAGCACCGACCAGCCTTTAATGCTACCTATAAGCATGTATAAAGTGCCCTCTAGAGGAAGGATGAAATAAGCCTTTGGTGCTGCCTAAGATGGCCTGGCCAAACACCACCTATAAGACCTGACTGGAGCGCCTCCTTGAGGTATGATGGGTCTGACTTTGGTTCTGCCTAAGATAGCGAACTAAATGCACTGACCAAAACCTAAATCATCCTTTAGATGGTGATAAGGGGTTCAATCAAAGTTTAGATCATTACCTAAAGATGGTAATAAAGGAAATCAATCAAAGCCTAAATCAATACACAAAGAGTAGTCAAAGGCAGTGTTCTAAAGGAAGATCAATCAAATGCAAGAGCAAATCAAACTCTGTCTTAAAGAAGGATCGAGGTAGTCTTCTAGAGGAAAATCAGTCAAATGCAAAGGCAATCTTCTAGAGGAAGATTAATCAAATATATATAGTTCTGCACCAGGGAAAAGTTAAAGTAGCCTTCAAAGGAAGGATCAAAAGCTATCTATCATGCAGAAGTGAGAATTTTGATGTCAGATAGTAACATTAAAAAGACCATGACTTATTACCCAAGCTCGGGGATTCATTCTTCAAAATATCATATTAGCTTTCAATCTATAGTTTCTATATTAGAATTCAAATTAGCAAATAACGGGAATCTTTGTTAATAGTCAAGATTCCTGATTAATGGAAATCTCCATTAATAGTCGAATTTCTAGTTCTTTGGCCGGATGAAATTTTGGACTTGTTATTAGAAGAATTCTGATCTTCTTATCAAGTGGAATTCTAATTAATTCCAATTGAATTTCTAGTCTTCTATCAGATTAAGTTATGGTATTATTACCAGATCAATATTCTGTCTTCTATTTCCAGATGGTTTCCGGTCTTCTATTTCAAAGTTGTTACCAAATGATTTTTGGTCTTCTAATAAAGTAATTGCCAAAATATTTTTGACCTTCAATACAGATGAAATTTCAATTATCAAATGGATTTCAGGATATTTACTCAAGACTGAACTTCAAGCGTCATGTTCAAAAATTTTTAGGTGATAAGGCCAAACGGCGAAGCGATCAAAAGCTTCAGTCCTCAAAGTGCTAAATTAAGTTCTCCTAAAACGAAGTTTAAATTTTTTTAATAATGAGAATCTTTGTTACTAGATGGATTTCTAATTTCCTCTTAAATACAGGAAGGATTCTTTCAAACTTTTGATTAATAATTAAGTTGCTAATCTTTTTATCAAAATGGATTTTAGGTTTTAATGAAAAGGTTTAACCAATGCTCAATCAATGGCTACATACCATATTGCAATCAAATCCAAGCTTTGGAAAACAAGTTGTATGTTTCAAACAATTCGGCAAATTCAAAAAGAAGAATACAAATTCATTCAAGGTAACAATCTTTCAGATACAAATGTGTTTTTTTCATGTTATGTACAATAATTATAGGTACCAAGAAGAGGTAGCCAAAAGGTAAATCTACAAAAACAAAAGAAACTCAAAGTGATTCTTCGTTAGGTGACAAGTGTATGCACCTCCTTTTTCAAATTTTTAGCGATCGAAGGAGAATTGGTAATATGACAGATAGCCACATCCAAAAGTTCTTTAAGTTTCCTTTCTTTTTTCCGAATAATATTTGCATCATCAATAGAGCCAAATTGAAATTCCAATGCATGCATAATATTTCGTTGGCTTCCTTTAAATTCGTAATCTTGCTCTTTAATTTCCTAACCTCCCGTTGAAGAGCATATTTTTCAGGCTCAAGTTTTTCCACTTGAGCCTGATAATTGTTAAGATATTAAGAAACTTTATCATCCCGTTGCTTGTTCAAATACTGAACGCATTCTTATCTAAATCTCTGACTCCATTTGGCAATTTCTCTATCATCTAAACTCGTAGATGGTTTCAACAAAGCAGAAAAATTTTCCTTGTTGATTAAAGGAGTAGTAGGAAGGCTGGATTCGCTGCCACTCACAATGAATTCTAAGGATTGATAGGATACTTGGCTTTTCAACAAATCTACTTCAAGATCCATTACCTTTTGATGGAGTCGGTCAATCTCTACATCACCTTTGATTCCTTGGATTAAAGGTCTAGATTGGCCAATCGCGTCCATTTTCTCTTTTAACTCTTGAATTCTTTTATCCTTTTCTTAATTTTTTCCTCTAAGTTCGAGGCCATTTCTTTAAACTACTAAATGTGGACCAAAATCGATAGTATATGTCGTGTCATCTATGTGCATTCGGGTTATCCAAAAACGACAGTTGAAATGCCTTGAGAAGAGAGCTTCTGCTCCAATTCCGACCTAAACTTTGCTTTAATAATATCCAATCATGTAAGGAGTTCTGAACCATAAGACATGAGCGTTAGTTGTCTTTCCTAATAAAAATAAGTAAACAGGAAAAGGAAATCAATGCGGAGGAAATGCTTCCTTTATTAACAAAATAAAGGTTACAAACATAGGCAAATTCAATTTACACCAATAATACAAGTTTTATGCATTAAACTCTCGATGTTTAAAAATAGCAGATTGAGCCTTTTTGAGTGATCCAGCAGAAAAGGAGAGGATAGAGTCAAAAGTAACATTAAACCCTTGAGGGGTGTTAACTGGAGGAAGCCGATGGTAATCCCATTTTCTAGCCGGAGGGCTAATCGCACCATATAACCATCTAGTGTGGTTGGTTTATATCTCGCTAAGCAATTTATCCTTTTCATCACCTAATAAATCAAAATTAAAGTGTGGAAGCCGTTTGTAAACTGCTTGTAGATCTTTAAGGAAGCAATATTTTGCTAACCGAGAAGTTTTAAGGATTAACGATTTGTCTTTAAAATCCCTCTTTAATTTGATAAATTTACTTAAGAGTTCCATAGAAACAGGACTTCCCAATAACTCCTTAATTGGTATAATTTAAGAGAAATAAGCTAAGTTGCAAAGAAATGATTAATGGAAACACTATAATCCATAAAACTGTTTGAATTACACATTAAAAAAATCACTTGAGTTCATGCAGTATTGATTCTTTGTAAAGTTCAATAATAAATCTTGTTGTTTGCATCAAAATTGGTCACAAACACCCAATTATCAATGAAAGCACCAGTTCACAATCACATATCACAGATAACAAGTACGTAGAGAATCAAAAATGAAGAACACTCGATAAATTAAGAAGAAAGCGGTCAAAAACATAGGGTTTAAAGTGGTTCGGCAATCCGGCCTACATCTATTTTGAAATTGATGACTTTATTGCTATTCACTTGCTGATTACAAAAGGATTACAGTGGATTACAGTGATAAAATTCAAATACAGCCGCAGTCTTGAAGTATGAAAATGGTTCCAGCAGATTCTGGACGTCCGAAAGCCAAAAGATCCTTTTCTCTAGACCCTGGGGTTCTATTTATAGGCGTAGGACACAAATATTTTGCTCAGATCTCGGGAGATCTCTTCTGGCATGTGTGTGGGTCCACGCAATCGATCCCACTCGATTTCGACCCGATCCATGATCGATACGAACGAATTTCGTATTGATCAGGATTTGGTCCAATCAAGTTGAAACTTGGCATACATTCTCCACAGGTTGTACGTAAGCTCTAGTGAAAATTTCATAGCATTTGGACTTGCAGATTGTGAGATATGATCGATCCAAATCCGATTTTTCGGTTGGCTGCTTGGTTTGAATCGATACATTCATGTTGATCCATTCGACTCGATCTCGAGCACGTGTGTGTAAGGTGATGTGGTGCGAGACTCTTGGATCGATCCACTTTTTACATCGAACGATCGAGTCTTCCTTGTGCATAGGCCTTGTTTGTATCGATCGGTACTGTGGCATAATTCGTATCGATCACTTATAAGAACATGACACATTGTTTCACATTGATCGGTCGTGGCTTTGTTCGTTTCGATTTACTTCACTTCGTATCGCTCCTAAACTGCTTATCTCGTATCGATGATTCAATTGCTTCCTAGTATCGACTGATAAAGGGGATGGCATTCATATCGATCCCTTATTTGTCGGGTGGATCGATGCGATGCACATGGAATGATCGATACGAAGCGACAACTTCCCATGGATACGAATTAGCTGGGGATGATGGATGCGAAGTAGGATGAGCTTGGACCAATACGAAGTGGGAAAGCTTGATGGACACGAACAGTGTATGTTCTGTGGATACGAACAATGTGCGCTTGATGGATACGAACGAGAAAAACTCAGATTGACTGAAAATTTGGAACGTTGGCTTCTACGTCTTTGCTAGTCGTGTCTTGTCAATTGTAGCTTGATCCGGACTCGGACAATATTCATCGATATCCATAGCGAGTCTGCGTACAACCAATCTTTGGGATGAACTGTCTTTGGTTTTTAGTTGTTCTTTTGGTATCACGGCCCTTCTAAAAGGTGGGATAACACTTTCCCTCCAAAACATGCCTTGTGGTAGGAAGGTGTGTTTTGTAGTTCGATAGGTTGGATGTTCGTATCCTGTTAATGGCCTGCAAAGAAGTTGATATTCTTACCTGACCGCGAATGACGATCGTTCGTGATCGTATGCCATCCGGGGTAGTATGTGATCGTTTGAGGTCGGGTGCCATTCGTGGAGAATGGTGACCGTTTGCGATCGGGTGCCATTCGAGGTGAATTGTGACTGTTCATGGTTGGGTGCCGTTCGAGACGAATTGTGATCATTCGCGATCGGGTGTCGTTTGAGGCGAATTGTGACCGTTCACGGTCCGGTGCCATTCGAGGTGAATTGTGTCTACCCAAGGGTAGGGGGACTTAGTATAATTAATGTCAGATTTCACGTTCGAGTGAGTTTTTAAAATGTTCATTATGGCGGTTTATCGCCATCTCAGAGTATGCCTAAGGACCGTTCGCGACCCTGTACATGTGCAAGTAGCTTAGCCGTTATGGAATCACAAATAGCAGATTTACATTCAAAACGAGTCATTCAACAGAAATGTCCAATAAAATCAAGTCCAAACATAATAAATGGAAAACAAGAGCAATACAGAGACGTTAAAGTGCCAATACCTGCACCGATGCGATTAATAGTCGTATCAGAGCATGCCTGAGGATCGTTCGCGGTCATATACATGTGTAAATGACTTAATCGCATATGTGTGGAGTTTGCCACTTATTCGTCATTATTTCAATCAACTGATGACAAGCTGATGCCCCGGTCCCAAGCCGTTTCCATATGATGCAGGTGGTGGCCGCTCTCGTTCCACCGTGGTTGTTCCCCTTCTCACATACTGCGATATTAGACCATTCTGAATATGCTCCTCAACCTCATCCTTCATGTGCCTGCAATCGTTTTGCTATGACCATTCAGCTCATGGAATAAGCAGTACTTGTCCGATCTTCTGTCATCGTCGGTCGGATCCCTTCTCATCGGCTTTCGGTAAGGAATCTGCCTACTGGTATCCTGGTAGATTCACTCCAAATTCTCATTCAACCCTGTATAAGAGGTGAATCTCGCTTCCTTTCATGGTCGGGTCGATCCATCACCGCTATCCTCGACCTTCCGTTTCCCTTTATCAGCTCCTACACCTTTTTCAGGAGGATTTCCGCCTTTGACTGCATAAACATCGATTCCTTCCCCTTCTTCTCTTTCAGCATTTTCATCCTTTAATCGTAAAAAGCCTTCAGCCTCATGGTAAAATTCTCCTAGATCCATAGAGGGATCCCTCGTTAATGAATTCTTGAATTTCATGCCATCAGCTATGCCAGATACAGCTGCCGTCAAAACCATGGATGGATCTGGTCGATCCACCAATGTTTTCGCTGCATTGAATCGCGTCAGAAAGCTCCTCAGAAATTCCTTAGTTCTTTGCTTTAGTGCTGCCAAACTCATCACATTCTTGGGTCTTGAAATGTGAGCTATGAATTGCCTCAAAAACTTCTCAGTCAAATCGATCCATGTCCCAATGGTGCCACTATCCAGTTGTCTAAACCATAGCGCCGCAATGTCTATCAAATACAATAGGAAGCACCGGGCCATGACTTCCTCCGATGCCCCGCAACACCCCCATATGCCTCATGTATTGTGTCAGATAAACTGTAGGATCCGTCCTCCTATCATACATCTCCAATGTCAGTAACTTGAATTCCGGTGGATTTCTGGCTTGCCTGATCGCAGGAGCAAAGGGACTCCTATTCACATCTTCCAAATCTCTATTCACTAGTCCGCCTTTCAGGGCTCGTCTGACCATCTCTGCCAATCTGTCACTGTCGTCAAGTTGTAGCCCTTGTCTTTTGCTTCTGCTTTGCCCCCCGGGTTCATGAGGGATTCCCGGGATATGCCCTCCTGAACGAGCACTCATTTCTCTATCAGTGTCATGTTGCGTAGCTCCACCTGATATTCTTCTCGGGATTGGGTCTACATGTTCCGGGTAAGTTCCCCCTAGTTTTGCGGCTGTGCCAGATGGTCCTACTCCATTTTGAATTCTGGTTGCTCAATGCTCCCGATCCCTATCTCCAGCATCTCCTACGACTGCGTTAGCTTGATTCTGCACTCTGGTTTGTCCAGTTCCCCGAAGTAAATTCTGCATCATCTCTTCCTATCATTTCAGAAGCTCTTCATGCATAGCTCCCATCATCATCTCAACCTCATCTCTGGTGATGAAAACCGAGGCTTGGTTCACTCTTGAGGAAGCCACCTAACTCCCTTCATGCTGACTCCTTCCGCTCTTTGCCTTGTACTTGATTGCCTTGTCATAGCTTTTTAGATCTGAATCCTTAAGCCTTCAAATTCAATATCCAAGCGGTAGAATCCTCAGTTAGTTGCCTCTCAGTGAAAGCGCCAAAATCTTTGCGCCAAAATTGGCCACAAACACACAATTATCGATGAAAGCACCAGTTCACAATCACATATCACAGATAATAAGTATGTAGAGAATTAAAAATGAAGAACACTCGATAAATTAAGAAGAAAGCAGTAAAAAAACACAGGGTTTATAGTGGTTCGACAATCCGGCCTACGTCCACTTTGAAGTTGATGACTTTATCGCTATTCACTTGCTGATTAAAAAAGGATTACAGCGGATTATAGTGATAAAATTCGAATACAGCTGCGGTCTTGAAGTATGAAAATGGTTCCGATAGAGTCTAGACGTCCGAAAGTCAAAAGATCCTTTTTCTGTAGGACCTGGGCTCTATTTATAGGCGCAGGAGGCAAATATCTTGCTCAGATCTCGGGAGACCTATTTTGAAATGTGTGTAGGCCCACACAATCGATCCCACTCAATTTTGACCCGATCCGTGATTGATACAAACAAATTTCATATCGATCAACATTTGGTCCAATCGAGTCGAAACTTGGTATGAACACTCCTCATGTTGTAAGCTCCTATGAAAATTTCGTAGCATTTGGAATTGTAGATTGTGAGATATGATCGATGCAAATCCAAGTTTTCGATTGGCTGTTTGGTTCGAATCGATACATATGTATCGATCTGTTCGACTCGATCTCGAGCACGTGTGCGCAAGGTAACATGGTGCGGGACTCTTGGATCGATCCACTTTTTGCACTGAATGATCGAGTCTTCCTTTTGCATAGGCCTTGTTCATATCGATCGGTAGCACCTTATTCGTATCGGTTGCTGTGGCATAATTCGAATCGATCGGTAGCGCCTTGTTCGATTACTGTGCCGTAATTCGTGTCGATCATTTATAAGAGCATGATACATTGTTCGCATCAATTGTTCGTGGCTCTGTTCTTTTTGATTTACTTCACTTCATATCACTCCTAAAATACTTATTTCGTATCGATGATTCAATTGCTTCCTTGTATCGACTGACAAAAAGGATGGCGTTCGTATCGATCCCTTATATGCCGGGTGGATCGATTCGTGCACATGGAATGATCGATACAAAGCGACAACTTCCCATGGATACGAATTAGATGGTGATGATGGATGTGAAGTAGGATGAGCTCGAACCGTTATGAAGTGGGCAAGCTTGATAGACACGGACAGTGTATGTTCGATGGATACAAATAGTGTGCGCTTGATGGATACGAATGGCGTACGCTTGATGGATATGAACGAGAACAATGTTCAATTTTGCATCGATCATATCTTAAGCATACGAACTCGGATTGACTAGAAATTTGGAACATTGGCTTCTACGGCTTTGCTAGTCGTGTCTTGTCAATTGTAGCTTGATCTGGACTCGGTCAAAATTCAACGATATCCATAGCGAGTCTGCGTACAACCAATCTTTGGGATGAACTATCTTTGGTTTTCAATTGATCTTTTTGTATCATGGCCCTGCTAAAAGGCGGGATAAGACTTGCCTTATTAAATTTAACTTTCTTGGGAGGAAGAGTGTTTTAGGAAAGGGGAATGATTCTGGCCCTGGGAATATTGATATAATATTGATTCTTTGTGAAATTCGGAAATAAATCTCGCCTTGTTAAATTTAACTCTCTTGGGAGGAAGAGTGTTTGGGAAAGGGGAATGATCGTGATCCTGGTAAGATTCCAGCATTCTCCAGGATGGGATCGGTTCCATGCTCATCCAAATTCTACTCTGCAAACGCATGAGCAAACCCCCACTCTTTTCTCATAAGAATGAAAAACCAGTAAAAAAATTTCTAGAATAAATTTTGTAAAGGAACTTCACTAAAGTATCCCTTCATCATTGAGCATCCAGAAGAGAGTAGTTAGCTCTCATTTTCTCTTATGACTCTCTCCTGATGAAGGCGAGACTTCTTCAATAATGGGGCTACTCATTTTTCTTTAAAGTTCCTTAACTGTGTAGAGTAAACAGAAAGACGCCTATATTTATAAGATAACATGTTGTACTCCTTGATTACCCATTCAAGTTCTCTATCTAATCAATGCACCTACGTCTCATTCTTTTCATATGGAGTCTCAATGTAATATTTGGATCGTTTCCTTAACCAAAGTGATAAACATATTAACTAAAGACCGACAGATAATTTTAGGCATTTAAATAATGAATCCCATACCTATGTGATCGGAACCTAGGAAGCCGGGGACTTGAGCTTTCTCTTTCGACTATTGGATGAGAGTAGTAGCATCATATGATGGGATATTTTCTATGAAGTACCCTAAAGATCGGGTAAGTTAGGAAAGTCCGCATCATGGGCAGACGAGTCATGACCACCAAATCCATTGCCCCCGTATCTTAGTCCTTTTGGACCCTTGCCACTACCACCACCATCTTGATTATCATCATCATCATTATCATCCTCCCCTACATCTGAATCTCCACCTCCTTTAAACGGAGGGTCATCAAAAGGTAATAGCTTCTTGGGATAAACAGTTATTCTTTAGGAAATTCATCTTGAAGTGATCCCTGAGCTCTCCCCAATGTGAGAACATACTTTCTCTTATAATTTTCATTTAAGTCTGGGAGAGAAGGAAAGTCTAGATCAGGGCACTTGTCAATATTGTCATTATAAGCTACAAAAAGAGCATCTTCATAGCATTTTTTTGTGATTTTAGTAAGGCATGATAGAGAAAGGACGCAATTTTCTTCTTGGCATCTTTCATAATATTATTGGCAAAAACCAAAGTAGCATCTCTAATTTCCAACTGGCTTTCCAAAGATTTAATTTTATCAATCATATCAGCCTTCTCTTTCTCTAAAGTCTTCTTACTTTCCTCAAGTGACAGTTTAGCTTTCTTTTAATAATTAAAGGAGGTGGCAAGTTTGTTTCTCTTAAGAACAACATTATCCTTCTCCATCGTAATATCAGTTACTTGAGTTATTAGCAAAGAAACTTGCTTTTGGAGCTCGGCGATTTGATTAGAAGGCCCTTGAGAGGTCTGTTGAAGAAAGTACATATGCTTGGCTACATGAAACACACAACGTCCATAAGATAAGTAAGGAAGTACCAAGTAAAATTCTCCAATAGACAACCACGAGAGGACACGTACCAACAAAATTTGTTGATAAAGGACATAAAGATGTTCTGTTGAATGGGTTGATGGCTATAATGGCAGCAGAGAAGCAACGGTTGGAGATTGGACAATCCAGTGAGTAAGGTTATTAATGTCCATATGAGCGGTTGGAGCTGAGGCCTCCAAAGGGAGAGATTAAGTAGGAAGGGGAGTCAGGCCCAACTCCTCAAACAAGCGTTGGAAACTAGACATAAAGGTAGGAAGCGCGATACTAAGCAAAAAATCCTAGGTATGAACTTCTTCGGCATGTTTATGAGGACCATGATCTGGAGAGCCTAAATCAATCATATCAGGATTATGGGTTGTCAAGTTAGCCTTAACATTTTAATCCTCGACAATAATGATAGAAGTTTGAATCTCCCCAAGCTTAAGCATTTTCCTAAGAGGAAGGGTTAAAGCGTTGGTAGGAATACTAGAGCTCGCTTCCTTTTTACAACCTCAATGCCTTAGCAATGGAACACGCAACATGGGTAGACTTAGCTGATTCGGATAAGGTGGAAGTATGATTTTTACTCTTCTTAGACGTAGCAACTACAATAATAGTGGATGAATCTAAATCAACAGATAATGTAGAAGACATTGGCATAAGAAACTTCGTTCAACTATGATATAAACTTACTAAAAGAATCACTCCGAATAGGGGAAGAGTTAGAAAAGGCGTTTGGGTTATCGATCACCAAAAATTGTTTCCCATGAGCATCATTTTTCACCATGGGATGTTCCCCAAGCACTTTGTCACACCCTAGAATCAATGAGTACTTAAGATTGGGCACAGGTAGAATTTTATATCTATCTTTTAGAGTCTGTGATGCTGAGTTCAATTCTTCAATCATTTTAGCTATGGAAGAATTTGACGTCTTAGGAACTAATCCTAAAAAAAGAACAATAATAAGGTAACAACAAAATGGTATAAAATGATAGAGGAAAACAGCAAAGCTTGCTAAGAGCAAAAAAAGCCTCTAATTTGGGGGTGTAACTCTTGACATAGAAGAACCGATTCTCCCAATCTATAGATTTATTTATCAAGTTACTAATCAAACTTTTCTAGAGGAGAAGGCGAGACACAGTACCCTCTGGTTAGTTTGCCACTTTGATGGGAGTTACTAATGAGAGAAAGATATTTACATCTCCTTAGCCAGAATTTTAAGGCAGATTAAATAGGTGTAGGAATTAGGCAACAATTGTATTGGAGCGATGCCTAAATGTTCCAAGTGTCGAATGAAGAAGTCAAAAAGAAGGAGATAACTAGAATGCCAAATATGAATTGGAGTAGAAGCAAAGAAACCTTCTAAGGGATTTCTTATCCTTCTGAATAGGCCTGCTACTCTAGCCTCAACATCAGAAATGCTAAATTGATAAAGAATGGTATTGACTTCCTCTTGATAGGTAATAAGAGATGAAATGAGTCTGTAATCTTCTTTCTCAGAAGAAGGAGAAGGTTTGGGCCCTTACCAAATTTTTTGCCAGCCATTTATCTATCAAATGGGATCATCCAAGATCAGGGAGGCAATATATATTTCTCTCAAAAACTTGGAATCAACATAAATATAGATGCAAGATAAGAAATTGAGTGCTTAACCAATAGGTACTTGATTCATTGAACGCAATTAAATTCTTAACGGTAAAGTATCAAAACCAAGACAAAAAAACTTACAACAAGTTAATAATCCACTAAGTGGTCCGCTCCTAGATGTCAAACTTGTAATAAGATGTTGTGTATGAAGAATATTTGAAAATTTTGCAACCAATGGGAAGTTCACTAAGGGAAAATATCAGGTTCATGACAGGTCGGTAAGGTTCAATTAAGGTGCCAAACTAATAACGTCTTACAGAAATTATAATAAGATGTTGAACTAATAACTCAATATCGAACTTATAATGTTGTTGAATGAGTAGGGTTAAATTTACTTAGAATTGTTTTGATCTATTATCAAATTTGTAAGATGTCGAATGCATAAACAGATTGTAAGTCTATGATATAATAACTACATTCCGAACTCAAGATGTCGTAGCGAACTTAAGTAAGATATCGAATTTGTAGCTTGAACATCAACTCTTTGTGTAGTTATCATATTTAGAAATAGTGGTTCATGAAGGGTTGTCGGGTTTAAAACTAATATAATCATACCTCATAACCAAGTTGTCAGATTCCTAAATAGATATAGAACCCGTAATTACCCCTAGTAGGTCGATTGGTTACGCATCTGGCAATTACCCAATTAGTAGCCAATAAGTAAAGCTTTAAAGAGATATCAAATTTTAGATTAGTTGTCGGCGTCCAAGAGATATTGAAGTTGAAATTTCAAATTGGATATTAAATTTTAAAAGATTAATCAATCAAAAAACCAGTCAAGTTATCAAGGTTTAAAGAAGGTACCGAGTTTCTAACAATTAGTCAAATCCTTAATTAAATATCAACAATTAGAAGGATACTGATTTTATCATAATCGAAGCTTTAGAAAGGTAACTTTCTAGAAATTTTTTGAATTTGTAACAGTGGTTATCCAATTTCAATCGACAATAGAAAATATTGCAATCCACATTCGACTTCAAAATACTAAGTATGGAACTTCAATTAAATTCTAGAAAATTCCTAAAAATACCCAATTAAACTCCAATCTAAAAATTAAAACCAAAACCCCTCTTTAATCCTATTTCCGAATCATAAAATTTTGAACCTTGAGATCGAGCTTGAGTGCTGAAGAGAATCTAAGTTTTTAAAGTAAAACTGGAAAGTAAATTGTTGTAACAAGTTTAGCATGCAAGTAAAAAGGTTAGAGAAGAAGAAGACGAGTATTTGTAGAAAGAAAGAGGAGCAATGAGGACTGTTGATCTTAATTTGGATGAACAAGCGAGATTTGGAAGGAATGCCAATAGGCAACAATGAAGTTATCAAGGTGGCAAGCGCTTATATTGAAGTGTTAACTTAAAAATTCAATATTTCTTCTACACCATGGGGGAAAATGTTACCACAGATAAAGATGCCAAATATGTAGGAGACATGTCAGAATTCAAGATGACAAGCAGTGGAACCTTTAGCAGGGGATATCGCACTTCAATCGCTTCAAGAAGATGTCGAACCTCAACAACCTTGGAGGTTGTCGGGCATATGAAGAGAAAGCAATGTCGTATCTCAAAACAGTTCCTAAGGACATCGTGCATGTAACAAGCTTGAAGTGGTATTGCATGACAATAGATGTCGAGAAACTACAGCGAAGAGATTATCGAACTTGAAGGCAGATAAAAGGAGATACCGCATCATTGAAAGTTATCAAATATATAATCACAAGGAGGGTATATTGGAACTCCGTAGGTGTCGGGCCTTTACAAACATAACTGTTGTAAAACATCAACAAGCACCGAGTGGTCTTATGCGATATAAGTGACACTGTTAAACGTTTATGACATGGGATTTGGGTTATGGGATTTAGAAACCTACTATGAGAATGGAACGTATTAAATGGTTGATTATGGACCCGCTTCCTTTCCTGATAAGAAGTATTTAATGGTTTTATGTACGTAGACGTATTCATATTTTGAAATATACTTCCCAACTACTGAAATGGTAAGGATCGAGGTTTTTATTCACCACACATTTGTCGTTCTGAATCCCTCCTCATTACAACATAGGTTAAGGACGGAGTGGTGATGGTGACGATGCTTGAAGGTGGAGTGGCTTAAGCTTCTAGCAGTTATTATTATCTTTTATGATATTTATTGTTGTACTCAAGTCTTTGGACATATGATGTAATGGATCTAATGTGACATTTTTAAGATGTTTTGCATTATGATATTTCAAATGGTTTTGAAATAAATGGAAATAATTTAATATTCTATATTTATTCCATCCGATGTGAGTTCTGAAAGAATAGTTATTGCTCTGTACTGTTACTTCTTTTTCCTACCAACAGAAAGCCTTAGAATGACCTAAGTTTCGATGGGCCTTTTCTAGGTCGAAATTTAATCATGCTTCGAGATGGGTTGTTATAGTATTGTTACATGTCTCCTCAATTATATAAGGTTGGTATCAAGGTCAGCTGAATTCAACTCAAAGTCAAAGTCTCTGGCCAGGGCATTTCGGTTAATAGTAATTGTTATTACTGACCTACGACTTTGTGTTTGAATTATTGAGTTGAATATAAACGATATTAGAATTTTGACATTACCAAATTCCGTTAGTCTAAAGTGATATAGTTTTGACGAATAGAATTGGTATAAATAATAGTCACCACCGGGTAACGCTTAACAAAGTAAAACTGGATTTTACCAAAACCAAGTAAGCGATGAATTTGGCCAAAATGTTACATCATCTTCTAATTGAGTGTGAAAGTTAATATTCGATTTTGATTTTGATTTAATGAATAATATTGTCAAATGTATTTATAAAAATTTATAAATATATTAGTCGATATACGATATCAATAAGCGTTTAAATTTGATTTAAATATAAATATTTGTTAGTGCTTTAAATGGGTTTAAAGACCATATAGGTGCTGATCATATTCGGCCATGATGGGGTCTTGGAGAGGCTATGATATGGTGCAATAGAGGCTTTGAGATGAAAGGAAAAGATGGTAGAGAATTGCTAAGTGATAGTGTAGGATATTAATCCTAAAATATCTCTAAATTCTCCTCTATATAAGCATCTCTAACCACACTAGTTTGTGATCTTTTTTGGCCTCCATATCCCCTCTAGATCTGGCCTAACTCTCCCCATCATCTCTTTAATTTTCTAAGTTTAAATCGAACCAAATCTAGCACTATTCGATAGTTAGTGGTCAACGATTCAAAGACTCACAATCTACTGGATTGGAAATCTGTTCAAGGAGCAAATTTCAAAATTTCAACATGTACTTTAAAGCGTTGGGAGTATGGTACATTTCTAACTAATATATGATTATTAATGTTTAGATATAATGCCTATATTATATGTATGTATGTGCATGTGTGTTTATTATATTTTTAGTTAGGTGATGATTCCGATATACATGTATATTGTCATAATTAGATTGCTTGTATGTTTACATATAATTATACATATAAAAAAAATTAAACATATATATATGCCTATATACAACATAGTTAATAATAAAAAACAATTATTTTTTCAAATAACTTAAATAAATAATATTTAATTATGTATAAATAGTGTATAATTTAATACTTGATCATACTTAAATAAAATAAAGTAATATAATTTTATATATAAAGATTTAAAGTATATTATTTTTAGAAGAAATAAAAACGATTATACATATATTATTTTTAAATATTATTTAAATCGATATATATACTAAAATTGATTATCTTAATATATATATATATCATAAATTATGTTTTATATTTTATAAAATTACCTTATTACCAAATTTACTCTCGAAAATAATAATTTTTTTGTTATATTCTAAAATTACTGAAATGTAGGCCGAAATTTAAAAACTAGATCTAAAATTGTTTTAAATAATATTACAAATTAATATTTAAAATTACATAATATATTTATGAATCTTAATATAAATTTAAAATTATACTAAATTTCAAAAAAAAATTAATTTTTAATAAATATCCATATGGATATTTATTTAAGTATATTTTAAATTTTAAAAAAATTATCGTGCACATGATCTGGTTTTATGTATATTTAAAATATATATTTGTGTAATTTTAAAATGTTAATATATATAAATATATACATAATTTATTATAATTTTATTTATGCATAAACATGTAAGTATTTAATATATATATATATATTTAATATACATTCATATATTTTTTCAGCTTTATAAACACACACACACACATATATATATATATATGTTAAATTATATTTTTTGTAATTTATAAATGATTTAAATTTCATACACATGTTTATAAATATACATACATACATATATAAACGATTATTAAAACAAAATATGATTTATATACAGACATATGTATGTCTATACATACGTGTGTCTGTGTGCGCATAATGTTTTAAAATTAAAAATATATATAAACATACATTTGGACAATATGTTGGTATATAGGATGAGCTAACTTAACCGTTGCGATGCAAATCTTAACATCTATATACAAGCATTTATACCTAGTACGGATTGATATGTTACACATGTACACACACAGATATGTGTGTGTGTGTCTAATACACATATATATAATACAACATTAATCAAATAATATAAAATCATATTATAAATTTAAATAAAATAAAGATTTTATATAAATGAAAATTTAGAAATGTTCTAAATAAATTAGACTTCAAAGGCCCAATAAAGATACAAAATGGTAAAAAAAATTGAAATTCACCCAGTACTTCCGTTACAGACTGGCCCAGTTCCAAAAGATTTGACCCTAATGGCTGACGTTTACTTACGGAAAGCAATCGAAGAAATATCAATAGGGCATCCCATACAGCCCAGCGATGTTCTCCCGTTTGCTTAATTTTGATAAATTGCACTCACATATCTTATTCTATATAACAAGTCCAAAGAATATCCGAAAACATATTGCTAAAAGTCCCATACCAAACTATATTTCTAATTTAAATTCAAATTTCTCATTTCACAGAACTAGTAAAACCATGACACACATATTATTAAGAAAGAAAAACATATATATAGGAATATATATATATATATGTGTGTGTGTGTGTGTGTGTATAATTAATAAAAGCATTTATACATTTTAAATAATTAAAATACTTATTTTATTTCTTTTATAAAACCAGGACAATAATTTTACCCTTTTCAAATAATTTCTATAACAGGTTTTTATATTTTAAAATCTTATAAATAGCTTAAAACTTAATTATTACTTATAAAAAAAATTCATAATTTTCAATAATCAAATACTATTTTAAATTAATTTTATAATCTTCAAATGCATAAATTATATTTTCCAAAACTATAAATTATACTCAAAATTCATGAAATATACTTTGAAAATCATAAAATGTTGATTAGAAACCAAGCAATATTTTTCTAAAATTTATAGGATTTTTAAATATATATTAAAAATAAAAACAAAATTTTCTTTAACCAATCAACATCTTTAATAAAATAATTGATAATCAATTTAAATAAAAAAATTCCCAAAACTAAATTCATTTTTGTAGTACGTCAACTTTCTACTCTTAAAATCTTATTTTATTTAGTTTTCCAAAACAATTTTTCAAATAGTTGGGGTTGATGCATTGCGTAGAAAACTCCAATCAGTGCACTACCGATGCACTAGTCCATATGGATCGGTTGTTGATCTGGAGCAGAAATGTTCCAAGTCATGCCCCCAACTCTAGCGGTTTTGGCCGGCTCTTCTACCTTAACCGAACCTTATGACCTCACTTAACCTAGTTCCATCATTCAACATCTTAATATACATCGTTTGATTTGAAATCAATTAAAACGTGCCTACATGGTTTCATGAGAAGTGGACACATATAAAATCCATACATACCGGCATTTACCAGATGAAATTCAAGTATTTAAACATAGTTGTGAGTGAAGAAACACTCACTATAGGTTTGGTAAGCTCCAAATTCTTCGTAGCACCAACATTCTCTACTTTTCGCCTAGCTTGAAAATCCATGAACTTAAAACTTGAGCAACTTACAAACTTTTTCATGACGATTGGTGTAGCATGATGTTGAAATGCCTCTACTTTAATTAGGGGATTTTATGAATTTCAAATCTATTTTAGTTTTATTTTAGAAGGAGGAGAAGGGTTTTACACCAATTTTTCTTTATGAAGAAAGAAGCTTCAAAGTGAAGAAAATAATATTCATGAATTGCCTTTGGATGAGGAGGAGATGTTTCTAGACAAAGATATTTCTAGATTTCATTCATGAAACAAAGGTTTAGGCAAAGCTAGTTGGGCCTTAAACATATTTCTTTTCATTTACTTTCTTCGTTTGTCTTCTATTTCTACTAATTTTGTCTAACACAAATCAATATCAAATTCGAAGCTAAAAATCATATTTACATCACTTAAGTGACTACATAACTTCATGAAATTTCTATAGAATTTATTTAACATAAATTCTTTTATTTTAGTTAATTACCATAAAACCAACATGCTTGGCCCACTATAACAAACAATTAATTATTAGCCCCAAATCAACTTCAATTATCACTTAAAATTATTTTTTATTCAAACCTTCATTTCTCATTCATTATTTAATTTTATAAAATTATTATTTCCATATTTTAACTCATTTTACTCAAATTATTTCTTAATTACATTTTGATTGCCTATATTAAATAAATTCCAAAACTTATTATTTAAGTAAAATAATTTTTTCCTTTTAAAGTAAAATTTAAATTTTATTTATTATCATTACTAAATTTTATAAAAATATTATAATTAATTTTTATGTATTTAAAATTATTTTAATCTTAAATATCAACAGTTTTGAAAAATAAATAAATTCTTCATTTATTAATAATTCAAAACTTTAATATTCTCACATAAATGATATACCGTCGAATTCTCATTTTTCCACGAAATTTTTAATTTTTAAATCTTAATATTTTCATACAAATCCAAAATTATTATCAATTAATCTTTTATAATCCATTCAATTTAGTAAATCACTATTATTAATTTTTAACTTATTGTTTCTCAACACCGAGCTGTTACAAACCCCCCCCCCCTTAAGAAAATTACGTCCTTACAATTTCTCTTTTGGCAGAATCTGTTATCCCGCCTTTTGGCAAGGCCTTGATACCATCGACTTGGCTAAGAACAGATGGTTATCAACCTTAGGAAATGATTATATACAATACTATGGACAATGGTTGAGCAGATTCAGACCAGGTCCCAATTATGGCGCCATCAGCATGAAGTTATTGGCATTGCCCTACGAAGTTATATTTCAAATTTGGAGTCCATCAGAGTTCTTATGCTCGAGTTACAGACAAAGCAAGGATTTATATGGATCGATCAGGAACGATCCATAAAACCACTCAAATAAGTGGAGATCTATCTATATCTCGAAATCCATAAGGCCAACTAACCTGAATCATTCAGAGCCTCGGTATTTTGAAGAGTGGAGCCTACAAAAACAATCGCGCATCAAGATCTTGAGATATGAAGATAGCCGTTGGTTTTTGGCCAATCGTTATTTGCGGTCCTTCATAACGATCGTCGAACATTCTAAGTATAGCAAAGGTTGATCCATATCTTGTAATCTACAACTCAAATTGACTTCACATTTTAGAGGCAAGTTAAAGAGGTATGTGGGACCCCCCAAAAACGATCGTACGTGAATTGGAAGCAATAATATCGATCGGTGAGACTTTAGCCAATCGTTCCAAATTCTCAAGTTAAGGCCACCGATCGTTATGGTGATCCCCAGCAGACCTAGAGAGCCTGCCGAGATCTTAGTAAAATGTCTTATTATTTCTTCCTGTAAATCATGCCTTTTGGTTCATTTCCAGGATCTTTACACTGCTTGTTACTCGGGGATCTATTGTAATCAAGTGTTCGCTATTCCTTACTGTTGTAATTAGATTTACAACCGATCAATAAAGGATAATCTTCAAAGTAGATATAGGCATTCAACATCGAACCACTATAAATCCCCGCGTCTTTGATTATTGCTTTTTATCCATTATTAGTTTAATCATTTCCTCAGTTTAATTTTGTTTTTCTTCACTTACTTCTATAATAAATCTAGTATTGGGTGTTTGTGAGTAATTTAGTTGCAAACATTTTGGTTCTTTCACTGAGAACCTTGATTCTCAGCTTGCTAGGATCCCTTTGTTGCTACTGGATTGGATAAATCCTTTAAAGGAAATCTGCAGTTATCTTCAAGAAGTTGCTAATATACTCTGATTTGTAGAAATCTAAGAAAGGCAATTAATAATGGTGAGACATACTAGATCTACTTCTCAAAATGTGGAAAGAAATGAGAACACTAGCTTCAGCAAAGAGACCCAAGCAATCAACCAATGCTAGTCTGATTGAAGTTCAGAATCCCACTGACTCTACTACAAGAGCTAAATTTCATAATTTAATGATAGATTGATGGAGAGCCATTGACAAAATAAATTCATACCAATATCAACTTGATGAACCAAATCAATCAGCAGCAGAGGGGAAACCTAAAAGGGACCCTACTCCTAACTTAGCATCGAACAGTTCTAGATCATCAGACAAGTATCACAGGCATAGGCATCGTAGAACAGATGAACATCGTGCAGAAACTTTAGGGTGTCAACTTGCACACTATTTTGGTTAGCTAAAACCGATCAGTGCCGGCCGCTCCATAGGATTCGGTACCGATCCATCCACCAGAAGGGGGAATTCTTCCATGCCTTATGGCAATTAAGTTAGAGCTACTACGGTTGGTTTGGATGCTGGAGTTCAATAGAATCTTGACCAAGTTCATCCTCGAAATGACGATGAAGCAAATTTACAGAATACACATCAGGAATATGGTGAACCAAGAGGTGAAAGGGCTCGCAGACATCGACCGGACTATTCATATGAGGTGGAGCACGACCACTGCTTATCACTAACCATCAAATTGCTGGACTTATCAACTATGGTCAGACAGTTAGTGAGGGAGAGCCAAGGCATAACCAATGATGATTGGGGATTTTTAAGAAGTCATACCTCGTCACTGATAGTGTATTACATGCATAGTATCTTAGGAAGTTCAACATGTCATCATTGCCTGCCTACGAGGGAAAGACCGATCCTAGGCAGCATGTCATAAGCTACGAATGGATGATGGATTCTATGCGAGCTGATGATGTGACTCAGTGTAGATGCTTTCCCATAACTCTCTCTGGAATATCGATGATGTGGTTCGCATGGCTACCCCCACGATCAATTTTTCGATTCGATGATTTATCAACCAAGTTTGTGGAGCAGTTTCGGATGCATGCAACTCGTCCCAAAGATGTGATGTCCCTTTCCAGTGCGATTCAAGCTCCAAGAGAGTTATTGAAAGATTATTTGGAGAGATTTCATACAGCTGTTATGGAGATCAGTAATCCAAATGACATTGCGATACTCATGGCCATGACGAGAGTTATTGATCCAAAGCCTGGGTTTGCAATTGGTTAGCCGGTAAGCTGCCCGCAACATTAGAATGCTTTTACGAAGAGGCAGCTCGGTATTTGAGAAAAGAGAAAGTTGGGTCCTTTAGGAAGAAGAATGTTACGAGATCAAGTAGAGAAGGAGTACAGAGTAACATTGCAATAAAATTGTCTGATGACAATTCTAGAAAAGTCTAAGTGAATGTCCAGAATAAACGAAATAAGCAAATGGAAGGTGGAGATAGGGACCATGAACGAAAGAGGGATTCTGGATGAGGGTTAGGACTCCAATGTATGACACTTACACGCCGTTAAATACGTCCCTAGAGAATATCTATCTATCTACTTGCAGTACCATGTAGTATAAGAAGCCGCCTCCAAAGATATCAATAGAGAAGCAGAAATAGACCGGGAAATATTATCGGTTTCACGAGTGCTATGGACATAATACAAATGAATGCAGGCATCTCTAGGATGTTATAGAAAAATTGATTCGAGAAAGAAAAATACACCAGTTTGTGAAATCCCCACAGGATGGTGGGCTGGGGACTCTGACCCCAACCGAGGACAAGCCGTGCATATGGCTTAGGAGCCTACGCTGACTACTGCAAGGCTGGTGGCAAATATGATAGTCGGAGGACCGCACCCAACAGATAAGAGTTGGCAAGAGATGGAGCGCTATGCTAGCGTGATTAGGCACGTGGATTTTCAATGCTATTCGAATGTGGAAGACGGAGCTCTAACAAAATAGAAATACACGATGGGGATGATATTGTGTTTAGGAACAGAGATGCAAATAAGATTGCGGCTCTGATGATCGACCCAACGGTCATTTCGGCCTTTCCCTGCTTTGGTGAGAAGGATATTGATTGATTGTGGAAGTTCAGCAAATATAATCTTCAAAAGGCTTATGATTAGACGAGGATGGAAGCAAATATTTAAAACCATCTAAAGCTCATATACACGGTTTTAATGGCATTGCAACTGAAGCTGTTAGAGTTGGAAGGAGGTGAATGAAGGAGAGTGCAGATCTTGCTGTTTATTATTCTGGATGTTGACTCTCAATACAATGTTTTTCTCGGTGGACTGGCCCTAGCTGAATTCCAGGAAGCTCTTTCTCCATGATGTTTGACTTCGAAGTTCCTAATAAATAATGGTATTGGGGTTGTTCATGGCAATCAAGTGTCTGGACATTCCTGTTATGTAGCTGAGTTGGGGGATGCTCGGTGCAAAGAAAAAGGTAACGGTGTGGACAAGACTATCCGCATCCAAGCTACCGAAGATTGACAACTAGCGCTTAAGCCTTGGATCGAGTGCCATATCCAGTTCTATAGAGATATAGATCCAAGAGATGATGAAGAGGAGCCCGAAGAGGCCAAGGTTGAATCAGTTGTGCCGACAATTGATATCACGATAAGCCGTGATGACCCATCATGAGTACTAAAGATTGGATCACAGCTAAGCCCCCCGATGATGAAAGAACTTGTTAGATTTCTCAGATCGATTCTTGATGTATTCACTTGGACTCATTCTGACATATATGGAATCTCACCTGCCATTGCGAGCCATGCATTGAATATCGACCCGAGGTACATCCCGGTGAACCAAAAAAGACACGGCATTGATACGGAGAGATCTGCTGCTCTTAAATAAGAGGTGAATATACTAAAAGACAACTGGTTTATATGCAACGCCTTTACTCTAAATGGGTATCTAATTCTGTAATTATGAAAAAATCGAATGAGAGTAGAGAACATGCATTGACTACTCAGATTAGAACAAGGCGTGTCCAAAAGATAGTTGTCCCTTTCCAAGGAATGACCAACTGGTGGATTCAACCATGGGACATGAATTGCTATCTTTTATGGATGCATATTCGGGATAGTACCAAATCCTAATGTATATTCCCAATCAGGAGCACACTAATTTCGTTATCGATGTTGGATTGTACTGCTATGTAGTAATGCCGTTTGAATTAAAGAACGTGGGAGCTACTTATCAATCACTAGTCAACAAAATGTTTAAAAATCAGATTGGAAAAATGATGGAAGTGTATATGGATGATATGCTTATGAAGTCACGACGATCAAGTGACCACATTAGAGACTTGGCAGAAATGTTCGACATCCTCCGACATTACATGACGAAAATAAATCCTTTGAAGCGTTCTTTTGGGTTGCATTAGGGAAATTCTTAGGCTTCATTGTTAATGCCCATGGAATAGAATCTAATCCCAAGAAGATTCAGGCTATCCTTCATATCCAAGCGCTAAGGATTATTAAACAAGTGTAGCGTCTGAATGGGAAAGTTGCTGCCTTAAGCCGATTTATCTCCAGAGCTGCCGACAAATGCGTTCCTTTCTTTGATTCGACTAGGAAAGGAAAAAGAAACTTCGAATGGACACAAGATTGTAAAGACGCGTTTCATGCTTTGGTGAATCATTTGGAGAGATCCCTCACCTTGTCAAAGCCAGTGGATCATGAAGATTTATACATTTAATTGGCCGTATTGGCATACACTATAAGTGTTGCATTGCTTTGCGAGGGGGATCGGATCCAGAAGCTGGTATATTACGTCTGCAAAAGATTGACGGGAGCTGAAAGGAACTATCCGAATGGCATACTACTTGCCGATTACATCACGAAAGCTTCGTGCATACTTCTAGGCATATCCGATCAATGTTTACACCGACCAGCCGTTATGATAGTTCCTACAACGACCTAAGACGTCTGAAAGGTTACTCAAGTGGAATATAAAGCTCAGTCAATTAGATATCTCTTTTCTCCCTTGGAGGGCTGTCTAGGGTCAAGCACTAGCAGATTTTGTAGCAAAGTTTACCGCGTAGGATGATTTTCTAGAAGGCAGCGAAATCCCTACCATATGGTGGAAATTGTATACTGATGGAGCGTCTAATCATTGTTCTGGGGTTGGAATTGTAGGTCGGTCAATCTATTATGCTTTAAAGCTTGATTTCCCAACGAAAAACAATGAAGCTGAGTATGAAGCTCTGATTGCTAGACTTAAACTCACTAGAGAATTCAGAATAAAATTGCTCGAGATCTTTTGCGATTCGCAGTTAGTTGTGTACCAAGTCAGAGAAGATTATCAAGCTAAGGGACAAAAGCTTGCCCCATTTCTTGCCCAAGTCCAAGAATGGATGACTCCAATCAAAGACTATTTACTACAGGGAATCCTTCTTGAATGAAGGAATGAAAAGTGACAAGTCCTTCGCAAAGCTTCATGGTATATCACACGAGAAGGAATTATGTACAGGAAAGGTTTCTATGTTCCTCTACTTTGATGTGTCTCTCATGATGAGATAAAGCATGTTCTACAAGAAGTTTATGAAGAGGAATGTGGCGATCACACTAGGGGGCAAACTCTGGCGAAGAAAATACTCTGTTATGGGTATTATTGGCCACCGTAAATCGAGACACTACTGATTATATAAGACGGTGTGATAAGTGTCAGATATACGCAAAAGTTCTAAGAGTTATGCTAACGGAAGTTACGGAAATGGTCAGCCTATGGCCGTTTTCTATATTGAGTATAGACATTATCGGTTCCTTACTAATCTCTAAAGGTAGGTACGTTATCATTGCAGTTGATTACTTCACCAAATAGGCCGAAGTAGAACCTTTAGCCATGATCACAAGCAATAAAGTGATCAAATTTGTTGTCTGAAACATCATATGTCAATTCAGTCTACCATGAACTATTGTAACAAATAATGGGACTAAATTCGATAGTGTTGGATTCAAAAAAATTTGTCAAAGGTATCGTATTGAAAAGAGATTTGCAGTAGTTCTTCACCCTATGGCAAATGGACAGGTTGAAGCTGTAAATAAAATCATAAAGTCCATTTTGAAGAAGCGATCGGAAAAGGCCAAAGGAAGGTGGGTGGATGAAGTCCCTATAGCACTATACGCTTATAGGACCACCCACAAATCCATGATTGGCCATACTTCATTCACCTTGCTTACGGCTCCGAAGCGGTCATTCTTATTGAGCTCGTGGTTCTGTCCGATCAAATGAATTACTATGATCCCAAAACAAATAAAGATATCCTTTTGGAATCTCTTGACTTTATAGATAAGAAGCGTGAAGAAGCCAATATGAGGGTAGCTGCGCATCGAAACCTAATCGCCCGTTATTACAACATTAAAGTCCAACCTATAACCTTCGAAATCAGTGATCTTGTTCTGAAATGGGTATTTCTCTACCCCATTGCCCATGATTCCAATCTAGGAACGACCATATGTTATTGAACGGAGGCTTGGAGATGGAACTTTTAAGCTGGCGACTATCGATGTCGATATGAGTGGCTCCTTCCGAACTACCGCTTGACCCTCTCTTTAATCCTTTTCAGCTTGTCTTCTCTTCAAAGAAGTATCTTCAGTTGTATAAATGGAGGCGGTATCATCTGTAGAAGCAAGAGGGATGGAGGCACTCTCAGCACCAGAAGCGCGGGGATATCATCCTGGGGAATTGTCCTGCCGAGAGGGATCATCTGGAGCGGGATAGGAATCGGTTCTTTGAAGCCCAAATCAACAGGCTTGGATTTTGCCTCCTTTTTCAACAGCTCTTCGCTCTCAACACACTCTTTCATGCTGAGCTCGCCAGTGGGGTCGGAAGAATCAGTGATCACAACATCTTTATCAAAGAGAATTTCATGGCGTGGGTAGCTTCCTTCCTTAAATAATGCCTCCATGAATTGATCATTAATAACAAAGGCTTCTTCTCGAGCACCTTAAGCAGCGGCCAAAGTTGTAACTTTAATGGCTTTGTCGCGGCCGCTTGTGACTCCAACTGAGGCTCTTGTGAGGGGAGAGAAGCGACACCTGATAGGTTCAAAGTTAAGAAAAAATAGGCGAAAAGATTAGAAATATCAATTGATAACAACCCAACTTTATGAAAGACGAGAAATGTCGACGGAATACCTTCCTCGGTATGGCTCCTAGGTTGAGTCAAAACATCCTCAGAACTGCGTTCAGAAATAGGAGATAGTTGTGGTTTGTCTAGATCATACCCGAGAATGCTTGAGGATCCTACTTTGGAGCTAGAGATGACCTGGGTTTTAAAGGGTAATTGAGTTGTAATATTGAGTTGTGCTGACCTGGATCCTTCACCCACTTCAAGAAGCAGACTCCTTTTGGAGTGAAAGCTGTATATCATGTAATATTTTGAGTTCTTTGCCCAATAGCATTTCATTTCCAAGCCTAGGCAGGTCGATATCCTCCGAATTAAGAAGTTTCTTCTCTTCTGCAATGAGAAATTCTCACGTGCGCCAAAGCTGGTAGGGATGGTCGTCACCAAGCCATGTCAAATTTTTATGCTGGAGAATGTTAGCATTTTAAAGAATGAGAAGTCAATCAAGCTCATTCATTATCTCCTCCCTAACCTTGTTCTCAGTAGCTTCTCCTTCAGCTGAATAAGTGCATCAACATTTTTGGCCCTTTCAACAGCCATATCCCTATCAAGTCTGAATTTTCTAGCTCATCACAAGCATCTTGAGCGATCTTCTAGGCATCACCTTTTTCCTTATTTGCATACTCGAGCTTAGTCTTGAGATCTGCTATCTCCTTCAAGGCTGAAGATTTATTATTTCGAGCTATATGCTTCTCAAGCACTATCTCTTGATTTCGATGATGCAAAACTTGCTGGATTTCATCTCCTCTATGGACTTCACAGCAGCATTAGCTTTTCCTTCGGCTTCTATTAAGGAGGTCCTAGAGGCCTCTAGCTCATTTGTTAAAGTGCCAATGATTCTTTTATCTTGAGCTTCTTGGCATTTTACTTTTCAATCTCTACCATGCGTTCGAAGGAAACTTTCGACATTTTCTCTGCTGCCTTCATCCATTCGCAGTACCGCATGTGGTTGTTAGTGGCACAGTCAGTAGTCATTTTCTAAACATGGTTCGGAACCCTCTTCATGTTGTGAGGAAAATAGAACCCTTCTAAACATAAGTTTTGGAAATTCTTCATGAAGCTGTGACATACTAGCAGTTGGATTGATCGTAGGATCTTCGGTAGCAACTTCAACTTTAGCACTTTCCTTGCCAGGCCTGTGGGCAGCAGCAAGTTCACAATGGCGACGACGACCGCTTGGCCGCTGAGAAAGAGAAGAAACCAAAGGCTGTAAAGGCACGGGTGTAAGAGGAAAACTGCGAAAGGGATCGATAGGTTAGTCCCTATGATTAGTTGGCTTCTTCGGACCCTTTAAAGGAGGGGATCTCGGTCTTGATCGATGTTTTTCTTAGGGTGGCTTATCCCTATCACTTTTGTCCTGATGACCCCGATCCCACTAGGGTGATAACTGGAATCATAATACTCTCAACTACCGTGAAAAGAGCCAGAGCATGAACCAGAGGATTGGTGGTGTATATCCTGGAGGGAATTAAACATGTTCCTCTTCTTCACCATCGTTCCTATAAAGAAAAACAAAAATTAATCAACTTTAAGCATTAAAAAGCATAAGTCAGGCATAATGCAATGTTGAGGGGTGCAAGTGTGTGCAAGTGTCCTTGTGTAACCCCCCGACAAACCAGGTGCAGGAGCCTTGCTCATTGGTGTAACTTCTCCTCCAAAAGTACGAACCTTAGTGCCAACTTTTATAAAAACAATTTTCCTTAATTCCATATATATATATATATATATAAGTTAAAAGGTGTTTAGCAAAAAACAAATGTTATAACACCCTGTTCCAACAATCTTGGCTGAAATCGAGAGTGCTACCCTTATAATGTGGTGCTATGATATTAGCGTCACATGTTCGCAAGGAAAATGCCAGAACCTCAAATCAATCAAAGTAAATGATTTCAAGTGGAAGAAATATTATACATTCATACTTATAACACAAGTTAATTTACATACGATTTTATTTTCGACTTCATACATATATGTACATAGAGATTTACAATAATAAACAAAAGCTAAGAGAAATTCTTCACTTTCGGTATTCCATAAAAAAGCCCAAAATCCACTTTAATTATCTTATCCTGAAATGCTTACGTGTAGCATCATGAGCCACACTAACCCAGTGAGGAATCTATATAATCTAAATCTCAGATCATATCACAAAATTTTCAAGATGTCCTGTAACACCCCATAGTTTTAGTAACATTATTTTGGATATTTAATTACTTAAATAAAATAAAATAATGTACAATGATTAATGGATTGAGATTTGTGATTAAATAAAGGGTAGCCATGCCATGTTAAATAAGTAAACTAAAGAATAAAAAGAGAATAAAAGGTTAGGAAATATACAAGGACAAAATAAAAATAAGGCACATCCTCATACCTAAACCCTTAACCCTCAATACTCATGTTCACTTCATTTTTCACAAGTCAAAAATATAAGCTAAGGCCATCCACCATTAGCAAGCTCAAGAAAAGATAATAGCTAGGATTTCAAGAGGGAGAATCAAATCACTTAATCAAAAACAAATCTCATATCTTTAATCATAAAGCTAAGGTGAATAATGACTGCATCTCAAATTTTTAATGGTTTTCGGTTTTTAGTATGAAATCCAAGTTATTTGCAAATGTTTAGAATGGGTTGTTTGCAAATGTTCCGAATGTGGGATACATTAAGAAGTAAGTTTGGAGGAATGCCATCGTTCGAAGCCCATTATTCATTCGGGGGGAACTAAGGTGTATCAGAACATGAAGAGAAGTTTCTTCGAGGAAGGTATGGAAAGGGATGTAGGCTTATGGGTGAAGTAGTGTTTGAACTACCAACGGATAAAAGTCGAACATCAGAAGCCAAGTGGGTTGCTTCAGCCTTTGGAAATTCCAATGTGGAAGTGGGGTTCTATTTCTATGGATTTCTTTAACGGGTTGACAAGGTCTCATAGAGGAAATGGAAGCATATGGGTCCTTATGAATAGGTTGACCTAGAATGCCCATTTCATTCCAATTAAGTTAACCAGAATGACACCTGTGTTAGCGAAGTTGTTTATGAAGAATGTAGTTAGACTGCACGGAAGTTTTAGCATTATAGTGAGTGATAGAGATTCTTCATTCACTAGTGAGTTCTAGAAGAGTCTACAGAATACCTTAGGTACTAGGCTCAAGATGAGTACCTCTTACCATCCACATATTGATGGACAAACGGAGAGAGTTAACAAAGTCTTGGAGGATTTGTTAGGAGCTTGTATGCTAGATTACAGGGGATCATAAGAAGACCATCTACATTTAGTCGAGTATTCATGGAACAATAGCTATCAAGCTACTATAGGGAAGGCACCATTTGAAGCTTTGTATGGTAGGCTATACCAATCTCTAGTTTGTTGGTAAGAAACCGAGGATAGGTTGGCTCTTGTTCCAGATTTGGTTAAAGAAGCTGCAGAAAAGGTTGAGTTAAATCGAGCTAGAATGAAGTAAGCTCAATCTAGGTAGAAGAGTTATGTGGAGAAAAGACGAAAAGACTTAGATTTTTCTTTCGGAGAGCATGTTTTCATTAAGGTGTCGCTGATGAAGGGTGTGATTCGATTTGGGAGATCAGGGAAGTTGGCATCGAGGTTCGTTGGACCATTTCCTATTGCCGAGAGGATCGAAAACTCGTATATAGAGTAGAGTTGCCGAGCAGTTTGGCTGGAGTCCATGATGCTTTCCATGTTTCTCATCCAAGGAGGTCTATTCGAGTTCTGAAGACTACTATATCACCGACTGTGTTAGATGACTTAGTCGTAGAGCCGTAATTGACTATAGTTAAAAAGCCGGTTCGCACAGTCATAAGAGATGAGAAAAGGCTTAAGAACATGGCAGTCAGAATTAGTTAAATTCTAGTGGAGTGAGAACAAGAGGGACTGTACTTGAGAGACTGAGAACAAGATGAGAGATGCTTATCCTGATTTGTTTGATGGTATGTTTTACGTTTGATTATTTTGAGTGTGCCTTTTCGTAATTTCGAGGACGAAATTCTTTAAGAAGGGGAGTTGCAACACCCCATATTTTTAATAATATTATTTAGGATTTGTAATTAGTTAAATAAAATAAAATTATGTAAGACGATTAATGGGTTGAGATTTGTGACTAAATAAGGGGTAGCCATGCCATGTTAAACAAGTAAACTAAAGAATAAAAAGAAATAAAAGGTAATGAAATATACAAGGGCAAAATAGGAGCAAGGCACATACTTATACCTTAAATCCTTAACCCCTCAACACTCACGTTCACTTCATTTTCACAAGTCAAAAATACAAGCTAAGGACGACAACCATTAGTAAGTTCTAGAGAAGATAAAAGCTAGGATTTAAAGAGAGAGAATCAAATCACTTAATCAAGAACAAATCTCACATCTTTAATCATAAAGCTAAGGTAAATAATGACTACATCTCAAGTTTTTAATGGTTTTCGGTTTTATTATGAAATCCGAGTTATTTGCAAATGTTTTGCAATGTTTTGGATGATAAAATGTATATCTATATGTTGTTGATGATTTATTCTAAATCATATAGATTTTGTGATATGTTTTGATACGAAAATCCTATTATATGACATCCAATTGTTTGCGAATTTAAATTTAGATTAGAAACAATAATTTAGAAATGGGTTTCAATTTTCAAAATTTTCTAAATTAATGTGGATTTTATACGAATCTTTTAGTGAAGAAAATGCTACTTTAGGTTTAAAATTAATTACGGCCAAATTATATTAGCTTAGGATCTGAAATTTACATATGTTGGAAAACATATTAAAAATAATTTATAGGAATTTTTGTAGAATTTTCCTATGTGTTTTATGGATATATAAAACTATTTAAGGTATGAGACTTAAATGTTTATATATTTACAAAAAGATGAAGGGGCGTTTTATAGATAATTAAAATTGTTATTTCTGAAAATTGGCAGTACATTTAGAAAATAAAAATATGCAACCAATCATAATTTGACAAACAAGGTAGGTTAGGTACAAAGGGTTGATTTAAAAAGTCAAATCAACATGCTTTTTCCTGTTTCAGTGCTTTCGGCACCGAGCTTCTAACTCCTTACCTCCACACCCGACTCCATCGAAACCAATGCACATGGTATCAGATACCTGGTACATAGTAAGTTGGATACATGACGAAGGTACTGGGTCGAAACTATAGGTTCCGAGGGGATCAAAGCATGCTTTGTTTTAAATTAAAAATGCACCATCTTTTGCTTTCGAAAGAAGTGCTGTCGACTTGGTTGGCTTTCGAAAGAGTAAAATGTTTCAAAAGAAGGGTTTCGAATGGGTTGCACCTTTTGTTTTGAATCAATGCTTTCGAAGGGGACGAAACCCCTTATTGCCACTTTTTACCTTTCGACCTGGATTGGTTTCGAAAGAGTTACCTTGTTTTTACAACCAATCCACTTCTCCAATGCTTTCGAAGGGATGGTTTCGACACCATTACTTCTTTACTTAAGAAATGCTTTCGAAAGAGATGCTTCAACTTAAATGTTATAATGACCTGTTTGCTCTATAAAAGGTAAAACCTAAACGGTTTCGAAGGAGACAGTTTTAATGGTTTCGAAAGGTGTTTCCACATGTTATACGTTGAATCCAAATGCTTTTGAAAGGCTTGATGTTTTAATGCTTTCGAAAGGTTTTAAATAAAGTTTCTAAGGGGTGGTTCCCCAATGGTTTCGAAAGGTCTAAAAGGAAAGGTTTTCTAATGGTTTCGAAAGGCAATGTTTATGTGTTTTAAAATGGACGTCTAAGGTTTTAAAACTTTTGAAGGAGGTGTTTTTCAATGAGTTTTCGAAAGGATAAATATGAATGGTTTCGAAAGTATGATTTCAAAAGCTATGTTTTGGCCTTCGGTCTAAGGTTTAACTTGTATTGGAAGGGATACTTTCAAAGGTTTCGGAAGAGGTTTTTTCGAAAGTTTAGACGTTTTCATCAACAAGGTTTTGTGTAAAGAATAATTAACATGGAAAGGTGATTTGAGTAAAGCAAAGGGTATATATAAATAATTTCCTTGTTTAAAGAATGATTTAAAGGTTTAAACCAATTTGAAAGAAAAAGCTTTATAGGAAAATTTTACACATAGATAACCTAAAGTAAAATGACTCGGATATTAGAATACCAGATGGGACTGGTATGCGGTCGGGCCCTATACTTTAGCTAGTAGCCCTTAGCTAAATTAGGTCCAAAATTCCGATGTGTAGGACTTTGTCATAGTTGAGAATAAAAGTACGTTACACACAAAAAGGAATCTAAAAAAGCAAAGACAGGTTATTTGTGAGCCTGCAAAACCAATAGGATCAGTTAGACCAGGAGAAGTAAGGACAGACCGTCTAGAAGAGGAGTATCTAATAGATGTTAGAATTTTATGTTTTCTGGTAGGCCTGAGTTTGCCGAACAAAACTACAGTGTGTGGACAAATAGTCCATTTGACAACTGATGTGCACAAATGCATGATATTGCTTTACATGTTTAATCAGTTTTGATTGCAGGATTATAATTTGCAAAAATATGTTTTAAAAGGATATTAGTGAGGGGAAACCCGTTCTGCTAAGCAATGTGGTCTCACTTAATATCAAATAACCGAGAAGTATTGTATTACTCACATCAAGCTTTATGTATGACTCGAAGTTTATGTTTTCCCCTTAAACTCTCGGGTAAAAAAAATTGATTCGAGTAGGCTGAGGGTTAGGGTTTATAGTTTTTAGTAGGTTGGCGAATAAAGCTTCCGGTGACAAGCAGGTGGCTGATGGATAGCAAATTAGGAGTTGCTGTTTTATTTTGGATTGATTTCGGTGTATTGTATATATAGCACACTAGTCAACCAAGGGGGCATCATCATATGTTGCTCTTGGTGTATTCATGTAATAACTATATTTTGTCTGAACTTGGGAAAGAAATGGGATTATGTAATTTAAATATGGAACATGTTTTGAAAATGCAAATATATATATATTTGAAATTTGTGATTTTGTTTCATATTCATGTGCAAATGCTACTTGGATATCATTAATATTACCGTATTTGGTCATCGGAAGTTAATATTGTGGATGACTGCAGCATCTATGGCGCTTAGGTTTGGGTCTCCAGATAGGGGATGTGGCAACTTGGTATCAGAGCATAGGTTTATGAAAACTTTAACTAAAAAGATGATTTTTGGAAAACCTAATTCTAAGGAATTAGAGATAAGATCGGGGTAAGGGATAACGTTATAGTAACATACTTGTATTTGCCATTTATAAGTATGCGCTTTATCTCTAGTCTCCTATCTCTATTAGGTTATTTTTTCTATATCTCACGAAGGTTCAAATGCAGATATGGATTCTCAAAGAGATAATGTTGGGGTAGGAACCACTACTGCAGATTGAAATGCTAGACCTAATACTAGAAGGAACCAAGGTCAGGCACGAGCTGAAAATACTGGTGCTGAAGTCCCACAAGTTGACATGGGAGCTATGTATAGGTTTTTTGTGAATATGATGCAAGTGGGGGTTGCTGCTGGAGTGGTCGGAGGAGGAGCCCAGGAAGCTCCAGTCGTCAATAATTATGCCACTTTGAGTAGAGATTATGCTAGGTTGGGAGGAAAGCTGTGACGCCCCACCTCTATACCCACGCTAGCCAAGAACACTCCGGAGAAGTGCTGTCAACTAGCACGGAGAATAAGGCTGTTGAGGAGCGACCATCCATGTAATTGCTTATCACACGGTGGCTATAAATAATCTTCGGAAACAAACATAGAAATAATCATATCACAAATCAGTCACAGATATCCATATCACAAAGGCGGAAGAAGATATGAATATATAACTAACACATGAAAGTGTACATCAGAGTAGTAGTCAATAAGATCCACGATAATACAAAAGAATAGCAACACGTGCTATACAAAAGAATACAACTATGAGTCTATATCTCAAGTGTATACAACAAAAACTGCTAATCTAAACAGTTAGCCAAAAGTCAGAGTGATGAATCCCTGGGAAGAAGTCAAGCAGAAGCACCTGTAACATCTCGGTCTGATCCGAGTATTATTTAAGAAAATAATAAACGGATCAGTCTAGCTATAAATATCAGATGACATGATATAACATAAAAGATATGGCATAAACATAAACATCCATAACGACATACCACTATAAGTATGTAAATAATGATCAACAGAAGATCAATCAATAAGAGATAATCAATATCACAAGAATCTTCTCAAAGATTCGAAGGGGGCATCATACCCTAAACTTGTACTCATAACAAGTCAATGACATAAATTCCAGAAATCAACACGAGAAATCCAGAAATCATAAAAAAGGGAAAGAGGCCTATCACATGACGGTCCGAAGACCATGGGGAGCTACCCCACATGTGTGAGTGGAATCACACAGAATGAGGTCAAGACTAACCAAAAAGCAGAAAGGTATGTGTGAATGGAATCACACAAGTGGTGTCTAGTCTAACCTTGCAATGAAAGAGACATCGCGCAATTGCTAGTCTAATTCATAGAGCGATCATCAAGATCAACGAGAAGTGTCAATTACACTAAGCTAGTAAATATAGAAGTTTAGCTTCATGTCCCATAACCACTTGCTTAACTTCAATATTTACGAACAAACTGTAAATCTTCACTAATAAAATTGTCATAAGAGGTTCAATCGAACAAGTCCAAGAATTAACCGACGAAGTGAACGCAAGCGTTTCATACCACTTGTTTTACTAAGTCGTTTAATTAGATTTCTCATCCGAGTGAGGTAAAGGCTTGTATATACTAATAGATTGGAAAATGGTTTAAGAAAAGAGCTTTGTTATTAAAAATAGAGTTGAAATTGTTTGTTAAAAGAGTTTTGATATTTACTACTAGTATTGAAACCTTTATATTATAAAGTGACAAAACACATAAGTAAGTGTAGAAACAATCAGTCACAAAGATCGCATACGGAGATGCGAATAAAATCCAAGGAAATCAGCTCAGAAATCACGGTACGACCTAATGAAGACAAGCAACCTAGTGAAGCCAAGTGACCTAAGGGGCCATGCGACCTAATGGGTCATGCGACCTAAGTTTAAAAAGGTGGGCGACTTAACAAAGTGGCCGAGCGACCTAACTGGATCAAGTGGCCATAGGTCATGCGACCTAAAGGTAAGCGACCTATCACGGTCACGCGACTTAAGGGATAGGACCGACCGACCTAACGACCTAGGCAAGGTCGACCGACTTAATGGTTGGGAACTAAAAATACAACAGGGTCGAGCGACCTAATGGGATGCGCGACCTAAGAAGGTACGCGAGCTAAGGGTGAGCGACCTAACAAGGTCGTGCGACCTAAGTGTTTAACACGCGAGCGACTTAAGGTTTTAACACACGAGCGACTTAAGGTTTTAACACGCGAGTGACCTAAAGTGATGCGCGACCTACGACCTAGCAGGATCGAGCGACCTAGAGCCGCCTTGTGATATAAGGTCGAAAACGACCTAATTCCAAGGCTAACGACCTAACGCTGCAGGGGGGATTTAAGGCCAGAAACGACCTAACTCCGAAGTGAAGATTCAAGGCAGTGCGACCTAGCGCGATAACACGCGAGCGACCTAAGGGTTAGGTCGCGAGCGACCTATACGCGAACGACCTAAAGTCCAACGACCTACGACCTAAATCCGAGGCGAACAAAATATGCAGGCCGTGACTTTTCCACGCACGCGAGCTAATGATTCCGAGCGACCTAACCTAGGCAGAGCGACCTAAGCTCAGGAAATTCACCAAACAACTAAAAAATGGAGTTTTTCGCCAATCCAATCCAAATCAAATGCAAATGTACATGCTAAAGTGATGGGGAATCATTCCTAACAGTCCAATATAGTTATAGACTAGAATTGTGAGATAAAAATCTCACCTTTGCACTAAAATTTATGAAGATGAAGCTTGAAAGCAAGGAGAAGCAATCCAAAGCTTGAATCCAATATCTTCTACTTGAATTTGGAGTTGAATGATGGAGTTGCAATTGAATTTGAGCTTGGAGTTTTAATTTCCCATTCTCTTCACCATTAATGCTAAAGCTTGAGTTAGTTAGGAAATTTATGAAGAGTGAGGAGAAGAGGGTTGGAACTTGGGCTTAATAGGCTAAACTAACCCAAAGTCCAAAGCGGGAAAAGTTAGTGAAATTTCACTAACTCCAAGCCTATCGATGTTTATACTTAAAAAGTTGTAAACGACATTTCGAACTCAATGGAAGTGGTCTCGAGTCCTAATTTGACCGTTTGCAAAAAAATAGTTTTTCGGACCAAAATCCGATCAACGATTTAATATTTAAATAAAAATATTTAAATGTAAACTCGATAAATATGCGGGTTGTTACAAAAACCATTCATTGGGACTGAAGACGCCATAGAAGTGGGGAACTGGTTGCTACATTATGAGAGGATTTTACAGATTTAGGAGTCGGTGATGAACGAAAAAGAAGGCTCGCTTCGAGAAAGCTTTAAGGAGTAACTTTACATTAGTGGAATAGTGTGAAGAGTGGATGAAGGAATGATGACATGGGCTGAGTTTAAGAGGGGGTTCGAGGAGAGATTCATGTTTGTGAAGGCAAATTCTACCTTGCTCGAAAAGTTTGCCCAGTTGGAGCAGGGAGAGATGACCGTGCTAGAGTATGCTACAAGGTTTTAGGAGCTGGAAAGATATGTTCAGCCACTGTGGATACCGTGATTAAGAGAAAGGAGAAGTTCATTATGGGATTGAAATCTGAATTGGCCGGGGCTATATTACCTCATATTAGGGATCCTTGTAATGTTGTAGTAGAGATGGCTCTAAGATACGAGGAAATGATTGCTTACGAGAAGAATAAGACAAAGGAGGTCCATGTGGGGCAGAGTCAGAAAAGTAAGTTCTTTCCTAAGAAGGTGCCCGGAAGGGTGGAGCCGTAAAGAAGGAAAAGTTATAAGTTGCATGTTTTAAGTGCGACAAGAAAGAGAATTTTGCAAATGAATATAGTTATGGAGAGGCAAAGAGGGTGACCGGGAAGAAGAATATCAAATGCTTCAATTACGATCAGATGGGTCATTACAAGAGACAATGCAAGGAGCCTACTAAGGATAGAAAGGGGAAAGTATGTGCATTGGAGCGAGCTACCACGAGACCTATGGTAGGGGAAAAAGGGAAAGCAGTGTTGGCAAGTACGCTTATGATTTTTGGTATGGCAGTTAGTGTTCTGTTTGATACTAATGCATCTCATTCTTTTATATCTCGTTTTTTGGTAGATAACCTTAACCTAGAACCCTCTACCCAGTTACTTCCTTAAGGGTTGCAAATCCAATAGGAGGGTATGAAACACTTGGGATGAGATGCGACCACCTAAAGTTTGACTTGTTGGGTCATACTTTTGTTTTCAGTTTGCATGTGTTTGATTTTGTAGGATTCGACATTATTTTGGGTATGGATTGGTTTAGTATGATGCTAGGATATTTTGCCATTGTGGAGACAAAATACGAGCTAAATCGAGTTTTTGTGGTTAGATAATTTGTGGATATTTTTGAATTTGTAGTAGGAATGCCACCGAAACGGACCATTGAGTTTCGAATAGATTTGCTGCCTAGCAAAGAACCAATAAGTAGACCACCAATCAGAATGACACCTACCGAAATGAGTGAGCTCAAGGTGCAGTTGATGGATTTGAAAGGCTAGAATTTTATCAGACCTAGTATTTCACCTTGGGGAGCAGCCATAGCGTTTTCTAAGAAGCCGGACGGATCATTAAGGTTGGGTATCGATTATCGTAAGTTGAAAGAGAAAACGATAAAGAATCGATATTTGTTGCTTAGGATTGACAATTTGTTCGACCAGTTGAGTGGAGCCAAGATATTTTCACAATTGGATTCAGCAACATGCTTCCATCAGCTTAGAGTGGTAGAGGATAGCATTCCTTTGACGACGTTTAGAACCGGATATGGGTCGTATGAATGGTTAGTGATGTCGTTCGGACTAACTAATGTGCTAGTTATCTTTGTAGATTTCATGAACTGGATTTTCCGAGAGCACCTGGATAGGTTCGTATTGGTTTTCATAGATGATATTTTGGTGTACTCTAAGGATGAAAGGGAGCATGAAGTTCATCTTAGAGTGGTGCTTGAAATGCTGAGGCAGCATCAGCTGAAGGCGAAGTTCTCGAAATGTCATTTCTGAAAGAAGGGAAGTTTCTTGGCCATGTAGTTTCAAAGAAAGAGTTATCAATGGATCTAGCTAAGATCGAGACCGTGAATAGTTGGAAGAGACAAGAAATGGTGACTGAGATAAGAAGTTTTCTTCGATTGGTTGGTTGCCATCAGAGGTTTATTAAGGATTTTCGTGGATAACGACACCAATGACCAAGCTAACTGGAAAGAATATGAAGTTCTTTTGGACTGGTAAGTGCGAAGAGGCATTCTAGAAGTTGAAACACTTATTGACTAATGCACCTATGTTGGTTGTTCTAGAGGGAAATCAGGATTTGGTGGTGTACAAGGATGCATGTGGGACTGGGTTAGGAGCTATGTCAATGCAGAGGGGTAGAGTAATTACCCATGCTTCTCGACAACTTAGGCAGCACGAAGTCAGATACCCAACTCATGACTTAGAGTTAGTTGTAGTGATTTTGGCGTTGAAGGTGTGGATACATTATCTTTTGGGAGAAAGATTTGAGTTGTATGTAGGTCATATGTCGTTGAAGTATTTATTCTCTAAAAAGGAGCTAAACATGGGACAACGAAGGTGGTTATAGTTTTTAACTGCTTATGATTTCGGTATTGAGTACACGCCAAGGAAAGGCAACAAGGTTGTAGATGCACTTAGCAGAAAACATCAAAATTTAGTGTTAGCAATGATAGCTAAGTGAAAAGATTTAGAAGCGTTAGCAACTTGTAGAGTACAGTGGAGAACTAAGAGTAGGTCAAGTAGAGAAACTGCTTTGTTATCATGTTTGGAAGTTCAACCAGTTATGTTCGAAAAGGTTGCTTCGAAATAGCTAGAGGATCCAGCATTGGTTGAATAGATTAGAAAGCTGAGAGATGGAATGAAGAGTGATGACTTACAGGCTTTTGGTCTTGATCAGAATGGGTTGTTGAGAAAGAAAGGAAGACTGTATATTCCGAATGTGGGATACATTAAGAAGTAAGTTTTGGAGGAATGTCATAGTTCGAAGCCCATTATTCATCCGGGGGGAACTAAGATGTATCAGAACATGAAGAGAAGTTTCTTATAAGAAGGTATGGAGAGGGATGTAGGCTTATGGGTGAAGTAGTGTTTGAACTACCAATGGGTAAAAGCCGAACATCAGAAGCTAAGTGGGTTGCTTCAGCCTTTGGACATTCCAATGTGGAAGTTGGGATCTATTTCTATGGATTTCTTTAACGGGTTGACAAGATCTAATAGAGGAAATGGAAGCATATGGGTCATTGTGGACAGGTTGACCAAGAATGCCAATTTCATTCCAATTAAGTCAACCAAAACGACACCTGTGTTAGCGAAGTTGTTTATGAAGAATGTAGTTAGACTGCATGGAATTTTTAGCATTATAGTGAGTGATGGAGATTCTTTATTCACTAGCAAGTTCTAGAAGAGTCTACAGAATACCTTAGGTACTAGGCTCAAGATGAGTACCGCTTACCATCCGCAGACTGATGGACAAACGGAGAGAGTTAACAAAGTCTTGGAGGATTTGTTAGGAGCTTGTATGCTAGATTTTGGGGGATCATAAGAAGACCATCTACATCTAGTCGAGTATTCATGGAACAATAGTTATCTAGCTAGTATAGGGATGGCACCAATTGAAGCTTTGTACGGTAGGCCATACAAATCTCCAGTTTGTTTGTAAGAAACCAGGGGTAGGTCGGTTCTTGGTATAGATTTGGTTAAAGAAGCTGCAGAAAAAGTTGAGTTAGTTCGAGCTAGAAGGAAAGAAGCTCAATCTAGGTAGAAGAGTTATATGGAGAAAAGACGGAAAGACCTGGATTTTTCTGTTCGAGAGCACGTTTTCATTAAGGTGTCGTCGATGAAGGGTGTGAATCGATTTGGAAGATCAGGGATGTTGGCACCGAGGTTTGTTGGACCATTTCCTATTGCTGAGAGGATCGAAAGCTCGCATATAGAGTAGAGTTACCGAGAAGTTTGGCCAAGGTCCACGATGCTTTCCTCATTTCTCATCCAAGGAGGTATATTCGAGTTCCAAAGACTGCTATATCACCGACTGTGTTAGATGACTTAATCGTAGAGCCGAAATTGACTATAGTTAAAAAGCCGGTTCGCATAGTCACAAGAGATGAGAAAAGGCACAAGAACAAGACAGTCAGAATTAGTTAAAGTCTAGTGGAGAGAGGACGAGAGAGAGTGTACTCGGGAGACTGAGAATAGGATGAGAGATGCTTATCCTGATTTGTTTGATGGTATGTTTTACCTTTGATTATTTTGAGTGTGCCTTATCGTAATTTCGAGGATGAAATTCTTTAAGGAAGAGAGTCTGTAACATCCCATATTTTTAATAACATTATTTAGGATTTTTAATTAGTTAAATAAAATAAAACAAAATTATGTAAGATGATTAATGGATTGAGATTTGTGACTAAATAAGGGGTAGCCATGCCATGTTAAACAAGTGAACTAAAGAATAAAAAGAGAATAAAAGGTTATGAAATATACAAGGGAAAAATAGGAACAAGGCACATCCTAATACCCTAAATCCTTAACCCCTCAACACTCACGTTCACTTCATTTTTCACAAGTCAAAAATACAAGATAAGGACGACAACCATTAATAAGTTCAAGAGAAGATAAAAGCTAGGATTTCAAGAGGGAGAATCAAATCACTTAATCAAGAAAAAATCTCACATCTTTAATCATAAAGCTAAGATAAACAATGATTACATCTCAAGTTTTTAATGGTTTTCGGTTTTTAGTATGAAATCCGAGTTATTTGCAAATGTTATGCAATGTTTTGGATGATAAAATGTATATCTATATGTTGTTGATGATTTATGCTAATTCACATTAATTTTGTGATATGTTTTGATATGAAAACCCTATTATATGACATCTAATTGCCTTGCAAATTTTAATTTAGATTAAAAACAGTTATTTTGAAATGGGTTTCAATTTTCATAATTTTCTAAATTAATTTGGACCTTATATGAATTTTCTAGTGAAGAAAATGCTATTTTTGGTTTAAAATTAATTATGGCCAAATTATATTAGCTTAGGGTCTGAAATTTTCATATGTTGGAAAACATATTAAAAATGATTTACAGGAATTTTTGAAGAATTTTACTAAATGTTTTAATGGATATATAAATTTATTTAAGGTATGAGACTTAAATGTTTTATATATTTATAAAAAGGAGAAGGTATATTTTTTAAATAATTCAAACTGTTATTTTTAAAAATTGGAAGTACTTTTAGAAAAGAAAATTTTGCAATGAACCATAATTTGACAAATAAGGCAGGTTAGGTAGAAAGGGTTAATTTAAAAAGTCAAATAAACATGCTTTTTCCTGTTTCAATGCTTTCGGCACCAGGCTTCCGACTCATTATCTCCAACTCCATCGAAACCAATGCACATGGTATCAGGTACTTGGTATGTAGTGAATTGGATATAGGCAGAAGGTACTGGGTCAATACCATAGGTTCCCGGGGGATCGAAGCATGCTTTGTTTTAAATTGAAAATGCGCCTGCTTTTGCTTTCGAAGGAAGTGCTTTCGACTTGGTTGGCTTTCGGCTGAGTAAAATGTTTCAAAGGAAAGATTTCAAATGGGTTGTGCCTTTTGTTTTATATCAATGCTTTCGAAGGGGTCGAAAACCATGACTTCGCCTTTTACCTTTCGACCAGATTGGTTTCCTCCAATGCTTTCGAAGGGATGGTTTCGACACCATCACTCCTTTACTTAGGAAATGCTTTCGAAAGAGATGCTTTTGACATAAATGTTTTAATGATCCTTTTGCTCAATAAAAGGTAGAACCTAAATGGTTTTGAAGGAGATAGTTTTTAATAGATTCGAAAGGTGTTTCCACATGTTATAAATTGAACCCAAATGATTTCGAAAGGCTTGATGTTTTAATGCTTTCGAATGGTTTTAAAGAAAGGTTTCTAAGGGGTGGTTCCCTAATGGTTTCAAAAGGTCTATAAGGAAAGTTTTCGAATGGTTTCGAAAGGCAATGTTTAAGTGTTTTAAAGAGGATGTCTAACGTTTTAAAGCTTTCGAAGGAGGTGTTTTTCAATGCTTTCGAAAGGATAAATATGAATGGTTTCGAAAGGTATGATTTCGAAAGGTATGTTTTGGCCTTCAGCCTAAGGTTTTACTTATATTGAAAGTGATAATTTCAAAGGTTTCGAAGGGGCACTTTCGAAAGCTTAAACGTTTTCATTAACAAGGTTTTGTGTAAAGAATAAGTAACATGACAAGGTGATTTGAGTAAAGCAAAGAGTATATATAAATAATTTCCTTATTTAAAGAATGATTTTAAAGGTTTAAATCTGTAATATCCCGGAATTTTTAACAATATCAATTTAATAATCTGTAATTAAAATTAAATTGATATTGATGTTCTGTTAATAATTATTCAAATAGATTTAATAATCTTCTTCAATAAATATTTAAATTGGTTATTTTATCTTTTTAAAATAATAAATTGAGTTTTATTTCCAATACAAATATTTGGTTTATATTTTAAATAGATTGGCATTGTTTTAATTTTAATAAGTAAAGCATATTTTCTAGTTTTAATAATTTGGAAAATTTGTTTTATTTAATATTTAAGCTTTTCAAAGTTAAATAAATGATTTTGGTTTAATTTAATATTAAATCATGTTTTAAAATTATAATATATACATTTTAATTTGGGAAATTTGATTTTAATTAGTGTTGAGTTTTTAAGACTATTTCATAAATAAAAATATATGATTTTAAAATTGATAAGAAGAATATTTAAAATGTTTTAATTAAATTGGTTTGAGTTTTGAATTCATAATAAATTTAACAAAATAATTTTATGACTTAATAAAATGGATATTTTATTAATAAAAATATAATCTCTTGTAAAATGATTTTAATTTAATAATAAGAGATTTATAAAAATAATATTGATATTGTATTGTCTTTTTAAATAAATTTTGAATAAGATTTGTAATTTTTATTTCAAATTGAATTTTTATTTATAACTTAATTTGAAATTGTTTGGTTTTGAATTTAGTTTGAATTTAAGTTCAAAGGTATAAATTTTAAATTGATTAATTGTTTTAATTTTTAATATGTATAAGTTTATGTATAAACATGTTTGTTCTTATTTCTTTTGTAAATTTATACACATATTTTAATATAAACTAACAACTTAAATTAAGCTAACACATGCATTAACTTGTAAATAAATACTAATTACCTTTAAAAGATAACATGTGTTACATTCACAAGCAATGGTTTAAACAAGTGTTCAAAAATTAATATACAAATTGACAAGTGTAAGATTTAGTTTTTCTTTTTCTTTTCTTTTAATTAAAATCTGAAATACATTTGTATAGTTTACAATCATCATTCATGCATATATTTTTCATTCTCCTTAATCAAAAGAAAAAAAAATCAAACTCATCTTCATATCTATCATAAAGGCCTGCATTTCCTCAAATCCAAATCTGTATACAAATCTGCATATTCTAAAATCAAAAGCATTTTCATATCCTTAATCAAGATCTGCATACCTCTGCATATTCAAATATACAAATCTGCAAATTCCAGTAACTCCTCATTAAAAATAAATCTTTCATAAACCTGCAAATTCAAATCCAACCTCTGCATATCCAAAACTAAGATCAAATCTGCATTTCCTAAAAAGCAAAGTGAAGCCTCCATTTTTTCTGCACTCTTTTTTAAACTGGGAATCATAGTATGTATTTGAGGATTAGCAACTGCATTCTTTCTGATGCAAGCAATTAGAGTTTGGACCATGGGCATTTCATCAAAGTGCAACTCAGATATTAAACAGAGGGGTCAAGCCTGCATTTTTTTTCTGGAAAATTCAAAACAGGGGTCTGCATTGACTGGTGAGTAACATTTAATTTTTTTTAAAACTGTAATTAGGTTGCTTGAGTTAAATTATGTTTGTGTGTTTTGATTGTGATTGTGCATGCATGTTTGATTATGTTTTGCAGTGTATACTCAGATTTACATCCTACTTTAAGAATCCTCTGAAAATTGATCTATTTTGAGATAGTAACTGGGTTTTAGGATAATAAAAAGAGTTTGTTTGTTTTATATTAGTTTCCAAATTTATAAAGTAATGTGTTTCATTTTCTTAAGTTTAGATTTAAAAATCTTTGGGAAAATTAAAATACTGGAAATTGTCTCTGTAAACCTAAGTAACTCCCCTGTATGTTTAATATTGATCAAAATAAAACACATTAATATTTAAATCCAGTTCCATAAACTTAATGCATTGACAAAAACTTGGTTTTAAAATAAAGTATTAGTATTTTTAAGTGAATGTTCATTTACAGTTTGGTCTGGAAAACAAAATTTGAATTTGTGCAAATTCTTGCAATTTGTGATTTAAGGAAACTCAAATTTCTTTTGAGTTATAAAGTAAGGATCTTAGATCCTTAGAAAAATCAAAAGTATGGATTTAATTAAGTAGGATAGTTGCAGTTTGGATTTAAACTTTTTAACCCTAGTTTTGAATAGTGGTTAGGAATGGGGACAGTGAGAGGTGTAGAGTTAATCGAGTGTTATGATAATTGGTGATGGTGTAGCTGATGGGTGAAGGAGCTCGAGGCCGCAGAGGTGGATATCAAGATGATCGGAGTGGCAAGAAATTGCCGTTGACAGGTTTTGACAATGAAACCTGTTTTCTGTTTTACAGGTTTTGAATTAGGGGCATATTAGATTCTTTGATTAATTTCTTGATCTGGGTTGATGTTAGAGTAGTGGTGGGCTTATGGAATTGATTGGATCATCTGAGATGATGGGCAGAGGTGGTGGTCGCACGGCGACGAGATTTTTCTGATGAACTGTATTTTGGTTGGGATGTTGTAGGGGAAAGGTTAGGGTTTACTCGAAGTGGATGGGAGGATAACTCGGAGTAGTGGAGCATAAGACTCGAAGTAAAAAAATAAGGTTTTCAGGTTAAAACTGTAGTTACAGGTTATAGAAACTGTGTTTTATAAAATCTGGTTTTAAACTTTTTAAAATCTGTAGCTTTTGTGTAAACTAAGGTTTAGGTTTAAAATTCAATGCAAGTTTGAATTTCTGAATTAAATTCAAATCCTAGTTTTTAAATTGAATAAAAGTTTCAAAATTTGACTTAATTAACTATTTCATTTTGAAATAGTTGAAGCTTTTAATAATAAGATTTTAAAAATGTGAGTGGATTTGAAGTTTATTTAAAAATCTGGAAATCTAAGTTTTAAAAATGAAGTTCAGTTCAAATTTGAAAAGAAGATTTAAATTTGAAAGTTGAAACTAAGAATGAATGGAATTTCCAAATTTTAAAAAATGAATTTAACTTCAAATTCTTATGATTTCATTTTTAAGTCAAACTTTTATTTTGAGTTGCAATTTTAAAAGTTTTAAATTATTTAAAACTTTGATTAGTTTTAAAAATTATTCTATTTTAAACTTGAATTTAAATTGGAATTTAGAGGTAATTTCATAAGTACTTAGTTATGAATTAAATTGTTTTAACATAATTAAGTTATGTTTTGAAAATTAAATTAAGATTTATGTTTTAGAATTAATTAACAAGGTAATTAAAATTTATTAATTAATTTAATTAATTAATTAAGTTTGGAATTAATAATTGATTAATTATTAATCAATTCATAATTAAGATCATTAATTAATGATAAATGAATATTAATTATGTAATTAAATTTAAATTAAGGTTAATAAATTTAATAATTAACTTTAATTAATGAATGATTAAAGATAATTTAAATTGTAATTAATTTAAGTTAATTACTTTATAAAATAATTTGAGGATGAAGGTCATTAACCATGATTATTTAACAATTAATTAATATGATTAATTTTTATAATTAATTAGATTAATTAATTTAATAATAATCAATTATAAATGGTTAGAGTATAATTACTTGATAAAGTAATTAAGAAATTAATTACTTAATGTAATTAATTTAGTTTAATATGACTGTTTATTTTTAATTAATTAAGCTTAATTAATTTTAAACACTTGGGTTTTATAAATAATTACTTTATGTAATTAATGATTTGGAAATTACTCAGTTAAGTAATTGTTTAATAATTACATGATTGTAATTAAGTGGAGAGGTTTAAGTGTGAGGTAATTTGGATAAATTATTTAGTAATTAATCAAGGGATTAATTAAGTAATTAATTAAAGGATAATTAATTTATTTAATAAAGTAATTAAGTTAGTTAATTACTTAGAGTAATTAATTTAAGGAATAATTAAAGATCATTAATTATTTTAATTAATGATGTAATTAAAGTTGATTAATTATGATTAATTAATCAATAATAGGTAATTAAAGGTAATAAATTAATTATTAATTAAGAATTAATGTAATTAATTATGATTAATTAATTAATTGAGTAATTAAGGGTTAATTACTGTTTAGTTGAGAATAATTAATTTGTGAAATTAATAAGGATAATTGCTTGAATGTAATTAAGGGTAATTAATCAAGAGTGATTAAGTAAAGTAATTTATGATTGATTAATTGGTTGAAATCAATTAAATGATTAAGTAAGCAAGATTTATATTGGTGAAGTAATTAATTTAATTTATTTTAAATTAATTAAAGATAGAGTAATTAATTTAATTCATTTTAAATTTAATTAAGTTAGAGATAGTTAATTTAATTCATTTTAAATTAATTATATTATGGTATGAGTAAATCATTGCTTATGTATGAATGGATGACATTGATTGACTTGGATGCTTTGTGATCTCAGTAATGAGATAAATGATATTGTGTGGTATGGATGTTTGATTGTATTGTGATGATAACATAGGTTATCTATTGTTATGGTAATATATGGAATATCTATTTGATATTGATAATGTGGATTACCTGTTATGTGATAATGTTGATTATCAGTTATGATTTATGAATTATCTATCTGTGTGTATATAGGTACTATTTTAAATTGTTTTAAATTTTAAAACAACTTAGACCTAAAAGACACGCTTTGGTTTTCGTTGAGACTAGGATCGGGTTTCCATATTTGGATATCCGAAAACCACATCGATTCCAAATAACGTTAGGTCGTGAATTCAAAGTGGAGCTTTGTGAAGACTCGAGGTGTAAGGACTATGAGTCAATATAACTCTATGGGTGATTCCGTAATGAGTTGACGGAATTAGTTCTTATAGATTCGAGATGGTGAATTAGAGTGCAAGGGTTATTGTCGTTAACTCTGAGGGTGATTCCAAAATGAGTGTAACGAGATAATGCCTTCGGTTTCGTTCGAACCCGGAACGAACTTGTATGGATTGAATGCTTTCAGAACATCGTCAGGTGGACGATGAGCATTCTAAGTGATATGTCCTATAAAGGTAATCGTAGCCTCAAGCCTCATCAACCGGGAATGGCTAAAACAGGGGAGGTGTAGCAAGGCTTCGTGGGTCGCACCCACTGGAGAGAAAGATTTACCTCTGTCTAGAAGTCCCTTTATATTCGGCTATGTGGGTGGTTGCTAGCTACAACCATGAGGTTGTCTTGTTCGGAACTATTCAGTAAGGAATGGGTCCGGCTTTGTGTTGCAGGGGGTCGGGAGTGATCCTCGGTACGTTGATCTAGGCCACGTACTGTGACGGGCGGTACCCCAGTAGCCCTGCCATTGTATGGAATCCAAAATCCAATAAGTGCCAACGGTTTTGATTGTATTACCCACTTTTGTGGCAAGTAGCTGGAATTTAATGAATGTAACAATTTCAGCTATTTCTTATTTATTTGAAAACCCTAGAAACTATTATAATATCATCGAATTTCCTATCAAATGTTTTGGTTAGCCTAAGGTAAAAACTTTTCCATGTTTATGTGTGGGAAGTCTTACGTGATACCTTTCTTTTCAAAAGGTTTTGAAAGTTAAGCAACTTTAACCTGATACTCACACCAGACCCATGTCTGACCCGGAGTTTATTTTTTTTCATAAACTCTTGGGTACTCAAATTTTTATGAGTAGTCAAGGGTGATTCAGGTTAGGATTCAGGTTAGCTTTGACGAATTGTGAAGGAGCAATGGAGCAGGAGGCTTCCGCGTATAGATATATAGTTTTCCGCTGTGTGTTCTCCGAGTTGTTGTATTGAGTTGTAACTAGACAGGTGTTTATAACTGTCCAGTATGTGTTGCATACCTGTGTACTCTGATAATGGTTGTAAACTATGTAATATTTATGTTATTAATATAATTTATTCGTTTCGCTGTTAGATTCTGATGTTGTTTCTTTCTTCTCTTCTTTCTATTCTATTTTCTATGCCTTTCTTTCTTAAAAGATGATGCGATTTTCTGGGGTAAGAAAGTCGGGTCGTCGCAGCTGGTATCAGAGCATTAGGCTGAGTGAATACCTAGGCTCTGAAGTGTGTCTTTCTTATGGAGCATTAGTTGAGTGAATACCTAGGCTCTCTAGTGGTGTCTTTCTTGAGAGAGAGTATTTGTAATTTTAATATATATATATATATATATATATATTTCTACCTATCTGTTGGGTTACCTGTTCAGGTTTTCCAATATAAGTTATAGAGGTAGATGGGGTAGTAGTGTGTGTAACACGGCCTACCATTGGTTGGAGTTTGAATGTTTGAGGTTGGAGGTGTTTTGTTGAGATTGTAGACCTAATACCGTCTCGAGTGAGTTCCGTAGTGATGAAAAACTTCATTAATCTCTGTAGGAAACCGGTTAAGGTTCAGGGTCTATTTCTGAAGCTGGATGATTAGAGTTTGGATCTGTTGGTTGGCAGAAGCAAGTGATGGTATTTTGATACCTTAGGAAGTGAGTCTGCTTCAGTGTTGTGGCTGTGGTCAGCTTGAGTTTCTGTTTGCTTTGAAGTCCGAGTTTCTCGGAGAGCTTGTTTTGGAATTCTTTGGCATCTGTGGCAGAAGTGTAGTTTGGAGTGTTCTTGGGGTTAGCAAGAGATCTTCTGGCTTAGAAGTTTTTCTGGAATGGAGTTCAGAAGCAGTCAAGAGGACTCGTTTCTTCGATGGGTTGGCCAGTTAAGTGTAAGCTGTTCTATTTGGTTAAGGGAGAACAGTATTCCTTGGATTTGGTTTGGGTGGTTCGCAAAAGTGACTTGCGATTGTTTGTGTGTTCTCTTGGATTATCCGAGTTTTTCTGGATGTCTTCAGGAAGTCAGAGTTTGATTCGCATCTGGAGATTGAGTTTTTCTTATCGACTGGAATTCCAGGAGTGGTACCGGTGGTTCAGCTTTATAGTAGAATGGTTCCAGGAGTTGAGTTGGTGTAGCAGCTCAGAGTTTTGGAGGAATTTCAGTGTTTCTTATGGATTTGTTGAATCATATCTCTAGGGTGTGTTGGCTAGTTGTGCTTGCGTTCTTCTTCAGCATTTTCTTCTACTTTGGATCAGAGTTGAGCGGCGGAAGCAGTTTGGGAGTGTATCTGCTTTTTCTTTCCGGATAGGAAGAAGTTGTTATCTTCTGATGTTGAGAAGTAGAGTTTGAGTTCTTGGTTTTGGTTGATCTTGAGGAGATCATTTTGTTGTGTTGATAGGTCTAGTTTGTTTCTGGAAGCATCAGTGAAGGTTAAGCTGATCAGTAAGATTGTAGGCAGCCCAGATTTGTCTGAAGAGATTTTGTGGATAAGAGTCGGAGGGATTTGGACTCTGAAGTCGGAGATTTGTTTTGGATAAGTTTTCTCCAATCGATAGTGAGCTATAAGCTTGGGTAAGTTTGAGAAGTTAGCTCTGAAGTGCTTTGGATCTTTTCTGTGATCTTGGAGATTTAGTGATTGATCTATCTCTGGTTGTGGAACCTGCAGTTCTGGAGTTTTGGTTGTTGTGTCAGACTCGTTTGCAGTCTGATATCTTGTCTAGTGTTATAGATATAGTTGTATAGGAGCTTTATAGCTTCATAGTATTGTTTGTTTGGATTCTCTAGAGCGAGTATCCCGGTACACACACACACACACACACACACACACCCCTGGGGAAACTCGATAAAATTCTATCCAGAATTTGTCTGGATAATTAGATTTGTTTGATTGGTTGTTTTGGTTGTTAGCATATGTTTGATATATGCTTAAAATTAAAATTTACTAAGATTATTGAATTACCTTTGTTTTAAAATTTCGAGGACGAAATTCTTTTAAGGGGGAAGGATTGTAATATCCCAGAATTTTTAACAATATCAATTTAATAATCTGTAGTTAAAATTAAATTGATATTGATGTTCTGTTAATAATTATTCAAATATATTTAATAATCTACTTCAATAAATATTTAAATTGGTTATTTTATCTTTTTAAAATAATAAATTGATTTTTATTTCCAATACAAATATTTGGTTTATATTTTAAATAGATTGGCATTGTTTTAATTTTAATAAGTAAAACATATTTTCTAGTTTTAATAATTTGGAAAATTTGTTTTATTTAATATTTAAACTTTTCAAAATTAAATAAATGATTTTGGTTTAATTTAATATTAAATCATGTTTTAAAATTCTAATATATACATTTTAATATGGGAAATTTGATTTTAATTAGTGTTGAGTTTTTAAGACTATTTCATAAATAAAAATATATGATTTTAAAATTGATAAGAAGAATATTTAAAATGTTTTAATTAAATTGGCTTGAGTTTTAAATTCATAATAAATTGAAAAAAATGATTTTATGACTTAATAAAATGGATATTTTATTAATAAAAATATAATCTCTTGTAAAATGATTTTAATTTAATAAAAAGATATTTATAAAAATAATATTGATATTGTATTGTCTTTTTAAATAAATTTTGAACAAGATTTGTAATTTTTATTTCAAATTGAATTTTTATTTATAACTTAATTTTAAATTGTTTGGTTTTGAATTTAGTTTGAATTTAAGTTCAAAGGTATAACTTTTAAATTGATTAATTGTTTTAATTTTTAATATGTATAAGTTTATTTATAAACATGTTTGTTCTTATTTCTTTTGTAAATTTATACACATATTTTAATATAAACTAACAACTTAAATTAAGCTAACACATGCATTAGCTTGTAAATAAATACTAATTACCTTTAAAAGATAACATGTGTTGCACTCACAAGCAATGGTTTAAACAAGTGTTCAAAAATTAATATACAAATTGACAAGTGTAAGATTTAGTTTTTCTTTTTCTTTTCTTTTAATTAAAATCTGAAATACATTTGTATAGTTTACAATCTTCATTCATGCATATATTTTTCATTCTCCTTAATCAAAAGAAAAAAAATCAAACTCATCTTCATATCTATCATAAAGGCCTGCATTTCCTCAAATCCAAATCTGTATACAAATCTGCATATTCTAAAATCAAAAGCATTTTCATATCCTTAATCAAGATCTGCATACCTCTGCATATTCAAATATACAAATCTGCAAATTCCTGTAACTCCTCATTAAAAATAAATCATTCATAAACCTGCATATTCAAATCCAACCTCTGCATATCCGAAACTAAGATCAAATCTGCATTTCCTAAAAAGCAAAGTGAAGCCTCCATTTTTTCGGCACTCTGTTTTAAACTGGGAATCATAGCATGTATTTGAGGATTTAGCAACTGCATTCTTTCTGCATGCAAGCAATTAGAGTTTGGACCATGGGCATTTCATCAAAGTGCAACTCAGATATTAAACAGAGGGGTCAAGCCTGCATTTGTTTTCTGGAAAATTCAAAACAGGGGTCTGCATTGACTGGTGAGTAACATTTTTTTTTAAAACTGTAATTAGGTTGCTTGAGTTAAATTATGTTTGTGTGTTTTGATTGTGATTGTGCATGCATGTTTGAATATGTTCTGCAGTGTATACTCAGATTTACATCCTACTTTAAGAATCCTCTGAAAATTGATCTATTTTGAGATAGTAACTGGGTTTTAGGATAATAAAAAGAGTTTGTTTGTTTTATATTAGTTTCCAAACTTATAAAGTAATGTGTTTCATTTTCTTAAGTTTAGATTTAAAAATCTTTGGGAAAATTAAAATACTGGAAATTGTCTTTGTAAACCTAAGTAACTCCCCTGTATGTTTAATATTGATCAAAATAAAACACATTAATATTTAAATCCAGTTCCATAAACTTAATGCATTGACAAAAACTTGGTTTTAAAATCAAGTATTAGTATTTTTAAGTGAATGATCATTTACAGTTTGGTCTGGAAAACAAAATTTGAATTTGTGCAAATTCTTGCAATTTGTGATTTAAGGAAACTCAATTTCTTTTGAGTTATAAAGTAAGGATCTTAGATCCTTAGAAAAATCAGAAGTATGGATTTAATTAAGTAGGATAGTTGCAGTTTGGATTTAAACTTTTTAACCCTAGTTTTGAATAGTGGTTAGGAATGGGGACAGTGAGAGGTGTAGAGTTAATCGAGTGTTATGATAATTGGTGATGGTGTAGCTGATGGGTGAAGGAGCTCGAGGCCGCAGAGGTGGATATCAAGATGATCGGAGTGGCAAGAAATTGCCGTTGACAGGTTTTGACAGTGAAACCTGTTTTCTGTTTTACAGGTTTTGAATTAGGGGCATATTAGATTCTTTGATTAATTTCTTGATCTGGGTTGATGTTAGAGTAGTGGTGGGCTTATGGAATTGATTGGATCATATGAGATGATGGGCAGAGGTGGTGGTCGCACGGCGATGAGATTTTTCTGATGAACTGTATTTTGGTTGGGATGTTGTAGGGGAAAGGTTAGGGTTTACTCGAAGTGGATGGGAGGATAACTCGGAGTAGTGGAGCATAAGACTCGAAGTAAAAAATAAGGTTTTCGGGTTAAAACTGTAGTTACAGGTTATAGAAACTGTGTTTTATAAAATCTGGTTTTAAACTTTTTAAAATCTGTAGCTTTTGTGTAAACTAAGGTTTAGGTTTAAAATTCAATGCAAGTTTGAATTTCTGAATTAAATTCAAATCCCAGTTTTTAAATTAAATAAAAGTTTCAAAATTTGACTTAATTAACTATTTCATTTTGAAATAGTTGAAGCTTTTAATAATAAGATTTTAAAAATGTGAGTGGATTTGAATTTATTTAAAAATCTGGAAATCTAAGTTTTAAAAATGAAGTTCAGTTCAAATTTAAAAAGAAGATTTAAATTTGAAAGTTGAAACTAAGAATGAATGGAATTTCCAAATTTTTAAAAATTAATTTAACTTCAAATTCTTATGATTTCATTTTTAAGTCAAACTTTTGTTTTGACTTGCAATTTTAAAAGTTTTAAATTATTTAAAACTTTGATTAGTTTTAAAAATTATTCTATTTTAAACTTGACTTTAAATTGGAATTTAGAGGTAATTTCATAAGTACTTAGTTATGAATTAAATTGTTTTAACATAATTAAGTTATGTTTTGAAAATTAAATTAAGATTTATGTTTTATAATTAATTAACAAGGTAATTAAAATTTATTAATTAATTTAATTAATTAATTAAATTTGGAATTAATAATTGTTTAATGATTAATCAATTTATAATTAAGATCATTAATTAATGATAAATGAATATTAATTTTGTAATTAAGTTTAAATTAGGGTTAATAAATTTAATAATTAACTTTAATTAATGAATGATTAAAGATAATTTAAATTGTAATTAATTTAAGTTAATTACTTTATAAAATAATTTAAGGATGAAGGTCATTAACCATGATTATTTAACAATTAATTAATATGATTAATTTTTATAATTAATTAGATTAATTAATTTAATAATAATCAATTATAAATGGTTAGAGTATAATTACTTGATAAAGTAATTAAGAAATTAATTACTTAATGTAATTAATTTAGTTTAATATGATTGTTTATTATTAATTAATTAAGCTTAATTAATTTTAAACACTTGGGTTTTATAAATAATTACTTTATGTAATTAATGATTTGGAAATTACACGGTTAAGTAATTGTTTAATAATTACATGATTGTAATTAAGTAGAGAGGTTTAAGTGTGAGGTAATTTGGATAAATTATTTAGTAATTAATCAAGGGATTAATTAAGTAATTAATTAAAGGATAATTAATTTATTTAATAAAGTAATTAATTTAGTTAATTACTTAGAGTAATTAATTTAAGGAATAATTAAAGATCATTAATTATTTTAATTAATGATGTAATTAAAGTTGATTAATTATGATTAATTAATCAGTAATAGGTAATTAAAGGTAATTAATTATTAATTAAGAATTAATGTAATTAATTATGATTAATTAATTAATTGAGTAATTAAGGGTTAATTACTGTTTAGTTGAGAATAATTAAATTGTGAAATTAATTAGGATAGTTGCTTGAATGTAATTAAGGGTAATTAATCAAGAGTGATTAATTAAAATAATTTATGATTGATTAATTGATTGAAATCAATTAAATGATTAAGTAAGCAAGATTTATATTGGTGAAGTAATTAATTTAATTTATTTTAAATTAATTAAAGAGAGAGTAATTAATTTAATTCATTTTAAATTAATTAAGTTAGAGATAGTTAATTTAATTCATTTTAAATTAATTATATTATGGTATGAGTAAATCATTGCTTATGTATGAATGGATGACATTGATTGACTTGGACGCTTTGTGATCTCAGTAATGAGATAAATGATATTGCGTGGTATGGATGTTTGATTGTATTGTGATGATAACATAGGTTATCTATTGTGATGGTAATATATGGAATATCTATTTGATATTGATAATGTGGATTACCTGTTATGTGATAATGTTGATTATCAGTTATGATTTATGAATTATCTATCTGTGTGTATATAGATACTGTTTTAAATTGTTTTAAATTTTAAAACAACTTGGACCTAAAAGACACGCTTTGGTTTTCGATGAGACCAGGATCGGGTTTCCATATTTGGATATCCGAAAACCACATCGATTCCAAATAACATTAGGTTGTGAATTCAAAGTGGAGCTTTGTGAAGACTCGAGGTGTAAGGACTATGAGTCAATATAACTCTGTGGGTGATTCCGTAATGAGTTGACGGAATTAGTTCTTATAGATTTGAGATGGTGAATTAGAGTGCAAGGGTTATTGTCGTTAACTCTAAGGGTGATTCCAAAATGAGTGTAACGAGATAATGCCTTCGGTTTCGTTCGAACCCGGAACGAACTTGTATGGATTGAATGCTTTCAGAACATCGTCAGGTGGACGATGAGCATTCTAAGTGATATGTCCTATAAAGGTAATCGTAGCCTCAAGCCTCATCAACCGGGAATGGCTAAAACAGGGGAGGTGCAGCAAGGCTTCGTGGGTCGCACCCACTGGAGAGCAAGATTTACCTCTGTCTAGAAGTCCCTTTATATTCGGCTGTGTGGGTGGTTGCTAGCTACAACCACGAGGTTGTCTTGTTCGGAACTATTCAGTAAGGAATGGGTCCGGATTTGTGTTGCAGGGGGTCGGGAGTGATCCTCGGTACGTTGATCTAGGCCACGTACCGTGACGGGCGGTACCCCAGTAGCCCTGCCATTGTATGGAATGCAAAATCCAATAAGTGCCAACGGTTTTGATTGTATTACCCACTTTTGTGGCTAGTAGCTGGAATTTAATGAATGTAACAATTTCAGCTATTTCTTATTTATTTGAAAACCCTAGACACTATTATAATATCATCGGATTTCCTATCAAATGTTTTGGTTAGCGTAAGGTAAAAACTTTTCCATGTTTATGTGTGGGAAGTCTTACGTGATACCTTTCTTTTCAAAAGGTTTTGAAAGTTAAGCAACTTTAACCTGATACTCACACCAGACCCATGTCTGACCCGGAGTTTATTTTTTTTCATAAACTCTTGGGTACTCAAATTTTTATGAGTAGTCAAGGGTGATTCAGGTTAGGATTCAGGTTAGCTTTGACAAATTGTGAAGGAGCAATGGAGCAGGAGGCTTCCGCGTATAGATATATAGTTTTCCGCTGTGTGTTCTCCGAGTTGTTGTATTGAGTTGTAACTAGACAGGTGTTTATAACTGTCTAGTATGTGTTGCATACCTGTGTACTCTGATAATGGTTGTAAACTATGTAATATTTATGTTATTAATATAATTTATTCCTTCCGCTGTTAGATTCTGATGTTGTTTCTTTCTTCTCTTCTTTCTATTCTATTTTCTATCCCTTTCTTTCTTAAAAGATGATGCGATTTTCTGGGGTAAGAAAGTCGGGTCGTCGCAGCTGGTATCAGAGCATTAGGCTGAGTGAATACCTAGGCTCTGAAGTGTGTCTTTCTTAGGAAGCATTAGTTGAGTGAATACCTAGGCTCTGTAGTGGTGTCTTTCTTGAGAGAGCGTATTTGTAATTTTAATATATATATATATATATATATATATATATATATATATATCTACCTATCTGTTGGGTTACCTGTTCAGGTTTTCCAATATAAGTTATAAAGGTAGATGGGGTAGTAGTGTGTGTAACACGACCTACCATTGGTTGGAGTTTGAATGTTTGAGGTTGGAGGTGTTTTGTTGAGATTGTAGACCTAATACCGTCTCGAGTGAGTTCCGTAGTGATGAAAAACTTCATTGATCTCTGAAGGAAACCGGTTAAGGTTCAGGGTTATTTCTGAAGTTGGATGAGTAGAGTTTGGATCTGTTGGTTGGCAGAAGCAAGTGATGGTATTTTGATACCTTAGGAAGTGAGTCTGCTTCAGTGTTGTGGCTGTGGTCAGCTTGAGTTTCTGTTTGCTTTGAAGTCCGAGTTTCTCGGAGAGCTTGTTTTGGAATTCTTTGGCATCTGTGGCAGAAGTGTAGTTTGGAGTGTTCTTGGGGTTGGCAAGAGATCTTCTGGCTTAGAAGTTTTTCTGAAATGGAGTTCAGAAGCAGTCAAGTGGACTCGTTTCTTCGATGGGTTGGCCAGTTAAGTGTAAGCTGTTCTATTTGGTTAAGGGAGAACAATATTCCTTCGATTTGGTTTGGGTGGTTCGCAAAAGTGACTTGCGATTGTTTGTGTGTTCTCTTGGATTATCTGAGTTTTTCTGGATGTCTTCAGGAAGTCAGAGTTTGATTCGCATCTGGAGATTGAGTTTTTCTTATCGACTGGAATTCCAGGAGTGGTACCGGTGGTTCAGCTTTATAGTAGAATGGTTCCAGGAGTTGAGTTGGTGTAGCAGCTCAGAGTTTTGGAGGAATTTCAGTGTTTCTTATGGATTTGTTGAATCATATCTCTGGGGTGTGTTGGCTTGTTGTGCTTGCGTTCTTCTTCAGCATTTTCTTCTACTTTGGATCAGAGTTGAGCAGCGGAAGCAGTTTGGAAGTGTATCTGCTTTTTCTTTCCGGATAGGAAGAAGTTTTTATCTTCTGATGTTGAGAAGTAGAGTTTGAGTTCTTGGTTTTGGTTGATCTTGAGGAGATCATTTGGTTGTGTTGATAGGTCTAGTTTGTTTCTGGAAGCATCAGTGAAGGTTGAGCTGATCAGTAAGATTGTAGGCAGCCCAGATTTGTCTGAAGAGATTTTGTGGATAAGAGTCGGAGGGATTTGGACTCTAAAGTCGGAGATTTGTTTTGGATAAGTTTTCTCCAATCGATAGTGAGCTATAAGTTTGGGTAAGTTTGAGAAGTTAGCTCTGAAGTGCTATGGATCTTTTCTGTGATCTTAGAGATTTAGTGATTGATCTATCTCTGGTTGTGGAACCTGCAGTTCTGGAGTTTTGGTTGTTGTGTCAGACTCGTTTGCAGTCTGATATCTTGTCTAGTGTTATAGATATAGTTGTATAGGAGCTTTATAGCTTCATAGTATTGTTTGTTTGGATTCTCTAGAGCGAGTATCCCGGTGTGTGTGTGTGTGTGTGTGTACACACACACACACACACACACCTGGGGAAACTCGATAAAATTCTATCCAGAATTTGTCTGGATAATTAGATTTGTTTGATTGGTTGTTTTGGTTGTTAGCATATGTTTGATATATGCTTAAAATTAAAATTTAATAAGATTATTGAATTACCTTTGTTTTAAAATTTCGAGGATGAAATTCTTTTAAGGGGGAAGGATTGTAATATCCCGGAATTTTTAACAATATCAATTTAATAATCTGTAGTTAAAATTAAATTGATATTGATGTTCTGTTAATAATTATTCAAATAGATTTAATAATCTTCTTCAATAAATATTTAAATTGGTTATTTTATCTTTTTAAAATAATAAATTGATTTTTATTTCCAATACAAATATTTGGTTTATATTTTAAATAGATTGGCATTGTTTTAATTTTAATAAGTAAAGCATATTTTCTAGTTTTAATAATTTGGAAAATTTGTTTTATTTAATATTTAAGCTTTTCAAAGTTAAATAAATGATTTTGGTTTAATTTAATATTAAATCATGTTTTAAAATTCTAATATATACATTTTAATTTGGGAAATTTGATTTTAATTAGTGTTGAGTTTTTAAGACTATTTCATAAATAAAAATATATGATTTTAAAATTGACAAGAAGAATATTTAAAATGTTTTAATTAAATTGGCTTGAGTTTTAAATTCATAATAAATTTAACAAAATGATTTTATGACTTAATAAAATGGATATTTTATTAATAAAAATATAATCTCTTGTAAAATGATTTTAATTTAATAATAAGAGATTTATAATATGTATAACTTTTAAATTGATTAATTGTTTTAATTTTTAATATGTATAAGTTTATTTATAAACATGTTTGTTCTTATTTCTTTTGTAAATTTATACACATATTTTAATATAAACTAACAACTTAAATTAAGCTAACACATGCATTAACTTGTAAATAAATACTAATTACCTTTAAAAGATAACATGTGTTGCATTCACAAGCAATGGTTTAAACAAGTGATCAAAAATTAATTTACAAATTGACAAGTGTAAGATTTAGTTTTTCCTTTTCGTTTTCTTTTCTTTTAATTAAAATCTGAAATACATTTATATAGTTTACAATCTTCATTCATGCATATATTTCTCATTCTCCTTAATCAAAAGAAAAAAAAATCAAACTCATCTTCATATCTATCATAAAGGCCTGCATTTCCTCAAATCCAAATCTGTATACAAATCTGCATATTCTAAAATCAAAAGCATTTTCATATCCTTAATCAAGATCTGCATACCTCTGCATATTCAAATATACAAATCTGTAAATTCCTATAACTCCTTATTAAAAATAAATCTTTCATAAACCTGCATATTCAAATCCAATCTCTGCATATCCAAAACTAAGATCAAATCTGCATTTCCTAAAAAGCAAAGTGAAGCCTGCATTTTTTATGCACTCTGTTTTAAACTGGGAATCATAGCATGTATTTGAGGATTTAGCAACTGCATTCTTTCTGCATGCAAGCAATTAGAGTTTGGACCATGGGCATTTCAACAAAGTGCAACTCAGATATTAAACAGTGGGGTCAAGCCTGCATTTGTTTTTTGGAAAATTCAAAACAGGGGTCTGCATTGACTGGTGAGTAACATTTAATTTTTTTTAAAACTGTAATTAGGTTGCTTGAGTTAAATTATGTTTGTGTGTTTTGACTGTGATTGTGCATGCATCTTTGATTATGTTCTGCAGTGTATACTCAGATTTACATCCTACTTTAAGAATCCTCTGAAAATTGATCTATTTTGAGATAGTAACTGGGTTCTAGGATAATAAAAAGAGTTTGTTTGTTTTATATTAGTTTCCAAACTTATAAAGTAATGTGTTTCATTTTCTTAAGTTTAGATTTAAAAATCTTTGGGAAAATTGAAATACTGGAAATTGTTCTGTAAACCTAAGTAACTCCCCTGTATGTTTAATATTGATCAAAATCAAACACGTTTATATTTAAATCCAGTTCCATAAACTTAATGCATTGACAAAAACTTGGTTTTAAAATCAAGTATTAGTATTTTTAAGTGAATGTTCATTTACAGTTTGGTCTGGAAAACAAAATTTGAATTTGTGCAAATTCTTGAAATTTGTGATTTAAGGAAACTCAAATTTCTTTTGAGTTATAAAGTAAGGATCTTAGATCCTCAGAAAAATCAGAAGTATGGATTTAATTAAGTAGGATAGTTGCAGTTTGGATTTAAACTTTTTAACCCTAGTTTTGAATAGTGGTTAGGAATGGGGACAGTAAGAGGTGTAGAGTTAATCGATTGTTATGATAATTGGTGATGGTGTAGCTGATGGGTGAGGGAGCTCGTGGCCGCAGAGGTGGATATCAAGATGATCGGAGTGGCAAGAAATTGCCATTGACAGGTTTTGATAGTGAAACCTGTTTTCTGTTTTACAGGTTTTGAATTAGGGGCATATTAGATTCTTTGATTAATTTCTTGATCTGGGTTGATGTTAGAGTAATGGTGGGCTTTTGGAATTGATTGGATCATCTGAGATGATGGGCAGAGGTGGTGGTCGCACGGCGACGAGATTTTTCTGATGAACTGTATTTTGGTTGGGATGTTGTAGGGGAAAGGTTAGGGTTTACTCGAAGTGGATGGGAAGATAACTCGGAGTAGTGGAGCATAAGACTCGAAGTAAAAAATAAGGTTCTCGGGTTAAAACTGTAGTTGCAGGTTATAGAAACTGTGTTTTATAAAATCTGGTTTTAAACTTTTTAAAATCTGTAGCTTTTGTGTAAACTAAGGTTTAGGTTTAAAATTCAATGCAAGTTTGAATTTCTGAATTAAATTCAAATCCCAGTTTTTAAATTAAATAAAAGTTTCAAAATTTGACTTAATTAACTATTTCATTTTGAAATAGTTGAAGCTTTTAATAATAAGATTTTAAAAATGTGAGTGGATTTGAAGTTTATTTAAAAATCTGGAAATCTAAGTTTTAAAAATGAAGTTCAGTTCAAATTTAAAAAGAAGATTTAAATTTGAAAGTTGAAACTAAGAATGAATGGAATTTCCAAATTTTTACAAATGAATTTAACTTCAAATTCTTATGATTTCATTTTTAAGTCAAACTTTTGTTTTGACTTGCAATTTTAAAAGTTTTAAATTATTTAAAACTTTGATTAGTTTTAAAAATTATTCTATTTTAAACTTGAATTTAAATTAGAATTTAGAGGTAATTTCATAAGTACTTAGTTATGAATTATATTGTTTTAACATAATTAAGTTATGTTTTGAAAATTAAATTAAGATTTATGTTTTAGAATTAATTAACAAGGTAATTAAGATTTATTAATTAATTTAATTAATTAATTAAATTTGGAATTAATAATTGATTAATTATTAATCAATTTATAATTAAGATCATTAATTAAGTTATTAATTAATGATAAATGAATATTAATTATGTAATTAAGTTTAAATTAAGGTTAATAAATTTAATAATTAACTTTAATTAATGAATGATTAAAGATAATTTAAATTGTAATTAATTTAAGTTAATTACTTTATAAAATAATTTGAGGATGAAGGTCATTAACCATGATTATTTAACAATTAATTAATATGATTAATTTTTATAATTAATTAGATTAATTAATTTAATAATAATCAATTATAAATGGTTAGAGTATAATTACTTGATAAAGTAATTAAGAAATTAATTACTTAATGTAATTAAATTAGTTTAATATGATTGTTTATTTTTAATTAATTAAGCTTAATTAATTTTAAACACTTGGGTTTTATAAATAATTACTTTATGTAATTAATGATTTGGAAATTACTCGGTTAAGTAATTGTTTAATAATTACATGATTGTAATTAAGTGGAGAGGTTTAAGTGTGAGGTAATTTGGATAAATTATTTAGTAATTAATCAAGGGATTAATTAAGTAATTAATTAAAGGATAATTAATTTATTTAATAAAGTAATTAAGTTAGTTAATTACTTAGAGTAATTAATTTAAGGAATAATTAAAGATCATTAATTATTTTAATTAATGATGTAATTAAAGTTGATTAATTATGATTAATTAATCAATAATAGGTAATTAAAGGTAATAAATTAATTATTAATTAAGAATTAATGTAATTAATTATGATTAATTAATTAATTGAGTAATTAAGGGTTAATTACTGTTTAGTTGAGAATAATTAATTTGTGAAATTAATTAAGATATTTCCTGAATGTAATTAAGGGTAATTAATCAAGAGTGATTAAGTAAAGTAATTTATGATTGATTAATTGATTGAAATCAATTAAATGATTAAGTAAGCAAGATTTATATTGGTGAAGTAATTAATTTAATTTATTTTAAATTAATTAAAGATAGAGTAATTAATTTAATTCATTTTAAATTTAATTAAGTTAGAGATAGTTAATTTAATTCATTTTAAATTAATTATATTATGGTATGAGTAAATCATTGCTTATGTATGAATGGTTGACATTGATTGACTTGGACGCTTTGTGATCTCAGTAATGAGATAAATGATATTGTGTGGTATGGATGTTTGATTGTATTGTGATGATAACATAGGTTATCTATTGTGATGGTAATATATGGAATATCTATTTGATATTGATAATGTGGATTACCTGTTATGTGATAATGTTGATTATCAGTTATGATTTATGAATTATCTATCTGTGTGTATATAGATACTGTTTTAAATTGTTTTAAACTTTAAAACAACTTGGACCTAAAAGACATGCTTTGTTTTCGATGAGACTGGGATCGGGTTTCCATATTTGGATATCCGAAAACCACATCGATTCCAAATAACGTTAGGTCGTGAATTCAAAGTGGAGCTTTGTGAAGACTCGAGGTGTAAGGACTATGAGTCAATATAACTCTGTGGATGATTCCGTAATGAGTTGACGGAATTAGTTCTTATAGATTCGTGATGGTGAATTAGAGTGCAAGGGTTATTGTCGTTAACTCTGAGGGTGATTCCAAAATGAGTGTAACGAGATAATGCCTTCGGTTTCGTTCGAACCCGGAATGAACTTGTGTGGATTGAATGCTTTCAGAACATCGTCAGGTGGACGATAAGCATTCTAAGTGATATGTCCTATAAAGGTAATCGTAGCCTCAAGCCTCATCAACCGAGAATGGCTAAAACAGGGGAGGTGCAGCAAAGCTTCGTGGGTCGCACCCACTGGGGAGCAAGATTTACCTCTGTCTAGAAGTCCCTTTATATTCGGCTGTGTGGGTGGTTGCTAGCTACAACCACGGGGTTGTCTTGTTCGAAACTATTCAGTAAGGAATGGGTCCGGCTTTGTGTTGCAGGGGGTCGGGAGTGATCCTCGGTACGTTGATCTAGGCCACGTACTGTGACGGGCGGTACCCCAGTAGCCCTGCCATTGTATGGAATCCAAAATCCAATAAGTGCCAACGGTTTTGATTGTATTACCCACTTTTGTGGCTAGTAGCTGGAATTTAATGAATGTAACAATTTCGGCTATTTCTTATTTATTTGAAAACCCTAGACACTATTATAATATCACCGGATTTCCTATCAAATGTTTTGGTTAGCGTAAGGTAAAAAAATTTCCATGTTTATGTGTGGGAAGTCTTACATGATACCTTTCTTTTCAAAAGGTTTTGAAAGTTAAGCAACTTTAACCTGATACTCACACCAGACCCATGTCTGACCCGGAGTTTATTTTTGTTTTTCATAAACTCTTGGGTACTCAAATTTTTATGAGTAGTCAAGGGTGATTCAGGTTAGGATTCAGGTTAGCTTTGACGAATTGTGAAGGAGCAATGGAGCAGGAGGCTTCCGCGTATAGATATATAGTTTTCCGCTGTGTGTTCTCCGAGTTGTTGTATTGAGTTGTAACTAGACAGGTGTTTATAACTGTCTAGTATGTGTTGCATACCTGTGTACTCTGATAATGGTTGTAAACTATGTAATATTTTTGTTATTAATATAATTTATTCGTTCCGCCGTTAGATTCCGATGTTGTTTCTTTCTTCTCTTCTTTCTATTCTATTTTCTATCCCCTTCTTTCTTAAATGATGATGCGATTTTCTGGGGTAAGAAAGTCGGGTCGTCTCAAAATCAATTTGAAAGAAAAAGTTTTCAAGGAAAATTTTATAGGTGGATAACCCAAAGTAAAATGACCCAGGTATTAGAATACCAGATGAGACTGGTATAGGGTCGCGCCCTATACTTTAGCTAGTAGCACCTAGCTAAAACAGATCCAAAATTTCAGTGTGTAGGGCTTTGTCACTGGTGAGACTAAAATTATGTTACACATAGAAAGGAATCTAAAAAAAGGAAAGACAGTTTATTTTTGAGCCGGCAAAATCATTAGGGTCGGTTAGACGTAGAGAAGTAAGTAAGGATAGACCGTCTAGAAGAGGAGTATCTAACAGATGTTAGATTTTTATGTTTTTTAGTAGGCGCGAGTCAGCCAAGGGTTAATATTTAGCCAAACAAAACTACAATGTATGGACGAAACTCGTTCCGCTAAGTGGTCTAGTCTTACTTAATATCAAATAACCAAGACATATGCACTGGGTTTTATGTCTGATTCGAAATTTATGTTTTCCCCTTAAACTCTCGGGGTGCTCAAAATTGATTTGAGTAGGCTGAGGGTTGAGGTTTACAGGTTTTAGTAGGTTGGAATATAAAGCTTTCGGTGACAAGCAGGTGGCTGACGGATAGCCAACTAGGAGTTGCTATTTTATTTTGGATTGATTCTGCTATATTGTATATATAGTACTCTAGTCAACCAAGGGGGCATCATCGTATGTCGCTCTTGGCGTACTTATGTAATAACTATATTTTATCTGAACCTCGAAAAGCGTGGAATTATGTAATTTGAATATGGAACTTGTTTTGGAAGTGTAATAAAAAATATTATTTTTTGAAATCTGTGATTTTGTTTCATATTCTTGTGCTTCTGATATTTTGGATACCATTAACATTACCGTATTTGGTGACCGGAAGTTAATACTATGGATGACTGCAGCATCTGCGGTGCTTAGCTTCGGGCCTCCAAATAGGGGGTGTGACATGTTCAAACCATAATTTGAAGTATATTAGAGAATCAAACATATATTATTCAATTTAAAATAGGTAAATTTTCTCCAAACATATTTGTCAAAACTCATTCAATGTACATAGATATCTTTTGTAAATAAAGAATATAACAAAATTTGAAATTCATGTCAAAATCAATTTGGATACACATGGATATAATTTGAACATGGAGTAAGGAATTGGATCCTGGAAACTTTTGTCACATCGCGGCTGGCGTCTAAACACATGGTAAGGATGTACTCTCTCCTAACACACGATATGGAAATAAAGTAATAATGCACTATCCTAGATCTTTGTCTTTACTGCAATCGTCCAAAGCCATCACAAATCATAAGTAAATATATAAGTATTCTTCAAGATTCTTTATAATCATTAACCATTATAGATTATTCTTTCTTTCAAACAACCGAAGCATTAATCAGATACACTTGTTTAGGTCAAAAATATTATAAGCAAAATGTATGTCTATGATACCGAAAGGGTTAAAATAATGCAATATACAGATTAAACAAAATATATATTACACACTGCTTCATGGATAACTTGAAATTTCCTCACCTTAGCTATTATAGTCTCGGCCTATGGTTTAGCTCCTTGGCTTTCCCTAATATCTTCCTTGTTTTCCTACTTTTGTTTAGCTTTTAGATTCATGGAAGTATGAAAACCAAATGAAATCATCATCCTATTTATAGCCTTTCTTCAAGGCTAATTTAATCTTTTTAATTTGTACACTCGTCCATCCTTTTCCATTCAAATCTTGGTGTAATGACACATGCCTCCCGGTTGTCATCTTAACAAGCATGGTGATCTTATAAGCTTACACATCATTAGCTGATGTGTCGCTCCCTTATTCGAAGATACTTTGGTATTTTCAAATTGGGACACTTGCCCTCTTTATTCCATGCAAATATTAAGGCAATGACACTTGGCCCCTTGGTTGTCACCTTAAAAAGCAGGTGATCTTATAAGCATACGCATCATTAGCCGATGTGTCACTCACTTATTTTAAGTGCCATGTTAATGCCACCTCATGCTTTATAACATAAGGTATTATTACAAGCTTACACCTAATTAGCCTATGTTTCACTACCTCCTTTAAATGATATACTTAATGCCACCTCATGCTTTACTAAACAAGGTGATAATATTAGAAGCTTGCACCTAATTAGCCTATTAGATCAGAAGATTATCTTTCGGTCTTTGAAACGAAGTTGTAACTTAGTATTTCATCTTTCAAACAATTATAATACCATTTCATTTGGGATCTACAAACAAACAAGCAAATTAGTTTATTAGGTTCTTACATTCTACCCCCATTAAAAGAAGATCTCGTCCTCGAAATCTATACTTCAAATAACGTTGGATAGTATTTAAGCATTTTTGATTCGAGTTCCCGTGATGCCTCATTTTCGTTATGATTATTCCATTGAACTTTTACAAATGGGATTTCTTATGTTTTTAATTTCTTGACTTTTCTATCAAGAATTAAAATTGGTTGTTCAATGTATGTGGTACCCTTCTTAACTTCGATGTTACTCAAATAAATAACATGCGATGGGTAAGGAATATACTTTCATAACATTGATATATGGAAAACATCATGAACATTTGATAGTTTTTTTATGTAATGCAAGTTGATATGCAACTTTACCTATTCTTTAAGTGATTTGAATGGTCCAATAAATCCGTGTGACAATTTTTCTTTTTTCTTTCCAGAACGCATTATACCCTTTATTAAAGATGTCTTTAAAAGAACCCGTTCCCCTACTTCAAATTCCAAATCTTTTCTTCTTTGATCTGCATAGCTCTTTTTCCTAATTGGGTAGCTTTTATTCATTTTCGTATGGTTTCAATTTTCTTTGTTATTTTTTTCACTGGATCAAGGCCGAGATGTTTACTATCTCCTACCTCTTCCCAACAAACTGGTGAACGACATGGTCTACCATATAGAGCTTCAAATGGGGCAATACCGATATTTGTGTGGTAATTATTGTTATACGTGAATTCAAATAATGGTATGTGTGTTTCCATGGTACTTTCAAATTCCGTTACACAAGATCTTACCATACCTTTTATTACTCGATTAACCATTTCGATTTTTCCATCTATTTGAGGATGAAAGGCAGTAAATTGTGAGTCTCTATCTGAAATAATTGTGATTGGGACTCCTTGTAGTTTGAAGATTTCTTGTAAGTAGATTCTACTTAGCTTATCCATCGAGTAGACCATGCTATAAGGTATAAAATATATTGATTTTGTTAATCTATCCACCACCACCCATATTACATCATACCCTTGGTTTGACCTTGTGATTCCAACAATAAAATCCATAGAAATTTGTTCCCACTTCCATTCCACTATAGGATGAGCTTGCAACAGACCAGATGGTCGTTGTTGCTGAGCCCTAATTTGTTGGCATGTGAGAAACCTTGAAACGAATCTGGCTACCTCCTTCTTAGTTCTTCATTCCATTCTGCCAAAATTGATGCTTTAAATCCATATACATCTTCATGCTTCCAGTATGTATTATGAGCCTTGAAAGATGGGTCCCATTCAGAATTTTATTCATCAATTATACTTCATTTGGCACGTAGAGTCTATTTTGGTATCCATATCCTCTGCTATTTCCTACCTTCCAATTTATTGGGTCCTTATCTTTAATTTTCATAAACCAATCCTTTAACTTTCATTTTGTCCTTGGGCTTGTATAGTTCTACTAACTAAAGTAGGTTGAATGACCATACTAATATAAAAAGCCTTCCTTTCACTATTTATTAGATTAATCATCTTAGGTCAAGCACTCATTTCTACCAAAGTTTCCAAAGCTCGCCATTCCACGATCATCTGGTTAGCAACAATTCCATATAACCTTCGACTTAATGCATCTGCTACCATGTTGCTTTTTCGGGATGGTAATGTAATCTGAAGACATAGACCTTCAAAACTCCATCTTCATTCTCTTATATTAAGTTCTTTTTGAGAGAATAAATACTTTAAACTCATATGGTCATGATAAATATCAAACTGTTCGCCATAAAGATAGTATCTTCATATCTTTAATGCAAACACTATTGCTGCCAACTCCAAATCATGGATAATTTACTTCATGCTTCTTCAATTATCGAGAAGCTTAAGCAATAACTTTATGTTCCTGCATCAGTGCACATCCTAGTCCCCAACCACATGTATCACAATATATTTTGTATCGTTCTCCACTCCTTGGTAATGTTAGAACTGGTACTTCAGTTAACTTTCTTTTCATTATCTGATTCTTATTTCTCATTATGTACAAATTTTATGTCCATTTGGGTTAACATAGTTAATGGAGCAGCTAACTTTGAAAAGATTTGATTGAATCTTCTGTAATAACCAGCCAGTTCAAGAAAACTTTGAATCGCCAAAGGTGTTCTTGAAGTACTCCATTTCAAACCTGCTTCCAACCAAAACCAACACTTACTTAACTTGGCATATAATTGGTTTCCTTTAATGTTTGCAGTGTAATATGAAAATGTTTCTCGTTCATTTCTCTTGATTTAATGTAAATTAAGACATCATCAATCAATATTATGACAAATTAGTCGAGGTATGGACGGAAAACACAATTCATAAGGTCCATAAAAACTTCTGGTGCATTAGGTAGTCCAAAAGGCATAACCTCATAATGTCCATACCATGTTTGGAAAGCTGTCTTTGGAATATCTTCTTCCTTTATCCTTAAACGATGATAACCTGATATTAAATCTATCTTTGAGAATATGGTAGATCCTTGGCGTTGATCTAATAGATCATCGATCCAAGGTAATGGATACTTATTCTTGATTGTAACTGTATTAAGTTCTCGATAGCCAATACATAATCGTAGGGACCCATCATGCTTCTTAACGAACAATACTGGAGCTCCCAAAGGTGATTTACTTGGTCAAATAGATCTGTGATCCTCTAACCCTTGAATTTTCTTCCTTAATTCTTGATTCTCTACATGAGCCATACAATAAGCTATCTTTGCTAATGGGGTCGTACCAGGGACCAATTCGATACAAAAGTCAATCTATCATTTTGGCGGTAATCCTAGAATATTTTTAAATACTTCTTCAAATTCACTGACCACTTTGATTTGGTCAAGGTGTTGGTCCACATTTTTAATGTCTATCTGTGCTAGGTATCCAGATATGAAAGAATTTCCAAATTTATTACACGAATATATGAATGCCTCATATCCTAAAATAGAAAAGGTTATAGTCATGTCATGATAATCTAGTTTGGAAAAATGTTTGTAAAGCCAATCCAATCCAAGAATTAGATCAAAATGGATCATTGGGGAAAAGAACAAATTTGCAGGCATTTCTTATCTTCAATATAAAGAGGATAATTCTTACATATACTTTTAAGTTCAGTTTCGCCCTCTACTAAGTTATCTATTATTAAAGGATTTTTTAGTTGTTCAATGGATAATCCTAACTTAGTAGCGAATACTGTAGATATTAAGGAATGTGTGGAGCCCGGATCGAATAAAACTTTAGCTTTAAAATCAAAAATAAATAAGGTACCTTTCACATATGGTTGTTCAGAAATTACCACATATGCCCTAACTTGATTTCCTATTGTTGCTTTATTTTCCTTTTTCGGCTTTTTATAGTCCCTGCTCATGTGTCTAGGTTCATTGCAATTGTAGCATATAATATGTTTCTTTCCTGAAGGTACTTAGGAGCAATGTGACCCCCTCCTTGTTTTGTCCCTTCTTTCTTCTCTTCCTCATTGTATCGTGGCTTCTTTCCATTGAATTTATTTTGATTTGTCCCTTGATTGTTATGACTTCTCCTATTTAAAAGATTCCTTTCTTGCTAAAGTTGAATGTTGTTTTCTTTAAGGTTAAGGCTTCAGATATGATTGCCTCATAAGCACCAATCTCTAATTACGTGTCTCCATATTGGTGGAATTTGTCTTTGCAAATCTTATGGCCCTCTTTTCAGGCGTATTAATTAAATGACCTACAAATCAATAATGCCTCAAATTGATTTTGATATTGGGCTACTATCTTGTTTCCTTGTGTGAGAGCTTGAAATTCCATTTCCATCTTCTCTCTTTCGTTTTCTGTAAAATACTTTTCCATAAACGTTTCCTTAAAATTTCTTTATGGCATCACACTTGAATTAGTTATGGTCATGATTAACTCCCAACAATTCCTTGCCTCTCCTACTAGTTGAAATACAACAAACTTCCTTTTATCTATTTCACTACAATCCCAAACTTCAAAGATGCCTTTTAAATGTTGGATCCATTGTTTGGCTTTAAATGGATCGGTATCTCCAATAAATTTGTCTAGATGTAAGTTCTTAAAACGACTCAATAAATTATAAGATGGATTATTCATAGGTCTTGAGGAGATTTGTTCCATATATTTGATGAAGGAAGTGAACAACTCCATGGGATTTTGTTATGCGGAGGTTTGAGCCTCTTGACTATGAGTTGAAGTAGTAGCTTCTTGGTCTTTCATAACCTTAAAGAAACAAAAGGACTTTGTTATAATTAAGACCACATATAACTACATTATTTAATATGAAATATTAATCAACTAAACTCCAGTTATACACACAGAGAATATACTATTTATAACCCATTTTCTTTGTACAAACAAAATCTGGGTTATTAGCTACAAACTTCCATATACATCTCCAATATTTATAAGTTAACAAAATTGGAGATCAAACCACCAAGAAAACCTTCATTTACTTATATTACATTCCCCATGGAAGTCATAGTGTGGAAAAGAATCGCGTAATATTGTTCAGTTCATTTTACGTGGGTACTTCCGTAAGTCCCGTGACTTCTTTTGAGACCTCGATTGATCTTTGGGATTCTAACTTCTTATCATCCAACTGTCTTCTATTTATCCTTGGAAGAATTTTCCGTCATATAAATTTTATAGGTGTTAGAATTTCACCTCAGCTCTTGACAAATTCTCAAATTTCTCCGTACTTATTTCTCTTTACCATTTTTATAGCTTTCAATATTTCCTTCAGTTTTTAATGTAGATTGTACAATACAAGGTCTCTTTGTAGTACATCATCATAGTCGTATCCTCTATTTTCCACTTCTATCATTTTTCTCACTAAGAACTTCTGTGCCTTCCTTCTAATCATCTTTTTCTCGAATTGTGGAAATGTTGGGGCTAATTGTTCTTTGAGATAAGTTTTGCATTTAACCCCTCCCCATGAATCTCCAGTATCCCATGTCTTTTGGCTTGTCATTGTTTATAACTATAGGGTTTCATTCTTGTGACACGATATATGGTATCCTACTAAGCACCACTTAAATCTAGGCTCTAATACCACTTTGTAACACCTCGCTTCGATAATCTTGGCCGAAATGGGGAGTAACACCCTTATAGTATAGTACTATCATATTACTGTCACATGTTCACAAGGTGAAAAGCTAGAACCTAAAATCATTCAGAGTAAATGATTTCAAGTGGAACAAATATAATATATTCATGCTTGAAAAACAAGTTAACTTACTTAAGGTCTTGTCTCCGACGTCATACATATATATACATCAAGATTTGCAATGCTAAACAAAAGCTAAGAAAAATTCTTCACTTTCAGTTTTCCATGAAAAGTCCCAAAATCCACTTTAATATCCAAACAAAAAATGTTTATGTGTAGCATCATAAGCAACACTGACCCAATGAGAAATTTATTTTATCAAAATCTTAGGTCATGTCACAAAATTCTCCAAGATGTCCAAACCATATTTTGAAGTGTATAAAGAATCAAACATATATTACTCAATTTAAAATAGGTAAATTTTCCTAAACATATTTGTCAAACCTCATTTGATATACATAGATATCTTTTGTAAATAAGGAACATAAAAAAATGCAAAATTCATGCCAAAATCAATTTGGATGCACATGGTCTAATTCGAACATATCATAAGAATTAGGTCCTAGAAACTTTTGTCACATCACGGCTGGCATCCTAACACACAATATGAATGTACTCTGTCTCCTAACATACAATATGGAAATAAAGTAATAGCGCACTATCCTAGACCTTTTGTCTTTTATCGCATTTGTCCGAAAGCCATCACAAATCATAAGTATATATATAAGTATTCTTCAAAATACTTTATAATCTTTAACCAATATAGATTATTCTTTCTTTCAAACAACTGAAGCATCAATCATGTACACATGGTTGAGATCTAAAATATTATAAGCAAAAGGTATGTCTTTAATACCAAAAGGATTAAAATAGTGCAACATATAGATTAAACATATTATAAGTTACACACTAGTTCATGGAATAACTTGAAATTTTAAAATTAAATATTTTTCCTTATCTTAGCAATTATAGTTTCGGCCTATTGTTAGCTCCTTGGCTTTCCCTAATATATTCCTCGTTTTTTTACTTTCGTTCAGCTTTTAGATTTATGGAAGTATGAAAACCAAATGAAATTATCATCCTATTTATAACATTTCTTCAAGGTTAATTTACTCCTTTGAATTTCGAAATTATTCCATCCTTTTCCATGAAAACGTTGGTGTAATGATACATGCCCTTTTGGTTGTCATCTTAACAAGCATGGTGATCTTATAAGCTTACACATCATTAGACGATGTGTCACTACCTTACTCAAAGATACTTTGGTCTTTTCAAATTGGGACACTTGACCTCTTTATTCCATGCAAATATTAGGGACATGACACTTGGCCCCTTGGTTGTCACCTTAAAAAGCATGGTGATCTTATAAGCTTACACATCATTCGCTGATGTGTCACTCCCTTATTTTAAGTGTCATGCTTAATGCCACCTCATGATTTATAAAACAAGGTGTAATTACAAGCCTACACCTAATTAGCTTATGTGTCACTACCTCTTTTAAATGCTATACTTAGTGTCATCTCAAACTTTACTAAACAAGGTGATAATATTAAAAGTTTGTACCTGATTAGCTTATTAGATCACTAGATTATCTTTTGGTCTTTGAAAAACAATTGTAACTTAGTATTTCATCTTTCAAACAACTATAATATCATTTCATTTGGGATCTACAAACACACAAGAAAGTCGGTTGATTAGGTTCTTACATATGCTAGCTTGTATTGAAATCTTTATGAATACTCTTTATATACATATTAAAAAATAAGTTGCTTTCAACATTTTAAGCATCATAACAACATCAAGAAAACATCACATTTAAATTCATCTTACAATTTTAATTAATAATATATCTATATATAATATTACTTTACATAAAACACAATTTCCAAAATTTCTAATGGTAACTTCTCTAGTGAAGACACCGCAAGGTCGTAATATCAATAATTGCAAATTTATTGCAAGCAATCATCAATCAAGCATATGAAAGAAATAAAATCCTATGCGTTTAGTGGAAAGCAATTCGTTTACTTCTGTTGCGCACTCTGATCAACAATAGAATAGAATATACCAAATCAATATCAAGCCACCATAGGTCTAAAATTCATCAACAAAGCCAACTCTACCAGTCGGACAATCACTTCTATCTTCACTATCTTTATCGACTGCTCTGTATCACATACAGAGTTTAGTTCTTAGAAGATGGAAGAGACAAATATTAAGTAGTAAGAACATACAAATACATCCCTCGATGATTACCCCACTAACCACCATAAATAAGTAATATATACTCCTATTTTCCCTAACTATAGGGTAACTACCCAACACACCCAAAGAGATGGGGTTTCTAAATCTCTTCTAAGATCATGATTCATGTCTCTTATATACGATGTATTGTTTTGACCCAGGCTTTGATACCCGCTATAAAACCCACCGCTATACCCATACTATCCAAGAGTATTATTAGGTAATACTTTCAAATAATATGGAGAATGAAGCGATATTAGGCAGTCACACGTGAGTATTTCCTTGGGCTAACACTGGTACGTGCTCAAAATTGAATTAGTAACTCGCATATACATACACAGTATTGGCACAAAGCAATAGACACATGTGTTTCTAGGATAGAATAATACATCATATAAACAAATTATATAGAGAACATAAAGTCAACGATGCATAAATAATATGTAGTAGAAATATACACAACACTAAGTGGGAGAAAATTAAACAAATGTGCACTATCGCAAAATTAAATACAATATTTGTGTTCAATATACAGTAAAATGTCATATATACATGGAATCTCGTAATACAAAATGATATATAGTAATATTCTACCCTCCATCTAGGCCCAGCATCCATAAATTGGTCATCTCGTTCTTGAACATGAAATGTCTCAGACTGACACATGATTATATAAATAACACATAGGTCAGACCATGTCTAAAATGCAGGTGCCAATGTATATCTCAATAATAGCACCACATCAAAAAACTATGGACAAGTACTATCACCCATCTAAAAGTTAGATCAAATTACATAACAAGTATATAGTGTCAAATCGGTGAAACAATCTATACATCCGAATACTATCAATTATAAGAGATCACAAACTACATAGGACAAGCTCTCAACAATGTCTAAGATTATCTCGTAGATAATTTTAAACTAGACATGCCTAGGGTGCGTCATACACAACATATAGGAAAACATACACAAATAATCATCCAAATCAAACATACAAGTAAAATAAATATAGCTACCCTCGGTATCCAAGGTCATCTATCGGATAACCGTAAAAGATATGTACATAGTCCATACTTTCAATATCTCTAACTATTCTCGATAGCAATATAATCGATGTACATAGGGTTACACAACTTCACAGACACATAATCAGATGAATAAACTAAGAGATTAATAATCACATGATGGTCATCTAGACTTTCAGCCTCATAGTAGACAATTTGGCTCTCAGCTAATGAAATAATCATATGGCCTATCATACCTCTACTAATATACTCAACATTCGGTATCATAGATAATAATCTAGACTCTCAGTCCTATAAGCTTCCAACATTGTAAGTATCTATATCGACATCAATCATAACAACTGAGCGATCGACTCTCAGCCGTATACATGATGATCACATTGGATGAATAAGTAATGTCTATGTCAACAATAACCAAATGGGATATTGGTAGCTCTCAACCTACTCTAGGAGCCTTACTTACACGCTCTCTTTGCTACTTCCACGGTCTTCTGTTACCTCGATTGGCCATCCTGACCCAATATCCATCTAGTAGAAGACTACGCTAGTCACGACCCTGCAGGTGTCTCGATGTTAACTAACTACCGGCCTATGTGACATAAAGGCAGTGGCTCTCAGCCATATACATTAAAGTGTGTAACAGATTCGGGGAGCGACCCTATAATTAGGCCTTGAGATGGATACTATTCAATCTGGTTTACTCCACATCGAATAATAGGAGTACACGCATAAGGTAGACACACTTATAGCTCTTAGTTTGCATCATCATATTTGACTTGTATTTATAGAACAAGATTTGGTTAAAATTAAGATTTAAAGTTCACGTTAGTTAAATAATATATATTTAAATTTATACATATGTAGGTAATTATAAATGAAAGTAAATTACTTATTAGTTTGAATAGCATTTATTGATATATATAGTATTTAATAATATAATATATTATGTATAGAAATAGTTTGTAATTTATTCATGTTTTAATATCAAATTTCATAAAATTGAGTCAATATATTAATTTTTGATTAACAGCACTACATAATATATGTATATATAATAAAAGCTTTAATATTATGATATATTATTTAAATTGTTATGTACAATTATTTAATTTAGTAGTAAAAAAAGGTAGTGTAATCAAAATCTCATACGAGTCCAATAGCATAAGTTGAGCGTAAAGTAGAGCTCATATGTGAAAGTTATACATGTTACAAGTTTTAGGAGTGTATATGAAAATAATGAAATATGGGGGCTCACTTAGCATTGTGTGATGACCCAAAGATTTACACATATTTATTTGAATAATAAATCATAAATTATCATAAATAGATGATTAATGTTTTAATATTAAATTTAGAATAACACTATGATTTTGATGTTCTATTCATAACCGTTGCATGAACCTTTTTGAGCCAATCAATTTAGACTATGATTTTGCTATGTTATGAGTTACGATTTAGAAGATATTGACTTTATAAGTCTGAGAAAGTGTGTGTAGGTATGTATTTATATAGTTAATATGATGTAAGAAAATATAAATTTGGTAACGATTAAAACATTTGAACTATATAAACTACGGATATATATAAATTATATATGTATGTACAGATATATTGAATAGGACGGATTTATTCCATATTGCTTAATTATTGGATATATACATATAATTTGGTTGTATATTAATTTGCAGTATTGTGTCATATTAATTATGTAGATTAGCAACTGATTGCATACTGATTGACATAGGGGTAAATTAATATTTTTATTTTAGGAGATTAATTCTCTAAAGATTGAAATTATTTTTTGCGTTTAAAGGGTAACTTTTAAATTAATTAAAATATATTCATACGTTACTCTCTTTACATATATGTTTAAATTTCCTTTGTCCCTCCTCTAACCATCTTGGTGATGAAAATAAATAGAGAAGTTTGAAGGGAGAGGACTCAATTTATGGGAAGAAGCCATTAATCATCTTTGTTCCTTTCTTAATCCATAAGTATAACACTTGTTTCAAAAGAATAGCAATTCAATCAAAAAAGCTAGGGAATCATTCAATAGCCTGCACACCCCAATATTATGATCGATTTGCATTTTAATGGCGGGGGAAACACTATTCTTCGTTGATTTGAAATACATTTGGGCTAATCTTCATTTAAAGCGATTACTTATGTATCTTTTATTAAATACTTGATTTATATTTATAAAAATGAGGATTTTTTTGTTTAGAATTGAGGTTTTAATATGAACGATGTTTTAATACACACATGCGCGAAGTTTATAATTTGATTTTGTTAGACATGAGATTTATAAAATGAGATTTTGGTTGGATTTACATTATTAGCTTTTGGTAGATAATGAGATATACATAAAAGAGTTTTATTGCTTAAGCAAGATATTTTTATATGTCATATGCTTTGGAAACTACGTACATGAGATTTATTATTGAACGATGTTTAAATCTTCATTGATTTAAAAGAGATATTTTACTGTTTATTCTGGTCAACTATCTCTATTTTTGTGATTTACAGTAATAAAAATATTTAGGAGAATTTGAGGATAAATTAATATTATTTGAGGTAATTAGTAATATTGATCTTTTAGGAATTTAAATCAGCATTATTACTATTTTTGGATAGACAATAATATAACTTATTTACGAGTATTTTGAGGAAATGATATTATATTAGTTAAAATTCTATGAGATATTTTTAGAATTGTTTACAAGTTAAATTGATCTTATTTTTGGTATAGATAATAATAGTGTTTGAGTATTTAAAAAATAGGATACTATATATACTTCTGAAAGAACTAATTTAGAGTATTATTACTATTATTTCGGGTAGGAAAGAATAAAGAGATTTAAAAATGATTTTTATAGGAAAGTCAATATATGGGTAAAATAATAATAGTATGGATTGAAAGAGAATTTTATAATAATTATTGTTATTTGAGAAAGAAGTAATACAATGTTTCTAAGGTATTTAAACTGAATTGATATTATTAAATGGGGAAGATAAATATAAAGTGAATTCAGATATGTGAAATAAAATATTATTATTTCAGAGTTAGTAAATAATAACTAAATAAATTATATTATCCATAGTAATTATAATGTTAAATTATAACATTAGGTAGAGTGTTATTAATAACGTTAATTTAATGTAAACTAGTGACAATAGTTATGATGTTAGTGATAACATTTTAGCAAAGCTAGCTGACTTTACACTAGGCCATGCCAATTTTATTAAAAAATGAAAAACAGGTGTTCTGCACATGCATAGAAACAACTATGATAATTTTATAGTGGCCATATCACTAACAACACAAAAATAAAAAAGAAGTTAGGCAGAATGCCTAAACTACTAACTACTATAACTAACCCCCCTCGGAAGAGGAGTTGCTACAATCATCAGCCTAGTCAGGACTAATGACAAGCACAAACCCAGAGAAAAGACGAGCATGGTTAGGAACAAATCCACTGGAGGCATCGGTGTAGTTGAATTTCCTATCCCAAGTGATTCTCAATGTGATAGAAAATTCGACTACTCTCACCATCATCATCACCGACAAACTTGTGGTACTCATCATACTCAAGAGAATATCTCATATCAAAAGGGACGAGAATCTAAGCTTGCTCTTCATAGTTCCAAATAATAGAGACAAATGGAAGCACTATGATAGAAGAGGCTGGATCAACAACCACCTCAAGAACAATAGAACGAGCAATAACTGGGAGAGGCAAGGCAAAAAGAATAGGGCGAACTTTCGAAACCCACTTCTTGACCGAGGGTCGATGAAGTGGGATTCTATCACCAAATGGAACTGGATCGACGGTATGCCTACAAGCATCCAAAAGATTGACATGTTGAGAAAATATCAGGTTTCCAATTGTACCGAACAATAATGTCAGCACCAAGACCCTAGCAATTCTGAATTTAAGTATAAAAGGCAAAGGCTTCTTAGGAGTGATTTCAATCAAAGCTTTGGCATACACCAATCTTTTCCTTGCCACAGTATTAGAATCAAAACAAGTCACCTTAACAGCAAGGCATGTAAGCCAGTGAAGCCCAATCATTGGTTGCAAAATGGAAGGGATGTGAAAAAAATGTGCTCAAACGGGAATAAATAAAACATGTTCCTTAGCCTTTCCAACAGACGGGCTATAGGAAGTAATAATGAATGGCTTCCCATCTATGAGAATCGGATCAGCTTTTAGGATACGTTGTCTTTCTTCACTTCTCAAGAATTTGAAATAAAACATATCATTATCATAATGCATACTAAGGCCAACTCTAGGCTTCCAAAACTGACCATACTTCTCCTTAACCACATGATATACTAGGTTAGGATCCATGAAAAAACCAACCAAATAGTTAAACCAATAATCTATTCCCGCTTGTAAACTTCAAACAAAGTAATCATCACTCTGTTGACCTCAAGTTGTCAAATAAATGGGAGAGTAAACCCAGTGTTGCATGGAAATTTATAAAATATGGACGACCACTTAGGAGTTGCAACATAAGGAGTGTTGATAATAGGTACTGCATCATTAACATGCAAGACTTGCATACAAGGTAAAGCACAACCAACAGGAGTTCGTTCGAAATTCCTACTTAAAATATTAATCCCCACTGCCTCAACTCAGCAACATTTTCATTTTCACAAGCCCTGTCTACAGCCAGCTTGTTTCGCTCCAAACCAGGTGAACATATATCATTATCACCAACAACATTACCACTAACATCAAAATCATCACCCAAACCAACTGAAGACTCAAACCAACAAATAGATTTACTTACAGATGCTAGTAGAGGAGTTAAGGGGTGCTTAACCAAATCAGACCTGCAACCCATAATAGGAGCAACTAAGATTGGCGAATCAATTTTATCGAGTAAGGCAAAGAAAGGACTAGCTCGCAAAGGTGGATCATTTTCAAGGGCAGAAGCCAAGATAGCCTCGGAACAAGCAATAGCAATACCATCTATTGAAGCCAAGACAGGATGCATCATACTAGAAGCAGATAGCTGAGCAACAATGGGTGGAGGCTCTGACACCTTGACCAAAGGAGATAAACAGTTGAAGAGCTAACCAGAACGCGTTAGAGACTCACAATCTAATTCCAGATCTAGGGCGGACTTGGTCTTCTTCTTCCTTGGCATTAGAAGAGCCGAAGTGATGTAGGGAGAGAGAGGGAAGGTGGAGGAAGTAGGACGTTAGCAGGTAGAGATGAAGTTAGATGAACGAGGAAGAAGAAGAAAGTGACGTTGATTCCAAATTTAAACCTATTGCCATTTTTAAATTTAAAAATATTATATTTTCAATAATTTATTTATTTTTCTAATTGATAACTTTAATTTAAATGTAAATTAATAACATTAATTTGAATGCTAATTAATGATACTAATTTGGATATTGATTAATAACATTAATCGAAGCTCAATTTGAATGTCAATTAATGAAATTAATTTGAATGTTGATTGGTAATGTCAATTTGAATGTTATATAATAATTTTATTTTGGACATTGACTAATATCATTAATTTGGATGTTGATTCGAATGTTCGTTGATGACATTAGTTTGAATGTCTATTTATGTATATGGATAATGCTTGTAGATTAATTCGAGAGGATAAATTTCCATTAGTATGCATTTGAATGTTAATAATTACATTTTAGAAAAATAATGATAAAGTGATTTATGAGGTTCAATGTAGGATATTATTATTTTTGAGTTAAATGGTAATAAAGATGTTGTTAAGATAATTTAAGTAAATAGATATCATTATTATGTCGTAAAGTAATAATTTTTTTTTAATTGTTTAAATTACTATTTTTGGTTGAATAATGATGTTTTGGGACAACAAAGTAATATTTTGGAAAATAAAGGATTTTGAAAGTACATTATCATTTTGAGAAATATTATTATTTTGAGATAATATTAATAAACATGTTTTTATAAGAAACAATATAAAGATGATTTTATACTTACGTGGAAATAATAGGTGTGGATACAATATCTTAGATTGTTATGACATATGTGTTAATTGTTGATTTGAACTATCATATAGGTTTATTGTGTTGAGATGGAATCACATTAGGGTGAATTATGCGATGTTTTACTAGTATTACTACATGGATGTTGTATAGTTTATCATGGTTTTGTTCAATTGATGATGTTGATGTTTGTGTTACTAATGTAGATTGGTTAGTACGCAAGTGATGAGTTTGATGTTACTACTATAATGGAGTAGCTAGTACAAATTTGTTGGATTTATACTTGCATTTATGTTATGATGTTGTGTTACTAGTGATGGGTGATTAATACATATATGACGACATTTATTGTTGTTGTTTTACTTAATGTTTGAGGTCAACATTTCGTATTATCAAATTTATGTGGTGTTAAATGGCTGTGTGTTGCTATTATTATTGTTACCTCATATTTATGATGATTGATTGTTGTGGCATAGTAGAATATGATGTTTTCTGCTTATAATGGTTGGTTGGTTACTATTTTTGTGCAATGTTATGTCTAACAAGAATTTGATGTGGGAGAAGAGTAAGAAACAGAACTAATTGATCCTGAAATGGTATGTAGACCATCCTAGCCTGGGTGATATCCCATGGATCCCTTGAGGTTGGAGTGCATAGGATAATGCGCAGTCTAAATATAGTTGATCTCCTTTTTATTGTATTTATCCATGTACTTTAAAGTTGAAAGTTAAAGAAAAAGAAGGAAATGATGTATGGTTGCAAGCTACAACAAGAGGTTGTTTACTCGTATATTTCTCCTATATCATGGCTGTTTTATTTGTAAATTTTACAACGATTGATATATGAAAGAATGTTAATGGTCTATCTATTGTGTTAATTACAATGTTATTCAAATATTGATATATTATATATTATTGCTTTCTGTGAGGTTTTCCCATTTTGTTTTTATATTTTTAGAGAATGAATTATATGACTAATGACTCACTATTTTTTATATCCATGATTAGTTTGCAAGCATTTTTTAGCAACATATGTCTCAAATTTTAGATATTAGGAATGATGGAGCATCACATTTGGTATCAGAACTTAGGTTTGGCGATTACCTAAGCCTTGGGTTGGTTTACATCGTTTAACGTAGGTTAATTTACACCTTATGTTGGGTTAAATATAGGATGAGAGAGTGCTCTTATTAATGATTAGATGCTTTTTCTACATGGTACATATGTGTAACTACCATTACCTCACCCTAATACGATGTTTGTTTGTAGTGACCTTGGAAATCAATATAGCAGAAGTGGGGTAAGATAAGCACTTATAAGAGGAAATGCATGTTGGTTATGACCTGAGTGAACACACATGACGACAAATTGTGTAATTAAAACCTAACATTAAAAAACAGGATTCTAATTTGATTGTATAGAGTTTTAACAAAAAAGTATTTTGTTGAGTATTATATTAAAATTTACATTTTGGTTTTTAAAGTTATTTTATTAAAAATGAAAATGAATATTTTGGAATAAAAGTGATTTATTGAAAATTTTACATAGGTAAAAATAAAGGATTTATTTTGAGAAATATGGTATTTTTTTAAGACATTTCATAAGGAAAAGTGATTAGTGCAAAACAAATTTATTTGTAAGCATTTTGTGAAAGGACATTTAGTTTAACGTATTTGAAAAAACAGATATTTTGGTAATAAATACATTGATTACTTCGTTTTAGTATAAAAACATTCATTGAAAATGTTTTATTTAAAGAAGACCTTATAATAAATACTACATGAATTATGGAGTATATGTTTAAAATAAATTTTGTGGAAAAATATTTTGATAGAAATATACTTGATTTTATTTGGAAGAATATTTTAAGAAAATATTTTGTCGAAGAAAGTATTTTGGTTAGAAATATTTAATTTGAGAAATGACTAGTTGAGTGAAGAGTGTGAAACATTTTCATTTGAGAAAAAAAGGTTTATTCAAAGAATATCTTTGAGTTTGGAAAACTTTTTGTTTAGAAGTTAATTTTGTTGGTAAGTTTTTTTTACTCTAAGGATGAATTTTGATAAACGATGATTTAGAAGGAAAACATTTTTTGGGTTAAGTTCTTTGTTTAGAAAACATTCAACTTGGAAAAATGTTTTATTGGCAATATATTTCAAAAGTATTTTATTGGGAAATGATGAGTTACAAAATATCTAGTTTTAAGATACTTTGAAAAATATTTTACTAAAATGAGAATAAATTTATTGATAAATATAGCTGATAGGGTAAAATATTTGTTTTGGGGAACAAACATTAGAAGTGTATGTTAAAAAGTTCTTTTCAGTGGAAAGACATTTTATTTTGGGAGAATTTTATTGGAGAACATTTTGAGAACTATGAGACTAAACTAAGTGGCATCGATGTGAGATGACTACATGATATGATTTTTTAGTTTTCCTAACATCTACTATGATGATGTAACCTATATGCCTATTATATGCGAGTTTCCCCGTTGAATTATAGGGATATCTAGTTATTTCCTTATGGAGAGAAAGTTTGGTTATGATGTTATGGTTGCCCATTTTGACATATGGGATATAGTCTTTTTACTTTAGTTGTATTTGCTTACTTTGGCTAAATTGGTTGCATTGTTCTTATGCATATTAAGTGATTGGTTATGTTAGGAAAAATTGTACTATTTTGTTTGGTTTTATTTTCTTTATAGTTTATGACATGTTTTTTTGGCAGTCGAAGATTATATATTTATAAAGATATCTCCGGTAAAAGGAGTGATAAGATTTGGAAAACCTAGGAAGTTAGACCCAAAATATATTGGACTATCCAATTGTGGAGTGCATTGGGACCTAGCACATTGAGCCGATTTACCTGCAAATCAATCTGCAGTACACAACATGTTCCATGAGTCCCGGCTGAGGAAATGTCTACATTATTCCAATGTTCTTAGAGAAATAAGGCAACTGGAAGACCTAAAATTGAACCGAACCTAACTTTCACTGTTGAGCCAACATGAATTATAGATTCAAAGGTGAAAAGGTTAAGTAACAAGCAAGTTCCACTAGTCAAAGTTCAATGATCAGACAATCCTAAAGACCGCACTTAGGAAACGAGGGGACAAATTAGGACGTCGCTTCCCATGTTATTCTAAACTCGTTGGGTATGTATTTATTTATTTATCTAGTCATGGATATTTGAATTTAATTGTTATGACCTACATAGATTACAGACTCTTAATGAATTGCAAGGACACAACTTTTTTAAGGAGGGTATCTGTAACATCCCATTGTTTGATTAAATATAATAACTTTTATTTTTGATTTTATTTAGAATTTATTTGAACGATAATGATTTAAAATTAAATTTTGAAATTTTAATTTCAAAAGTTATTTGGAAAATATATTATAGGTAAAATACATAATATTTGGAATTATTTTGAAAATCAATAATTATTTTATAATTATTGAAAATTGAAAAGTGTTATTTTAAGAAAAGAAAATTTGTTGTAAAAATAAAATAAAATTTGCATAAAATGCCTCGAGCGAATTTTTAAACAGGTATTTAATGGTGAATCGGATAATAAGTGTAGTACCTTAGGCATTGGTTTTGATGACAAAAACCATATGACATTATACAAAATATAGATACTAATGTTTTATTAAGATATATATAGTATATATTGTAGGATATTAGATAAGTGTTGATTAAGTAGGCTATACAGTATCAAGAGCTGATTCAAGAGTCAGAGATTGAAGACTCATGAGTTTTGAAGATTCAAGATACCAAGATAAGTTATATAGTCATAGATTATTTTGTTAAAACCCTCGTAGCACTTCTTTGATCTCTCTTCATTTTTCAAAAAGGTTTTAAAATCTATTCACTGATTTTAACGATTTTCAAATATCCCTGTTTTCAAAATGATCTTTTCAAAATAACTTTCAAATGATTCTTAACCTTTTAATTATTTACAAAAAATATTATATTAAGTGTTTTAGTATTTTTATTCTAATATATACTTTTCAATTTATTATATTTAGATATAGTTTATGCTTTTATATTTCCTAAATGTTTATGGTATTCAAAGTACATTTTGCATTCATTAATACTTTGATTTTAAATATATATTCGCTTATACTTTATATATTATATTTGGAAGAAATTTATATTCAAATCATTTATATATTAAAATATTTCAAAATAATTTTATAAAGTTTTCTTAAGTTTATTATGATTAAAATGTGTATAAATTATGCTTGAATAATTTTACAAAGTATGAAAATAATTTTCAAGGCTTAATATTTTCAAAATAAATATATAAATTATTTTTTAAAAATACAAAGGATACGTCGACATACATATACCCGATATGTCGACATATATTTGATATTTTGAAAATTCAAATTTTGAATGGAAGAGCCTTTTCATCATATCTCTTCACGAATGGACATGGCTGCTGTTTCTCTATAAATAGGGGTTTTTCCAATAAAATTTGATTAACTAATTTCTCATATTTTCTCTCCTTTTTCACTCTGTTGAATTCTAAAAGAAATTCTACTCAAAATCTTCACAAATTCAACTAGAATCAAATACAACTCTATTGGTTTGATTCTCTACTGTTTTCTCTCAAACCTCTCCCATCTCTCTCACACAATTCAAGGTCAAAGTGATATTCAAGAGGTTATAGGATCATTTGTACTCAAGATCAAGAAATTGATTTTATAAACTTTATCAAATCATACTCTTATACTTTTGGGTATGCTTGGTGTCCTAAAATTTAAGTGGGTGTGCTTATATCACGTTTGAATCAAATGTGTGTGCTGGTGTCCCATCCGAATCCAGTGAGTGTGCCCAAAGCTTGGAAAATCTAGAGTGTGTCTCGTAGTCTTGAAGTCGAGATTGTATAAACTTTGATATTTGAAAAGTACCCCGTACAAGAAATTGTATGGGACTAGATTTAGGGTAACTCCAAACCAATATAAAAATCCTGGTGTGATCTCTCCAACTCTTTACTTTTTTACTTTTGCTGCATTTATATCTATCTTTATTTGCATCTATGATTGTCAATTTGCATTGTTTAAACTATAATATTAAAAGAATTCAAAGATATTTCTAAAAGTTCACCCCCATCTACTGTTTAATTAGCCTTAAGATCCTTAATTCCACAAACTAATATATGGTATTAGAGCATTGGTTTTCAAAATATTCATAGTTTTGATTTTTGAAAATTTTAAATGGCTAACAACACCATCAGTAACACAGTTAGTTCACTTGTTAGAAACACCTTTATCGAAGGACAATCTACTACTAGACCTTTACTTTTTAATGACAGTAATTACACATATTGATCATGTAGAATGAAAATCTATTTACAGCCAACTGGTCTAGATATTTGGAATGCAAACAAAATGAGTACACCGAGCCCCAGACTAACTTTTCACAGTGGACTGCTGACCAAATGGCACTTGCACAAAATAACTCTAAAGCCATGAATATTTTTTTGTTCATTAGACAACAATGAATTCAATAGAGTGTCTATTTAAGTCTGCATATAAAATATGGAGAACGCTGCAAGTTACACATGAGAGCACTAGTAAAGTCAAACAGACCAAAATCTCTATGTTAACTAGTCAGTTTCAATTATTTATAATGAGTCCAAATGAGTCCATTTCTGATATGTATAGTACATTTCAAGATATTGTATATTCATTAATTGCATTGGGTAAAAGTTAATTCGAAGAGGATCAAGTTATAAAAATCCTAAATTCACTTACTCCTAATGGGAACAAAAGACTCTTGCAATTGTAGAGTTTAATGAGATTAGCACTCTAAAAATTAAAGAGTTAATTAGCAATTTAATGTCATTTGAAGCACAGATGCAAGATAGGAGAGAAAGCGAGGCAATAGAAAAGAAATCCATCGCTTTCAATGCCATAATAGATTATCTGGATTCAGACAACGATGATGATGAGGAAATTGCTTTCATGACCAGAAATTTTTGAAAATTTCTGAAATACAGAAAAATGAATAATCTTAGGAGAAAAGATAACAAAATCTAAGAGGTGGGAATGCGGTTAGATGTTTCAACTGCAATGAATTTGGCCATATGCAGAGAGACTGTCCACAAATGGAGAAACCGATAATCTCACCATTTACTGATTCATCCAGTAAACGAAAAAAGGCTTATACTGCAACATTGGATGATTCAGATACTTCCTCAAGTGATGACGAATCAGATACAAAAGATGCCAATATGTGCTTCAAAGTAATAATCAATTAAATTCGTAAAAGATCAAAGAAATGGAGAAAAATAGGTACGCTTTTAAATTTTAAATTTTGGATTAAATTTTTGGTTGCTATTGACTGTTAAAAATAACCTATAGTTAATAATGCTAGATGAATATAATATATATATGATATTGAATAAAAATAATATAAAATATATATGTAAAATAATTTTTAAAATTACTTACTAAGTATATAGATTAGTAATAATTATAGATATACATTTATAAGTAAATAAGAATAATTTACTAAACTCCTCGTTTTGGAATTCATGGGCTATATGTTGACATACCCCCTACACATATGTCGACTATGCATATGAATTCATAATTTTGAATTTTCACTTCAAATTCAAAACTTGAAATTCCATCCACTTTTTCACTAACCCTAATATCCTGAAATGGTGTCTCTTGACCAAAAAACATGTCTATTGGTTCTCACTTACTTATTCTATCTCCATCCATTCATTTCATTCTTAGTTTCAAAACTCAAAAATCCATTATCTCTCTTATCTCTTCAAACAATTCATCAATGGTTTTCTTAGAAAAGCACTCCTAAAATCAAAAGGCTTTCTAAGAAAACCAAAGGCTATTTTTTTCATGACAATGGGCCATAGAAGCCTATATGGAATATGTTTCTTTCGGAAAAATCTTTTCTGGAAAATTCGCCATATCCCATAATTTTCCTTCTTATGATCTTTATGATCTTTGTAATTAAAATGGAATTCTTGGTTTTGATTGATGATTCCCAAAATGATTTTTTTATTTTTAGTTTTAGTGAAAAAAAATTATGCTAATTTGAAAGGAAAGTTTTATGAAGGAAACGAAGGTGAAGTTTGGAGTATTGTCAAAGGCACTCAAATTTTTTTGAATAATGAAATTTTAGATAACATTCTTGGATGCAAATCTAGTGGAATGGACCTTTCGACTTTTAAAATTGAAAATCAAAATCGTTAAGTTATTCATGATATTTTTGAAAGTGCTGATGATTTTGAGTTTAAAACAAGAATTTGCGTCCTAAAGCAAGAATTTTAAGTCTCATTTTGCAACAAAGAATAACTCCAAGGACGAAAAATTATAATAACCCAACTCAAATTGTTTACAAAGAACTTATTGCAATTTATGGTTATACGACATAAATTGGATACAAGTTATTTTATATGAATTTTTCCTAAGAATATCTCTAGGCATGAGAACACACTCTTTCATGGTGTGTATCTCACTAGAATATTCACATATTTTGGTGTTGGCCTAAGAGGAGAGGAAACCATTCCTCGAAAACTCTTCAACAAGGCTAACATCTCTTCGATGCACATTTCTCTAAAACAAATTAGTCTTATGAAACTCTTTCGAAGAAGGGAGAAAGATTAGATTGGAAAGAGGAGTTTGAAATTAGAGAAGAGGAGGAAGTGGAAGAAAGAATGTAAGTGAAAGGGGAGGAAGACACTTCTTTAGAGAGTTTTGAAAAGCCATCTCATCCATCCAGTAAGAAAATTCTCAAGAATCAAGAGAAGCCACTTAATAGCCAAAATAAGCTTAAAAAATCATTCTCCGCTCTTTCCAACAAATAGACAAGTACTTTGGAAAGATTATCCTCAAACTTAGTGGGAAGTCCTCATCTTCATCTACTTCTTCCTAGTTGTATTCCTTGTTTTTCTAGCTTTTTAGTGTGGATTGTTCTAGTTTTAATCCATGTACCTTATCTTTAAATTAAATATACTCATCTATGGTTATCAATGAAATCATATTACTTGCTATTATACATTGTTATTACTCTTAAAAGTCATAAAAGTGCAATAGTTTAGGCTAATTACAAATATATAGCAAATAAATTGATTTCGCAAAATATGGTATATATGTTGACATATGTACACCCTATATGTCAACATATAATAAATAGATTACAAAAAAAATTAAAAATCAAAATAACATAACTACCATCTGTTCAACTTTTTCAAACGATTATTCATCCTTATATAAACCTATTCACTCTAAAAAAACACTGTTTCTACTCTTATTCTCCTCCCTTTTCATTTATAAACTTAACTTTATAAATATGGCTTCTCCACATAAAAAATTGTGTGAAAATATTGAACAAACCCTTCAATTGTTCCAGAATATCCTTAATTTTATCTTTTGAAATGAAAGACACTTAGATATAAGTCAAATGTAGAAGATAAAAGAACAGGAAAAGCATGTTGACGCTATTTAGTGGATGATTTCTTCCCTTATCAAAGGTGAATCAACCTACAATCCAGATAATGTCATCAACAAAGACAATGAAGATTGGGATGTCATCAAAGTAGATCCAGTTTTCAGTTTTGATGGTTAGGTAGAAGTTCATATGGAAGTTTAAGTTGATTGGTTAGCTTTTGAACAACATATAACATTCAATTTAAGTTTGTATATTAAAACATTATACTAGAATAAGAAATATGGATTGGTTTGCATGAACTTATTTAGGATTAGAATTAGTATGGATTGATTTGTTTGACTTACGGTTGAATTCAATTGTATTGACTTTGGATAGGTTTGACTATGTATATTGGATTGGATTTATTAATAAAATTTGTTAGTATTATAACTTCTTACTCAAGATAGGTTGAGTTATTAGTTAAATTTTTTATTAATGACAAAGGGGGAGAAATATACAAAATTGCCAGCCATAGATAAAAGGGGATATTTTTAACTCAAGGAGACTTATATTATATTTTATATACATGCTTGTCATCATCAAAAGAGGGGAGGTTGTTAGTACCTAAGGTATTGATTCTGATGACAACAACCATATAATATTATATAAAATATAGATACTAATGTTTTTGTCAAAATATATAATATATAATGCAGGATATTAGATAGGTGTTGATTAAGAAGACTGTACAATATCAAGAGCAGATTCGAGAGCCTAATATAGAGATTCAAGAGTCGGAGAATGAAGACTCGTGACTTTTGAAGATTTAAGATATCAAGATAAGTTATAGAGTAATAGATTATTTTTTTAAAACCCTAGTAGCACTTCTTTGATCTCTCTTCATTTTCAAAAAGGTTTTAAAATCTATTCTCTAGTTTTAAGATTTTCAAATATCCTTGTTTTCAAAGTGATCTTTTCAAACTTTCTTCAAAATAACTTTCAAATGATTCTTGACCTTTTAATTATTTACAAAAATTATTATATGAAATTTTTTAGTACTTTTATTCAAATATATACTTTTATATTTATTTTATTTAGATATAGTTTTCAGTTTTATATTTCTTAAATGTTTGTGGTATTCACATTTTGACATTCATTAAAACTTTGATTTTAAATATATATTCATTTATACGTTATATAATATTTTCAAAATAAATTTATACTTTAAACCATTTATACATTAAAATATTTTAAAATAATTTTATAAAGTTTTCTTAAGTTTTATTATGATTAAAAATGTGTATAAACTATGTTTGAATAATTTTACAAAGTGTCGAAATAATTTACAATGCTTAATACTTTCAAAACAATTATATAAATTGTTTTTTTTCAAAAATACAAAGAATATGTCGACATTCATGTACCCCATATGTCGACATATATCCGATATTTTGAAAATTCAAATTTTGAACGGATCGTATCTCTTCAGGAATGGACATGACTGTTGTTTCTCTATAAATAGGGGTTTTTCCAACAAAATTAGATTAATTAATTTCTCATATTTTCTCTCCTCTTTCACTCTCTTGAATTCTAAAAGAAATTCTACTTAAAATCTTTACAAATTCAATCACAATCAAATCCAAACTCTATTGGTTTGATTCTTTACTATTTCTCTCGAATCTTCCTCATCTCTCTCACTCAAATCAAGATCAAAGTGATATTCAAGAGGTTATAGGATCATTTGTACACAAGATCATGAAATTTATGTTGTAAACTCTATCAAATCGTACTTTTATACTCTTGGGTATGCTTGGTTCCAAGAAATCCAAGTGGGTGTGCTTATGTCCCGTCTGAATCGAGTTGGTGTGCTCGGTGTCATGTTTGAATCCAAGTGGGTGTGCTCACCTCGTTGCCTTGAAATTGAGATTGTATAAACTTTGATGTTTGAAAAGAAAGCTTAAAAGAAATTGTACGGGATTGGATGTAGGTAACTCTGAACTAGTATAAAAATCCTGGTGTAATCTCTCTAACTCTTTACTTTTTTATTTACTACATTTATATCTATCTGTGTTTGCATCTGCGATTGTCAATTTGCTTTGTTTAAACTATAATCTTAAAAGAATTCAATATGATCCATAAAAGTTAGCGAATACTATTCACCCCTCTTCTAATGTTAAATTAGCCTTAAAATTCTTAATTTGCAAACTAACAATAAGATAGTTAAGGGTACAAAATTATTTAAAAGAAAAAAATAATCAAATTTTTTTTGTTGGACCTCAGCTTTAGTATTATCTTTATAATTATTATCTTTTTACCTATTATCAACGTTAACCATAAAGTAATCTTTCTCACACTTGTATAAACACCACATTGCTTCATTCCTCCTCCTCCCTGAAAGCTAGAAAATCTTTAAACTCTATTGTTTTACTTCTCCATCTTCACCATTAACTTTATTTTCTTCAACAAAGTCATCAACTAATTGAAGATTTACGTGTTACTTCACCATTTCTATATATTTGTAATCACCAGTAACTATATCAGTTCCATCTGCATTGCTTGACCCTTGTTATTGATATAATCAAAGTAGTATTGGTGATAGTAGTCAATTGAACCTATACCCGAATCGGTACCCGTGCCGAAGTCATACCATCAATCACCAATGAACGACAACTAGAATGACAAAGTTCTAGGCAATATTACCTAGAAATTTGTCGCAACCGATCGATCGCTCATTGTCTAAGTGGTCGATCGGTCATGTCAATTTTTCTAGGTAAAATGCCCAGAACATGGCCTATGTGCTTATTTTTGCTTCTTTCTTCCTTTTTTGGCTTGCTTTGTGCTTATGTGATGATTTGAAGCTCATTTTACACATCCCAAACACATGGAAATCATATTGATAGCATTAAAATAATTATTGAAGAAGTCATAGTTTACTGTGTATAGCTTTTTAAATTCCATAACTGTAACAACCAGTAATTTTTTGATGATTTAAATTGGTTAATTTAATAAGATTTTGGTAATTAAATTTGGAAGAAATAAAAATCTGTAATTTAATAATGAAATGTATACTGGAATGAAGTAACAAATGATAATTAAAGTTAATAATTAACAATTTGAATGGAAATTCAATTAATTGAAATAATGTAAGTGTTATGTTTGGTTATAAAAGTGGATATAAGAAACAAATGTAAATATTGAATCAACCAATGAAATAATACAAATTTCATGGTAATTGAATATAATCAATATGATGTAAGTAATTAAAATATTTGGTATAAGAAACCCTTAGAAGTGTGATTAAGGTTAATGGTAACAATTATATGTTACATGTTTAATTAGTCTATTAAACTTAATTGGAAATCAATTGTAATCAAAATGGAATTTAATGTTACATTAATGAGATTTAGAAAATAATTGCAAAATATGAAGGTAATAAGATGAATGGAAATGTTAGTTTATTTCATAAAGAAATAAGTGATGTAATAATAAAATGAAACCAACTTAAATAAATTAATTGAGAAATTTTAATCATAATTAATGTATATATTTGACAAAATGCAATAAAATGAAAATATGATAGTTAATGCAAACTAAAGATGGAAATTGGAGTATATTAATGTAATGAAATGTGAAACAAATGTTAATCATGTTTATAGAGTAATAATGGATTTAATAGAAGGATAGAAATTGAACAAAATCAATTTATTTGGAATTAATTATAAATAATTGGATTTAACCACAATTGAAATTTTACGATGTAATTGGTAAAATAATTTACATTGAATTGATATAGAAATTTGTTTTAAAGGATTATAGATTACTAAGTAAATCCAGAGAGATGAAAATTGTAAATTATTAAATATTGAATCGAAAAGTGATTAATTAATTTAATATTAATTTATTTAATTAACTTGAAAATAGCCATTTTGGTCACTGACTCGGATTTTGACAAAACCAGTTTCATCGAATCCGTAATAGTGAAATATTGTCGGATTTCAAGTTTTGTAACGATCGGACTTGTCGTTTGATCGTACCGGCTCGAAACGCCTAGAAATCAATTTAATTAAAATCAATTGAAATCAATTTGAAATAAGATGATTTTAACATATTTTTTGCATACGACGGAATTAGGACTTAAAACCTATTCCATTGAATTTAAAATATTCGAAAACATCTATTTTGATATATGGGTTGACCCATTTTCGTTCCGGGGACAGAACGGGCTTTTCGGGTTGTTTATCGTTCCAATCCAAATCGATCTGGTCCATTCTTTCTGTTTCAGCTTTGCCTATAAATATCCTGTTATAAACCCTAGGTTATTTGTTATTCCCTAATTCTGTACATACAATTCCATTTGCGCCTCGTCACTCCAATGGCAGATAAAACCTAATTCCCAAACGCAATTTCAAATCAAATCCAAACTCCTCAAACTATATCGAATTACATATCGATTTGAAGCTCTCGACGAGCGCATCTCAGATCTGTAATTCGCTTTTCCATTTGATCTACTGTTTGTCCAAAAATCAAAGAACAAATCTTGGCCTTTCATTTCATCATGATCAACTGCAACGGATCGTCAAATCGACGATACCATGGCATGGAGGGGGCCTTGTGTAGTTCATCGGTTTGTTTCATTTGGCAATTTAACGGTTAGATCGGCTTAGAAAATTCATCAGGGTTTCGATTGGGACATGCGGAGGCTGACTTTTGTTCGACCCAAAGGGGTCGTGCGCAGCGGAAGCGCGGTGGAGCATCGGGGGGGTAGGCAATGGCAGAAGCAGGCAGGCACGCATGCAGTTCGTGGTTAAAGGGATCGAATCACGTGCTTCGTGGTGAGGGTGAATGTGAGGTAGTACTGTGCGTGTAGAAGATGATAACGTGGTGTAAGCGTATAGGTGATGCATTTTTATTTCGTTTTATTTTAATTTTTGATTTCGTATGTTCTAACCGACATAATTTTTACATACGAGGTCTGTTTTACGCGCGGTTTCTTGCATTGGGGTCGCATTGAAATTATTGACATTTTGACGCTAGTCTGGACGAATTCTAAGACAGTTTGAATTTTGAACTTAAATTGGATTTAAATTCAATTTAAATTCAAAGGTGAGTGTTTTAGCCCACTCACAACTTCTAAAATTTCTTATGTTTGTTAAATTAAATTTATGATATGATTACGAATTTATTTATGACTAGGGTATATTTTTAATCATCATCGCAGTTAATTTGAATTTATTTGAATTAAATCGTTATTTAATTTATTATTGAATATAAATTGCCAATTAAATACCTGTTAATGATTATCGGATCTATATTGATGTTTATGGATTGATTTGGATAATGATTATGATGGATGTTGATGGTTCATATTGGATGAATGGATGTCGTATTTTATACCGTTATAAACTGCAAGTTCGTTATGGATTTTTATTTAATTCAGGATTCCGGTTTGAAATGATATATAACCGTAAAATTTTAATTGCGGATTAAAATAATAAATATCTGTATCACCTGACCCTAGGGTAGAAGATTATATACGGACAACGGATTGGTTAAATTAAATGATTTTAAAATCCTTAAATTTTTGAATTCAATCAAATTGATATTTTGAAATAAAATTTGATTTATATAAATTGAAGTATTATAGAAAAATCAAGTTTTGTGTTGAAATGCAAATTGGTTTAAAAAGGAATTTCTTGAAGAAATTAAATCGGAAGTTTAAAGATAAAACTTTTATGTATAAATGAAATTCTATCGAAATAGAGTTATTGAATTTGTTTGAAAATAACTTTGAAATATTTTGAATTGGAGTAATCAATATTGATATTTTAAACATGGATTAAAACAATATGAAATTCGATAGTTTATTGAAATTTGGTTTGTCAATTTGGAAATTTGAAATGGTCCAAACATGTTGAAATGCAATGAATAGTTTAATTTAATATTAATTTCAAACTCATATTTTAATATAAACTGTTTTAAAAATATATTATTTTAAAATTTCTAATTACTAAAATTTCCAATTTATTAAACTATTTAACTAATATTAACTATATGAATTATTTTAATCTATTTTAAACCAATTTAATTTATTTAAACTAATTTAACTATTTTAATTTATTTTAAATCTTATTAATCTATTTTAAAGCTATTTAATATATTTTTAATCTATATTAATTATTTATAACTATTTGAACTATTTTCTTCCAAATTCCAAACCAAGTAAAATGGATGGGTTTGTATTAAAAATTCTCAATTTTTAAAATGAATATGGTTAATGATGTTATAACCTAAGTTGGGATTTAAATGTTAACTAATCGAAATGATGATTCGGAAGCAAGAACTTAACTGATTTTGGAAATATGATTTTTGGAAGTAATATGATTTGAAAGTGGTATAGTTTTTTTTTAGAACATGATATTCTGATATCAATTATGAAATGATTTTGGAAATGTAAAAGAACCATCCGGTGTGTAATAAGCGACTGGTTATTAAAATGACCAAGATCGGATGTTTTCATACTCTCTGCCAATACCAAAAACAACTTTGACAATTGTGTACGCGGTGGAGATTCCAGAATGAAGTAGGATGGTGGCGACGATCCTATATGAGGTATATACGTGGATCCGACTCCCATGAGTTGGCCTAAGGTGACTTAAATAGGAGCAATTGATGGGCTAAGTGAGGTAGCTCCTCCGATCGGGCATACTCCATCGATACTATATTCTAACTTATGATTTATTTGGTGGCCACCCTTCGATTTTTACTCAGGAGTGTATTTCGAGTTAGGCGGTAGTTGCGGCTATGCGTTACCAATGGTCTGGAAGTGTAACTGGTATATCTACCCTGGCATTGCATAGTTGTGTTGGGTCACCTACCCTAGCGCGCCTTCTACGAATTTGTTTCATACCATACCTATGGAGTGCCCTCTGACGACACCAAGTGCGGGTGGGATTACGGTGCTGTATTGACTATGGGAATATATAAAATGTTTTAAGGCGGAAAATGTAAAGCCTTAACACTATTTTAATACCTTTACTTTACTGTAGACATATTATAATAGCGTATTGTATTACATAGTAGATAGTTTAACCGATCCTTAGGAGATGTGAACCCCGAACATCTCTTAAGTTACTTCACTCACGTTAGACACTGGATAGGAGATGTCAAACCAACATCTCTGACGCCGTCACATGCATATTTATCGTTGATTTAACTTACATAAGATCTTTTAGTTCTCACTCAAGTGTTTTGTCCTTTCAATTCGCTCGGGTCTACCTAAGCATTTCAGAATTTGAAGACTTATACCGGAGGACGAAGACGAAGATGTGTACTACTACTATTTACTATATTATTCCACCGCTTCATACTATTCCGCTGCATTATTATTTATTTATCTCTGATATGTGTAACCCTGACACTGTGTTGTATAAGTGTAATCAATTATTTTGTAAACAGCTTTATGAACTGTTATTTGATTATTATATTTTGTCATTCCACTGTAAGATTCTTTTTTGTTTTATTTCTTTCTCTTTTTCCTATTTACCCCAATAACAATCTGCTTGTATGGTTTGAGTTGGCAAGTGTTTCTGCTTAAAGCGTCCAAAAAGGCGGGATGTTACAATAACTTGACAAGTGTTGATTTTAGATGATTCTTTCCTTGCTTTGAACTATTGTGTGATAATTTTGAGTCGATATACACTACATACACAAAGATTACTGATGTAAAGGTTTACTACACAAGAATGGTTTGGAAAGCATTTTAAGCTTACTGTATATTAAAAAGTGATTTCCAAAAAATGTACGGTTTGTTTAAAATTCATTTAAAAATCTAAATCTCATATTTTGAATTTCTGAAAGTCCTAAAAATAATTTTGATTTATATATCATATTTTAAGAATATAATACTGGAAAATTTTAAAGTGTTATGGAAATTATAAATTAAATTCAAAATATGATATTTTTTAATTTAATATTTTTAAATAGTGGAAAAATTGATCAAATTCAAGTTTATCATTCTAAAAAAACGTAATAATATATTTGAAGCAATATAAGATGAAATTATATTTCTAAAGTTTAAATTTCAAATTATTTAATTATATTTTGGATTTAAATTGGAATTAAAAGAATAAATCCTATTTAAATAATTCAAATTAATTTTGATTTAAATAATATAAATTTTTATTGATGTGTGCTAGTGTTTATAATGTTATATGAGTTTTTTGTTTATGAATTCCATCATTGCAAGTCATTAACTTTATTTTAGCCTAAATGTTAATATTTGATGTCGTGTTTTATAAGTGCTTTTTCTGTAAACAATGATATAAATTGCAAGTTTATTCTATGATGCATGAACATTACAAATAATACAGCTTATGTGATGGGATATAGCGGCATTTCGAGAATAAATGTCATACGGAATGACGAATGATTTAGAAGTAATAAATTTAACATTAATCATGAAAAATATAGTGTTTTTTCTACAAATGCTAGTATCCATCCCAAAGGCTAACTCATGGGTTATTTTCCGAATCACGATGACCTTGTGCCTCGTCACTATGTCCAAACGATCTATTGGAATGACATATGATGATATTGAAGACGGTCGGAAGCATGGTGCAAACGAAGAGAAATGGTGCAACTATATGGAAAAATTGAAGCAGATTATAGCATGTCTACGATATATCACGCTTTCAGATGCCAAAAGAGTAGATGCAACTTAGTGGTCATGTAAAGTGCACATCACAACTGATCAAAAGTATACGGTGAAAATGACAAGGATTGCTTATCAAGGCAAATAGTCTAGTTATGGTAAATCCACCGATGAGATTTATCAACATGCAATCCTACTGGGATTCATAGAATAAACTATTTAACACTCTTATAAGGTAAAGAAGAAATTCTGAAACCTCGTAAAATGACAGATTTGAATAATGATTCGAATTTATACATCACAAAGAAACTCATAAGTAAAATAAACAGGATATCATATTCTAGATGATTAGAGTTGCTATTATGTATGTTATACTGAATAGTGCTATAACATGTGTATTATCATTGATTTGTGAAAATCGAGATTGGGAAATTTGTATGGTGTAAGTAACCTTATGTGTAACTTTCATGCCCCATAAAACCCGACACAACACATTCGTTTGTTCTTATTGCACTATTTACTCATAGTTAGATATCTAATCTAACTCGAGGTTTCATTTTATGACATCTCATTGAGTCAGACTAAGGTTTTATTCCAAGATGATTTCATTTTCCTGCTTCACAATTATTTCCTATGAATTGAGATTTATGGAGAATGGCATACTGTATATAAGTTCAGAGCTGTAGTTGATTAAGAGCTGCATTGACATGCCCTTTCTACCAACATTAGAGGAACTATTAGATTAATATAGATTAAGAATAACCACGAGATCCATCTAGAGTTAATAGAGTTGTGTTAGTCTGTATGTTGATTCTGCTTTATATAGTTGACTATGGTTGTGCCAGGACATCATGGTTTTGACGCAGTTTGTATATGGTCTTCCAAGTTGATGATGTTATATATATGTTGTGTTTTTGTTTGACATCCAATTGTGTATAAATTTTGATACATATATATATGTGTGTGTGTGTGTGTGTGTATTTTGCTATGTTGCGAGACCTTTATCTATTGTGATCCAGATATGTGATTTGTACAAATTCTTAATCTTGTGTACATTTCTATGTGTCGAGATGAGATACGTGTTATTCCAGATGTATTCACGTATTGAAACGTATCCACGATGACCTAAAGTAGTGTTTACGAGATCACTCCTCCCGAGTCCTTTGATCTGAGCTATCGAATGGTAATTTCACTCGGGTAATATGGTCACTGGAAAGGCGTAACACCCCACCTATATACCTAGACTACCAAAGAATATTACTAGGTAACACTGTCTGATAATATGGAGAATGAGGCGGTATCAGGCTGCCACACACAAATATTCCCTTAGGCTAACATCGGTATATATTTCAAAATCATATACTAGTCACCTATACGTACTCGTTATCGGCACAAAGCTATAAACGTGTGTGTTTCCATGATAAAACAATACACAATATAACACGGTAATTAGAGAACATAGAGTCCTCGACGTAGCGATAACATATAATAAATAATATATACAAGTCCCAATGGGTCAATATAAAAGGATCAATAGTCACTTCCTCTCAAAAACATATACAACATAAATCCAATGCATACAACTCAACAACATCAATATATATGAGGCTATACGAATATATTATGTCCTGAATATCTACTAACAACTAGCCTCCATATCTAAGCCCAATAACCATAAGCCAGTCTAATCGTCCACGAACCTGAAATGTCTTAGACTAACCTGAGTATTACATAAATAACAGTCGCGTCAGATTATGTCTAGAATGTGGATGTTAATATATCACAATAAATGCCATAGTATAATAATGTAAATCACAAGTGGCATATAAATATCACAAAGATACCAACCTATGTCATAAACCATGCACATATATCATCACCCAAATAAATGAACACATTTATCATCTCATCACAAAGCTCATAATCAAAATGGGTGACACAACTACACATCCATACATAGCAACACCCATCCAATCATATCAACAAATAAGTGTCATCAAGTACATCATGGCATGCACTCAACAATGCCTAGATTATCTCTCAGATGATCGTAAAGTATATATACACGGGATCCATCATACTCAATACAAATGAAAATACACAAACAAACCCCCCAACAAACTATACATATAACACGAATATGGCGTACACTCGGCAGTCAAGGTTATTTCTCAAATAGCCATATAAAAGATAAGTACACGGTTTAACTTTTACTCTCAACATCCATAGCTATCCTCGATAGCCATATACTAGACGTATACAGGGTCGCACTAATTCGTGGACACGGTCCGATGAATAACCCAAGTAATCCATAACCACATCTCTAATCATTTAGACTATCATCCTCATGTTAATCAACTTGACACTTAGCCTCGTGAATAATCGTATAGGCACTCAGCCCCTCAATACTCCAATGGACTCTCACCTCATAGATACTTCTCTGGACACTTAGTCCTATAAGTAATAGTGTGGGATTTCAACCTTGTAAATAACTATTTTATCATCAGTAAAATTAGATGTTCGGCTCTCAACCACATACGCAATGATCTTATAAAGAGGAATAAATACGTATCTATAACATCTCATCAATAATCAAATAGATGATTGATAGCTCTCAGCCTATTCCAGGTGCCTTTCACACATGCTTTCTCAGCCTTACTCCTATAGTCTTTGTTACCTTGACGACCATCGTGACCCAATATCCATTATGTGAAAGTCTATACTATGCAATGGTCACAATTTTGCAAATGCCTAAAATGGTAATGGACCATTGGCCTATGTGACATGGGAGTAGTGACATTCAGCCTTAGCTCCTAGCCATACACATCAAAAATGTGTGTCACATATTTGGGGCATGACCCCGCAATCAGGCCACTAGGATGGATACTAGCCTAATTTGGTATACTCCTCACCTAAAATAATAGAAATGCACACTCAATAAATAGACATATTTATGGCTCTCAACCAGCTCCCTCCCAATTTGCAGCACAATATCTATAAAGACCTTAGTAAGAGTGATATCAACTTACAAAAAGTAATCGAATAAATATCAACTCAGGCATCCCATACCACCCGATGTTACATGCTCATTTACTCAATGTTCATAAACTGCACTCGCTTTACACGATAGTACTCTATGTAATAAGTCCAAAGGATAACCGAAGAAATATTGCTAAGAGTCTAATATCAAACGACATTATAACCTCGCTTATTCGATATTCTCATCACACAGAAAATATAAATATAAATAAAACAAAATTTATTTAAAAAAAGAGATTTTTATTTATAAAAATTATATTTATTTATCTTAAATGAATTTATTAATTTATTAGTGGGAATTTAACTTCCCATAATTGTTTTAAGAGGAAAATAAGGATATCAAAACAAAGAATACATTTCTAAATACTTTTTCCATATTTTAAAATCATAAAATTATATATTAGTAAAAAAATTATTTGTAAAATCGCCACTTAATTTTCTATAACTAAGCACTATTTTTTAAATGAATTTATCAACCTCAAAAACCAATTTCAATCTATTTTAGGCTATCAAATATAGTTCAAAATGTTTTCACTCGAAAATAAGTGAAAACTCCTTTAAAATCAATCAATATTATTTAGAAATCATTCAATAATTTTCTTGAATTAAATAGGAAATTAAATTATTATTAGAGCCCAAAAAGAATTTCAAGCTATTTTAAAACACAATTAATTAAATACTTAATATTCATTTAAAATTAAAAAGCTTTGAAAAAATAATTTCATATTTGGAATTCATTGAATTCTTACTTCCAAACCCACTATATAAATTTATAAAGAATATAAATATGTATGTGTTATATATATATGTGTGTGTGTGTGTGTGTGTGTGTGTGTGTGTAACAGAGGTGTTCACAGGCCTGGTGCACGACTGCTTCAGCCCAACCACCGGTTTAGCACTCCCCCTAATGGGAGGTCGACCATTGGTGATGGCTGGGAGCAGTGTAGCTCTAGGCCAGGAGCCAACTCTCCTCCTTGCTCCCCCATTTTATCACTATTAACCCAAAATATGGATTAACTCCCAAAAATTAAATGAAAGCACCAGTTCTATTAGAAGTAACGTAAAAGGAAAAAAAAAGTAAAAGGAGACATAAGAATTTTTATAGCAATTCGACGTAATCTCTGTCCTACATCCACTTTGGTCTTTTTGTTAGTTGTTCTCTCTTTGTATTATAACTAGTTATCTTAGATCTGACCGCAATCAAGTGGATTTTAGGTTTGCAATAGAATTTCTAGGTTGTTTGTGAGTCGTTAGTACTAAGAATTTGTTGATCTAAGTCCTAGACCATCAAATAGTTGTTTTTTAGGTGATTTTAATGGAGGATAGGTTAGAGGTGAAGAAATAACAAAGTCTCCAAGGTCAGAGAATCAAATAGTTATTTTGATGATCAATGCTTGATTTCTTGATTTGCGCGGTAGTTTTAGTTGCTAAATCTTTGAGTCTTGAGATAGGTCGTCTAAAAATCTATGAAATCACTTGGGCATGCATGGAAGAGCCAGAGAATATCTTATGTGAAGTCGGAAAGGCCAGTTGTGAGGCATGATAATTCGGTGCCGAGTAATAGGCATAGGTCGGCGCCAACTTATCCCTTTAGCCTATTTCTGGCTGAAACTTACCTGAGCTATTTCCTTAGTCCATTTGACTGTGCTTGCAAATTTTCTAGTCGTTTCGTTCTAGTTTGAGTCTTCTAAGTCCAGTTGAAATTGATTGGCTAAAAAGTGGGTTAACACTTGCCCTCCAAAGTATGCCATTTGAATGTAAGGCATGCTTTGTTCAAGTTCCAAAAATCGGTCTTTGATAGTTGAGATCTCTAGCTATCCACTTATCCTAATCTTGGTGAATTTTCTGGAAGTATCTTTCCGCATATTTGAGCCATCCTATGTCTGCCCAGAGCTTATCTTCCTTTCTTTGATTGCAAGGAGTTCAAATCCTTTTATCAAGTCATCCAATCAGCTCCGGGGCTTGATCTCGCCAGATCGTTGATATTCAAATCTAGGGTGTGACATCTCTAGATCCGTTATCACCCAATCTAGGGTTTCAATCTCTCTGGATTCTTGCTGAGTCCAATCCACTCGCTCTCCGACAAGAGAACTCAACAACTAAAGCAAGCCAATCCGCTAACTCTTTAGTGAGGGGACTTACTTTTCATAGAAGCCCATCCACTCTCTCTCCGGCAAGGGAGCCTGCACCCTGCACTTCAGTCTTGAATCTTCTATCGGGATTGTAAGCCACTAATATCATACAAGCCCATCTGCTCGCTCTTCGATGAGGGGACTTGCACCTTGCACTCGGTTCTGTCTCTCCAAAAGAACCTATAAGGACGAAACTTAAAAGTGGCTTATTCAATCATCACATTCAATGTGGATTTTTCAAAAATAAAATATTCAAATGATAGAAAAGCAAACTAGTAGAAATCCTAAGCATTCAACCTAAACATCTGAATCAGAGCGTGCATAGGGACAAACCTAGGTCTCGTACACATGTAAGCGACCCGAGGTTATATCGTCCTAAGTAATCATCTCAGGTATCCGACTCAGAGCGTTCCTAGGGACCATTTGAGATCTCAAACACATGTAAGTGACCCGGGGTTATTATTATATTTATTTCTTAATACGAAATTAAAAGTGCAAGAAAAAGAAACAAAATGAAAAGCAGAGTGCTGGAATCGATTCGACTCCCGACCATTCCGATCATGGGATTTCAAGTCTCGAGCCAGATCCCTGGTTGCTCCTTGATACATTGGTTCTAGATGATGGTTTCTTCGGTTGCACCATTGTAGTTTTCCTTACATAATGTTACAGCTAGATGCTTCTAACCAGTTCTTCTATCAGATCAGGAAGGTGTCGAACTCGTTCATTTCTTGTCCATCCAGCTCATGGAAGATGCATAAATTTCCAGATCTTTTCTCTCGATTAGTTGGCTCTCTACTAGCTAGCTTTCGATAGACGAAATTCCCCTTTATGTTCAGATATATCCTCCCCAGGGTCTTAGTTAGATCGATGTTGGAAGAGAATTTCAGCTCCCTTCTTTGTTGTTTCGGTTCCCCGAAGTCATCATCAGTTATCCTTTTTCCTTTGTCTTTTTCGTTTCCTGCTCCAGACAGTCCTCTTTAATCCATAAAATTAATTTCAGCATCCACAACTTCGGCGTCTACCCAATGCAAATGTCTTCCAGCTTCATGGTAGAATTCCACAAGACCCATCAGTGGATCCCATTCTAGTGAAACTTTGAAATCGGTCTTACTCGCAACTCCAAATGTTGTTGCCATTAAGATTATTGATGGGTCCGGCTTGACAGTGGCTGCTATTGCATTGAATCTTGTCAAATCACTTCTCATTGTCTCTCCGGCCTTTGTTTCATGCTTGATAGCGTCGTTACATTCTTCGATCATGAGACATGAACCCTAAACTATCTTAAGAACTTACTACCAAATCGGTTTACATGCTAATGCACTCATTCTCCAACTGCCTAAACCACAACGTCGCCAAGTCCGTCAAGTGCGATCGAAAACACCCCCATTACTTCCTCGGATGCACCTAACACCCCCATTTGTCGGATGTATCCCCAGATGAATCATCGGATTTGATTTTCCGTCGTACATTTCTAATGTCAAAAGCCTGAAATCAGGATGATTTCTCGCACTTTGGATACTTGAAGTGAATGAATTCCCTTTCACAACCTCCAAGCTTTGGCCTAGGGGTCTACCTCTAATTATTCTCTTTATCAATTCAGCAATTCTATTTTCACCATCTAATGATGGTCTTGTTCCAAAACCGATATTATGCCTCCGGCTCCTGTAGGGAATCTCGGAACATATTTTGGCACATAGTCCTCTGGCTGCATGTTAGCATTCTGAACTGCTCCTCTAGTTTCGTTATATCCTCCGTTCCCATGGAGAAGTTCTGGAACATAATCCTCCTATTGTTATGCATTCACATTCTGATTTGTGTTTCTAGCTCAAACATTATCCATTCCCAGCATCCATATAGTCATCCCCTATTGCAGTTTTTTCGGTACCGAGTTGATTTAGGTCGGTACCGAGTTATTCTGTTTGTAGAGGCATTGTTCAAGTTTGCTCCACTTTAACTCTAGATACTCCTGCATTTTTTCATTATCCTTGGTTTTGAATTCCTATAGCTCTGGCTATTTTTGTTGTCCCATCCTTTGGAAGAATCCTTCAAGCATTTCCTATTGTCTAGTTACACTCCATCCTGCATCTTCTTCTCCATTCTCTCCATACCTTCTTTGGTCACGTAGATGGATTATGATAATTTAAGCACCCTTCCTGACTGGCCCCATGCTCTGGTTGACTTTCTCTAGTTGCAGATGTAGTATTAAGCCTTCTCGTCTTCTCTAAATCCCATATTCAAGCTTCAAGTTTTCAAATCTAGCCTTATTCTCAGCGAAAGCACCAATGTTAAACCAGAAAATGGATTAACACCCAGAAATCAAATGAAATCCCCAGTTCTATTAAAACCAAAGGAAAAAAACAGAAAAAGTAAAAGGAGACATAAGATTTTTTGTAGTGGTTCGACGTAATCTCCGGCCAATGTCCACTTCAATCTTTTATTAGTTGTTCGCTCTGGATTACAACTAGTTATTTAAGATCTGACCATAATCAAGTGGATCTCAGATTTACAATAGAGTTTCTAGGTTTTTTACAAATCTCTAATTCTAAGAATTTGCTGATCTAAGTCCTAAAATCGCAAATAGATTTTTCTTAGGTGAATTTAATGGAGGAGTGGTTGGAGGTGAAGAAATAACCGAGTCTCCATGGTCACATGATCCAAATCCATTTTGGTTGCTCTATAGCTTGTATTTTAAGATAAAATAGGCACGATGGGTCGGCGCACTTGTAGTGAAGCCCGGATGTCAGCCTGAAGTAATGTGAAAATTCGTAGGGTCCCACAAGCTATAGTTATAACTCAGTACCAAGTTATCACCATAACGCGGTACTGAGTTATCACCTTAGTGGGAAACTCCCCCAATTCTTTTACATCACGCTTCTTGCTTCATTTTGGGATGCCCTTTGTGTATTCGTAGATCAATTCAATGATGATTTACTGTAATGTTTGTTGCATATAAGAGAAGCATAGAGCAAGAATCAAACACTTAACAATCCAAATAACACATTTTAGACAATAGATTTTGTAAGTGAAGACCGCTCACTTTAGGTCTTAGCAACCAAGATCTTTAATTGAACTTCATAGCTCTACCATTCATCATCTTCACCATTTGTTGTAATTAACACTTAACTCTATACTTCCTCAAAATATAACTTTGATTTCTCCTATTAGTGTAGATTATTGTTGAGAAGGACACATCCAAGATTCACTAATTTTGGGATTTTATTTGAACTATTATGATTTTTTAAAATGAAGCTAGGGTTGGAATTTTGGTATATGATAATGAAAAAATGAGGTAATGAGCTTCAGATGATGGTTTGAAACAAATTAATGAAGTTTATTGACTTCTCAACAAGGTTGAAGTGGAGAAAATATCTTAACTCCTCTTTTTTTAATTTAGCTAAATGGCTTTATTATAAAACATTTCTTTACTTATTCTCTTATCCTTTCCTTTATAAATTAATTTTTTTATTTGTTCAAAATAATTCAAAATCCAAAACGAAAATCATATTTTCTTCCTACCAGTGTTTGGACAACATTGTATATTTTTATTAAAATTATTTTCCCGTTATTTCCTTACTATTAAATAATTTTCTCGTGATTACATTATTAAGCCCATTTATAAATAAATTCTTAATTCCACTCATAAATGGAGTAATATTGATCTCTAATGAAAATAAATTTCTAAGCCATTTATTTTACAAATTTAACTTTACAAAAATAATTGAACTGTTTTTAATTTATTTTAAAAATCATTTCAGTTTATAAATATCAATTTAACTTCAAAATAATCAAAATTACTACTTATTAATAATTCATAACTTTGAAAATATCAACACCAGAATAATTTATTTAACAACCATTTTAAAAAAAATTCTCCCTATATAAATAAATATCAAAAATTTAATCATCTTTTCGCCGAATTTCAACAATAAATATTTTATCATCAAAATTATCTACCTCGTAAAATATTACATCATTCAAATCCTAAATAAATTTCCATTTCACCAAATTATCATAAATTTCCAACATTATAATTTAATTTCCAATTATTCAAATATTATCATTCAAACTTATTTAATTCATTAAATCCTTATTATTAATTTTAATTAATTACTTTTCAACATTGGATTGTTATAGACCCCCTTAAAAAATTGCAGCCTCGAATTTCCTCTTATGGAAGATCCATAATAAGCTAATACTTCTAGCTTTACCATATCCATCTACAATGTAAACAAACATGCAACTGTTAAAGAATCACAACGTACCAACAAAGCTCATTGAATACAACAGCAATCATTAGACCCTTCGCTGGCTTCCCATAAACAATGAATTATCATCTCATGGCCATCGCTTATGATCATGGGCTATGAACTAGAGCAAACTTATTTTGAGAATTCCAAAGTATTTACAACCAAAATACACTTTAGATGTCGAAATTTCTTGGAAAACTTCAAAGCAGTCTCTATGGTACGAAGTGTATTTCCAAAATTCACAACACAAAAAAATCATTATACAAACATATCTTATATAAATCCATACCATTCCTTTAAAAATGAACAACATTATAATTAAAGAATCCCTTAATTAACTTCAATGTGTAAAAATATATAGCTATTTATTACTTTTCGAAGATGAAGGTGTAAAAATCCATAAACCCTCTTCTTCTTTTCTTTTCAAAAAATTTCTAATGCATATATAATTTACATGGGACACCAAGTATATTCAATAATCTCAAAATTTACAATTCTCAAAAACTTTAATATTATGTAAATTGATCCTCCCATTACATTACATTTTCAAGGAAAAAATCTCAAAACTTTACAAAACACTGGAAGTAAAAGTCTTCTCTTCAACCTAGAATTTTTACTAAAGATATACTTTTGCATAAAACAATATTTTAACACTTGAAAACTTCACAATTTCAGAAGTATTAATACAAAAGTTGTCCTTGACCAATGAAATATTACTAAAGGTCCTATCCAAAACTTTTGATTCCATTCAAATCAACTTCTTACTTTGAAAATCTTCAAACTTAGTAAAATCACCTTATACCAAAGTTGTTTAATTTCAAATCCACTTCCTGAAAATCAAAATTTAAAATGCCTAGGATTAAAACAAAATGAGTTTCCTTACCCTCATTCTTAATCCCAAAACTTCCTATTAAATATAACTTTCTATCAAAAACAACTTCAAAATGCTATCTTTTTTTCAAAACACTTTATCTTAGAAAATTTGTTACCATTTTTTCTAAAGTATTAAATTTATTTCAAATAATTTCATAAACCAACCATAATATAATACTTTAATTAAAAAATCCAATTTCTCAAAAATATCCAAAACATTCCTTTAATTCAAAAACTTAATTTTTCACAAATCAAATTTATACACCTCTTTAATAAGAAATTATTATCAATGCAAGCCAATAAATAATATAAATGTTTCTAAACCTCATTTCACATAAACTACATCCGTTCATCGATTTAATGAAAAATATTTATTAATACTTGCAAATACTATAATACATAATTCCTTTGAATGATTCTTTACAATCTCAAAACCAAATTTCACAAAATTAGGTTTTCCTATTTATAAATAAATACTTTAAAATATTTACCCTCAATAATAATATATACAATTATTCAGTATTTCTTCTTGAAAACTTCCCTATGTAAAGTATTTGTTATTCATATAGATAACTTTTCTATAGTTGGTATAATTATTAAGATATATGAATTTCATGCTCATTTCAAAAATTTATTTTTGATTAAAAACTTTGGTATATCCACTTTTTATATCACAACACACCAAATATATGCATATCCATAGTATTCAAGCAAGTCACAACAACATGTCATACACCAAAGACACATCATATTTCCAATTCACAAATAATTAAAAATATAACGATGTTTCCTTGCCATGGAATCCTAGTGACACACTTTGATGATTGGCTATAATGCTGACCATATAATCAATAAAATCTCCATTAACCATTAATGCTCTATCGCCACAACCAACGATTCAAATATCCAAACTTGTGAAAATAATTTTATTATTCTAGAAACAATTCATTTCTCCAACCAAATTAATATTATATATATATATATATAAACACACAAACACACACGCACTCATTATTATCATATAGTATACTTCCATATTAAAACATTTACTAAGATATTATTTCGAAATAATACTTTACTGTATAGTATATATTCTTACACCAAAATGCTTTATGTCCGTTTCCAAAATATCATATGATACTTTTCTCAAAATTTATCTCAAAATTCTTCTTTAAAATAATATTTTTCTTTGAAAACTCTTTTCTCAAAAGTATTACATATACTTTTCCTCAAATTATCAACTTCCTATGTAATAACATTCAACTTCACTCAAAACATTATTTCCTTCCCACATGATTATTTACAACACTTTCAAAATAGTAATTCTAAATTTTCTAAAGAATTATATTCATTTGAAAATATTCTTCAAAACATTCTTCATACCAAAATATCATAAATAAAATCCCTCAAAGTATTATTTACAAAACATTAGTCACTACAGCAGAGTAGGCTTTTCGTAGCATTTGAAAAACTCAATAAAATCATTTCGTAGTGTTTCGAAGATCGTTGTCTAAGGACAAGCTGTAATAGATCAAGACTATATAACAAGACAGTCCAAAATGCTGCGAAAATCCCTTATTACTGCGTTTTTATCGATGTCATGCTAGTCTTCTTTTGCAGCATTTTATATATTGTTATATTATATTATTTACAGCGTTCAATTTCCGTTATGTATTATTTTCTATAGATTCCTATATATGTGTTAATTTTTTAACATCATTTTCTAATTGTTGTTGTATATCTATTACAGTGTTTTAATGTTTATGGCAGTATTTTCATCGATGTCATATTCACGATTTTTACAATGCTCCTATATTTTTCTATTTTTAAAATGGTGTCGTATACTTATTACAACATTTTAAAATGATTATAGCAGTGTTTCTTCAATGTTATCCTAATATTTTTGTAGCGTTTGCAAAATGCTATTTACTCTGCATAAATTATTTAATCAACAAATCAATTATAACGGCCATAAAAAATTTCTATTCAAAGTTATATTACTCTATTAGAAACACTTATAGACAAAATCTAATAACTTAAATGCGTTATTAGTAAGCATAATCAAAGCTACACCAATTTCATGAACAAATAGTCAACTGTCATGCATTAAATAGGCAATGTATTAAGCATAAATGATAGCAAAATAAAATATTACAAAAAGAGAAAAACACGAATCATGGAAAATCTGAGCTAGTCTTCTTCAAAATTCTAATATCCTATAAGAAAAAAAGCGATTAAAACAATATGAAAAAACAATTAGAACACTGTCTATGAAAAAAATTATGAAAATAATTCAAATTAACTGGACAAATTGTCCCGTTTTGCACTGGGATGGTGCAATTGCACTGTCCAAGTGCAAACCGGGATAGTTTGTTCCAGTTCAGGTTAAGAAAACCAAGTCAAATTGTCCCAGTTTACATTGTCCTAGTGCAAATCGGGACAGTTTGTTCCAGTTCAAGTTGAACAAACTTAGACAAATTGCCTCGGTTTGCATTAGGACAGTGCAAATGCACACTATCATGGTGCAACGTATCATGGTAGCACAAACTATCCACTCTTGATAGTAGTGAAAATCAAGGTTCAACTAGCTGCTTGCAATATACTTTGGAAGTTTATTATTTTGGCATTACTCAATAATAATAGCATAACGTAAATTGTTCTTTAGAAGTTTGATGGCTTTTGTAATGTGCTTGACAGTTTTATTATGGAATTTTCGCATACTACTCATTACCATAAGCTAATCCTGGCAGATTAGTATAAGAAAATGGAAACACAAATTATGTAGTTATATCTTCATCATAATTTCGAATAATTGAAGTTGATTTTCTAATTAGTGAAAGAGACATATAGCTGTAAGCAAAGAAAACATAATGTGAACTGTAAAAACAATATCCTAATGGTTCAAGACCATCGTTAACATCAAGATAGAGTTGTCAAAGTGAAAATGCATATAGATAGTGCAAAGATGATTAAGAGCTTCATACCAAAAACATGAGTAGGCTCTTTGCATTATATTCATGGTAGGTTTTTGCACTAAATAAATTTCATACAACATCATCATATAATGAGGAAAGCAAATCAAATCTCCCAGTTCAAATAATGAACAAAAACACACCAATAGTTCAGAAGGCATTAGAAAAAAGATGGCAAATATGTTGGGCAAACCTTAGTATTAAAGAAAATTATTGCAAGATCATTTAATTATCTATTAGATCAATATTTTTTCCTTAAATCATGGTATTATTATAGATGAATATGGAATTCATTTGTTTAATTACTTATGATTTTTTTTCCAAATAAACAATCAATATAGGTCCCTATGGTGATTTTTACCAAAATATGGTCACATCTTGGTGTCATGCACTCGTGTTGATGGTACCACCTTTGATCATGTAGCTTATACATGATATTTGCATTATTATCGTAAACTAGCATGGTAGTTCCAGTAAATAACTTGTTCTAGCGCTACTCATCTAGATACTGAAAGTAGAATTAAGGCGTGCTCCTAAATGTCAACTTGTCATAATAAAAACACAATGCCATCCCAAGAAGAGAAGTGATATAAGCAATAGTATAGACAAGTAGACCTTCTTTCCCAATAGCAAGTCCACCTCCTACAGAGCCAATGCTTCCAAATATCTTATCAATAGAAAGCAATAACTATGAAATAATTTTGTAAACTAAAGTATCTCGGTATATATCATACAAAGATTGTCTTCATGTACTCTCCAATCACGTTCTAAATAGAAGAATCTCACGTCTTTCAACTCATGTACCTACATCAGAAATTAAATAGCATTATATCAAAGATATGAATAAATAAGTTGTTGAAAAATATGATACAATATTAGGTCTTGTTGTTTTTTTTAGTCCCACATCACAGGACAAGTTCAATCCCAAGTTTCAAAGTCTATATTTAAAGGCGCCTATATAATAGAAATAACCAGTAGCAACCGTCGTAATCATCTCCCTCGAATTATTAATAAAAATTCTTCACCCCTAAGTGGACGTACACTATTATATTGATAGTGGAACCACTTTAAAACTTTTGGTGTGCTTCCCTTTCATTTATAATTAATTGGTAATTTTCACTTTTTCTTTAAAGGAGAATAACCCCAATAATTTTATTTGCTTGTTTCGCCATTCTATATTTGATCACATTGTTTCGCATCTGTGTTGTAGGGTAATATCACCATGGAAGGATAGACCCTAAAAATTTAGTATCGAAGCATCTAGGTTGATATATAGAAGGTGTAAGGAAGTATGAAGACAGAGCTACCCTTGTTGTAACCAGACCTTATGTCAGAGGTTCTTATATTGCACCTGGATTGCAGTTGGCAATAGAAAAGTTGAATGTGGATAAAGACTTCAAGAAGTGGCAGAGGAGGACGAAGGCTATTCTTAAAAGGATATGGTTCATCAGGTAGTTCTTGACAGTGAGGAGTTACCAGTTGAAGTTTCTTCCATGGAGAAGAAGAAGATGGAAGAATGGGCATTTACTACTCTATAGCAAGCCTTGGAAGGAAATGTTATCTCATAAATTAGCATGGAAACCACTGCTAAAGGAATTTAGAACAAGTTGTAAAAATTATCTGAAGAAATCACTCACCAACCATTTGATACTACTAAAGAGGTTTTTCACCATAAAGATGAAAGAGGGTGCTTAAGTAAATGCACATCTTAGTTTCTTCGATGATCCTATAGTGGAGATGAAGACTGTGGATTTGAAGATGGATGAAGAGCATAAGGCGATGGTTCTTTTGTGTTTCCTTTCAGAGCAGTACATAGGTTTCGCTAACAGTCCAATTTATAGAAGAGACATTTTGACTATAGATGATGTGAAGTCGGGTCTTCTACCTAAAGACTTGAGGGATCAGATAAAGGAGATGAGTGAAGGAAGAAAAGGGAGTAGTAGTCAGGGCTTATTTGTTGAGAAAGGAACAATGAGAAGAAGAGCTGGAATCCTAGGGGTCATTCCAAGTATAGGAAGCCTAGAAATGGTTAGAGAAGAAAGTCTAGAGATGGAAAGTACCACTATTGCAAGAAACCAGGCCATTAGAAGAGAGACCGTCTAGATTTGAAGAAGAAGGCTGACCAAGATTCTTCATCAATTACGGTGGAGAAGACTATATCTAACGATGTGTTGACTGCAGCAGTATATGATGTATTGGACCAGTGGGTGCTTGACTCAGGGATGTCGGTCCATATGACACCATACAAGCATTATTTCAGCTCATTTGTTGGAAAAGAGGGAAGTTTAATCCTTATAGGAAATGATGCTAGTTATTGAGCCATAGCAGAGGGTACAATTCAGATCAAGATGTTTGATGGAGCGATTCACACTTTAGCAGGTGTTCGCTATGTTCCAGGCCTTCAAAAGTCATTGATATCTTTAGGGCAGTTGGCATCCATAGAATGCAAGGTGACTATAGAGAAGGATGGTTTAAATGTTTCTAGGGGTGCACTTGTTTTGATGAAGGGAGATGTGTTTCGAAATCTATATCTGTTGAAAGGAACCACAGTTCTTGGACGATCCTGTGTTGGAGTGAATAGTTCTCGTACTTTGTATGCAACTAGACTTTAGCATCTAAGATTGGATCATATTTCCGAGAAGGTATTAGAGTTTCTTAACTATCAAAAGATGATCAAAGGAGGAAGCTTCGACAAGTTGGAATTTTGCTAGGAGTGTGTACTGGGAAAGCGGACGAAGGAGTGTGTACTAGGAAAGCAGATAAAGGTACCTTTAGGGGTTGGACTTCAGATCGAAGAGAGTGCTTAATTATGTGCATACAGATGTTTGAGCACCAGTCGCTACTACTTCCATTAGGGGAGCAAAGTATTTTATTTCCTTTATTAATGACTTCTGTTGAAAAGTTGGGGTGTATGTGATGAAGGCCAAATCAAGAAGTTTTGAGAAATTTAAAGCTTGGAAAGCGCTAGTTGAGAACCAATCTAGTTGTAAGTTGAAGGTGCTTAGATATGATAATGGCAGTAAATTGTTTCTAAAGAGTTCCTCAATTTTGTAAGCAGCATCATATACAGAGATATTTCATTACATCAGGAGATCCGTAATCCAATGAAGTTGCTGAGAGGATGGATCAAATTTTACTTAAGAAGGCACGTTGTTTGAGATTGACAGCGGGCTTGTCTAGAGGCTTTTGGGCTGAAGCTTTACCAACTGCAGTGCATATTATAAATCTAATTCCATGATCAACCATCGATGGGAAGATTCCAGAGGAGAAATGAAGGGGTAAAGCAGTGTATCTTGGTTACTTTTGTATTTTCGGTTGTCCTATGTATATTCACCATACAGGTAGTGATAAGTTGGAAGCTAGAGCAAAAAAGGGCATATTTATGGGATGCACTAATGGTATCAAAGAGTGTTGCATTTGGAAATCTATTGATAGAAATATTGTGCGTTCTAAACATGTAATGTTTGGTGAGACTGCAATGTTCAATCCTAAGGAGGAGTTACCTACTACATCAGATGAGTCTAATAGCCTAGGGAGTTGGAAGAGGTTCTTATATTTTAGCCTAATAATAGAGTTGTTGTTGTGAGAGATGTAGATGCAGTTTATGAGACATCACAGAATAGTCCATAGGTTCCTTCTAGTAGTGTGGGTGATGTGCATGAGACTAGAGGAAGTTTAGTTCAAGGTGGAGCTAAAAGGAGTTTAGGCGAAGTTGTACCTATTCAGACTAGTCATAGGATAATTAGGCCGCTCGAGAGGTATGGTAATTGGCAGTATGCAAACCGTCGCCTTGGTGATTAGTTTGATTATGCCTTACATATGGTTCATAATGAGTCATTTAAACTTGAAGAAGCTATGAAGTCTAGTGATAGCTTGAAATGGATATGTTTTATGGAAGAGGAGTTCGAATTGTTGAGGAAGAAAAAGACTTGGGATTTGGTACCACCTCCTCAAGGAAGCCGAGCCATAGGTTGCAAATGGGTATTCAAGGTGAAGGATGATGGGAGATACAAGGCTAGATTAGTTTCTAAAGGGTTTTCCAAGATAAAAGGAGTGGAGTATGATGAGACATTTTCTCTTGTAGTAAGGCATACCTCCATTCGCATTTTGCTTGTTATTTTTGCTACTCATGACTTGGAGTTAGAGCAACTTGACGTAAAGACCGCTTTCTTACATTGTGACTTGGTGAAGACCATTTACATGAAGCAACGATAAGAATTTGTTGTGAGTGGGAAAGATAAGTGGGTTAGCAAGTTGAAAAAGTCACTTTATGGCTCAAGCAGTCGCCTAAACAATGGTACAAGAGATTTGACTCTTTTATGCCTTCACTTAGTTTTGATGTAGTATAAAAAACGCTTGTGTTTACTTCAAGCATTTAGAGAGTGCCGTTAGGTGTATTTACTCTTGTATGTGGAAGACATGTTGGTTGCTTCCAAGGATAAAGCTAAAATTGATAGTTTAAAGATGAAGCTAAAAGCAGAATTCGAGATGAAAGACCTTGGGGAAGCAAGGAAAATTTTGGGTATGAAAATCCAAAAGGATAGAAAGTTAGGACTTTTGAGGCTCACTCAAAAGGAGTATGTTAGGAAGGTGCTTGCTCGGTTTAGCATGGAAGGAGCAAAGGCAATTAGTACACCCATTCCTTTGCACATACGGCTTTCTAATAAAGGCTCTCCGATCTCGGAGAAGGACAAAACTTACATGGAGAAAGTGCCATATGCGAGTGCAGTTGGTAGTTTGATATATGTTATGGTTTGCACTAGAACTGACATTACACAGGTTGTTGGATTGGTTAGTAGATAAATGGAAAATCCAGGAAAGATGTATTAGGAGGCAGTAAAGTATATTTTTAGATATCTTAGAGGAACTTTAGACCATGGGCTTGTTTTTGGAGGCAAAGAATGAGATTTCAACTGGTAGTATTTCACGATTCTGAATATGCCTGTGATAGAGATCGAAGTAAGTCAACCTTAGGTTACGTATTCACTTTTGGAGGGACATCTATTAGTTGGAAAGCGAGGTTACAGACAATTGTTGCTTTGTCTACTACAGAGGCAGAGCTTATAACTACAATTGAAGTGGCTAAGGAGGCATTGTATTTAAGGTGGTTGATGTGTGATTTGTGCTTCATATATGATGGAGTAGAAGTGAATTATGACAATTAAAGTCCAATTCACTTAGTTGAAAATTTGGCTTTCAGCTCAAGAATGAAGCACATAGAGGTGGGAGAATCATTTCTTGTCTCAATGAATGAAGAGAAACTAATTCGTCTTCAGAAGGTTTACATAGAAGAGAATGCAGCAGACATGTTCATCAAGTCTATACCTGTTGCAAAGTTCGAGAATTGCTCGAACTTGATCCACTTATCAAGGTGCTAGGTGCTACAAGGTGGCACGCGGGAGAGAGAATTAGTAGATGGAGACTTTGTTTTCATTGAGAAGATTAATAGATCCTATATGAGAAGGATATGTTTAAACATTCAGTTGGAGGGCTGTAGCGTTGCCAGAGTTCGTTGAAAAGTGTAAGGGTGATGGCATTACCGAAGCTCATTGGGTACGTATCCACTATGCTAGATATTGCTTAGAGTATGAAAGTGTAGGTGGAGTTAGATGTCTTTGTTTATATATATATATATACACATATATATATATACATATATATATTGTATTAAGGTGGAGCGTTGAAAAATGTGATATAATATTAAGTTTTGTTGTTTTGTTTAGTTCCACATCGTAGGATAAGTTCAATCCCAAGTTCAAAGCCTATACTTAAAGGAGCCTATGTAATATAAATAACTTGTACCAATCTCAGTAATCTTCTCTCTCAAATTATTAATAAAAAAATTCTCTCCTTAGTAGACTTACACTATCATATTGATAGTGGAACCACTTTAAAAAACTTGGTGTGCTTCTCTTTCATTTATAATTAATTAGTAACTGTCATCTATTCTTTAAAAGAGAAAACCCTAATAATTTTATTTAATTGTTTCGCCATTCTATATTTAATCCTATTGTTTTGGATCTGTGTTGTTGGCTAATATCACCTTGGAAGGATAGACCTCAACACAACTGTGCTTTCTGAAAAAAGTACATATGATATAAATTGCCTTTAATCTTTGGAATACCCGAGCCTGATGCTGTTGGTACAAATTCTGTGATGATATATATTGACGAAAACACCAAAGCCAAAGTGAATAAGGTGAAAATCAAGAAACTCGCAACGTAGGAGTGTTAGGATAATTGAAAAGCTTACAACATATTTCCAACCGGTTTTCAACGGAAAGATTAATGAAAACTGCAGCTGCTTCTGTTCCTAAAAGAAAAAGGTAAATAATGTAATAATTTGATACATACCATTGTTCTATAATTGTATTATTTGTTTGAAAGAATAGAAAATGATCACTCCAGTTGATCTACTCTAAATATAAGAATATTAAGAGAGCAACAATGTAAGATCATATTATGTACAATAAATGTTAAAATTCAAGGCTATAAAAACCAGCTATATTGAAACTGAATTAAGGAAGAAACATGACTAGAGAGCAAAGCACCATCTCCTATTCAAATAAAATCTCTATGGATTTGGTGAAAGTGACTGTGCTATAGGATCAAGTAATATGGAATATAATAAATAACTAGTGTGGAAATAATAGTAGTAAAGTAAAATGACACCAAGAATTTTTATACTGGTTTGAACTCCCATTTTACGTCTAGTCCCAGAATCCTTCTAGAATTAAATCTAGCAACCCTCGCTTAATCTAGAGGAACAGGTATTACACCATCTGAGCAACCGAACAGGACTTGACCGCTTGAGCAACAAAACAGGACTTGACCGCCTGAGTAACCGAATGAGACTTTCTTACAAACTAGATTGACTTGACTTTATGTGTTCTGAATAACAAAGATTTGTCACTTGTAGTTACCCTTCCTATAATCTTTTTCTCAAGAATGATGTGTATAATTGTGTGTGTATGAAGAATAGGAAGATTAGTATTGCTTGAAGAATATGGAAATGGAATCGTAAGCAATGATTGTATAGAGATTTGTAAATAATAGAATCAAGAATGCAATGCTCGTTAGAACAAGAGAGAATAAAAAATTAAGTGATTTGAACATTGAAACTAGAGTGCTTTTATTGTATACGATGAGTTACAATATCTGGAAATGGATGCAACATTTAAGAATGAAAACAACTTTTGGATCAATGGAAGTGTCCGTTCAAATAATATGGCTGTCGCAGGATTCAGTCGACTAAACATGCTTGGTCATTCGACTGAATTCAAAAGGTGCACAAAATTCATGCACAGACTTAGTCGAATGGTCCGTATTATAAATTTTACTATATATACCGACTCAGTCGACTAGAAATACTTGGTCAGTCGACTGAGTACTGCTTTTGAGTGCAATGAAATGTATATGTGTACATTTGAAGTTGATTAAGAAAACGAATGCAAGTTTTGATTGAATTTGTGAGTGATGAACCTTGAGGAAATATTTTAAGAAAGCACTAACTAGACTCTATATATACACTTACTGACTCTTGCTAAACTATATAACTATACGAACCAAATTTTGAGTCGATGAGTCCGGATGTTGTCGTAGTCATAGATTCATGAATTGTTGTGTCTTGTCAACAATCAAAACCTGTGATCCAACATTATCCCCCTTTTTGATGATGACAACTCCATTTGATACGAACGAATCTTTGACAAGCTTTGTTGATCCCTCCCCTTGAATATATTTCTACAACTGTACTACAGTTTTCTCCCCTTGAATCTATGCTATATATTTCTGTAAATAATTAATCTTTTCTCCCCCTTTGTCATCAATAAAAAGGAGAGTTCTTAAAGCAGATAATATAGCTTATAACAATATCAATGATAAATCGGTGTCCAATATCCATTTTCTTCTCTTTTTAGGTGGTACCTGCAAAAAATATAGAATGAACATTGGTACCCACCTTTTTTATTTGGGTCCTAAGAGTTAGGTTTTAGGAAGCTAAACCAAGAGGGTTCAGAAGTCCTTTTAAAAAAAATCTTTATTTTATGAATAGTTTTTGTAAAGGATTTTACATACTTATCTCTAATCAAAAAATTATTTGCTTTAGGAACTCAAATCATAATTGATTTAGAAAATTTTGGAACATTTGAACTAGGTTTTTCAATTTTATTATTATTCCTTTTATATGTAGAATTCTTTTTCTTTGGAGTAACTTTAGAAGATTGCTTATATCCTAGTCCTCTTTTATTTGAAGCAATTTTAGAATTTTCTATAATTTTAGAAAGATTTTATCTGCCGTTATTAAAATTAGAGACATTTTTAGTAATATCATCTAACTTTGTTTTAAGGCTAGAGTTAACTAATTCTAAAATCTTGACATTTGCTTTAAGATCATGATTTTCACTTAATAGAGTATCATTTTTTTTCTATCTCTGGACTTAGCATAGAGAGTTGAAATGTCATATTAGAACAAGATTCTTCAGTAATCTCAAGTTCTTCTTCTAAGATTTATTCCCATCTCTTAGCATATCTACTTCAATTTCAGTTCTATTCAGTTTTTCAAGGGATTCTTTATATTTTCTTTTGATGTCTTTTAGCTTATCAAGTAATTCTGAATTTATTTCTAATAGACTATCAAAAGTTAGATCACTCACCTCATCTTTTATGGCCATAAAACATACGTTGGCTTGTTCTATATCACTGTCAAAAAGTCAGTATCTGATGATGAAGATGATTCTGAATCGTCCCAAGTGACAGAGAAAGCTTTCCTATTGAATCTGTCTTTCTTGTGCTTATGTTTATCCTTCTTTTTCTCAGGACAGTCTTTCTTGATGTGGTCTCTCTTGTGACATTCAAAACATTCTAGAGCAGATGATGATGGTTTGTTGGTGTTGTTATTGTTGTTGGAGGTGTTCTTGTTATTTTTGAATTTGTTGCTCTTTCTAAATTTCAATTTTTTTTTAAATTCTTAGCAATGAACGCCATATCTTCTTCGTTTGAACCTAATTCATCCTTTTCTTCCTGGAATGCTATATTCTTCTTATCTTGAGCCTGTACTCATTTTTTCGGGAGATTAACTTCATAATACATTATATTTCCTATTAACTCCTCCGTTTTTATGGTTGAAATGTCGTTACCTTCTTTGATTGCTAAAAATTTTCGTTCCCACTCATCCGTTAGGGAGTTGAGGATTTTTGAAACAATATCAAAATCTACATAAATTTATCCTAATGCAATCAAAGAATGACATATATCTTGAAATCTAGAGTACATTTCATTTCTGGTCTCATCTTGCTTCATTTTGAAATTTTGAAACTGATTTTTGAGCACAGAAATTTTACTCTGCTTGACTTTGTTAGCACCCCCATGTGTAACTTTAAGTGTACGACAAATTTCATGATTAGTTTTACATATGCTTATTGTATTAAACTCATTTTTATTTAGTGAACAATATAACATATTCATAGCTTTAGCATTTGCAGTAGCGTCTAATTTTTTTGTGTTAGACCATGCTGAATATTGAGTAGTAGACATAGTATATTCAGATTGCATAATGTGCCAGGTTTCATAACTACTTGCTTGTATATAGATTCTCATTCTAGTAGCCAAATAGTTATAGTTCTTTCCATTAAACAGACGTGGTCGTGTAGTACATTGACCTTTTAGAAAGGTAGTGTTAGTTACAGTGCTGGTGTTGTTTTCCATATTTAAAAAATCAGATAACAATGTTACGGTTAAATGATGACCAAGCTTTGATACCAAACGAAAGTGGCTATGCTATAGGATCAAGTAATATGGAATGTAAAAATAAATCGTGCGAAAAATAATAGCAGTAAAGTAAAATGACACCAAGAATTTTTATACAGGTTCGATCTCTTGTTCTACGTCTAGTCCCAGAATTCTTCTGGAATTAAAGCTAGCAACCCACACTTAACCCGGAGGAATAGGTATTACACCGCCAGAGCGATCGAACAGGACTTGACCGTATGAGCATCAGAACATGACTTGACCGCCTGAGCAACCAAACAAGACTTTCTTATAAATTGGATTAACTTTGTATGTTCTGAATAACATGGATTTTTCATTTGTAATACACCATTCCTATAATCTTTTCCTCAAGAATGATGTGTATAATTGTGTGTATGAAGAATAGGAAGATTAGTATTGCTTGAAGAATATGGGAATGGAATTGTAAACAATCATTGTTTAGAGATTTGTAAATAATAGAATCAAGAATGCAATGCTCGTTAGATTAAGGGAGAATAGAAAATTAGGTGATTTGAACATTGAAACTAGAGTGCTTTTATAGTATATGATGAGTTATAATCTCTGGAAATGGATGCAACACTTCAGAAAGAAGACAAATTTTGGATAATGGAAGTATCCATTCAAGAATGTGACCGTTGTAGGATTCAGTCGACTAAACATGCTTGGTCAGTCGACTGAATTCAAAAGGTGCACAAAATTCATGCACAGACTTAGTCGACAAACCAGGTGTGTTCAATCGACCGGTCCATATTATAAATTTAACTTTATATACTAACTCGGTCATCGAGTACTGCTTTTAGTGCAATGAAATATATGTGTATGCATTTGAAGTTGATTAAAAAACGAATGCAAGTTTTAATTGAATTTGTGAGTGATGAGCCTTGAGGAAAGATTTTAACAAAGCACTAACTAGACTCTATATATATAGACTTATTGATCTTGCTAAATTATATAACTACACGAACCAAATTTCGAGTCGATGAGTCCGGATGTTGTCGTAATCGTAGATTCATGAATTCTTGTGTCCTGTCAGCAATCAAAACCTATGATCCAATAGAAAGTAAAATATGCATGAACATAATAGGACTCAACCATAAGTTTGTGTATATCTTCATCATGCAAATGACATGTAGAAAATTGCATGTCGCAATAGACAAAGCATTTCGAAAAAAAATTCTCCACTAAATATTTGCAATATAAATTTAATAATATTTCGTTAACGTATACGAATCCAAAAATGTTCACATAAGGATATCAAGAGTTGAGTTGATCTGCTCTTTATTTAGATTTTGGCCCATTAAAAAAAATTCCTCATTTATGTTGTGTACATTTAGCAAGGTGACTTGAGACATAATTACAAAATCTCACTATTGACACTTCTCTCTCTTTCTCCTCTTATCTTCGGTATATCGAAAATATTGGATGAGTATAATTACATACACTAGCTCTTATTTAGCTAGCCAGCGTTAGTTACACCATCTTATATGTAGCAAATAGACACAGTTATGATAATGCATTTTTTGATACTATGTTGCATGGTATAGTATTTAAAGGTATATGCATACATGTTTAGTTCTAATTTGGACTAAAAAAAAGAAAATCAACATGTTGTATGTATTAACTTATGCATACCAATAAAAAAAATGGATAGGTATATCAAGTGAGTTGAATGGATGGTATAATTGGACTTCGTTTATAGTTCAGTTTTTATTTTCCATTTTGTTTCGCTGATTGCGTGAATGCACCATGCATTATAGAATTAACATACTATATCAAACATAACACCCGTGCATGCTGACGTAAATTACAAAAATATCGTTCTATACATTATAAGTAGACTATAATGATACCATGAAATGATGCAAAAAACGATCTGATGTGTGTTATGAAGTGGAATCTTAACAACAAATGATTTCATATAATCTTATTGTACCTCGATCCGAATCTTTAGTGTCTTTGTGGTTGAGTCGCGGACCAGTTCACTCTCTTTAAGATGTTTCACTGCTGTGATGAAATCGTGCAAGGCAGTCTCTGATGCAGTGTTGCCTCTAGGATAAAACAGCCCTAGATCAATATCAACAGCCATTTGCACAAAGACTGGTGAGCGGATAGCACCTAAAAATTTATTGCTCAGATGTACGAAAGTTTTAGGCAGAAGAAGGAGAGAACTTAGTTTTGAAACTGATAAAAGTTCTGTCAAATAGCTAGGTTTGTTTAGAAAAAAAAATATGAGTAGAAAATGGGAAGGAGTCATGAGAAAATACTAGATTTGAGTTTACTAGGTCTTATTACCAAGTCAAAGTCGGTTTGAAGATATACTCCCAAAAAATAAGGAGCTCTACATCGCATTAGCCAAGCCAACCCCGGCCCGGCCCGGGTTGAGTTGAGTCGGTTGGTCGATGCATGCGCACATGCATGATGGCCAGCATGCTCTCCCTTCTCAACATAAGAGATAACATTGGGTGCCCAAAAGGACATCCTTTCTTTTATGAATCCTATATTTAAATAGGACCACTCTATAATTACCCACAATGTGGGACTATTCTATAAGAGGGGTATTCTATACTCCTTCATATATTTTTAACAATTCATTTTAAAGTCAAAATTTTCCAACAATCCTCCACTTGAATTTTTAAACATATTTTACTTGAGCATTTTTTGATTTTATAAGATTGCACATTAACACGGGTATCTTTCGATTTCAACCTTTGCATAGTGAGTAAGATCTAGATTATACTAGAGTGACTCGTAGTCATGAATCCTATCTCTGACATCAAACCCACACAACTTTTCTAGGGTGCACTCTATTGCCCATGCTTTAAAGGCCATGCACGTCTATTCCAGTTTAGTGAATGCTCTAGGAAATTTATCCAAAATTCCATAGGAAACAACCACATTTCCACATTCGCATAATTGAATCTATCAAGAGTACTCCTGTAGCTAGGTACTCCACTCCACATAGTATAGATTTCATTAAGAGTTAAACACATCCTCCTATCGCTTCAGGACTACATGCTTCTGGCTAATGAAATTAGCATGTTCAATCAATGTCACTTCATAACTTGTTATTACTCATTGAACCTAGTTCTTTCTTAGGATCTCTAGTCATTGGCTTAGGTTACCATTATGAGTGACTTCTCATTCTCTGATTTCTCATTCTAAGGGCAATAGTCTCATTCTTTTAGATGTATAAATGATTCTCTCTAGCCAATCCTTTCGTTAGAGGATTCACCAAATTCTCATCAGTGCGTACATGATCCACTCTTACAAATCCTAAAGAGATATACTTTCTTACAGTACCGTGCTTATGACGAATTTGTTGTCTCTTACCATTGTAATAATGGTTCTCAACTTTTGCAATAGTCACGGTACTATCACAATGGATCAACATAGTTGGTATCGGTTTTCCCCTTAAGGGGATCTCAACTAGCAGATATCTTAAGTAATCTACTTCTTCACTAGTAGTAGCTAGTGCTATCATTTCTGACTCCATAGTGGATTGAGCCAAAATAGTCTATTTCATTGATTTCCAAGAAACAACTCCTCCTACGATACTGAAAATATGTCCACAAGTGGATTTGGAATCATCTGATAACGTGTTCCAATCTGCATCGCTATATCCTTCAATGATAGTGGAAAACTTCTGATAGTGTAATCCAAGGTTAATAGTTCTTTCAAGATAGCTCATGACCCTTTAAATAGTATGCCAATCTCCATACTAGGTTTGCTAGTAAACATGCACAATAAACTCCCGAAATAGGCAATGTCGGTCCGGTACAATTAATGGCATACCAAAGACTGCCAATGATGCTCACATATCCAGACTATCTTACACCATCACCAGTGTTCTTAAATAATTTTACACTTGGATCATATGGTGTGCTAGCAGGTTTACATTCAAAGTAATTATATTTCTTTAACGTCTTCTCAATATAATTAGACTGATCCAAAGAAATTCCCTTTTCAAACTTAATAATCCTAATACCAAGAATTACACTCACTTCACCAAGATCTTTCGTATCAAAATTGGCACACCGTATGGAATTAGCATGATTCACACCATGAACATTTTAACAAAATATAAGTAAATCTTCTACATATAAACATATGATAGTGCAATTGTTATTCTCGGATTTATAATAAATACACTTGTCCCTTTCATTTACTTTAAAACCATGTGAAATTACTAGATTGTCAAATTTTTCGTGCCATTGTTTAGGTGTCTGTTCAAGACCATATAGAGATTTATCTAATTTAAAAAATTTATGCACTTGACCGGGTATAACAAAATCTTCAGGTTGATCCACATAAGTCTCTTCTTCTAATTTACCATTCGAAAAAGCATTTTTAGATGCATTTAGTGAATTAGTAGATCATAAAGTGAAGCACGAGAAATTAATACTCAAATTGATGTTATTCTTGTAATTGGTGAAAAAGTATCAAAACGTCATTGCTTTCTCTTTGTCTAATCTTTTAGCTACAAAACTAGCCTTATAGTTATCGAATGTACCATCAGGTTTCCACTTTTTTTAAGCACCAACTTACAACCTATAGTTTTACAACCTAGAGGTAAATCAATAAGATGCCAAGTTTTATTACATTCAAGAGATTCCATTTCATCATTTATAGCTTTTTGCTAGAGGTCTGGATCTGAAGAAAACAGAACTTCTTTTAGATTAGTAGGGCCCTCTTCTAGTGCATAAACATAATAGCTCTCCTTGCTCCTTTACTTCTTCTAGGTTCAGATTCAATTTCAGCATTATGTTCATTATTTATGATTATTGGATTATTGTGGTAGATGTGCCCCCATTATTCCTAAGTTTAAACAGAAATTTATTTTCAAAGAAATTAACATCATTGGCTCAATAATAACTCGAGCATTTAAATCAAAAAATTGATATGCTTTACATTTAATGGAATAACTAATGAAAACACATTCATATGCTCGACTTGCTAATTTAATTTTTTTGGGGTTAGGAATACGAACATATGCTAAGCAACCCCAAGTTTTAAAATAAGACAAGTTGGGTTTATGGTTTTTAAAAATCTCAAAAGGTTAAATTTTGCTCTTTGATTTAGAAATTCTGTTACATAACAAACAGTTAACGAATTCCCCTCACCTGTATGATGCCGTAGCCAAATTTAATAAAACAGCTACAACTAATTCAATAGGAGTCGTATTCTTTCTTTCAGCTTTACCGTTCATTTCATGTGAATAAGATGCAGTACTCTCATAAATTATGCCATGTTGATTATAAAATTCAATGAATAGGCTAGATTCATATTCTGTTCCTCTATCACTTCGAAATCTCTTAATTTTCTTATTAAATTGGGTTTCAATTTCAGTAACAAATAACTTAAACATATCTACTGCATCACTTTTATTTTTCAAGAGATAAAAATAGGTGAAACCAAAGAAATCATCAATAAAAGTAATAAAGTAGCCTTTTCCATCCCTAGTTAGAGTGCCATAAAGTTCACGAATATCAGAATATATTAAATCTAAAGGTTTTGACTCTCTAAACATAGATTTATGTGGGGTCTTTGTGATTTTAGCTTGGCTACAATATTCACATTTTTCTGAATCACTTATGGATACTTTAGCGATTAAGTCTAAGTTACTTATGTTATGAATCATTCGCTTATTAACAAGACAAAGTCTAGCATGCCAAATATTAAAATCACACAACATATAAGCAGAACTAGTAACTTTATTCAAATCAACATTTAACCTAAACATTCCATCTACAACATATCATTTACCAACAAAAAAACCATTTTTACTGATGATGTACAAGTCAGATCCAATAGTTTGAGTAAAACCAGCTTTATTTAACAGGAAACTAGATACTAAATTTTTCCTCATCTTTGGAGTATGCATCACATCTTTCAGCAACAAGTTCTTTCCAGAGGTAAACTTTAACTCCATAGATCAAAATTCCAGCAATGGTAGTAGTGTGAGAATCTCCCAACATCGCTTTCATATCATTAGCAACATTATATGTTTTAAACATTTCACAATCATAGCAGACATAGCGAGAAGCACCAATGTCTACCCACTACCCTTTTGATCCACCGACTATGTTGATCTCATTAAGCATAGCCACAAGGGATTCTTTAGTCAAATTGGCCTGCGGTGTAGGATTTGGCCGGTTTCGACACTTTTGCCTTATATAGCCTAGTTTACCACGATTGCAACATAAGAACAACTATCCAGTACAATTCTTTAGGGTGGCATTTTGATTCTGAGGCTGATTATTGCAGTTGTGATTTGGTTTGTGATTCTAATTTTTGAAATTTTTCGCATTTGGTTTCAGACCCATGTTTTTGGATTTCTTAGTGTTGTTGCTAGAAACAACAAGCACTTTTTCTTTCTAGTCCTGTTTTCTGGCCTCCTCTTCAATACGAAGATGGGTAATCAAACTTTCTAATGAAAACTCCTTAGTCTTATGCCTGAGAATATTTTTAAAGTCTTTCCAACTGGGGGGAAGTTTATCAATTAACACAGCAACCTATAACTGTTCGTCTAAAGTCATACCTTCAAATATGATCTCATGCGCAGTTTTCTAAAGCTCGTGTGACTGCGCCTATGCATATTTGTCTTTCATCATCTGAAACTTCAAATAGCGACCAACGGCATACTTTTTCGCTCCAACTTCCTTGGTATCATATTTCTTTTGTAGTGCATTCCAAATCTCCTTTTTCATCTTTTCTGAGTTGTAGCAATCGTACAGATCGTCACTGAGTCCATTGAGGATGAAATTCTTGAACAGATAATCCTGCTCCATCTAGATTTGCAACTCTTTTGATTTTCTGTCCAGGCTCGCATCTGCTCTTTCGCAGCTTCGTTGGGTTTGTCTGTCAGCATGGTTTGTCTGTTGTTAGTACAATGACTACCTTTCGCATAGTCAAAAGAACTCCATCATTTGGCACCATCATTTGAAATGCAGGCCCTCGATCTGAACGACCCAATAGAAACAACAAAAACCTGAAATATTAATGTCGAGGCAGCAGAGTCATCAGTGATCGAAGCCATAATGTCTTAAAATTGTTGTACCTCAATATGAATTTGTAGTGTCTTTGTGCTTGAGTCGTGGACTAGGTCACACTCTTTAAGACGTTTCGTGGCTGTGCTGAAATCTTGCAAGGCGGTCTCTGATGCAGCACTACCTCCAAGATAAAACTGCCCTAGATCAATATCAATAGCCTCTTACGTGAATACTAGTGAGCAGATAGCACCAAAAAAATTATTGCTCGGATCTAAGAAAGTTATAGGCGGCAGAAGAAGAGAACTGGGTTTGAAACTGATAAAAATTCCATCAATTAGCTTGGTGTATATTGGGAAAAATCTGAGTAGAAAAACAGGATTGAGTCAAGAGAATGTACCTGATTTGAGTCTACTAGGTCTTATTACCAGTCAAAGTCTGTTTAAAAATATACTGTCAAAAAATAAGGAGATCTACATCAGCCAAGCTAAACCAAGCCCTACCCGAGTCGGTCAGTCGACATGCGTGTGTGATGGCGAGCATGCTCTCTCTCTTCAACACAAGAGAAAACATTGGATGCCCATAGGCCCCATCATTTTTCCTGTGAATCCTATATTTAAATAGGACCACTCTATTGTTCCCCACAATGTGGGACTATTCTATAAGAGAAGTATTCTATAGTCCTTCCAATATTTTTAAAAATTCATTTTAAAATGAAAGTTTCCAACAAATACTCTGGTTGCAAAAGAATTATATTGGTAGCATTCTTTGCTCCTGATACAAGAATATAAATAATATATTTAGTACAATGTAGAAACAATAATCTTACATATTATCTACTTAATTGTCGACCAAGTGAAGGGAGAATAATTATACACATTGCTTTCACTACAAGAAAAAAAGGATTAAAGACCTCATATATTGGTCCTTAATTAAACTATTTGGTCTTTATGTTTTGTTTAAGACCTAACATACACCAATATATTTACCACAAATTTCAGGTCTTTAAAAAATTAGAAACAACCTAAATTGGTCTACAATAATTTTGAAACTACTTAAGAACAAATTACTTGGTCTTTGATCTAATTACTAAAGACCAAAACTACAACCATTAATGGGTCACTAACTATTTTAAACATTGATAGTGTTCATGACATTCACAAACACATATATATACCCAAACATATATAAATAGTACAAGAATTATGTTTTCAATATATAAATCCATCTCATATTCTCATCATAACTAAACATCAAAAGACCATAGTTTAAACACGATTATCATGAATAAACACATTTCTCACTATAACTGATTTCCTACATTCATAAATAATTCAACAATACAATATATAATCCAAATTACCAAGATGTTACAGTATCCAAATTACCAAGAAAGAGTGTCACATTCACACAATCAAAACAAACTAATAAAAAAGCACATTATTCATTAGATGTGATAATTAATACAAAAGCTCTCTAGACCTCTTTTCTTTGTTCTCGTTTCTCTACTCATTCTCCAATTCAATATGATAGCTTTCCTGTCACAAGTTCCTTCAAAAAATTAAACAATTACAAATAGTAAAAGGTCAACTAGTATGTTCCTTTTATATGTAATTCAAAATTGTAATACCCATAAATAATTTTCAAATCCAAGAATTGAATATGTTCCCCTTCCTTTTAAGGTAAAGACATTATTTAATGCCCAAGAAAGAGAAACATCAAATAAGAAGGAAAAAACATCCGATCAAATTATTCGATCTCAGAATAATTTTTGTGATGAAAGATGTATAATAGACCAATTTTTTTTGATTACATTTGCAATTGATTTGATGCATAATCACCATATTTTGTGAATCTAATGTATCCTACTAATATTGAATTATAAATTTGATCAATATTCTACAAATTTGACTAGTAAACAAAAAAAAGATCAAATCAAATATATGAATATATTTAAGGCAATTGGATATTATAAATTAAAATTAATCAGATAAACTAAACTGGGGAAAGCTAACCTTTCACTCCTCGTTTAACCCCCTCCCTCCCCCTCCTCTACGTCAACTAATTTCATGTTAAATCAAGGAAGTTAGTCCACAGATTTGAGGAAGAAGGCCCCAAATGATTAATGATCATGAAATGATATGTCATATAATCTTAAAATGATAATAAGGAGAAAGTGGGAAACATTTTATTTCACGTGATTGAAAAGCCTAATGAATTGACGGTCGAGATTGTCCCCTTAAAAATAGGGATTGGAAAACAAATTGAAACCCATTAGTAATTCAACGCAGGTCTCTAGTTTCATTTTTTTTGAGACAACATAATTTTGTCTCTAACATGTTGATTATTAGAGACAAAATTTAATTAGTGCCCAATTTTTATTACATTTTCTTGTAGTATTATTAAACGTAGCTTGTGATATGATATAATAATATCTACTGTTATACATGCACTTAGGCCTTTTCAGCTAGATCGAGCAAACGCTAAATTATTCACGTTCTGCAATCATGATATCAAAAAATAACATTGCATTTATCAAGTATAGCAATTATGCAATATCAGATAAGTTTAGACATTAACTAAAACTATACCCATACCATAAGCAGTACAACAAATTACTTCATTAATTATATGCCATTGCATCAACATAATGAGAATTTTTTAGTACAAATAGCAAGCGTAGAAATTTTGGAGCTAAAGCACTATAAGGTTTAGATCAAAACCTAAACTATTTGGCCATCTAAAAATTTGTACATTGTTATCCCTTTCCATAAGATGGTAATTCAAAGTATATCATAATCACCAGAATCATATTCTAATTCACAATAAAATTGAATCGTATATTTAACCAATAAAGTGGAGCTTGCTATCAGGAGATGACCTATTTTGGGGTTTTTATTTATTTTTACATTGAAAGACCATATTGGATGGCCGTACATAAAAAACAAGAAATTAAAAAAATTAGTTGTGTTTTCTGTGTAAAAGTTCTATTAGAAAATTTTCAAAAATCATTCATGTCAATTACCTTTTATTTTAATTACTTCTTCATACATGTGAAAGAGCGGTGTATTTTAATTCTACTCTTTTATGTAGAGTAAACGGGTTGGATAGTGTAGATCATAAAAAAAACCTTGGTATGTCACTGTGAGTTGAAACTTAAAAGGTTTCCGATAATAATTTTTCTAGGTAATACTCATTGTGCCCCCTTGTAACGAATTGCCTTTCTTTCTGCCAAATATGAGCCACTAAAGGTAAAAGAAAAAAGAAAGATAAGGTAGAAGAGAAGAAACTAACAACACATATTCTCACAACGCAATGAAACAATATATATTACTTCAACATAATATATTACAAAGTCATTTCAAAAATGTAACATCAGGGTCATTTTAATACAAATTCTAGCCTATAACAGTTATAACAGCGTGTTCCTACCTAATAGATACACTATACATATATAATATAGTGGAAATAAGAAAAATAACCAACTATCGATGAAGCCACCTGCTCCAAGCTCCTCCAAGAAAATCTGTGGAAAAACCTAAACTACTTGGCTGCCCATTCAAATTTGAGCAACCAAGAGTTTAGGAAAAAGGAAAATAAACTCCGGGTCAGACATGGATCTGGTGTGAGTGAAGCATAAGTCTTTAACTTTATTTAAAAAACCTTTAAATCGAAGGCATCTTGTAAGACCACGCCATCCATAAACATGGATAGGTTTTTACCTTACGATAACCAAACCATTTCTATAGAAAATCCATTAATGTTATAATAATGCCCAAGATCAAATTAAAATACGAATGTAGCTGATATGCTTGCATCTCACATTTCAACATAGTTGGGCACAACTAAGTCCGTACGGCGCTTAATGGAGAATGGATTTCGTATAATGACTGTGCTATTGGGGTATTGCCTATCACGGTGCATCTCTAGGTAAAATAGAACCGAGGACCTCGTCGGGATCCCCTGCCAATACAGGGTCGTCCTACCCCTTACTGAACAGTACCAAATATGATCACTCCTTTTTTAATGGGTCTCGAAGCATACAAATGAGAGATAATATCGACTCTAGATTTGGATGATCATATCCTGATGGGAGCGACCCACTTATCCCTGCTGCATCTCCCTTGGTTTAGTAATTTCCAGTTGATGAGGCTAAAGGCTACGTTTTACCTTTTATATAGAACTTCCCACTTGGAATGCTAGCACTGCCCTCCAGGCAACAATGCAATGCTAGCATTCATCCATACAAATTGTCCAGGAGATGAACAAACCAAACGTACTACTTCTGCTACATCCATTTTCGAATCACCCTCAAAATTAGTAGCAAGCATCCTTGCACTTCAAAGAGCTTCATCTTCAATTTCAACATCTTTAAGACGTCATCACTTTGAACCGCTTGAGTTGGATCGAGGAGGCTTTCGAATAACATATCCGATCCCGGTCTCTTCGAAACAACATTCAATAGTTTTTGGTAAACTCAACACCGGTTCTTTAGGAAATAAACAGTCGGAGATAAGAGCGGAGGTCACCTCCTAACTTTTAGTGGACAAATTTCCTTATCATTTGTGCTACGAGAACGAAACGAGATTTATACGCACAGTACAACATCATCGAAGATGACTATGCCATATAACCCACATGTTTTCCCTAGATAATTCCAAAGTTATGTTTTGGATCCATATTTGATAGTCGGTTATTTAACTATCAAATAAATAAACAACAACCAATTCCATTTGATATTTATTTATCCATAGCAACCACAAAGCCTCAAAACAAATCTTTATTTAAGTCTCCTTTCAAAACGTTAGTCTAAAACATTCATATGCTTATCTCTCGGACAGAAGAATATACACAAAACATTTATGAAGAACTTCTTACTTCCAAATCATGTTAAAAAAGATTAAACAAATGTTGTTTAAGTTGGAGGTAAGGACAACGCTAAACACTATTCTCTCGGTGTTAAGTGTGGAACGGTTGTTCCATACCACCGTTTTTAAAAGGTCAGTTTAGAGAAACTCAAATCTCAAATTCTTTTTATACTTCTTCCAATAAATACTTTTTAGTCAAAATTATTTCATTCATGAAATTTCTTTTGCTTGAAATCCAAACCCATTTCAAAATGCTTTCCATACTTTCAAATTCATTTATAAAACCCCTTTTATAAATATTCAAAATCATTTATATAAATTGCTTTTACAGATATCAAACTTTCATATAAATATCCGAACCATTTTATAAACTCCCTTTGTGAATATCCAAATCATTTTCTAAACCTTCTTTTATAAATATCCCACTTCATTTATAAAATTTCTTTATAAGCTTTTCCTATTTAAACAACTTCTTAAATAACCTTAATCAATTTAGCTTCCTTTAATAACAAATTTTGTTTTTATACATCTCCCTTATTTATGAGATATTCTTTGCTTAAAAACACAAATCCATTTACCCAAAAACACCTTATAAATTTCAAAATTCCTTTATTAAAAACTTCTTTTATAACATGGAAAACCATTCCCATGAGCTAAAACATCTTTTGTAAAACCATTTTTGAATCATAATTTTAAATATCTTTTTCAAATTGAAATAACTTTGAACTCATTTCGAAAATATCGTTACAAAATCAAACGGAGGCTTAGAGACCACCACGGTGCTATTATTTTGATTTTACTTATCCAAATCAACAAGCACCACATAACAACAGGTATATAAAGGATCAACACATAACAATCAATATACTTAAGTAACTGTCCAAGTTAATTGTAATAGCAGAATTCTGTTTTGTCCTGCTAATAGATGTCATTTAGTTTTTCCTAACCATATAGGGTTACTTAAGGGTAAGCGTCATAGAATTCCCTTGATTCAAAACAAATTTGAAAGAAAACTGTTTAAAACAAAACTGATTACTTACACTCAAAGAGATTTTAAATTTTATTAAAACCATTGTAAATGAGAATCAAATCCTTGTTAAATAGTAACTAAACTTTAATTAAAGGTAATTATACCTTAATTAAACTTTATTAAATCATAAATAACTTTAATCAAAGATTAATTAAATAAAACCGCTTTTAAAATAATAATTAATCAATGATCATCTTAAATACATAATTAAATAATAATTAATTAATAATTAAATTAGGATTAACTTTAATTAAGTAACAAATTATGATTAACTGAATTGATTAATATCTAAGTATAAGAACCATTATTAACAAATGATTAAATACTAATTACCTTTATTAATTAATTAATAATTAAATAATCATTAAATAATTAAATAATTTTTCTCTAATTACTAAAATAAATTTAGAAAACATTTCCTAAAATATTTCTAAGTGAAAACAAGTTTGGATTAGAAAACTAGTTAAATTTTCGAATTACGCGTATGGCGACTATCGTTATACGGACCCGTAATTTCACTTTTTGAAATTTGGATTCCTGTGCTTTAAAAACTTCATATTTGAACTCTTATCTTCTTTAAAACATGAAAATAAACTTTAAAAACCAAAATCAAATATTTGAACTTAAAAATGTTTCGATTTGGAACAAAAAAACTTCTCGACAAAAGAAGGATTTCTAAGTCAGTTTTGATTAGAAAATCGCTGGCGTCATGTCATGAACCCACACACAACATTCAATCACAATACCACATCATAACATTGTAGCATAATCATAAGAAAGAATATTACTTTACAAGTACTAACTAATTTTTTCAATATTCAATATCGCCTACTCAAATTTTGGCATAAGCAATCAACACCAAATCAACATATATGCATGCATACACAACATATAACATTACTACATACTTCAGCATCATTTTATCTCATGAATTTTACAATTTTAAAGTTTAGTAACTTGAGTTTTAAAAACATGAACTTTACTCACCGAACTCTTACTAACAACTTGAATACAAGCTAATACTTTGTCCAAACTTGCAAAAATAGAACCTTAGATGGCCCAACACCCTAGAATGGGCTCGGCCTCGGGTGCATTGGGATTGGCCAAGCAACAAAGGGGCTCGGCCCTTGGATTTTTTGGGATGTAGGGGTTTGTTTCGATGGAGAATGATATTTGGAAATGAAGTAAGGCTATTTAGCTTGATTTTTAGAAGTGTATTCAATAATTTTAGCTTAAAAATTTCTCTTGAAAGCCATGGAAATAAGGGTATGCAAGAAGATTGTTAGGAAAATGGAAATGAGGAAATGAGAGTGTAAAGTGAATGACATGAGAAGGTTGAGGTATTTATAAGCATAGAAAACCAGAAATTACTAAGATATCCTTTGTATAAAATTAATATATATACAACCCATTCACATGACAACCACCATACCTCCCTTCCATCATTTGTAAACTTTACCCCATTTCCATGCCTTGAATCATGCTACGTGCATACTAAAGATATGGAGGTGATTTGTATATATATATAAGTGTGTTTATATGTATATTTATGCCTTTTATAACATAATTTGTCACATCCACTTTTATGATTAATTAGATTTGTGTTAGTATATACATAAGAATGTTTTATTATCACAAATCCTATCATATATGCATGCATGATGCACTAAGTGTGCACAACGTTCTCGACGACTTTCGGGTGTCGAAAAGTCAAAATTTCGAAAAACGTTCTTTGGTCACATTTTCTATTTTTATTTGAACTACCTACATTAGTAAACAAATTTTGAAAACTATTTTATCACTATTATTAAATAATTAAAATAGGTTTATTTGCTAATAAAAATCCATTTATTGATTATATAAAATATATTTAAATAGCCTATTTCAAAGTGTCAAAACCTGGGTCGTTACAAATCTATTTTAACATCATTTGTTATTATTTAGAAGAGTTATATTTTAATTATAAAACCTATTATTTTAATATTTAAAATTTATTAAATATTCGCAAATTATGGCTATAAAATTTCAGGTCATTACACTTTACCCCTCTTAAAAGAATTTTGTCCCCAAAATTGTACTACAACTCTAATTCCCAAAAACATTTAAACTATACATCGGTCTGTTTGATGAGCATAGATCATTCCTATGTAAGATCTAATTTGATCATTCACTCGATCACATAACTTCACTTTCGAACTAGTATCGCCCACCTGACTTCCTAGTGCAGACTTTGATCAGGCCTCCTAATTAGAAACCACTGTTCCCCTTGCATAACTATAAACTATGATAGACAACTTTTGGTTCCACGTAAGAACCCTCACCAATGCTCACCGTCAAAAATCGGGTGATAAATCTTTATTCGGAATGGTATGAAACACCACAATTCATATACTCGAATCTAGGATTGAGAATTATGTGAAAAGGAGAAATGATCTTCATACAACCTATATACCGATCTAATGATTCTTATTATCTAACTACTTTCTACCCTCCTTCCATGCTTCATAAGAATTAATTTTTAAATTTATTAACTTATGATTATATACAAACATCTAATATTTAATTCTATTTTATTTTAACTATTGGATGTAGGCCAAAAATAATTTAGGTTTTGAAACTAAGTCGCCAAATCAACCTCTTTACCCTAATTAGTCTGGTAAGTAGCCGACAACTCCATCCTAGATTCTACTTTTTCTTAGACACTACTAAGGTAAAAATGTCTATTAGCCGGTCTAATAAAATCAAATAATTCTTCAATCCTAGATGTTAAAATCAAAAGACACATTTTAAATAAAGTTTATTAAACCTCCTTGTTAAATTTAACCTAATTAAAACTTCATTTATTAATCCACCTTTTTAATCAAAATATCCTTTTATTTAGAAAACCTTTCCTTTTAAGGGATCCAAGAACATAATACCCGGTTTTATTTCAAAAACATTTTGAAAACATACATATAGCTCGAGTAACTCAAAAACGATATCAAGGAAATGGGTGCTACCAAACAGTATCGTATACCCTTTTACTAACAAGGGCAATACCCAAGAGAATTGTTTGCCATCCGAACACATCTCTTATCTATTTTTAGCCATTTTCGAGAAACTTAAACTAGTTAATAAAAATATTTATTTTTAAAATTTCTTCTCGAAATAATACTATTTATAGATGAATAGTTTTTAACATAATCATCCACTTGCTTTGGGTTCATTCAGAATTGAACTTGTTTCGATTTGTACAATGACAAAGAGAATAATTCGCTAAGTACACTATCCTATCTTCTTGAGCTAACATTAGATTGTCACTTAGGATATTATTCTGATCATCATAATATAGATCAAGACTTATTCCCAAACTATCCAAAGAAATCCTTACTCTCAAACTTTTTTTTAAAATATCTATATCTTAGAATTTTTAAGAAAGATTACTAATATTTTTTCAAAATCATTTGGAATTTATCAAAGCCACTGGGATTTAACATTCTCAAAATGCTTCTAATTTTTAAAACACATTTAATAGTTCTGGTCTGTAAAATCATCTCTCTTAATTCATCTTATAAAACTATATAAAGATTTTCTTTTAATAAACACCTTTATTAAAATCCAATTTTTAACCCTACATATCGTCCAACGCCATATAGTCTACTGTGAAACTTAATTCATAAGGTATTCGATTCAGTGTTCCAACAAATTATATCTACCCAACCTATGATGAAAAAAGGGAATCTACTATAGATCGGACAATAGTAAATGCTCAAAACGAGATGAGCATGACTAGTTAAACCCTAAATGTTAATAATTTAAATATTATTAACTCCTAACCCACTCTCTCATAGATAAATACAAAGATTTTGAAAATAATCTCTTTTTATATATATAAAATATATTCCTAGGTAAAATAATGTAACGTCCCGAAAATTTTCGACTTTCGAAAATTCAACATCGATACTCACTATATCGACTGCCGAGAATTCGAAGGTCAAAAACCGGAATGTTATGGGTTTTTAAAAGAATTTAAGAAAAGAAAAGAGAAGAAGAGAGAAGATAGAAAATAGAGAGAAAAGAAAATAGAAAAGAGAACAGAAAATTTAGAAGAGAGAGAGGAAAGATAATAGAAACTTTTAAAATAGAAGAAAATAGGACGGAATAGAACACAACAGAACAACATCAGAATCTCACAATTCGCAGCGGAACAACATATAATAATAAATGAATAATCTTTAAACAAAGAACTATATCAGTTATTACATCACATTATATTACATTACATCAAATCATCAGAGTGTACAACATACAATATCAAACAATGCAGCGGAAAAAGAAATACTATATAAGTTAGTAATACGCCATGCCATCCAGCTTGCCTCCAGCAATTCCAGAATATCCAGAATATGCTGATAAACCTTAAACTCTTGACTGCCCGTGTGGAAATTGGTGGGCACCCAGAGTTTAGGAAGGAAAACAATAAACTCCAAGTCAGTCATGTGACTGGTGTGAGAACTCAAAACAGTTTATTTATCTTTAAAATCAAAACAGAGGAATATTTTTAAAGTTAATTCGCAATGCTTTTAAAAATGAGACTACCATAAGGCCTCCCGCACACACACACAATGCAAACGCAGAATCGGAGGAGATTTCTCCTTATGATAGTCAAAGATGCTTGATACGCATTTAAAATAACATTTGATATTATTACTAGTGCATAGTGTAGGGGAAAAATTCATTTTGAAAGTAGAATATAAATCTTAGCCAACATAGACATTCCGAACTATGCCTACTATAGCTAACTATGTTCAATAGCAGGTTACCGCCACATTCCATAGCAGGTTATACAACTAAAACCGTACAAGTCACGTATTGTTTCTTTGGATTTCCAACAAATGGTCAGGCCAAGGAACTTCCCATTGCCACATGAGAATGCCTCTGGATGGACATCCCCGAGAACCAAACCGGATCTCTACCAACACAAGGCCGGGTTACCCCTAACTGAGTAACAACTGACCGAATATGCCATCCCCCGGTCCTTTGGGACCTTTTCACCGAGCGCTCGTAATCAATTCACACAATCATAACAAAGTGTTTTCAACATGAGTAAGTATCTGGGCTCCATACCATGATACCACCCTTTTCCAGAAGGAAATGGACACATCCTAAAGGGTGCTACCCCTCATAACCTTGCTGCTTCTTTCCTGTTTTGACCATTCACGGGGTGTGAGGCTCGACGAAGTCACGTCCACAAAAACATACTTTATACAAAAGCCATGCTTTGGGTCAACAAATGATCAACACAATGATCACAAGGATAGACGATCAAATAAACGATCCTATCACAAATAATCAACACAATGATCATTTCAGCATCACTCAGCATATCACATTACCAAATTGGGAATATATCGCTGATAACATTCAACTACATAACCTCTGAGCTCGTACGTCTCAGAGAAGGGTGTTAAGCTAAAAGAATAAATTCTTCGCCACCAAACAGAAATATATTTGAAAGAAATCGGCTTTATATCTCAACTTGTAATGTCAGACATACAATCCATACAAGTCTGTTCCGGGCTCGAACAAAACCGAAGGCACTTACAAAGAAGTCCTTGCAATCCGGATATTCACGATCCTGATCGGATTCACCATCACATATGGAGAACTCAATACCGTAGCTACTCGATGCAGAGTCAATCGACAGGTCATCCTATCGTTCTCGCAAATACCGGGTCTTCAACACCGATCTTCAATGCGATTCATAACGACGTATCACATATTCGGAATGGGTTATACGACCCCATGGTCCTTTCCCGGTTAACCCGAATAGTGAGCGCTTATTCAAAAATAAGTGTGGCATTCAAATTCAAACAAATCACATCATATACCCATTCAAAGGGAAATATTGATAGTCGGCTATTGAACTATCAATTGATATGCATACATCACCAGATTCCAAATAATTTTCCAAATTATTTATTTTCCAAAATATCTTTACAAGATATATAATTTTCACACTTCAAAAATAAATCAATATTTATTTTTAACAAATTCCACCTTTCATTTATAAATTCCATAATGAATTTATATTTCAAAATATCCATGCATATACGATTTCAACTATCCATTTTCAATTTATCTTCAAAAAGATAAATTCTAAATATTCACTTCACATTGGAAAACATTTCTATACTTATTTATTCATAAGTAATTCACAAATCTTTTTATTTTCAACACTTGGAAAATATTCAATATACTTAAATCGAGATTAAGTATATATTTCATTCTATTAAGGAAATCATTCTCTTAACATATTTATTTGGGCCAAAACGAATGTTGCGTAAAACATCGTTACGACAACCCAAAATCACTAGTATAGGGATTCGAATTTAAAATAGATATATAATCCCAATACTATTCAAAACATTTCCTTTCGGAAATCATTTACTATAACAACAGTGTTATAGTCCACTATTTCCTTTTATTTCTCGAAAACGTCTATTTCAACAATCAATGTTGAAATCTATGGTTTCGAATCTCAGCATATCTTAAAACATCGTTAGATCGTTTTAATTCTATTTGAAATATCACATTCAAACAATTTCTTTAACATCTTATTCACTATTCAAAAACGTGAATATACTACGTTAACACATTTCTTCCTTTTATACATTTTATTTAAAAGAATTATTCACAGTTCAAAACGTGAATATAACTCCATCAAATAAGTTATGACAATTTACTTATCAGAATAAGTTGTTTGCGGATTTATAAAACAACGTTTATAAATTCCATTTCTATTTATTTATAAAAACTTCCTTTTTATAAATTCCTTTATTAACCTATTCCAGTTTATAACTAAATTATAAACTAAACGTTCATATTATAAGTTAATTACTTATAAAACGATTATTTTACAAAATCGTTCTTTTAAAGACTTTCTAATTTATAAATCTTATAACTTATAAGATCCATTTATTTAACCAATCTATTCTTCAAATATTTTCACCAAATTTATAAATCTTACTATTTATAAATTTCTTTTATAACTTCACAGTTTATAATTCCATAAATTTCATCCTTATAACTTCACCATTTAAATTCTATAAATTTCATTCTTTAAGGAAATTCATTTTCACTTCATTCAAACACTTATAAAAACTCGTTTTATAATGTCTATATTTCAATTTATAAATATCCATTTATAAATCTCTTAATATAAATCAAATTATATTATTATTCTAAAACGTCTTTAAATTCTTTTATAATTTCACCATTCTCTTGATTTATAAAATAATTAAATTTTATAAAGCCTATATTTAAACTTTTCAAAATAAATTCAAATTTCCCAATTTAACTATTTTATAAAATCATTGATCCATATTTCTCAAAATCAGCTTTTTAACTATATTTCACAAAAACCATAATTTTTATAACATAAAAATTTATATCGTTTATTTATTTAAAATGGATCAATTTCAAAAATATAGTATATTTTCAAAAAAAATCACTTTAAAAATCATTTTAAAATCCCAAAATCTGGGTCCAATGATGCTACACACCAAATAGTCAATCACGACTACAACGATATCATATATCGTATATGATAATCAACGAATATCAAAATATCCATAATCAAATAAATACTGTTGAGGAATCCAGTTGGATCCCTCCAACCTGTTTTCCTGCATTCACAAACATTAGCACAATACCAATTTCGCTCCAGTACGAAATTATCGCGGTATATGTTCTTATTAAATATTATCCGCTTAATAACGGCGTAATAGGGTCTCATCCGCTAAACAAAAAATGCAGGAAATCAACAACTGCAATATATACATATGCCAATATATATATATATTGCTATTATATATAATACCAATTTCACTGTTTATGAAATATTCGCGGTATATGTTTTTATTAAATAACATCCGCTTACTAACGGCGTATAATGTCTATTTTAACAATCAATAGATATCAATCATCATTCAAACATGCATTCAAATATTTTAAATCTAACTATTTAAAATAAAATCGAAACTATTTCGATTGAGTGAGAAGTTCTCACCTTGATTTTAATTTCCGTTTTAGCGATTTATTTCGAATAAAATTAAACGGACGTTTAATTTTACCCAAAATTCTCACTAACTCCAAAAGACTCCAAACCAAATCCATCGCGTAGTGCTCATCCATACGATTCCAACGCAAAAAATCTCGTCTGAAACGGACCTCGTATGAAAGAGTTACGATATATTTAAGTTAATACGAATTATAAACTAATTTATACAACAAAATTTATTTTTTTCCAAACCCTTTTATCACAGCCGTTAGATTTGCTTCAGCTTGCATCAGGGCCCTTGGACGCGTCTTCTCCTTCCCACGTTTCCAGTATACGTTGATACGAGGCCGAACCCATTTTTTTGAATCTAGGGTTTCAAAATCGTCACGAATACAACCCACGTGAGCGCGATCGAAACACACCACCGCGTCGCCCTTGCCACCACGCAGCCTCACCCACGAACGCGCACAGTCCGGTCGCCCCCAACCTCCTTGAATTGCGTGCGACATACCCACGAACGCGCCCAAATTTCTCCCTCCTCGCTACGTTGAACGACGACCCACCGTATTGATTTGAAGATCTTGATACGCTCTACATTTTTCATGTTGGAAGATTGTTGAATTAGTGCTTGGATTTGAAGATTTTAAGGGAGGGAAGAGAGATGATTTTGGCCGTTTATTATAATGGAGGCGGAGGCTGCTTAGATTAGGGTTTTAGAAAAAAAAATTTATTTATTTTATTTTTAGAATTATGGGGGTATTTATAGAGTTTTGAACGAACACTATTCACCCGGAAATTCCGAACTCCGATTTACGCGCCGAAACTGACGTTCCTAGGGTTTATCCCGCGTTCCGGACACAATGGAACAGGTTTCGGAAGCTAATTCGGAAGTATGTGCGAGTTATGGCTATAAACGCTCAATTTAAATTAAACCGATATAAGTCGATTTCTAGGCGTTTTAATTCGTACCGGACAAACGGTAAATCCAATTGACTTGAAATTTGAAACCTTATAATAATATCACATTACGGATCCGATGAAACTGGTTTCGTCGAAATCCGAGACTTTTTGAAAAATGGCTATTTTAGCTCGCCAAATTTAAATTAAAAATAAATCGATGCGTTTCGAGCTGCTACGATCAAACGATAACTCCGATTGACACGAAAATTGAAATCCGGTAATAACTAACTATTACGGATCCAATGGAACTGGTTTCGTTCAATTCTGGGACTGTTCAAAAATTGACTATTTTCACTAGTCGATTTAAATATTAAAATATTCAATTTTCACAAATTAACTTTTAATTCGATTTTAAAAGTTCTAAAATATCGTTCTAACTCCCATATGATAAAATAAAATTTTACAAATCATTTTCAATCATATTTAACCCAATTTTCAATTATTTCCATAATTTCACATATTAAATTATCGATTTAATTATTCAATTAAATCCAATAATTCAAATAAAAATTTATTTGACTTATAAATTCACTTATTAAATATTTAAAATTAATTAAATATTCAAATTTTAATTTCTAAAAATTCTGGGTCGTTACAATCTTCCCCACTTAAAAGAATTTCGTCCTCAAAATTAACAAGTAAGAAAGTTACAGAATCTATTAATTTTCCCAAAATTCATAATTAAACTTCTTACAATATTTTACTAAGTTTTCAAATCATACTTAGTTATCCTTTCAAAACCAACTATATCATTTAACTTTCAATTCCAAAATCAAAGTTATAGTTTTCAAAATTTTCCCAAATTTTTTCTAACGCCTTAAATTTTCGGAAAAATTCACCATAGTCTCCTTTGCGCGGCTCGATCCGAAAAAAAAATGACAGTATATATATCACAAATATAAATCTCATCGAGTAATGAGGCATCCCGCAGGGAAAAAAGTATAAAAGTACTGTATTTAATCCGAGATATGTACCTTATATTTTATTAGCGAGCATATACGGCTAATATAGCGCAAAAGCGAGCTCCAAATGCGAAGCAAACGCGATCCGCACCTACTAATCACTCAACAAACAACATGAGAAACATGCATATAAATAATAGTATCGATATATATCATATAGCAACATAATAACTATATATGCTAACATAGCAAATGTATGAAAAGCAATATACTCAACCATCAACCAACTACCATTCATAATCAATAATATTCATTCATATTCTCATTAATATTCAATGAAAGGGTTTTCAATTCAAATCACATTTGATTTATTTACATTGAATTTTATCAAAATTCATTCTTATTCAATTTTAATTAGTTTGCATTCACTAATTAAATCCAATTCACGTTCAATTCTATTCAAATTTATTTACTTTCAATTTGAATTCAATTACATAGCTTTCAATTTCATTAATTCACTTTCATTAATACTTAATGAATTATATACAATCAACTAACAATCATATAACAATCAATGTATATTAATTACAACCAAATTCCTTTGCTTACAATTGGTTTAATTTAATTGATTTTCATTCAACTATTCAACTTTCAATAACTTTAGATTTTAATGAATTAACACTTATATTCATTATTTCATATCAATTTTAATTCACATTCAATTGATTAACATTCATTTCATTAATTCATTTCAATTTAAAAAGTTGAATTTCATTTAAATAACTTAAGTTCATATTTCATTTTACTTTATTACTAATATCAACTTCATTTAACATCTCTTAAGTTAAATTTCATTTCACAAACATCACTTGTTTTTACTTAACTTAAATTCCCATTTATAAATAAATTCAGATTCCAATTCTAAAGTAAATTTCATTTAACTTTGAATTCATTTTTACTTACAACTCATATTCATAAATATATTCATATAGTTTCACTTTTTATATATATAAGTTTATTTCACAATTGTAAATCACTTTAATTATAATTCAATTCTTATAATTCTTTTGCTTATACAATTATTCTTTTATTTAGATTATTCAAACAACTAAACAATCAACTTACATACACTTTAATAATTCTGAAAAATTATTCCTTTATATATAAAATATACTCAAGGTAAAATTATTTCATTTACCCAATTTAAAACAATATTGTGTCGAATTGTTCTATTCAAGTGTTTAGAAACCCCTTCGGCATAGTTGTCCAGACCGTGCTGACGAAGGTTCATATGCCACTCAATAAACCAATCATCACAATATAGAACAATTTCTATTCACTAACAAATACGCTCTCATAGCTATTATTACACTCAAACTCAATCTAGAGTACTACTGACTCTATCTCTAATGAGTAATACCCAACAGAACCATGGTTGTCGCTTAACCATAAGCTCCGATACCAGATGTAACGTCCCGAAAATTTTCGACTTTCGAAAATTCAACATCGATACTCACTATATCGACTGCCGAGAATTCGAAGGTCAAAAACCGGAATGTTATGGGTTTTTAAAAAGAATTTAAGAAAAGAAAAGAGAAGAAGAGAGAAGATAGAAAATAGAGAGAAAAGAAAATAGAAAAGAGAACAGAAAATTTAGAAGAGAGAGAGGAAAGATAATAGAAACTTTTAAAATAGAAGAAAATAGGACGGAATAGAACACAACAGAACAACATCAGAATCTCACAATTCGCAGCGGAACAACATATAATAATAAATGAATAATCTTTAAACAAAGAACTATATCAGTTATTACATCACATTATATTACATTACATCAAATCATCAGAGTGTACAACATACAATATCAAACAATGCAGCGGAAAAAGAAATACTATATAAGTTAGTAATACGCCATGCCATCCAGCTTGCCTCCAGCAATTCCAGAATATCCAGAATATGCTGATAAACCTTAAACTCTTGACTGCCCGTGTGGAAATTGGTGGGCACCCAGAGTTTAGGAAGGAAAACAATAAACTCCAAGTCAGTCATGTGACTGGTGTGAGAACTCAAAACAGTTTATTTATCTTTAAAATCAAAACAGAGGAATATTTTTAAAGTTAATTCGCAATGCTTTTAAAAATGAGACTACCATAAGGCCTCCCGCACACACACACAATGCAAACGCAGAATCGGAGGAGATTTCTCCTTATGATAGTCAAAGATGCTTGATACGCATTTAAAATAACATTTGATATTATTACTAGTGCATAGTGTAGGGGAAAAATTCATTTTGAAAGTAGAATATAAATCTTAGCCAACATAGACATTCCGAACTATGCCTACTATAGCTAACTATGTTCAATAGCAGGTTACCGCCACATTCCATAGCAGGTTATACAACTAAAACCGTACAAGTCACGTATTGTTTCTTTGGATTTCCAACAAATGGTCAGGCCAAGGAACTTCCCATTGCCACATGAGAATGCCTCTGGATGGACATCCCCGAGAACCAAACCGGATCTCTACCAACACAAGGCCGGGTTACCCCTAACTGAGTAACAACTGACCGAATATGCCATCCCCCGGTCCTTTGGGACCTTTTCACCGAGAGCTCGTAATCAATTCACAAAATCATAACAAAGTGTTTTCAACATGAGTAAGTATCTGGGCTCCATACCATGATACCACCCTTTTCCAGAAGGAAATGGACACATCCTAAAGGGTGCTACCCCTCATAACCTTGCTGCTTCTTTCCTGTTTTGACCATTCACGGGGTGTGAGGCTCGACGAAGTCACGTCCACAAAAACATACTTTATACAAAAGCCATGCTTTGGGTCAACAAATGATCAACACAATGATCACAAGGATAGACGATCAAATAAACGATCCTATCACAAATAATCAACACAATGATCATTTCAGCATCACTCAGCATATCACATTACCAAATTGGGAATATATCGCTGATAACATTCAACTACATAACCTCTGAGCTCGTACGTCTCAGAGAAGGGTGTTAAGCTAAAAGAATAAATTCTTCGCCACCAAACAGAAATATATTTGAAAGAAATCGGCTTTATATCTCAACTTGTAATGTCAGACATACAATCCATACAAGTCTGTTCCGGGCTCGAACAAAACCGAAGGCACTTACAAAGAAGTCCTTGCAATCCGGATATTCACGATCCTGATCGGATTCACCATCACATATGGAGAACTCAATACCGTAGCTACTCGGTGCAGAGTCAATTGACAGGTCATCCTATCGTTCTCGCAAATACCGGGTCTTCAACACCGATCTTCAATGCGATTCATAACGACGTATCACATATTCGGAATGGGTTATACGACCCCATGGTCCTTTCCCGGTTAACCCGAATAGTGAGCGCTTATTCAAAAATAAGTGTGGCATTCAAATTCAAACAAATCACATCATATACCCATTCAAAGGGAAATATTGATAGTCGGCTATTGAACTATCAATTGATATGCATACATCACCAGATTCCAAATAATTTTCCAAATTGTTTATTTTCCAAAATATCTTTACAAGATATATAATTTTCACACTTCAAAAATAAATCAATATTTATTTTTAACAAATTCCACCTTTCATTTATAAATTCCATAATGAATTTATATTTCAAAATATCCATGCATATACGATTTCAACTATCCATTTTCAATTTATCTTTAAAAAGATAAATTCTAAATATTCACTTCACATTGGAAAACATTTCTATACTTATTTATTCATAAGTAATTCACAAATCTTTTTATTTTCAACACTTGGAAAATATTCAATATACTTAAATCGAGATTAAGTATATATTTCATTCTATTAAGGAAATCATTCTCTTAACATATTTATTTGGGCCAAAACGAATGTTGCGTAAAACATCGTTACGACAACCCAAAATCACTAGTATAGGGATTCGAATTTAAAATAGATATATAATCCCAATACTATTCAAAACATTTCCTTTCGGAAATCATTTACTATAACAACAGTGTTATAGTCCACTATTTCCTTTTATTTCTCGAAAACGTCTATTTCAACAATCAATGTTGAAATCTATGGTTTCGAATCTCAGCATATCTTAAAACATCGTTAGATCGTTTTAATTCTATTTGAAATATCACATTCAAACAATTTCTTTAACATCTTATTCACTATTCAAAAATGTGAATATACTACGTTAACACATTTCATCCTTTTATACATTTTATTTAAAAGAATTATTCACAGTTCAAAACGTGAATATAACTCCATCAAATAAGTTATGACAATTTACTTATCAGAATAAGTTGTTTGCGGATTTATAAAACAACGTTTATAAATTCCATTTCTATTTATTTATAAAAACTTCCTTTTTATAAATTCCTTTATTAACCTATTCCAGTTTATAACTAAATTATAAACTAAACGTTCATATTATAAGTTAATTACTTATAAAACGATTATTTTACAAAATCGTTCTTTTAAAGACTTTCTAATTTATAAATCTTATAACTTATAAGATCCATTTATTTAACCAATCTATTCTTCAAATATTTTCACCAAATTTATAAATCTTACTATTTATAAATTTCTTTTATAACTTCACAGTTTATAATTCCATAAATTTCATCCTTATAACTTCACCATTTAAATTCTATAAATTTCATTCTTTAAGGAAATTCATTTTCACTTCATTCAAACACTTATAAAAACTCGTTTTATAATGTCTATATTTCAATTTATAAATATCCATTTATAAATCTCTTAATATAAATCAAATTATATTATTATTCTAAAACGTCTTTAAATTCTTTTATAATTTCACCATTCTCTTGATTTATAAAATAATTAAATTTTATAAAGCCTATATTTAAACTTTTCAAAATAAATTCAAATTTCCCAATTTAACTATTTTATAAAATCATTGATCCATATTTCTCAAAATCAGCTTTTTAACTATATTTCACAAAAACCATAATTTTTATAACATAAAAATTTATATCGTTTATTTATTTAAAATGGATCAATTTCAAAAATATAGTATATTTTCAAAAAAAATCACTTTAAAAATCATTTTAAAATCCCAAAATCTGGGTCCAATGATGCTACACACCAAATAGTCAATCACGACTACAACGATATCATATATCGTATATGATAATCAACGAATATCAAAATATCCATAATCAAATAAATACTGTTGAGGAATCCAGTTGGATCCCTCCAACCTGTTTTCCTGCATTCACAAACATTAGCACAATACCAATTTCGCTCCAGTACGAAATTATCGCGGTATATATTCTTATTAAATATTATCCGCTTAATAACGGCGTAATAGGGTCTCATCCGCTAAACAAAAAATGCGGGAAATCAACAACTGCAATATATACATATGCCAATATATATATATTGCTATTATATATAATACCAATTTCACTGTTTATGAAATATTCGCGGTATATGTTTTTATTAAATAACATCCGCTTACTAACGGCGTATAATGTCTATTTTAACAATCAATAGATATCAATCATCATTCAAACATGCATTCAAATATTTTAAATCTAACTATTTAAAATAAAATCGAAACTATTTCGATTGAGTGAGAAGTTCTCACCTTGATTTTAATTTCCGTTTTAGCGATTTATTTCGAATAAAATTAAACGGACGTTTAATTTTACCCAAAATTCTCACTAACTCCAAACGACTCCAAACCAAATCCATCGCGTAGTGCTCGTCCATACGATTCCAACGCAAAAAATCTCGTCCGAAACGGACCTCGTATGAAAGAGTTACGATATATTTAAGTTAATACGAATTATAAACTAATTTATACAACAAAATTTATTTTTTTCCAAACCCTTTTATCACAGCCGTTAGATTTGCTTCAGCTTGCATCAGGGCCCTTGGACGCGTCTTCTCCTTCCCACGTTTCCAGTATACGTTGATACGAGGCCGAACCCATGTTTTTGAATCTAGGGTTTCAAAATCGTCACGAATACAACCCACGTGAGCGCGATCGAAACACACCACCGCGTCGCCCTTGCCACCACGCAGCCTCACCCACGAACGCGCACAGTCCGGTCGCCCCCAACCTCCTTGAATTGCGTGCGACATACCCACGAACGCGCCCAAATTTCTCCCTCCTCGCTACGTTGAACGACGACCCACCGTATTGATTTGAAGATCTTGATACGCTCTACATTTTTCATGTTGGAAGATTGTTGAATTAGTGCTTGGATTTGAAGATTTTAAGGGAGGGAAGAGAGATGATTTCGGCCGTTTATTATAATGGAGGCGGAGGCTGCTTAGATTAGGGTTTTAGAAAAAAAAATTATTTATTTTATTTTTAGAATTATAGGGGTATTTATAGAGTTTTGAACGAACACTATTCACCCGGAAATTCCGAACTCCGATTTACGCGCCGAAACTGACGTTCCTAGGGTTTATCCCGCGTTCCGGACACAATGGAACAGGTTTCGGAAGCTAATTCGGAAGTATGTGCGAGTTATGGCTATAAACGCTCAATTTAAATTAAACCGATATAAGTCGATTTCTAGGCGTTTTAATTCGTACCGGACAAACGGTAAATCCAATTGACTTGAAATTTGAAACCTTATAATAATATCACATTACGGATCCGATGAAACTGGTTTCGTCGAAATCCGAGACTTTTTGAAAAATGGCTATTTTAGCTCGCCAAATTTAAATTAAAAATAAATCGATGCGTTTCGAGCTGCTACGATCAAACGATAACTCCGATTGACGCGAAAATTGAAATCCGGTAATAACTAACTATTACGGATCCAATGGAACTGGTTTCGTTCAATTCTGAGACTGTTCAAAAATTGACTATTTTCACTAGTCGATTTAAATATTAAAATATTCAATTTTCACAAATTAACTTTTAATTCGATTTTAAAAGTTCTAAAATATCGTTCTAACTCCCATATGATAAAATAAAATTTTACAAATCATTTTCAATCATATTTAACCCAATTTTCAATTATTTCCATAATTTCACATATTAAATTATCGATTTAATTATTCAATTAAATCCAATAATTCAAATAAAAATTTATTTGACTTATAAATTCACTTATTAAATATTTAAAATTAATTAAATATTCAAATTTTAATTTCTAAAAATTCTGGGTCGTTACAATCTTCCCCACTTAAAAGAATTTCGTCCTCAAAATTAACAAGTAAGAAAGTTACAGAATCTATTAATTTTCCCAAAATTCATAATTAAACTTCTTACAATATTTTACTAAGTTTTCAAATCATACTTAGTTATCCTTTCAAAACCAACTATATCATTTAACTTTCAATTCCAAAATCAAAGTTATAGTTTTCAAAATTTTCCCAAATTTTTTCTAACGCCTTAAATTTTCGGAAAAATTCACCATAGTCTCCTTTGCGCGGCTCGATCCGAAAAAAAAATGACAGTATATATATCACAAATATAAATCTCATCGAGTAATGAGGCATCCCGCAGGGAAAAAAGTATAAAAGTACTGTATTTAATCCGAGATATGTACCTTATATTTTATTAGCGAGCATATACGGCTAATATAGCGCAAAAGCGAGCTCCAAATGCGAAGCAAACGCGATCCGCACCTACTAATCACTCAACAAACAACATGAGAAACATGCATATAAATAATAGTATCGATATATATCATATAGCAACATAATAACTATATATGCTAACATAGCAAATGTATGAAAAGCAATATACTCAACCATCAACCAACTACCATTCATAATCAATAATATTCATTCATATTCTCATTAATATTCAATGAAAGGGTTTTCAATTCAAATCACATTTGATTTATTTACATTGAATTTTATCAAAATTCATTCTTATTCAATTTTAATTAGTTTGCATTCACTAATTAAATCCAATTCACGTTCAATTCTATTCAAATTTATTTACTTTCAATTTGAATTCAATTACATAGCTTTCAATTTCATTAATTCACTTTCATTAATACTTAATGAATTATATACAATCAACTAACAATCATATAACAATCAATGTATATTAATTACAACCAAATTCCTTTGCTTACAATTGGTTTAATTTAATTGATTTTCATTCAACTATTCAACTTTCAATAACTTTAGATTTTAATGAATTAACACTTATATTCATTATTTCATATCAATTTTAATTCACATTCAATTGATTAACATTCATTTCATTAATTCATTTCAATTTAAAAAGTTGAATTTCATTTAAATAACTTAAGTTCATATTTCATTTTACTTTATTACTAATATCAACTTCATTTAACATCTCTTAAGTTAAATTTCATTTCACAAACATCACTTGTTTTTACTTAACTTAAATTCCCATTTATAAATAAATTCAGATTCCAATTCTAAAGTAAATTTCATTTAACTTTGAATTCATTTTTACTTACAACTCATATTCATAAATATATTCATATAGTTTCACTTTTTATATATATAAGTTTATTTCACAATTGTAAATCACTTTAATTATAATTCAATTCTTATAATTCTTTTGCTTATACAATTATTCTTTTATTTAGATTATTCAAACAACTAAACAATCAACTTACATACACTTTAATAATTCTGAAAAATTATTCCTTTATATATAAAATATACTCAAGGTAAAATTATTTCATTTACCCAATTTAAAACAATATTGTGTCGAATTGTTCTATTCAAGTGTTTAGAAACCCCTTCGGCATAGTTGTCCAGACCGTGCTGACGAAGGTTCATATGCCACTCAATAAACCAATCATCACAATATAGAACAATTTCTATTCACTAACAAATACGCTCTCATAGCTATTATTACACTCAAACTCAATCTAGAGTACTACTGACTCTATCTCTAATGAGTAATACCCAACAGAACCATGGTTGTCGCTTAACCATAAGCTCCGATACCAGATGTAACGTCCCGAAAATTTTCGACTTTCGAAAATTCAACATCGATACTCACTATATCGACTGCCGAGAATTCGAAGGTCAAAAACCGGAATGTTATGGGTTTTTAAAAAGAATTTAAGAAAAGAAAAGAGAAGAAGAGAGAAGATAGAAAATAGAGAGAAAAGAAAATAGAAAAGAGAACAGAAAATTTAGAAGAGAGAGAGGAAAGATAATAGAAACTTTTAAAATAGAAGAAAATAGGACGGAATAGAACACAACAGAACAACATCAGAATCTCACAATTCGCAGCGGAACAACATATAATAATAAATGAATAATCTTTAAACAAAGAACTATATCAGTTATTACATCACATTATATTACATTACATCAAATCATCAGAGTGTACAACATACAATATCAAACAATGCAGCGGAAAAAGAAATACTATATAAGTTAGTAATACGCCATGCCATCCAGCTTGCCTCCAGCAATTCCAGAATATCCAGAATATGCTGATAAACCTTAAACTCTTGACTGCCCGTGTGGAAATTGGTGGGCACCCAGAGTTTAGGAAGGAAAACAATAAACTCCAAGTCAGTCATGTGACTGGTGTGAGAACTCAAAACAGTTTATTTATCTTTAAAATCAAAACAGAGGAATATTTTTAAAGTTAATTCGCAATGCTTTTAAAAATGAGACTACCATAAGGCCTCCCGCACACACACACAATGCAAACGCAGAATCGGAGGAGATTTCTCCTTATGATAGTCAAAGATGCTTGATACGCATTTAAAATAACATTTGATATTATTACTAGTGCATAGTGTAGGGGAAAAATTCATTTTGAAAGTAGAATATAAATCTTAGCCAACATAGACATTCCGAACTATGCCTACTATAGCTAACTATGTTCAATAGCAGGTTACCGCCACATTCCATAGCAGGTTATACAACTAAAACCGTACAAGTCACGTATTGTTTCTTTGGATTTCCAACAAATGGTCAGGCCAAGGAACTTCCCATTGCCACATGAGAATGCCTCTGGATGGACATCCCCGAGAACCAAACCGGATCTCTACCAACACAAGGCCGGGTTACCCCTAACTGAGTAACAACTGACCGAATATGCCATCCCCCGGTCCTTTGGGACCTTTTCACCGAGCGCTCGTAATCAATTCACACAATCATAACAAAGTGTTTTCAACATGAGTAAGTATCTGGGCTCCATACCATGATACCACCCTTTTCCAGAAGGAAATGGACACATCCTAAAGGGTGCTACCCCTCATAACCTTGCTGCTTCTTTCCTGTTTTGACCATTCACGGGGTGTGAGGCTCGACGAAGTCACGTCCACAAAAACATACTTTATACAAAAGCCATGCTTTGGGTCAACAAATGATCAACACAATGATCACAAGGATAGACGATCAAATAAACGATCCTATCACAAATAATCAACACAATGATCATTTCAGCATCACTCAGCATATCACATTACCAAATTGGGAATATATCGCTGATAACATTCAACTACATAACCTCTGAGCTCGTACGTCTCAGAGAAGGGTGTTAAGCTAAAAGAATAAATTCTTCGCCACCAAACAGAAATATATTTGAAAGAAATCGGCTTTATATCTCAACTTGTAATGTCAGACATACAATCCATACAAGTCTGTTCCGGGCTCGAACAAAACCGAAGGCACTTACAAAGAAGTCCTTGCAATCCGGATATTCACGATCCTGATCGGATTCACCATCACATATGGAGAACTCAATACCGTAGCTACTCGGTGCAGAGTCAATTGACAGGTCATCCTATCGTTCTCGCAAATACCGGGTCTTCAACACCGATCTTCAATGCGATTCATAACGACGTATCACATATTCGGAATGGGTTATACGACCCCATGGTCCTTTCCCGGTTAACCCGAATAGTGAGCGCTTATTCAAAAATAAGTGTGGCATTCAAATTCAAACAAATCACATCATATACCCATTCAAAGGGAAATATTGATAGTCGGCTATTGAACTATCAATTGATATGCATACATCACCAGATTCCAAATAATTTTCCAACTTATTTATTTTCCAAAATATCTTTACAAGATATATAATTTTCACACTTCAAAAATAAATCAATATTTATTTTTAACAAATTCCACCTTTCATTTATAAATTCCATAATGAATTTATATTTCAAAATATCCATGCATATACGATTTCAACTATCCATTTTCAATTTATCTTCAAAAAGATAAATTCTAAATATTCACTTCACATTGGAAAACATTTCTATACTTATTTATTCATAAGTAATTCACAAATCTTTTTATTTTCAACACTTGGAAAATATTCAATATACTTAAATCGAGATTAAGTATATATTTCATTCTATTAAGGAAATCATTCTCTTAACATATTTATTTGGGCCAAAACGAATGTTGCGTAAAACATCGTTACGACAACCCAAAATCACTAGTATAGGGATTCGAATTTAAAATAGATATATAATCCCAATACTATTCAAAACATTTCCTTTCGGAAATCATTTACTATAACAACAGTGTTATAGTCCACTATTTCCTTTTATTTCTCGAAAACGTCTATTTCAACAATCAATGTTGAAATCTATGGTTTCGAATCTCAGCATATCTTAAAACATCGTTAGATCGTTTTAATTCTATTTGAAATATCACATTCAAACAATTTCTTTAACATCTTATTCACTATTCAAAAACGTGAATATACTACGTTAACACATTTCATCCTTTTATACATTTTATTTAAAAGAATTATTCACAGTTCAAAACGTGAATATAACTCCATCAAATAAGTTATGACAATTTACTTATCAGAATAAGTTGTTTGCGGATTTATAAAACAACGTTTATAAATTCCATTTCTATTTATTTATAAAAACTTCCTTTTTATAAATTCCTTTATTAACCTATTCCAGTTTATAACTAAATTATAAACTAAACGTTCATATTATAAGTTAATTACTTATAAAACGATTATTTTACAAAATCGTTCTTTTAAAGACTTTCTAATTTATAAATCTTATAACTTATAAGATCCATTTATTTAACCAATCTATTCTTCAAATATTTTCACCAAATTTATAAATCTTACTATTTATAAATTTCTTTTATAACTTCACAGTTTATAATTCCATAAATTTCATCCTTATAACTTCACCATTTAAATTCTATAAATTTCATTCTTTAAGGAAATTCATTTTCACTTCATTCAAACACTTATAAAAACTCGTTTTATAATGTCTATATTTCAATTTATAAATATCCATTTATAAATCTCTTAATATAAATCAAATTATATTATTATTCTAAAACGTCTTTAAATTCTTTTATAATTTCACCATTCTCTTGATTTATAAAATAATTAAATTTTATAAAGCCTATATTTAAACTTTTCAAAATAAATTCAAATTTCCCAATTTAACTATTTTATAAAATCATTGATCCATATTTCTCAAAATCAGCTTTTTAACTATATTTCACAAAAACCATAATGTTTATAACATAAAAATTTATATCGTTTATTTATTTAAAATGGATCAATTTCAAAAATATAGTATATTTTCAAAAAAAATCACTTTAAAAATCATTTTAAAATCCCAAAATCTGGGTCCAATGATGCTACACACCAAATAGTCAATCACGAGTACAACGATATCATATATCGTATATGATAATCAACGAATATCAAAATATCCATAATCAAATAAATACTGTTGAGGAATCCAGTTGGATCCTTCCAACCTGTTTTCCTGCATTCACAAACATTAGCACAATACCAATTTCGCTCCAGTACGAAATTATCGCGGTATATGTTCTTATTAAATATTATCCGCTTAATAACGGCGTAATAGGGTCTCATCCGCTAAACAAAAAATGCGGGAAATCAACAACTGCAATATATACATATGCCAATATATATATATTGCTATTATATATAATACCAATTTCACTGTTTATGAAATATTCGCGGTATATGTTTTTATTAAATAACATCCGCTTACTAACGGCGTATAATGTCTATTTTAACAATCAATAGATATCAATCATCATTCAAACATGCATTCAAATATTTTAAATCTAACTATTTAAAATAAAATCGAAACTATTTCGATTGAGTGAGAAGTTCTCACCTTGATTTTAATTTCCGTTTTAGCGATTTATTTCGAATAAAATTAAACGGACGTTTAATTTTACCCAAAATTCTCACTAACTCCAAACGACTCCAAACCAAATCCATCGCGTAGTGCTCGTCCATACGATTCCAACGCAAAAAATCTCGTCCGAAACGGACCTCGTATGAAAGAGTTACGATATATTTAAGTTAATACGAATTATAAACTAATTTATACAACAAAATTTATTTATTTTCCAAACCCTTTTATCACAGCCGTTAGATTTGCTTCAGCTTGCATCAGGGCCCTTGGACGCGTCTTCTCCTTCCCACGTTTCCAGTATACGTTGATACGAGGCCGAACCCATTTTTTTGAATCTAGGGTTTCAAAATCGTCACGAATACAACCCACGTGAGCGCGATCGAAACACACCACCGCGTCGCCCTTGCCACCACGCAGCCTCACCCACGAACGCGCACAGTCCGGTCGCCCCAACCTCCTTGAATTGCGTGCGACATACCCACGAACGCGCCCAAATTTCTCCCTCCTCGCTACGTTGAACGACGACCCACCGTATTGATTTGAAGATCTTGATACGCTCTACATTTTTCATGTTGGAAGATTGTTGAATTAGTGCTTGGATTTGAAGATTTTAAGGGAGGGAAGAGAGTTGATTTCGGCCGTTTATTATAATGGAGGCGGAGGCTGCTTAGATTAGGGTTTTAGAAAAAAAATTTATTTATTTTATTTTTAGAATTATGGGGGTATTTATAGAGTTTTGAACGAACACTATTCACCCGGAAATTCCGAACTCCGATTTACGCGCCGAAACTGACGTTCCTAGGGTTTATCCCGCGTTCCGGACACAATGGAACAGGTTTCGGAAGCTAATTCGGAAGTATGTGCGAGTTATGGCTATAAACGCTCAATTTAAATTAAACCGATATAAGTCGATTTCTAGGCGTTTTAATTCGTACCGGACAAACGGTAAATCCAATTGACTTGAAATTTGAAACCTTACAATAATATCACATTATGGATCCGATGAAACTGGTTTCGTCGAAATCCGAGACTTTTTGAAAAATGGCTATTTTAGCTCGCCAAATTTAAATTAAAAATAAATCGATGCGTTTCGAGCTGCTACGATCAAACGATAACTCCGATTGACACAAAAATTGAAATCCGGTAATAACTAACTATTACGGATCCAATGGAACTGGTTTCGTTCAATTCTGAGACTGTTCAAAAATTGACTATTTTCACTAGTCGATTTAAATATTAAAATATTCAATTTTCACAAATTAACTTTTAATTCGATTTTAAAAGTTCTAAAATATCGTTCTAACTCCCATATGATAAAATAAAATTTTACAAATCATTTTCAATCATATTTAACCCAATTTTCAATTATTTCCATAATTTCACATATTAAATTATCGATTTAATTATTCAATTAAATCCAATAATTCAAATAAAAATTTATTTGACTTATAAATTCACTTATTAAATATTTAAAATTAATTAAATATTCAAATTTTAATTTCTAAAAATTCTGGGTCGTTACAAAATAATTTCATTTACCAAATTTAAAATAATATTATGTCAATATAACTTGTTCAAGTGTTTAGGAAATCCCTATCGATAACGTTGATCAGGCGCATGGACTAGAATTTTTAAGCCACTCAATAGGTCTAACAACACAATATAAAACATTTTTATTCACTAACAAATACGCACTAATGCACACGCACACATACATTTACACTCAGACCCATTCTAGGCACTACTGACCCTATCTATAATGAGTTTACACCACCAATCCTAGGTGTTCGCTCAACCTAAGCTCTGATACCAAAATGTAAAAAACCGGTTTTCTTAATACCAAAGATGAGTCATTAACAGTAAAAGAAAAAAGAAAGAAAAGATAGAAGAGAAGAAACTAACAACACGGAATCTCACAATGTAATGGAACAATATATATTACTTCAACATAATATATTACAAAGTCATTTAAAAAATGTTACATCAGAGTCATTCTAATACAAATTCTAGCCTAGGATAGTTATAACAGCCTATCCCTACTTAATAGATACAATATACATATAATATAGTGACAATAAGAAAAATAACTAACTATCGATAAAGCCACCTGCTCCAAGCTCCTCCAAGGTAAATCTATGATAAAACCTTAACAACTTGGCTACCCATTCAAATTTGAGCACCCAAGAGTTTAGAAAAAGGGAAAATAAACTCCAGGTCAGACATATGACCGGTGTGAGTAAAGCACGGGACTATAACTTTATAAAAAAACCTTTAAATCAAAGGCATCTCGAAAGACCACGCTGCCCATAAACATGGATGGGTTTTAACCTTACGATAACCAAACCGTTTCTATAGAAAATCCGTTCATATTATAATAATGTCTAGGGGTCAAAGTAAAATACGAGTATAGCTGAAATGCTTCCATCTCACACTTCAACCCAACTAATTCTGTACGGTGCTTATTGGAGAATGGATTCCATACAATGACTGGATTACTGGGGTAACGCCCGTCATGGTGCATCTCTAGATAAAATAACACCAAGGACCTCGTCGGGATCACCTACCAACATAGAACCGGCCTAATCCTTACTAGATAGTATCGAATATGACCACCCGCTGGTTAATGGGTTCCAAAGAAAACAAATGAGAGATAATATTGACTCTAGATGGGATGATCATACCCTGATGGGAGCAACCCACTTAGCCCTACTGCATCTTCCATGTTTTAGTCATTCTCATTTGATGAGGCTTGAGGCTACGTTTTACCTTCTACATAGCACTTCCCACTTGGAATGCTAACACTGCCTCCAGGCAACAATTCAATGCCTACATTCATCCATACAAGTTGTCGAGGAGATGGACAAGCCGAAGGCAGTGCTCCTACTACATCCATTTTGGAATCATCCTCAGGATTAGTAACAGCAGCCCTTGCACTTCAAAAAGCTCCATTTTCAGTTACATTATCTTTAAAATGTCTTCACTTTGAAATGCTTGAGTTGGATTGAAGTGGTTTTCGGATAACATATCTGATCCTGCTCTTTTCGAAACAACATTCGATAGTTTCCGATAAATTCAACCTAGTTCTTTAAGAAACAAACAGTCAAAGATAAGAGCGAGGATCACCTCCTAATCGTTAGTGGATGGATTTCCTTATCATTTGTCCTAGGAGAACTAAACGAGATTGATTAGCATAGTATAGCATCATTGGAGATGACTGTGCCATATAACCCATGGGTTTCTCCTAGATATTTCCTAAGTTACATTTTGGGTACATTTGATAGTCGGTTATTTGACTATCAAATAAACAAAAAAAACAACCAATTCCTATTGATATTATTTATACATAGCAACCACTATGCCTTAAAACAAATCTTTATTTAATAAATATCCTTTTAAAACGTTTGTCTAAAAACATTCATATACTTATCTTATCTCACTGACATAAGTATATACATAAAACATTTATGAATAACTTCTTAATTCCAAATCATGTTAAAAATGACTAAACAAATGTTGTTTAAGTTAGAAGTAAGGACAACCCTAAACATTATTCCCTTGGTGTTAAGTGTGGAACGGATGTTCCATACCACCATTTTTAAGAGGTCAGTTTAGAGAAACCTAGATCTCAAATTCTTTTTATACTTCTTTCGATTAACCTTTTTAATCAAATCTATTTCATTCTTGCAATCACTTTTGCTTGGAATCCAAATCCATTTTAAAATGCTTTCTAAACTTCCAAATTCATTTATAAAACCACTTTTATAAATATTCAAAATCATTTGTACAAATTGCTTTTTGTAGATAACCAGCTTTTCGTACAAATTTATTATAAATATCCAAACCTTCTTATAAAACTCCCTTTATGAATATCCAAATCGTTTTCTAAATTTTTTATAAATACCCCACTTCATTTATAAAATTTCTTTATAAACCTTTCCTATTTAAACAACTTCTTAAATAACCTTAATCAATTTAGCATCCTTTAATAAGTAAATCTGTTTTTATAAATCTCCCTTACTTATGAAATCTTCTTTGCTTAAAAACATAAATCCACTTATCCAATAACACCTTATAAATTTCCAAATTCCTTTATATAACTCTATACAAAAAACTTCTTTTTATAACATGGAAAACCATTCCTATTAGTTAAAAACATCTTTAGTAAAACCATTTGTCAAATCACTCTTTAAATATCTTGTTTAAATTGAAATAACTTTGAACTCATTTCAAAATGAAAATGGAATATTTATTACAAAATCAAATGGAGGCTTAGCGACCATAATGGTGCTTTTATTTTGATTTTATTTAGGGATCAACACATAACAATCAATCAACTTAAGTAAATGTCCAAGTTAATTGTAATTTCATAATGGTGTTTTGTCCTGCTAATAGATGTCATTTTGTTTTTCCTAATCATATGGAGTTACTTAAGGATAAGCGGCATAGAAATCCCTTGATTTAAAACAAATTTGAAAGAAAACGGTTTAAAACAAAACTGATTACTTAAGCTCAAAGCGATTTTAAAATAAATTAAAACCCTTGTAAATGAGAATATAATCCTTGTTAAATAGTAACTAAACTCTAAATGATGGTAATTTAACCGTAATTAAAACTTATTAAAACATAATTAACTTTAGTCAACCTCTCCAAAAAGGCATGGTTTCTTTCTTAAATTCCTTCAATCGAATCATAAAAACCAAAGTATACATTATGAAGGTAATTATAACTTTCATTTCCCGACATTGTTACAAAATAGGTTCCATTGCTTGAATGACAATTAAGAAATAAAGAAAAGTAAAATAATTTGCAGATTTGAACCTATCAATAACTTCTTGTTATTTTTTATGGTGTCACATATGCACATTACAAGATACATAGTGATTCCCGATGGCTCGTAGTCGTCAACGGCCATCGGAAGTTGTCGGAAATCCCGTCGGAATATAGAACATGGATTTCGTCCATTTTCGACGGAATCGCCGACAGCTTTGCGACAGCCTCCGATGGCTTTTTTGACGGCTATTCCAACGTTTTTTTGATGGTGCTGACGTCCACATGGCTTAAAAACACGCCAAAAAACTGTTGGAAGCCGTTGGAGTTTTCGACCGGTTAGCTGTCGGATGCCATAGGAATATTTTAATCTATACGCCGTCTAAGCCGTCGGTAGCCATTGAAAATCTGGGTAAAAAAATTTATCTTTGGTAGCCCAATAACACAATATCAATTTATATCACAATCCATCAAAATAAATATATATATATCAAATATATAAGCTAAAATCAATATCAATATCAATAATAACATAAAACTCAAACATTAACATCTTAAACACAAACATTTCCAATCAATTCAAAACAAATCGCCATCATCATCCAACTGCAATATCTACATCCAACATCAAACCTCACAAATCAACATTAAACACCATATGTACACAAAATAACCTCACCATCTGAGACGACCCGACTTCCTATCTCCAGGAAATCGCATCATCAATGAAGAAAGAAAGGGATAAAAGAAGAAAAGAAAGAGAAAGAAGAACACAACAATAACAGATAACTCATAGAGGAACGAATGAAATATAATATAACACATAAAATATTACATAGTATCATATTACATCATAGTAGACAACTTATACAACAGATATTAGACAGTTATAAACATCTGTCTAACTATACAACTCAAGTAATCACAAGATACAGATACAACAAACACAGCGGAATCAATATATATCTACACGTCGAAGCCTCATGCTCCATATCTCCTCCAGAATTCGTCAAGCAAACCTGAATCACTTGACTACTCTTACATAATAGGAGTACCCAAGAGTTTAATAAAACAGAAAATAAACACTCGGGTCAGACAGGGGTCTGATGTGAGTAAACAAGTTAAAATTGCTTAACTTTAGAAAACCTTTGAAAAGAAAAGGTATCACGTAAGACTACCCACACATAAACATGGAAAAGTTTTTACCTTACACTAACCAAAACATTTGATAGGAAATCCAGTGATATTATAATAGTGTCTAGGGTTTTCAAGTAAATAAGAAATAGCCGAAATTGTTACATTTATTAAATGGGTAATACAAACAAAACCGTAGGGTCTCGTAGGAAGAATGAGTTTCCATCGATGGCAGGGCTACCGGGGTACCATCCATCACAGTACGTGGCCTAGATCAACGTACCAAGGAGTACGCCCGCTCCCCTGCAACACAAAGCCGGGACCATTCCTTACTGAACAGTCCCGAACAAGACAACCCCGCAGTTGGCCGCGACCCAACTGCCCACACAGCCGAATAAAAAGGGACTTCTAGGCAGGGGAAAATCTTGCTCTCCAGTGGGAGCTACCCACGAAGCCTTGCTGCACCCCCCCTGTTTTAGCATTCCCGATTGATGAGGCTTGAGGCTGCGATTACCTTTATAGAACACATCTATCTTAGAATGCTCATCGTCCACCTGACGATGTTCTGAAAGCATTCAATCCATACAAGTTCGTTCCGGGTTCGAACGAAATCAAAGGCACTATCTCGTTGCACTCATTTTGGAATCATCCTCAGAGTCAACGACCATAGCCCTTGCACTCTAAATCACCACTCAAACCTATAAGCACTATTCCGTCAACTCATTACGGAATCACCCACAGAGTTATACTGACGTATAGCCCTTACACCTCGAGTCTTCACTTGCTCCACTTGGATTCACGACCTAACGTTTAATTGGAATTGATGTGGTTTTCGGATTATCCAAATATAGAAACCCGATCGCGGTCTCACCGAAACCAAATGCCATTTTAATGTCCAAGTTGTACTTAAGGGTTTAAGCAATTAAACTCATATTCAGGATGATATATAAACATATAGATGAATCATATTATCACAATAGATAATTCATAACAACATTCATCTCACAACAGCATATCACATAACAGAGATATCCAGTATCAACCAATATCAATCATCCAACATCAATCACCAAATATTAATCATCCAATATCAATCAATCAACCAATATTAATCAATCAACCCATATTAATCAATCATCCAAAGCAGAATTGATTATCTCTTAATCAATTGGATTACCATAATGCTTCTTCATTAATTATTATTCCAAATAAATTAATCATCTCTAATGATCGTCCCAAATTAATCTTCCTTGATTAATTATACTTTAATTACTTTCAAGTAATCAACCTTAACCATATTCAGTAATTAACCTTTAATTACTATCATTAATTACAATAATTAATGATCTTTCATTTGCTTCATTTATTAATCAATTATAATTAATTACATTAAACCTTAATTAATTACAATTAATTAATCGCACTTACATTAATCACTTATATTAATCAACCTTGATTAATATCATTAATTACATTAATTAATGATCCTTATTAATTAATAATTACTTTAAATTAATTAAACAATTAATTTGTAATTAATCATCTCATTAATTCATAAACAGTAGTTAACAATTTGTAATTACTTATCTTAATTTAATTAACATTTTAATTAATTATATTAATCCTTTAATTAATTAATCTAAGTAATTAATATTTAATTACTTCATTAAGTAATTATTTATTCAATTAAATTAATAAATAATCCTTAATTAATTACTTTATTAATTAATTATACTTTAATTAATTACACTTAGTAATTAATCTCAAATTAATCACATTTATTAATTAATTAATCATATTAATTAATTATCTAAAATAATTGAGTAATTAACTCTTAATTACTTAACAAGTAATTGTCTCTAATTACTTCATTAATAACTCTTAATTACTCTCTTAATTAATTACTTAACAAATAATTGATATCTTCATTAAACAATCCTTAATTCATTAATTAATTACTTAAAACATAATTAATTAACTTCAAACAATTATACTAATTAAATTCCTTAATTGATAACAACAAATGATTTCCCATTAATTACTTCAACAAATTACTCCATGAGTAACTTTTCTAATTACTTCCATAAGTAATTACCACTTCTTAATTACATTCAACAATTAATCATTTATTACTTTATTAAGTAATTATTAACTAATTATTTAAAATTAATTAAACAATTAATTAATTAACATCTTATATTTCAAAATCCTTAATTAATTAAGAAAACATTAATCTTAATTAACAAATCATATTTATTAAGTATTCCTAAGTTCATGACAAAATAATTTAACCATATTTATCTTTATAAATAATTTATTTGAATTTAAATCAATTTTTAATAACTTAACAACAATTTATTCTATTTGATTTTCAAATTTAACAATAACCGTATTTGAAAATAAGGCATTTAGAAATCAAATTTTGAAAAGAATTTAAAACACTTAAAACATCTAATTCAAACTTATAAATTTTGAAAATTTTGTTATTAAAACATTACTTAAACTTTGATTTAATACTTAAATTTAAACACTTCTTTAAATTTTAAAATTCAAAACACTATATAAATTTTGAAAACTTTATTTCAAAACCACAACTTTAACTTATAATTCATCTCCTTATAACCTTGAACTTGTTCAATTCATTCAGTCGACAGGTTTAAACCTGAAAACATTTACATTACAGAACTTATAAAAGTACACCCAAAAATCTCGAGACAGTTACCTAAAAATCTCGTGCCTACCTCGAGCAAAACCCAACACCAACAACACTGAGTCGATCGCGAGAATAACACGAGTGCTGCTTCAAGTACCCATCGTCTTCTACAAAACAAAACTTCCCAGTGCACAACCTAACACGGTGCACGTTACACCACCAGCCGACCCATTCCGTCCATCAAGCCGGTCGCCAACCAACGTCATACGACATCGACAGCCCAAAATTCAACCCAGATCCATCAATTGATACGTGTTCCAAAATTCGAGCATTCATACCAAAAACTGCAGAAACAATGCCTCAAATCCAAACCCAATGCCATCCATCCCAACGTTAATGAACCATACCGACCACTCCATCATGATACCACAACGAATGTCGTCAACCTCCCCAAATTGGATTGAACTCGGTCAAGAATTCAAGTCGCAAAAGCTTCAACATTTAAACTCAGCCGAGAACCACCTTAAACCCTAGTTCGAACAAATTCGAACAATTCACCCAATATAAAAAAATCTCTTGTATTTTTCCTATAACCAGCAATCTATACACAAGCTTCGATCCAAATTTCAAGCCAAATTAATGCATAGATAATCAGCAATTCACAAAATCCCCAATTTCGTATAAACCCCAAATTCATCATAATTACACAATTAACAATTATGATAGTAACATATAAAATCATGATTTTTCATCACAATTACATGTATGTAATCCAAATTTGAATTTAAAGCAGTTAATTTTTTACCAAAATTTAAGTTTACTGTGTCTTCCATTTTTTTTAAATTATTTGTAAATTTAAATTTGCAGAAATAAATTTTAATATTACTATCATCAATGACAAACAACTTTATCAAATTATCAATGTCAAAGATGATTGTTAGTGGAATATTTAAGTTATTCAATGAAATCCAGATCAGGGAAGTAGTAGATAAATGAAGTGGCTGTACATATATACAGACCATCACACATATGCATGTAAATCTAATAATCCAAAAATGTAAAAACTGAAAATGTTCCATGCAACATCAATATAGATTAACACATGCAAGGAAGTAAGAATCCAGAACAACTATTTTTTTTAAAAGAAACATTTACTCACCTGTAAAATAACAGAGCAGATTTTGATTTTTTTTCCAGGCAATTGAAATTATTTGAAAAGCTTTGATTACTTGATAATGAAAATCCCCTTGCATGTTCTAATTGATGATTCAAAAAGGTTGAACTGATTTCATTTAGTTGCAGGTTGATGAGAACTTCAATTTGCAGGTTTTAGTTGATAAGAAATTGCAGATTTTGAAGTTGAACTGCGGATAACTTGTTGTTGATCTTGAACTTTGAAATGCAGGTTGTTGAAGTTTGTAGATTTGATTGTTGAGAGAATTTTGCTTCAGATTTGCTCTTAATTACAGGTTTTGACAAAGATTTTTGTTTTGCTCTTAAATTTATGAAAGAATGAAGAAAAAGAATTTGATATGAAGAAAGAAAGTTTGGAAAATGAATAAGAAAACAAATTTTCTTTATGTTTAAATGTTATATTTATTAAAATTAATGAAATTAAATGAAGACACTTGTCACTTTATTACAAAATCTTCTTACATGTGTTCATTAAGGTAATTAACATGTTTACACATGTCTTTGTATTTTAACAAACTTTTATTTAATTTAGATGTAAATAAAACTTACTTATTAAATTTACTTTATAAATAAATATAAGTTTACTTTAAAAGAAATATTCTAATACTAATAAAAATGCAAATAATTCTTATACATATATTTTAAAATCTAAAACATTTATATTTATCATTTAACCATTTTAATTTGAGCATTTTAAAACAAAGCTTGTTTAAATCCTTTTTAACTATCATATTTAAAATAAATAAATATCTTATATTTTTAAAACAATTGAATTAAACTAAATTATCTTTGAAAAATATAAATTTTGAAATAAAGCTAAAAATTACAATTATAAATTATCAATAGGTTAAATAAATTTCAAAACAACTTAAATTATAATATACACACATATATATTACAATTTAAAACTTCAATCTTTATTTAAAACAAAAGATCTCTTATTCACAATATATATCAGATATATATATTATAAATAGAATAAAATTTCATTAGCTTTGAAAAATAAATCTTATCCATATTTTAAATTGTCGGAAAGATATTGATCACAATTATCAGATTAAATATTTATTAACCATTAAAAAGAATAAATTAACCAATTTAAATTAAAATTACAAAGAAAATTATCAAACCAATTAAATTATTAATGCAGATTATTAAATTGATATTGCCTCAAATTCCGGGTCGTTACACCATCTCTCATTGTATATATGTATAAGTTTCATAAACAAAACCGTAAAACTTATCTCGTGACTCGTCATCGGCTTCGGAACCACTAGACGAAGGGAATGCTCCATTACGCTCCATATACTCGGCCAAACGTTGGTTCAATTACTCCATTTGCACTGCTTAGAGACAGTCCTGCTCCTGCAGCTGACAATCTTCTGTCGAAGCTCATTAATCTCATCATTGTCCTGAGCCTTTTGATAGGCCTTTTGTGAACCCCGAGCCTACAAAACAAGTCAAACTAAAGTTATTGTGCAACTTTTATATAAATTAAGCAATTTTTACAACTTAGTTAATTTTTATAAATTATCAATTGATTATCGTAGCCATAACGCCTATTTCTCTATGTCAGGTCCATAACTGAGTCGAAGATAGCGTCCTCCTCATCCGTGGTCAATTGCTCTCATCCCGAATGCTCAAGCATCTATGCATGTGCTTACATAAATATTTCCTGCAATGCAATATTAAATACAATTAAGTATTACATGACATTATTATAATATTTTGTAACTTATTAATTAAAATGATCATTATTAATAACTTATAACTTAAAAAATATTTACATGCGCGGCGTATAATTTATCATCTTCATGCCAAGCATGCGTCACCGATCCCTCATTGTCAGCCTGCCTAATAGTATGAGTATGCGCAAATACATCCATATACAAGATAGGAGCCCTACACGCACTTTTCTGCAGTAATTGGTGTGTATTATTGTTGTTCGTACAAATTTATACAAAAAATGCAATAATTGTTCGTAATTGCTATTAATCAATTTACTAGGGCCTTGCGATGATGCTGAAATAGTTTCGAGCCACCATGGTGTGTGGCTGGATTTTTTGGCCTGTTCGCCGAGTTCCTGTCCGCCTCTGCTTGCAAATCAAAAATTAAGGTTGTATTTTACAGGTATAAATTACGTATTCTCTACTGAACCCGTTAAGATTACATCTAGTAGACTTACCCTGAATTCATCGCTACCCCACCATGCGACCCAACCATCTCATGCGTTGGTGTCCATCCAGTTTTGCTTCTTCTCGGATTTTTTAATGGTAGACATCGTATCACGGTAATTCTTTGCAACTATGAAGTTCCAGTAGTGCTGGCAAAAAGAAACATCCTCCTCTTTTAGGTCTACCGCACCTTGTATATATGTTGAAAAAATATAAGTTATACATTTATACTTAGTCAGCAAATTGTAAAGTGATTATATATAATGATCTATATTCTACATGTACCAAGATGTGACGACTCGCAATCGGAACCCTCTGAATCCAATAATAAACCACACTTGTCCGAACGAAAGTGCACCGTTTACAGATAATCATGAGAAAGAAAACAGAAGGTGAGAAGAAAGGGATAATAATGAAGTAGAGTAGAGAAGAAAAAGAGAGAAAAGCAAAATTAAAATAATACAGAATCTCACAATGCATCGGAATAACATATAATGTAGATCAATAGTTTTACAAAGAGAAACTATAATATACATAAATCAGTATCAGAGTACACAATAGGCAATCATCAGCTTGGACAGTTAAATAACCTATCCTTATAAAAACTAAAAATTTATAACAACAATAATGCAATGCAGCAGAATAATAAACAGATACGTGTATACGACATGAAGGTCTCCAGCTCGCTTGCTGAAGCTCTAAAAGCACCAAAACTGAACTGTAAATACTCAGATCTGACCAGAGCATTGAAAGGGAAGAACGCCTAGATCAGTCTAGTAAACAAGCTTGAGAAAACACATCTAAACTGAATTATAAAGTTATCAAAACTTTTCCTTTATCAAAAGAAAAGGTATCTCATAGAACCATGTCGCAAATAAATGCCGACTAGGTTTTTACCTTACGATAACCAAAACATCTCATATCTAATTCTCTTATATTATAATAGTGTATATTGGACACAAATAATATTAAAATAGCTGAAATTGTTACATTATTAAATTCCAGCATACACCTTGTAATATAAGATTTTCTATAATAGAAAATGGCGGGCATGTATTGGATTTTGGATTTCCATACAAATGACTAGGTGATGGGACTACCTTTCCAAAACTCGGTACACCCCTAGAGGGATGTGCCTAGGGTCCAGATACTGGACGCCTAAACCAACACAAGACCGGCCTACCCCTTTCTAGATAGTACCGAATATGTCACCACTCCGGTCGTTACCGACCTTTAATCGTGGCCACAAGCATACATCAACAAAAATCAGATACATGACTTCATAGTGTGTAAAGTTATATCTAGAAGAGTGATGACATCTCCTAATGGGTGGGAGCGACCCACTTAGCCTTGCTGCTTACATCCCTATTTCAGTCACTTTTCAGAGAGTGAGGCCAAAGAGGTATCGATTACCTTTCACATACCACATATCATATATCACATCATCTTTGAATGCCACATTGCCATTTCCGTTGACTACTAATTTCCTTCCACAAAAATACTACCCTTGAGCTCGTTCATCTTAAGGAGGGTGTTAAGCTAAGAGAAGCTGCCTTCTATGCCACCACATGGTATATGTTTGTAAAAAAATCAATGTACATAATCATAGAAATGTAATGTCAGACACTCATCCACACAAGTTGTCCAGGAATAAGACAAACCGTAGGTACTTTCCTACCACATCCTATTGGGACATCCCTAGGATTAGTAGTGAATAGTCCTTGCATTGGATACTTCATAATGAAGAGGCTACTGCTACTATATGTATATTGGGATTTTAACCCCAAACGATCAATAAACAGTCCTACACTATGAAAATCTTAAATATCAATATCATCGACCAACCTGCACGATCCTCGTATAAATGTTGATGCGAAGTGGTTTTCAGATAAATCTGATCCTAGTCTCTTCGCACCGATAATGTAAAAGCGTATCTCAACCTCACACAGAAACTAAGTCTCATAGACTTATTACGTCATCAACTTTCAACTTGCTATCCTTCGGCCAAGAAGGAAGCTCGATAGATTGAAGTAATCACTCCACATTACACGAATCAACATTCTCAACACTAACAATAATCAAGCTTACGCAGCTAGTTACGTACTAAGTATACGAATAATTAGTTTCTCCATCAAGTTAAGAAACTAAAATGGCCAAATTTGATAGTCGGTTATTCAACTATCAAAGTAACATACAAAATCTAGCACTTAAGTAATCACTGGATCTGAATTTTATTAATTGTTTATAATTCAAAACACTTCCCAATTATTCACTTCAAAATATCTTTAAAAAGATAATATTCACAGCCATTTCAGTTATTGGATATTTGGAAAACATCTCCATGTACTTATTTTAATGGTAAGTAAATTCACAATTTATTTTATTTTCAAACCATTTAAATTCCCTTTTTATAATATCGCTTTCCAAAATATCCATTTTATTTAAAAGATTATTCATTGTTCAAAATCGTGAATATAATTCTCTGACCAAATTCAGTACTTCTACACATTTAATTTAAAGGATTATTCACTGTCCAAAGTCGTGAATATAATTCCTTTTTATAAAATCCATATTTAGCTTATCAAATTAAATCGATTTCATATTTATAAAATAGTGTTTATAAATTCCATTTATATTTTATAAACTTCCATATACCAAATTCATTTGCTAATAAATTCCATTTCTATCTCATTTATATGTCCAAATCCGATTATAATTTATAAAATCCATTATAAATTCATTTCTAAATTTTTTTACAAATCCATATACAAATTTGGTTACAGTTCCTTTTATAATACTTTTAACACTTTTATAATTCCATTACTTTTATTTATAAAATATCAATTTTATAAATCTTATATATAGACCATTTATAATAAATTAAAAGAATTTGTTTCTTTTCTTTCATCTTGGAAAAACTTAATTATGATCTTTTAGAGCATTTGGGCTATCCTTTCGATCGATTCCACCCCTCGTCTCAAAGATAAAATGAAGGCAAGGTAAGTTCAGGGTACTGGTTTCTCCATTCCTAACCTTAGTTACATACCTTGTTTTACAGTTTAGATCTTACAAGCGGGACAAAAGTACTAGTCGTTTCCGCATACGCCTTTCATTTTTAGAAATGATTTATAAAACTTCCAAATCATTATTTAAAACACTTATTCATTTATTTAACCATTCCATAAAATCCTTCAAATAACCCTTAGAATACTCTATTAATCATTTAAGAACCTTTATAAAATAATAGGAAAAGAACGGTTGTACTAAAACTATATATCAAAAGTTATTGAAAAATGCTGCGAAAAAGTGTTATGGAATGTGCTTCTTAAAGCTATACTGATTAAAATGACTTTTAGTTATTTGAAAATTTATTTTTATTAATTAAATCACTTTTAAAACATTATAAAAGATTTATAGATTTATTTCATATTTTTAAACAATTTTAAAACATCATTTTCAAAGAAATCCAGTTTTGAATTCCAAACTGCAAAACCGTTATTTTTTCAAAAACTTGTTTTACTCATACCTTCAAATCTTTATCAAACTCTCGATTTTCTATCTTCGTTGAAAAACATGGATATAATAGTTTTGAAACTTATTATATCGAAGAATCCTGAGCTATATTCCAACTTTAACACTCGTTTGACTTTTATGGCGCGAAATCGCGAACTACCGTTACGCGATGCGCCTATTTTTGACTAAATTTTCAATTTCTTTTCAAACTTCATGCAAACACTTTTAAATGACTATAAAACATTTATAAATCATTTTAATATCATTTTAAACTCATTTTAAACAATATTTTTCTTATTTCAAATCCATTTTTTTCAATTCATATTATAGTACTATATCATTTTCAATCTTCTTAGATATTTTGATTTCATTAAGAGCTAAATAATTTCCATACACATATTTATATGGATTTAAATTCTTATTAAATTAACTATGCTTACTAAAGATTTTTCTTATCATTTATCAAACCAAGTTATCATCCATATCATAAACATTTAATTAACCATCATATCAACCAAGTTATCATCCATTAAATCATCCAACATATACTAAACTTTTTATGTTATTAACTTGAAATATTTTTAGAAATTAGTAACTTTAAATATGTGTACTCACCTTTAACCAAATCAATTAACTTCCTACCAACATTCATTTAATCCAACACTTCACTATTGTTTTCAACTTCAACCAACTTCAGAAAATTTGCCAGAGCTTCCGCAACACCTTAAGTTTGGTCCTAGCTCCTTGGAATGAAATCGGTGGCATTTTCTTCTTTTTTTTCTTGCTCTGAAGCTTCCCAAACTTGCTTTATTCCTTCCAAATGGTTCGGCCTTCATGGGTTCCAACCTCTCCTCTATCATTTCTTCCATTCTTAGATGCTAAACCTTGTTTAAATGGTATTCTAAGGTCTTTGGTAAAGTTTGCTTATGTTTGAAGTTGATTTGACATGATTTTGAAAAAGCTAGTACGGAAAAGAGAGAAGAAGAAGCCATTAAAGAGAGCTTCAAGGAGGAAGAGGAAGGTAGAAATAATGTGAAAAAAAGTGAGAAAGTGGTTGGTATTTATAGAAAAAAATAAAGTGGTAAGTTACCAAAATATCCCTTTACCAAATTACCGAAATAACCTTACTTTTTAAGCAACTTATTTTTTTCAACACTTAACATCACATTTCAAATATTACTATATGTTGTTTTCACTTAAATATTAAGTAAAGAAAGTAAGAATTATGTATGTATGATTTGATGTTTTACTTTTTGACTTTTGTACTTCTTTTGTCTTTTTATGCTTACTTTTTGTTAATTGTATTCTAGAATTTTCTAAGTATGTTTAGTAAAAGTAAACTTGATTAGTGAATTAATTAACAATTATACTATTTTAATATATGTTCCTATATAAGAAAATAAATGAGTGACAATGTTGCGACAACTTTTAATCGACAAATGTTGATTTTCGACAAAATGTTTTACGTTCACATTTTGATGTTTTAGTTAAACTATTTATTTATGTAAACAAAATTTAAAAATAAATTTGTATATTGCTATTTAAAAATATAAACACTCATAAATTAATTAAAAAAATTATTTAACCATTGAAACTTACTTTTCTGAAATCAGCATTTTGTCACTTTTGTTGATATAAGCAAATGTTATTATTTTTGTGTATACTTCTCTTTCCTAATCATATCTAACATTATTTGAATCATATGACAATACATATTTTATATTTAAAATCACTTTAAAAAGTATATTTTAAAGTGATCAAATTCTAGGTCGTTACACAGGAAGTCCAGCCAAATATTCTCTCGGACATGGTATGGGATCCTGCTCCATTTCGACCAGCACGTAGTCATACGGCTCATGTATGCTTGCTTAGATATACTAAGCACTATATTTGAATGCTCAAGCTCACAACCCCTTCATTAAATATGATACAAACAAATCATGACTAATATATCATACAAAATATTTATAATGCTGAAGTAAATTTAATACTTACGAGCCATCTGCTTTCGGCAGCAATCTAACCACCGTACGCGGTGCCTCCTGCGATAGGCCACTGCCATCACCTCCACCGCAAATGGTCCCTCTCTAAGATGAAGAGGGGAACCAGACTGCAAAGAACTCCGCCGCCTAAAGAAAGACTTCTATAATAACTTTCATATACATATTATTTTATTATGGCAGAACTATCATTCAATATGAGTAAACATATCAAGATTTAACATCAATAATCTCATATAACATACAAAAAGGCGTAACATCAATACTCCTATAAATTACATTTTTTCAACATGTATACTATTACATTGGTCCTCGTTATTTTCTGATTCAGACTCGATCCCATACTCTATATTGTTTTCCACTATGGTCTCAAATGCTTCTACTAATGCATTTAGTTCATCATATAAAGGTCAAAAATTGGTTTAATCATATGTTATTGTAATTTTGCCATTTTCCTCGATATCTGCTTGGTATGCTTGTTCTTCTAGAATATTCTTTCCATTAAAGGTAAATCTTGTCTTCGTTTTAAAAACTTGGTTCTTGTCTAGCTCATAGCATGCCTTTGGTTTTTTGTGTCATTAGGCTTCATATGAAGCTTAGGACGATTGCATATTGCCTCTATATCACATCTTGATTTCAAATCGTCTTTAGTCTTTCCTTTAACATTCAAAACTATGTTAAATACATTATCAAACACATTTTTCTCATTGTGCTCACGTCGATATTATGACGAATTAGGAGATTTTTACAATAAGGCAACTCCCAAAATATACTTTGTTTGTACCAATTATGAATCGTTGATTTACCTTGAATTTCAATTTGTTTGCCAGTTTCATGTATCTTTAGATAATTGTTTACAAAGTCGTAAATATCTTCGCTTATTCAAATCGCTGGTGGTCACAAAGTCTCAAGTCTATTACTTGTAAAAGAATTTTATCTTTTCGAAAAGGATGATTAATATTGAGAAACACCGATGACAGTCAAACCATGAAATTTTCTTCCCATGTGGTAAAGAAAATTCTCGTGTTTCTACCTTGCAATAAGGACAAGCTAGACGACATGCCGTACTCCAACCCACAAGCATTGCATACCTAGGAAAATCGCTTATAGTCCACAACAAAGAAGCGAACATAAGAAAATTCTTTTTTTTTTGAATGTCGTATGTTTCAACAACTTCGTACCACAATGTTTTCAACTCTTCAAACAACGGCTGTAAATATACATTGATTCCTTATGTCGGATCATCAGGGCCAGGGATGACAATAGTAAGAAACATATATGAAGCTTTCATGCACATCCATGGACGTGAATTGTAAGGTGTAACGGTTATAGGCCAAGATAAATATTTTGAACTAAATTGAGAGAACGGTGAAAATCCATTCGTACATAAATCAAGTCTAACATTACGACTCTTTGTTATGAAAGCGAGGAATGTCTTATCAAAATGCTTCCATGCTTCTCCATTGGCTGAGTGTGTTAACGTACCTTCTTCCTGTGTTCTCACACAGTGTCATCTCATATGATGCGCGGTTATAGAAGATGCATATAACCTTTGAAGCCTAGGAGTGATGGGTAAGTTATGCATACGCTTGTATGGAACTTCCTTTCCCCTCTTTTTTCTTGGTTTGTATCTTCCCTGATTGCATATTTTACAATTTCTAAGATTGATGTAATCTTTCCAAAACAACATGCAACCATTTAAGTATGTATCTATTTTTTAATACAGCAAACCAACAGCAGACATAGTTTTTTTCACTTCATAATGATTTTCGCATATTAAATTATCGGGTGGCATATAATGTTTTGCAGCTTGCACTATAGGTGTAAACTCGGCTTCTGTGAAGTTGTATTTTAATTTCATCATAACGTATTCTGCAGTTACTGATAGTTGAGTACCGCTTGTACAACCATCCCAAAGGGGTTTCTTAGTAGCATCCAATAAATCATAATTTTTTTTTGCTTCAATACTTGGTCCTTCTTCGACGTTAACACCGTTACCATCAACTTCAATAGTAGGGAACATTGAACGTGCTGCATCTTCAACCATATCTTCTATAAGATTCATCGGAACAATTTCAGTATCCATCTCCTCCTCCAAATGTACAGGATTATGTTCTATAAGTTCTCCATGACGATCCCACACCAAATAATTCAACACGAAACCATATTGCCACAAATGAACTATTGCCATATCCGGTATCAAATGCTTAAATAATTTGCACCTACTATATGGAAAACGAATTTCTTCGTCATTTCCATTATTACTTAAAGCGAATTCAACAAAGATGTGTACACCATTTTGAAAATGTTCACTTATTGAGTCTCCAATTTCTCTTCTTTATTAGTGCATCCAGCTCCGATCGATAAAAATAATTGACCATCTTTCCTACTTTAAAACATAAAAACGCATTGACATCTTATTTTTCAATGAAATCATACATTTAAATTTTCACAAATAAATAATATTATTCTATTTTATTTTATTTTTAAATGGATTTACACAAATTATTATATGAATATAATCTACAATTTTTAGGTTATTGTTTACACTTTGATGGTTGGTCATCTTACTTTTCATTACAAATAGGGTAGTAATTATATTTTGTAAATCATTTCATTTTAAACGATTCAACAAAATTTCAGCAGCACTTCCCCTTTGTTCCTTGTATCGTACACATATGCATGTACACAGAGAACAAAAAGAAAGTGTTTTTGAAATTTTATAAATAGTCTAAAATGAAATGATTTGCAAAATATAATTACTTTATTGTATTTGTAGCTCGTCTAATACGGGGACAAATCCGATAAATATTGTACCGAATGAATGTAAATGTCCATTCTGTGATAAAAACAAATATCCATACAACGATTATATACAATACTTGTCAGACGGGGCCAAAAACAACACAAAAGAGCTTGTATGTAAGCTGAATAAAGCAATCTATGGGCTGAAGCAAGCACCAAGGGTTTGGTTTGACAAGCTCAAGTCAACTTTGGTCAAAATGGGCTACACTTCAACCAAATCAGATATCTCTTTATTCACTAAATTTAATGATAATGAAGCTACATATATACTAATATTTGTTGATGATTTTCTAATAACAGGAAGCAGTGGGTTAGAAATTAGAAACATCATAAAGCATTTGAACAAAAAATTCTCTATTAAAGATTTTGGAAAATTGAATTACTTTCTGGGAATTGAAGTAAACAGAGTATCAACTACAAAAATTCAACTAAGTCAAAAGAAGTATATCACCGAGATCCTTATGAAGGCCAAAACGCAAAATGCAAATGCACTGCCCACTCCTACGATGAGTAATCTACACTTATCTAAAAATATAGAGGAACCGATATCAAATGCCAAACGATATAGGAGTATAATGGGAGCTCTACAATATGTAAACATCAGTAGACCAAAGATTTCATTCAGTGTAAATATGGCAAGTCAATTCATGCAAAATCCATTAGATAAACACTGGAAAGCTGTTAATTTTTTTTGAGATATCTAAATGGAACATTGAATCATGGTTTAACTCTAAAATATAGCAAATCAATCAAAATCACAACATATTCTGATGCAGAATGGGCAACAGACATTGATGATAGACGGTCTACAACAGGTTAAAGCATATTTTTAGGAAAAAATCCAGTTTTGTGGTGTTCAAAGAAACAAGCAACAATTTATAGATCTAGTACTGAAGTAGAATACAGAAGTGTGCTAGTGCTACTGCATAAATTATGTGGATTAAATCATTGTTGAGTGAGCTAAAAATCAAAACGCATAACAAAGCTACAATTTGGTGTGATAATATAAGTACAGCTGCATTCACAGTTAACCCAGTTTCACACTCAAGAACAAAACACATGAGGTTGGACTTATACTTTGTCATAGAGCAAGTCATAAAAGGAAATCTCAATGTAAGTCATGTACCAACAACTTACCAAAGGGCTAACATACTCACAAAGCCTCCATCTAAGAAGAGTTTTCTTCGATTGAAGCAAGATCTAAAAGTTGACTGAGTAAGGAGCCATTTACCAGTCAGCCAAAAGTCTTAGATTCAATCTTTAGATCATCGTCAGAGAGCTATTACGACTACAAAACTAGATTAAATATCAGATTTTGCAGTGTCAAAGCTCAAAATGAATATTGTCGATGCTATTATCATCATAAATCAAGTTGAATCACTCAATTGGTGCTCTAGATCATCAGCATAACCATGCTTAGAGCAGGATTTTAAAGATTAAAGTAGAAATTTAAAGAATTAAAGCATCGTCACCATATTTGGGAAATAATCGCAAACCCTAGCTCTAGTCAGGTTTGAGGGGAGGTATTAGAGATAACAAGTGAATACCGGGGTATCAAATACAATTATGTGTTGTATTACGTTATTAGATATTGGACCACAATCTCGGCCCATATACAAACCAAATATTATAACTACATTGTAAATAGATATAAACAGTAGAGTTCTGTTTTTGATCAATACATACAAAAAAATTGTCTTTTTAATTGTATTGTTTATAGTTATGGTTTAATATGATTCAAAAATATTAATGGTTTATGATCACATAAAAAGTAGAACCCTTATTGCAAGTTACAAAAACTCATACTGGACATGAATTATAGTAGTTACTAGAGAAATTAATTTTAGAAATACCAAAAGATCATCTAAGGCTACTTATTAATTACACCAATGATATCCAAACACTTAACCTACCTAGAAGGCAAAGAGAACCTCACAAAAATTCATTCCAATAGAATAGAATGGTGTTAGCCATAAAATCTACTTGATAGCAGAGATACAAAAGAATGTTAATAAGGTTGAGGTTTTGATGAAGAGGCATGCCAAGTCATCAAAAAGGACATAAAAAGGATGATTCGAAGGCATTGAGCAAGTATCGAAGGAGTCGAAAGTACAAACTACTCATACAATGTAAAGGCCTTCGACGTAGATGGAAACAGATAGGCCCATCCGCCACTACTAACCTTTCGACACAAATGAACAAGAAATGTTAACTTCGGAACCCCTTTCGAAGGCAATCGATAGTTCTCCCCCAACTACACGTTAAACCTTTCGAAATCAAAGGCTCGGCCCTCACGGTAACATTCTCGAAAACATAGCAAGCCTTTCGAATCGGTCAAAGATCCATCTAGGACACCTTTCGACAATGTCGACAGGTGCTATGAAGAAAGCAATTCTCAGAAAATAGCAAAGGCAAAAGAACAATAAAGGACCTTTCGACAACATCGAAAGGGGGCATAGCTTTCGATCAGGTTGAAAGGTTAAGTGAGAATGAAGGAACTACAAGAGTATGATAAGAAGAACAGGGGCATCTTTCGACAATGTTGAAAAGAAGCACAGCCTTCAACAACATTGAAAAGTAGCATAGCCTTCAACAACATTGAAAAGAAGCATAGCCTTCAACAACATTGAAAAGAAGCATAGCCTTTGAAAACATTGAAAGAAAGCATGGCATTCGATTAGGTTGAAAGGTTCAAAACAGCGTGCAACGAGGGGACCTTTCGACCTAGTCGAAGGCAAGGAAGTGAAGAGATAAACCAAGAGGCACAAGAGAACACCTCCGACGATGTCGAAAGATTCGTGAATTTTCGATCAAGTCGAATGGTTTGAGGCGGCATATAAAATGAGGACCTTTTGACCCAGTTAAAAGCAAAAGCATAGAAGGGGGATGACATACATCTATAAATAAGACCTAAGGGGTCTAGTTTGAGGGAAGGAGATTTATAGAATACTAAATTCATTGTCTTTACTCCACTTCCTTAGCAATAATTGTACTTAGAAGAAAACCTAAATTGAATTAGGGAGAAAGCTCAATTTCTTGTAACTCATTTTGAGTAATAAATAAAAATGGAGATAACTTGTTCATAATGGATATTGGCAATGAGGAAGATCAGTAAGATCATTAGCTCGTCTAATAATCAATTGCAAATGATTCTAACCTATTCTAAAAATCTCTTTTGATCTATGCTGTATGTAAGATCGACTTAGGCATTTCCAATCGAAACACATCATCATCGGAACCTATACTTAATGTTGAAAATAAAAGTGAAGATGAGGTGTTGATTGAGTTGAATGCATGAGTTATGGGAACACCTAAATCGATATTATATAAGGAAAATAAAGTGGATTGTAGACTATTAAACTAGGACTGCTTCGAAAGGTGGAGCACCTTTCAACCTAGTCGAAGGAGTACTTTCGAAAGGAATCCTGGTTTATATTGCCTAATAACCATTCAAGATGGAATTCGTTCGAGGGAAACCTATTCATTTAGGCGTTAGAAACCTTTCAAAGGGATTCCATGGAAAGAATATTTACACCAAAAGGGTTGAAAAATAATCATTCCCCTTTCGACAAAGTCAAAAGGTCATAAATATCGCCTTCCGACGTGATCGAGAAGGGGTAGAAGACATTGATGATTGATTGTTTTCAACTTCCGAGGGAGATGAAACTCAATAAAGTCATGACTTCGAGAGCTATATGTTGTGAATAACTCCTAGAGATAGTTTGACTATTCCAACCTGATCGAAAGGTTGGAGTGGCCACATCAAAAGTTTAGCAATTTACTATAATACCAACCTGGTCGAAAGGTTGGAGTGTCCACGTCATCCCTTTCGACAAGGTCGAAACGTGTAGCAATTTACAATTATACCAATCTGGTCGGATGGTTCGAGTGGCCACATCATCCCTTTTGACCAAGGTTGAAAGGTTTGGCAATTACTATTATACTAACCTGGTTGGAAGGTTGGAGCGGCCTCATCATCCCTTTCGACAAGGTTGAGGGGTTTGGTAATTTACTTTCCATTCGACTAGGTTGATTTGGTCAACAACTTGGTCGTGTTCAAATAGAATTATGTTATAAAAAGCATTAGGTATATTGATAAGTTTTCTTGTTAACATTTTTGGCACCAAAAGGAGGGGTCAAACCTTCAACTTTGTTACTATATACAGACTAATTGTAGTGCATTTCTCTTGCATAGGAAAAATGAGGTCAAAGCATTTGAGCGGAATTGTGGATGAAGCAATACACGCTACCGCCTTGGAAGAAAATACAGCTCCATCATTTAACCTGGATGGGGTCATTCTAAGGCAGACATCATCGACGGCACGACAAGATGAAAATATAGCAAAAATCAAGCATTTGGAACAAAAATTACAAGAAATGCAGGAGTTGTTGAAGATGGCCTTATCTCAAAAGTCTTCAAAGACTCCGAAACAAACTCAAGGAGAAGAAGTGGTCCCTCCTAGGAGGAATCTAAAGACTAATTCCAAAGAATGCAAAGACAAAGTGGACTTGACCTCCTCAAAAAAGAAGTAACTTCCCCAATCAAGAGCTAATCATTAGGGAAGAGTTGTCGACAAATCCTTGGAACAGTCTGGCAGTTCAACGTCTAAAGAGTACCAACCAAGTCAAGATAATTACGACAATGTTGAAGTTCTTTTGAAAGATGATGCTGAGAAAGTTATCAAAGATGTTATAAATTAAAAGGGAAAAATAACTATGAATGAAAATCTCAATGGTAATGAGAGGGTGCCACCTTTCACCAATGAGATCATGGCCACAGTAATACCTCCATATGTCAAAATCCCGTCTATGAAATATCACGAGGATACGAACCCCGATGATCATCTTATGGCTTTTGATAGCCAGACGGATTTGTATTACGCTTCTGGGGCAGTCAGATGTCGACTGTTCCCCATTACTCTCCAAGGAGCACCAGCCAAATGGTATAGGCAACATAGAGAAAAACCATATACTCCTGGAAACAATTTTCTTACGAGCAATCCAATTCTGCATCTGTAAGGATCCAACTATTGACTCTACGGTCTTGACAAATATAAAGCAAAGGCAGGGAGAATCCTTAGGGGACTACTTGAGAAGGTTCAACTCAGAAGCTTTAAAGGCCAAGGATATGAATGATCTGATAAACTCATAGTTGTCCATTCTGGCTTGATCGAGAATATACCTTTTTGGAAGCAGCTCTTTGTCAATGGCTGCAAAGATCTATAGGAATTCTACTTTCAAGTAGACAAGTTCATCCGTATGGATGAGCTTTATTACGCTAAGAAGAAAATAGTTACCAGGAAGGAAGGCAGAAGGTTTAGCCTGGACCGTGGCTACAAAAGGACCAGATGGGAAGAACCAGTTGCTAATACAGTCGCTTTAAACAAGCCACTGTCTTACATATATACTATAGCTAAGGAAAGAGTCAACTTTACGACCTCCTACAAAGTTAAGAATAATCCAAAGCAGAAGAACGGAGGGGACTACTACGCCTATCACAAAGCTAACAGCCATAAAACAAACGAATGTAGGGTTCTGGCCGGAATAATTCAAAAGCTGTTTCGGAAGGCCATCTCAAAAAATTTATCCAAGATCAGCACAAAGCCCAACAAACTGAAAATGCTCCCAGAAACCCCTGGGCAACACTGTAATGTGCTAGAGGATGAAGATCCCCTATAAACTTAAGCCTGTCAATTAACAGGATAGATGTGATCCATGGCGGGCCACATCCGGTAGGAAGTAGTAAAGGGGCTCGAAGAAAATATATTAAAGAGGCCAAGGAGGGAATTTATCCTGTTTAATAGGATCCCCAACGAAGAGCCCACGTCTTAACATCCAAATGCCTAATCTGGTGGTCATCTTGCAAGAGCTACGCAAAGGAGTTCATCATCCCCATAACAACCCCCTTATGATTACTGCACAATTTGGGTTATCCATTCTCTCTAAGATTATGGTCGATACGCGGAGTAGTTATTGTCATCTTCAAACATGCTTTCGACCAGACGAATATCGCAGAGCACAAATTAGAACCGTGTTGAATATGCTAGTATATTATTTTTGTTTGATGATAACAAACATATATATATATATTCATTTAAATGTATTTATTATTGCACTATTTTATTTTTCGCATAATTAAACAAATATTTGCTGAATAAAATAAATAACAGAAAATTTAAATTCAAATGGATATTTTATTCAAACAAATATTTTATTACAATTTTTAATAGTACAAAATTTAAGCTCTCACTGTATATACAAAATTTCAATCACAATACAATTTCAAATTACAACATGATTTTTCACTATACAATTGTTACATACATTTGCACCTCGCTACATATCGCTCGTTCACTCGTATTTGATCTTCCACTCTATTCCAGCTTGAATCCAACATTCGAATTATCTGCAAAATAAACACCGATGCAATAAAATTGAAAAAGAAATATTTTTATAGTGTAAAATATAATATGTATTTTGAAAATATTATTTTCCTCGGTTATTTAGGTTGTTCGTCATCATTTTCGTTTTGAATTCATCAAACACGAACAACCTATAGCAAGCATAATGTGTCACTGTATATGGCATAACGCCATGCACATTGATATCACTTGATAAAATTGCAGGGACAGGTGAGCACAAGGTCAAACCCTAGCCAAGGCTGGATTCAACTCAGGTGCATGCAATACAACATACAACACCTTAAATATATACATGAAAGCAAAGAAGTATGGCTCGAACGATACAAAATTAAGGTGAACACAGACCAAACTGTAGCAACCAAAATGTAGTACACAAGCAAAGAATGAACTGTACTCGAAGCAACCAGACTACAATGCAATAGATCAGCTGAACAAGACTTCAATTGTAAACACAGATGTGTCAAGACTTGGATTGGACCATATATATATATATATATATATATATATATATATATATACACACACAAACATTTGCCGTATGGAACAAAGAATGAGAAAATCAAGTCATGGTTCAAAGAGAAATGTTATGCAGCAGTTCAAACAAATTAATGTCACAGAGGATTTCACATGAACACAGCCTCAACGATACAGTTCAAATGAAAAAGATCAAATTGACCAGATACAAATGGTCAGAGCAACAAGTAAATGGTAGTGCATAAGCATGAGATGAAGGCTACACAAAGAAATCACCATAAATATTTATACATATGTATACATATATATGCAGTGCATATCATTTTAGTTCATCATAAAACAATGCAGATTTGACTGCATAGACAAACTCAAATGTACACAAATGTAAATAACAACAAAACAGCCTCGACCAAAGATTGAACATGATTATAAAGCAAGCTCGGTTTAAAGTATACATGAAGACTAGAACACAAATGAACAAAACCAGACATGGCAACATGAATGCAATGACCAAAAGCAACAACACCCAACAGGTCATCATTGAACCCAGATCGGTCAGAGCAACCCAACATGTCAACAAGCTCCAAGCAGACCATGTGATGAACACAAATGCCAGACCAAGTACAATGCATCCTAGACTTCAAACATACAATCCGAAATGAGCTAACATAATGCAAACAACAATACAAATAAATCAAACAAGGTCAGTTATAACCATGGATGGTATAAGGAGTGATGACACAAGTGCACCATACCAGGACAGTGCAAAGTACAATGCAACTTAACGTTTCAATCAACCCATTTGGACATCAAGATATATATAGTGAAGCAACACTATATATACATACGCATATGTGACAACCAAACCAGTTCAATATGCAAGAAATCAAGCTACAGCAAGGCGCACAGTAATGCAACATGAAGATGGATTCAGTGGATGAATACATATGCATTTAAAATACATACAGCTCAAGCCTCGACCACAATAGGTTACAACATGAACATGACTTCAAAATGAAACAGATGAGACAATACAAACTCAAGTGTACACATGAAACAAGACTGCATCAAGCTCCAAACCAGAATCAAGTGGAACCACCAGTGAAACAAAAGCTCCAAACAAATGAACATAACATCAATGTAACTCATGCAAACAGGTGTAGGTATACAAACTCATGCAAACAGGTGCGAGTATACAACAACCAAGTGAAGATTCCAAGAGGAACAAGTGAAGGCATCACAACATACATATATACATGCATGAACACACGCGTATATATGTAATGGAAACCAGACTCGACCAACAAACAACAAGCAATTTTACAAGTGTTAAAAAATGAAGCAGATTACTTGAGTCATGATACAACTACTGATGCAAGCAAACAGTCAAAAAAATGTCAAGGTTCAAAAGTGAATGTAATAGCAGTCAATAAAGAATCAAAGTCGTGATGACCAGGGTAAAGTTCTAACAGGTCAGAATCAATGCCAGTGATGACACGTATGAACAAAAAATCAGAAAACCAAACAAGCTGTGGTAATTAAGCAAAGAAATATTCGAATTGAACCCACAAATCACATGTATTCAAGTAAAATCGAATGGCCGAGCTAAATTAACAGAGAATTCAAATGATATATTCAAACAATAATTTAGGATTGTATTCCCTATAAATATCATTAACATCATCGACAATTAGTGCATTGAGTTCAAGCATATCAACGAGAATAAATAAAGAAAATCACATACCGGTATTATTTGATTTGAACTCGATCGAGAAGCAGCCGCGAAGGAACGAAAGCAACAAATGATACAAGCCTCATTTCTTACAAGCGTACACCATTAAATTCAATCAACTTCAAGGCCGCTACTTGAATTCCAGAAGCCCTAAATTTTTGAAAGAGGAACGAACGTTCTCGAAGAGGCAGCCATTTTCATAAAGCAAAGAATACGGGTCGAACAGATTGAAATAAATGGAGATAATTTTTTGAGTTATATGATTGAATGGGTCGTCTTTGTTTTAACTAAATTTGGGATTCAAATAGTTTTTTTAATACTTGTATTTTGTAATTTTTTCTTGCTTAAGTTTCTAGTCGCGTAACTAGGTAAAAATTACGGGGCGTAGTTTGAGAATTCGCAACTCAGTGGCTGAGTTGTGGTAGGGTTTTAAGCGTAGAGTTAGGTTAGTCGATAGTGGGTGTCGCAAGTTTATGTATGTAAGCTTTTGACTACTTAATTTCTAGTAGAAACCTTTAGGGCAGCACGTAGGCAGGGTTTTGCCGAAGCTGGGTAAATCTGTGTTGTTCTATTTCTGCTCTTACCTGTGCTGCAATTATTTTACGTATTTCCTCATTAATTTTTATAATTATTAGTATCACCATATTTACCCCCCCCCCCCTTTGGGTGAAATCGATCCTACAAGCCGAGAAATGATCCGATATTTGGGTTCAACGACAAGGGGTCAACTCCAATTGGGCAAATAAAGCTACCTGTACAAATAGGAGTACCTCCAACTTGCCGAACATTTGAAACTATCTTTGTGATAATTGACCAACCTTCCTACACCAATGCATTCTTCGGTAGACCAGCCCTAGATGAGATTGATGCTTTTATTTTCAAAAGTATCTCATGGTAAAATTCTTGACAAAGCAAGGCTGGGGATTTGTGCGGGGAGTAACATTTTAGCTCCCATGAAATGTATTGTGCCATGCTTGATCAATTTAGTAGGCCTAAAACTTCTAGAAGATTAGTGAAATAGGATATCAAGCTTAGTCAATCCGATATAGAATTTCAACCATGGGCTGCAATCAAAGGCCAAGCACTGGCAAACTTTGTTAATGAGTGTACTAGTTTTATAAAGGAACAATCAAAAAAAGATAAAGATCAAAAGCCTATGTGGCAATTATTCATGGATGGAGCGTCAAATGAATAAGGGGCTGGAGTAGGGTATATAATCAAAACTCCAAACGGACATTGTCCACATTATGCCATGAAACCGGGATTTCCTGCAACCAATTATATGGCAGAGTATGGATCTATGGTAGCAGGATTAACCCTAGCACTGGAACTAAAAATCCCACGAATACAGATTCTTAGTGGCTCTCAACTGATGGTAAATCAAGTGAAGTAAATATACCAAACAAAGGATCCCAAATTATCATTATATGTGAAGGAAATATTACGAATGCTTACTTTGTTTGAGGATTTTTCGATAAATTAAGTTCTAAGAGCAGAAAATGCACAGGAAGACTCTTTAGCAAATTAGCCAGCTCAAGGGGAGCCCTAGAGACACAAACTGTCCCTATCGGATATCAAGAAAAGCCAAGCATCGAAAAGAAAACATCCAAGCAAGGGAAGAAATTGCTACTTATAATGAGATATCAAGCCAAGTCCACAGGTGGGGAGAGAAAGAAAGTGATAAAGAATTAATGGTTGAAAGGATGAATCAACCAAGGACAAATAGCGCATATGATGATATAAAGGTGTCACCTATTGTTAAGTACCTAGTTAAAGGAACACTCCCATCTGATAAAAGGAGAAGTAAGGAAAATCAAGAGACAAGCCCCTACCTTCATAATAATGAATGGAATTCTCTATAAAAAGGGATATTCTCTTCCCTATTTGAGATGTGTGAGCATAAATGATGGGAAAAAACTATTGGTTGAAGCGCACGAAGTATTTTGTGGCGACCATTCAAATGGAATAAAGCTTGCAAAGAAAGTAATAAGGCAAGGATTTTACGAGCCCAATATGATACGCCAAGTCATAGATTATGTGAAAACATGTGAGAAATGCCAAAAATATTCAAAGATGTCCAGATTGTCCCCATGTCAATTAACTCCAATCATAAATCTATGGCCCTTCGGTGTATGAGGAATAGATTTGGTCGAACAATTACCAATTTCAAAGGGAGAAGCGAAATACGTCATAATGGTCGATGACTATTTTACCAGGTGGGTTGAAGCTGGACCACTTTCGAAAATCACTTCTGGGAAAGTATTGAGATTTGTTATCGAGAACATCATAACCAGGTTCAGAATTCCCCAGAAAATAATTTCTAACAATGGAACGTAATTTGAGAGTGAAGAATTCTCCCAGTTCTGCCACAAAAACGGGATTATTAAAAGTTTTTCATCCATCACACATCCAAAAGCTAATGGAGCATTTCAGGCTGCAAACAAAACCATAAAAACAATTTTGAAAAAGCGAATAATTAAGGCAAAGGGAAATTGGGTAGAAGAGCTGCCGTTAGTGCTATGGGCCTACCGAACATCTGCTAAGATAGCAACGGGACATACCCCATATTCTTTGACATACGGGTGTGAGGCAATGCTACCAATCGAGTTTGAAATACCTTCACAACGAAGGATTGCCTAAGCATTTGATAAGAATCGAGAATTGAAAGAGAGTCACTGGACTGGATACATGAGCCAAGAGATGAAGCAGCGATAAGAACCGCCAAATATCAGAGAAGAATCTCGAAATATTACAACCCAAGAGTAAGAGCTCGACCATTTCAAGAGGGGATTTGGTACTCCGTAGAGTAATGGCCAATACTAAGAATCCTTAGATGGACCCCTAGGACCGAACTAGGAGGGTCCATTAATCATATGTAAAGTAATCCCTCCGGGAGCCCATAAACTATGCCGTCGGGATGTTAATATGGTGCCAAGAACATGAATGCGAGCATATAAAGCCATATTTTCCAAAGATGGATTAATAAAGAGCTTCTCTTTATAAAGAGAAAATCTACATGGTTGGAAGAAAAATACTCCTTATATGTGGATGCTACCTAAGACGGTAGTCTACCTAAGATGGTAAAAAAGCCTCTGTCTACACTGAGATGGTCAGGGAAGAGCACCTCCTGGAGGAAGGGCGGTTAAGCCTTTGGCCACGCCATGAGATAGCCAAGTTAAAGCACTGGACAAGCCCTTATCCACGCCATGCTATGTCCAAGGTAAGGCACCTCCTGGAGGGAGGACGGAGTAATCCTTCATCCACACCACAAGATGGCCAGGTTAAAACACCGAACAAGCCCCTATCCACACCACAAAAGGGGCAGGGCAGGGCACCTCCTGGAGGGAGGTTGGGTAAGTCCTTGGTTCCAGCCTCTAAGATGATCTAACCAAGAGCACCGAACAACAATGGACTAAGATCTCCAAGCCCAAAAAGAGGCACAATCAACAATAGACTAAGATGTCCTAGCCCAGATAAAGGCTCATCTAATTATGGACTGAGATGTCCAAGCCCAGAGGAGGCTCATCAAGTGAAAGACTGAAATGTCCAAGCCAAAAAGGCGGTATATCTAATCGTGGACTAAAACGTCCGAGCTCAAAAGACAGCTAACCAAATTATTTCTATGTAAGACCAGAAGGGTTCACACATCAAAGGAGTAGAACAGAGCTCCGATTATAAATACTTAAATCTAGGTTTTGGGATTTTCATTTCTATACATCATCAATTATATACCTGAATATGGGTTACGAGGTATTTGTTCCAGAACTTAATTATTTTAGACCTGAATCTGGGTATTGAGAGACAGTTACTCGTTTGAACCTTAATCTGGGTGTGAAATGTCAATAACGGAATTCTATTTATCTATCAAGATTATTGAATCTGGGTTTCGGAGCTTACATTTTAGGACTTCATTTACTAATACCCAAATCCGAGTTTTGAGTCTTTATCAATCATCATCTTTATTATACCCGAATCTTGATACGGGAACATTATTGACCGCTGCAATTGTTATACTTGAACCTGGGTTTCGATGTTATCGTTTGATTTTACCATAATGCCCTAATCTGGGCAAAGGATTTCTATCTTAGCAACAAGTACTATGGAAGTCTTCTTACACAATATACGCCCTAATCTAGGCTGAAGATCCTTCTACAAATATAATTGTCTGACATGTGCCCTGATTTGGGCTCAGAACTTGATACGAAAACAATACTTACTAATCCCTGTTTAATTTACTATAAAACTTGAATCTCGGTTTAGAAGTGCCACAAAGGGAACTATTTTTGAATATTGATATCTGAATTCTGAATGTCACGTTATCAGCTTCCAAACTTCATAAGTTAATACCCTAACCTGGGTGGGTCTCATGGTTGATATGGTTTAGTTGAGTCTATTATAGAAAACAGAAAATTTCAAGTTGCCCTTCTTAATGCCAAAGTTGAAAGTTGTTTTTTATTAATTCCAAATGACGCTTACCAAGCAAATGAGGGCATTAATATGCTGATCTACCATTAAACATACACATAAGTGTGATAGTAACAATATCGGATATCATTAACTTTGAGTTTTGCAGGAAAAGTAAAGTTACAAAGAGTAAGAAAGCTATGAAATCTTTGTCCTAAAGAACAAAAGCTTCCTTTATACAAGGGGGCAAAATGTTAACCATAAAATCTACTTGATAACAAATATACGAAAGAAAGTTAATAAGGTTGAGGTTTCAATGAAGAGACAGGCCAAGTCATCATAAAGGACATAAAAAGAATGATTTGAAGTCATTAAGCAAGTATTGAAGGAGTCGAAAGCACCAATTACTCATACAGTGTAAAGGCCTTCGATCCAAATGGAAACAGATAGGCCCATCCGCCACTACCAACCTTTCGACACAAATGAACAAGCAATGTTGACTTAAGAACCTCTTTCGAAGGCAATCGACAGTTCTCCCCTAACTACGCGTTAAACCTTCCAAAATCAAAGGCTCCGCCCCATAATAATCTTTTCGAAAGCATAGCAAGCCTTTCGAACCGATCAAAGATTCATCCAAGACACCTTTCGACAATGTCAAAGGTGCTACGAAAAAAGCAGTTCTCGGAAAACGGCAAAGGAAAAAGAGTAATAAAGGAACTTTTGACAACTTCGAAAGGAGGTATAGCTTTCGATCAGGTCAAAAGGTCAAGAGAGAATGAAGGAACTACAAGAGTATGCCAAGAAGAATAGGGACACCTTTCGACAACATTGGAAATAAGCATAACCGTTGACAACATTGAAAAGAAGCGTAACCTTCGACAACATTGAAAAGAAGCATAGCCTTCGACAACATTGAAAGGAAGCGTGGCATTCAATTAGATCAAAAGGTTTAAAACAACGTTTAATGAGGGGACCTTTCGACCCGGTCGAAGGCAAGGAAGCGAATGGATAAACCAAGAGGCACAAGAGAACACCTTCCGACGACTTCGAAAGGTTCATGACATTTCAATCAAGTAAAAAGGTTTGAGGCGGCATATAAAGTGGGGACCTTTCGACCCAGTCGAAAGCAAAAGCGTGGAAGGGGGCCAACCTGTATCTATAAATAAGATCCAAGAGGTCTAGTTTGAGAGGTGTGAATTCTAGAATACCAATTCATTTTCTTTTCTCCACTTTCTTAGCAATAATTGTACTTAGAAGAAACCCTAAATCGAATTAGGGAGAAAGCTCAATTTCTTGCATCTCATTTCGGATAATAAATAAAAATGGAGATAGCTTGTTCATAATGGATATTGGCGACGAGGAAGATCATTAGCTAGTCTAATGATCAATTGCACATGATTCTAACCTATTCTCAAAATCTCTTTTGATCTATGATATATGTAAGACCAACTTAGGCATTTCCAATCGAAACACATCATCATCGGAACCTATACTTAATGCTGAAAATAAAAGTGATGATGGGGTGTTGATTGAGTTGAATGCATGGGTTATTGGAATATCTAAATCGATCTTATATAAGGGAAATAAAGTGGATTGTAGATTATTAAACTAGGACTGCTTCAAAAGGTGGAGAACCTTCTGACCTAGTCGAAGGAGTACTTTCGAAAGTAATCCTGGTTTATATTACCCAATAACCATTTAGGATGAAATTCATTCGAGGAAAACCTATTCATTTAGGCATCAGAACCCTTTCGGAGGGATTTCAAGGAAAGAGTGTTGACACTAAAGGGGTTGAAAAATAATCGTCCCCTTTTGACAAAGTTGAAAGGTCTTAAATATCGCCTTTCGACGTGATCGAGAGGGGGTAGAAGACATTGATGATTGATTGTTTTCAACTTCCAGGGGAGATGAAACTCAATAAAGTCATGACTTCGAGAGCTATATGTTGTGAATAACTCTTAGAGATAATTTGTCTATTCCAACCCGATCAAAAGGTTGGAGTGGCCACATCATCCCTTTCGACAAGGTCGAAAGGTTTAGCAATTTACTATAATACCAACCTGGTCGAAAGGTTGGAGTGGCCACATCGTCCCTTTCGACAAGGTCAAAAGGTGTAGTAATTAATGATTATACCAACCTGGTCGAAAGGTTGGAGTGGTCATATCGTCCCTTTCGGCAAGTTTGAAAGGTTTGGCAATTACTATTATACTAACCTAACCAAAAGGTTGGAGCGGCCCTATTATCTCTTTCGACAAGCTCGAGGGTTTTGGTAATTTACTATTCCATTCAACCGGGTCGATTTGGTCAATGTCATGTTCAAATAGAATTATCTTATAAAAAGTATTAGGAATGTTAACAAGATTTCTTGTTAACAAATGACACTTTCCCTTTTACCATCACCTTATTGCCCTTCTCAAGTCATAACTTTATGGCATTATAATTTTATACTAGTCATCAACTTGTAAGTAAAAAAGTATATTACTCAAGCTCTAAGATGTTGATATCCAACATTTAAACATGCAGCAAGAAATAATGTCGCTCTCATATTTCCAAACATATAAGAAAGGAGAAACATCTAGACTAAATTACAATCAAAATTCAACATGTCATCAATCTCCATGCCATGAGAGAGAAATTTATGCATAATTGATATAACCAAGTGCGATTTGGATTAAATTGTAGATACTAACAATTTATAAAGTTTCTAACCATACATGGTATCGTCTATGTCATTTTGAAAGGAATTCCCTCTAGTTTGCTATTCTTGTATTAATATTTTGTGCAAGAGAATACTATGTTTTGGCTCAATGCACTATATTTCCAATAATCAAATAGTTGTAAACAAAATAAGAAGTACTCGAATTAAACAAACAATAGAAAAGAATTCTATTTCATACTCCTGGGCAAAACAACTTATCACACAAATTCCTAGTCAACCAACAAAGTATGCAAAAGGATGCATGAATTAAAAATTGAGTGGTGTAATCAGATCAAGATGCACAATTTATCAACTTAAATTACCTCAGATGGAGATGAAATGTCACTAATAGCTACTCCCAAGACAGCAAATGCAATGGAAAAGCTTATCACAACACCGAATCATTGTGAGGGAACCATGGAGCAAAATGAAAGTACGAATGATCCATGCATGTAAAGTAAAATGCGGTATGCCGATCAAATTATGAATTAAGATTAAAAGGCTTAAAGATCTAATTATCCTAGTATTAATGCGTAGATACCGAATGCAAATTTAATTTGTTGAAGGGTCAAATTAGAAAATGCGAACAATATAAATAAGAGGTTATGGTCCTAAATTATAAAAGCTTTAGAAACTCAACCCTCTTCCATGGTGAGCAATATCAAATGAGTCAATTTGGAAAACCAAAACCAACTCGTCTTCTCTTTTAATCAACAAATACGAATTCAGGGTTTCATAATCAATTTATGTTAAAGTATACTAAAAATTCTAACAAGTGCTATCAAAGCCACCCGTTATTAAGTTGATTGAGAAATTCTAATTTTGTAATTTGATAAAAAAACAAACTATGGATTTGAAGATTAAAACAAAGAAAAAGTTTATTTTTAAGGTTTCATGGATTTAGGTTTTTTGATATGATTAGGAGGAAATATATTTGAATCGTTTATTGAAATCTATATCAGGATCGGGAAGTTTATACCATTTGCTGATTGAGTTGGCAGTTTATAAATTTATTTTGAATTCAGGCTACATATACGATTTAGGAGATTATATGAGCTCTTACTATTTGAATCATGTGGATGTAGGCAGAATAGTAATGATTCATTTATTTAACATTGACAAAAGACTGATGATAATGAGGTACCAAAAATATGGACGCAGAAATGTAGGTGGATTTTAAAGGACCATTTGAATTTCATCAGCTATGATTTCTTCCCTATATAAATCATGCTCTAGTGCCGATTGAAGTAGCATTCTTGTTTTTTATTTGGATTGTCTAAAATAGAAAACGCGAACCTACCCTTACCAGTTTGGACACCCTACGGTTGTAACATTTCAAAATAGTTCATGTTTTACAAATCCTTTTTTTCTTCTTTATTATTTCTCTCCCAACCATTTCCCCGATCATCCAAAGCAATTTCCCCTTCTCAATCTTCCTTTTTCATTAGGGCTGAGCAATCTTTGGTTAAACCAACAAAACCAATTCATTTCAGTTAGTTTGGTTCGGTTTTGAAACTAGATTGGTTTATAATCGATCCATAAAAAATTTTGGTTTTGGTTATCGATTTAACCAAATCAACCAAACTTTTATAATATTTTAAAAATTATTACTTCTATAATCAAACCGACCATTAGGGAGGTTTGCTTACTGTCAGTTGTTTAAAATAAAATGGTATGAAGCTCAAAATGGAGGGTCCTTGTTTTTCGTATTTTTCGTTCAAAAACTTCCCTCGGTCGCATCTGTTTTATCTCCTCCATGTTTTTCGTATTGTTCTTTCAAAAAATTTCCTTGTATCTCATTTGTTTCATCTCCTGGTATGTATAATACTTACAATTTCCAAATCTGGAAAGTAATTTGCGTGAATGTAGTCTAAAAATCTACTATAGCTTTTGGTCCTGCACTCTTCCACATTCATCACGCTCTTCTTTTCCCCTTTCTTCCTCCAGACTCTACAGTCCATTCAAAAGGCTAGGGTTTTGACTAGTATGCATTTAAATCCCGTATAATTCATCATTAAGTTCCCTCCTTTTTCCCTTTTCGCATATGTCATATCCATTTTCTGAAACGATCCTGACTCGACCTTCAAAAATCGGCACCGAATACATCACATATATTCGAATGCTGCAGATTCAAACGTCGAATCTGGTTCACCGAAGCTTATAACACATTAAGAACAACAACACAGCGGAAGAAAAGATAATATATCGTTGATAAAACAATGAATACAATATGATACAACAATATCAGAGACAAATATATAACAGCGGAAGAAAGAATATCAATAGAGAAACTCCAAAGAGAACTCTAACATCAAACTGTATCTGCCACTCCATAGCTAAAGCTCCAAAGCTAGAAAGGCTCCAAACCTGAAAGTGAGAATCGCCATCCATGCTGAAGTGAATCTACTTGATCCAAATGCGATTGCTAATATCCAGAGATTGAATGCTATCGAATTCTACCCTATTATTTGATTATCTGAAAAACCTAACTCGAGACTACCCGTGTGGAAAATTATGGGCATCCAGAGTTTAGGAAGGGAACAATAAACTCCGGGTCAGTCATGAGACTGGTGTGAGCAAACAAAAACAGTTTTATCTTTAAAACAAACAACAAAAGATTTTAAAAGAAATCCGCAATGCTTTTTGGAAAATGAAACTACCATAAGGCCTCCCGCCACACACACCATGCAAACGAAGAATTGGAGGAGATTTCTCCTTATGATAGTCAAAAATGCTTGATACGCGAAAACCATTTGATATTATTATTAGTGCATAGTGGAAAACATTTGGAAATATAATATTAATCTTAGCCAGCATAGACATTACGAACTATGCCTACTATAGCTGCCATCTAAACAGTGGTGACCACCATAAGTAAATGGCAGGTTATACAACTAAAACCGCACAGGGCACGTATTGGAGATTGGATTTTCCAAAAAATGGTCAGGCCAAGGAACTTCCCTTTTCCACATGGGTATGCCTCTTAAGGGACGCCCTGAGAACCTACCCGGCTCTCTGCCAACACAAGGCTGGTTTCCTTCCTGCCCGAGAGTAATACCTAAAGATATGCCACCCCCGGTCGTTTGCGACCTTTATCCGAGGATCCTCAACCATAAAGCAACATCACACAGTAATAAATATACAGTGTCCACATGAGTTAAGTATCTGGGCTCCATACCATGATACCACCCTTTTTCAAAAGGAATGGACATACCCTAGGGGCGCGACCCCTGCAACCTTGCCGCATCTTTCCTGTTTCGACCATTTCTGAGGTGTGAGGTCCTGATGCAGTCTCGTCCACAAAGCCACGCTTTTCACAAAGCCATGCTTCGATCAGCAAATGATCAGCAGCACTTCGTATGCCACATTACCAAATTGGGAATATATCACTAGTAACCATCAACTACGTAACCTCTTAGAGCTCGTACATCTCAGAGAATGGTGTTAAGCTAAGAGAATGAATCTCCGCCACCAAACAGAAATGTATTTGATAGAAACCGATTTTACATCTCAAAGTGTAATGTCAGACACGCATCCATATAAGTCTGTTCTGGGTTCGAACAGAACCGAAAGCACTTTCGAAGAAGCCCTTGCAATCCGGGTATTCACAATCCCGACCGGACTCCCCATCACATATGGAGATCTCTATACTAGCGTGACTCAGTGCAGAGACAATCGACGGGTTATCCTTTCATTCTTGAAAATACCCGGTCTTCAGTACCGGTCTTCAAATGCTATCCATAACGTCGTATCATTATTCGGAATGAGTTATATGGCACAAGGTCCTCTCCTGGCTAAACTGAATAATGAGCTTAATATTTAAATACATATGGATATCGGGATTTCAGTTAAGTCACAACTTATTACCCAAACAAATGGTTTAAACAAATTACCATTTTGAATCCTTTTGAACAAAAAGATTCACTTCACAAAGTTCACCCATCTTTCACAAAGATTATTTCATAGCTTTCCAAAGAAATTTTCCTTTCAAACTGGATTAACTCATCCAATCTTTAAATCAAAGATTTAATTCATAGCTTTCAAACCATATCCAATTCAAATCTTTTATATAAAACATACACCATTTAAAATCCTCTTCGATTTCAAAACAAGGTTTAATAATCTTTCACAAAGGCTCATTCATAGCTTTCAAAAAAATTCGCAATTCTAATTCAAACTTGAAATCTTTTGATACAAATTGGAAATCTTTCTTTATATGAAAGCCATTATTGTTTGAAAACAAATAGTTTTCGTTTCGGAAAAATCCAATAACATTTGCAGGAGTTAAAGCCCTTGAGTTAAATTCAAAGTCCCAAATCAGTACCTTTAAAATGGTTTAACCCATACATAACTTATATATCATCTTTAAACCATAGTTTCCAAACATAAGATTCAATTTCAAATTTTGAATTCAAATTTAAATCAAATTATTTAAATTTCAAAACTTTATCAAGTTATTCAAAATAACTTTTATTTTTTAAACTCCTTTTCAAAAGCTTTCAATTCCATTTCCAAAACTATTTTGGATTCAAAAATTCAATCTTTAAAATCATTAAAAATCTATGACTTAACCAATTTCCTTGTGCAATCCATATTTGTGTTTGTATGGTGTAGTCAAGGGGTTTTACACAATAGTGCAACATCATCAATCATCACAGATTCAATCATATTAATATAGATAAGCGGTATATTTCTATAACGCATATCTTTCATACACGAATTCACGGATAAATAATATACATTTGTCACAGATAAAATAAATTACATTCATCACAGCTTGAATTAAAACAATTCATATCACAAAGCATCACATAGTAGAGATATCAAACAACTCACAGCATTCAATAAAATACAGCCATCCATAAGTAAGGTTACTAATTCATCTGATTAATTAAAACAGATTAATTACTAATCCAGGTTAATTAACATTAATTAATTACAAATCATTTGATTAATTATTCTTTAATCATTTATTAATCAACCTTCTTTAATTACTTAATTATCCTTAATTAATTAACTATCTTTGATCAATCTCATAAATTTATTTATCTTGAGTTAATTACAAAATTGATTAACTCTTAATTACGTTAAGTAATTTTAATTTTAATCTACCCTTGACCATTAATTAATTAATCTTAAATTACTTAATTATTCTTTAATTAATTATCCTTAATTAATCCTTAACTAAGAAATTATTCTTTAATTAGAAATTAATTTATTAACTCTTAATTAATTATCCTTTGTTCATTTCACTAAGTAATTAGCTTTTGAATCAATTTCACAAAGTAATTAGCTTTTATTTAATTACACAAAGTAATTATCTTTAATTTGCTTTCATAAATAAATTTATCTTTTAACTAATTACCCTTTATTAATCTTTAATTAATTGCATTAAGTAATTAACCCTTAATTTCTTATCCATTAAATTAAGTGCATTGATTAATTACTTCTTATATTGAACCAAGACCTTAATTAATTTAAAAGATAAACCAATAAATCTTACTTAATCACCTTAATTTCATAAATCAAGACTTTAACTAAGTAGAGATAAACTTTTTAAATTACTTAATTTTATCATTTAAATTTTATTTGAACATTTTTGCATTGGGACCTTAACAAATACTTTAACTTGGAAGACTTGTTTCTGTTTTGCTTTTAAACTTTGAAAACTTTGGTTTTCTGTAAATTTTAAAACTGCAACAACATTTCTTTCAAAATTTAAAACCTGGTTTGTAACAAAACAAACCTGAGCTACAAGATAATCTTTCTGAATAAAAACTCGAACCGAAACTATATTTAATCGAGACTATTCCTGAGCCCAGGCCTTCTTCCCAATCATCAACAAATCCAGACACCAAGATACCTCGTGCACGTGCACTTGAGTTCGCCACCATTCTGATCATCGCCATCGTCGCATGCACATCGACTTTGACCTCACCGAGAAATCCAAACACCTAGATTTACAAATAGGCCTGAGAATCAAAATCAAGCTACCTGATCGAATGCTATAACCTATCAGGGATAACAAAATCAACCACCGCCATCGATTATGACCACTGGAATTCACGCGAACTTGATCAGAGCATCGACACGACCTCCAACCTCGATCCTCCCTGGACCGGTCGCCCACGATCACCCATCGACATAGAATCAATTCGAGAATAACGTTGACAAACATATGCCCTTAAACCCTACAACCACGTCGATCCACTTCCATGATGATCTGAAATCCCTGTCATTATTTTTCTTGTGACCATCGAGCCTCCAACCACCTTCACCCACGATTCCGAGATCCAAACTTTCTCCGATCACCAGATTTTGACTAAATTACAAACCCCGTTCAACTCGCATTTTCTCACGATTTAATGAACTAAAAATTATGAAATGATTTTCTAAAATCATCATTTTCAAATTCGAACTTGACTATGTAATCAAACTAAAAAATTAAAATGTTTCATTTTTCTGTTATTTCAAAAGTTACACTGTAATATATTATTTTTGAAATATCCACTGAATATTTTTATTTGCAATTATTTTTAAAAATTAGATTGCATAGTTATCATCATTTTATTTTTAAAAATCTTAGCTAATATTGATTGTACAAAGAGAATGGAATTTAGTTAAATGGATTAGTGCCTGATATCTTAACAGAGGCTAAATAATTACATATACATGCATGTTCATACTACACAGAGGTGTCCGTCTATTTTTTCAAAAAAACAAACATTCATGCCAAACATATTTCAAGTCATCATCACAAGCATGCAAAATCAAGTAGATCAGTTTTAAAAAAAATAAGATTTGCTCACCTGAAGTTTGACAGAGCAGAGAAGTTTTATTTGCTTCTTTAATTTGTTTTCACTTTAGCCTGTTGGTGATTGCTCTGAGCTTGCTTGATTTTTTTTCTTGATCATAGGCTTTAATTCTAGGCTTAATGCTGAATTGATTCCAGTTTTGTAGCTGTAGCTTGTATTTGCTTTGCTTCCAGATTTTTTTGGATTTGAATTAATTGTCTGCTGCATGCCCTGATATCCAGATTTTTAAATCTTGATTTCTTTTTCCTTTGTTTGCCTTTGATTCAGATTGATCTTTGATCAGGTTTATAGCTTGATTTCTAACTTGCTTTCCAGGCTTTTGAGAGAACTGTTTTGATTTTCTTTCTTTTTATTTTCTTCACTCTTCTGGTTTGCTTTCTTTATTTCTCAGATTTGATTTGCTTGAAAGCAGGTTTTGCTTTTGATGATTTTGTGGTTTGATTTTGTATGAGGTAGCTTATTTTTTCAGGTTTTGGAATTTTCATTTTTGATGAAGAGGAAACTGAAATATGGTTTTTCTCTTTTGTTTATATTTTTTTAAATTTTAAGAAATCTTTATTTTTTGCCACTTGTTATTATAAGCTACACTTGTTAATTAATATGGTTACTTATCAAACATTTGTCTTATTTCCTTGTTAAGATGATTACACATGTTAAAACAAATTCAAAATATGTTTTAAACCCATACTCTAATTTATTTTATAAATTTTGTTTTAACCCGTTATGCATATAAAATTTCGTATCTTAACATATGCCTTTATTTCAAGTGTTTATGTTATTATCTTCTTATATATTTACGTACTATATTTTTAAAAGAAAATGTTCATATTTAACCTTTAGAAAATTATTACATTAATTTCAAAACATAACTTCCAAATAATTATTATTAGAAAATAATTATTATTAGAAAATAATTTTTATAAATTCTAAACATGGTATTTTCAATTCCAATTTATTTTTGAATTTCAAATCCAAATTCAATTTAAAAATCCATTTATATAAATAAATAAATAAACATACATCTTATTTAATTTGGAAAATTTCAAATACAATTTTATAAAATACTTATTTTTGAATACCAAATCAAAATTCTATAAAAATCAATTTACTGAATTTTCAAATCAATTCCTTTATTTACAATCTTTTGATATATATTTATTCAAATCTTCAAATTAATCCACAAATAAATTTATAATTAAAATATTATTCAAAATATTTATCTTCTGAATTTCCCAATTAGAAATTATATTTAAAATCACATTTATATATATTAATATTAATAAACAAATATCTATTTAATTTGGAAAATACCAAATTACTTCACAATTTTAATTCCAAAATTTAAATTAGTTACCAATTAAAATTGATTTAAAAACATGAATGTTACATATTCCCACCTTAAAAAAAATTCGTCCTCGAAATTTGCCAGGGAGACAACAAAGATAGATGGACACACAGAGAAATGGTTCACCAGATCAAATTGTATAGTTATTCTGTATTTGGCTTACCAAATCAGAATATCAACAATATGAGAACAAACTCATTCAATATCTCATGAAGTATTAGCGTCATCCAAACTACGAAATATGCAAGGGCATCGGTTAGTTCGATGGGTAACTGACCATTCGTAGAATATATCTGGACCCAAACAGTATATAAATGGATTTAATCTTCCATAATTCTCAAACACTGGGTATGGATTCCAAATTCAGGTCGAATACCCCAAAGTATACGCAAACTTGTCCCTCATCGGACTTTGATCATTCACAAGAAATTATAATAGAATTTCAAATTTTAGTTTTGACCGAAATCGTTTTATCGATACAAATTTTCATATTTAGCTTCATATTCTATTAACCAATTTATTTCAATAAAATTTCAAATTCATTTAAAGTTAAGACTAAAGATGAGAATATGAAATAGAACTTATCTACAACGATTCGCAAGGCCATCACCATTTCAAAGCTTCTCCCTCGAGATGCCACGAAGAAATCAAAGAAATTGAAAAGACGGATCAAAGGAGATTGATAGAGAAAAGTTGTTCCTTGTTGTTTCAGGGTATTGACCAGTTGTAGTGGTACTCCCCTATCCCCTATCTCGTCCTCTTCTTGCATGCATACTCACTATCAGTGGATAGTAAGAGAATTTACTGAGGCATACAGACGGATATCTTAGGGATTACTCATTCTAGGGTATACTTTACCCTATCTCTAATGAGTTACCTAATGTGTTATACTCCTGAGCTAAAGCTTCAACCTTTAGCTCTGATACCAAATGAAACGATCCCGACTCGACCTTCGAAAATCGACATCGAATACATCACTTATATTCGAATGTCGCAGATTCAAACGTCGAATCTGGTTCGCCGAAGCTTATAACGCATTAAGTATAACAACACAGTGGAAGAAAAGATAATATATCATTGATACAACAATGAATACAATATCTGATACAATATGATACAACAATATCAGAGACAAATATAGAACAGCGGAAGAAAGAATATCAATAGAGAAACTCCAAAGAGAACTCTAACATCAAACTGTATCTGCAACTCCATAGCTAAAGCTCCAAAGCTAGAAAGACTCCAAACCAGAAAGTAAGAATCGCCATCCATGTTGAAGTGAATCTACTTGGTCCAAAGCGATTTCCAATATCCAGAGATTGAATGCTATCGAATTCTACACCTATTATTTGATTATCTGAAAAAAAAACCTAACTCTAGACTGCCCGTGTGGAAAAAGCACCCAGAGTTTAGGAAGGGAACAATAAACTCCGGGTCAGTATGGGACTGGTGTGAGCAAACAAAAACAGTTTTATCCTTAAAAAAAACAACAAAAGATTTTAAAAGAAATCCGCAACGCTTTTTGAAAAATGAAACTACCATAAGTCCTCCCGCCACACACATCATGCAAACGTAGAATTAGACGAGATTTCTCCTTATGATAGTAAAAAAATACTTGATACGCGAAAACCATTTGATATTATTATTAGTGCATAGTGGAAAACATTTGCAAGTATAATATTAATCTTAGCTAGCATAGATATTTCGAACTATGCCTACTATAGCTGCCATCTAAACAGTGGTGACCACAATAAGTAAATGGCAGGTTATACAACTAAAACCATACAGGGCGCGTATTGGAGATTGGATTTTCCAACAAATGGTCAGGCCAAGGAACTTCCCCTTGCCACATGGGTACGCCTCTAAAGGGACGCCCTGAGAACCTACCCGGCTCTCTGCCAACACAAGGCCGGTTTCCTCCCTGCCCGGGAGTAATACTTAAAGATATGCCACCCCCGGTCGTTTGCGACCTTTATCCGAGGATCCTCAACCACAAAGTAACATCATGCAGTAATAAATATACAATGTCCACATGAGTTAAGTATCTGGGCTCCATACCATGATACCACCCTTTTCCAGAAGGAATGGACATACCCTAAGAGGGCGCGACCCCTGCAACCTTGCCGCATCTTTCCTTTTTCGACCATTTTCGGGGTATGAGGTCCTGATGCAGTCTTGTCGACAAAGCTACGTTTTTTCACAAAGCCATGCTTTGATCAATGAATGATCAACAGCACTTCGTATGTCACATTACCAAATTGGGAATGTATCACTAGTAACCATCAACTGCATAAACTCTGAGCTCGTACGTCTCAGAGAAGGGTGTTAAACTAAGAGAATGAATGTCCGCCACAAAACAGAAATGTATTCGATAGAAACCGATTTTACATCTCAAAGTGTAATGTCAGACACACATCCATACAAGTCTGTTTTGGGTTCGAACAGAACCAAAGGCACTTCCGAAGAAGCCCTTGCAATCCGGGTATTCACAATCCCAATCAGACTCCCCATCACATATGGAGATCTCTACACCGGCGCGACTCAGTGCAGAGACAATCGACAGGTTATCCTTTCGTTCTTGAAAATACCCGGTTTTCACCACCAGTCTTCAAATGCTATCCATAACGTCGTATCATTATTCGGAATGGGTTATATGACACAAGGTCCTCTCTCGGCTAAACCAAATAATGAGCGCAATATTTAAAAACATATGGATATCGGCATTTTTAGTTAAGCCATAACTTATTACCCAAACAAATGGTTTAAACAAATTACCATTTTAAATCTTTTTAAACAAAAAGATTCACTTCACAAAGTTCACCCATCTTTCATAAAGATTATTTCATAGCTTTCCAAAGCAATTTTCCTTTCAAATTGGATTAACTCATCAAATCTTTAAATCAAAGATTTAATTCATAGATTTCAAACCATTTCCAATTCAAATCTTTTATATAAAAGATATACTATTTAAAATCCTCTTCGATTTCAAAACAAGATTTAATAATCTTTCATAAAGGCTCATTTATAGCTTTAAAAAACAATTCACAATTTCATTTCAAACTTGAAGTCTTTCGATACAAATTGGAAATCTTTTCTTTAATAAGCTATTTTTACTTAAAAACAAATAGATTTCGTTTCAGAAAAATCCAATTACATTTGCACGAGTTAAAGCCCTTGAGTTAAATTCAAATTCCCAAATCAATACCTTTAAAATGGTTTAACCCATATATAACTTGTATATCATCTTTAAACCATAGTTTCCAAACATAGGATTCAATTTCAAATTTTGAATACAAATTTAAATCAAATTATTTAAATTTCATAACTTTATCAAGTTATTCAAAATAACTTTTATTTTTGAAACTCCTTTTCAAAAGCTTTCAATTCCATTTCCAAAACTATTTTGGATTCAAAAATTCAACCTTTAAAATCATTAAAATTCTGTGACTTGACCAATTTCCTTGTGCAATCCATATTTGTGTGTGTATGGTGTAGTCTAGGAGTTTTACACAATAATGCAACATCATCAATCATCACAGATTCAATCATATTAATATCGATAAGCAGTATATTTCTATAATGCTTATCTTCCATACACAGATTCACAGATAAATAATATACATTTGTCACAAATAAAATAAATTACATTCATCACAGCTTGAATTAAAACAATTCATATCACAAAGCATCACATAGTAGAGATATCAAACAACTCACAGCATTCAATAAAATACAGCCATCCGTAAGTAAGGTTACTAATTCATCCGATTAATTGAAACCGAATTAATTACTAATCCAGGTTAATTAACATTAACTAATTACAAATCATTTGATTAATTATTCTTTAATCATTTATTAATCAACCTTCTTTAATTACTTAATTATCCTTTAATTAATTATCCTTAATTAATTAACTATCTTTGATTAATCTCATAAATTTATTTATCTTGAGTTAATTACAAAAGTGATTAACTCTTAATTACATTAAGTAATTTTAATTTTAATCTACCCTTGACCATTAATTAATTAATATTAAATTACCTAATTATTCTTTAATTAATTATCCTTAATTAATCCTTAATTAAGCAATTATTCTTTAATTAGAAATTAATTTATTAACTCTTAATTAATTATCCTTTATTGATTTCACTAAGTAATTAGCTTTTAAATCAATTTCACAAAGTAATTAGCTTTTATTTAATTACACAAAGTAATTATCTTTAATTTACTTTCATAAATAAATTAATCTTTTAATTAATTACCCTTTATTATTCTTTAATTAATTGCATTAAGTAATTAACCCTTAATTTCTTATCCTTTAAATTAATTGCTTGATTAATTACTTCTTATATTGAACTAAGACCTTAATTAATTTAAAAGATAAACCAATAAATCTTACTTAATCACCATAATTTCATAAATCCAGACTTTAACTAAGTAGAGATAAACTTTTTAAATTACTTAATTTTATCATTTAAATTTTATTTGAACATTTTTGCATTGGGACCTTAACAAATACTTTAACTTGGAAGACTTGTTTCTGTTTTGCTTTTAAACTCTGAAAACTTTGGTTTTCTTTTAAATTTTAAAACCTAGAACAACATTTCTTTCAAAATTTAAAACCTGGTTTGTAATAAAACAAACCTGAGCTACAAGATAATCTTTCTGAAGAAAAACTCGAATCGAAACTGTATTTAATCGAGACTATTCCCGAGCCCAGGCCTTCTTCCCAATCATCAACAAATGCAGACACCAAGATACCTCGTGCACACGCACTTGAGTTCGCCACCGTTCTGATCATCGCCATCGTCGCATGCACATCGACTTTGACCTCACCAAGAAATCCAAACATCCTGATTTACAAATAGGCCTGAGAATCAAAATCTAGCTACCTGATCGAATGCTATAACCTATCACGCATAAGAAAATCAACCACCACCGTCGATTATGACAACTGTGTTGAGTCACAAGTTCTATGAAGGTTTTGATTTCTGACAAAGAAATAAAGGCGATCGACAAAACAAGGTCATTATGGCTATAAAAAGCTACATATGGTGCTCTAGATTATAGGTTGATTATTTGATATTGTAATAGTGATAAACTTGTTAAAATCTATCCTCAAATAATCATGCATTTCAAGGAAATCAATATATATACGACTAAATTGCAGTTGCACATTTAGTGTGCAACTTTACAGGGACCGGTCGACCGGTCATAAAATAGGCGGTCGACCGTTCCTGTATAATTTGCACACTGAACGTGCACACATGCACATAACGACTATATATTTGAAATCCTGTCTACTGGTCATTTTTTTGACCTGTCGACCGTTTTTAAACAGAAAGCAATTTTTCCAAAAGACGCTTCTTTCTCCAAAGGTTGCATCTCTTACCTTTCATCAAAGATCATATCTCTTAATGGCAACTGCTCACAAAGAGTTACAACCATTCTTCTCTATATAAACTCATCTAAATCATTGATTCAAAAACATGATTGTATATGCTTTTTACTCTAATCTCTGATCTTACTTTCTACATACTCCTGCATTCTAAAAGCTCTCAATTATTTTAATTGCTTATTGAATCATTGAAACTATTTCATATCTTTTGATTCAATAAGTAATATACTTTCCTTAATCTTCACAAAACATCATTCGCATATTTTGAGGATAAGATTATAGGAAACTTGTACTACAAGTGACAAAACTGTGTTAACAAGAACACATACCGTCAACAAACAATTATATTCATCGTTGTTGAAGTCCTCTGTGTTGTAAGAGGCAAGTGTTGAAGTCCTCGGTGTTGTAAGAGGCAAGTGTTGAAGTCCTCAGTGTATTAGAGGCGTGAAATCCCGTTCGTTTGCTCGGGTATTGTAAACCTGTTCCTCCGGGTGAAGCGAGGTAGTTAATAGTGAAAATCCAGAAAGAAGTCTGGGACTGGACGTAGGACGGTGCTCCGAACCAGTATAAAAATCTCTGGTGTGATTTTTTCTATTTTTATTTACTTTGCTACTATCATCTATTTTCTGCATTTATATTATAGTCCATATTACACGATCCGTGTGTACTATACTAGCACGTGCACGATCACACACTTTTCATTTGGTATCAGAGCAAGGTTATCACATAACTGTAACACAGTTATTTGATATATTCTTGTAATATGGCAAATAACGCAAGTACTAGCACTCAGAACACCACGTACATGGAAGGTTAATCGACACAAAGACCTCCATTTTTCAATGGTCTTAACTATAGTTATTGGGCAACATGTATGTCATTCTTTATGCAATCAAATAGCTATGATGCTTGGAATGCCACTCAAAGAGAAATAGTGAATCCAACAACTGATTATTCAGAATGGACTGCGGCTGAGAAAACGGCAGCAGCCGTAAATGCAAGAGCAATAAATATGTTGTTCTGTGCATTAGACCAAAATGAATATAACCGTGTTAGTATCTACACTACTGCATATCAAATTTGGCAAACGCTAAAAACCACTCATGAAGGTACTAACAAGGTTAAACAAGCCAAAATAGCCATGCTGAAAAGTCAATTTCAAAATTTCAAAATGAAACCAAATGAGACAATCAATGATATGTATTCACGATTTCAAACTATCCACCATGCACTTATTGGCTTAGGACAAAAATATTCTGATTTTGATGTTGTTTCAACAGTCCTACATTCTCTGACTAGTGAATGGGAAGGAAAAGTATTAGCAATTGAAGAAGCTAATGACCTTTCCGTCATGAAGCCAGATGAATTGATAGGAAATTTAATGTCCTATGAAGCAAATTTGCAGGCTAGAAAAGAACAGAAAGAAGAAAAGAAAAATGTAGCATTTCATGTTGAGAAAGATGAAAATGAATCAGATTCTGAAGACGAAGATTTGGCATTTATTGCGAAAGGATTCAAAAAATTCCTAAAATATCGAAAAGCCAGTCGTTACAATAAAAGGAAACCTGGATCAAATAAACCATCTTCATCTGCTATAGAATGTTTTAACTGCCACAAAAAGGGACACATGCAGAAGGATTGTCCAGAACAAAAGAAGAAGTCAGAAAATGACAAATTCAAATATAAGAAGGACAAATCAAAGAAACGAGCCTTCTCAGTAACATGGGATGATTCAGAGTCATCTTCATCAGAAAGTGAAAGTGATTCGGAGAATGAACAAGCTAATGTTTGTTTTATGGCAACAGAAGATGAGGTACAAATTCCTACATTTGATGAATTACTTGATATTAATGCTGAATTGATAGTCAAATATAAAGACATAAAACATCAATTAAAAGTAGTCAAAGCAGATTTAAGTAGAGCAGAGTTTGAACGAGATATGTTAAAAAATGAGAAGAAAATATTAGAAGAGGAACTTGAAAAAATTCAAGAATCATCATCTAATGTTGACTCTCAACTATCTCTTTTGAGTCAAGAAATAGAAGCTCAAAAAGAGAAAAATAATGCTCTCACTGCTGAAAATCATGAGCTTAAGGCAAAAGTCAAAATTCTAGACCTAGAAAAAGCTAGTTTACAAACAAAGTTTGATGACATTACTCAAAATGTTTCTAACTTTAACAAAGGTCGAGAAAATTTGACAAAAATCATTGAAAACTCACAATCTGCATCAAATAAACAAGGTCTGGGATATAAGAAACAAGAGATCAAGGGTAATAAAAGAAAGAAGAAGGTACAAAAGATTGAAGTTAAGAAAAATCTTAGTTTATTATATTCCAAACCAAAGCCAGTTGTGAAATTTCAAAAGAAAAATACAAAGACTATCAAAATATGGGTTCCTAAAACAAATAACAATTTGATTAGGAACAAATAAATTCAGCAATTCATGAATACTGTGCATCTTAATAATAATTATATATATAAAGGGGATACCGGACCCATATGGGTTTGGACTCCTAAGACCTAACTCTTAGGACCCTATAAAAAGTGGGTACCATGGACTTAATCCTATTTTTGCAGGTCCCACTTAAGAAAAGAGGAAAGTGGATATTGGACAGTGGTTGCTCGAAGCACATGACGGGAGACAAGAGCTTATTAACAAATATTACATACTCAGATGGTGGCTCCGTCACTTTTGGAGACAATTCAAAAGGCTATATCATCGGCAAAGGCGATGTGAGCAATTGCGGTACATCTAACTTACCTCTTATTACAAATGTCATGCTAGTTAAAAATTTAAAACACAATTTACTTAGTATTAGTCAGTTATGTGACAAAGGTTTTATAATCTCTTTTTCGAATAATAAATGTAGTATCTTAGATAGAGACCACAATTTAGTTTTCGAAGGTTATAGAGACAGAAATATATATATTCTGAATATGAATATTAATCATAATTCAGATATGTGTCTTGTGGCTAATGATAATGATCCATGGCTATGGCACAAATGCTTCTGTCATATAAACTTCAGAACTATTGACAAGCTGGCCAAAAACAATCTAGTTAGAGGTCTACCCAAAATTAGTTATAAAAACGATAGTTTTTGTGATGCCTGTCAGTTAGGAAAATTGACAAAATCATCATTCAAGTCAAAAAGGATCATATCAACATTACAGCCACTTGAACTACTACATATGGATTTATTCGGACCAACACAAGTTCAGTCAATAAACCATAATCGATATGTATTTGTAATTGTTGATGACTATTCTCGTTATACATGGACTATTTTTCTGAAAAACAAGAGTGACACTTTTGACCATTTCAAATCTTTCGTCAAAAGAATTCAAAAATCAAAAGGGCTAAAAGTTAAAAACATAAGAAGTGATCATGGTGGTGAATTTGAAAATAACGAATTTGAAGATTTTTGTACAAAAAAAGGTATTAACCATAATTTTTCGTTTCCTAGAACTCCACAACAAAACGGAGTTGTAGAACGGAAAAATCGAACATTACAAGAATGTGCAAGAACGTTATTAAATGGATCCACTTTACCAAAACATTTCTGGGCAGAAGCCGTCGCTACTGCGTGTTATGTTTTAAATCGTGTGTCTATTCGACCACTTACCAAAAACACGTCTTATGAATTATTTAACGAAAGGAAGCCAAATATATCTTACTTCAAAGTATTTGGTTCAAAATGTTTTATTTTAAATACAAAAGACCATCTCGGAAAGTTTGATCCGAAAGCTGATGAAGGTATATTTGTCGGTTATTCAGAAAGAAGCAAAGCGTATCGTATTTTCAATAAACGAACCAAAACTATTGAAGAATCTCTTCATGTTTCTTTCGATGAATTCTTTAAACCTTCTCAGTCAAAACCAGATAATGTCGAAACTATATTTACTGACACTCCTCTCACCACAAATTATGACTCTGACTCTGAAAATCTTATTGACAATATTTCCCAACAACAACCAGTTTGTGAGATACGTTCCCCTCCAAGATTATTGAGACACCATCCAGTTCAAAATATAATTAGCGAGGTTAACTCACAAGTAAGAACTAGGAATCAATTACGTCAAATGGGTCATGTTGCGTTTCTATCAAATATCGAACCTAAGAATCCAAAAGAAGCTGCTACAGACGATTACTGGATCATTGCCATGCAGGAAGAACTAAATCAGTTCGAGCGCAATGACGTTTGGGAACTTGTTCCAAGGCCAACTGATCAGTCAGTTATTGGTACTAAATGAGTTTATAAAAATAAGGCTGACGAACAAGGAAATATCACCAAAAACAAAGCAAGATTAGTAGCACAAGGATATAATCAGGAAGAAGGTATCGATTATGAAGAAACTTTTGCACCAGTTGCTCGACTAGAAGCTATTAGAATTCTATTATCTTTTGCTTGTCACCATAATTTCAAACTTTATCAGATGGATGTCAAAAGTGCTTTTCTCAATGGATTTATCAAAGAGAATGTCCATGTCGAACAACCTCCTTTGTTCCTACATGAAAAATATCCTGACCATGTGTTCAAACTTAAGAAAGCTCTGTATGGTTTAAAACAGGCACCTCGTGCTTGGTATGAACGATTACGTAGCTATCTTATTAACTCAGGATTTCAAATAGGCAAAGTCGATCAAACTTTGTTTATTAAACATTCTCAAAAGGATATTCTAGTTATCCAGATATATGTAGACGACATCATCTTTGGTTCAACAAACGATAAACTCTGCAAAGAATTTGCAAGTATTATGACCAAAGAGTTCGAAATGTCTCATATGTGAGAACTATCATATTTTCTTGGACTTCAAATCAAGCAACTTCCGAATGGTATCTTTATCAATCAAGAAAAATATTGCAGAAATCTTATCAAACGCTTCGGATTAGAAAATACATCTGGTAAACCAACTCCTATAAGTACAACTACACATCTTGAAAAAGATGAAAATGGTAAGAGTATTGACCAGAAATTATATCGAAGCATGATTGGTTCTCTTCTTTATCTTACAGCTAGTCGTCCAGATATAATGATGAGTGTTTGTCTATGTGCACGCTTTCAAGCAGATCCAAAAGAATCACATCTACGAGCAGTGAAACGTATAATTCGTTATCTTAATAATACCAAAGATTTCGGTCTTTTTTATCCAAAGGAATGTCCATTTGAATTAGTATCATATAGTGATGCTGATTTTGGCGGATCACGAACAGATAGAAAAAGTACAAGTGGTACGTGTCATTTTATTGGAAAATCACTTATCTCTTGGTTTAGTAAGAAACAGAATTGTGTTTCACTATCAACATGTGAAGCCGAATATATATCAGCGGCTCTCGCTTGTACTCAAGTGCTATACATGCAACAAACTCTTCAAGATTTTGATATTCATTTATCAAATTCAATTATATACTGTGATAACACAAGTGCTATAAATCTCTCTAAGAATCCGGTGAATCATTCTAGAACCAAACACATTGATATCCGTCATCATTTCCTTCGAGATAATATTGAAAAAGGAAATATATGTCTTGAATATGTCCAAACTGACAATCAATTAGCAGACATCTTTACTAAGCCTCTGCTCGAATCTAGCTTTATTAGATTACGAAGGGAGCTTGGTTTAATCTCAAGAAATGATCTCAACTAATAAATACTAACGATCATCCTTTCTTTTAATGATCGTCTTTTCCTTTCCTATTTTATAACTTCAGAGAGCTATTTTTAGAGTTAAAATAAGCCTCTGCTTGTTTTCATGGTCAAAATTTTCTGTTCACTCACATCCATAGGTTTATACATAAGAAACTTGTATATAAGCTTGTCCAAATTTCTTATTTTATTCATCTTTTCTTATCCGACCATAAGATTCTATACAAAATTCTCTATGGCTCACATTTGTGATAAATGTGCTCAAGAATCACACATTTCCATTACGAGTTCTGAGTCGGAGGAATATTATTCTCCCAAAACACCAAAACAAAAACCAAGTTATCATCATCAATGCTCTTGTATTTCTGGTAATACACCAAACTCAAAACGAGTTAAAAAGACGCTGTTTTGTTCTCCTCATACCAAAGCACAGATCGACGAGATTCATCACTATCAGAAACATCAGATAGATCTTCAGAGACAGCTCCATTATGGGCAAAGCCAACTTTATCACGAGCAACAACGGACATCGGCACGATTATCTGTTTTAGAAAAGGTGGCATCATTCTTCTGTAGTTCCAGCAAGCATGACGTGCATGAACCAATGCCGTCTAGGCCATCAACATCTAAAAGTCCTAACTCTTGGGATCGGAATTATGAGATGAATGAAGGTGCTCATAAAAACTGGAGTCCATGGGCAAAACGTATTAAAGAAAACAAAGATAATTCTAGTGACGAACCTTCCACTTCTCATTAGATCTATATATACTCATTGTATTTTTTCTTTCCATCACTCATGTAATAATACTTGTATTCTACAATAAGAGTGAAAATATAGCACGATATATTCAAAAATTTGCAAAAAAGGGTATTTTTTGGCATGCTGTCAAACCGGTCGACCCCCCATATTTAAACCGGTCGACCGTTTGCTCTCTGGTTGAAAACGGTCGACCGGCCATAATCTATAGGTCGACCGGTTGACGTATTTCCAGTTTTTTATATATATCCTATGCGTCATTTTCTTACTATCCTTCTTCTCATTTTACTCAACCAGTTATTTTTCCCCAAACTCCAAAAACCCTAGTTTCTCAATTTCAATTTCCAAATCTCCAAATCTTCTAACAATGGCTCCTCCGCAAAAGAAACCCAAGAAAGCATCATCCTCCGGACCTTCATCTCTTAATTTCTCCGCTAAGAAATGGCTCGAAAGTCCGGTAGCCATAACAAGATGGAATCAAATGACTAACTACAAGTTTCATCCGGGCTCTTTCATCAAGTTTGATGATTTCACGTCTTATGGAATTCGTAGGTTAGCCAATAACTCCAACATTTCTCCATTGATAGATTTTTCAGAAAACAATGTGGAAATAAATCATTTGATGATAAAATTGTTCTATGCGAACATGAACCTCGACGAATATCAACCTGATAATCCGAATGGAGTCATTTGGTCTGTCGTCTGTGGCAAACAAATTTTTATTACTCGTGATAGGATTGCCTCTATACTTGGTATACCAAATCGAGGCGATGAGTTTTCATCTACTTTCTGTGAAGTCTTCACTCGCGATAGCATCAGTCATCAGTTCATAGAGGACAATAGTGATGGCACAAAGTCTATTGGACTTCGACCCACCGTCAGACTACTACATCGCGTCTTGATGCATTCTCTGTTTCCTGGACTTGGAAATTATGATGCTGTATATAAAGAAAACTTCAAGGCTCTCTATGCTATTTATGGGGAAATCCCAATCAATTGGGTTCATATGCTTTTTGACGAAATTCTCAAGGTAAATAACTCTACGCGACCTCATTTCTTCTACAATGAATATATCATGCGTCTTTTGTTAGCTTGTGGGGTAAAGCCTCCTGACTCTGCCACCTCGAAACCAAAATGTATTGATTCCATAACCATCAAACGCATGAAGCTTCCTCCACCTTATCTTGAGATTATGCCTTTTGAAGAATGGCAACAAAGAGGTCCAAGAAAACAAAAAGCAACTTCCTCTCAACCTCGTTCCGATGAAGTGAAACTGTTAAAATCAAAATCATCCACAAAAGAATCACTTGAAACTATTGCGCGTAACCAATTTTTGCTTGAATCACGTCTCAAGCGTATGGACTCTAAAATTGATAAACGCTTCAATAAGGTCAAGTCATTCTTTGGTATGCTATGGGATGCTATATCATGTACCACATCCACCTCTGTTCAAGCACAAGACCCAGGAAAACGTCCTGCTCCTCCTGTTTTCAACTGGACATCATCTGAGGAGTCTACTGGTATGAGTGGACATGGACATGGAGAATCATCTAGAGGGAACAATGATGAAGAAGAAGATGATGATGACGACGATGATGATGATGAAGAGGACATAGGATCTGCCACATCTTAGATTCTATTGTCTTTTATGATTTAGTACTCTAAAAACATCAATTGACACTTGTACTAAATAGTGTCGTTATTTTTATTTTTATTTTTCATTTGACATTATGGTCTGTATTATACTCTGGTATGTTTTGGATGTGTTAAGTTTTATTTTGCTATGCACATTATGGTGATTACACTCCTATATTATTCCAGTATCTGTTACTCCTTTTTGTCGATGACAAAGGGGGAGAAAGGGCTAACAATTGCTTACAGGAACATACATATATATAAAAATTCAAAGAGGGAGATCACATACTCAGGGGGAGATTCAGATTTTCAGATATATATTGTCATCAATCAAAAAGGGGGAGAATGTTAAGTCACAAGTTCTATGAAGGTTTTGATTTCTGACAAGAAATAAAGGCAATCGACAAAACAAGGTCATTATGGCTATAAAGAGCTACATATGGTGCTCTAGATTATAGGTTGATTATTTGATATTGTAATAGTGATAAACTTGTTAAAATCTATCCTCAAATAATCATGCATTTCAAGGAAATCAATATATATACGACTAAATTGCAGTTGCACATTTAGTGTGCAACTTTACAGGGACCGGTCGATCGGTCATAAAATAGGCGGTCGACCGTTCCTGTATAATTTGCACACTGAACGTGCACACATGCACATAACGACTATATATTTGAAATCCTGTCTACTGGTCATTTTTTTGACCTGTCGACCGTTTTTAAACAAAAAGCAATTTTTCCAAAAGACACTTCTTTCTCCAAAGGTTGCATCTCTTACCTTTCATCAAAGATCATATCTCTTAATGGCAACTGCTCACAAAGAGTTACAACCATTCCTCTCTATATAAACTCATCTAAATCATTGATTCAAAAACATGATTGTATATGCTTTTTACTCTAATCTCTGATCTTACTTTCTACATACTCCTGCATTCTAAAAGCTCTCAATTATTTTAATTGCTTATTGAATCATTGAAACTATTTCATATCTTTTGATTCAATAAGTAATATACTTTCCTTAATCTTCACAAAACATCATTCGCATATTTTGAGGATAAGATTATAGGAAACTTGTACTACAAGTGACAAAACTGTGTTAACAAGAACACATACCGTCAACAAACAATTATATTCATCGTTGTTGAAGTCCTCTGTGTTGTAAGAGGCAAGTGTTGAAGTCCTCGGTGTTGTAAGAGGCAAGTGTTGAAGTCCTCAGTGTATTAGAGGCGTGAAATCCCGTTCGTTTGCTCGGGTATTGTAAACCTGTTCCTCCGGGTGAAGCGAGGTAGTTAATAGTGAAAATCCAGAAAGAAGTCTGGGACTGGACGTAGGACGGTGCTCCGAACCAGTATAAAAATCTCTGGTGTGATTTTTCTATTATTATTTACTTTGCTACTATCATCTATTTTCTGCATTTATATTATAGTCCATATTACACGATCCGTGTGTACTATACTAGCACGTGCACGATCACACACTTTTCGAACTGGAATTCACGCAAACTTGATCAGAGTGTCGACACGACCTCCAACCTCGATCCTCCCTGGACCGGTCGCCCACGATCACCCATCGACAATAGAATCAATTCGAGAACAACGTTGACAAACATATGCCCTTAAACCCTACAATCACGTCCATGATGATCTGAAATCCCTGTCATTATTTTTCCTGCGACCACCGAGCCTCCGACTACCTTCACCACGTTCCAAGATCCAAACTTTCTCCGATCACCAGATTTTGACTAAATTACAAACCCCGTTCAACTCGCATTTTCTCACGATTTAATGAACTAAAAATTATGAAATGATTTTCTAAAATCATCATTTTCAAATTCGAACTTGGCTATGTAATCGAACTAAAAAATTAAAATGTTTCATTTTTCTGTTATTTCAAAAGTTACACTGTAATGTATTATTTTTGAAATATCCACTGAATATTTTTATTTGCAATTATTTTTAAAAATGAGATTGCATAGTTATCATCATTTCCTTTTTAAAAATCTTAGCCTAATATTGATTGTATAAAGAGAATGGAATTTATTTAAATGGATTAGTGCCTGATATCTTAACAGAGGCTACATAATTACATATACAGGCATGTTCATACTACACAGAGGTGTCCATCTATTTTTCATAAAAACAAACATTCATGCCAAACATATTTCAAGTCATCATCACAAGCATGCAAAATCAAGCAGATCGGTTTTTAAAAAAAAAAGTTTTCTCACCTTAAGTTTGACAGAGCAGAGAAGTTTTATTTGCTTCTTTAATTTGTTTTCACTTTAGCCTGTTGATGATTGCCCTGAGCTTGCTTGACTTTTTTCTTGATCACAAGCTTTAATTCTAGGCTTAATGTTGAATTGATTCCAGTTTTGTAATTGTAGCTTGTATTTGCTTTGCTTCTAGATTTTTTTTAAATTTGAATTAATTATCTACTGCATGGCCTGATTTCCAGATTTTTAAATCTTGATTTCTTTTTCCTTTGTTTGCCTTTGATTCGGATTGATCTTTGATCAGATTTGTAGCTTGATTTCTAACTTGCTTTCCAGGTTTTTGAGAGAATTGTTTTGATTTTCTTTCTTTTTTTTCCTCTCTCTTCTGGTTTGCTTTTTTATTTCTCGGATTTGATTTGCTTGAAAACAGGTTTTGCTTTTGATGATTTTGGTTTGATTTTGTATGAGGTAGCTTATTTTTTCAGGTTTTGGAATTTTCAATTTTGATGAAGAGGAAACTGAAATATGGTTTTTCTCTTTTGTTTATATTTTTTAAATTTTAAGAAATCTTTGTTTTTTTGCCACTTGTTATTATAAGCTACCCTTGTTAATTAATATGGTTACTTATCAAACATTTGTCTTATTTCCATGTTAAGATGATTACACATGTTAAAACAAATTCAAATTATGTTTTAAACCCTTACTCTAATTTATTTTATAAATTTTGTTTTAACCCTTTATGCATATAAAATTTCATATCTTAACATATGCCTTTATTTTAAGTGTTTATTTTATTATCTTATTATATATTTACATACTATATTTCTAAAAGAAAATATTCAAATTTAACCTTTAGAAAATTATTATATTAATTTAAAAACATAATTTCCAAATAATTATTATTAGAAAACAATTTTTATAAATTCTAAACATAGAATTTTCAATTCCAATTTATTTTTGAATTTCAATTTCAAATTCAATTTAAAATTCCATTTATATAAATAAATAAGTAAATAAACATACATCTTATTTAATTTGGAAAATTTCAAATACAATTTTATAAAATACTTATTTTTGAATTCCAAATCAAAATTCTATAAAAATCAATTTATTGAATTTTCAAATCGATTCCTTTATTTACAATCTTTTTGATATATATTTATTCAAATCTTCTAATTAATCCACAAATAAATTTATAATTAAAATATTATTCAAAATATTTATCTTTTGAATTTCCAAATTAGAAATTCTATTTTAAATCACATTTATATATATTGATATTAATAAACAAATATCTATTTAATTTGGAAAATACCAAATTACTTCACAATTTTAATTCCAAAATTTAAATTAGTTACCAATTAAAATTTGATTTAAAAACCGGAATATTACATTTTCAAGGCAAGTTCGAGCTTTTGACTTCATTACATTGATTCCCCTTTTAGAAATATGACGATAACTAATGTTTTCTGTGGTGGATTAGCTTGGGAAACTGTAAGCGAAACGTTTAGGAATTTTGATCAGTATGGCAATTTACAGGATATGGTAGGAAATGGATGATTATTGGTTATGAAATTCTTAGAATAGTTGCATAATTTTTTTTGTGTTGTTCCAAGTTATTTTGTGTTCATGCTCAATTAGTTAATTGATGTTCAAACTCTACATAATGATTTATAACCCAAAAGTTACAGCATGATACAATATTAATATGTTTTGAGAAGACATTTCTAAATTTAGGAGCAAAAGTCAATTTCAACAATGGTTAATTATTTATGATTTCAGATCATTATGGTATATAAATTGTGGTCAAATGAGAGTAGTATTTCCATGAACAAAATTATCAGTGATTTACAAGAGCACTTACTAGATAAATGAGTTAGATTCACACCATATTCCCATATACATAAAGAAGGCAGTTTTTACTGGTTTCAATTAACCAGTAGGCAGTTGATGCTTTAACATTGAATCTAAGTTGATAAACTCACAAATTTGAGACTATATAGTGTTATCTATGTTATTTACATAAACTGGTATGTTTCAGTTAGTGACGTTGCATACTTAGATTTTTATTTATTTAATATTTGATTGCAATTTGTAAAATTTTGCACTGTAAAATTTGGAATTTAAAAATGTAGCTTCCTAATTTATACAGTAGCCCTTTAGTTGGAAGCATGAAACACTTGATTTGTATTATGCATACTTAAAAATGTAAAGTAAAAAAAGGTGTACGATGTTTTATGTCATATTTGAGCGTGTAAAGCAAAATAAGGTGCATGAATAGAACCGATCGTAAAAAAATCAGTTGATAAGATATGTTGTTTTTGTGGCATAAAGTTGAAAGTAGATTATTCTAATTTTACTTATTGGTTACATTTTGTCACTGTTCATAATTAGGTTCGAGTTGTGTACAGTTGCTCCCTATTTTTGTCTTGTTCATAATATGGTTTTATGAACCAACAAATCCGCTTGCGATAAGAAATTTCAAAAATATTGGCTTTTTTTGCAATAGCTCATGGCATGAGATAAGGTATTCTTATTTTGTAGAATACCTCAATATTTATTTTTGAACCAATGTACAATTTGTTTAATGTTGCACTATTTACATTATCTTTATGCAACATTTCAAGAAAGCAACTGTAACGACCCACCATTTTGGATGGTTTAAATCGACAATAAGCCATACATGTCAGACTCAAACCATTCAAAGGGAGGATTGTTATGGGATAAATAAGAAAAAGACGGAGGAAGAAAGAAAACGAAACACTAAATCTCACAGCAGAATGACAAAATATAATAATCAAATAAACAGTTCATGAAACTGTTTTACAAATAACATTTGATTACACTTTTACAATACAAATCAGAGTTACATACAACAGAAATAAATAACAACGCAGCAGAACAACATGATGTAGTGGGATAAATTTAATAAATAATAATAGTATTGAATCTTTTTCTTCGTCTTTGTCTTCCAAAAGCAGTCTTCGATACACTGAAAAGCTAAGACTGACTCGAGCATAATGAAAAGACAAAGCACTCTAGTCAGAACTAAAAGATCTCATGTAAGTTAAATCAACAGTAAATAAATATGAGTGTAACGGCTTCAGAGATGTTTACGGGATTTGACATCTCATATCCAGTGTCTAACGTGAGTGCAATACTTAAGAGATGTTCGGAATTTCCATCTTCTAAGGATCTGTTAAACTATCTGCATACATAGTATAACGTGCTATTATAATAGTGTCTACAGTAAAGCAAAGTATTAAAATAGCGTCAAAGCATTACTCATATCCCCATTAACACATTTTTATATATTCCCGTAGTCAATATAGATACTGTAAGCCCCACCAAACTAATGGGATACTCAGGGAGCACTCCATAGTACGATACAAACCAAACTTGTAATGGCCGCGATAAGACATGTGACAAGACACGTAAGGCAATGCCAAGGTAGGATTCTACCGTTTGCAGAACCGGAATGGTGGTAACGCATAGCAGCTACTACCGCCCACTTCGGAACACACTTCCATAATAAAATCGAGGGGTGACCAACAAATCAATCATAAAGTCATAATATGGTATCGAAGAAGCATGTCCGATCGGAGGTGCGACCACACTTGGCCATGTATAGCTCATGTTTTAGTCACATCAAGCCGACTTATGGGAGTCAAAGCTACGTAAATATCTCATACATAATCATTCGCCAAACCATGCTACTTTATTCTGGAATCTCCGCCGCGTACATAGTTGTTAAAGTGGTTTTTAGTATTGGCGAAGAGTATGACAATATCTGATCCCGGTCTCTTTAACAACCAAATGCTTATTACACACCGGATGGTTCTTTTACATTTTCAAAAGTCAATTCATAATTGATATCAAAATATCATATTCAATTCAAACATATAACTTTCGAAATCACATTTACTTTCAAAATCATATCGACACAATTGGTTAAATCTCATTTCAAGATCATCATATTAAATCAAATGTATCATTTCACCAGAAATTATCATTTTAAATCCCAACTTTGGTTGTAACATGATTTAACCATATTCACTTTTAAATCAAGGATTTGAATATAAACATTTCAACTTTACACGTCTGAAATTTAGAAATAGTTTAAATAGTTTAAAATAGTTTAAATAGTTTAAAATAACTTTTAAATAGGTTTAAGATAGTTTAAATAGATTCAAGATAGTTTAAATATTTAAAATAGATAAAATAGATTTAAAATAAATTAAATAGGTTAATTAGTTTAAAATAGGTTAAAAGGATTAAAATAGTTTAAATAGATTAAAATAGTTTAAAATAGATTTAAATTAGCTTAATAGTTTAAAAACCTTAAAATCGGGATTTAATATAATAAATCTTTAAATAGTTCATATAAAATAATTAATTTAAAATTGATATCAAAGTTAAGCTATTTCTTTCATTTCAACAAATCTAGATCATATCTAGATTTCAACAAACTAAAATTGATATCAAAGTTAAGCTATTTATATTATCAAAGTTTGAAAATGGACCGATATTTATTTTATCCTAAAATTTACTTGACAACTTAATATTACGTGCATCATATATTCGGTGTATCCTCTCTAAAAACAGCCAAAACCTATGTAGATTAGCTGAAATAATGCAGCATTAAATAATATCGATCTTCAACACTCAGGTCCTCCGTACTAAACCAGATAGTATGATCATTTAACGTTGAATATTTTAATACTAAGAGGCATTAGCATTTTGTTGGGGGAAAATTTAGTTTTAAGAACAAAATATTTGCTTTTTAGGCACACCCCACTTTTACTATTCCACCCCTTTATATTCCAAAACTAACCCTGCCTCCTCACTTTCCTCATCTCTCTTAACTTCAATTCAGTACAACAATTCAATTTGAATTCTAATGGAAGCTGAACATAGATCTAAGCATCGTCATGGTAATTTTTAATTAATTTTGTTTCGTCCTGTTTAATTATTTCAACTTTCTTGTATCACATCATTCAATCGACGCCAAAAAAAGGAGATCATGAGGGGAATAAAAAACCTAATTCACATAAACAAACGTGGTTTCTATTGGAACAACGTTTAGGGCAAACGCTACTCACCACATTAGGCTGAAACGTGAATTCCTAGATAACCACGTTTGAGCCAAACGTGGTTATGATAGAATCCACGTTTATGGGTAGCATGGATTGTGCTGCAACCTAGCTACTCATTCACGTGGCCTGTGTTTTTTTTTTATTTCTATTTTAGGTTGATTAATTCGTTATCGTAGAAACTTCAAATAAAATAGACAACTCATTTCAACTTAACTACAACGAGGGTAAAAACGTCATTTGATTTTTTTTAAAAAAAATTGAGGGGTGGAAAAGACGAAAAAAAGAGGTGGAAATAGAATTAGCTTTATTGAGTTTAGTTGGACTAAGTAATTTTCATTTTTGGATATATCCAACCATACGCTCAGCCTTCTTTTCATATTCCTCTCCTCCCCGCTCGTCATATGCTGTAATTACCCTAATTTTTTCACTTTCTTTTATCTTCGTATTCGTCCCATATGAAACCGCCCATAGACCGTGGTACACTGATGCGTCTTCCTCCCTTCTTCCCTGCCGCCAGCTTGCCTGAACTGCGAATCCCGTCCCAAATTGTCTTCCGTCGACAGCTACAGGTAAATTACACCTATTTTCCTGCCTAACTACGATTGGATGTGCGCTTAGGTGCCATGGATATAGCACTGTCAGTTTGCGGATCCTTGATGAGTAAACCTAAATTTTGTTTACATGTCGTGGACGAACATTGCTCCCTTTTCTGTGACCAACTTTGCCGTACACGTCCTGTATTTAAGTTCAGTCTTTATATCTTGTTCTCCAATGTCTGCCCCTCTGTTTGATTAACAATTGTTGTCCATTGGCATTGGACAATTTTGATAGGTATCAAAGTGTTTGACTATATGTCTTAAAGGGTTTGTCACTTGCACCACAAGTTAAAATTGAAGTCGTACATGTTTAAAACTGCGCCGTTTATTATATTTATGGCAGATTGTGGTTACGTCCTATGGTTAATGCCCCCTTCATAATTGAAGAAGTTTAAATAATACAAAAGGAATGTGTGTTGAAGTTAGTCAGTTCAACTACCGGACTGCAACCTGTATGGGGATACTCACCACACAGACAAACTAATTTGTTTTTCTTTATGTATCCGTTTGGTTATGTTTATGTTCATCCATGGTTTTTCCTATAAAAAATGTATTACCATATTGTTTGAACCAGTAATGTTGTATGGCTGTAACTGTTCTTCCGTTGCCAGGTCGTGTCATATCTTGAACATGATCTCACCATTTATTTACACTATCAATTAAAACGACTGGTCGTATATGCCTTCTATTTAAGTTGGGTAATCATTGGTGTTATTTGGTAATTTGATTCCTATAGATTACGAATGACAATGAGAGGGATTTCTGATATTCATGATTGAGATTGTCATCGTTTGGTAATACAACTCAACTTTGTAACCAACTATTTTTCGTTGCATCTTTTTTGTGTTCAGTATTTTTCGTAGGACAAAAACTGATTTAACATTCCCGTTAACTTTTTTTTACTCAATTTTAATTCCACTCTTTTGCATCAGTATCTTTTTTGGTTGTCATTTCAGTTTGTACCATCATCTTGCACCGCCTCTCTGTACAATGCTTGTGTTTGCCCCGTGGAAGAGCTTTTTGCACCTTCTTTAATAATTGTGTGCATCAGAGCAAGGATTGATTACTGTGTTATTAAACTTTTTTTATAACGTTGAATATTTGCAGTGTTGTCGTCTATATCGAGCAAAACGTAGGTTGCTATTGGGGGAGAAAAGGTTGAAAGTTGAAACGTTAAACCAGATGTACATGGAATGATTGCAGCAGTTGTTCGTCTGATTTTGTCACTATGTCTCCGTTCAACTGCAACCGATGGTGCAACCAACATATTGCGGAGTCAATGAGCATGTTATGCCCACTCGATAAACAAAGAAGAGGTGTTTATTATTATGTTTTTTTTTTCTCTGTCAGACAAATACATCAGTGCTAGGTGTCTAAATGTATGTTATTTCAGTTTGTAGATTGAACCATCATGTTAGGTATTTGCAGCTAAAGCATCGACGACACCTGTCTCTGTCGGGTTTCTGCTCATTAAATTAGCAGTCATAGGTGAAATGGTTGTTTACAATTTAGCGGTTCCATTCAATAACAAGGTAGATGCATTTATGTACAGTGGAACATTGTTGTCAAAAATCTTAAAATCTTACCATTTAAATCCCAATTCAGATTGATACTCTTTTTTTACGGTTCGATTTATATATGAATATGCATATAATTTTTCCTAGACCTAGACTTCACTGATAAATAAGACCCCAATCCTCACTCATTTTCACTCTAAACCTAGCCGCCCCCTTATTCTTCCTCCTCCTCAAAAACTCCAGTTTCTCAAACCTCTTCTCCAATTTCTGAAATTAAAAATAAAATAAAAATTAAATCAAATGAGAGGGAGAGAGAAGTGAAGGATCAAAGAAGTAGAAGATTCAAATTGAAGGAGGGAGGAATTAATCGACAAAGAAGGAAAGCGGTGAATCAAATCAAACTAGAAGAGGGATATATGTCGAGGTGAGTGAATTGATTACTATACTTACGATGATTATATGTAATTTAATTTCTTTATAATTCTATATGATCTGAAAGCAAAGTTCTTGAATTTGAATAATAGTTCCAACTTGAATTTTTTTTGAATTACAATTTAAGTTATGAATTAAATTGAATGATGATGATGGAAAACCCTATTTGTTAATTAGATTATTGTTGAAATTCATATCTAATTCTGTGAAGATGAATATCATCTCTAATGTTTGGAAATGAAGAAATCAAATATCCTTCTATTTTACCTTGAATAGATTTTGAAATTTGAAATATACGTAGAATTTTCATTGAAAGTACACAGTAGTTTTTAATAAAAATGATGTAAATATACGTATATAATCATGAAAATTAACAAGTTAAATTCATGTAAACTAAGTTATGAACTATGCACAAAAATCAAGGTAAAAACCTATATTTAAAATCATAAAGAAGACGAATGAAATAAAACAAAGCATAAAATCTAGAAAACACGACTAGACGTCTGACCAAACGTTTGAAAATTAGGTCAGACATTTGAAAAAAGGAAGCTGGACGTATGAACATCTGGAGATGATTTTTTTTTAAATTATTAGGCAGTCAGATGTTTGAAATAAAAATTTAGACGTCTCATAGCTGCAACAAGCCAAGGTTGAACCTGGACTTGATACTGTCCAAGTAAGGCGAATATAAGGACTTAAATCCCACCGTATCAACTGTTAGGGGTTCACGTTACTTCATGGAGCAGGTGTAACAAGTAGTATCACTTTATGGCTGGCATAGCGTGATACTCGACAGGTCGGGCGTTAGCAGCGCAATTAGAAGCTCTTATTGTTACCGATGTACCTTGGTCACATGCTAAACATGTAGGAATCGGGGAAGGGAGGTGGAGGCATCCGCAATAGTAGGGCTACATGGTCGAGCAGCGACTGGACTTATGGGGAAATAACTATAGTCATTTTTTTGAATACTTCAGGTTGAATGATAAAGAGTATAGGACATGTTTACCATTGTGATGTTGACACGAATGCTTATGTAGGCTATAAACCGTCGAGGTAGAATGCTCGATGCGAGCCAGACGCTGCGATATTCATTTAGTGTGTAAATGCGATATACATAGTTTTTCATTGGGAATGTTGACCCAGTGTTGGCTAGAAAGTTAATCATCAAGATTCAAGTATTAATAATTGACTTAAAATTGTTAAATGTTAGTTGTTTAATCCTTAATTAGAAACCTTTGTAATTTGCTTGTGGTTGTAAGTTTAATTAGAATTATACCCTTGATTTTAAAAATAACCAATCCTTTGAATGTAGTAATTAAATATAAATGGGCACTTTAGGTCACGTAGGTTATAAATAAAGTTAATTGTATGTGAACACCATACACTAGTAATATAATTCATTCATCAGGTATTGTCTAATCCAGTCCTTTACTTCTCCTTTTATATCCACTACGGGAGGATATACCAGCGGTGATTTGGCCTAAAGAAGTACATGGAGAAGCACACTAGGTGTCTACAGATATATATTTTACAGTTACTCTCCATATATTTTCATACTATATTATTTTATCAATTGGACATATTATTGTTATTTGAGGTCTTTGTTATGTCAGTTATTGTATGGACTACGTTATGTAGAGACTATTATCTGTTTAGACTATTTCAATATTTATATTTTATTTTCTTCCACCGTGAGAGCTGGAAGTGTAGAATGCTTAAAATTTATTTTAGTCTCTATGTCATGTAATGTTCTAAATCTCGATGACTTATACTTCTTGGCAAGATGTGAGTTTGAAAATCACTTTAGGCTTTGAATTGGTGTGTTCAGAGGTGTGGATTGTCATAGCTGTAAGGTTTTCCTCATTTGTTTATATTTTTAGAGTTTGAATTGTATAATCAACAACCCACTATTTTTTATATCCGAGTTTAGTGCACAAGCGCATATTGATGGTGTTCCTCACTAATTTTAGACGTTAGGAATAGTAGGGCGTCACACATTGTGTAATATTCATTAACTCTAGGAACTTTCGATAAAATTCTCTAAACCATAATCGCATTACCACCCTAATAAACTTCAGTGTGCCACCAGTGTCTTCTAGGGGTGTCATTCATGTCACCACTACAACAACTCACTTTGATCTCTCCAATAGCCCTTGTCTTTCCTTTGATCATCTGTAGCCTTGATGGAACCTATTAAACCGATCGAAACCTAATTAGAATTCTCACAAAGTCCAATCGAGTTGGTTGTCGTCGTCACCATTGATGAAATCAGCATACTCTAACATCCATTTCCATTCCTACCGGCCATGCTTCGATGACAACTAGGTTATGGTCAAACCAGAGGTTGCAGAGCTTAACTTCCTCATTCTGGTCAGTCCAATCACCTACCAGAAAAGATACCTGTGGCGCCCCGACTCCAATGATCGAATTATTAAAGGGAGTTAAGGTCTGATAGCTTGGATCAATGGACACAGAAAGAGCGATCGCTCGTATACACTACTTTGGGTCAACACGAACACGTTTTCAATACCTAAATACATCTGAAATAATACGTATCTCATTTCGACGCAAGGTAATCTACACGAGTTCCATAATTGAATAATACGGTATTAGAGTCAAATGAGAATTTTCCAGCTAATAGAATCGAAGTAAATAAAAATGATGAATTTTATATCATATCCAAATGTTCAATACATCATTTCATACATATACATCCCATAACACAATCACATCATTAATCCAATATAACCGAGTCACAAAGTAAACAAAACAAATACTCACCATCGCTATCGACTCCTTTATATTGTAGTCCACAAAACAGATAGTCATAATATCAACCTATCAAGGTCTGGCACGCGCTTGTTAAACAAATAACAAACCCCGAGTCGGACTAGAAATCTAGTCGTAAGTGTAACCGAGCTCAAATAGTAATATAATGAGTGTGACAGGTTTAAGATAACTCTATTAGGTTATAAACACCAATTTATTACTATAGTCAACAGTCATAAATTCATATAAGCTCAAGAATCAAAACCATTTTTGAAATAGATTTCCAAAGTGGTTTTCTTTCAAATCATTTCCACAAAATCACTTTAAAATGGATATTCAAATCACTTCTTTAAAATTATTTTATTCACGAAATAAATCCCATATATTTAGAAATCATATATCAGAGGTCGATGTAACAAACGATGTGAAAATATTGGTTTTTTTATACAAATAATTTATCAAAATATTTTCCAATTTGTTAGAAAATCAACCTTTGCAATATATTTCCTAAATCAATTTGCAAATCATATTTATCCCAAAACATTTTTCTAAATCATTGTACAAAATAGTATTTTCCCTTTTTTTTAAATTCTACCTTTCCATTAATTGGAATCAATTCCAAAATATTCGATAATTTCATCAAAACAAGATTTCAAAATATCATTTCATCAAATCTAGTTTGAATAAATATCCTCATAAGGTGGATGTTCGTCACAATAGATCATAACAGATCATAATAAATCATTACATTACTCATCTGTAATCGACACCCATATAAGGAATCTTTTGTTCAAACCCCTATGATCCAAGTTCGGGCATTAACTTTGAGTGATATCAAAAACAATAATATCCAAACGAATTATAAGAGATCCTTTTTAAAAAGGTAAAATCATCAAAACCATTTTCAAACTGGAAAATACATAAAATCATAATTATTTCTTTCAAATTGGGAAATTAATGATAGTAGAAATACTATCAAATTACCTCTGGTTTATTTTATACAAAACCGATAAAACAACCTTTCAAATAATTCTCCAAAATTCATTTTATCGAAAAGCTAGTATAAATAAACCATTCAACCTTTAAGGTTCAAATTCAAATTCAAACTATTTCTAAAATAAATCAATCTTTATTTTATAAAAAATCTTTTCTCCCTCAAAATTCAAATAAAAATATTCATATAGGATTTTAAATCAATTTTAATTTAAATCCCATTATATTGCATTTGAAAATAATTTAAACTCAAATTCAAATTCTATTAATGTCAAGATAATTCAAAATCATTTTATACAAAAATAAACCATTCAACCAAGGTTCAAATTCAAATTCAAACTATTTCTAAAATAAATCAATCTTTATTTTATAAAAAATCTTTTCTCCCTCAAAATTCAAATAAAAATATTCATATAGGATTTTAAATCAATTTTAATTTAAATACCATTATATTGCATTTGAAAATAATTTAAACTCAAATTCAAATTCTATTAATGTCGAGATAATTCAAAATCATTTTATACAAAAATCTTTCTAGTATGTATATAATCCATCAAAATTATTTTCAAAAGAGAGTTTCAATATATAATCTTTCTTCTTTGTATAAATTCAAATAAATCAAATAAAATTTCTTTGATATAAAAATCCAATAAAATATATTTATTTTAAATTTATTAACCAAAGAGAAATCATTTCGAATGAAGTCTAAACTTCTTTTCTTCAAAAAATATATAATATATTTTTTGCAAATATATTCAATATTTCAAATATATAAATAAATTCAAAACTGGATATTAATAAATGAAAATATAATTCCCATTTTAAATTACTTTTAGATATAGTTTTAGAAGTGCTAGAATCATCTGAACAGGTTTCAAAAATCAATCAAAATCAATTCAACTTTGAAAATATTTTTATCTAAGATATTCTTTCATTTGAATATAAAATAATAAGTTGAACTATGAAATTCATCAATAAATTATACTTTGTCAATTCAATTTACATTTTGATATTCAATTCATAAGGATATTGATAATATATGAAATTCAATATAATTACTTAATTTAATTTAGTTTTCAACATAAAATAAAATCAATATCATAATCTACCATTCCATTCAAGCAATTAGTCTTATACAAGGTTCAAGATCTCGGTTTCGATCTCGGATTTGGTCTTTTGTAATTTTAGGAATTTTGATATAATTCGTAAATTTTGATTCTAGTTTCGGTTTCGGATATCATTGTTTATTTTTCATATAATTACACATTTTTTTATTTATTGAAACAAAACGTATAAATTATATTTGATTGAAAAACAATATATAAAAGAACAATACTGATTAGTTATAAATATTTATAACACTAAAAAATGTTTATTCATTATTTCGTTATCAACTTTTTTAGTTACACCATTCACGTATTTTGTAAATTTATATGTTTCATAAGTTACAGTTTTAAATTTGATTATTCACGTTTGAAATTCAAATTAATTCTTTTTTGAGACTTCTTTTTGTTGTAAATTTGAAGTCCACTAGTTTTTATTGAATCGGAATTTCGGGTTGTTTCGTTTCGATCCTTACCGACTCCTAAACGGAACGACCGGAATTTCAGTCGAAACCTCAAACCTTGGTATTATATCAAGCTATTCAATACTATCAGTTTCAAACAAAGAAACAAACACCATCCAAGGGAAACGATTATATACCTTGTTAAAATTATATTTAGCAAAAAATCATCCATATTAGGCTACCAAGCCTTTATAAACCAAACATATCATCCAATTTAAATAAGTTGAAATCAATATATCAACACTAAGCCTAATTAGTATATCAATTTACTAGCAATCCAAGTCTGTATTTTAATTTCAAATGATTCGAATAAAAAAAGAGAAGAAGTTAACTCATCGTTAATGTTTGTAGTATATAGGACTTCACTGCTGCAACATCCCCTCCTGCCAAACACGAGCCCTAGCGTACATCGCCATCTTCTTCGTTGCACGTGCCCTCCATTAACGCCTCTAGCACTATCACAGTGACATCTCTGTTCACCCATGCATGAATAGCTATGTTGTGCGACACCAAAAATTAATCATTAGGCTTGGAGCTCTGCCACCCTGGTCGTTCCCCTTGTATGGTCGTTGTCAAACCAAGCACTGTTACCATCTCTTAACGGCATGCCTCCATCATCGGCGCCTGCTCTTGACGTTCGAGCGTGCGTTTGCCTTTTTTCTCCAGTGGGTTGAAATTGCTTTGGGGAAAATGGATAAGGATAAGTGGTAATGGTTAGTGGACTTAGGAATTAGTTTGCTTGGGGATGAAGTACAAATAGGATAAGGATGGAAGGGTGTTGTGCAATGAAAAAAGGGGACAATTTAATTTTTGTTTTTAAATCCTTTCGAATCCTTAGCCACTTTATTATCCGACTGCTAATAAATACCCGATTAAAATTCTGCTCGAGACGTTTTAATACAAATTTTATTTTATACATATAACAAATTGTCTTTTATTAAAATATTAGGGTCTGTTTGGTTTCGTTTTAAGTTTTACGTTTTGTGTTTTCAACATACACTATAAAGTATAAGAAAACATGAGAATTTTTTTACAATTCTTAGCCATTACAATGATGGACGGAAAATGGAGGAAAGGAATTGTTTTCCATCCTTTTGTTATGTCTCAAAACACGAAAAATCAAATAAATTTGTTTTCTATTTTCTATGTTAATTTCATTTTTCAAAATTATGTGTTTTTCATCGATACATAAGCAATATGCATTTTTGTTTAGACGAAAACACAAAACTAAAAACAGCAAACCAAACGGGCCCTTACTTTTTCGTTTTCAACAATATAAAAAATGGTTTTATTTTCAAAATAAATTTCAAACTTCCACATAGATTGTTTATTTTGTCAAAATAAATTTTCAGACAACTTTTGAATTTTTAAAATACAATCCAAATTCCAAATTTGAATTTTAAATAAATATTTTTCAAAAATTCAGTTTGTTGAATTAAATTCAATAAAATATTCCATCAAATTCCTGAATCCATTATAATATATTAATTTTATTTTATTTTATTTTAACTAGGGTGCAACAGTTCATTGTTGTCAAAAATCTTAAAATCTTACGATTTAAATCCCGATTCAGATCGGATCTCTCCTTTAACGATTCGATTTACATTACGATTCAAACTTAGCTAAAATCACAATCAAAAACAAATTCAACCCATGGTAACATATTTAATATACTTATTTAGATTCACAATTCCAATTATAATATTTTTAAAACAAAATAAAAATGGAATTTGAGAAGAAAAAAATTAAGTTTTAAGTTTAATTGTAGAAGTTCAAACATCAAAACCAGCCTCAATGTGCATACAAACCTTAAATTGTGGATATTTTGAATCTGCGATTTACGATTTAAATCCCGCTTCGATTTAAAATTCAAACTGTGTGATTCACGATTTAAATCCTATTTTGAGAACCTTGCAACAGTTTGGTACCGTTATTAAGAGAAAAAACCATCCCAACTGCAACTAAATCGGTAGCTTGAAATCAAAAGCGAAACCAGCCAAATTATTTGGTAAAGTAATGCTCGATATGCCGAAGATTGTGGTTGGTGGTGGTCATATTCATTTATTTAAAGAAATGAGCTACTGTTCTTTCCCTATGGTGATTTGCTACTCTTGTCATTAAATGCATGTGTGGTGCTGCTACATGCAAATATGAAGTACAAAGTGGATGAAACCAGTCACTTTGTTTAGTTGAATAATAACATGTTGTTCAATAAGCTAGTCACTCCTTTCATGATTACGTACGTGGTCATGTGAGCATTAAAAAATAATTAAAGACTTCATTTTTATGGAATGATGAATCCATATATATGAAGTTTTTAACTCATAAGTCTAGAGTGGATGTGCAGATCTAATGGTCGGCCAGCTTTTATTAAAAGATGGAAGGATTTGATGTCAAATTCAAGTGAAACTAATGGTTAGTAAACAAAGAAGAATAATCAGTTAACCAATGCTCTGCAATTAGCAAGGAAATTACATAACTCACCATATAACTTACATTAACAAATAAGAAGCTATGTTAAATGTATGGTTAATTATTCATCATATAATCAACAGTTTGATAAAATTTAACTAAATGTCTACAATGAGAAATGAAATATTTTCAGATATAATCAACAGTTCGATAAGCTTTAGCTGAAAGTCTGCAAAGAGAAATGAAATATGGCAACAATAAATCAAGTCACTTCATGCCGATTGTCCTTGTGTAGAACGTGAGAATAAATTGAGGTTAGTTCTAATACATTCAAATATCTAACTTTATGGATCAATTATTACATAAAACAACTAAACCCAACATAAAAAAGTCCCACGATACAAGTACAAATAAATTGTCGTTAACATCATGGTACGCCATGAAGCTGAACTGCCACTGTCTACTGACTGCCTCAAACACAACATTTCCAATGCACTAACTAGATCTTACATCGCTAAAACTCACAACATTACGCCCAGGCAGCGGCAAGTGCAACAGGGACCAATAATTGATCAACTTAGTTACTACTTTCAGCTTCACTGACACATGCAATAGTTTGTCCGTGCATTGAACAGCATGTATCACTCATTTCAATCAATCATCATCTCTGCACCTATTCATATAATCACTGCCAACAGCTTTTAGGTCCTCGGTCTTTTTCTTTTTTAGTTCAGTTTTTAGGCCCTTAGTTTTCAAAATGCAGTTATCCATAGATCTAGTATGAAGTATCTTAGTTCAAAACAGTAGTCGAAACATCAAACACTACAATTTAGATATGCTATGTACTCTGTTCATGCTTCTTTGGACCGAAATCATTAATTTGCACATCACAATCGCAAATCAAAATGTACTCTTGCTTTTTTCTATCTTTGATCTAGGTTTTGCATATGAGAAAGAGATACTGACGATTTTAGGGATTAGAAAACGAGAAGAGAGTAGATCAGTAGAGAGGAAAAGGTAAAAATTATAAGATAAATACTGTAAATGAATGGGTAACATTCGTTGAATTTAGGGGCCGGCAGGGCGATCTGAATAAATGATGAAAGCTATGGGCCTTTTGGGCTTTGGCGTGTAATTTTAAGTATATGGTCGGTTCGGCAACATTTGGTAAACAAAACATGTTACCAAAGCCATACCATTTTTGTTGATTCGGTTCGGCAAACCGTACAAAAAAAAAATGGTAGCGATAGTTGCAGTACCATTCTAATCGGTTTTGGTTGATAATGTGGTAGAAATTTCCAATCTTAATTTTTAACCGTGGAACGAGATGTTACAGAATTTCATCCTTAAAGAAATTGTATCCTCTCAGTTTATTAGAGAGTCTAGTTTATTAGAGAGTATTATATTCGATTTAATCAATAATATTAACTATAAAATATAATATACACGACATTTGTTATTGTGCTTTCCCTGTGCCACTTTGGTAAAATTTCACATATTCTATATTTCCTTATTCTAATTTATTTCGTCAACACAACCATACACAAGAAACGCAAATACCCTATTTCATCTAAATAAATCATATGTTATCATAACATAGCGCGATGTACGTATGACTTTCAATAGTTCTTTTAGAAACAAAACATAAAAGATTTTCATAAAATTTCCAAGTGTCATAAATTTTGAAAATTTTCAACATTCTCATTTGTACAGAGATGCTTTCAAACAAATTACAACATAATAATATAGATATACATTGACCAAAACATTATCGCAAATAATTTATATATTAAAATCTGACACATGGCATATAATCCACAATATATATAACTCTTTAGGTAAAAGCATACCTTATTTTTTGCATTTTAAGGCAATTTATTTATTTTTATGCAAACAAAAGAGAGTATGCGCCACAATCCGATCCGAATAGCCTTCGAGTACCTAATCTCAACTCAAATTAAACACATAAGTCTCATATATATAAGTTTACTAATTAGACACTCATTTATCATCCAAATATTTCAAAAATAATATCTAATGTCAAAGACAAAACATGGAAGTAACTAAAAATGTTATTAGGAAACAAGAGATTTGATTTAAAATGAGAATACAAAAATCAAGTGATGGGGCTTTTATGCATCCCATTAAAGCCTCTATTAACACCTCCGGCACCATCACATTGTCATCTCCATTCACCCATGCATGCGTAGCTATGTTGCATGACACCAAAAATCATTGCGCTTGGAACTCCGTCACTCAGGTCGTGTCTCCTCTTATGGTCATCGTCAAGCCAATCCCCTTCACCATCTCTTAACGATGTGCCATTATCATCGGCGCTGGCTCCTAACGTTCGAGCACACGTTTGTCTCTTTTACAGTGAAATGAAATCTATTTTGGGAAAATGGGTATGGATAAGTGGTAATCCCGTAATGGTTAGTTAGCTTAGGAATTAGTTTGCTTAGGTATTAAGTAAAAATAGGACAAGGATGGAAGGGTGTTGTCCAATGAAAAAGAGGGGAATTTTTTATTTTTTTTCTGTTTAAATCCTTTCGAACCCTTAATAACTCTTTTATCCGATTGCTAATAAATACCCAATTAAAATTTTGCTCGGTTATTTTAGTCCAATTTTTTTATACTTATAATAACTTTATTTTATTAAAATATTACTTTTCGGTTGTCAACAATTATTAAAAAATGGTTGTATTTCCAAAATAATTTTCAAACTTCCACAAATATTATTTCTTTTGTCAAAATAAATTTTCAATCAAATTTTGGATTCTTGAAACACAATTCAAATTTCAAATTCAAATTTTAAATCAATATTCATGAAAAAAAATCAGTTTATTGAATTAAATTCAATAAAAATTTCATTTAAAATACTAAATCCATTTTAATATATTTATTTTAACTCCGGAACGGGATTTTACAATACCTCTCTACATTACTTCAACTAGTCAATCTGACACATTGTTTACTTGTACTCGACAAAGTTAGTAGAAGTTTACCTATACAATCATGTTCGTTGTTACCATGTTGAAACGTCAACATCGCCTCATAAAATACTCCTCCAATTTATAAATAAACTCAATGGCGGAGTAAATCTGTATCTTTAAATGGAGGCCCTGTGAGTTTATTTATGGCATTAGTGCTACAAAATATCTTGCTAATATTTCTCCATATGCCATATTCTATTTATAAGTTAGGTCCATCCACTTGACTAAATTATAAACATTTAAATATCATTACTATGATGACTAGTGCTTTAAATGTTAATTAATACTAACAATTTCAACCACCATACAATATTTATTGTTATTTAATAAATATTATTCCGGTCTATATAAGTAATTAAATAAATCTATAACATTTATACATTTCATTAGTTAATTTTTTGATCCTCTAATAAAATTAATAAAACAGTGGTTGAATTAATATAGAAATTATATTAATTTCTCCGTAATAATTTATAACATGTATAAATTATTTGATTTACGTTAATTTTGGACACACTCTGTAACTGTCTTCTTTTTCGATCCTCGAATGTCAGCATTAATATATTCACGGTATTCACGTGCCGAGCACCGAAGTGCTGAAAAGACCGATTGTTAGGCAAAAGTAAAAGAAAAGAACAAACAAGAAAGAGGAGAATAAAAACATCAAAATCTCACAACGGGATGATAACATATAATATACAAAGATAGTACATGGTGTTACTCTAATAAATATGTCATACTTACTATTCTAAGTATCATCATCGGGCTGGATAGTTATAATAGCATGTCCTTACAATTGCTGATATATGCACACACACATAAAGTAATACAACAGAAATACTACGGTAGGTAATCATCCAGCTTCTCTCCAAGAGCTCCAATAAGTATCAACGAAAACCTACTTTCCTCGGTCTGCTCGAAAGAGCATTCGTAGAGATAAGGGAAAAATAAAACCATGGATTAGAAAAAAGTCTGGTGTGAGAAACTGAATAAATATATGTAATATATAATGGTACCTTTGAGATCAAACGGATCATCGGATTTGGTTTTCTCCTCAAAAGAGCTAACCGTCTAATAGTTACATATTCGATATAATAGATAATGTCTAGGGTGTAAAATATAAGTAAGAAAAATAGCTATAGTGTGTGTACACCATAATAATAATAGTTATACAATCAAAACCGCTAAGGCGCATTCGCTATATTGTATAGGGTTTCCACGAAGACGCCCTCAATGCAACGAGGCGTATCTCCTGTGCATGGGTAAGATATTCCTTTTCGAGCTTCGTATATCTCTAGATAAAACATACTATAAGGTCAACATAGCTGGACCACCCTCGATGTGTGATCCAAGTCATATCAAGTCCCACTAGCAACAATCGATAAGCATCTCTAGATATAAAGTTGATATACCCTTGATGTTAGCTAAAACTCTGGCCAAGCCCCTTCTCTGTTTTCTGTCATTACTGATGGTGAAGTCACTATCGGCATCTTAACGCACGAGTCTTCATCACTCAAACAGAACCCGAATCTCCAAATGGATTCCAGTATCTTGAACAAATCACGAATCTCTACTTGGATTTGAGTATCTCGAACTGATCACGAATCTCCACATAGATTCCAACATCTCGAACAGATTACGAGTCTCTACGTAGACTCCAGCATCTTGAACAGATCACAAACCTTTTCAAAGCATAGAATACGTATATGGTTTTGTAGTGGTTACTGTTTCAAGTCATCTCAGTATACTCCTCCGCTTACCGGACGTTCCAAAATCAATCGATAGATTTTTCTGATCAACTCAACTTTGATTCTTTCATAAATAAACAGATACGGGTGGAGATCCTCTCCTATCCGAACGGATTTCCTTATCATTTGTCCTAAAAGGCAAGATGCGTTTATATGTAGAGTATAACATCATCTTGTGTTCCTTCTCAATATTTTCTAAGTTAATTTTTGGCCAATTTCAATAATAATAAGAACAATCGTATAAGAAAAGTAAGTCTCGTATACTTTTTTGAGCAAGTAAATACATAAGTGCTATCAATTCATTCAAAGCATGATCAAGTCACCTAAACGACTTTAAATCCCTTTTTAATTAATTTATCATTTATTAATTAAAAATATTTTTTATCTAATAAAAATTCTTTCATTAATCAAAACTTTCTTTACTAAATAATACTCCTTTATTAATTAAAACTTTCTTTATATATTTGTATATATATTTAATTTCTCTTTATAAGTAAATATATTCTTGCATTCTACTACTTCACTATTTATTTGTACTCTTTTCAGCACTTCAAAAAGTATTCATATACTTAACTCAACATCATATTCTAAGATCATAACAATTTGGATAATAATCAGTATGTCTGCTTTGAAAACATATGTTTATAATATTTCCACAGTGATGAACCAATGACATTGGTAAGAAAAAAGAAAATTGAAGATGACAACAGTAAGATACCAGACAAAAATGGTTTTGAGTTAAAGTATTCGATTGTTTTAGTTGAATTTGTCCATAGGACTATTATTATATTCTGATTGTTTTAGTGTTGTTTGAGCCATGTTCTGTGCCTTGAACAAATTATCTTTACAAGTCCTCACTTGTTAAAACAGTGGATGTTATACTGTAGTTTGACATAGTGCGTTGCCTCAGTGCCTGTGAAGTGAGCATGGCTTCTTCCAGGAGTTTATCATGACATTCTTATAAAAGGTAAGAGAACATGCGTTTTCAAGGCAGCCTTTATCACTCGTTGATCTTCTTTACTCCGTTTTTTATATCACTATTAATTTGTTTTTGTTTTTGTTTTTCGACTTTTTTCACTTAAAATATGCAGGGTCTGGGAATCCTGACAATTATTCACGATGGAAGAGTTTCTGCAACTACATGTTATTAGTCAAGATATTGATAAAGTCAAGTGCATTAGAGTATCAACTTTCAATCTATGTAGTATCAAGTTCATAGCCCAATCAGATTGAAAGGGTATTTTGCCCATGACTTTGAAAAAGTGATTCAACTTTTCAACTTCTTTTTCAATTTAAGTAAGACAAGTTGCCATATATTTAGTACTAAATTTTTGATATTTAATGTAAACACACATGCATATGATATGGTTTAGAGTGATTAGTTCTCACTGGGTTAGCCACCTAATCGCTAACTTGTAACATTCTAGGTGAAACGTAGCAAAATTTGAAGGAAAAAATGCTGAATCCCATCATTTGTCCAACAAAATATGAAAGTGATAAGAGTATTTTACTGGCAGATATAACTACTGATTCATTATATTTTTCCCTGTTAAAAATGCATCCATTGGTATAATATGTATCGATCAAAGTATCTAATAAGGGCAACAATATTTATGAGCACAAATCCTCTCCCATCACATGCATGGTGGCTTAACGTGAGGCACACATTACACACTGTAGGTTGCCCAAGTCATTGCACTATTGCACCTGCAATAAACAAAATTTGTATGAATTACGTAAATTTCTGGGTTTTGAAAAACTATTATGAAATTTAGGCACTGTTTGGTTTAAAAATGAATTTTACGTTTTCTGTTTTCAAATATGTATGTCAAATATGAGAGGAATGAAGTGACGACGGAGACGATGAAAGGAAAACGAAGAGACGACGGAGGGTACGAAAGGTCGACGGAAGGATAGATTGTTTCTCGTGTTTCTATCATTTTCTAAAACACGAAAAATAAAATAAAAAATTGTTTTCTACTTTGTATGTTAATTTTATTTTTTAAATTGGTCGTTTTTTATAATATACATGTGTGTTGTGCATTTTTGTAAGGACGAAAACCGAAAATTAAAAATGACAAATTAAAAATGACAAACCAAACATAACCTTAGTTTTTAATAAATGCATAGTTCAGTAACTAAGGTTTAAACTCGATAGCTGAGTTTTAAAACTTTTTTTTCCTTTTGTGATTGGAGAAACTCTCCGATGCGGAGAACCTTCAAAAGGAACGGTGGACCGATCAACTCCTTGAGGGATTAAGTTGTATCTATCTGCTTCAACTCATGGCATCTAACATATTATAAAACTTGGTTTTAACTAATACATGGTCAATCAAAGCATTTCAACAAATTTTGTTCTTGGAATTCATTCATGTGACTAGTACAATTTTAATTGTATAGCTTCTAGTGGTAACAAATGTATATGTGTTAATGTCATCATTTATACACAGAGAATCAACACATTCAGCACATGAAGTGTTGAATCGAACGAGAGACAAAAGCTCCATGAGAAGTAAAAAAGGGGCAATGGACCGTTGCATGATAGATAAGTTGCTTCATTTGGACATGATATTTGTATTATACATGTATTTATGTTATTAATTGTTATTCCCACTTGTTGGGTTGGAATTGGAATTGTCATGTGACTTTATAATTTTTGTTTTATTTGTTATGATTTTGTTGTCTGTTTAGACTTAATTTGAATTTGTTTATCGTGATTTATTGGTTAAATATATAAGCTTTGCATATATATGATTGTTTATGATGATATATGTTAATTATGGTATTTGTTTAGCAAAATCGGTTTGATTTTATATGATGATTCTATTTGATTTGCGGTTTTAGAAGAATTTCTGGTGAGTTTCATGGTAGTTAGAAGATGCAAAAGTGCTAAAGTTTAGCGACCCGTTACGACTAATTTTATGCTTTAGAACATTGGCGTCGCAATGATGTCATAAAAGTTTAGTGATGTCATTGCGACACTATTTCTTTAATATAAACATGTGTTGCAAAGACGTATTTTAACGATAGCACAACGACATCAATTTTGTGATGCCTTAGCGACGTCAAACAATTTAGCAATGCTTATTTTTGCATCGGGACTTGTGATGTCATTGTGGCGTCGATGCCATAGCAACGCCAAATGTACGTCCGAAAACCGCAGGTTTGTAGTAGTGCGTCTATCACAGTATACATGTGAATTTGCCCCAAGCATGGGCTGAAGCACGATACATTCCTCAGAGTTTACCTGCATAAGTTTTGTACTATAGATCTTTAAATATTAAAAAAGGAGCAACAAAGGGGACTCTCATCTCAAAAGGGATCGAAATCTTCTCTCCAAAGGTACGCGTTAACATTCTTTCTAGAGCAGTAGCTGCCATTTTTAGGTGCAAGTACAACAATCAAGTTGTACACTTACCCTGTATAATCAAATCATAACGTACATTTAAAATTTGAACATAGAAAGGGGATGGTAGAGGGGTAAAACCGGGCGTTTTATTTTTAGTTTTTCGCTTTCAAAATTTATAACAAAATATAAGGATAAAAGAAAATTTTAAATCCTCTAGGGACGACGAAGGGTATGTGGGGATGGCGGAGATGATGGATTGTTTTCCATTCTTTTGTTATTTCTCAAAGTACAAAAAACAAAACAAATTTATTTTCTATTTTATACCTTAAAATTATTTTTCGAACCTTTTTGTTTTTCAGAACTACATGAGTCGTATGCATGTTTTTTGAACAAAAATACAAAACTAAAAATGTCAAACCAAACAGAGCCTAAAATTCTTGGACCATCAACTCAATGTATGGTTAAGTTAGGTTAAGCAAAGAGAGAAAATGCTATTTCAGTAGACTATCACGGACATATATATGTAATTGTGTCTGCACATACATAACTCTTAGTTAAAACCCAACGAATATTACTTGTAGTATTTTACATGACATTCACTAAAGCTTTATTAAATGCCCTGGGAGGCTCAACTAGATTGCTATTACATTTGTAAACGTTATACAAGTAATAATAATGACAATTTTTATGTGGAAATGATGCAACCATCGCCAGTTCCGGCAGTGAGGCAATATTAAAACTTTAAATGCAAAACCAACGAATATTTTGCGCACGAACTATAAGACTATATTGAATCTTACTGAAAGCTGAAGGAAAAATAATCAAAAATATCAAAGGTGTGATGCAAGAAATGCTAGTAAGGTATAAGATGCAGACGATAGCTGTAGGATAAAAAGGAATGGTTCAGACTCAGACGTTAGCTGTAGGATAAACAAATGCAATCATCACTGTACCAAAATGTCTGCTCCTGGTAGGAACTACATGAATGAACTTCCAGCAATCCTAACGGTCCTGCTAGACGGTATTATTAAAAGCAACACCAATAATTATTTTGAGCACAACTATGCATGATTGCCATATCCTTGGAATCTTTTTCAATTTGGCCCACTTATAATGACATGATAAAATATAGTACCACTTTACAAACTAATTACGAATACATGCCACTTTTGACCAACTCAGCGTCATGTCGGCAAAGGTGTACAAACAACATTTCAAATGTCGCATGTATTTTTTCTACACTAACGCTATTTTAAAAGCGTCAGTATACAATAAATTTTTATACTAGCGCATTTTCACAAAGCGTCGTTGCTCTGACTTTTCATTTAGTTTTGGTTTCCACCAGGGGCGGAGCTACATAGGTGCTGAGGAGGGCAAGTGCCCACCCCAGGATTTGCAGAGATAACAAAAAATATAAGATTAGATTTTTTTTAATCAAATTTAACTAATTTTGAAGAAGAACAGAGGGATTAAGAAGGAGCTGAGAGGATGGTTATGATGTGAAATGTGTTGTGTCTAGCTGCTTCTTACATTAGAAATGAAATATTATTTAAAGGTGTTTTGCAATAATTTTTGAAACAATTTTCTTATTTTGAAACCAGTGATTTAGTTATAAGCTGAATTATATTTCAATGGTTACAATAGAAGTTTATAATAATCATCTCTCATTATTTTATTTTCAATTTTGAACAATTTTTCTCAATGTTATAGGTTTTTTATGAAAATGGAACGAAAAAACAAAATTTTTAGATTTTTTAATTGTAAATTGCACAGAGTGCCCACCTCAGCCTTGAAATCTGGCTCCGCCACTGGTTTCCACCTCTAACCGATCCTAACTTGTTTAGAAATAATGGCTTAATTATTGTTGTTGTCGGTGCTCTGACTTTATAAAATATAAATGTTAGGGATGACTTTTCATAATGCGCCTGTGTGGTTTTACAAAAAAAACACCAACGCATTTTGAAATAGCGCAAATTTATGAAGAAGAAAAACATGCGACATTTCAAATGTCACATGTATACTTTACTGCCGAGTTGGCCAAGAATTGCTTATATTTGTAATTAGTTTGTAAAGTGGCGTAAAATTGTAATTTTTTTTTTAAATGGGTCGAGGTGAAAAAACTCCCTATATCCTATTATTTATAAAAAGGAAAATACATTAGTAAAAGCAACATCAATATTTATTTTCATCACAAATATATGATTATTAAACTTGCAAAAAACGTTGAGAAAGAGCATAATTTAATAATCACAACCAATTACTGCATAATTTTAAAAAAAAAATTCCTTTCAATTAGGTTAAAAGATAACAACAGTATTATCTTAATGCAGTTAAAAACAATTATGTAAAAATTATGTCATCCAAAATAAATACAGTCGCATAAATACGCTTAGACAAATGGGTAATAAAAATAACTGTATTAAAATAAATGAAAGTAAAACTGTTATGTAAAATTATAATTTTTAAGAATTTATTTTTATGTATTAACATTGGATATCGTTGAAAAAATTATTAAATTTGCGATTTAATGGTGAAAACAATTCTTAAATCCGATTAATCTATAAGAAGTCATCACATTTAAAAAATTGAAATTAAATTTGTTGGCGGTGGATTGGATATTAAAGGAGTATGGACCTAATTTACAAAAAACTAGCCATAGATACCCGCTTTACATTTCAAACAAGGAGGAATATGGAACCAAAGTTAATATCCAGTATGTTCTTTGATCATCAATAAACACATGATGGATTAAAAAAATTAACAATTGAAAAATATATGGTTTCTATCCTTACCTTCTTCTCACATAAAACACAAGTAAGACTTATTTGGAAATCACATTTAATTAATTTATCCTTTTGTTTGCAGCCTGTTTCTAATAGCCTTGTATGCATTCAAAGGCATTCTTTTATGCTAAATACAATGCCGATCATTTTTACCTATTGTACTTTTGAAAATTGAACTTTTACTCGCTTTGAAGAAGATTCCAAAGGGAATCCATTATTTGTCAAGTTATTTGTCAAGTTCCATACAAGTTTGTCTTTGTCACCTTCTAATTAAAAAAATCACAACCTAAAATGACATTCTTTTTTAATGTACAAATTGTTGTTCAAAAGGATATTGAACAAATGTTGATTTTCATTTTCCAATAATTATAGACCTTAATGTTATGTAATATTTTTTGAAAGCTAAATAATAATATGATGTACTCAAAACTTATTATTATCGTTGTTCTTGTTCTTGTTAATAATACAGCTATATTTTAGAAAATTCATTATCACAGAACAATAATTAACTCAAGTGCAAAATATTTACAACATAAAAATTTAATAGTTCCAATGTCCATCCTGCAACCATACTAAAAAAAATACATCAAACAAATACATTGAAACTTAGTTTTCCAAAATAACAAATATTTATTAAGAGAATTAGGAAAAAAGACAACCTTAAAAAAAAAAAAAATTAGGTCGAAAGACGTCCAGTTTTATACTTAGGTTGAAGGACAAATGCTAATTATAATTAGCACTATATTCAACTTTTACACTATACGAAATTCTAGTTATAACTAGTGTTATGTTCACTTTTACACCATACAAAATACTAGTTATAACTAACATTGTCATTTTGCCTTAAAAAAAACTCGATGTCTTTCGGTCTAATTTTTTTTTAAAATTTGCCATTGTGCATATTTTCCTAATATTTATGAATTGATATTTCCACAAATGCTAGCATAGTAAATATTTATGATGGAAATATATATTTTGCAAATATATATATACTTTGAAAATAGAGTAAAAATGGAAGGAACGTGATAGATATTCTTTTTATAGAACAACTAGTATGTAGCCCATGCGTTGTACGGATCCAATGGTGGTTGAGTGTAAATATTATGACAGTAGAAATACAAAACATATATAACTTAGTTTTATCCCCTGTTCATCCATCCAGCAACTCACTGATATTTTTTACTAAGCTAGATTGCTCCATTTAGATAAATTCGTATTTTAGTTTGCACTTGCCATATAAGATGAATATAAATTCCATGGTGATGGTTTGTAGTAATAAAAAATATACAAACTTAAAGCAGTCAAAATAAAGAAATCAGATGGTTCAGGATAGATATTATTAATTACAATGTTTTCAGAAGGAACGATGCAATTCAACATGTACTATGGCTAATGGCATGCGATGATAGCCTATTTGTTCAGCTTACTGTGGCAATTTCATTACTGATCAATCTCCTTAACTGCATTTCATCCTTTTGCAACACAGAGGTAATATCTTGCCATGTCAAGACATATAGGATTACACCATGCCAAAATGGTGCTGCATTATTTGAACAATCTGCCATCCCGACTTTGAGAGTCGGTGAGACCGGGCAATTATGACATCACGTTGCTATTGTTACATAGCTCCCAAAATTGTTACTCTTGTCAATTCAGTGACAAATTCCAGAAAAGGTGCCCATTGTTCAGTATCTGCAGTCAAATTATACATAAAATATAAGAATGAGGAAATGTATTAGTGGACATATTAACTCACATAAATGACATTTGTTCTAGCATGTGTATATTTGTAGAAGTTGCCTCTTACTTCTCAACCATATATGCCTACCACTCCCCATAGATTGAACCAAATCAAATTATTATGACGACGTGAGAAGTTTGTAGGAAAAGGTTGAGAACATGGCAATGTTTATGGAAAAAGCTTCAATAAATGAAATGTTGGAGTCCATGTATATATCATTTAGACTGTTTAGTTGTGCAAGAGGAAATAAATAATTTGTTGTAACATTGAATCAACATGAAGTCTAAATTTTCAAAAATTAAACAATGTGCATGTAACAATTTAAAAATGTAGTTGAAAACAAAAGTAATCTAATGATAAACAGCATACAACTTCTATTTCTTCTAGCATGAAAAAATTGCATCTGTTATAAGTCAAAAATAATCGGAGCAAATAATATGATAGGATGATAAAATGCGAAACGAAAACCATATGTATAATCATGATAACAATAAAGGTAATTATGATACTAAAAAACCATATGTATATTGCATAAAATAGAATATAATGATAACAATAATGTAGAAAATTATGAAACGCATATTAAAACTTAATAGCTTTGTCCACACAATCGACAACCATGATGTTTAGCCATGGCTAGAACACGTCATATATAGTAAATTTACAGCTAGTAAAAACCAAATGTATTTAAGACATTTCCATTTGTGTATGGACTATACAATTGTAATAAATAACTACAAATGAAGCAAATATTTACAATCAGAAGAAAACATGCAACTGTGACATCAAATAAAATCAAAATAAAGCATGCATTATTAACAATCTGCTATGATATGGAATCATATGGTACAATACTTTGGCTGGATGGACTTGTTAGTGGCATGTCAGAATCCTATAAAATCAAAATATATGAACAGACAAAACTAATTAATACATATAAAATTTGTAATATATGAAAGACAAAACTGGCTATAAACCATTATTGCCCCAAAACAAATCTATCTTTTATATTGCCAAACTCAATTTTATTCACATTATTTTGAATGCGTCAGCTATGGGTAAACAGAACAATTTACTGATTGAAATTGCACTCGGCCTATCTAAAATTGAAAAATAAAAAAGCAATGAATCTGAAAACATATTTAATCAAATTGTCATACACAACCTTGAATTTAAAAAACTCCATCTCCTGTTAGCATTTCAGACTAAACGCCAAAAACCATTTCACCTAGAAACTGAAACGGTGAAGTAAAAGAAAAGGCAACATGGTTCATAATAAATCAACTCTTAATTTATCCAAAAGCAATAACGGTCCCATAATTCAGTAGCGAATATATATATTAATTACTAGAAGTGTAACATTACTCTATCATCTATTTAATACCTAGCAACCGCAAGTTCTACAAAGACACACAAAACATATTTACAATCATACCATATTTACGGCACAATCACCCATTTCCAAATGCTTAGCTCTTAGTACTGAAAGAGAAGAAGACAAAAAACGAAATCAAGAAATATACAAGCACTGTAAGGACTATGTCTTAGGTTTACCCGTTACGGAGGTGGGAGGACAAACCCTCTACCGATACAAAAACTTGTATGCATCTTTGGATTGGATGGTTGCTGCGATGGTTGCACGACAACTCTTTCAAGCCAAGTCTTCAAATGTCATTGTTGCAACTCTTCCGAAATCTGGTATATTATTACTTATCCTGAAAATAATTCCTTGAAAAGAAAAACAGTCTATGAATCATCTGATAAAGAACAAAGAATTTTTTGGATCATAACTGTAAATTATATGTCATACATGACTTACAAATAACATCTAATGCAAGAAATTCTGCATATTTCATGCCACAGACCGGGGAAGCAACCAGTCTAGTTTGGAAATGAATTTTGTATTTTGCGTTTTCAACATGTATTTCAAAATGCACGGAAGAGAAAAAGACTGTGAAAAATGGTTAATTTAAAAATGGTTTTAACATGTAAAATTAAGAATGATATTTTCTTGTTCTTCTGCACTTTTTCAAATATCGAAGGATCATGCTATCTTCTTCCTTCCTTTTCTCCCAATATTGCAACAGCTAGGATTTTCCAATTTCTCATCCTTTTTCAGGTCATTTGAAATAAATATTGAAAAGACAAAACTTGTTTTCAAGACAAACAGACCCTTGGTAACTACAATGAAATTTAAAATAGGAGTACATAGTTGACGATGAACCAAGACTAAACAGTCTAAGAAGTTATTCAGGCACATAGCATCAGTTAACTTAAAGTGTACATACAGGTACAACATGGCTTAAAACACTTATCTTTGCAACCGAGAATCGCAACTCCTCCTGCAGTCCTTCCAGTATTTTGACATCCCTTGGCTCCCATGATTGTGTGCCTTTCTTCGAACAGCATGTTTACTGCGAAAACCAAGTTCCAAACTTGAACTTAATCCCCAATCCAAGGCTATTTTCATCCCACCTACCATTTGACATACTGCCAGAGTCCATAATTCAATCTGGATGTAAAATAATATACCTTTGTCGTGAAATGAAGGACACGTTTATCTCTTGGTTGCATTTCATTAACAAAATAAAAAAAAGAATGGCAAAGAAATTGTTCCGCTTGAACAAGCATTAGACCAGTTCTGTGATGGCCTATGTTTTCCTGGATCTTTTTGGGACCATGTACTTGGTTACTGGAAAGCAAGTCAAGAGCATCCAGACAGAGTGATGTTTATGAAATATGAAGAGCTTATTGGAGACACTGAAAGTGCTTTAAGAAAAATGGCAGAGTTCATAGGGTGTCCCTTTACATTGGAAGAGGACAAACAAAATGTGGTGGATGAAATCGTCAATTTATGTGCATTTGAGAATTTGACCAATCTGGAGGTGAACAAGACAGGATTAACAAAACATGTAGGTATTGAAAATAGCATGTTGTTTAGGAATGGAAAAATTGGCGACTGGGTAAATTATCTCACGCCTGAAATGGCAGAGAGATTAGACAACTTAAGTCTGAATAAGTTTAAAGGCACTGGATTGCTAACTACTCATACCTCTGCCATGCAGGGTTGAGTTTCTGTTATATGTTATGGTTTTCAGTGTTATATTGCTCTGCATAGAATATCAGTGGAACAAGTATTATGTTGTAATATAAAAATGTATCTGTAACATCGCATTATAATTTACAAGTATACCTTCAAATCTTCACAACAAAATACAACCGTACTAGAATACAACAAACAAATACATTGAAACTTAGTCTTCCAAAATAACAAAATATTTACTAAGAGAATTAGGGCCAGAGACAACCTTAGGAGAAAAAAAATTAGGTCGAAGGACGTCGAGTTTTATGTTGACGCAGCGGAAATAACAAGTTGGCACCAAATGATGCACAACAAACAAAATGGATGAAACGATGAAAAGATGGAACAATAAATCGATGGATTAATGATACCCAAATGCCCAAATCCGTTGATCTCTCGAGATACCGGATTCTAGCTATCTCCAACACGTTGATCGCGTACGATACCGTGTTAAAAGATCTACGATTCTTTGACGTTGATCTTGCGTACGAGATTCCATGAATCGGCTTCAAGTTCGTTGATTCGAGCGCACTCGAATAACCGAAGATGGAGAAAAAAGCTCACACTCAACTTCCAATTTTAAAAGAGGCACAAAGCACTCAAAATTTTATTCAAAATCAACCACCAAAAATGATACAACTCACCCGCTATTTATAGAATTTACAACACAATAGCACACGACTTAACAGTAATTACAACATACAACAGGTACCTTGCGACCTACGACTCAACACAGGTCGTTAACGACCTAACAAACTCAACGGCTGCGACTTAACACCATACAACACTACGCGACTTAACAAATACAACATACACGGCATAACAACATATACAGTATACTAGCGACCTAAGAGATAACGACTTGAACAAGCATGGCAGCGACATAAGCATTCTGGAACGACATAAGAAGCTAATTCATCTTCAACGACATAGTCATGTCGTTCGCGACCTACTGGAGGTGATTCGCGACACAAAGAAAGTCGCCGCGACTTAAGGAGGAGGAGCGACTTTGGGCGGAGCGATCTACGCTCGCCGCGACCTAGGGAAGGTCGTTCGCGACCTAGGGCTTGCTCGCGGCATAGGTTGGAGGAGCTATTTCGTTCGCGACCTAAGGTCGAGCGGTTTCGACTTAAGGTAAGTCGTTTACTTTTATCTTGCGTTGCATCATCCTCCCCTGATTGAAAAGAATTCGTCCCCGAATTCACATCCTTTTCTTCTTCGACAAGCTTATGCCCATGATACGGAATCAAGTGTTTGACGTTGAAAACGTCGACAGTATGGATTTTATCCGGCAATCTTAATCGATAAGCATTATCATTGATCTTCTTCAAGATTTCTACTGGACCAGTTGTTAACGATAAAAATGGCTTTAACGCTAACACCCGGTGTATGCCTTGATGTAGTGAAAGCACCACCCGTTTGCACGGGAATTAAAGTAAACAAAAAATAACAGAAAAGTAAAAGAGACAGAGATTTTTATAGTGGTTCAGCTTCTAGTAAGCCTACATCCACTTTACATTTTCCATTATCTTCTTTGTACCCACTTTCACAAGATTACAACACTTCTTCCAACGCGATATTTCGATTACAACACCTTTACAACACGATTTTACAATTACAACGCAATCCAAGAAAGAAGTTAGAATTTTGATGATGAATTGCTCTTCGAATCTCTCTTGAATGAAGTAGGTCTCCTGATGAAGAATCTTCGATGGTTGAAGTGTTTGAAGTGTGGAGAAAGCTGCAGAATATCCCCCTCTTGAAATCCGGAAAAAGGTCCTTTTCCAGTTGGAGTAAGCGGAGTATTTATAGGAGAGCTCGGAGTAAGGTCGGCTGGGCTTAGGCGTGAGCGACCTAAGGTAGGTCGTAGGTCGTGTAGGAGATTCGGAGTTAGGTCGGCTGGGTTTAGGCCGTGAGCGACCTAAGGTAGGTCGTAGGTCGTGTAGGAGATTCGGAGTTAGGTCGGCTGGGTTTAGGTCGTGAGCGACCTAAGGTAGGTCGTGTAGGAGATTCGGAGTTAGGTCGGCTGGGTTTAGGTCGTGAGCGACCTAAGGTATGTCGTAAGTCGTGGGTTGCCGAGTTATGACCTAAGAGGATGGGTTGGCAAGTGGCTTATCATGCTGAGGTACCAGGAGCGACTTACGGTTTAGGTCGTGAGCGACCTATTGGTTAAGGAAAGAAGGTAATGATTTATGAAGTTGGCAGTAGGTCGTTAGCGACCTAATCATTAAGAGGGGCACGAGCTAAAGGAGTGGCGACCTAACTGAATAGTCGCTAGGTCGTTATGAGCTGCCTTAAGTCGTGGACTCTTTAAGTCGTCCCACTTTTAGGTCGTCCCACTTTTAGGTCGCGATATCTTTTAGGTCGCTGCACCCTTAGGTCACGACTTCCTGTGATTCGTTAACTCGTTTAGTTTTAGGTCGCTGGACCACTTTATGCCTTAAGTCGCGGAGCCGCTTAAGTCGGTCATGCTTTAGGTCGCGAGGTCTTCGTGGTGGCTTAGGTCGCGAACTCCTTCAAGCAGTTAGGTCGCTGGAAGCTCTAACCCGTTAACTCGCTGGAAGCTTTAGCTCGTTGGAGACTCCATGCTCTAAGTCGCATACCGTTTTGGACGGGGCGCTGCCCCGCACCCCGCACCCCGCCGGGGGCGCTGCCCCCTGGGCCCCTGCGACCTGACCGGTCAGGTCGAACACCGTAGCGGTGGCGTTGCCCCCGCACCCCCACCTTGGGGGGTTGGCACCCCCCTGGACCCCCCTCCGTAGGGGATCTTAGATCAAAAATCATTCAACAGAACTTGCTTTGTTGAGATGTTGAGTTGACCGATCTTTGAGACGAGCTATCTTGCTTTTCTCGGTCGATCTTTTGATATCACGGCCTTGCTGAAAAAGGCGGGATAACACTAGTCTTTCGAGCTTTCAATTTATTGTAAGTTCCAACTGGAAAACGATCTTTCGTCAATATTGCGTAAACAAAATCACCCTCTTTGAAGTCCACACTCCTTCGCTTCTTATCTGCCAGTTGCTTATACTTCTCATTTGACTTAAGAAATCGTTCATGAACAATCATGTGACACTCCTGCAACTCATTCACGAAATCACAAGCTCGTTTAACAATCCCTTTTTGATGTGGCACTGCCGACAAATCTAACGGTCCATTCGGCATTGCTGAATATACTACTTGAAATGGACTGAATCCAGTACTTCGATTAACAGCATGATTATGTGCGAACTCAGCTTGACATAACTTCACATCTTAGCTCTTCAAATTATCCTTCACAAGACATCTCAACAAATTTCCCAATGATTTGTTCACCACCTCCGTTTGCCCATCCGTTTGTGGATGATAGGCGCTACTAAAATTCAGCTTAATCCCAACCATCTTCCACAAACTCAACCAAAAATGATTTAGAAATCGAGTATCCCGGTCAGAAACAATGGTCTCTGGTAGCCCATGTAGTCGATAAACTTCTTTAAAGAACAATTGAGCAATACAGACTGCATCGACGGTCTTTTTACAAGCTATGAAATGTGCCATCTTCGAAAATCTATCCACCACAACATATATAGAATCATTCCCTCGTTGAGTTCTTGGAAAACCCAAAACAAAATCCATGCTAACATTAACCCATGGTTTAGTAGGCACGGGTAATGACATATACAATCCTGCATTCGTAGTTGTCCCTTTGGAAACTTGACATATGTGACATCTCTCCATAAATCTTTCAACTTCTTTCCTCATGGAAGGCCAAAAATATGATTGAGAAATCAACTGCAATGTACGATCTCTTCCCACATGTCCTTCTTCATGCAATTCCTTCACAATCTTCATCCGTAAACTGCACTCTGGTATACATAATCGATTTCCTTTGAAGAGAAAACCATCCACCAACAGATACTCATACGTCTTCCCCTTCTTGACTTCATCTACAATCTTCGCAAAGTAAGGATCCTCAACAAACAATTCTGGAAATACATCAAACCCTGTCACTTCAACTTTCATCGTAGTCAACAAATGATTTCTTCTACTCAATACATCTTCCACATGATTTGTAACTCCCGACTTATGCTTCACAACAAATGTAAACTGTTGCAAGTATGCGATCCATGAAGCATGCCTGGCTGCAACCTTATCCTGGCCCTGCAAATGTTTCAAGGCTTCATGATCAGTATACAGCACAAACACTTTATGAAACAAATAGTGTTTCCAATGTTTTATGGCTTGAACAATAGCATAGAATTCCACGTCATAAGTATTATATCTCATCTTTACTCCTGAAAGCTTCTCATTGAAATAAGCAATTGGACGGCCCCTCTGACTTAATACCCCTCCAATTCCTACTTTAGATGCATCAGTATGTAATTCAAATAGCAACTGAAAATCTGGCAAAACTAGAATTGGTGATGTCGTCAAGAGTTCCTTGATTCGCTTAAAAGCAAATCCTGCTTCCTTCGACCATGAAAACTGCTTGCCCTTCATACAATCAGTAACAGGTGCCATCACGCTACTGAAATGTGGGATAAACATTCGGTAGAATGATGCTAAACCATGAAAACTTCTAACTTTTGTTATCGTCCTGGGTTGTGGCCATTCCTTGATTGCTTCAACTTTATTCTGATCCACCTGTATGCCTCCTTCAGATACAACATATCCCAGAAATAAAACACTTCGAGTCATGAACACGCACTTTTTTGTTGCCGCGTAAAATTGCTCCCGACGAAGTATCACCAACACTTCCCGCAGATGTTGTAAATGTTCTTCTGTGCTTCCACTGTATATCAATATATCATCAAAATATACTACCATAAACTTCCCAATAAACGGTCGAAAGATCTGATTCATCACTCACATAAACGTACTAGGTGCATTCGAAAGACCAAACGTGTGACGCCCCACCTCTATACCCACGCTAGCCAAGAACACTACGGAGTAGTGCTGTCAACTAGCACGGAGAATGAGGCTGTTGAGGAGCGACCATCCATGTAATTGCTTATCACATGGTGGCTATAAATAATCTTCGGAAACAAACATAGAAATAATCATATCACAAATCAGTCACAGATATCCATATCACAAAGGCGGAAGGAGATATGAATATATAACTAACACATGAAAGTGTACATCAGAGTAGTGGTCAATAAGATCCACGATAATACAAAAGAATAGCAACACGTGCTATACAAAAGAATACAACTATGAGTCTATATCTCAAGTGTATACAACAAAAACTGCTAATCTAAACAGTTAGCCAAAAGTCAGAGTGATGAATCCCTGGGAAGAAGTCAAGCAGAAGCACCTGTAACATCTCGGTCTGACCCGAGTATTATTTAAGAAAATAATAAACGGATCAGTCTAGCTATAAATATCAGATGACATGATATAACATAAAAGATATGGCATAAACATAAACATCCATAACGACATACCACTATAAGTATGTAAATAATGATCAACAGAAGATCAATCAATAAGAGATAATCAATATCACAAGAATCTTCTCAAAGATTCGAAGGGGGCATCATACCCTAAACTTGTACTCATAACAAGTCAATGACATAAATTCCAGAAATCAACACGAGAAATCCAGAAATCATAAAAAGGGAAAGAGGCCTATCACATGACGGTCCGAAGACCATGGGGAGCTACCCCACATGTGTGAGTGGAATCACACAGAATGAGGTCAAGACTAACCAAAAAGCAGAAAGGTATGTGTGAATGGAATCACACAAGTGGTGTCTAGTCTAACCTTGCAATGAAAGAGACATCGCGCAATTGCTAGTCTAATTCATAAAGCGATCATCAAGATCAACGAGAAGTGTCAATTACACTAAGTTAGTAAATATAGAAGTTTAGCTTCATGTCCCATAACCACTTGCTTAACTTAAATATTTACGAACAAACTGTAAATCTTCACTAATAAAATTGTCACAAGAGGTTCAATCGAACAAGTCCAAGAATTAACCGACGAAGTGAACGCAAGCGTTTCATACCACTTGTTTTACTAAGTCGTTTAATTAGATTTCTCATCCGAGTGAGGTAAAGGCTTGTATATACTAATAGATTGGAAAACGGTTTAAGAAAAGAGCTTTGTTATTAAAAATAGAGTTGAAATTGTTTGTTAAAAGAGTTTTGATATTTACTACTAGTATTGAAACCTTTATATTATAAAGTGACAAAACACAGAAGCAATTGTAGAAACAATCAGTCACAAAAATCGCATACGGAGATGTGAATAAAATCCAAAGAAATCAGCTCAATGTTTTTCAGATAAGATCCCCTACGGAGGGGGGGTCCGGGGGGGGGGGGGGGTGGCAACCCCCCAAGGTGGGGGTGCGGGGGCAACGCCACCGCTTACGGGGTTCGACCTGCCCGGTCAGGTCGCGGGGGTCCAGGGGGCAGCGCCCCCGGCGGGGTGCGGGGCAGCGCCCCGACCAAAACGGTACGACCTAGTGAAGATAAAATGAGGTCTAACGACCTAAGGACTCAAGGGTCTAACGACCTAACGACTCAAGGGTCATACGACCTAACGACTCAAGGGTCTAACGACCTAACGACTCAAGGGTCATACGACCTAACGACTCAAGGGTCTACGACTCAGCGACTCAAGGGTCCAACGACTCAGCGACTCAAGGGTCCAACGACTCAGCGACTCAAGGGTCCAACGACTCAGCGACTCAAGGGTGAACGACTCAGTGACTCAAGGGTCCAACGACTCAGCGACTCAAGGGTGAACGACTCAGCGACTCAAGGGTCCAACCTCAAGGGTCCAACGACTCAGCGACTCAAGGGTCCAACGACTCAGCGACTCAAGGGTGAACGACTCAGCGACTCAAGGGTCCAACGACTCAGCGACTCAAGGGTGAACGACTCAGCGACTCAAGGGTCCAACGACTCAGCGACTCAAGGGTGAACGACTCAGCGACTCAAGGGTCCAACGACTCAGCGACTCAAGGGTGAACGACTCAGCGACTCAAGGACGAACGACTTAACTCCGAACGACCTAAAAATGGCCAGAATGACTCAAGTGCAGAAAATTCACCCAAAACGCTAAAAATTGGAGTTTTTCGCCAATCCAATCCAAACCAAATGCTAACATGCATGCAAAAATGATAGGGAATCATTCCAACAGTCCAATATAGTTATAGGCTAGAATTGTGAGGTAAAAATCTCACCTTTGCACTAAAATTTATGAAGATGAAGCTTGAAAGCAAGGAGAAGCAATCCAAAGCTTGAATCCAATATCTTCTACTTGAATTTGGAGTTGAATGATGGAGTTGCAATTGAATTTGAGCTTGGAGTTTTAATTTCCCATTCTCTTCACCATTAATGCTAAAGCTTGAGTTAGTTAGGAAATTTATGAAGAGTGAGGAGAAGAGGGTTGGAACTTGGGCTTAATAGGCTAAACTAACCCAAAGTCCAAAGCGGGAAAAGTTAGTGAAATTTCACTAACTCCAAACCTATCGATGTTTATACTTAAAAAGTTGTAAACGACATTTCGAACTCAATGGAAGTGGTCTCGAGTCCTAATTTGACCGTTTGCAAAAAGTAGTTTTTCGGACCAAAATCCGATTAACGATTTAATATTTAAATAAAAATATTTAAATGTAAACTCGATAAATATGCGGGTTGTTACAAAACGACATAACCAGCCATTCATACAACCCATCCCGTGTCTTGAAAGTTGTCTTCCATTCGTCCCCTGGTCGAATTCGAATTTGATGATACCCACTCTTCAGATCAATCTTTGAAAAGATAGCAGCACCACTCAACTGATCTAACAAGTCGTCCAATCTCGGCATCGGAAATCTGTACCTCACTGTAATCTTGTTTAGTGCTCGACTATCAGTACACATTCTCCACGTTCCATCCTTCTTTGGCACTAACAATGCTGGTACTGCACAAGGACTTAAACTTTTTTGTACGCGCCCTTGTTCAAGTAACTCTTCCACCTGCCTTCTCAACTCCTCGTGCTCATTCAGACTCATTCTATAATATGGTCTATGTGGTAACACAGCTCCCAGAACAAGATCTATCTGGTGTTGTATGTCTCTCAATGGTGGTAACTCTTTAGGCAATTTTTCAGGAAATACATCTTCAAACTCCTTCAACACTGGCTTGACTTCCTTCGGAATTTCAACCGTTTCACTGCTTTCACGTCCAATCAACAGGAAAACTTCAGGCCCGTCCTCTACTTCTTTGACAAACTCCTTCAAAGATAATAGAGTCTTTAGTTCTTCGATTTCCTCCAACTTGCCTTCATTTGGTTGTCGCTTTTTAGGAACTAAAGTAATTCGTGTACCTTCGAACATGTAACAGTAGCTGTTGGTATGACCATCATGTTGCACGGCTCTATCATATTTTCATGGTCTTCCCAACAACAAATGACATACATCCATATCTACCACATCACACCAAATTTCATCTTTATATTTCTTCCCAATTGAAAAAGTTACACAAACTCTTCTACTAACCATCACTTCCCCACCTTTCCTCAACCAAGCTAATTTGTATGGTTTGGGATGCTTCTCTGTCTTTAATGCCAACTTCCTTACAGCTTCTGTAGAGATAATGTTATCACAGCTTCCTGCATCGATGACAAACTTGCAAACCATTCCCAAAATAGTGCACGTTGACTGAAAAATATAACTCCTTAACCAACTTGAATCATCCTCTTGCTTTGGTGTCAAACACGACCTCCTCATCATCAAATTACAACCCTCATCTCCTGACAATAATTCTTCTTCCTCATCAACTTGTGGTGAATTGGAAAATTCTATTTCTGCATCCTCATCCTCAACCTCAGCAACCATCGCTCGCTTCTTAGGCTTCGGACATTCATTGCTCTTATGACCAAACTCCTGACTGTTATAACACTTGAAATTGTTTTTGACCTTGGTCTTAACAACTTCATTGACAACCGGTTTTCCAACAGCCTTGGAAACATTCGTATTGCTACTAGCCCCTTTCACTTGATTGTTGGAATTTGTAAACACACCAACTCCTCTTCTACCTTGCCTCTCCCAAGCTAGAGCCTTCTGGTGTGCTTCAGCAATGGATCTCGGATCAAACATATTCACCATATCCTAAATTTGCATTCTCAATCCTCCAATAAATCTAGCTGTTAACTGTTCCTCCGTCTCCATGATATCGTTTCTAGCAATCAGTTGATGGAACTCATCTGCATAATCATTTACCGACTTTGTCCCTTGTCTCAAATTCTGTAAGCGCTGATACATAAGAGACTGATAATTATAAGGCAAAAAAGTAGCCTTCATCAACTTCTTCATCTTTTCCCATGAAAAAATCTTCGACTTTCCCATCATTTCCCGTGTAAGTTTAGTTTATTGCCACCATGCCATCGCTCTTCTCCTTAATTGTGTAGCAACCAACTTAACTCTACGATGCTCGGGTACTTCCTTGAAGTCAAAAATTTCTTCAACATTTGATAACCAATCCAAAAATTCTTCCGCTATCATTCCCCCTTTGAATTCTGGAATCTCTGTTTTCATTCCCGACTCCCATCGACGATCATCCTCTACATCCACATATTGACTTTGCACTTGTCCTCGATCTCGATAATGAATACTGCCTCTATCACCATCCTCATCAAAGTCAAATGTACTTCGATATCTATCCCGTCCATCCACATCTCCATGATCACGCATCTCTTCTACTATGTCTTTCAGCATCACGATATGGCTCATCTCCAAACTCACGTGGAGTTCTTCTCTCTTCATTTCTGAACTCATGGTGTTCTCGCCTCAGTGAAACTGATGATTCTCTTCTATCTCGATAAGATTGTGGTGATACTCTCCTCGCTTCCGTAACCGATGGCGAAACTCTGTTTCCTCCATGGTTCGAGATTGGTGATGTTCTCCTTTGACTTTGATTCAAATCATTCATCAATTTCTCTAACTACCCAATACCTTCATCAAACTTCTTATTGATACGTTGTTCCATTTGTTCAGCTTCTTCTCTTCGATACACATCTGTAATATTCTGATGACGATTAGCTCTTCTCGGAGGCATTGTCAAACCTTCAATCAACAATCTTCAACTAACACAACTTTAACTCAAATCTGAACTGGACTTGCTCTCGGCCTGCACTTAGCTCGGCTCGATCTAACTCCAACTCTTGGCCTTGATCAAACAAAAGTGATGCACAACTCCAATACTTCAACTCGGCTCCCAATAGGCTCGGCTTAGCTATGATTGGCTAAGTCTAGCTCTGATACCAAATGACGCAGCGGAAATAACAAGTTGGCACCAAATGATGCACAACAAACAAAATGGATGAAACGATGAAAAGATGGAATGATAAATCGATGGATTAATGATACCCAAATGCCCAAATCCATTGATCTCTCGAGATACCGGATTCTAGCTATCTCCAATACGTTGATCGCGCACGATACCGTGTTAAAAGATCTACGATTCTTCGACGTTGATCTCACGCATAAGATTTCATGAATCGGCTTTAAGTTCGTTGATTCGAGTGCACTCGAATAACCGAAGATGGAGAAAAAAGCTCACACTCAACTTTCAATTTTAAAAGAGGCACAAAACACTCAAAATTTTATTCAAAATCAACCACCAAAAATGATACAACTCACCCGCTATTTATAAAATTTACAACACAATAGCACACGACTTAACAGTAATTACAACATACAACAGGTACCTTGCGACCTACGACTCAACACAGGTCATTAACGACCTAACAAACTCAACGGCTGCGACTTAACACCATACAACACTACGCGACTTAACAAATACAACATACACGGCGTAACAACATATGCAGTATACTACCGACCTAAGAGATAACGACTTGAACAAGCACGACAGCGACATAAGCATTCTGGAACGACATAAGAAGCTAATTCATCTTCAGCGACATAGTCATGTCGTTCGCGACCTACTGGAGGTGATTCGCGACACAAGGAAAGTTGCCGCGACTTAAAGAGGAGGAGCGACCTTGGACGGAGCGACCTACGCTCGCCGCGACCTAGGGAAGGTCGTTCGCGACCTAGGGCTTGCTCGCGGCATAGGCTGGAGGAGCTATTTCGTTTGCGACCTAAGGTGGAGCGGTTTCGACTTAAGGTAAGTCGTTTACTTTTATCTTGCGCTGCATCATATGTTTAGGCTGAAGGACAAATGTTAATTATAATTAGCATTATATTCAATTTGTATACATACAAAATGCTAATTATAACTTGTATTATGTTCACTTTTACAGTATACAAAATACTAGTTATAACTAACATTTTCCTTTTGCCTACAAAAAGTCGCCATCCTTCGGTCTAATTTTTTTAATCTAAATTTGTCATTGTGGATATTTTCCTGATATTTATGAATTGATATTTCCACAAATGCTAGCGGAATAAATGTTTATGATGGAAATATCTATAGTGCAAATATATATATATATATAATATCCTTGAAAATAGAGTAAAGATGGAAGGAACGTGATAAATATTCTTTTTATAGAACAACTAGTATGTAGCTCGTGCACGGATCTGATAGTGGTTGAGTGTAAATACTATGACAGTAGAAATACAAAACATATATAACTTAGTTTTATCCCCTATTCATCCATCCAGCAACTCACTGATATTTTTTACTAAGCTAGATTGCTCCATTTAGATAAATTCATATTTTAATTTGCACTTGCCATATAAGATGAATATAAATTCCGTGGTGATGGTTTGTAGTAATAAAAAATATACAAACTTAAAGCAGTCAAAATAAAGAAATCAGATGGTTCAGGATAGATATTATTAATTACAATGTTTTCAGAAGGAACGATGCAATTCAACATGTACTATGGCTAATGGCATGCGATGATAGCCTATTTGTTCAGCTTACTGTGGTAATCCTCTCTTATGTACTTTTGAGAATTTGAGAATAGACAAAATGTGGTGGATAAACAAAATGTGGTGGATGAAATCGTCAATTTATGTACAAAAGATGTAGGTCTTGAAAATAGCATGTTCTTTAGGCACGGAAAAGTTGGCGACTGGGTAAATTATCTCACGCCTGAAATGGCAGAGAGATTAGACAACATAAGTTTGAATAAGTTTGAAGGCACTGGCATGCAGGGTTGAGTTTCTGTTATATGGATGAGATCCATTGAACTGTTATGGTTTTCAGTGTTATATTACTCTGCATAGGATATCAGTGGAACAAGTATTATGTTATAATATAAAAATGTATCTGTAACATCGCATTATAATTTACAAGTATGCCTTCAAATCCATTGAAGGAAGAAAAAAATCTGTAGCAGAAGTCCAATAATTTTGATACTAAAAGAAAATGAATAAGCATGTAATAAAAATGAAATGTGGTAGCATTAATACATAAACTGCTATATTCAGTTTTCGAGTTCATAGAATCTTATTTATATGGCGGTAGCATTACGAGTTGAAAGTCATCTCCTCCTTCATCACCATAGGCAGCCGCCTCCTCCATCATCAACTACCATCCCCACTATCAACATTATTGTCACACCTACACCAATCACCATTGTCGTCTCCACCAGTGGCGTAACCAGAATAGGAAGTTGGCGAGATCACAAATTAAACAAGATTTGGTTGTTTCAGAGCGAGAGCGATTCCCCTTGGATTTTTTTGCAGTCATTTGAAGTTACAAATATTATATTACATTCAACCATATAATGCAATAATTTTGAATCAATTTGTTCAGTAATAATTTAAAGTATTATATTAAACACTTTATTGAAGTAGGAGTGCACATGTACTGGTCTGCTCCCTCAAACAGTTTATAATAATGGATGCCGTTGAGAGGAGGGAAAAAATAATGAAATTCTTTGTCAACAAATTATTAAGATGAGATGATTGGATAAGTAATAAGACGTAAAAATTCAAAAGTACAGTACCATGGATAAAACAACACAATTTGTCCATAAGAAGAGGAAAATATAATGAAATACATAAAGGGCTGTTTAAACCAGATGATCTATTACTTGCACATTTGGTCCAATGTTTATGTTAAAACAAAGAAAGACCAAGTGCTTCACAATTCCCGATGTGGTCATTTGACCACCCCAGCTCACATGTATCTCCACCACTGGTCTCCACTAAGCATTGTCAGAGCCTCCGCCAATCGTTCATCGTTATAATTATAAATCCTATTTTGGACTAGAAAGAGGTGTGGACTAGGAGTGAATAATTTGGATTTCTGCTTCAGTATACCCGAAAATCAGTCTTGGGACTAAAAATGAAGTGTCCTAAAGCTAATTTTGTTAGATACTTTTTTATTGAGCCTAATTCCTTGTGATTCTTTTTTATAACATAGTCAAATTGTGATCTATTTAGCCATGTTCCAAAAAATTCACAATGGATTCAAATGTGTGTTTCGGTTTGTTTAACAATTAATGCAAACTATCCAGACAACATTATATGTTCACAAAATTGATGTAAACTATCCAAATAGCATTATATGTTCACGTTAAACTTTTAAAGCACCTATTACATTTCAAAGTTAATATAAAAGTTCTAATATATTTTTGGTAGATTTCAATAAATTTGGACATATAGAGTAGATGGTGTTGGGATAGGAAACTGAAATTAAAGGTTGCATACCTACTACCTCCGGAATTTTCCTAAGTAAATATCAATTTTTGTATATGTTGAAATTATAATTGTTTTTGGCATTGGTATATTAGAATCTAATTAACCGTTAGAACTAGATAATCTATGGTCAATTTAACATATTTTTCCTCAGTTGAATTGAATTGTTAAAGGGTGTAAAATGAAAATAAATTAGAAATGGTGTGTAAATTATGAATTGAATTGTTTGTAGTTTGTACCGTCTATTTTTACCACTTAAATAAACAAGGAATTTCTTTCTCACTTCAAAATGTCTTATACGAAGGTTGAATTGAATATATCCGATCTAATTTGTGACGATTTGTTCTTTAAAATAGAAAAGAGATTCTAAGTATTAATATAGAACAAACGTAGATGTTTATGTTTGCACAAATCTATTTTATTTGGCTATAATAGCAGCAGTTCTTATTAGAATTGTAGATTTGTATGAAATTGATATTTAAAAAATACATTGTAAGCGAATTATTATCGAACTATTGTAATGTAACAATTAGACTTTAAATTCCGTGCGGAAAAGTATACGTATATAATATTAATGTATTGATTATTAAAGTTAATAATAACATAATAATTATAGCGTATTGGACGTATTGATTAGAATTAATAGAGTAGTAATTAGCATTAATTTATAGGAAGTAAGTTAGTATAAATTAAGGAGTTAATCCCTAATTAGAAGCATAATAAAGGGATACCTCATATGGCCTCAATTATTATTTAAGTAGGATGATATATGTATATAGTGGATATATATATATATATATATATATATATAAGTTATGACAAGTAATAGGGATGCGAGGTTAGTCCAAAACTACATAGAAGTCTGCCCAGTTAAATCTGTCTATCGACAATGTGGCTTTACGGACAAATATGAGACATCGCATATAATAAATGACCACGTTGGACGCGAGGTTAGTTCCAATTCCGTAGGATAAACCTATCTAGTTAATCTGACTACCTGTAACGACCCGTGGTTTTCGATGATTTTTAAATTTGTTAATTTAATAAGATTTTGGCAATTAAATCTGAAATAAATAAAAATTTGAAATTTGTCAATGAATTAGTAACGAGAATGAGATGTAATGATGTTAATTCTATTCATAATATAATAATAGGTTGAATAAAAAGAATGAAAATTCAAGATTTATTAATTTATTGGAATCTAAATTTAATAATTGGATTAATTGCAAATAATTGAAATTTAATATTTAAATATTGCGTTAATGGGAAATTAAGAGGAATTAGGAGATTTTAATGTAATAAATCATGAACCAATGTTAGAAGCATCCTTATTGTGATAAAAGGATGTGAACAACAAGGTTTAAAAATTTAATAAATGGATTTTGGAATTTTAAATGTATAAATTTCTGAACTGAATGAAATTGCAATTAAACACCGAAATTGATGGATTAATCAATTTTAATTGACATCTAAATTTGTTTAAATTACTACAATTGGTTAAGAAATGAAAATTGATAGAAGTTATAAATTATTAAAAATAGAAATTGGAAAGTCGTTAATTAATTTAATATTAATTTATTTAATAAACTTGAAAATAGCCATTTTGGCCACTAACTCGGATTTCGATGAAACTAGTTTCATCAGATGCGTAATGGTAAATTATTGTAGGATTTCAAGTTTCGTAACGATTGGGCTTGTCGTTTGATCGTATGGACTCAAAATGTCTTGAAATCAATTTAATTGAAATCAATTTGAAATAATTTGATTTTAGTATAACTTCTTCATACGATAGAATTTGGACCTGAAACCTATTCCATTGATTTTAAAATATTTAAAAATATCTATTTCGATATATGGATTGACCCAATTTCGTTCCGAAGTCAGAACGGGCTTTTCGGGCCATTTATCGTTCAACTTTCGATCCAAATCAATCCGGTCCATTAATTTCAGCCTTGCCTATACATACCTCATTATAAACCTTAGCCTATTTCTTATTCTTCATTTCTATACATACAATTCTATTTGCTTCTCCTCTTTCAATGGCAGATAGAACCCTAAATTCCAATTGCAATTTCAAACAAAATTCAAAGCCAAAAATTCAAACTCCACAAACTATATCAAATTTTATATAGATTCGAAGCTCTCAACAAGCGAATCTCAGATCTGCAATTCGTTTTTGGTTTCAAATCATCATTTGTCCTGAAATCGCAAATCCATTCTGGCCGTTCGTATTGGATTTTGGATGATCCAACGGTGGATCTGCGACGACAGGGAGATCGGCTGGTGGCGTTGGGAAGGTGGTGTTGTGCAGGCCCTAGATCTGATATTCGTTCATCTGGTTGGGGTCACGATTGGCCGTTGTTGACCAGTAAAGGCGGCGGCAGCATCGTGCTTGGATGGCCACCGATTGAGGCGGCGTTCGAGGCGTAGTGGAGGCCCAGGGCGAGGAGCTCGATGATGATGCCTGATCGTCGGCCAGGTGATCGTTACGCGCGGCGTTGGTGGTTAAAGAATCGTGTAGGCGTCGGATTTAGGGTATCGCGCGCGTACGAGAATTGATGGTAGGGCAACGTGTCCCACGATGACGTGACCAATCGTACTTCCTTCTTTTTCTTTTTATCTATTTATTTTAAATTTAATTTTCAAATCGTTCTATAACACATAACTTTCGTATACGAGGTCCGTTTCACGTGCGGTTTTCTCCGCTAGGTTCGTATTGGAATTCCGTATATTTTGGCATAAGTTTGGACAAATTCTGAGACTATTTAAATTTTGGGTTTAAATTGGATTTAAAATCAATTTAAATTCAAAAGGTGAGTGTTTTAACCCACTCACAACTTCTAAAATTTCTTATGCGTGTTAAATTAAATTTTGATGCGATTAGAAATTTATTTATGACTGTTTGGCATATTTTTAATCATCATCTCAGTTAAATTGAATTTATTGGATTAAATTGTTATTTAATTCATTATTGCATATAACTACCAGTTAAATTATTATTTAATTTATTATTGCATATAAACTGCAAGTTAAATTGTTATTTAATTTATTATTGAATATAAACTGCCAGTAAATACCTGTTGTTTATAGTCTGTTTATATTGATGTTATTGATTTAATTGGATGATGATTGTGATAAATGATCGATGATTGATATTGGATGAATGGAAGTTGTATTTTATGCTGTTATAAACTGCAAGTTGTAGGGATTTTTATTTCATTTGGGACTGCGGTTTGAAATGATATATAACCGTATTTATATTTTAAATTACGGATTGAAATGATAAATATTTGTATCACTTGACCATAGTATAGTAAATTATATACAGACACCATGGTCTATATATATAAAAATATTTTGAAATTGACTTCTATGGTTTTATAAAGAAATATATGGTTTTATATCAATATTGATTTAGATACTATATAAATGTTATTTTATTATTGATTTTTAGCTATGTATAAAAAAAATTGAAATATAAAATAAATTGAATAATAAAGTTTGATTGTTTTATATAATATGGTTAAGTATATGTTTAAATTATGTTGCATATAGAGTCTATAATCACTTAAAGAAAAAAATATTAGGTTGGAAGATAAATATGAAATTGATTTGGTATGATATTTTTTAACTTGATTTTGGTTTAGAGTGATTTAAATAAATATCAAGTTGATTTAAATGAATATATCAAGTTAAATAAATTGAAGGAATATCCAGTTACTTAAAGTTGAAAGGTTTTATTTAAATGATGTTGGATTTATTGTGTAAACATTTCAATCTAAATAATAGTAATTTAATTTGATATTTATGAAATTATCAAAGAGTTAGTTTTGAAATGGTTAAATATTTAAGCTTTGAAATATATGGAAATTGAAATGGCTTGTTTGGGGATTCAAATCTGTATTTGGAATTGATCTGTGAAATTGAAGAAACTATTTTATTATATAAAGTAATTTAATATTCAAGCCATTTAAGTGGTGTAGTTATGTTTCAAAGTTATTAAATTCAAAGTTTTATGTTTTGAAAGGTTATATTTCAAGCGTTTGGTTTCAAAATATTATAACTTAGAAAGTGTTATGGTTTTAGAAAATGATATATTTGAAATAAAAATGATCTCATATTGATTTGGTTTTAAAAGGGAAAATGATATCGTACTTACATGGTTTTGAAATGGATTGTATGTTCTGGTTTGAAGTATAATTAGTTTGAAATGACCGTGGTGTTATAATAACGTTTGGTTGTTAAAGAGACTGGGATCGGAAGTTTTCATACTCTCTGCCAACTCCGAAAACCACTTTGACAACCGTGTATGCGGTGGAGATTCCAGAATGAAGTAGGATGGTGGCGGCGTTTCCTTTGAGGTATATACGTGAACCCGACTCCCGTGAGTTGACATAAGGTGGCTAAAACAGGAGCGATCGACGGGCTAAGAAGGTAGCACCTTTTATCGGACACACTTCTTCGATACCATTCTATTACTTTGTGATTGATTGGGGCCCTTTTGATTTTGGGGGTGTGGCTCGAGGTGGGCGGTAGTAGCTGCTACGCGTTACCACCGGTCCGGAAGCGTATTGGTATATCTACCCTGGCATTACCTGTAGTGCCATGTCATCTACCCTAGCGCATCTTGTACGATTTTGGTTTTCTCCCGTAGCCTGTGGAGTATTTAGGGTAGTCTCCCGATCTGGAGATGCGCTGATACTGGATGGACTACTGGGACTATTATTGTGTTAAGGGGGACATTGGGTAACTCCTTAACGTTATTTAAAAGTAAGTTTATTTTACTATAGACATTATTATTATAGCGAAATATTACTACATAGTAAATAGTTTAACGGATCCTTAGGAGATGTGAATCCCGAGCATCTTCTAAGTTACTGCACTCACGTTTGACACTGGATAGGAGATGTCAAATCCCGTAAACATCTCTGACGCTGTTACACTCATATTTATTTCTGTTGATTTAACTCACATAAGATCTTTTAGTTCTGACTCGAGTGTTTTGTCTTTTTAATTCGCTCGGGTCAGTCTGTGCATTTCAGGATTCGAAGACTTTATTTCTGGAGGACGAAGATGAAGATTGTATTACTATTATTTATTATATTAGTCCACTACATTCATACTGTTCCGCTGCATCATTTGTTTTTCTCTGGTATGGCTGATATGTATTGTGTAAGTACAATCGAATGTTTTGTAAAACAGCTTCATGAACTGTTTATTTGATTATTACATTTTGTCATTTCGCTGCAAGATTCTATTTTGTTTTTTTCTTTCTCTGGCTTTTCTTATTCACCCCATAACAGTGCCCCCTTCTGTATGGTTTAAGTCTGATATGTGTGGTTTATCGTCGATTTAAAGCGTACAAAAAGGCGGACATTACATCTAGTATCAGAGTTTTGTTTAGCGATAAACCTTAGCTTTATGGGGTCTGACTCTTTATTAATAGGGTAGTAATACCCTATGATGAGTCATTGGGTGTATATATATGAGAGAGCATATTTGTTAGTGTTATAAAAAGGTTTTGATATTGTGTTAATTTGTTCCTTTTGTATTTACAAATTCTGGTTGGTGCAAAGGATGCTATGACATCAATAGGGGTTTGTAACGACCCAGTATTTTCAACCCTTCGCATCCGCACATGTCGGACTTGAATTGTTCAAAATACTGCGTTGTAAAATAAATTTGGCAAAACTCAGAATATACAATAAATAGATCACAGAATCACATACACAGATATCAGAATCTCGCAGCGGAAATTAAAAATTTAGTGGTTCATGAAGCCACTGATATAACTTCAACAAAACAGAACTTACATTGTCTATAATCCTCAATACAAATTTTAAGACATAAATAGAGATAGAGTCTTCAAAGTCTTGAATTCCAGAAAAGATAAAGGCTGAAACAACTTCCAGCAGCGCGAATGATCTACTGAGTGTCCTAGCTACGGAGAAGAAATTGAAGCTGCAACTCAGGCTGACCCGAGCGTAAAAATAAAACATAACACTCGAGTCAGGACATACATACTTATATAATGTAAGCTAATTCAAGTGTACTGTAATATAGAGCAAGTAACTTAAAGGATGCTTGGGACCGCCCATCCTCTAAGGATCCGTCAAACTATTTACTATGTAGTATATTGCGCTATTATACTAGTGTCTATTTATAAAATAAACTTACTTTTTAATAGCGTTAAGGGGTTACCCATATAGCCCTTAACACGTAATAGTCCCAGTAGTCCATCCAATATCATAGTCCCTCCTGATCGGGAAGCCACTAGAGGATACCACACGGGCTACGGGAGAAAACCAAACTCGTACAAGGCGCGATAGGGTAGGTGACACGGCACAACTAGGCAATGCCATGGTAGATATACCAATTGCTATCCAGGCTGATGGTAACGCGCAGCGCGCAGCTGCCGCCCACCTCGAACTAACTCCCCCAAAATCAAAATATAGAAGTGGCCACTGAATCAATCCAAGATCATAGTATAATATCGAAGAGGAGCGTCCGATCAGAGGAATGACCTCATTGGCCTGGAATTGCTCCTGTTTTAGCCACCTTATGCCAACTCACGGGAGTCGGGTCCACGTATTTACCTTACAGGAAACGCCACCACCGACCTACTTCATTCTGGAATCTCCACCGCGTACACGGTTGGTCAAAGTGGTTTTCGGTATCGACAGAGAGTATGTCCATATCCGATCCCGGTCTCTTTGCCAACCCATCGTTATTATAACCCGTGGTCATTTAAAAACAATTTATACTTTAAAACCAGTATAAACATTTCCATTTCAAAACTATAAATACGATATCATTTAAAACCCAAAACAACATGATATCGTTATATTCAAATATAATTCTTTTCCAAAACCATACTGCTTAAAATTTATAATATCTGGAAACCAAATATTTGAATTATACCTTTAAACCATAATATATTGGAAATTTTTCTTTAAAAAAAACATAACTCCCAAAACACAAATGGTTTGGATATAAATGGTTTAACTTTATGGTTACTTTGTAAAGAAGATAATTCACATAGCTTTACAAATATATTTCTTTATTTTAAACCATAATTTAAATATCACTTCATGTTCCCAAGACCATTTCAATTCCTATATATATATCCAATTGGAGTATTAATATTCAAAACTAAGGTTGGATATTTTTCCTTTCAACAAATTAGTGTTTATTATTTCGTCTTGAATATTCCCATAAATTCCATAGATAAAACTCCAAAATTATGCCATTAAATAATTTCAAAATTTACTTAACACTAGAATGTTCATCTTAAATTTATTAAGAAAAATCCAGTTATAAATCTCATATCTTAAAGGTCTCCAAAACTTAAACACAAATATAATTTATCAAATTCCTTAAATTTCAAAACAATCAAATTCCAGATTCTATAGCACTTAGGAAATGCTACCTAAAGTTACGGGTAAAACTAGTCCAATTTCAAAAGACAGCATTTAAATGCTTTAGTAGATTGTTTAACTTAATAAATATTTCCAAATATAACTTATATATATATATTTCTTAACTGAAATCTTATCCTTTCAAAAATCCAGAATTTCCAAAATAAGTTATATTCCAAAATTTTATTCAAATATTTATTTATTTATTTATTAACATTTATAACTCATTCAAAATCAATATAAAATCCTTTAAAGATATTAAATCAAATATTTAACTTCCAAAATAATTTTAAATATTTCAGAAAATATTATAAGGACCACGGGCCTGTATATAGTTTTCTAGCCTAGGTCAAGTGATACGGATTTATATCATTTCAATCCGTAATTTACAAACCCCGGGTTCTATCATTTCAAACCCGCAATCCCAAGTTAACAGTTAAACAGTTAACATAATAATAGCACAGTAATCATCATTTAGGCCTATCATTTCAGCCCACAACAATCTAAATTTAACAGGGAACTTGCAGTGGTGATTTAAGCAGTAAATAAACAATAATATAATATAACTGCAGAAATAATACAACAGATAATAACTGATGAGGTGTCAATTTAAATGGGATTCATCATTCTACGTTATACTACAGACAGATAATATTTAAATAAAATTTTTACACATACACTTGCGATAATTCACAAAATATATGTACATATGTCTGGTGAGAAATACTCACCTTAAACGCTGCAGTGGATCTAAATCAAACACGGTATCTACTTCGGAAAAAAAAAAACGGAAAGCACGATCAAACTTCGGCGGATGCAAAGCCTTGACTTAAATCTATAAGATCCAAATACCAAGTATGCGAATTAAAAAATTACGGTCAAAGCAAAATTTCAGAACAACTGGAACGAATAGAATAAAAGAAATTTAGTTCAACTTGCTCGACTACTACAACCCGCTAACCGTCTCAACATATCCTAGGCCCATACTTCAACCGTACGCATGCATAAAATAAATTGAATAAATTGCAAAATAAATTGCAAATTTAATACAATTGATTGAATAAAAAGATGTTATGCACCCAAACAAAACAAATACATGTTTAGACATTATTAAATTATTTCTCACATTTTTAATCATATTTATCATGATCAATTATTTTCATTCTCATATATATTTATTTAAATAAAATGACAATATTGGCAACAAACACAATACTGTTCAAATTATTCGATTTAATCAAATGTAGCCACTAACTACATTCGAATTCATTAAATAATACTTTATTTCACATACATGTTCATCATGTTTAGGCAAATTATTTCTTCTTTTACTTTTATTATTAAACATTAAAAGGTGATTATTGGTATACATCACCAATATCCTTTTATTAACCATAATAAATACAATCCATTGATATTTATCCACCCAAATTCTCAAATAAGTAGTTAAATTTATTTTTAACCATCTTAAATTTATTTCAACCATTAAAAATTGAAATAAATGTCATTTTATTATATTCACCCAAGATTTATTCATACAATATTGTTTATTTGAATTAAACAACATTTCATATCATTTTCTCCTTATCAATTTATCTTCTCCATTATTAAATTGTAATTCTTTTTTTTTTCTTCTATGCCTTCCTCTTCAAACTGCACTTATCCAAATCCACAATACCACTAACTACATCATAACTACACTAATTCCATAGTCTAGCTTCCTACAATCAATTTATATCATTTCTTCCAGCCTACTACTAACAAAGTTCTATATGTATTTATAAATGGCACGGCATGATGGGGAAGTAGCCGAGCAAGGAAATCAGAGAACACAAGAAGGAGGAAGGAAAATTGGAAGAAGCAAAGAAATAAACAATGCAAATTATTTACCTGATAGAAGCTTGTACCAGAGAGGGACAAACAAGGAGATATGAAAACTTATGTGAATGAGGCAAAGTATTTATAGATAAACTTGCGAAATAAAAAGGGGAGATAAATAGGCAGGTTTGAAAACGTAAGAAATAAATGCAAGCGTTGATTTTTGAGTGCATGCGTTTAGGCAAGAGATTTATTTCCAGTTCTTCTTGTTTGAACGCTACACGAAAATTGTGATAAATGCATGCGTTGATTTCTCTTTCCAGTTTTATGTTTGAACGATATCACTCTTTTGGATTTTTTTTTTTAGATAGCTTGCGTGATTTATACCAGTTATAATCTAAATTTAAAGCATGCGTTACTGCAAATTTGAACAGATTTGATTGAGGAAGCAAAACTTGAGCTCTTGCGTGATTTATGGTAAGCAATGAAAAAGCTTTTAACTGAAAAGGCAAAAGTAATAAATGCTTACATAAATATTTACTTGATCAATGGTTCGAAAAATTTATTTATTGCAAAACAAACGCAGTGGAAACAGAGAGATATAATGGGTATGCGAAAATTTGCAAAGATAGGCAAGATTAAATTTTGAATGCATTTAATTTAGGTGAGAGGAAAAATGGCAATTGGAAGAGTTGATATTTTTGTGGATAAGGCTGCGTGAATAAATGAATACAGTGACATGCTCAAGAAACAAATGGTAAGAGGCAAATGTCAAAATGTTAAAAGAATAAAATTTTGTGTCACGCGCAAAGGAAGGCAAATTTGATTTCCATATTCTTCTAATCAATTAATTCCCCTTTAATTGCCTTTAATTGATTTCAATTGATTACCTTATCCCTTTTAATTACCCTCCTTAATTGATTTCAATTAATTACCATATTACCAATTAATTATCCTCCTTTAATTACATACTCAAATTTGGTTACTAACTTAATTAGTTAATTAACCCTTTTTGTTAATTATCAATCCTGCGACGTCTCACATTAATCCGTCCGCTTTGTAGGCACTGGTAGCCGGACTGGTTACACGGGCAGATTTCTCCTACAAAATGGGGATTAACCTCGTGTCCTCATGCCATTAACCAAAAGAATTAACTTATTTATCTTTCATCAATTTTATTAATTTGCATTAATTATTCAATAAATTAATTCTGGTCAACTACTGAAATTTTACAATTAATTTCTCTATTAATTGTCATAAATTTCTTTTTGAAATATCTATTAATTGTCATTAACTCCATTTTAAAATATCCGTATGTGCCTTTATTCAAGTTTTGAATTGCTAACTAGGAATAAGGTAGATTTATCAAATAAATTGATTGTAAGTTTCATTGTTTTAAATTGCTTAACAATGTCCACTGCTAACATAATTAATATGTCAAAATTGAGAATATTCCACCAACATGATTTGCATGTCATAACCTACCAAATTAACATAATTAATTAACTACTTTAATATGTTACAAATTTTCTCCTTTTCATTATTTTTAGGGAATGGGTATAACAACAGATATTATGATAATATCCAAAACATTTAGTTACCACTCACTTCATTATACATTATAAAAATTTCCCTTTTTTTTTCTTCTTCTTAAATTTAGTTACAAAAATCATATTAAATTAACGAGTTTAATTCTCTAAATTAAATATTTAAACAATATTGGTAAACACAATTTATATAAATTATATTCCTAAAAACAAAAAAATTAAAAGAAATAAATAGCTAAAAACTAGGGCTGTTACACTCTCCCCCACTTAAGAACTTTTCGTCCTCGAAAAGGAACAAAAGAAAAGAAACAAAGGAAGATAAGCTAGATAAACAAGAACTTTAAACGAATAGTTCCAGATTTGAAGCACGAAGAAGATCTTCTAGAATCGGTTTTACTCTTTTCAGTTCGACCGTCGGTCTATGGGTGGTAAGCGGTGCTCAGGCCCCGATGAGTAACAAAGATTTTTAAAGATTATAGAAAAGATTTCTAAATAGACTGGTATAAGCAATAGCCTCCTTATTCTGTAGCAGATAGGGAAACCAAGGACACTTAAAGATAGTTTGAAAACAAATAAGATAATAAATTTGCAATCATAATGCTTTGAAATCATTAAATTTATAAATATTATCATTTGGAAATCATGCTACTAAAATCATAATACCTTTAAAATAATCTTCATTTATACCTTTTAAATTCAATGCCAAACAATATTCATTTCAAGGTTGAAATATTCCTAAGTTCATTTATAAAAAAAAATTCCAAAACATTTTATTTTTAGAAACAGCAGCACTCATAATATGCTATAGTAGATATAATAGTATTCCTAATCAGTTTATTATGTACTTAACTCTGAATTTTAACAAATAACCTAACACTTTATTAAAAATACTTATCTTATAAATAAGATATTCCTTCAATAAGTTACCCTTGAATTTCCATTTGAAAACCAATTCTCAATTATCAAAATTTAGTGATATTAGAATACGTCTTAACTATTTATTTAGACATCAATTAAACTATGATTTGAAGATATATAATCCTTACTCCAAAAATATCCCTTTCAAATATATTTTCCTTATTCAAAGATACCTTGTTTATTACACAAACATATTCATTTCAGGAAATAACCTTTTATTAAAATCTCTTGGTTAGATTTACGGCTCCATATTAAATTAATTTGATTATTAAGACATTTGAATAAAATTCCTTAAATTCCTTTTCCTTATTTATCCCCATTAATCTTTTATAACTAAAATTTAAGTGTATAATATTTATTATAACCACTCAAATTTTATTCATAAAATCCTTTTATATTGTATATTATCCAATTACATGTTAACTTTTGAAAATCAAGGTAAGTTATATTAAATGAAATTGGGTGTTATACAAATAAAACTTTCAATTTAATTATCTCCAATTGGAACCTTTTTATTCAAATTTTTGTTATTATATTTATTTTCCTTCCTCAAGATAAACTTTAAGAATTAAATTCCTGATTCCCTTCAAACCATTGAGAGATAACTAAATATATATACCTAATATGTCAAATCAAATTTAAATTATATATCTATATATATTAAGTCATACTTTAGAAATTCAAATCAATTAAAATCTCAAGGAAACACTGTAGCCAGACTACAGAATGGTCTTTTCACTTCGAAACTCGAAAATGAATGTCGATGATGCTGCAGTCATCACCGAAATTATTTTCCAGCGACAAAGAGAAAAGCACTAATTTTAAAATTTCTTTGGAAACAAATTTCTATACAAAAATACTTATTACATCCTTTTAAAATTTAAACACAAGGTTTGAAATCATCAGAAATTTAATTCTCAAGTTTTAGTTTTAAATTCATTTCTGTTTCCAAATTAATTTATAACCATTGTTTTATATTCACTTATTTATTAGACAAACACATGGCTTACAACACCATAAATAAAATCAAAACTATTATCTCTTGACAACTAGTTAAATTAATTATAAAATTTTGAAAATTATACTCATATATATAATATTAGATTTTAATTTCAAATATAGGAATAAACTTCTCAAACCAGGATAGAGACTCAATTTTGATGAACTCAAATCAAATAGAATTCAAGATAAATTGAAATCAGAAGATCAGAATAAGGAAACTGGGTAAGTCTATATAAGTCGCGGACAACCTTGACCTAGTCATCCGTGACTTAAAGAGCCATATCGATGTGGTTGGGGTAAATCTACATTTGATCCGAAGAGATAGAATTTGGAATAACCAAAGATACTAGCATATAAACCGAGGATAAATATAAATCTCCGGTGAATCAATGCTAATGGTAAAGGAGTTTCACCCCTTTATTAGAATAATGGCGAGACCGCCAATTTACAATAAAGATCATCCGAAGTGGAGTTATGAGATACTCCAGAATCTAAAGCAGATGAAAAAGTGAGGGATACGAATGAGCTTTGGAACCGTAGGGAATGTTCCAAAATTCGAAAAGAGAGTGGTTCAATCTCGAATGAACGTGATTCTGTAAATCAAATTTACCATACATTCTAAGTTTTGCCTAGAACCAAAGCTCCGATACCAAATGTAACGACCCAGTATTTTCAACCCTTCGCATCCGCACATGTCGGACTTGAATTGTTCAAAATACTGCGTTGTAAAATAAATTTGGCAAAACTCAGAATATACAATAAATAGATCACAGAATCACATACACAGATATCAGAATCTCGCAGCGGAAATTAAAAATTTAGTGGTTCATGAAGCCACTGATATAACTTCAACAAAACAGAACTTACATTGTCTATAATCCTCAATACAAATTTTAAGACATAAATAGAGATAGAGTCTTCAAAGTCTTGAATTCCAGAAAAGATAAAGGCTGAAACAACTTCCAGCAGCGCGAATGATCTACTGAGTGTCCTAGCTACGGAGAAGAAATTGAAGCTGCAACTCAGGCTGACCCGAGCGTAAAAATAAAACATAACACTCGAGTCAGGACATACATACTTATATAATGTAAGCTAATTCAAGTGTACTGTAATATAGAGCAAGTAACTTAAAGGATGCTTGGGACCGCCCATCCTCTAAGGATCCGTCAAACTATTTACTATGTAGTATATTGCGCTATTATACTAGTGTCTATTTATAAAATAAACTTACTTTTTAATAGCGTTAAGGGGTTACCCATATAGCCCTTAACACGTAATAGTCCCAGTAGTCCATCCAATATCATAGTCCCTCCTGATCGGGAAGCCACTAGAGGATACCACACGGGCTACGGGAGAAAACCAAACTCGTACAAGGCGCGATAGGGTAGGTGACACGGCACAACTAGGCAATGCCATGGTAGATATACCAATTGCTATCCAGGCTGATGGTAACGCGCAGCGCGCAGCTGCCGCCCACCTCGAACTAACTCCCCCAAAATCAAAATATAGAAGTGGCCACTGAATCAATCCAAGATCATAGTATAATATCGAAGAGGAGCGTCCGATCAGAGGAATGACCTCATTGGCCTGGAATTGCTCCTGTTTTAGCCACCTTATGCCAACTCACGGGAGTCGGGTCCACGTATTTACCTTACAGGAAACGCCACCACCGACCTACTTCATTCTGGAATCTCCACCGCGTACACGGTTGGTCAAAGTGGTTTTCGGTATCGACAGAGAGTATGTCCATATCCGATCCCGGTCTCTTTGCCAACCCATCGTTATTATAACCCGTGGTCATTTAAAAACAATTTATACTTTAAAACCAGTATAAACATTTCCATTTCAAAACTATAAATACGATATCATTTAAAACCCAAAACAACATGATATCGTTATATTCAAATATAATTCTTTTCCAAAACCATACTGCTTAAAATTTATAATATCTGGAAACCAAATATTTGAATTATACCTTTAAACCATAATATATTGGAAATTTTTCTTTAAAAAAAACATAACTCCCAAAACACAAATGGTTTGGATATAAATGGTTTAACTTTATGGTTACTTTGTAAAGAAGATAATTCACATAGCTTTACAAATATATTTCTTTATTTTAAACCATAATTTAAATATCACTTCATGTTCCCAAGACCATTTCAATTCCTATATATATATCCAATTGGAGTATTAATATTCAAAACTAAGGTTGGATATTTTTCCTTTCAACAAATTAGTGTTTATTATTTCGTCTTGAATATTCCCATAAATTCCATAGATAAAACTCCAAAATTATGCCATTAAATAATTTCAAAATTTACTTAACACTAGAATGTTCATCTTAAATTTATTAAGAAAAATCCAGTTATAAATCTCATATCTTAAAGGTCTCCAAAACTTAAACACAAATATAATTTATCAAATTCCTTAAATTTCAAAACAATCAAATTCCAGATTCTATAGCACTTAGGAAATGCTACCTAAAGTTACGGGTAAAACTAGTCCAATTTCAAAAGACAGCATTTAAATGCTTTAGTAGATTGTTTAACTTAATAAATATTTCCAAATATAACTTATATATATATTTCTTAACTGAAATCTTATCCTTTCAAAAATCCAGAATTTCCAAAATAAGTTATATTCCAAAATTTTATTCAAATATTTATTTATTTATTTATTAACATTTATAACTCATTCAAAATCAATATAAAATCCTTTAAAGATATTAAATCAAATATTTAACTTCCAAAATAATTTTAAATATTTCAGAAAATATTATAAGGACCACGGGCCTGTATATAGTTTTCTAGCCTAGGTCAAGTGATACGGATTTATATCATTTCAATCCGTAATTTACAAACCCCGGGTTCTATCATTTCAAACCCGCAATCCCAAGTTAACAGTTAAACAGTTAACATAATAATAGCACAGTAATCATCATTTAGGCCTATCATTTCAGCCCACAACAATCTAAATTTAACAGGGAACTTGCAGTGGTGATTTAAGCAGTAAATAAACAATAATATAATATAACTGCAGAAATAATACAACAGATAATAACTGATGAGGTGTCAATTTAAATGGGATTCATCATTCTACGTTATACTACAGACAGATAATATTTAAATAAAATTTTTACACATACACTTGCGATAATTCACAAAATATATGTACATATGTCTGGTGAGAAATACTCACCTTAAACGCTGCAGTGGATCTAAATCAAACACGGTATCTACTTCGGAAAAAAAAAACGGAAAGCACGATCAAACTTCGGCGGATGCAAAGCCTTGACTTAAATCTATAAGATCCAAATACCAAGTATGCGAATTTAAAAATTACGGTCAAAGCAAAATTTCAGAACAACTGGAACGAATAGAATAAAAGAAATTTAGTTCAACTTGCTCGACTACTACAACCCGCTAACCGTCTCAACATATCCTAGGCCCATACTTCAACCGTACGCATGCATAAAATAAATTGAATAAATTGCAAAATAAATTGCAAATTTAATACAATTGATTGAATAAAAAGATGTTATGCACCCAAACAAAACAAATACATGTTTAGACATTATTAAATTATTTCTCACATTTTTAATCATATTTATCATGATCAATTATTTTCATTCTCATATATATTTATTTAAATAAAATGACAATATTGGCAACAAACACAATACTGTTCAAATTATTCGATTTAATCAAATGTAGCCACTAACTACATTCGAATTCATTAAATAATACTTTATTTCACATACATGTTCATCATGTTTAGGCAAATTATTTCTTCTTTTACTTTTATTATTAAACATTAAAAGGTGATTATTGGTATACATCACCAATATCCTTTTATTAACCATAATAAATACAATCCATTGATATTTATCCACCCAAATTCTCAAATAAGTAGTTAAATTTATTTTTAACCATCTTAAATTTATTTCAACCATTAAAAATTGAAATAAATGTCATTTTATTATATTCACCCAAGATTTATTCATACAATATTGTTTATTTGAATTAAACAACATTTCATATCATTTTCTCCTTATCAATTTATCTTCTCCATTATTAAATTGTAATTCTTTTTTTTTTCTTCTATGCCTTCCTCTTCAAACTGCACTTATCCAAATCCACAATACCACTAACTACATCATAACTACACTAATTCCATAGTCTAGCTTCCTACAATCAATTTATATCATTTCTTCCAGCCTACTACTAACAAAGTTCTATATGTATTTATAAATGGCACGGCATGATGGGGAAGTAGCCGAGCAAGGAAATCAGAGAACACAAGAAGGAGGAAGGAAAATTGGAAGAAGCAAAGAAATAAACAATGCAAATTATTTACCTGATAGAAGCTTGTACCAGAGAGGGACAAACAAGGAGATATGAAAACTTATGTGAATGAGGCAAAGTATTTATAGATAAACTTGCGAAATAAAAAGGGGAGATAAATAGGCAGGTTTGAAAACGTAAGAAATAAATGCAAGCGTTGATTTTTGAGTGCATGCGTTTAGGCAAGAGATTTATTTCCAGTTCTTCTTGTTTGAACGCTACACGAAAATTGTGATAAATGCATGCGTTGATTTCTCTTTCCAGTTTTATGTTTGAACGATATCACTCTTTTGGATTTTTTTTTTTTAGATAGCTTGCGTGATTTATACCAGTTATAATCTAAATTTAAAGCATGCGTTACTGCAAATTTGAACAGATTTGATTGAGGAAGCAAAACTTGAGCTCTTGCGTGATTTATGGTAAGCAATGAAAAAGCTTTTAACTGAAAAGGCAAAAGTAATAAATGCTTACATAAATATTTACTTGATCAATGGTTCGAAAAATTTATTTATTGCAAAACAAACGCAGTGGAAACAGAGAGATATAATGGGTATGCGAAAATTTGCAAAGATAGGCAAGATTAAATTTTGAATGCATTTAATTTAGGTGAGAGGAAAAATGGCAATTGGAAGAGTTGATATTTTTGTGGATAAGGCTGCGTGAATAAATGAATACAGTGACATGCTCAAGAAACAAATGGTAAGAGGCAAATGTCAAAATGTTAAAAGAATAAAATTTTGTGTCACGCGCAAAGGAAGGCAAATTTGATTTCCATATTCTTCTAATCAATTAATTCCCCTTTAATTGCCTTTAATTGATTTCAATTGATTACCTTATCCCTTTTAATTACCCTCCTTAATTGATTTCAATTAATTACCATATTACCAATTAATTATCCTCCTTTAATTACATACTCAAATTTGGTTACTAACTTAATTAGTTAATTAACCCTTTTTGTTAATTATCAATCCTGCGACGTCTCACATTAATCCGTCCGCTTTGTAGGCACTGGTAGCCGGACTGGTTACACGGGCAGATTTCTCCTACAAAATGGGGATTAACCTCGTGTCCTCATGCCATTAACCAAAAGAATTAACTTATTTATCTTTCATCAATTTTATTAATTTGCATTAATTATTCAATAAATTAATTCTGGTCAACTACTGAAATTTTACAATTAATTTCTCTATTAATTGTCATAAATTTCTTTTTGAAATATCTATTAATTGTCATTAACTCCATTTTAAAATATCCGTATGTGCCTTTATTCAAGTTTTGAATTGCTAACTAGGAATAAGGTAGATTTATCAAATAAATTGATTGTAAGTTTCATTGTTTTAAATTGCTTAACAATGTCCACTGCTAACATAATTAATATGTCAAAATTGAGAATATTCCACCAACATGATTTGCATGTCATAACCTACCAAATTAACATAATTAATTAACTACTTTAATATGTTACAAATTTTCTCCTTTTCATTATTTTTAGGGAATGGGTATAACAACAGATATTATGATAATATCCAAAACATTTAGTTACCACTCACTTCATTATACATTATAAAAATTTCCCTTTTTTTTTCTTCTTCTTAAATTTAGTTACAAAAATCATATTAAATTAACGAGTTTAATTCTCTAAATTAAATATTTAAACAATATTGGTAAACACAATTTATATAAATTATATTCCTAAAAACAAAAAAATTAAAAGAAATAAATAGCTAAAAACTAGGGCTGTTACAGGGTTTCTAAATACTTAATAGGACAGACCGACACAATATTTGTTTTGAATATAGGTGAATGAAATAATTTTGCCTATTATATTTTCTATATATATAAAATATTTTTTTTATAAATGATATATATTTGGTTGTAATATATTGGTTGTTAGGTAGTGAAATTTATAAATGTTGGTTGGAAATAAGATTCAAATTAAAATAAATAAAATTGGAAATTTTAGAACTTAGTTCCGGGATTTTGAAAAAATTTGCTTTCAAAGGATTTTTGGAATATAATAATATTGTTTAAAAGTGTTTTCTGATATAAATATTTTGATATAATTTGAAAGAATTGTTAAAGAAACTTTGAAAAGAAATAAGTTCTGTACTCCCTTCTCTGTCGGTGGAAAATAATTTCGGTGATCAGTGCACGCATCATCGACATTCATTTTCGAGTTTCAAAGTGGGAAGGCCATTGTAGTAGTTTTACTGCAGATTTATTTTGATAAACAAATATAAATTTCAAAATGTTTTAAATAAAATTGGATATATATTGTAAGTGTATACATCTATCTGTTATTTTAAAATGATTTGAAATTTATTCCGGTATTTAGTTCTAAATTTTCCATTAATTAATAGTTTCAACTCCCTTAGTGAAATAGAATTTAACCAATAATTGAAACCTCTAAATGAAATAATAGATTTAATGCTAAGTTATAAATGAAATATCTAGAAAGTTGAAATTGTAATCTATAAACATAATAATATGAGTATTGAACAGTACATTAATTAAAAGAAATGAGAAAACTTGTATAACTTTCAATTACATTCTTAAAATGCATATATATAACTTACCAAAGGATTTAAAAGTTGAAATGTCCAATAAGAAAATGCAATGGAAAAATTTACAAGGAAAACTTATGTAATAGAAAAGTTCAATGAATTACTTTTATAAATAGGAATTTGATGTTATAATGGTTATAAACTTAAGTTAGGATTGAAATGCTACTAATTTAATATGGACGTAAGTATTATAAATAAATGATAATAAAATTAAGTAAAGCTATTTATAAATAAATAAGTAGAAAAGATGAATGCAGCAAATATATGATTGTAGACTAAAGTTAATGCATTGAGATGCAAAGTAAATGAAATTGAGAAATAAATGAATGTAATGCAATAAAGAGAAAACTATTTGATAAGAATAAATAAAAAATGAAAATTTGCAAGAAATAAACGTAAATTAAAAAGGTAAATCATTATATAAATGAAAAGTAAATGAACCAATAAATGTATGAAATGAAATTAATAAAAATGAACTCGATCTGCTGTTTGAAGTTGTTGTTTGTTTGGTTTATGGTTGTTCGGACAAGGATACTTTAAAATTGTTTGGATGTATGAATAATCTATCTAGTTTCATCTAAGGTTGTTGAGTAAATGGTGCACTTAGTAGTTTATTTTCCATTCTGTACAATTTAAAGTTTTAAACTCGAATAACTATTTGTTTTGTTTGCTATGGATATATGGTTGGCTGATTTTATTGACTTCATATGATTGTTGCATGTTGTGATTGCAAGTGATTGGTGTTTATTATTGACTTATTGTTAGTGATTGAAAAAACTTTAAATATTTCATTTTATATAATTATTAACTCTTTTTGGATTATATAAGTGAAATACAGGTTATGGAAGCAATTGCTATTGCTTTGGGTTTCGCAATTAAGCGTTGTTTGCCCGACAAATTGGTACGTTTTCGGATTATGGTTTATAGCGTTATTATATTGTTTTTACCGTGTTGGGATATATATTATTTTGGAAGATATATGTTATATTTGATATTATATTTTCTTCCGAGCCTCTCCATACAAAGGAGACTCTGCCGAAATTTTCCGTAAATTTTGGACTTAGAAAATTTTTTGAAAAATATTTTCCAAACTTTATTAATTTGAGTATAAAAAGATTTAATGGTTATAAATTGATATATTTTATTTAAATTATTAAATGTTGTAAATTTATTTGTTTATAAAGTTAATATTTTTGAATAAGATGTATTGTTTACTCAATTCCTTCTCTCCCCTTCTTTTCCTTTTCGAGGATGAAAAGTTTTGAGTGGGGAAGAGTGTAACGACCCGTAGTTTTCGATGATTTTTAAATTTGTTAATTCAATAGTATTTTAGCAATTAAATCTGGAATAAATAAAATTTTGAAGTTTGTTAATGACTTAGCAATGAGAATGAGATGTAATGATGTTAATTCTATTCATAATATAATAATAGCTTGAATAAAAAGAATGGAAATTCAAGATTTATTTAATTTATTGGAATTTAATTTTAATAATTGGATTAATTGCAAATAATTGAAATTTAATATTTAAATATTACGTTAATGGGAAATTAAGAGGAATTTGGAGATTTTAATGTAATAAATCATGAACCAATGTTAGTGGCATCCTTATTGTGACAAAAGGTGGTCAACAACAAGGTTTAAAAATTTAATAAATGGATTTTGGAATTTTAAATGTATAAATTTATGAATTTAATGAAATTGCAATTAAACACCGAAATTAATGGATTAATCAATTTTAATTGACATCTAATTTTTTTTTAAATTACTACAATTTGTTAAGAAATCAAAATTGATAGAAGTTGTAAATTATTAAAAATAGAAATTGGAAAGTGATTAATTAATTTAGTATTAATTTATTTAATTAACTAGAGAATAGCCATTTTGGCCACTGAATCGGATTTCGATGAAACCAGTTTCATCGGATCCACAACTGTGAATTATTGTAGGATTTCACGTTTCGTAGCGATCGGGTTTGTCGTTTGATTATACGAACTCGAAATGCCTTGAAATCAATTTGAAATAATTTGACTTTAGCATAACTTCTCCATACGATAGAATTTGGACCCTGAAACATGTTCCATTGATTTTAAAATATTTAAAAACGTCTGTTTCGATATATGGATTGATCCAATTTCGTTCCGAAGTTAGAACAGGCTTTTCAGGACATTTATCGTTCAACTTTCGATCCAAATCAATCCAGTCCATTTTAATTTCATCCTTGCCTATATATACCTCATTATAAACCCTAGCCTATTTCTTATTCCTCATTTCTATACATACAATTCTATTTACTTCTCCTCTTTCAATGGCATTCAGAACCCTAAATTTCAATTGCAATTTCAAATAAAATTCAAAGCCAAATACTCAAACTCCACAAACTATATCAAATTTTATATGGATTCGAAGATCTTGACAAGCGCATTTCAGATCTGCAATTCGTTTTTGGTTTCGAATCATTGTTTGTCCTGAAATCGCAAATCCATTTTGGCCGTTTGTATTGGATTTTGGATGATCTAACGGTGGATCTGCGACGGCAGGGCGATCGGCTGGTGGCGTTGAGAAGGTCGTGTTGTGCAGGCCCTAGATCTGATATTTGTTCGTCTGGGTGGGTTCATGATTCGTCGCGGTTGACCGGTAAAGGCGGTGGCAACATCGTGCTTGGATGGCCACCGATCGAGGCGGCGTTCGAGGCGTAGTGGCGGCCCGAAGCGAGGAGCTCGATGGTGATGCCTGATCATCGGCCAGGTTATCGTTACGCGCGGCGTTGGTGGTCAAAGAATCGTGTAGGTGTCGGCTTCAGGATATCGCGTGCGTACGAGAATTGATGGTAGGGCAAGTGTTCCAGCGATGACGTGGCTGATGGTACTTCCTTCTTTTTCTTTTTTTATTTATTTTGAATTTGATTTTCAAATCGTTCTATAACATATAACTTTCATATACGAGGTCCGTTTCATGTGCAGTTTTCTCCGCTAGGTTTGTATTGGAATTCTGGACATTTTGGCGCTTGTTTGGACGAATTTTGAGACTGTTCAAATTTTTGGTTTAAATTGGATTTAAATTCAATTTAAATTCAAAAGGTGAGTATTTTAACCCACCCACAACTTCTAAATTTTCTTATTTGTGTTAAATTAATTTTTGATGTGATTAAAAATTTATTTATGACTGTTTGGCATATTTTTAATCATTATGTCAGTTAAATTGAATTTACTGGATTAAATTGTTATTTAATTCATTATTGCATATAACTGCCAGTTAAATTATTATTTAATTTATTATTGCATATAAACTGTCAGTTAAATTGTTATTTAATTTATTATTAAATATAAACTGCCAGTAAATACCTACTGTTTATTATCTTTTTATATTGATGTTATTGATTTAATTGGATGGTGATTGTGATAAATGGTTGATTATTGATATTGGATGAATGGATGTTGTATTTTATATTGTTATAAACTGCAAGTTGTACGAATTTTTATTTTATTCGGGATTGCAGTTTGAAATGATATATAACCATATTTATATTTTAAATTACGGATTGAAATGATAAATATCCGTATCACTTGACCATAGGATAGAAAATTATATACAGACACCATGGTCTATATATATAAAAATATTTTGAAATTGATTTCTATGGTTTTATAAAGAAATATATGGTTTTATATCAATATTGATTTAGATACTATATAAATGCTATTTTATTATTGATTTTTAGCTATGTATAAACTTGTTTTGAAATATAAAATAAGTTGAATAATAAAGTTAGATTGTTTTATATAATGTGGTTAAGTATCTGTTTAAATTATATTGCATATAGAGTCTATAATCACTTAAAGAAAAAAAATTATTAGGTTGGAAGATAAATATGAAATTGATTTGAATTAAATTATTTAAGAATTATACTTCAATAAATTGATTTGAAATTTAAATAAAATCAAGATTTAAAAGGGTATGATTTTTTTTAACTTGATTTTGGTTTAGAGTGATTTAAATAAATATCAAGTTGATTTAAATGAATATATCAAGTTAAATAAATTGAAGGAATATCCAGTTACTTGAAGTTGAAAGGTTTTTTTAAAATGATATTGGATTTATTGTGTAAACATTTCAATCTAAATAATAGTAACTGAATTTGATATTTATGGAATTATCAAAAAATTAGTTTTGAAATGGTGGAATATTTAAGCTTTGAAATATATGGAAATTGAAATGGCTTATTTGGGGGTTCAAATCTGTATTTGGAGTTGATCTGTGAAATTGAAGAAGCTATTTTATTATATAAAGTAATTTAATATTTAAGCCATTTAAGTGGTGTAGTTATGTTTCAAAGTTATGAAATTCAAAGTTTTATGTTTTGAAAGGTTATATTTCAAGCGTTTGGTTTTGAAATATTATAACTTTGAAAGTGTTATGGTTTTAGAAAGGATATATTTGAAATAAAAATGATATCTTATTGATTTGATTTAAAAGGGGAAATGATATCATATTTATATGGTTTTGAAATGGATAGTATATTCTGGTTTGAAGTATAATTGTTTTGAAATGACCACGGTGTTATAATAACGTTTGGTTGTTAAAGAGGCTGGGATCGGAAGTTGTCATGCTCTTTGCCAACTCCGAAAACCACTTTAACAACCGTGTACATGGTGGAGATTCCAGAATGAAGTAGGATGGTGGCGGCATTTCCTTTGAGGTATATATGTGGACCCGACTCCCATGAGTTGGCATAAGGTGGCTAAAACAGAAGCGATCGACGGGCTAAGAAGGTAGCACCCTTTATGGGACACACTCCTTCGATGCCATTCTATTACTTTGTGATTGATTGGGGCCTTTTTGATTTTGGGGGTGTGGCTCGAGGTGGGCGGTAGTAGCTGCTACATGTTACCACTGGTCCGGAAGAGTAATTGGTATATCTACCCTGGCATTGCCTAGTTATGCCGTGTCACCTACCCTAGCGCACCTTGTACGAGTTTGGTTTTCTCCCGTAGCCCATGGAGTATTTAGGATAGTCTACCGATCTGAAGATGGGCTGATAGTGGATGGGCTACTGGGACTATTATTGTGTTAAGGGGGAGATTGGGTAACTCCTTAACGCTATTTAAAAGTAATTTTATTTTACTATTGACATTATTATAATAGCGAAATATTACTACATTGTAAATAGTTTAACGGATCCTTAGGAGATGTGAATCCCAAGTATCTCCTAAGTTACTGCACTCACGTTTGATACTGGATAGGAGATGTCAAATCCCATAAACATCTCTGACGCTGTTACACTCATATTTATTTCTGTTGATTTAACTCACATACGATCTTTTAGTTCTGACTCGAGTGTTTTGTCTTTTTAATTCACTCGGGTCAGTCTGAGCATTTCAGGATTCGAAGACTTTATTTCTGGAGGACGAGGACGAAGATTATATTACTATTATTTATTATATTAGTCCACTACATTCATACTGTTTCGCTGCATCATTTGTTTTTCTCTGGTATCTGTAACTCTGATATGTATTGTGTAAGTACAATCGAATATTTTGTAAAACAGCTTCATGAACTGTTTATTTGATTATTATATTTTATCGTTCCGCTGTAAGATTCTGTTTTGTTTTTTCTTTCTCTGCTTTTTCTTATTCACCCCATAACAATCCGCCCTTCTGTCTGGTTTAAGTCTGACGTGTGTGGTTTATCGTCGATTTAAAGCATACAAAAAGGCGGACATTACACTACTAGTACCTACAAATGGTCGGACTAATATCAGACGTCACGAGCGGGTTATGGGATCATAAATTGAGTTTTTGATGTAGTAGGCGAAAAACTTTGGAGGGGGCCACTTCTGGTTTGATGTAACAGCCCGCAAATCCGTACCCCTTGAGTCAACACTATTCTACAACAATCAACTCAAGTTGTACAGAAATACGAACCATTTGGGTTAAAGAAGATGAGGTAGAAGAAGAAGATAGAAAACAACAATAGAATCTAACCATCGTAGCGGAATAAAATATAATAGATAATACATAATCTTTACTCAAGAATCAAATATATCTGTTTACATATATTACATCATCAGAGTACATCAATCACAGCTCAACATCAATAACATACGAATGGATACACAACAACTCAACACAGCGGAATATGTATATATATACAAGTACGGGAGTACGTATCGCCATCCTGTTCGACTCCTGAGCTCCACAGCATCATATCCTGTATCCTATAATACTCGGTCTGACCCGAGCATTACAGTTAAATAACACCCGAGTCAGTCTGGAATACCAATGTGAGAAAATCACACCCAATTGAATATTAAAGTTTCAAAAATCCTTTGAAAACAAAAGCATCTCGTAAGACCACGCCACAAATAAACATGTCGGGTTTTTACCTTACGATAGCTAAAACAATTTTTAAAGAAATCCTCTGATATTATATTAGGGTCTATATACAAATACTTATAAAATAGCCGAAATTTTTACATTCATTAAATTCCAGCTACTAGCCACAGAGTGGGTAATACAAACAAAACTCGTATAAGGCTCGTAGGGAGAATGGATTTCCAACTAATGACAAGGCACTGGGGTACCACCTGTCACAGTACGGGGCCTAGATTACCATACCGAGGAGTACTCCCGCTCCCCTGCAACACAAGGCCGGGACTATCCCTTACTGGATAATACCGAGTGAGATCACCCCGCGGTTGGGATCAGCAACCGCCAACTAAGCCGAAATAAAAAGGGACATCTAGACTGGAATGATTGCTTGGGTGCTACCCAACTAGCCTTGCTGCATAATCCCTGATTTTCAGTTATTCCCATTTGATGAGGCTTGAGGCTAAGCGTTAACTTTTTAGAACATATCTCTTAGAATGCCCATCGTCCACCTGACGATGTTTTAGCCAGCATTCATCCATACAAGTCCGTCCTGGGTTCGAACGGAACTGAAGCACTATTCCTACTACATCCATTTTGGAAATATCCTCAGCATTAGTAGTGACTAGCCCTTGCACTTCACTGCTCCATCTTCGAATCCAAAAATCATTTTCCACGAAACGTACAAACCGGATCGAAGTGGTTTTCGAGAAATAAATCTCGATCCCCGTCTCTTCGAAACGATCAACGCATTGGCCAATATTGATAGTCGGTGATTTAACTATCAATTCATGTTTACAACATCCATCACACAATAAATAAGTTTTCAAATTATTTATTTATCTCAAAATATCTTTACAAGATATATTTTCACTTTCCAAACTCCTTTGAAAAACAGTTTTCGAAACTATCTGCCTTTCTCACAATAAATTCCAAGTATTTTCTATTTCCACTAGAATCACCAAGCACAATACTTAAGATTTTAAAATAAATTTAAAAATACTTTATTGTAAAATATATTTAACACTTAATTTAGGAAAATTTATGTAATACTTAATTTATAATAATACTTTAAACAAAAGACCAAATCATTCTTTAGATAATTATTATGATAATAGATTAAACAAAAATACTTACTTGGAATTTACCTTTAAAATAATTAAGTTAAAACTACTTCAATAATCGATTAAAAATATATACTACATGAATATTTGAAAATAAAGTTACTTTATAAATATATAAACTAGATTCTCACCTTTAAAACAGAATTACTAAGTCACTCTTTATAAATTATTACTACGGTAATAGATTTAAATAAATATTTACTTTAGAATTTAAACAATTAGAAACAATAAATTTCCAAGAACATACTTTATAAAACAACATTAAAATCTTTATTTTATTTTAAAAACTTACTTTGAAAACGTACTTGGCTATCCAGAGAAATATACTTCTCTTCACATCCTTTAAAAATAAATCCCTATTTATTTTTAAACAATTTTTCTCATACCATAAATAAATTCCCACCTTGAATTTATTCTTCCAAATATCCAATTTCAAACTCTTAAACCAATTTCCAGATTGATTTCCAATTTACTTCTTTTATTCCAAAATCTTTTAATTTCAGATTTCATTCCTTATGATTTAAAATACTTTTAACTGAAAATTCAAGTTTTTGGTTCCTTAAATTGCTTCTAAATCCTTTTAAATAAATTTAAACTTTGAAATTTAAAATAATTCTTTATTCTTTTAATTGATACCACTTAGGTTTACTATTTATTAATTCTGCTTATTCAAATCCTTTATCCTCCATACTCGACATTATTTATTAGTACTTTAATTTCATTTCCATTCCTTTCCAATTCATTCTTAATTTGTTTAAAATCACTATTATTATTTCACTTACAAATTCTCTTCATTTTATTTCCAAAATTCAATTCTATATATCTTGATAACTTAGTGCACCGGAATGTATTCGGGTAAATCATAACAGCCAATATTCCAATGTAATTCATCATAGGATATAAAATAATTACACAGAGAATATTAAATAATTTAAATTAAATGTTGAGGGGTCCAGTTGGATCCCTCCAACCTGTTTTCCCTGCATCCACAGATATTAGCATCACATAATATGCCAATTCAAATTCTACTATACTATATCACATCAATCAATTCAACCAGACAATCAATTATTTAAATTTAATCACTTAATTTAAAATTTAAACTGAGTGAGATTAACTCACCTTCGACTTTTAATTTGCAATCCAAGTCCATCTCGATCATTATCTCCCAATTTTAACCTTGAATAAACATTGGATGATTTTTATTAACATTCAAATAAATCGACCATAAAATTTTCGTATATGAATTTAATTATCCAATGCTTTTATCCCAGATTAGTAATTTAATTTTAAGATGATTTCCTTTTTATAAATATTTTTAGTACCTAAAAGAATTTAATAAGTTAATATCTTCATCATATATTATTAACAATAAACTAGTTAGTGAAGACATGTGTATATATGTATATAAAATTTTAAGTTAGACCAGACATGTTTACCTTTACGGTGTTATATATTTTCTTTACTGTATTTGTAAACATTAATCACTTAATTAAATTAAAACAACTCGGTACCTTAAACGCGAACAGGAGTTCACCAACGCCGAGCTTCTGTTCGTATTCCAAAACGTGCTTGGCCGAGCTCACTGCACTGCAAAACCCTAGCCTCGCGCCATCATCACCACGTCGCCGTTGAAGAAGTCACACACGAGGTGCTCAGGTCTTCTCAAACTCGTGATGCCTCCACGCAAATCGAAGTGCCGCCCCCATCGAACCCTCATCGCACGCGAAACCCTAACTACTAACATCCGCGATCATGATTCAACCTCGAGTTCGAGCATCCAATTCGCCGTGATTTGAAGAGGAGGAGAGGGACTCGCATTCGAAAAGGAAGAAAGGGGTTTCGAATAGAAGGGGGGTGTCTTCCATTTTCGCTTCCCCCTCTTTTTTTTCTTTTTTTTAATGTTCGGCTGTTGATGGAAAGAGAAGGTAGGAGGTAATTGAGATGGAAGAAGCGTACAAAGGAAGCCTATAGTTTTGTTTGTTTGTATTCATTTACTGGAACGAGATTTTCTTCTGGAGATTTGATTTGTAAACAAAGAGGTGACAATACGTGATTTAATAAAGGAAATTATCGGCTTGCTTCAGAAGACAGAGGAGAATAGGTCGGCAAAAGAAACGATATTATATTTAAATTAAAATGATAAATTATTATCTATGTGTTTTTATCTCGTACGTACACACGATGACTCCGAACGCTACGACATTTGAAATCCGATAATAATAAAATATCACGGATCCAATGGAACCGGTTTCGTCGAATTCCGAGACTGCGCCTCGGAAGGCTATTTTTAAATTCAATTTAAACTATATAAATTTCAAAACTGAACAAACAACTTCCACATTCAATTTTAACACTTTTACTATCTTCACTATCATCAATATAAGTTTTATAAGCCTTCAAATTATTTTTAATCGGCTTAAAATTCTAGATTCGATAATTTTCCCAACTTCAAATTATTTAATCCAATAATTAAATCCTCAAATAAATTGTGATTTTTGAATTCAAGTTAAAATTACTCTATTGAATATTTAAAATCGATTAAATATTCCGATTTTAAATGCTTGAACATGCCGGGTCGTCACATTCCTTCCCCCTTAAAAGAATTTCGTTCCCGAAATTACTAGTTAGGAAAAATGGTCCAATACCCGTTTACTTTTTCCAAAACCAATCAGTTCTTAACAATTCAACATCTTACCCCCTATCTTTTTAATAGAAGGCCCATTACAATTCTTACTAACTTTCCAAGCTTTCTCATAGTTCCTAAATAACTCTACCTATCCAACTATTCAGATTATAATTCAAAACCAAATTTAAAATTTTCAAAATTTCTTAAAAGTTTTCTAACTCTCTAAATTTTCAAATTTTTTTGCCAGCGTCTCCTTTGCGCGGCTAGCTCGGTACAACTACAAAATGGCTCTACGGCCTCCCAAGTTCAAAAAGAAAACAAAAAGCCAAGTGGCTCAATCCAAAAACCCAATCAAATTTCACAGAAATTTAAACACATACCTTATTGTCGAGCATTTCAAATTTATCATTCGAAATCAAAGTCAATTCTCTTTTCTCTTTATAATACCTGCATATCTTACTTTGCAATAATATCTAATCACAACATTCCCAAAACATTTTATCAATTTCCTTACAAATGTCAATATTTATTCAAATATTAACTTAGAATGTATTTGCAATATACAATTTCCAATTAAGTATTTTTTTTTAAGTTTAGTATAAGCATTTTATATGTTTCTTTATATTTATTATCACTTTACCATTCTAGTTTATATCTATTTCTATTCAAATTAATTCTTTCATTTCCACACGAATTCAATTTATTGTCAACTCTAAACTTTAAATTTTATTTTTCATTTATACTGATTCATGTCATGATTTTAATTAGCACCATTTACTAACTCATTTAAAATTTCCAGTTTGAAATCGTTTTGTCGTTAACAAAATTTTCCAAATTTTCAAAAAAATTTCTAACACCCAAAATTTCTGAAATTTTTTGGCAGTCTCCTTTGTACGAAGGAGCTTTTGCAATTTGACAAAAGAGATAAATATGTATACATCGACCCACACGGTTGGAAAAACCAAAAACAGTTCATATTTCCTATTTTAATTGCGTAGGCGTACCTTATTTAGCATTTTAAGCAAGCGGCTTATTTTATTTTAGCATTCGCGCGACCAAACTTCCGCTATACGGTCTTCTAGTACCTGTACTTACTCAATTTAAACATATAAGTAACATATCTATGAAATCTATAACATTTTACTCATCCAATCAACTACAAAAATTAATAACATAAGTAATGCACTATAAATGCTTCCACAAGCAATTTGTATAGTTTCCAACCTAATTCAATTTGCTTCTTAACCAATTCATATACTATTTGCATTCAACTTTAAGTGAATTACAACTCATTTACTTGTCTTCAATCCTTTTTCAAGTCCAAATAAACCCATTTCAATTTAACTGATTCCAAAAATCAATATTTGTTACCCATCCACTTATAGTAACAGCAAAGCCATATTTTATAAACAATGTACACAAAGCCGTTTATAAACAACTAGTAAGGCCTCAAAATCAATTCGATTGCTTCACTCGATTTTCCAATTATTCTATCCATTTCCAGAATGATTTTCAACTCATTCTCTTATATTCAATCTATTTTTAATCCAAACTATTTTGTATTCATTTCAATTGATTCAAAAATCAAGTTTTATTTATTTCTATTAATCCATAGAACTTTATTAAATCTTGTTTACGACAACAACAATTATTTCTATGCAAATTCGACAATATCATTCAAACAAACAATTTCTTTAGTTTTATAACTATTTTAAAATTGATTCCAACTCAATTTATATTAAATTTCATTCCATTCTAATTTATTTTTAAACCATATCTTTGCATTGATTTAATTTTCACATTGATTTTATTCAAAACCATTTTTATTAAGCTCAACAATCCTTAATGCTTAAAATTTTACAATCATTTCCTAAATTTTATATAAGTCATGCTTTATTGAATCTTAGACTTAAGTTAATTTACTTCAAATTATTCAAATCCCTTTTTTTATACTTAAGCTCATTTCATTTTGCAAATAAATTTCTGTTTTCAATTAAACTTGATTCTATTTTAATCCAATCCCATTTCAATTTAACTTTTGTAGATTCAGCTCATTCAATTTATTACAAGGCCATTTTCCAATTTATCTTCACTTATTTGGATTTTATTTGCAATTCATACCATTACTATTTTAATCCAACTTCATTTTTATTCAATGCATTTCCAATCATATCTAATTTGGTAACATTTCAAGTTAAATTTTAATTTATAACTAAAGTCCTGATCCCACCATTCTCCTTTAATTTAGCATCCAATTTATTAACTTACAATTCAATTTCATTCTCAATTCATTTAATTAATTGCAAGGCCACTTTCAATTATATTTTCTTCATCGACAATTTAAGTCAAATTTAATTATAACTTGAGTTTTATTTTCAAACCTCATCATAAACTCACAATTCAATTTCATTAACTAATTTATTAACAAATTTGTTCTTCCCTTATTTATAATCCAAAACTTGAATTTTAACTCCAAATATCACTCCATTTAATTTTCTTAGTTCAATTTAGTTTATAATTCAAGTTTTGATTTTATTTCTATTCTCCAATTCATCAATACTATTTATTTTGGATTTTCTATCCCATTTTTCAATTTATAAGTCATAACTTATTATTTTACACATTTCCATTCATTCTAGGTTTGAATATATTCTTCTTTTATTTTTAACTCAAGCCTTATGCTTATTTACAACCCAAACATATTTTATTTTATGGATTTTTAATTCTTTTACACGTTATTCTTATTTATTTATTTCAATCCAATCCTTAACCAATTTATTTCTTATCCAACTTATTTCCATTTATTCAGGTAAAAATCTGCCATTCGATAACTCAATTGAATTTTTATTCGAATTCAATTTCATTTAACTCAGTTTTATTTAACTCAATTCGATTTCAACTTGAGTCGAATACAACTGGATATTATTTTCAGCCTATCCAATTAATGTCAATCCAGTCAAATTTTTTATTTCCCATCCAAGTTAATTTCATTTTTAATTTTTCCTTTAAATTTTAAATTCCAACATTCAAAGCTTATATTCCCTTCTTGATCTAAAAATCATCTCAATTTATAAGCTTACAACCCATCTTATCAGGATTTTTAAACTCCTGGCTTTGGGTTCAAATTTATTTTGAAATCTTCAAACTTATCAAATCACATTTCTCAAAAGTCAAACCAATCATGGTTTTATCCCAACAAATTCCCTTTGAAATTTTCAAACATAACTAGCTTTTCTGAACAAATCAATTTTTGGCAGCAATCTGTCACTCAGAAATTCGAAAATGAATACTGATGATGCGGCCGTCATCATCAGAATTATTTTCCCATAATCCAAGTGATTTCAATGCTATATCACTTTCAAAATCCATTTAAAACAAATTTCCTTTCAGAAATACCTCCATCAAAATAATGTTATCATTTATCTTCAAAGCACTCCCAAACTCCAGGATTTAAATTTCTAAATCCTGCTTAAATCAATTTTAACTATAATTCATTTGTACACTTTATGCTTATACAAATTCTCATTTGATTGTATTTCAATTCATAAATTACGTTTATACTTCATATTTACAAATTTCATTTTATAATGAATTATTCCCTTAAACTTTGGTTATTTGTCAATTTCTAGTTAAATTTTCACTTAACAATGATAATACTTTAATATTATCATTTCTAACATCCAAGCAACCATATATTAGCTAAAATAGTTTACAAAAACTATTCTTTATATCGAAAATATATTTTTGGGTAAAATTATTTCATTTACCCAGATTTAAAACAATACCACGTCGATTGTTCTATTCAAGTGTTTAGAAGCCCCTTCAATACAGTTGCGCAGACTGTGTCGACGAAGGTTCATATGCCACTCAATAAACCAACCAACACAATATTAAAACAATTTATATTCACTAACAAATACACGCTCATATCTATTAATACGCTCAAACTCATTTTAAAGTACTATAGACTCTATTTTAAATGAGTAATTCCTACCAGAGCCAAGGTTATCTCCAACCTAAGCTCTGATACCAACTGTAACAGCCTGCAAATCCGTACCCCTTGAGTCAACACTATTCTACAACAATCAACTCAAGTTGCATAGAAATACGAACCATTTGGGTTAAAGAAGAAGAGGTAGAAGAGGAAAATAGAAAACAACAACAGAATCTAACCATCGCAGCGGAATAAAATATAATAGATAATAAATGTTCTTTACTAAAAATCAAATATTTCTGTTTTTATATTACATTATCAGAGTACATCAATCACAGCTCAACATCAATATCATACAAATGGATACACAACAACTCAACACAGTAGAAATATATATATACAAGTACAAGAGTACGTATCGTCATCCAGCTCGTCTCCTGAGCTCTACAGCATCTTGTCCTGTATTCTATAATACTCGGTCTGACCCGAGCATTACAGTTAAATAACACCCGAGTTAGTCTGGAATACGAACGTGAGAAAATCACACCTAATTGATTAGTAAAGTTTCAAAAATCATTTGAAAACAAAAGCATCTCGTAAGACCACGCCACAAATAAACATGTCGGGTTTTTACCTTACGATAGCTAAAACATTTTTATAGAAATCCTCTAATATTATAATAGGGTCTATATACAAATACTTATAAAATAGCCGAAATTATTACATCTATTAAATTCTAGCTACTAGCCACAGAGTGGGTAATGCAAACAAAACTCGTACAAGGCTCGTAGGGAGAATGGATTTCCATCTAATGACTAGGCACTGGGGTACCACCTGACACAGTACGGGGCCTAGATCACCGTACCGAGGAGTACGCCTGCTCCCCTGCAATACAAGGCCGGGACTACCCCTTACTGGATAATCCCGAGTGAGATCACCCCGCGGTTGGGATCAGCAACCGTCCACTAAGCCGAAATAAAAAGGGACATCTAGACTGGAATAAACCAATCCTGATTTTAAATAAATATTTTGTTCTTTTAAATAATAACACTGAATTTTCCCTTAGAATGCCCATCGTCCCCCTGATGATGTTTCGCAAGCATTCATCCATACAAGTCCGTCCCGGGTTCGAACGGAACCGAAGGCACTATTCCTACTACATCCGTTTTGGAAATATCCTCAGGATTAGTAGCGATTAGCCCTTGCACTTCACTGCCCCATCTTCGAATCCAAACTCGTTTTCATGAAACGTACAAACAGGATCGAAGTGGTTTTCGAGAAATAAATCTCGATCCCGGTCTCTTCGAAACGATCAACGCATTTTTCCAATATTGATAGTCGGTAATTTAACTATCAATTAATATTCACAAACATCCATCCTACCTCCACGCACCGAGTCTTGTCAACTTCCAAATCGCGAGCATCCAGTTTAGTCGCAAACCCCAATCGCGACATCGCCTCTTCCCTCTTATATCGGTCGACGATGGGAAGAGCATCGAGTAGGGGCTAGGGCATAGTTCGACAGGCAGTGGGGTGGTGACTCCTCAGGTGATCGAGGCTAGGGCAGGGAAGCTGCGTTAATTCTTGGTGACTGCGTCGCATCCAAGTGATGTTGGGTTTTAGGGTTCTTCGATAGCTGTAAGTTTCCTATGTTTTGATTAAATCTCACAAGTAAATATATATATATATATATATATATATATTACAGGATGTAGGTATATATGTGTATCATAACTGTAGTTTTAAAATACAGTAGCTTATGTATCACCGGTGAGAAAAATATTTGAATACCAGCGTGAGAAAATCACACCCAATTGATTAGTAAATTTTCAAAAATCCTTTGAAAACAAAAGCATCTCGTAAGACCACGCCACAAATAAACATGTCGGGTTTTTACCTTACGATAGCTAAAACATTTTTATAGAAATCCTCTGATATTATAATAGGGTCTATATACAAATACTTATAAAATAGCCAAAATTGTTACATCTATTAAATTCCAGCTACTAGCCACAGAGTGGGTAATGCAAACAAAACTCGTACAAGGCTCGTAGGGAGAATGGATTTCCAACTAATGACTAGGCACTGGGGTACCACCTGTCACAGTACGGGGCCTAGATCACCGTACCGAGGAGTACACCCGCTACCCTGCAACACAAGGCTGGGACTACCCCTTACTGGATAATCCCGAGTGAGATCACCCCGCGGTTGGGATCAGCAACCGCCTACTAAGCCGAAATAAAAAGGGACATCTAGACTGGATTGACCTCACCCTGCTTGGGTGCTACCCACCTAGCCTTTCTGCATAACCCCTAATTTTCAGTCATTCCCATTTGATGAGGCTTGAGGCTAAGCATTACCTTTTTAGAATATATCTCTTATAATGCCCATCATCCACCTGACGATGTTTTGCAAGCATTCATCCATACAAGTCCGTCCCGGGTTCGAACGGAACCGAAGGCACTATTCCTACTACATCCATTTTGGAAATATCCTCAGGATTAGTAGCGACTAGCCCTTGCACTTCACTGCTCCATCTTCGAATCCAAAATCGTTTTTCACGAAACGTACAAACCGAATCGAAGTGATTTTCGAGAAATAAATCTCGATCCCGGTCTCTTCGAAACGATCAACGTATTTGTCCAATATTGATAGTCGGTGATTTAACTATCAATTTTTATTCGCAGACATCCATCAAACAATAAATAATTTTCCAAATTATTTATTTATCTCAAAAATATCTTCACAAGATATATTTTCACCTTTCAAATTCCTTTGAAAACAGTTTTCAAAACTATCTGCCTTTCTCAGAATAAATTCCAAGTATTTCTATTCTCACTGGAATCCCAAGCACAAATCTAGATTTTTAAAATAATTTATAAACACTTTACTTTTAAAAATATGCTTTAAAACGTTCAAGTTAAAATTACTTTAATAATTTGTTAAAAATACATATTATATGAATATTTGAAAATAAGGTTACTTAATAAAATATAAAAATAAATTTCTACTTCAAAAAAACAAATTACTAAGTTACTTCTTAATAATTACTGCTTAAATAAATTAAAGAGAATACTTACTTTAGACTTTAAATATTAGAGATAATAGATTTTACAAAACTTTCTTTTTAAAACAACCTTAAAACATTTAATTTATATTTTAAAAATTTACTTTTAAAAATATGTACTTGGTTATCCAGAGAAAAATTCTAACTTCAATCACTTAAATCAATTTCTCCAAATTGATTTCCAATTTATTTTACTTGAAATAAATTTCTTTACTTATCAGTTCATTTCCAAATTCAGTAGTTATGGACGTTATTATTATTATTTTTCTTCTTTACTCTTCCAAAAATCCAAATCTTAAATTCTAAATAAATGTTTGTTCTTTTTTAATTAATAATACTACATTTTAAAATTCATCAATTTCCTTTCTATTCTCTAGTTTTATTTATTAAAATTTTTAATAAGTTGTGACTTATAAAATTTGAAAAGTGTGATAGAAAACCCAAAATAAATATTTTTGATGAATTGAAAATAAAATAAAAATCAAAACTTGGATTATAAAATAAATTTGAACCTAAGAAAAATTAAATGAAGAGATTTTGGGGTTAAAATCAAGTTCTGGATTATAAGTTGGAGAAAGACTATTTAGATAATAAATTAGATAATGAAATATGTAATAAGAACCCAATGTAGTTAAATAAAAGCTGAACCGTGAGATAATAATAAAGATTGGAAATAAAACTCAAGTTATAAAATTAAATTCGATTCAAATTGTTGATGAAGTAAATGAGATTGAATTGTGAGTTCATAAAAGTGAATGGTAATTTGAAATGGCTAGTGGATTCAGAACTTGAGTTATAAATTAAAATTTGACTTGGAGTGTTAACAGATTATATATAATTGGAAATGTGTCAAATAAAAGGGAAATGTAACAAACAGGAATTTTCGACTTTCGAAAATCCGACATCGATACTCACTTTATCGACTGCCGAGAAATCGAAGGCCGAAAACCGGATAGTTATGGGTTTTTAAAAAGAATTTAAGAAAAGAAAAGAGAAGAAGAGAGAAGATAGAAAATAGAGAGAAAAGAAAATAGAAAAGAGAACAGAAAATTTAGAAGAGAGGGAGGAAAGATAATAGAAAACTTTTAAAATAGAAGAAAATAGGATGGAATAGAAAACAACAGAACAACAACAGAATCTCACAATTCGCAGCGGAACAACATATAATAATAAATGAATAATCTTTAAACAAAGAACTATATCAGTTATTACATTACATCACATTACATTACATCACATCATCAGAGTGTACAACAACAACAACAAACAGTGCAGCGGAAAAAGAAATACTATATAAACTAGTAATACGCCATGCCATCCAGCTTGCCTCCAGCAACTCCAGAATATCCAGAATATCCTGATAAACCTAACTCTTAACTGCCCGTGTGGAAATTGGTGGGCACCCAGAGTTTAGGAAGGAAAACAATAAACTCCGAGTCAGTCATGTGACTGGTGTGAGAACTCAAAACAGTTTATTTATCTTTAAAATCAAATAGAGGAATATTTTTAAACTCAATTCGCAATGCTTTTAAAAATGAGACTACCATAAGGCCTCCCGCACACACACACATGCAAACGCAGAATCGGAGGAGATTTCTCCTTATGATAGTCAAAGATGCTTGATACGCATTTAAAATAACATTTGGTATTATTATTAGTGCATAGTGTAGGAAAAATTCATTTCGAAAGTAGAATATAAATCTTAGCCAGCATAGGTACCATTATATTATGCCTACTAATAGCTACCATATTAGATGGCAGGTTCTACAACTAAAACCGTACAAGTTTCGTATTGGGAATTGGATTTCCAACAAATGGTCAGGCCAAGGAACTTCCCATTGCCACATGAGAATGCCTCTGGATGGACATCCCCGAGAACCAAACCGGATCTCTACCAACACAAGGCCGGGTTACTCCTAACTGAGTAACAACTGACCGAATATGCCATCCCCCGGTCCTTTGGGACCTTTATCACCGAGCGCTCGTAATCAATTCACACAATCATAAAGTGTTTTCAACATGAGTAAGTATCTGGGCTCCATACCATGATACCACCCTTTTCCAGAAGGAAATGGACACATCCTAAAGGGTGCTACCCCTCATAACCTTGCTGCTTCTTTCCTGTTTTGACCATTCACGGGGTGTGAGGCTCGACGAAGTCACGTCCACAAAAACATACTTTATACAAAAAGCCATGCTTTGGGTCAACAAATGATCAACGCAATGATCACAAGGATAGACGATCAAATAAACGATCCTATCACAAATAATCAACACAATGATCATTTCAGCATCACTCAGCATGTCACATTACCAAACTGGGAATATATCGCTGATAACTTCAACTATATAACCTTTGAGCTCGTACGTCTCAAAGAAGGGTGTTAAGCAAAGAATAAATTCTCCGCCACCAACAGAAATATATTTGAAAGAAATCGGCTTTATATCTCAAATTGTAATGTCAGGCATACAATCCATACAAGTCTGTTCCGGGATCGAACAGAACCGAAGGCACTTACAAAGAAGTCCTTGCAATCCGGATATTCACAATCCTGATCGGATTCACCATCACATATGGAGAACTCAATACCGTAGCTACTCGGTGCAGAGTCAATCGATAGTTCATCCTATCACTCTCGCAAATACCGGTCTTCAACACCGATCTTCAAATGCGATTCACAACGATGTATCACATATTCGGAGTAGGTTATACGACCCCATGGTCCTTTCCCGGTTAACCCGAATAGTGAGCGCTTATTCAAAAATAAGTGTAGCATTCACATTCAAACAAATCACATCAATCACCCATTCAAAGGGAAATATTGATAGTCGGTTATTGAACTATCAATGGATATGCACACATCACCAGATTCCAAATAATTTTCCAAATTATTTATTTTCCAAAAATATCTTCACTAGATATTAAATTTCAATACCTCAAAAATAAATCAACATTTATTTTTAAACAAATTCTTCTTTTCATTTATAAATTCCATAATGAATTTATATTTCAAAATATTCATGAATATACGATTTCAATTATCCATTTTCAATTTATCTTCAAAAAGATAAATTCTAATTATTCACTTCATATTGGAAACAATTCCATACTTATTAAAAATAAGTAATTCACAAATCTTTTTATTTTCAACACTTAGAAAATATTCAATATACTTAAATCGAATTAAGTATATATTTCATTCTTTAAGGAAATCATTTACTTAAACATACTTATTTGGGCCAAAAACGAATGTTGCGTAAAACATCGTTACAACGTCCCAAAATCACTAGTATAGGGATTCGAAATTAAAATAGATATATAAATCCCAATACTATACAAAACATTTCCTTTCGGAAATCATTTACTATAACAACAGTGTTATAGTCCATCATCTCCTTTTATTTCTCGAAACGTCTATTTCAACAATAAATGTTGAAATCTATGGTTTCGAATCTCAATGCATTTTAAAACATCGTTAGATCGTTTTAATTCTGTTTAAAACACCAAATCTAAAAACAATTTCTTTAACGTGTTATTCACTATTCAAAAACGTGAATATACTATGTTAACAAATTTCATCCTTTTTATACTTTTTAACTTAAAGGATTATTCACAGTCTAAAACGTGAATATAACTCCATTTATAAGTTATAACAATTAACTTATCAAAATAAGTCGTTTGCGAATTCATAAAACAACGTTTATAAATTCCATTTCTATTTATTTATAAAAACTTCTTTTTTTATAAATTCCTTTATTAACATATTTCAGTTTATAACTCAATTATAAACTAAATGTTTATATTATAAGTTAAATACTTATAAAACGATTATTTTATAAAATCGTTCTTTAAACTTCATAATTATAAATCTTATAACTTATAAGATTCATTTATTTAACCAAATCTATTCTTCAAATAATTTCACCAAATTTATAAATTTTACTATTTATAAATTTCATTTATAACTTCACAGTTTATAATTCTATAAATTTCATTCATTTATGAAATTCATTTTCACTACATTCAAACACTTATAAAAACTCGTTTTATAATGTCTATATTTCAATTTATAAATATCCATTTATAAATCTCTTAATATAAATCAGTTTATATTATTATTCTAAAACGTCTTTAAATTCCTTTATAATTTCATCATTTCGATTTATAAAATAATCAAATTTTATAAATCCTATATTTAAACTTTTATCATATATTCAAAAATCCAATCTAAATTATTTTATAAAATCATTAGTTCATATTTCTCAAAAATCGACTTTTAATCGTATTTCTAAAAATCAGCTTTTTAACTATATTTCACAAAAACCATAATTTTTATAACTTTAAAAATTATAACGTTTATTTATTTATAATGGATCAATTCCAAAAATATAGTATATTTTCAAAATCACTTTTAAAATCATTTTAAAATCCCAAAATCTGGGTCCAATGATGCTACACACCAAATAGTCAATCACGACTAACAACGATATCATATATCGATATGATAATCCATCAAATATCAAAATATCTGAAATAAAATAAATACTGTTGAGGAATCCAGTTGGATCCCTCCAATCTGTTTCCTGCATCCAAAAACATTAGCACAATACCAATTTCGCTCCAGTACGAAATTATCGCGGTATATGTTCTTAATAAATATTATCCGCTTACTAACGGCGTAATAGGGTCTCATCCGCTAAACAAAAAATGCGGGAAATCAACAACTGCAATATATACATATGCCAATATATATATATTGATATTATATATAATACCAATTTCACTGTTTATGAAATATTCGCGGTATATGTTTTTAATAAATAACATCCGCTTACTAACGGCGCATAATGTCTATTTTAACAATCAATAATTTACAGTCATCATTCAAACATGCATTCAAATATTTTAAATCTAACTATTTAAAATAAAATCGAAACTGATTCGATTGAGTGAGAAGTTCTCACCTTGATTTTGATTTCCGTTTTAGCTTTTATTTCGAATAAAATTAAACGCGCGTTTAATTTTACCCAAAATTCTCACTAACTCCAAACGACTCCAAACCAACTCCATCGCGTAGTGCTCGTCGATACGATTCCAACGCAACTGGTTTCGCGCAGTTTCGACCTCGTATGTAAAAGATATGAATTTTTACAAGATTGTACATGATTTTATAACTTAATTACACAACATAAATTACAATTTTAAACCCAAAGCAAATCATCACCGTGAGATCCAGATCCAACGCACCACACACTTCATCTTCCTCCACGCGCAAGCTACAGATAAAAGAACGCAACATGAACCCATTCTTGATCAACTAGGGTTTAATTTATCGCCTCAATCACTCAACTATATTCCATCACAACCCCACCATCTTGAAGCCCTCGACCTCCACTACATACGGCCCCAAGGAGATGCAACTCGGCTACCATATGCACGTGGAAAGTCGTGCGCAAGTTAGGGCCGACGGCCTCCTTTTTCTTCCACCATCCGACGTCGTTTCAGATCTCAACCGTATAGATCTCTAGCTCTTGATACGCTCTACAAGTTTGTAGTTGATCACTTCTCCTAATTGTTTGTAGATTGGGAGAGATTGAGGGTTAAATTTGGGCAATTTCTGGCCTTAGGTTTGTAAAGAGGCGGCTAGGGTTTTGTAAATTAGGTTTTATTTTTATTTTTTTAATTTTATGAAGAGAGAGGTGTATTTATAGGAAAAGCAAGCGTAAACACTATTCATCCCGGGAATTCCGAACTCCGATTTAGACGCCGTAACCAGCGTACCTAGGGTTTATCCCGCGTTCCGGACACAATGGAACAGGTTTCGGAAGCTAATTCGAAAGTATGTGCGAGTTATGGCTGAAAACGCACAATTTGAATTAAACCGATTTAAACCGACTTCTAGGCGTTTTAATTTGTACCGGACAAACGGTAAATCCAATTGACTTGAAATTTGAAACCTTACAATAATATCACATTACGGATCCGATGAAACTGGTTTCGTCGAAATCCGAGACTTTTTGAAAAATGGCTATTTTGACTCGCCAAATTTAAATTAAAAATAATTCGATGCGTTTCGAGCTGCCACGATCAAACGATAGCTCCGATTGATACAAAAATTGAAATCCGGTAATAACTAACTATTACGGATCCAATGGAACTGGTTTCGTTCAATTCTGAGACTGTTCAAAAATTGGCTATTTTACAGTCGATTATTTAATATTAAAATATTCAATTTTCACAAATTAACTTTTAATTCGATTTTAAAAGTTCTAAAATATCGTTCTAACTTCAATATGATTAAATAAAATTTTACAAATCATTTTCAATCATATTTAACCTCATTTTCAATTATTTCTATAATTTAACGTATTAAATTATCGATTTAATTATCCAATTAAATCCAATAATTCAAATAAAAATTTATTCGACTTATAAATTCAATTATTAATATTTAAAATAAATTAAATATTCAAATTTTAATTAAATAAAATTCTGGGTCGTTACAATCTTTCCCCCTTAAAAGAATTTCGTCCTCGAAATTAACTAGTAAGAAAAGTTATAGAATTTATTTACTTTCTCAAAACAATTTAAACTTCTTATAAAACTTTACTAAGTTTTCAAAATCATACTTAGTTATCTTTTCAAAAACAATTACTATTGTTTAACTTTCAATTTCTAAAATCAAAGTTAAAGTTTTCAAAATTTTCCAATTTTTCTCAAAATTTTCCTAACGCCTTAAATTTCCGGAAAAATTCGCCATAGTCTCCTTTGCGCGGCTCGATCCGAAAAAAAAATGACAGTATATATATCACAAATATACATCTCATCAAGTAATGAGGCATCCCGCAGGGAAAAAATGTAAAAGTACGATATTTAATCCGAGATATGTACCTTATATTTTATTAGCGAGCATATACGGCTAATATAGCGCTAAAGCGAGCTCCAAATGCGAAGCAAACGCGATCCGCACCTACTAAACTCAACAAACAACATGAGAATCATGTATATAAAGCATAGTATCGATATACAACATATAGCAACATAACAACTATATATGTCACATAGCAAATGCAACTAAACAACAAATGCAAACATCAACCAACTATAATCCATAACCAATAAATATTCATTTATATTCTCATTAATATTTAATGAAATGGTTTTCAATTTAAATCACATTTGATTCATTAATGTTGGAATTTACTAACATTCATTCTCATTAATTTCAATTAGTTAACATTCACTAATTAAATCCAATTCACATTCAATTCTATTCAAATTTATTTATTCCAATTTGAATTCAATTACATAGCTTCCAATTTCATTAACACTTAATGAATTATATACAATCAATCAACAATCATATAACAATCAATGTATATTAATTTCAACCAAATTCCTTTGCTTATATTCATTCATTTTTTTATTCAACTTCTAATAACATTAGATTTTAATGAATCAACACTTATGTTCATTATTTTATATCAACTTAAATTTACATTTAATTGATTAACATTCAATCCATTAATTCAATTCAATTACAAAGTTGAGTTCTATTACATAACTCAAGTTCATATTTATTACTAACTTCATTAATTTACTTTGATACCAATATTAACTTCATTAACATTACTAAAGTTATATTTCCTTTAAACATCACTTAGTTTTACATAACTTAAATTCATATAGTTTCACTTCTTATATATATATGTTTATTTCACAATTGTAAATCACTTTAATTATAATTCAATTCTTATAATTCTTTTACTTATACAATTATTCTTTAATTTAGATTATTCAAACAACCTAACAATCAACTTACATACAATTTAATAATTTTGAAAAATTATTTCTTTATATATAAAATATAATCAAGGCAAAATTATTGCATTTACCCAATTTAAAACAATACTGTGTCGAATTGTTCTATTCAAGTGTTTAGAAACCCCTTCGGCATAGTTTGACATACCGTGCTGACGAAGGTTCATATGCCACTCAATAAACCAATCATCACAATATAAAACAATTTCATATTCACTAACAAATACGCTCTCATAGCTATTATTACACTCAAACTCATTCTAGAGTACTACTGACTCTATCTCTAATGAGTAATACCCTACAGAACCATGGTTGTCGCTTAACCATCAGCTCTGATACCAAATGTAACAAACAGGAATTTTCGACTTTCGAAAATCCGACATCGATACTCACTTTATCGACTGCCGAGAAATCGAAGGCCGAAAACCGGATAGTTATGGGTTTTTAAAAAGAATTTAAGAAAAGAAAAGAGAAGAAGAGAGAAGATAGAAAATAGAGAGAAAAGAAAATAGAAAAGAGAACAGAAAATTTAGAAGAGAGGGAGGAAAGATAATAGAAAACTTTTAATAGAAGAAAATAGGACGGAATAGAAAACAACAGAACAACAACAGAATCTCACAATTCGCAGCGGAACAACATATAATAATAAATGAATAATCTTTAAACAAAGAACTATATCAGTTATTACATTACATCACATTACATTACATCACATCATCAGAGTGTACAACAACAACAACAAACAGTGCAGCGGAAAAAGAAATACTATATAAACTAGTAATACGCCATGCCATCCAGCTTGCCTCCAGCAACTCCAGAATATCCAGAATATCCTGATAAACCTAACTCTTAACTGCCCGTGTGGAAATTGGTGGGCACCCAGAGTTTAGGAAGGAAAACAATAAACTCCGAGTCAGTCATGTGACTGGTGTGAGAACTCAAAACAGTTTATTTATCTTTAAAATCAAATAGAGGAATATTTTTAAACTCAATTCGCAATGCTTTTAAAAATGAGACTACCATAAGGCCTCCCGCACACACACACATGCAAACGCAGAATCGGAGGAGATTTCTCCTTATGATAGTCAAAGATGCTTGATACGCATTTAAAATAACATTTGATATTATTATTAGTGCATAGTGTAGGAAAAATTCATTTCGAAAGTAGAATATAAATCTTAGCCAGCATAGGTACCATTATATTATGCCTACTAATAGCTACCATATTAGATGGCAGGTTCTACAACTAAAACCGTACAAGTTTCGTATTGGGAATTGGATTTCCAACAAATGGTCAGGCCAAGGAACTTCCCATTGCCACATGAGAATGCCTCTGGATGGACATCCCCGAGAACCAAACCGGATCTCTACCAACACAAGGCCGGGTTACTCCTAACTGAGTAACAACTGACCGAATATGCCATCCCCCGGTCCTTTGGGACCTTTATCACCGAGCGCTCGTAATCAATTCACACAATCATAAAGTGTTTTCAACATGAGTAAGTATCTGGGCTCCATACCATGATACCACCCTTTTCCAGAAGGAAATGGACACATCCTAAAGGGTGCTACCCCTCATAACCTTGCTGCTTCTTTCCTGTTTTGACCATTCACGGGGTGTGAGGCTCGACGAAGTCACGTCCACAAAAACATACTTTATACAAAAAGCCATGCTTTGGGTCAACAAATGATCAACGCAATGATCACAAGGATAGACGATCAAATAAACGATCCTATCACAAATAATCAACACAATGATCATTTCAGCATCACTCAGCATGTCACATTACCAAACTGGGAATATATCGCTGATAACTTCAACTATATAACCTTTGAGCTCGTACGTCTCAAAGAAGGGTGTTAAGCAAAGAATAAATTCTCCGCCACCAACAGAAATATATTTGAAAGAAATCGGATTTATATCTCAAATTGTAATGTCAGGCATACAATCCATACAAGTCTGTTCCGGGATCGAACAGAACCGAAGGCACTTACAAAGAAGTCCTTGCAATCCGGATATTCACAATCCTGATCGGATTCACCATCACATATGGAGAACTCAATACCGTAGCTACTCGGTGCAGAGTCAATCGATAGTTCATCCTATCACTCTCGCAAATACCGGTCTTCAACACCGATCTTCAAATGCGATTCACAACGACGTATCACATATTCGGAGTGGGTTATACGACCCCATGGTCCTTTCCCGGTTAAACCGAATAGTGAGCGCTTATTCAAAAATAAGTGTAGCATTCACATTCAAACAAATCACATCAATCACCCATTCAAAGGGAAATATTGATAGTCGGTTATTGAACTATCAATGGATATGCACACATCACCAGATTCCAAATAATTTTCCAAATTATTTATTTTCCAAAAATATCTTCACTAGATATTAAATTTCAATACCTCAAAAATAAATCAACATTTATTTTTAAACAAATTCTTCTTTTCATTTATAAATTCCATAATGAATTTATATTTCAAAATATTCATGAATATACGATTTCAATTATCCATTTTCAATTTATCTTCAAAAAGATAAATTCTAATTATTCACTTCATATTGGAAACAATTCCATACTTATTAAAAATAAGTAATTCACAAATCTTTTTATTTTCAACACTTAGAAAATATTCAATATACTTAAATCGAATTAAGTATATATTTCATTCTTTAAGGAAATCATTTACTTAAACATACTTATTTGGGCCAAAAACGAATGTTGCGTAAAACATCGTTACAACGTCCCAAAATCACTAGTATAGGGATTCGAAATTAAAATAGATATATAAATCCCAATACTATACAAAACATTTCCTTTCGGAAATCATTTACTATAACAACAGTGTTATAGTCCATCATCTCCTTTTATTTCTCGAAACGTCTATTTCAACAATAAATGTTGAAATCTATGGTTTCGAATCTCAATGCATTTTAAAACATCGTTAGATCGTTTTAATTCTGTTTAAAACACCAAATCTAAAAACAATTTCTTTAACGTGTTATTCACTATTCAAAAACGTGAATATACTATGTTAACAAATTTCATCCTTTTTATACTTTTTAACTTAAAGGATTATTCACAGTCTAAAACGTGAATATAACTCCATTTATAAGTTATAACAATTAACTTATCAAAATAAGTCGTTTGCGAATTCATAAAACAACGTTTATAAATTCCATTTCTATTTATTTATAAAAACTTCTTTTTTTATAAATTCCTTTATTAACATATTTCAGTTTATAACTCAATTATAAACTAAATGTTTATATTATAAGTTAAATACTTATAAAACGATTATTTTATAAAATCGTTCTTTAAACTTCATAATTATAAATCTTATAACTTATAAGATTCATTTATTTAACCAAATCTATTCTTCAAATAATTTCACCAAATTTATAAATTTTACTATTTATAAATTTCATTTATAACTTCACAGTTTATAATTCTATAAATTTCATTCATTTATGAAATTCATTTTCACTACATTCAAACACTTATAAAAACTCGTTTTATAATGTCTATATTTCAATTTATAAATATCCATTTATAAATCTCTTAATATAAATCAGTTTATATTATTATTCTAAAACGTCTTTAAATTCCTTTATAATTTCATCATTTCGATTTATAAAATAATCAAATTTTATAAATCCTATATTTAAACTTTTATCATATATTCAAAAATCCAATCTAAATTATTTTATAAAATCATTAGTTCATATTTCTCAAAAATCGACTTTTAATCGTATTTCTAAAAATCAGCTTTTTAACTATATTTCACAAAAACCATAATTTTTATAACTTTAAAAATTATAACGTTTATTTATTTATAATGGATCAATTCCAAAAATATAGTATATTTTCAAAATCACTTTTAAAATCATTTTAAAATCCCAAAATCTGGGTCCAATGATGCTACACACCAAATAGTCAATCACGACTAACAACGATATCATATATCGATATGATAATCCATCAAATATCAAAATATCTGAAATAAAATAAATACTGTTGAGGAATCCAGTTGGATCCCTCCAATCTGTTTCCTGCATCCAAAAACATTAGCACAATACCAATTTCGCTCCAGTACGAAATTATCGCGGTATATGTTCTTAATAAATATTATCCGCTTACTAACGGCGTAATAGGGTCTCATCCGCTAAACAAAAAATACGGGAAATCAACAACTGCAATATATACATATGCCAATATATATATATTGATATTATATATAATACCAATTTCACTGTTTATGAAATATTCGCGGTATATGTTTTTAATAAATAACATCCGCTTACTAACGGCGCATAATGTCTATTTTAACAATCAATAATTTACAGTCATCATTCAAACATGCATTCAAATATTTTAAATCTAACTATTTAAAATAAAATCGAAACTGATTCGATTGAGTGAGAAGTTCTCACCTTGATTTTGATTTCCGTTTTAGCTTTTATTTCGAATAAAATTAAACGCGCGTTTAATTTTACCCAAAATTCTCACTAACTCCAAACGACTCCAAACCAACTCCATCGCGTAGTGCTCGTCGATACGATTCCAACGCAACTGGTTTCGCGCAGTTTCGACCTCGTATGTAAAAGATATGAATTTTTACAAGATTGTACATGATTTTATAACTTAATTACACAACATAAATTACAATTTTAAACCCAAAGCAAATCATCACCGTGAGATCCAGATCCAACGCACCACACACTTCATCTTCCTCCACGCGCAAGCTACAGATAAAAGAACGCAACATGAACCCATTCTTGATCAACTAGGGTTTAATTTATCGCCTCAATCACTCAACTATATTCCATCACAACCCCACCATCTTGAAGCCCTCGACCTCCACTACATACGGCCCCAAGGAGATGCAACTCGGCTACCATATGCACGTGGAAAGTCGTGCGCAAGTTAGGGCCGACGGCCTCCTTTTTCTTCCACCATCCGACGTCGTTTCAGATCTCAACCGTATAGATCTCTAGCTCTTGATACGCTCTACAAGTTTGTAGTTGATCACTTCTCCTAATTGTTTGTAGATTGGGAGAGATTGAGGGTTAAATTTGGGCAATTTCTGGCCTTAGGTTTGTAAAGAGGCAGCTAGGGTTTTGTAAATTAGGTTTTTTTTTTTTTTTAATTTTATGAAGAGAGAGGTGTATTTATAGGAAAAGCAAGCGTAAACACTATTCATCCCGGGAATTCCGAACTCCGATTTAGACGCCGTAACCAGCGTACCTAGGGTTTATCCCGCGTTCCGGACACAATGGAACAGGTTTCGGAAGCTAATTCGAAAGTATGTGCGAGTTATGGCTGAAAACGCACAATTTGAATTAAACCGATTTAAACCGACTTCTAGGCGTTTTAATTTGTACCGGACAAACGGTAAATCCAATTGACTTGAAATTTGAAACCTTACAATAATATCACATTACGGATCCGATGAAACTGGTTTCGTCGAAATCCGAGACTTTTTGAAAAATGGCTATTTTGACTCGCCAAATTTAAATTAAAAATAATTCGATGCGTTTCGAGCTGCCACGATCAAACGATAGCTCCGATTGATACAAAAATTGAAATCCGGTAATAACTAACTATTACGGATCCAATGGAACTGGTTTCGTTCAATTCTGAGACTGTTCAAAAATTGGCTATTTTACAGTCGATTATTTAATATTAAAATATTCAATTTTCACAAATTAACTTTTAATTCGATTTTAAAAGTTCTAAAATATCGTTCTAACTTCAATATGATTAAATAAAATTTTACAAATCATTTTCAATCATATTTAACCTCATTTTCAATTATTTCTATAATTTAACGTATTAAATTATCGATTTAATTATCCAATTAAATCCAATAATTCAAATAAAAATTTATTCGACTTATAAATTCAATTATTAATATTTAAAATAAATTAAATATTCAAATTTTAATTAAATAAAATTCTGGGTCGTTACAGGAAATTTAAGTGGCAATTTCAGTGGAGATAGAAAATATTTGGGAGGTTTTTTCTGAAAGGAGAGATGGTTTGAAACTATTTTCAAAGGAATTTGAAAAGTGAAAATGATTTTTGAAACTTTACTAGTCAATTGGGTGTGATTTTCTCATGCTGGTATTCCAGACTGACTCGGGTGTTATTTAACTGTAATGCTCGGGTCAGACCGAGTATTATAGAATACAAGACATGATGCTGTAGAGCTCAAGAGACGAGCTGGATGACGATACGTACTCTCGTACTTGTATATATATATATTTCTGCTGTGTTGAGTTGTTGTGTATCCATTTGTACGATATTGATGTTGAGCTATGATTGATGTACTCTGATGATGTAATATAAAAACAGAAATATTTGATTTTGAGTAAAGATCATTTATTATCTATTATATTTTATTCCGCTGCGATGGTTAGATTCTGTTGTTGTTTTCTATTTTCCTCTTCTACCTCTTCTTCTTTAACCCAAATGGTTCGTATTTCTGTGCAACTTGAGTTGATTGTTGTAGAATAGTGTTGACTCAAGGGGTACGGATTTACGGGCTGTTACAGTTGGTATCAGAGCTTAGGTTGGAGATAACCTTGGCTTTGGTGGGAATTACTCGTTTAAAATAGAGTCTATAGTACTCTAAAATGAGTTTGAGCGTATTAATAGATATGAGCGCGTATTTGTTAGTGAATATAAATTATTTTAATATTGTGTTGATTGGTTTATTGAGTGGCATATGAACCTTCGTCGACACAGTCTGCGCAACTGTATTGAAGGGGTTTCTAAACACTTGAATAGAACAATCGACACGATATTGTTTTAAATGTGGGTAAATTAAATAATTTTACCCAAAAACATATTTTGATATAAAGAATAGCTTTTGAAAACTATTTAGCTAATATATGGTTGCTTGGATGTTAGAAATGATAATATTAAAATATTATCATTGTTAAGTGAAAATTTTAACTAGAAATTGTAAATATAATCAAAGATTGAGAAGATAAATCCAATTATGAAATGAAATTTATAAATATGAATTATAAATGTAATTTATGAATTGAATTATAATCAAATGGGAAACTATGCAAATGAATTATAGTTAAATTTGATTTAAGCAGGATTTGGAAATTTAAAATTCCGAAGATTTTGGAAGTGTTTGTTGAAGTATTTTGAAGATAAATGATAGTATTATTGTTTTGGAGGTATTTCTGAAAAGAAATTGTTTAAATGAATTTTGAAGGTGAAATAGCATTGAAATCACTTGGATTATTGGAAAATAATTTTGATGATGACGGCCGCATAATCAGTATTCATTTTCGAATTTCTAAGTGACGGATTGCTGCCAAAAATTTATTTGCTCAGAAGAGCTAGTTGTTTTTGAAAATTTCAAAGGAAATTTGTTGGGAATAAAACCAGGATCAGTTTAATTTTTGAGAAATATGATTTGAAATGTCGGAGATTTCAAAACAATTTGAAACCAAAGTCGGGTGTTTAAAAATCCTGATAAGATAAGTTGTAAGCTTATAAATGGAACTGATTTTTAAATCAGGAAGAAATTTAAGCTTTGGATAATGGAATGTAAATCTAAAGTGAAAGGTTAAAATGAAATTAACTTGGATGGGAAATAAAAATTTGACCGGATTGAAATTAATTGAATAGGTTGAAAGTAATGTCCAGTTGTACTCGAATTAAGTTAAAAATCAGATTGAGTTAAATAAATCTGAGTTAAAATAAAATTGAATTGGAATTGAATTCTTACCTGGATAACTAGAAAATAAGTTGGATAGGAAATAAATTGGATAAGAATTAGATTGAAATAAATAAACCAGAATAACTTATAAAATACTTAAAATGCATGAATAAAATATGCTTGGGTTATAAAGAAGCATAAGGCTTGAGTTAAAATAAAAGAAGAATATATTCAAGCTTATGATGAATGGAATTGTATAAAACAATAAGTTGTGACTTATTAAATTGAAAATGGAATACAATGCCCAAAATCAATATTTTGATGAATTGAAAAATGAAAAGAGAATCCAAACTTGAATTATAAAATAAATTTGAACTCAAGAAATTAAATGAAGAGATTTTGAGATTAAAAATCAAGTGTTGAATTTTGTCCAGGGGAAGAATTAATTAGATAATAAATTAGTAAATGTAATTGAATGTTGAGTTTATGATGAAGTTTGGAAATAAACTCAAGTTATAAATTGAATTTGACTTAAATTGTTGATGAAGTGAAAGTAATTGAGAATGAAGTTGAATTGTGAGTTCATAAAATTGGGTGGTAAATTGAAAATGGATAGTGGATCCAGAGCTTGATATATAGATTGTACTTTAACTTGAAGTGTTACCAAATTAAATAGATTGGGAATGTATCGAATAAAAATGTGATTGGAGTAAAATAGTAATAGTTGAATTGTAAATAAAATCCACCTAAGTGGAAATAAATTAGAGATGGCCTTGTAATCAATTAAAATGAGCTTAAGTATAAAATTTGATTTAAGCTAATGGATGGAGGATAGTTGAAATTGAAGTTAACTTAAAATTAAGTTTAATGATATTGGATTGAATTTAAAATTAAGTAAAAATAAATTGGAATCAAAATAGAATTTGGTGGGCCATAAATAATATTTAAAGAAATGAAAATTCCTAATGGATTGTGTGGATAAACTAATTATGTTGAATAAATACGTGGATAGAATAAATAAGAATCAAAATGAAGTGTGGTTTAAATAAGTTGAGAAATGGTTATGGAATGCAATAGCTTGGATTGTCTTCGAGCTGAATACAATAGTTTGGAATAAACAAATTTGGAATGAAATGTAAATAAATGGATTGTAAATGAAATTTAAATGGAATGTGTCGAGCTAAATAAATGATTGTGAATGGATTAAAATAAAAGGGAAATTTAAGTGGCAATTAAGATGAACCTAGGTTGTAAATGGTTTTGAATGAACTAGTTGGTTAATAAAATGAGATGCAAAGTGAATGGTATTCAAATTTAAAATACAAGGAAAATGAGAATATATGGATTGTGAATAAATTGAAAATGGAATAGAATTAAGTATAAATTGAGTTGAAATACATTTAAATTGGTTATAAACATAAATACCTATTTATTCACGTAGATCTCGTCAAATTGCATGGAATAAATTGTCATTTGATGTAAATGGAAGTAATTCAAATTCTATGTGTTGATAAGGGTAAAATAAATTGATTTTGAAAGCAATTGAATTAAATATGAGTTCAGTTTGCTTAAGAATAAATTAAATGTAAGCGATTGAGTTTTAGACCATTCAAAATGATGAAGTGGTATACGAATGGACTGAAAACCATTCAAATTGAATGAAAATGGTTTATAAATTAATTGAAATAGTTGAATTAGTATGAAGTTGTAAAAAAAAAATTGCTTACGGAAAATGTTGGATGTGCATTTCTTTAGAATCCATATGTTTTAACCATTGCAACTAAGTGAATATATGTTTAAATTGCATACATTTGGCACTTCCATGTTTAAATTGAGTAAGTACAGGTACCTGGAAGCCGTGTGGCTGGATTTGGTTGTGCTATTTGCTAAATAATAAGCCGCTTGCTTAAAATGCTAAATAAGGTACGCTTACGCAAGAAAAATAGGAAATATGAACTATTTTTGGTTTTTCCGACCGTGTGGGTCGATGTATATATATTTATCTCTTTTGTCAAATTGCAAAAGCTCCTTCGTACAAAGGAGAATCACCAAAAAATTTCAGAAATTTTGGGAGTTAGAAAATTTTTGAAGAATTTTTGTGAATAACAAAACGAAGTTAAATTGGCACCTAAATTAATTAGTAAATGAAACTAACTAAAATAATGACATGAATTAGTTATAAATGGAAAATAAAATTCAATATTTAAAGTTAAAGATTAATTGAATTCGTATGAAAATGAAAGAATTAATTTGTATAAAAATAGATATAAACTAAAATGGAAGATGAAATAAATATAAGAAGCGTATAAAATGCTTATACTAAATTTAAGATGGAATGGTGAATTCTTAAATGAAAATTGATACTACTAATATAATTTATGTCAATATTGGAATGAATAGATGTTGACATTTTGTGAGAAAGCCGATAAAATGTTTTGGAATATTGCGTTTGAATATTAGTGTTAAGCAGGATATGTAGGTAATATAAAGGAAAGTGAATTGGTTTTGACTTCATAAGGATAAAAATTGAGTTGCCCGACCAAAAAGGTATGTGTTTAAATTTCTGTTAAATTTGATTGGGATTTTGGATTGAGCCACTTGGCCTTTTGTTTTCTTTTTGGATTTGGGAGGCCGTAGAGCCATTTTGTAGTTGTACCGAGTCAGCCGCGCAAAGGAGACGCTGGCGAAATTTTTTGGGAATTTAGGGAGTTCGAAAATTTTTTAAGAAAAATTTCGATAATTCAAAATTTAGTGTTGAATTATAATTTGAATGATTGTATAAGTAAAGTTATTAGGGAATTAAGGGAAAAGTTTGGGAAGTTAGTAAGAATTATAATGGTCCTTCTATTAAAAAGGTAGTTGGTAAGATGTTGAATTGTTAAGAACTGAGTGGTTTTGGGAAAAGTAAACGGGTATTGGTCCATTCTTCCTAACTTATAATTTCGGGGACGAAATTCTTTTAAGGGGGGAGGAATGTGACGACCCGGAATTCTTGAGTATTTGAAATGAGGATATTTAATTAATTTTAAATATTCAAGAGTTAATTATCAACTTTAATTTCAAATGCCAGTATTTATTTGATAATTAATTATTGAATTTAATTATCAGAATTGGGTAAATTATTGAATCTGGAATTTTAAGCCTGTTAAAGATAATTTGAAGGCTTGTAAAATTTATATTGATAATACTGATGATAATAAAAGTAATAGAATCAAATTTAAAGATGATTGTTCAGTTTTAAAAATAGATCGTTTAAATTGAAATTAAAAATAGCCGTCCGAGGCACAGTCTCGGATTTCGACGAAACCAGTTCCATTAGATCCGTAATATTGTATTATTATCGGATTTCAAATTTGGTAGTGTTTGGAGTTGTCGTGTGATCATACGATTGGTGAACGCGTTGAAAATTTAATTGATAATAGCCGATTCAGAATTTAAAAATAATACTTCAACTAGTCAAATACATCTCATATCAGAACTTTTGGAGTTCATTTCGACTCACTGTACCAGTCTCAGCCGACATGCAATATTTCCTTTCCATCGTTCAATCAGTTCAAAGTCTTGTTTTAAGTAATAATAAAATAAAAGTAGAAGCTTCTAACCGAAGATACTTCCTCTTTTAAAACAAAGTTATCACTTTCCCTTTATAATTCGAAGCAACAGACGAGCCTCTGCTTTCATTCCAATTTAGGGTTCTTCCAGCATTAATTCGAGATCGAAAGAAAAATATAATAATATAAACCAAATCCCGTTCCTCTTTCCATCTTCCTTCCAAACCCGATCCCCTTCCCTCCTTCTCTCAGCATTCACGTAATCATGTTATTAAAGAAAAAAAATATAGAAGCCCTAACTAAATGGAAATCGATTGGGGGGTTTCACTCGAGTTGATCGGTCTTGGGGTGCTCGCGCGAGGCCGTGAGATCATCATCGAGGCGGCGTTGCGAGTGTGACTGGATTTGGGGATGGGTGGTGTGCGAATCGAGTTTGGAGAAAACGCGATTATCTGACAAGCTGCAGGGCAAGCTAGGAAGGTGGTACTCTCCATGATGGTGGCCTCTGTGATGTCGTCTATATGCCTGTAGATCGTCGTAGGGATGTGAGTTGGCGATGTGCCTGTGTGGAGCGTGGCATTGGGGTTTGCGCACGGGGTTGAACGATCGAGTTTGGTTGAAGGCTGCATCGTGGAGTTCGCCTAAGGTAGTGATTTCTTTTATTTTGGTGGATATTTATATATATATATTCGAGAATTATTTTACAGAGGGGCAAGGTACCGTTCCTGTTAATTCAAAAAAATAAAAATAAATAAATAAATAAGTAAAGAAAAGAAAAAAAATATAGCTCAGTGTTGATTTTAGCAGTAGAGCTAAGTTTGTTTAAACAGAAAATGGTATATGCACTTAGGATTCAGGAAATAGAAATTTTAAAATGGTAAGATAGATGATTTCTATAGACATATATGTATATAGAATTTTGAAATCTATACAAACTATTTCCACAAGAGTATGTGTTTACAAAAAACAAATAAATACACATTCACATATTTTCATATATATTAATTTATTTTAAATACTGAATTTAGGGATAAATTTTTCCAGATCAACCTAGTTAAATCATTTTGTCACTAAGTAATTTATTTAAGAAAAAATGAAATTTAATTTATTAAATGGAAATATAATTATTCGAATGGTTCGGATATTAATAAAATCATCTAATGTGTGACAAGGTTTAAAAGTCATGGAAATGAGCCAGTTTGGATTGGAGTGCAAACAAAATCAAAGGTGAGTTAATCTCACTGAGTTAAATTTAAATTTAAAAAATTAAATTTAAATAATTGTTTGAATGGCTGAATTGATTGATGTGATATAGTATGATATTATGAAATTGATGTATTATATTGTGCTAATGTCTGTGGATGCAGGAAAAACAGGTTGGAGGGATCCAACTGGACCCCTCAACTTTTATTTAAATTATTTAATATTATCTGTTCTGGTTATTTGATATTCTATGGTGAATTATGGGAAAGTATTGAATGCTATGTCTTGGTCGATATAATTGGGTATAATGAATTACCAAAAATATAAATTTGATTTTTGAAATGAAAATAAAAGAAGTGAAATTACAATTAAAATAATTATAGAATAAATTTAAGAATGACTTGGAAAGAAATAAAGTGACTTTAAAATTTTAATAAATAAAACTAGAGAATAGAAAGGAAATTAATGAATTTTAAAATGTAGTATTATTAATTAAAAAAGAACAAACATTTATTTAGAATTTAAGATTTGGATTTTTGAAAGAGTAAAGAAGAAAAATAATAATAATAAAGTCCATAACTACTGAATTTGGAAATGAACTGATAAGTAAAGAAATTTATTTCAAGTAAAATAAATTGGAAATCAATTTGGAGAAATTGATTTAAGTGATTGAAGTTAGAATTTTTCTCTGGATAACCAAGTCCATGTTTTTAAAAGTAAAATTTTAAAATATAAATTAAATGTTTTAAGGTTGTTTTAAAAAGCAAGTTTTGTAAAATCTATTATTTCTAATATTTAAAGTCTAAAGTAAGTATTCTCTTTAATTTATTTAAGCAGTAATTATTAAGAAGTAACTTAGTAATTTGTTTTTTTGAAGTAGAAATCTATTTTTATATTTTATTAAGTAACCTTATTTTCAACTATTCATATAGTATGTATTTTTAACAAATTATTAAAGTAATTTTAACTTGAACGTTTTAAAGCATATTTTTAAAAGTAAAGTGTTTTTAAATTATTTTAAAAATCTAGATTTGTGCTTGGGATTCCAGTGAAAATAGAAATACTTGGAATTTATTCTGAGAAAGGCAGATAGTTTTGAAAACTGTTTTCAAAGGAATTTGAAAGGTGAAAATATATCTTGTGAAGATATTTTTGAGATAAATAAATAATTTGGGAAATTATTTTTTGTTTGATGGATGTTTGCGAATAAAAATTGATAGTTAAATCACCGACTATCAATATTGGACAAATACGTTGATCGTTTCGAAGAGACCGGGATCGAGATTTATTTCTCGAAAACCACTTCGATCCGGTTTGTACGTTTCTTGAAGAACGATTTTGGATTCGAAGATGGAGCAGTGAAGTGCAAGGGCTAGTCGCTACTAATCCTGAGGATATTTGCAAAATGGATGTAGTAGGAATAGTGCCTTCGGTTCCGTTCGAACCCGGGACGGACTTGTATGGATGAATGCTTGCGAAACATCGTCAGGTGGACGATGGGCATTCTAAGAGATATATTCTAAAAAGTTAACGCTTAGCCTCAAGCCTCATCAAATGGGAATGACTGGAAATCAGGGGTTATGCAGCAAGGCTAGGTGGGTAGCATCCAAGCAGGGTGAGGTCATTCCAGTCTAGTTGTCCCTTTTTATTTCGGCTTAGTAGGCGGTTGCTGATCCCAAGCGCGGGGTGATCTCACTCGGGATTATCCAGTAAGGGGTAGTCCCGGCCTTGTGTTACAGGGGAGCGGGCGTACTCCTCGGTACGGTGATCTAGGCCCCGTACTGTGACAGGTGTTACCTTAGTGCCTAGTCATTAGTTGGAAATCCATTCTCCCTACGAGCCTTGTACGAGTTTTGTTTGTATTACCCACTCTATGGCTAGTAGCTGGAATTTAATAGATGTAACAATTTCGGCTATTTTATAAGTATTTGTATATAGACCCTATTATAATATCAGAGGATTTCTATAAAAACGTTTTAGCTATCGTAAGGTAAAAACCCAACATATTTATTTGTGGCGTGGTCTTACGAGATGCTTTTGTTTTCAAAGGATTTTTGAAACTTTACTAATCAATTGGGTGTGATTTTCTCACGCTGGTATTCAAATGTTTTTCTCACCGGTGATACATAAGCTACTGTATTTTAAAACTTCAGTTATGATACACATATATACCTACATCCTGTAATATATATATATATATATATATATATATATATATATATTTACTTGTGATATTTAATCAAAACATAGGAAACTTACAGCTATCGAAGAACCCTAAAACCCAACATCACTTGGATGCGACGCAGTCACCAAGAATTAACGCAGCTTCCCTGCCCTAGCCTCGATCACCTGAGGAGTCACCACCCTACTGCCTGCCGAACTATGCCCTAGCCCCTACTCGATGCTCTTCCCATCGTCGACCGATATAAGAGGGCAGAGGCGATGTCGCGATTGGGGTTTGCGACTAAACTGGATGCTCGCAATTTGGAAGTTGACAAGACTCGGCGCGTGGAGGTGGGATGGATGTTTGTGAATATTAATTGATAGTTAAATCACCGACTATCAATATTGGACAAATGCGTTGATCGTTTCGAAGAGACTGGGATCGAGATTTATTTCTCGAAAACCACTTCGATCCGGTTTGTACGTTTCATGAAAACGAGTTTGGATTCGAAGATGGGGCAGTAAAGTGCAAGGCCTAGTCGCTACTAATCCTGAGGATATTTTCAAAACGGATGTAGTAGGAATAGTGCCTTCGGTTCCGTTCGAACCCCGGACGGACTTGTATGGATGAATGCTTGCGAAACATCGTCAAGGGGACGATGGGCATTCTAAGTGTAAATTTTTAAATATAAATTAAATGTTTTTAAAGTTGTTTTTAAAGAAAAGAAAAGAGAATGATTAGTCAAATTAATTTTTAGTAAATTAAATAATTTAATAAATTGTATAAATTTTTATACAAGGTCAAGTACCGAGAAGAAATAAACTGACTTTAAATTTCCAATAAATAAATTGTGAGTATAGAAAGGAAAATTTAAATAAATAGAAAGTTAATGAATTTTAAAATTCAGTGTTATTATTTAAAAGAACAAAACATTTATTTAAAATCAGGATTGGTTTAAGATTTTTGAGAAATGTGATTTGTGATGTTGAAGATTTCAAAATAATTTGAAATCAAAAGTTGGGTGATTAAAAATACTGATGAGATAAGTTATAAGCTTATAAATTGAGATGATTTTTTTTAATCAGGGAAATATAAGCTTTGAATGTTGGAATTTAAATTTAAAGTGAAAAGTTAAAAATTAAATTAGCTTGGGTTGAGGAAATAAAAATTTAACTGGATTGAAATTAATTGGATAGGCTGAGCTGTATTCGAATTAAGTTGAAATCGAATTGAGTTAAATAAAACCGTGTTAAAATAAAATTGAACTGGAATGAGAATTCAATTGAGATATTGAATGAAATTAGATTCTTACCTGAAAATGGAAAATAAATTGGTTAAGGATTGAATTGAAGTAAATAAATTAGAATGACTTGTAAAAGAATTAAAATGCATGGAATAAAATATGCCTGGGTTATAAAAATAAAAAAGGAATAAGGCTTGAGTTAAAAATAAAAGATACATATATTCAAACCTAGGATGCATGGGATTGTGTAAATAATAAGTTGTGACTTATAAAATTGAAAATGGAATACAAATCCAAAATAAATATTGTTGGATGAATTGGAAAATAAAATAAAAATCCAAACTTGGATTATAAAATAAATTTGAACCTAAGAAAAATTAAATGAAGAGATTTTGAGATTAAAATCAAGTTCTGGTTTATAAGTTGGGGAAAGACTATTTAGATAATAATTTGAATCTGAGAAAAAGGAAGGTAGTTTGAAAACTGTTTTCAAAAGGATTTGAAAGTGAGAATATACCTTGTAAAGATATTTTGAGATAAATAAATAATCTGGGAAATTATTTATTGGTTGGATGGTTGTTTGTGAATATTAATTGATAGTTAAATCACCGACTATCAATATTGGACAAATGCGCTGATCGTTTCGAAGAGACCGGGATCGAGATTTATTTTCGAAAACCACTTCAATCCGGTTTGTACTTTTCGTGAAACGAGTTTGGATTCGAAGATGGAGCAGTGAAGTGCAAGGGCTAGTCGCTACTAATCCTGAGGATATTTACAAAATGGATGTAGTAGGAATAGTGCCTTTGGTTCTGTTCGAACCCGGGACAGACTTGTATGGATGAATGCTTGCGAAACATCGTCAGGTGGACGATGGCCATTCTAAGGGATATTCTAAAAAGGTAACACTTAGCCTCATCAAATGGGAATGACTGAAAATCAGGGGTTATGCAGCAAGGCTAGGTGGGGAGCACCCAAGCAGAGTGAGGTCATTCCAGTCTAGATGTCCCTTTTTATTTCGGCTTAGTGGTGCGGTTGCTGATCCCAACCGCGGGGTGATCTCACTCGGGATTATCCAGTAAGGGGTAGTCCCGGTCTTGTGTTGCAGGGGAGCGGGCGTACTCCTCGGTACGGTGATCTAGGCCTCGTACTGCGACAGGTGGTACCCCAGTGCATAGTCATTGGTTGGAAATCCATTCTCCCTACGAGCCTTGTACGAGTTTTGTTTGTATTACCCACTCTGTGGCTAGTAGCTGGAATTTAATAGATGTAACAATTTCGGCTATTTTATAAGTATTTGTATATAGACCCTATTATAATATCAGAGGATTTCTATAAAAATTGATTTAGCCATCGTAAGGTAAAAACCCGACATGTTTATTTGTGGCGTGGTCTTACGAGATGCCTTTGTTTTTCAAAGGATTTTTGAAACTTTAGTAATCAATTGTGTGTGATTTTCTCACGCTGGTATTCCAAACCGACTCAGGTTTTATTTAACTGTAATGCTCGGGTCAGATCGAGTATTATAGGATACAGGATATGATGCTGTGGAGCTCAGAAGACGAACTGGGTGACGATACGTACACTCGTACTTGTTTATATATATATCTATTCCGCTGTGTTGAGTTGTTGTGTATCCATTTGTATGTTATCGATGTTGATGTTGAGCTGTGATTGATGTACTCTGATGATGTAATATATAAACAGAGATATTTGGTTCTTGAGTAAAGATTATTTATTATCTATTATATTTTATTCCACTGCGATGGTTAGATTCTATTGTTGTTTTCTATTTTCTTCTTCTACCTCTTCTTCTTTAACCCAAATGGTTCGTATTTCTATACCACTTGAGTTGATTGTTGCAAAATAGTGTTGACTCTAGGGGTACGGATTTGCGGGTCGTTACACCTAGGCTTTTCAACCATCAACAGCGGCCACAACTGGTAGGCTTTTCAACCATCCCTGCCCCACCGTGGCATACACTGGTACCTCGGGTTTGCTTTTACGGCCAGCCTCTCGACTCGCAACCAACCCCCCTGGGGACATGCAGGGGTAAGAGTCTCCTGTTCGCCACCAAACGCGAAGCGAGAACCCCATATCATGCTGTAATATAGCAAACTCGATCCCGTTCTCTTCGAAACGATCAACGCATTGGCCAATATTGATAGTCGGTGATTTAATTATCAATTCATGTTTACAACATCCATCACACAATAAATAATTTTTCAAATTATTTATTTATCTCAAAATATCTTCACAAGATATATTTTCACTTTCCAAACTCCTTTGAAAAACAGTTTTCAAAACTATCTGCCTTTCTCAGAATAAATTCCAAGTATTTTCTATTTCCACTAGAATCACCAAGCACAAAACTTAAGATTTTAAAATAAATTTAAAAATACTTTGTTGTAAAATATATTTAACACTTAATTTAGGAAAATTTACGTAAATACCTAATTTATAATAATACTTTAAACAAAAGACCAAATCATTCTTTAGATAATTATTATGATAATAGATTAAACAAAAATACTTACTTGGAATTTACCTTTAAAATAATTAAGTTAAAACTACTTCAATAATCGATTAAAAATATATACTACATGAATATTTGAAAATAAAGTTACTTTATAAATATAAAAACTAGATTCTCACCTTTAAAATAGAATTACTAAGTCACTCTTTATAAATTATTACTACGGTAATAGATTTGAATAAATATTTACTTTAGAATTTAAACAATTAGAAATAATAAATTTCCAAGAACATACTTTATAAAACAACATTAAAATCTTTATTTTATTTTAAAAACTTACTTTGAAAACGTACTTGGCTATCCAGAGAAATATACTTCTCTTCACATCCTTTAAAAATAAATCCCTATTTATTTTTAAACAATTTTTCTCATACCATACATAAATTCCCACCTTGAATTTATTCTTCCAAATATCCAATTTCAAACTCTCAAATCAATTTCCAGATTGATTTCCAATTTACTTCTTTTATTCCAAAATCTTTTAATTTCAGATTTCATTCCTTACTTATGACTTAAAATACTTTTAACTGAAAATTCAAGTTTTTGGTTCCTCAAATTGCTTCTAAATCCTTTTAAATAAATTTAAACTTTGAAATTTAAAATAATTCTTTATTCTTTTAATTGATATCACTTAGGTTTACTATTTATTAATTTCTGCTTATTCAAATCCTTTATCCTCCATACTCGACATTATTTATTAGTACTTTAATTTCATTTCCATTCCTTTCCAATTCATTCTTAATTTGTTTAAATTCACTATTATTATTTCACTTACAAATTCTCTTCATCTTATTTCCAAAATTCAATTCTATATATCTTGATAACTTAGTGCACCGGAATTATTCGGGTAAACCATAACAACCAATATTCCAATGTAATTCATCATAGGATATCAAATAATTACACAGAGAATATTAAATAATTTAAATTAAATGTTGAGGGGTCCAGTTGGATCCCTCCAACCTGTTTTCCCTGCATCCACAGACATTAGCATCACATAATATGCCAATTCAAATTCTACTATAATATATCACATCAATCAATTCAACCATACAATCAATTATTTAAATTTAATCACTTAAATTTAAATTTAAACCGAGTGAGATTAACTCACCTTTGACTTTTAATTTGCAATCCAAGTCCATCTCGATCATTATCTCCCAATTTTAACGTTGAATAAACATTGGATAATTTTTATTAACATTCGAATAAATCGACCATAAAATTTTCGCATATGAATTTAATTATCCAATGCTTTTATCCCATACTAGTAATTTAATTTTAAGCTGATTTCCTTTTTATAAAATATTTTTAGTACCTAAAAGAATTTAATAAGTTAATTTCTTCATCATATATTATTAACAATAAACTAGTTAGTGAAGACATGTGTATATATGTATATAAAATTTTAAGTTAGACCAGACATGTTTACCTTTACGGTGTAATATATTTTCTTTACTGTATTTGTAAACATTAATCACTTAATTAAATTAAAACAACTCGATAACTTAAACGCGAACAGGAGTTCACCAACGCCGAGCTTCTGTTCGTATTCCAAAACGTGCTTGGCCGAGCTCACTGCACTGCAAAACCCTAGCCTCGCGCCATCATCACCACGTCACCGTTGAAGAAGTCACACACGAGGTGCTCAGGTCTTCTCAAACTCGCGACGTCTCCATGCAAATCGAAGTGCTGCCCCCATCGATCCCTCATCGCACGCGAAACCCAAACTACTACCATCCGCGATCATGATTCAACCTCGAGTTCGAGCATCCAATTTGCCGTGATTTGAAGAGGAGGAGAGGGACTCGCGTTCGAAAAGGAAGAAAGGGGTTTCGAATAGAAGGGGGGTGTTTTCCATTTTCGCTTTCCCCTCTTTTTTTTATGTTCTGTTGATGGAAAGAGAAGGTAGGAGGTAATTGAGATGGAAGAAGCGTACAAAGGAAGCCTATAGTTTTGTTTATTTGTATTCATTTACTGGAACGAGATTTTCTTCTGGAGATTTGATTTGTAAAGAAAGAGGTGACAATACACGATTTAATAAAGGAAATTATCGGCTTGCTTCAGAAGACAGAGGAGAATAGGTCTGCAAAAGAAACGATATTATATTTAAATTAAAATGATAAATTTTGTCTAAGCGTTTTTATCTCGTACGAAAATACGATGACTCCGAACGCTACGACATTTGAAATCCGATAATAATAAAATATCACGGATCCAATGGAACCGGTTTCGTCGAATTCCGAGACTGCGCCTCGGAAGGCTATTTTTAAATTCAATTTAAACTATATAAATTTCAAAACTGAACAAACAACTTCCACATTCAATTTTAACACTTTTACTATCTTCACTATCATCAATATAAGTTTTATAAGCCTTCAAATTATTTTTAATCGGCTTATAATTCTAGATTCGATAATTTCCCCAACTTCAAATTATTTAATCCAATAATTAAATCCTCAAATAAATTGTGATTTTTGAATTCAAGTTAAAATTACTCTATTGAATATTTAAAATCGATTAAATATTCCGATTTTAAATGCTTGAAAATGCCGGGTCGTCACATTTGAGGTATCAAGCTGTTATGGTAGGACCTGCCTCTTTTTAGAGAAGTGTTAAGTGACCTGATTGGATTTATTGCAATGTTAGCTAGTGAGAACCATGTAGGGACCTGTCTTGGGTAAGGTCTTAAATGATGGGGACCTGCCTATTTCATAGGTCTTAAACAGTCAAAGTGTAATGACCCTAATTTTAGTTAACATTATATAGAAAAATTACTTTGGTAGATTAGATAAAATAGTGTAGAAAGTTAAGGGATTGAAATTTGTAAATTAAAGAGAATCCGTGCCTTATGAATGAACTAATATAAATAATTAAAACTAAGATAAGGAGTAGGAAAATTAAAAGGGAAAAATAGTAAGAGCCTTATTCCTATACTCTAAACCCTTCCATTCTTCATTCCTCATTCATTTTAACTTTCAAAAACAAAACTAAAACCCTAAAGAACTCAGCCGACCATCATTAAGAGGATTTAAGAAGAAGAAAAAAGCTAGGGTTCAAGTAGAAAGCTTAAGGAAATCAATCTAAAGATAAATCTCAACCTTCTTAACAAAAAGCCAAAGTGAATAAATAGTTTACATCTCACTTTTGATAATGATTTCTGTAACGTCTTGGTATTTTCAACCATTCGCATCCGCACATGTCGGACTTGAATTACTCAAAATATTAGATTGTTAATTTACATTTGGCAAAACTCAGCATATACAGTAAATAAATAAATCACAGAATCACAGTTACAGAGTAATAACAATAAGCAGCGGAAACAAATGAATAGTAGTTCATGAAGCTACTGTATATATATCAGAGTTAAAACAAGATACATCAGAAGTCTCGAAGACATAGAAGACGCAATATAGTAGTCGAATAACAAACTGAATATATTAGTGAAGTCAACTGAAAAACTGAAAGCTGGATAGATAGATGGATCTTCAATCGAAGCTCCAACTCCAAAGGTGAGTTTCAAATGCTACGACACTCAGTCTGACCCGAGCGTAAGGCAAAACACAAAACACTCGAGTCAGGATTTAACATTCTTATATCAGTAAATCCAACTCAAGTGAAATATCAGCTGAAATACAAGTGACATAAAAGATGTTTGTGATAACCATACTCTAAGGATCCATGGAACAATCTACTACGAGTAATATACGCTATTAACAGCCAAACATTATTACAACACCGTGGTCATTTCAAAATATCATACTTCAAAACCAAAATATCATATTTATTTCAAAACCATATCAATACGATATAATTTCTCCCTTAAAATAAATTCATTTCATAGCACTTAAAAGTTATAACACTTTCGAAATTATAACACTTTGGAAACATAACTTTGGAAATTATAATACTTTAAAATTCATAACTCTGAAATCATAACTTCCCACTTGAACAGTTTAGATATTAATAATAGTATATATAATAAAATGGTTTATAAATAAAGTAGTTCATATTATAATATTTATAGGTTAAAAAAGTTTATATTAAAAAAATTCGTTTGTTTAAAATAGTTTCCTCAAATTTCAAAAACCAACTCAAATTCCAAAATTCCAATTTAATTCAATCTCAATTCATGAATTTCAATTCAATTCAGTTTCTAAATAAATCATTACAAATTAAATCGATTTCAAATACAGATTTGAACCACAAAATAAACCATTTCAATTTCAATATATTTCAAAGCTTTAAATATTCCGCCATTTTCAAAACTAAATTTGATAATTTCATATATATCTTAATTTAACTTCATTATTATTTAGTTTTGAAATATTCACTTAATAAATCCAATATCATTTAAATAAAACCCCAAATTTGAAATCACCAAATATTTTCTTCAGTTTATTTAAACTTGAACATTCATTTAATCACTGAAACAAAAATCAAATTATAAAAATCATATCCTTTAAAAATCCCAAATTCAATAAGTTTCAAATCGATTTAACTAAATAAAATTCTTAATTAAAAACCATTTCAAATCAATTTCAAATCTGAATTCCCAACCTTAATTTCTTAAAAATTATTATAAACTTTATATTTGAAAATATAATTTTTAATAAATACTTAAACGTATAATATATAAATTAAATCAAACTTTATTAAATTAAATCTTATTATCAAACTTATTTTGTAATAGAACTAATTTATACATATTTTAAAATAGTAAATTTATAAGTAAATTCTTAAAATTTATAATTTCAAAACTAACTTAAAATTTTCAAAACATAAAATTTTAAAATTAAGAATTTAAACTTATAAAATACATTTATATATATATATATAATATCTTGAAATCAATATTTATTAAACCATATATTTCTTTCCAACCATAGAAATCATTTTCAAAATATTTACATATATAGACCAACGGTGTATGTATAAAATTTTCTATCCTATGATCAAGTGATACATATATTTATCATTTTAATCCGTAATTCAAATTATATACGAGTGTATATCATTTCAACCTGCAATCCCAAATTCAATTCAAATGAAAATTGCTTCGGTTTATCATTTTAACCTATAACGACTTTCTCCTATTCTACGGATCGTTCGTGTATGCATCATTTCAACCCATAGAAAATTCTATACTAACAGGAAACATGCAGAGTGATAATAGATATGACAATAATATAATAGGCATATATCATCAATATAAATAAAAGATAACGGTGTCAGATGTCATATGTGGACAGATACAGATAATAGCTGTAACGACCCAACTTCCAAACTCCAGGAAGTCGCATCACTAATTAAGAAAGAAAGGGATAGAAAAGAGAAAGAAAGAGAAGAAGAAGAAGAAACAACACATCAGAATCTAAACAGCGGAACGAATAAATTATATTAATAACATAAAATATTACATAGTTTACAACCACTATCAGAGTATACAGATATACAACACATACTTGACAGTTATAAACACCCGTCTAGTATTTACAACATAATACAACTCAGAGACAACACAGAACACACAGCGGAATACTTATATATCTAACGCAGAAGCCTCCTGCTCCATTTCTCCTCCAATATTCGTCAAAGCTAACCTGAATCCCTTGGCTACTCGTAAAAATTTGAGTACCCAAGAGTTTATGAAAACAAAAGATAAACTCCGGGTCAGACATGGGTCTGGTGTGAGTAACAGGTTAAAGTTGCTTAATTTTCAAAAACCTTTTGAAAAGAAAGGTATCACGTAAGACTTCCCACACATAAACATGGAATTTTTTTTACCTTACGCTAACCAAAACATTTTGATAGGAAATCCAGTGATATTATAATAGGTCTAGGGTTTTCAAGTAAATATGAAATAGCCGAAATTGTTACATGATTAAATTCCAGCTACTAGCCACAAAAGTGGGTAATACAATCACAACCGTTGGCACTTATTGGATTTTGGATTCCATACAATGGCAGGGCTACTGGGGTACCGCCCGTCACAGTACGTGGCCTAGATCAACATACCGAGGAGTACGCCCGCTCCCCTGCAACACAAGGCCGGACCCATTCCTTACTGAACAGTTCCGAACAAGACAACCCCGCAGTTGGTGCGCAATTCCAACTTCCCACACAGCCGAATAAAAAGGGACTTCTAGACAGGGATCAATCTTGCTCTCCAGTGGGAGCTACCCACGAAGCCTTGCTGCACCTCCCCTGTTTTAGCCATTCCCGGTTGATGAGGCTTGAGGCTACGATTACCTTTAGAGAACACATCTATTAGAATGCTCATCGTCCAGCTGACGATGTTCTGAAAGCATTCAATCCATACAAGTTCATTCTGGGTTCGAACGAAACCGAAGGCATTATCTCGTTACACTCATTTTGGAATCACCCTCAGAGTTAACGACGATAACCCTTGCACTCTGAATCTCCATCTCGAATCTATAAGTACCATTCCATCAAACTCATTACGGAATCACCCATAGAGTTATACTGATGTATAGCCCTTACACCTCGAGTCTTCACTCTTCACATAAGATTCACGACCTATCGTTAATTTGGATCGATGTGGTTTTCGGATATCCAAATATGGAAACCCGATCCCGGTCTCATCGAAATCCAAAGCGTGTCTTTTAGGTCCAAGTTGTTTTAGAGTTTAAAACAATTCAATTATATTATCTATATATACACAGATAGATAATTCATAGATTCACAACAGATAATTATCATTATCATAACAATAGATAATCCACTATCACTGTCAAAGATAATTAATATCATCATCACAATGCAACCAATGCATCAATATCAATCAACATAACTAATTTCATCTCTGAGATTCAAACCATTCAAGGTAACCAATATCAACCATCTATAAGCAATGACTTATAATTATACCATCTATAATTAATTTAAATTGAATTAAATTAATTATTTACAAAATATAAAACTTGCTTACATTATCATTAATTAATTGCAAATAAATTAATCGATTAACCTCTAATTTATCATCTTAATTAATCAATCCTGATTAATTATACTTTAATTAATTTCACAAAATTAATTACTCTAAACCAAATACAGTAATTAACCTTTAATTATTTCATTAATTAATTAACTATAATTAATTACATTTAACCTTAATTAACTACAATTAATTAATTACCCTTAATTACTTATTATTGATTAACTAATATTAATTAATCAATCTTAATTACATCATTAATTATTAATTATTAATTAATGATCCTTAATTATATTTAATTAATTACTCTATTAAATTAATTACTTTCAGTAATTAATCTTACTTATCCCATAATTATTAATCACCTTTGATTAATCTCAATCTGTAATTAACTACCCTTAATTACTTATCAAATTAATTATTCCTTAATTAATTTCTTTAATTAATCACTTGATTAATTATACAAAATAATTTAATCCAAATTATTTTCACAATCCCAATATCATCTATTAATTACATTCAGTAATTATCTTTAATTACTTCACTGAGTAATTTTACTTCATTAATTACATCATGTAATTATTATCAAATCCCATGTTTAAAATTAATTAAACTTAATTAATTGATTTAAACCAATATCAATAAACTCCATTAATTACATTAAGTAATTAATGTCTTAATTACTTTATTTAAGTAATTAAACTTAAATAAATTTCATAATTTATTATCATAAATTAATCAATCTAATTAATTATTAAAAGTAATCATATTAATTAATTACTAAATAAACTTTAGTTAATGACCATCATTAACTATTATTAATTCTTTAATTGCTTTTCTTTAATTACTTCTTAATAAATCTCTAGTTTAAATTAATCCAAATTATTAATTTTTAAATTAAATAAATAAGTCACTACTTAATTATCTTATTTATTTAATTATTTTAATATCTTAATAATTTTTAAGATAAACCATTCCTTATTAATAATTTTATTAATATTAAAATGTACTTAGAACATTTCATTTTAAAAATTTAAATTCAAATTTCATTTTGAATCTAAAATTCAAAATAATATTTATTAAAGCATTATCCAATTTAAATTCATTCATTCTTTCCAAAGTAAATGTAAATAACATTTATTACTTATAATAAAAATAATATAAGATAAGTCTTAATATAATTAATTTAATTAAAAAAATTAATTTTAAAATACATTACTATTTAAATTTCAAATTCAAGTTAATAATCATTTAACTTTCTATTGTAAATCTTTTATAAATGACTTTATTCAAAAAGGAAATCAATTTTAAAATATTTGTTTGGAAACAAATTTACTTCTAATAAACAATTTAAATTTGAACTTGTTTGAAAACATTCAAATTCTAAAATTTATTCAAATATCCCGATTTAAATTCAATACATTTGAACAATTCCTTATTTAAATCATTTGAATTCAAACTTGAATTGAACTCTTGCTTTACACCTTGATTTTAAAAGTTCTTATTTAAAAATACAAATTCATTTTCAAAAAAACCGAACATTTAAAAATCTTAAGAAAACCGGAACTTAAATTTGAATTCAAACTGTTGTTCTTAAATTAGTTTTAGATTTTCAAAATGAATTCAATTTCCAGAAGAAACTGTCAGGCTCTTCTTTCTTTTCTTTTTTTTTCTTTTTTTCTTTTTAAAACCGAAACCACTTTAAATTTTGTGAACTTATAAGATTCAAACACTTTGAAACTTAATTCATCCTTTAGATTTGAATTTGTTTAAATCTTATCAATACAGCTTATTCGTTTTAAATTTTGATTTAAAAACAAGACTACAGAAAGTTTTTCAAAAAAATTGTAATACAACATACTCCCGAGCTAACCTAATGTATGCTTCTAGTCATCTAGTCCGTAACTTCGAGCAAACTCAGCATACACTCGAGTGTTACTCGAGTCAAAACACTGTAGTACCTAAAAGAAAAAGAAAACCCAGACCTGCACGGTGCACGTACACCGTGCCTCCGGCCATTATCACCCACCTCAAGCAACCTCTAATCATCGACGACCAAACCTACAATCAACCACCACCATCAGTTTCTCCACTCCACAACCAAAAATCAAATTCGAGTAGCCTTCACAAAACGTGGAACTGTAGAAACAGGTTTCCCCACAAACCTGTAACTCGACTCCTACTCCACCACTTGACCACCGGAATGACAGTGACTCCGGCCACTAGTTCACCCATCAACCTACTATCATCCCCCAGAAACTCAGACAACTCGATCGCTTCTACAAGTAACACTGACCAAATCAAATTACTTACCTTAAACTAGGGCTTCAGTTAAAAAGAAAAAACACCACCACAACCCCCACGTTGATTTGCAATAACTCCACACATTTTTCCAATCATCAAGGATTGCTCCTCCACCTACCAGAAGAATCCCAACCCTTACATTTGCTCAGATCCCCCAAAATTTCAAAATTTCCCTTTACAGTTCAACACAGAACTGTACCCCTAACCCTTAACTAAAAATCCTACTTTTTGTCCTAAAAATCATAGTTTGATCTAGGTATTTAATTCATAAACTGAATTTATAGTTTATTAAATATGAATTTTTACATTTTCAAACTTAATCTGTAAATTTTTGGTTTACAAAGATGTTTAAGCTTTAATACATGATAAAATGTAAAAATTCAAATTTAATAAATTATAAATTCAGTTTATTACAAATATAACTACCCAATTACATTTTTGAAAAACAACTATTTTTATTAAAATTTATTTGTTAAAACAATGTATTATTATATTTTAAAAGTAACAACATTTGATAACTATAAATAGCTTATTAAAAGAATTTGTCTTCTTAATAATAAATTATTTATTTTATCACATGATATTTTAAAAGATAATCAAAATAACCTTATTGCTATTTATTTAATTTTAAACTTGAGTTAAACATATTTTAAATCATTACAAAATTTGTCTTATGTATTTAAAACCATATTTTATTTATGAAATATCCTTTTAAAAGTTTAACTTTTAAATCAAATCATAATTTCCAATTTTACTAAATATATACATATTTTATAGAAACAGGATTTATTTATTAATTAAATTTAAAATAATATCTATTCTCAATATAGACAATATTCTATATATATTATAAATATAAAACAAATATTAGATTTTAAAAAGATAAAATCTATCAATTAACTATTTAATTTATTGAATTATTAAATTAATTCAAATCTTATTACAAAGATTATCAAATCAATTTAATTTTTAATTCAGATTATTAAATTGATATTGCTCTCAAATTTCAGGTCATCACATTCCTTCCCCCTTAAAAGAATTTCATCCCCGAAATTTAAAACAAAGGTAATTTAATAGTCTATTTACAGGATTAAATTTTAAAACACAAGCATATACCAATGATACGCTAACAAACATAGCAATCAATTCACCTAATCAATCAAATATAGTTATCCAGAAAAATTCTGGATAAAACTTCCACGAGTTTCCCCGGTAAAAATATCGGATACTCACTCTATAGATTCCAAACAATCAATACTATTAAGCTATAAAGCTCCTACTCATCTAGATCTACAGAACTAGACAGTATATCAGACTACAGACGAGTCTGACTCAACAACCAAACTCCATAACTGCTGGTTCTAAAACCAGAGATAGACCATACACGTACTCCCTCAGAAATACGTGAAACTCATCGAATTCCAGTTATCCAAACCGACAATTCAATTCTGAAAGCCAAATACCAATCCAACCAAAACACAAATGAGATCTAAAACATCTCGTAGCTAGCTTCTCCAGTCTTACCCAAACTTATAGCTCCTTAATCGGAGAAAATCCCAACAAGAACGAAGTCTCCAATTCCGAATTCCAAATTTCTGTCCCTTATTCACAAAAGTTTCAGACAAATCCTGGGCTGCCAACATCCAAACTCATCACCTTAACCCTTGCTGATTCCTCTAGAACAATCAGAACCAAAAACAACCCAACATAATGATCTCCTCCAGAACAATCCAAAACCAAAACACAATTCTACTCCATAAACAGCAGAAAACTACAAACTTCTCCTGATCGGAAAAAAATAATCAGAAACACTTACAAATTGCTTCCGCTGCGCCACTCTGATCCGAAGTAGATAAAAAAATGCTGGTGAAGAACACAAACACCGACTGGACATCACCTCCAGAAATATAGTTCTACAGATCCATAAAGAAAACTCAGAAATTCCTCTAAAACTGAGTTGCTTTATCAAACTCCATCTCTAAGAATCATCCTTCGACTAAACAGAACCACTGGTTCCATTCCTGGAATTCTAGTCGATAAGAAAACTCAATCTCCAGATGCGGACGAACCTCTATCTCCCAGAAGACATCCAGAAAAATCTTCAACCATCCAAGAGAACACTCAAACAATCGCAAGTCACCTTTGCGATCAAACTAAATAAATTTCCAAAGAAAACCGTTCTCTCTTTACTAAATAGAACAACTTACACTTGGTCTAGTCAATCCATTGAAGAAACGGATTCACTCAGCAGCTTCAGAATTCCACTTCCAGAAAAACTACTCAGCTAAGACCTCTCTGTCGGCACACAGAACACTCCGAGCTGCACTGTTGTCGCCAATTCCAAACTTCCTAATCCAAAGCTCTTCGAGAAACTCGAACTTCAAAGCAGACAGAAATACCACAACATCCTGCTGACTTCAGCCATAACATCGAAGCAGACTCACTTACCAAACTCGTTCCAAAGAAAATATCTTCGGAAACAATCCATAGTCACTTCATATCATCACGCAGTTACAACTTCTTGAGGTATCAAGATACCTTCACTTGCTTCTGCCCAAAAGACAGACCCAAACTCAACTAACCAAACTCAGCACTTCAAAGATGTCTCCGAACCTTAACAGGTTTCCTTCAGAGATCGATGAAATACTTCAACACAACAAAACTTACTCGAGACGGTATTAGGTCTACAGTCTCGACAGGTATACTTCCAACCTCAAACATCAGACTCCAATCAATGGTAGTAATCGTGTTACAAACACTACTACCTCATCTACCTTTATAACCTATATTGGAAAACCTGAATAGGTAACCCAACAGATAGGTAGAAATAGATAAATATATATAAATATTAAAATTACAAATACGCTCTCTCAAGATAGACACCACTACAGAGCCTAGGTATTCACTCAACCTAATGCTCTGATACCATTGTAACGACCCAACTTCCAAACTCCAGGAAGTCGCATCGCTAATTAAGAAAGAAAGGGATAGAAAAGAGAAAGAAAGAGAAGAAGAAGAAACAACACGTCAGAATCAAACAGCGGAACAAATAAATTATATTAATAACATAAAATATTACATAGTTTACAACCACTATCAGAGTACACAGATATACAACACATACTTGACAGTTATAAACACCTGTCTAGTATTTACAACATAATACAACTCAGAGACAACACAGAACACACAGCGGAATACTTATATATCTAACGCAGAAGCCTACTGCTGCATTGCTCCTCCAATATTCGTCAAAGCTAACCTGAATCCCTTGGCTACTCGTAAAAATTTGAGTACCCAAGAGTTTATGAAAACAAAAGATAAATTCCGGGTCAGACATGGGTCTGGTGTGAGTAACAGGTTAAAGTTGCTTAATTTTCAAAAATCTTTTGAAAAGAAAGGTATCACGTAAGACTTCCCACACATAAACATGGAAATTTTTACCTTACGCTAACTAAAACATTTTGATAGGAAGTCCAGTGATATTATAATAGGTCTAGGGTTTTCAAGTAAATATGAAATAGCCGAAATTGTTACATGATTAAATTCCAGCTACTAGCCACAAAAGTGAGTAATACAATCAAAACCATTGGCACTTATAGGATTTTGGATTCCATACAATGGTAGGGCTACTGGGGTACCGCCCATCACAGTACGTGGCCTAGATCAACGTACCGAGGAGTACGCCCGCTCCCCTGCAACACAAGGCCGGACCCGTTCCTTACTTAACAGTTCCGAACAAGACAACCCCGTAGTTGGTGCGCAATTCCAACTGCCCACACTGCCGAATAAAAAGCGACTTCTAGACAGGGATCAATCTTGCTCTCCAGTGGGAGCTACCCACGAAGCCTTGCTGCACCTCCCCTGTTTTAGCCATTCCCGGTTGATGAGGCTTGAGGCTATGATTACCTTTAGAGAACACATCTCTTAGAATGCTCATTGTCCACCTGACGATGTTCTGAAAGCATTCAACGGGTTCGAACGAAACCGAAGGCATTATCTCGTTACACTCGTTTTGGAATCACCCTCAAAGTTAACGACGATAACCCTTGCACTCTGAATCTCCATCTCGAATCTATAAGTACTATTCCGTCAAACTCATTACGGAATCACCCATAGAGTTATATTGACGTATAGCCCTTACACCTCGAGTCTTCACTCTTCACATAAGATTCACGACCTATCGTTAATTTGGATCGATGTGGTTTTCGGATATCCAAATATGGAAACCCGATCCCGGTCTCATCGAAATCCAAAGCGTGTCTTTTAGGTCCAAGTTGTTTTAGAGTTTAAAACAATTCAATTATATTATCTATATATACACAGATAGATAATTCATAGATTCACAACAGATAATTATCATTATCATAACAATAGATAATCCACTATCACTATCAAAGATAATTAATATCATCATCACAATGCAACCAATGCATCAATATCAATCAACATAACTAATCTCATCTCTGAGATTCAAACCATTCAAGGTAACCAATATCAACCATCTATAAGCAATAACTTATAATTATACCATCTATAATTAATTTAAATTGAATTAAATTAATAACATCATCTTTAATTGATTTAAAATGAATTAAATTAATTATTTACAAAATATAAAACTTGCTTACATTATCATTAATTGCAAATAAATTAATTGATTAACCTCTAATTTATCATCTTAATTAATCAATCCTGATTAATTATACTTTAATTAATTTCACAAAATTAATTACACTAAACCAAATACAGTAATTAACCTTTAATTATTTCATTAATTAATTAACTATAATTAATTACATTTAACCTTAATTAACTACAATTAATTAATTACCCTTAATTACTTATTATTGATTAATTAATATTAATTAATCAATCTTAATTACATCATTAATTATTAATTATTAATTAATGATCCTTAATTATATTTAATTAATTACTCTGTTAAATTAATTACTTTCAGTAATTAATCTTACTTATCCCATAATTATTAATCACCTTTGATTAATCTCAATCTGTAATTAACTACCCTTAATTACTTATCAAATTAATCATTGCTTAATTAATTTCTTTAATTAATCACTTGATTAATTATACAAAATAATTTAATCCAAATTATTTTCACAATCCCAATATCATCTATTAATTACATTCAGTAATTATCTTTAATTACTTCACTGAGTAATTTTACTTCATTAATTACATCATGTAATTATTATCAAATCCCATGTTTAAAATTAATTAAACTTAATTAATTGATTTAAACCAATATCAATAAACTCCATTAATTACATTAAGTAATTAATGTCTTAATTACTTTATTTAAGTAATTAAACTTAAATAAATTTCATAATTTATTATCATAAATTAATCAATCTAATTAATTATTAAAAGTAATCATATTAATTAATTACTAAATAAACTTTAGTTAATGACCATCATTAACTATTATTAATTCTTTAATTGCTTTTCTTTAATTACTTCTTAATAAATCTCTAGTTTAAATTAATCCAAATTATTAATTTTTAAATTAAATAAATAAGTCACTACTTAATTATCTTATTTATTTAATTATTTTAATATCTTAATAATTTTTAAGATAAACCATTCCTTATTAATAATTTTATTAATATTAAAATGTACTTAGAACATTTCATTTTAAAAATTTAAATTCAAATTTCATTTTGAATCTAAAATTCAAAATAATATTTATTAAAGCATTATCCAATTTAAATTCATTCATTCTTTCCAAAGTAAATGTAAATAACATTTATTACTTATAATAAAACTAATATAAGATAAGTCTTAATATAATTAATTTAATTAAAAAAATTAATTTTAAAATACATTACTATTTAAATTTCAAATTCAAGTTAATAATCATTTAACTTTCTATTGTAAATCTTTTATAAATGACTTTATTCAAAAAGGAAATCAATTTTTAAATATTTGTTTGGAAACAAATTTACTTCTAATAAACAATTTAAATTTGAACTTGTTTGAAAACATTCAAATTCTAAAATTTATTCAAATATCCCGATTTAAATTCAATACATTTGAACAATTCCTTATTTAAATCATTTGAATTCAAACTTGAATTGAACTCTTGCTTTACACCTTGATTTTAAAACTTCTTATTTAAAAATACAAATTCATTTTAAAAAAAAACGAACATTTAAAAATCTTAAGAAAACCTGAACTTAAATTTGAATTCAAACTATTGTTCTTAAATTAGTTTTAGATTTTCAAAATGAATTCAATTTCCAGAAGAAACTGTCAGGCTCTTCTTTCTTTTCTTTTTTTTTTCTTTTTTTCTTTTTAAAACCGAAACCACTTTAAATTTTGTGAACTTATAAGATTCAAACACTTTGAAACTTAATTCATCCTTTAGATTTGAATTTGTTTAAATCTTATCAATAAAGCTTATTCGTTTTAAATTTTGATTTAAAAACAAGACTACAGACAGTTTTTCAAAAAAATTGTAATACAACATACTCCCGAGCTAACCTAATGTATGCTTCTAGTCATCTAGTCCGTAACTTCGAGCAAACTCAGCATACACTCGAGTGTTACTCGAGTCAAAACACTGTAGTACCTAAAAGAAAAAGAAAACCCAGACCTGCACGGTGCACGTACACCGTGCCTCCGGCCATTATCACCCACCTCAAGCAACCTCTAATCATCGACGACCAAACCTACAATCAACCACCACCATCAGTTTCTCCACTCCACAACCAAAAATCAAATTCGAGTAGCCTTCACAAAACCTGGAACTGCAGAAACAGGTTTCCCCCCAAACCTGTAACTCGACTCCTACTCCACCACTTGACCACCGGAATGACAGTGACTCCGGCCACTAGTTCACCCATCAACCTACTATCATCCCCCAGAAACTCAGACAACTCGATCGCTTCTACAAGTAACACTGACCAAATCAAATTACTTACCTTAAACTAGGGCTTCAGTTAAAAAGAAAAAACACCACCACAGCCCCCATGTTGATTTGCAATAACTCCACACATTTTTCCAATCATCAAGGATTGCTCCTCCACCTACCAGAAGAATCCCAACCCTTACATTTGCTCAGATCCCCCAAAATTTCAAAATTTCCCTTTACAGTTCAACACAGAACTATACCCCTAACCCTTAACTAAAAATCCTACTTTTTGTCCTAAAAATCATAGTTTGATCTAGGTATTTAATTCATAAACTGAATTTATAGTTTATTAAATATGAATTTTTACATTTTCAAACTTAATCTGTAAATTTTTGGTTTACAAAGATGTTTAAGCTTTAATACATGATAAAATGTAAAAATTCAAATTTAATAAATTATAAATTCAGTTTATCACAAATATAACTACCCAATTACATTTTTGAAAAACAACTATTTTTATTAAAATTTATTTGTTAAAACAATGTATTATTATATTTTAAAAGTAACAACATTTGATAACTATAAATAGCTTATTAAAAGAATTTGTCTTCTTATTAATAAATTATTTATTTTATCACATGATATTTTAAAAGATAATCAAAATAACCTTATTGCTATTTATTTAATTTTAAACTTGAGTTAAACATATTTTAAATCATTACAAAATTTGTCTTATGTATTTAAAACCATATTTTATTTATGAAATATCCTTTTAAAAGTTTAACTTTTAAATCAAATCATAATTTCCAATTTTACTAAATATATACATATTTTATAGAAACAGGATTTATTTATTAATTAAATTTAAAACAATATCTATTCTCAATATAGACAATATTCTATATATATTATAAATATAAAACAAATATTAGATTTTAAAAAGATAAAATCTATCAATTAACTATTTAATTTATTGAATTATTAAATTAATTCAAATCTTAATACAAAGATTATCAAATTTAATTTTTAATTCAGATTATTAAATTGATATTGCTCTCAAATTTCAGGTCATCACATTCCTCCCCCCTTAAAAGAATTTCATCCCCGAAATTTAAAACAAAGGTAATTTAATAGTCTATTTACAGGATTAATTTTTAAAACACAAGCATATACCAATGATACGCTAACAAACATAGCAATCAATTCACCTAATCAATCAAATATAGTTATCCAGAAAAATTCTGGATAAAACTTCCACGAGTTTCCCCGGTAAAAATATCGGATACTCACTCTATAGATTCCAAACAATCAATACTATTAAGATATAAAGCTCCTACTCATCTAGATCTACAGAACTAGACAGTATATCAGACTACAGACGAGTCTGACTCAACAACCAAACTCCATAACTGCTGGTTCTAAAACCAGAGATAGACCATACACGTACTCCCTCAGAAATACGTGAAACTCATCGAATTCCAGTTATCCAAACCGACAATTCAATTCTGAAAGCCAAATACCAATCCAACCAAAACACAAATGAGATCTAAAACATCTCGTAGCTAGCTTCTCTAGTCTTACCCAAACTTATAGCTCCTTAATCGGAGAAAATCCCAACAACAACGAAGTCTCCAATTCCGAATTCCAAATTTCTGTCCCTTATTCACAAAAGTTTCAGACAAATCCTGGGCTGCCAACATCCAAACTCATCACCTTAACCCTTGCTGATTCCTCTAGAACAATCAGAACCAAAAACAACCCAACATAATGATCTCCTCCAGAACAATCCAAAACCAAAACACAATTCTACTCCATAAACAGCAGAAAACTACAAACTTCTCCTGATCGGAAAAAAATAATCAGAAACACTTCCAAATTGCTTCCGCTGCGCCACTCTGATCCGAAGTAGATAAGAAAATGCTGGTGAAGAACACAAACACCAACTGGACATCACCTCCAGAAATATAGTTCTACAGATCCATAAAGAAAACTCAGAAATTCCTCTAAAACTGAGTTGCTTTATCAAACTCCATCTCTAAGAATCATCCTTCGACTAAACAGAACCACTGGTTCCATTCCTAGAATTCTAGTCGATAAGAAAACTCAATCTCCAGATGCGGACGAACCTCTATCTCCCAGAAGACATCCAGAAAAATCTTCAACCATCCAAGAGAACACTCAAACAATCGCAAGTCACCTTTGCGATCAAACTAAATAAATTTCCAAAGAAAACCGTTCTCTCTTTACTAAATAGAACAACTTACACTTGGTCTAGTCAATCCATTGAAGAAACGGATTCACTCAGCAGCTTCAGAATTCCACTTCCAGAAAAACTACTCAGCTAAGACCACTCTGTCGGCACACAGAACACTCCGAGCTGCACTGTTGTCGCCAATTCCAAACTTCCTAATCCAAAGCTCTTCGAGAAACTCGAACTTCAAAGCAGACAAAAACACCACAACATCCTGCTGACTTCAGCCATAACATCGAAGCAGACTCACTTACCAAACTCGTTCCAAAGAAAATATCTTCGGAAACAATCCATAGTCACTTCATATCATCACGCAGTTACAAATTCTTGAGGTATCAAGATACCTTCACTTGCTTCTGCCCAAAAGACAGACCCAAACTCAACTAACCAAACTCAGCACTTCAAAGATGTCTCCGAACCTTAACAGGTTTCCTTCAGAGATCGATGAAATACTTCAACACAACAAAACTTACTCGAGACGGTATAAGGTCTACAGTCTCAACAGGTATACTTCCAACCTCAAACATCAGACTCCAATCAATGGTAGTAATCGTGTTACAAACACTACTACCTCATCTACCTTTATAACCTATATTGGAAAACCTGAATAGGTAACCCAACAGATAGGTAGAAATAGATAAATATATATAAATATTAAAATTACAAATACGCTCTCTCAAGATAGACACCACTACAGAGCCTAGGTATTCACTCAACCTAATGCTCTGATACCATTGTAACGACCCAACTTCCAAACTCCAGGAAGTCGCATCGCTAATTAAGAAAGAAAGGGATAGAAAAGAGAAAGAAAGAGAAGAAGAAGAAACAACACGTCAGAATCAAACAGCGGAACGAATAAATTATATTAATAACATAAAATATTACATAGTTTACAACCACTATCAGAGTACACAGATATACAACACATACTTGACAGTTATAAACACCTGTCTAGTATTTACAACATAATACAACTCAGAGACAACACAGAACACACAGCGGAATACTTATATATCTAACGCAGAAGCCTACTGCTGCATTGCTCCTCCAATATTCGTCAAAGCTAACCTGAATCCCTTGGCTACTCGTAAAAATTTGAGTACCCAAGAGTTTATGAAAACAAAAGATAAACTCCGGGTCAGACATGGGTCTGGTGTGAGTAACAGGTTAAAGTTGCTTAATTTTCAAAAACCTTTTGAAAAGAAAGGTATCACGTAATACTTCCCTCACATAAACATGGAAATTTTTTACCTTACGCTAACCAAAACATTTTGATAGGAAGTCTAGTGATATTATAATAGGTCTAGGGTTTTCAAGTAAATATGAAATAGCCGAAATTGTTACATGATTAAATTCCAGCTACTAGCCACAAAAGTGAGTAATACAATCAAAACCATTGGCACTTATAGGATTTTGGATTCCATACAATGGTAATGCTACTGGGGTACCGCCCGTCACAGTACGTGGCCTAGATCAACGTACCGAGGAGTACGCCCGCTCCCCTGCAACACAAGGCCGGACCCGTTCCTTACTTTACAGTTCCGAACAAGACAACCCCGTAGTTGGTGCGCAATTCCAACTGCCCACACAGCCGAATAAAAAGGGACTTCTGGACAGGGATCAATCTTGCTCTCCAGTGGGAGCTACCCACGAAGCCTTGCTGCACCTCCCCTGTTTTAGCCATTCCCGGTTGATGAGGCTTGAGGCTATGATTACCTTTAGAGGGCACATCTCTTAGAATGCTCATTGTCCACCTGACGATGTTCTGAAAGCATTCAACGGGTTCGAACGAAACCGAAGGCATTATCTCGTTACACTCGTTTTGGAATCACCCTCAAAGTTAACGACGATAACCCTTGCACTCTGAATCTCCATCTCGAATCTATAAGTACTATTCCGTCAAACTCATTACGGAATCGCCCATAGAGTTATATTGACGTATAGCCCTTACACCTCGAGTCTTCACTCTTCACATAAGATTCACGACCTATCGTTAATTTGGATCGATGTGGTTTTCGGATATCCAAATATGGAAACCCGATCCCGGTCTCATCGAAATCCAAAGCGTGTCTTTTAGGTCCAAGTTGTTTTAGAGTTTAAAACAATTCAATTATATTATCTATATATACACAGATAGATAATTCATAGATTCACAACAGATAATTATCATTATCATAACAATAGATAATCCACTATCACTATCAAAGATAATTAATATCATCATCACAATGCAACCAATGCATCAATATCAATCAACATAACTAATCTCATCTCTGAGATTCAAACCATACAAGGTAACCAATATCAACCATCTATAAGAAATGACTTATAATTATACCATCTATAATTAATTTAAATTGAATTAAATTAATAACATCATCTTTATTTGATTTAAAATGAATTAAATTAATTATTTACAAAATATAAAACTTGCTTACATTATCACTAATTGCAAATAAATTAATTGATTAACCTCTAATTTATCATTTTAATTAATCAATCCTGATTAATTATACTTTAATTAATTTCACAAAATTAATTACTCTAAACCAAATACAGTAATTAACCTTTAATTATTTCATTAATTAATTAACTATAATTAATTACATTTAACCTTAATTAACTACAATTAATTAATTACCCTTAATTACTTATTATTGATTAATTAATATTAATTAATCAATCTTAATTACATCATTAATTATTAATTAATAATCCTTAATTATATTTAATTAATTACTCTATTAAATTAATTACTTTCAGTAATTAATCTTACTTATCCCATAATTATTAATCACCTTTGATTAATCTCAACCTGTAATTAACTACCCTTAATTACTTATCAAATTAATTATTCCTTAATTAATTTCTTTAATTAATCACTTGATTAATTATACAAAATAATTTAATCCAAATTATTTTCACAATCCCAATATCATCTATTAATTACATTCAGTAATTATGTTTAATTACTTCACTGAGTAATTTTACTTCATTAATTACATCAGGTAATTATTATCAAATCCCATGTTTAAAATTAATTAAACTTAATTAATTAATTTAAACCAATCTCAATAAACTCCATTAATTACATTAAGTAATTAATGTCTTAATTACTTTATTTAAGTAATTAAACTTAATAAATTTCATAACTTATTATCATAAATTAATCAATCTAATTAATTATTAAAAGTAATCATATTAATTAATTACTAAATAAACTTTAGTTAATGACCATCATTAACTATTATTAATTCTTTAAATACTTTTCTTTAATTACTTCTTAATAAATCTCTAGTTTAAATTAATCCAAATTATTAATTTTTAAATTAAATAAATAAGTCACTCCTTAATTATCTTATTTATTTAATTATTTTAATATCTTAATAATTTTTAAGACAAACCATTCCTTATTAATAATTTTATTAATATTAAAATGTACTTAGAACATTTCATTTTAAAATTTTAAATTCAAATTTCATTTTGAATCTAAAATTCAAAATAGTATTGATTAAAGCATTATCCAATTTAAATTCATTCGTTCTTTCCAAAGTAAATGTAATTAACATTTATTACTTATAATAAAAATAATATAAGATAAGTCTTAATATAATTAATTTAATTAAAAAAATTAATTTTAAAATACATTACTATTTAAATTTCAAATTCAAGTTAATAATCATTTAACTTTCTATTATAAATCTTTTATAAATGACTTTATTCAAAAAGGAAATCAAGTTTAAAATATTTGTTTGGAAACAAATTTACTACTAATAAACAATTTAAATTTGAACTTGTTTGAAAACATTCAAATTCTAAAATTTATTCAAATATCCCGATTTAAATCCAATACATTTGAACAATTCCTTATTTAAATCATTTGAATTCAAACTTGAATTGAACTCTTGCTTTACACCTTGATTTTAAAACTTCTTATTTAAAAATACAAATTCATTTTAAAAAAAAACTGAAGATTTAAAAATCTTAAGAAAACCCGAACTTAAATTTGAATTCAAACTGTTGTTCTTAAATTAGTTTTAGATTTTCAAAATGAATTCAATTTCCAGAAGAAACTGTCAGGTTCTTCTTTCTTTTCTTTTTTTCTTTTTTTCTTTTTAAAACTGAAACCACTTTAAATTTTGAAAACTTATAAGATTCAAACACTATGGAACTTAATTCATCCTTCAGATTTGAATTTGTTTAAATCTTATCAATACAGCTTATTCATTTTAAATTTTGATTTAAAAACAAGACTACAGACAGTTTTTCAAAAAAACTGTAATACAACATACTCCCGAGCTAACCTAATGTATGCTTCGAGTCATCTAGTCTGTAACTTCGAGCAAACTCAGCATACACTCGAGTGTTACTCGAGTCAAAACACTGCAGTACACCAAAAAAAAAACCCAGACCCAAATGCACGGTGCACGTACACCGTGCCTCCAGCCATCATCACCCACCTCAGGCAACCTCTAATCATCGACGACCAAACCTACAATCAACCACCACCATTAGTTTCTCCACTCCACAACCAAAATCCAAATTCGAGTAGCCTTCACAAAACCTGGAACTGTAGAAACAGGTTTCACCCCCAAACCTGTAACTCGACTCCTACTCCACCTTTTGACCACCGGAATGGCAGTGACTCCGGCCACTAGTTCACCCATCAACCTACTATCATCCCCCAGAAACTCAGACAACTCGATCGCTTCCACAAGTAACACTGACCAAATCAAATTACTTACCTTAAACTAGGGCTTCAGTAAAAAAAAAAAAACACCACCACAGCACCCATGTTGATTTGCAACAACTCCACACATTTTTCCAATCATCAAGGATTGATCCTCCACCTACCAGAAGAATCCCAACCCTTACATTTGCTCAGATCCCCCAAAATTTCAAAATTTCCCTTTACGGTTCAACACAGAACCGTACCCCTAACCCTTAACTAAAAATCCTACTTTTTGTCCTAAAAATCATAGTTTGATCTAGGTATTTAATTCATAGTACTGAATTTATAATTTATTAAATATGAATTTTTAGATTTTCAAACTTAATATGTAAATTTTTTGTTTACAGAGATGTTTATATGTTATTTTAACTTAACTAAAATCTTAAATTAAAGCTTAACATAAACAAGCAAGTTTGATTTAATCTAAAGTTAAATCAGAGACACAAATCCATAGATTTTGAATTTAAATCAAAACCTAATCATATGACTTATATAAACAGAGAGTATTTTTTTTTTGAAAATCACAAGCAAGTCACAACAGATCTCATCCAAATATGCATTCAACATATTTTTATCACAGATATTAAACATGCAACCTATTTATAAATTTAAGCTTTAAGAAAACAGAAAATGTTACTCACCTAGATCTTGATGTGCAGAGAAATGCAACTGAAAAACTTGTGCTTTTAAAAACTTTGAGTTGTTAGGATTGCTTGAGTTAAAAACTGGAAAGCTTTATCACTGAATTCCTTTAACAGCTTCAATAAGAAATGCAGGTTTGCTTGCACAGATCTTAGATTTTTGAAAATGCAGGTATGCTTTAATTAGCTTGAAGACAAATGGTTTGCATGCAGGCTAATTCCAGAAATGCAGAATTTTCTTCTTGATTTCAAAATGGTGACAGATATGCTTTTAAACTTGAAGATGTGGGGGCTTTTGAAGATGATTTTGTTTTGGACAATGTTTAACAGATTTTTGATTACAGATTTAGATCTGAAAAAAATGGTTTTCAGATTTGTTTTGATTTGAAAACAATTGGTTTGAGAAGTGGATTGAATATGTTTTCAGATTTTGGGTTTTTCCATTGTTTCTTAGCTTTAGATTTGAAAAAGAAATAAGATGGATGAGAGTTTGTTTATAAAAACTGAAATCATTAAAAATAAAATCAAAAGAAAATGCTAATTAAATTTTTGACACTTGTCCCTTACATATTACATTTGTCAAGTAAGTATGTAAATTAATTAACACATGCTCATTTAATTTGTAAGATGTTTACATTTGTCACAAATGTTAATTAGTTAAAATTAAATGTTAATTAGTTATTTATTTAAATGTTAATACATGATAAATGTAAACCTATGTTTAAATAAATTAGTTAATCATGTATTTATTCATATGTATATAGATTTTAAAATGAATAAATCAAACTATATTTATAAAATTAAACTTATACAAATATTTCAAAATCAAAACAAATTAAAAACATTTATACTTTAAATTTTAAAAACTTTGAATTCAAGTTCAAATTAATTTTGAAATCAAGTTTATTTACAAATATAACTACACAATTAAATTTTTGAAAAACAACTATTTTTATTAAAATTTATTTGTTAAAACAATGTATTATTATATTTTAAAAGTAACAACATTTAATAACTATAAATAGCTTATTAAAAGAATTTGTCTTCTTATTAATAAATTATTTATTTTATCACATGATATTTTAAAAGATAATCAAATAACCTTATTGCTATTTATTTAATTTTAAACTTGAGTTAAACATATTTTAAATCATTACAAAATTTGTCTTATGTATTTAAAACCATGTTTTATTTATGAAATATCCTTTTAAAAGTTTAACTTTTAAATCAAATCATAATTTTCAATTTTACTAAATATATACATATTTTATAGAAACAGGATTTATTTATTAATTAAATTTAAAACAATATCTATTCTCAATATATACAATATTCTATATATATTATAAATATAAAACAAATATTAGATTTTGAAAAGATAAAATCTATCAATTAACTATTTAATTTATTGAATTATTAAATTAATTCAAATCTTATTACAAAGATTATCAAATCAATTTAATTTTTAATTCAGATTATTAAATTGATATTGCTCTCAAATTCCGGGTCATCGCAATAGCATATATATATATATATATATATATATATATATATATCAATGTAACTAACTAGCAATAGCATATTTCAATTGTCGTTCTAAATGAAATCAAATTTAATAAATATAAGAACATTAATCGTGAGTGATTGCTCATCTTTCAAGGCTAGATAAATTTGACAAAGAAATGAGCTAAGAATTCCAAAGCAACACTAGATGGACACGATTCGATGAACAAAGCTGATAAATAGGAGCTGACGAAATCAAATCAGAACTGGATCAATAATGATAAATAGTATAAGTAAACCAATATATATATAACTATATATAAATATAAATATATATATATATAACCATATTCTAAATTCAAACACATTTTAAATTAAACAAATACTTATATATAGACTTATTAAAATGTAAAATATTTACACATTAAAAACCTATATATACATATAACCAAAAATAAATATCCAAAAATATTTAAAAATCAATATTAAAACATATAACATAAAAATCTATATATTATATTACAAAATCATTTCTCAATTTAAGACACCTAAAATTTAAAATCAAAACATATATATATATTGCATTTAAAATAAATATTTTAAACCAATATGCTTACAAAATCAATATAAGATTTCATATATATATGTATATGTATATGTATATGTATATGTATATGTATATGTATATGTATATGTATATGTATATGTATATGTATATTTCCATTTCAAATCATTAACATTAGTACATTTTATATAAATATAAACATTTACTTGCTTGTGCAAACCATATATATATAAACATACATTATAGTACTCAAAATCAATACACCTTTCAGCAAAAGAAGACTGTAACCATATATGCGACTTTGATTCCAGATATATGTGAATTTGAATCACAGGAACAACTTTATAATATATCCAATGAAATATATAACACTGCATACTCATGCAGACAGAAAGTATAAGCTAATGAAAAATTTATATACGATATATATACTGTAAGATACACACACACACACACTTGCAGACAATATATACAACAAAGCATATAGCTTAAATACATCTTACATAACTGAACATATATATAAACAACTTTACAATATAATATATAATGTTTCTTTAACAAATGATGTACTATATTGAATAAACAGAACAACTTTGATTCTATACATATATATACCTATAGTATAACAGGTAAAACTAATAATATGTACACACTAACATTATATACTGTAAGAAATATAACTTATTTATACAAACAGAAAATACACAATAATAGCATAAGCTTGTCCATATCATATCAAATAAATTTTCAACAGATAATAAAATTTATAAAAGTACTGCATATATCAACATATTTTGAAAATTTATATAAAATTTACCTATAAATATATATGTATCTCACAAGAAAGAATGATCGGCTGAGGCAAACTCAAGTGCACTATAAGAAATATAGCTTTTTATTGCATCTATTCTCAGCGTTCTTAACTCAAGTGCAGTAAAAGTTATTTAAGAAGTAAAAATGTCCGTGAGCAAATGCTGAGAATAACGTTGGGTTTTAATTTCCACCATCAAAATACTGCCGCCACTCTCATCATACTCATATAAAAAAATTTAGTTTCTCTCTTTTTCGATAACCCCTCCTGCTTTTATTTTTGTTTTCCCTCATTTTGATTTCCCTTAGAATTTTCTTGTTCTTTCATCTCCTTAATAGTCACTGCTCTAATTTTCCATTAATATCTTAGGTACTCCCTTGTTAATGAATCACCCTAATTTATCTTGTTTAGATTTAACGGATTAGTCGAATATTAGGTTTATTTCAGTCGTCGATCCTATATTTCATACTTTAGGTACTTAATTTTGTGTATTATCATGGGTTTTTTGTGCGTATGTTATGCAAAGAGCTTCTTTTCACGTGGTCCATCTCAAATATTCATTGTCGTGAGTTTACAATTCTCTAGGAACAACTATTACAGGAGATGAATACTCTTCTAATGTAATTTATGGTGGAGTAAAAGAACTATTTAAACAAGTATAGTGTAAACGGTTTGCTGATTTCAGATGAGCCTTTTGATATGTAGAAAAAGTAGGAATTGAATCAATAGTGTTAATATTTTTTAATATATTTTTCAACTCTTCTTTTCCATTAATTTTTTTTCACCTCGATGAATTTATTGATGAGAATGTCATTACGTAAACTAAACTTCTACTGTACTTTGTGAAAGTATACAACGAACGCCAACATTTCAATGAACCTTATAAACAAGATCTTTTATTACTTTTAGGTGATTAAGATTATATGATATTGATGTTTTGAAAATAAAGATAATGCGCAATTTAACTAACCTTTAATTTATTTGTTTTGGGAACCTTTAACCTACAAAGATTTCTTGCATTTATCTGACTATAGTTCTATTTTTCTACCAAATATTAATTTTTTTAGTTTTCTAATTATGCTTTAACTTTTACATTATGAACGATGTTAATATATGCACTAAAGGTTTAATATTTTTTATCTGTGGCATACATTTATATTTTTGTTTATTATATTATTTGTTAGTGTCTTATGATAATCAATTCTCATGGTCTATATCCATGAATCTGAAATATTTGATAGAAAGACACATGGTATGGGAGCTGGGCGCAAGTTAAAGACTCATAGAAGAAATCAGAGATGGGCAGACAAGTCTTACAAGAAGAGCCATCTTGGTAATGAGTAGAAGAAACCATTTGCTGGCTAATCTCATGCCAAGAACATTGTCCTGGAAAAAAATGTAAGTTAAAATTCAATACATCCTTTATTATTGCAAGTTTAGGCTACATTGTAATGTACCATCATACCTCTTAACAATAAGTAACAGGATCCTAACCATGTTACCTTGCGCCTTGGGAATTTTAAGAAGACATGTAAAATTATTTACAGATACATATTTTTTAATGTATCCAGATTCATGGCATGAGTTTGTCTGTCGTGAGGTTATGTGACAATAATATGATAATAGAGACGACCTACTTATTCCATATTTTCGTTTTCGCGTAAATCATCATGATTTGTCCTTGATGTAGCCTTTTTAGCACTTATGTGACATGTGAAAACAGAGATAGCACATTTATTCTAATGGAATTTAAATTTTCTCTCACAATTTCATGTAACTGTTATGGACTGTCCTTGACCTTATTGTATAAAAGGTAGAATTGATACATAATTTATAAGAACTAAAAGGTTAAAAACACATACCATAATATTTGAGCATTGGAAATAGTATTGTGAAATCAAGTTGATTTGCCTGTAGCATTCTTAGAAAAATAAGCAAGACGTAGAAAACGAAATGCATGTTGTTATTTTTTTAACCTGATATTTCCTGACACTTTGGCCAACACATTATGTATGATAGGTCTATAACAGTTTACTGTTTTTGCTGATAAAAACATTTTGAGGTCAAAAGCTTATTTAGTGATATAAACAATTTATAGTTTGTTTAAATAGAATGAAAGGTTTGGATTAAATACAAGTTTTGATTAAGTGAACCTAATGCCTAATAACAATGCGCAGTGCAGGTTTTCAGTTTGGATGACCTAAAATCCATATAAAAGCAAAAAATGCAGATGTTTCTACCTTTTGTTAGTTATTTTTAATATATGATCTAAAATGATTTATGCAGGGCAATTGAAGCAAAACAACCCAACTTAGATATTCGTAAAAGTGCTAGAGTTCATTCGGACATACATTCCATTATATAATAATTCATATTAGTTTTATTTATCCAAATATTATTGAAGAAATGTGATTTCAGTTTTCATTATTTATCATTTAGGACATGTTTCAAGTAACTACCTTTTACCTATGTTAAATACATTTTATGCAAATTAGCCATAACCAGCCTAAGGCTAATTGTAATACATTTTACCCATGACAAGCCTAAGGATAGTCATATTGTTTGTAGTCCATGATTCATGACCGATAATAAATAAGGTTTGATGTGGTTACTCAAATAATTTAAAAAAACAACCCACAATGTAACAGTTTCAACATGTTTGCAAAATTAAAAAATGTACATGAAACACCACTGACCTACAATACTATAACTTATTTAACCACTACAGTCAAAAAAATATGGCTTGATTTGAGAAAATGCTCTATCTATACATGTTAAACAGATTCTTTTCCAATAAAAAATATGGATTTTATGGCACAAATACCATGCCAATATGTTATGTATTCAATGTTTCCACCCTTTTGTTTTGATGATACATCTAGGAACTATTGTACAACATTTAAATATAAGGATAAAGTATCGTCTAATTTGGATATATTGATATTATTGCATATGAAGACAATACTTTATTAGTTGCCCCACAATGCAACCATCAATTGCAGTATAGGACTATTACAATTTCAGGTACAATCTAAGATGCAACGGTACAAAAGTTTCTTAATATTCCATCTGAACCTCTTTTATGTAAAGTTTGCATCATAATACAAGTGTTATGAAAGATTGTTGAAATTGTGACCATGTAAAATCTATATGTTTTTATCAAAATACAAAGTCAATTCATTAACCTGCAGTCTTTTGTGTTTCAGATGATACAGATAATTTCATTCTTTTATTTATTTGTTCAACAGACAGTTGAAATTATTAGGGGAGTTGGTGGATTGAAGTTAAATCCCGACATTTCACAATCTAAAAGAGGCTTTGATCATGTGACTAAGGAGCTCAAAATGAATGGATGGTCTGAATTGATTATTCATGGTGATAAACAACAATAAAAAAGGGACTGGGTTTTGGCATTGTTCAGAAACGATAATAGCCAATAACGGCTGCAATTGATTGTTGCTCAAGGTGTTAGTATGAATGCCTTGTGTTATTGGTTTTGAATTCCCCTGTAAATTTTAATCTAAAGATTGGTACACTATAATAAAAATATACGTTTAACATCTATTATCAGCTTTTGAACTGGGGATGCTATTATTAGTCTTACTAAATAAATAAAACTAAAATCGAAATGCTATGCTGAATGAAAATATTCAAAACTTACAAGGTTTGCATCTGTTCTTTTGAAAATTCGGCACTTGTCAAGTTTGTACAAGATTACATGATGCAAAATGCTAATTATGTCACTATAGGAATTACTTTCTGTAATTCTGTACAAGATTATATAATGCAAAGTGCTAGTTATGTCACTATAGTAGTTACATTATATAATTTATAGTCACAAACCCACCTTCATAAATGGTTATAGTCTCCGAAGCAGGTTGAGCCATATCAAAACACTTTCTTGGAGGGTTGCACCATTCACCATTGTCGTTAGGAAGATTATAATTTCAAGGTAAAAAATTAGTGGTTGTAACTACAATATATGTTTCCCTTTTGCACCATATTGGTTTGCATCACACACTTTAAAAGCATGCTCAACATGATGCCCCACATTGAAAATTAATGATTTTGATTGGTGGGTCTTTGTTATTTTTATGGTTTTAGTTGGATTTATGTGTTTATAAATATCAGATTTCTATGTTGATTGTGGATGTTTCTGGGTCTGTTTGTTATGTCTTGACTTGGTGAGTTTGTTGGCTAATGTGGATTGTGTGTAAATATAAGGTGGCGGTGAATTTTTTTGTTACAGTAACTGATGATCTTTCTGAGTTACGTAACAGTGACTTAACTTTTTTTAATGTATATCAGCACTAGTTGAAGTGAAGAGTAATTCTCAGGTTAACCTTTCATTGAATGGTTGAGAGTTCTGTGTGTACTAGGTTATGCTCTATCTCTTTTTAGATAACAATACCAAAACAAAGTTTGATAAGTGGTAAGTTTGTAAACTTAGGTGACTTGATTAGGACAACGAATATTGGTTTATGATACAGATCCATTTTAATTTATATCCAGAAATGTATTGCCTTTATCGGATTAAAGGACCTTGTTGTTAAACAAACCAAGAATGTATATCATATCGTGTATATAAGATATATGATAAGTACGACACAAAAAATGACTATAAGTTTCTTAATCAAACCACCTCATATTCTAAAACCCCGGTCTTTTTTGTGTTATGTTTACTTATATTAGCAATATGCTTGTAGTTTGAACCATGTTGTTAGTATTTGCTTATAAAACTTGAAATATGTCAACCATCCATTTTTTTACTAGTCTTTTAGTAAGGCTAATTTTCCTTTTGATTACTGCTTGCTTTAAATAAACTATTGATAATTTGACGGTTTAGGAGTCATTTTCCCTCCACTAATTAGATGTGAACCGCTATTCATATTACATGACGTATTTTTATCAATTAAAGACACTTCATAGTGACTTATAAATGTTTTTTCCCATTCAATAATGATAATATCTTTCTTTCAGTCTTTAATTAAACACTATTTTACCTGTATACCTTTATCATGATCCACTAAATTTACATCATATGAAGCACGTGGCAGTAAACATATTCAATGATTAAATATTTTTCTATAACTAGTGTGCTATTCTTGTTTAATTTCTTGTCTAATCATGTAAAAATAAACAAAACCAAAAAAATATATCAAGAAATGGGTCTTCTGTCTATTTTGCAACAAAAAATATATATCAAGAAATGGTATATGTCTATATAATCGTATGAGTAAAGAGATAATATAATATGACATACTATAAATTACACAAAGAATATAGCCAATATTGAATTTATATATATACGTATGTAAATATATACGCAATTGCTTTAAGCTAGTTTTGAATGATAGTTTGAACCTTACGAATGAAGGGGCTAATATTATAACCTTAACTACCATACACTTTCTCGTATATTAATACAATACAATTAAATTTAAATATCTAGGTTTTGAATGCTAGTATGCTTTTAAAGTCTCTTTAACTACTTTCCTTTCTAATAAGGACCTTGTTGTTTATATTTAGTTTTCACTTACATAATCTTATGCCAGTTTCTTTGGCACATTTTCTCTTACTTTCCATATATTAAATGCATAAAGTTTACACGGTAGTTAAATATGATTAAACAATTCAACTTTTTGCAATATATAACTAGCTTGCCACTACAGCTATTTCTATATTAAGGCCAATATGCATGTGTCTTTATTTCGACTTGTCTTACTAGAATATATTAAGGCAAATTTATTTAATCCCTTGAAAAGCTAAGGGTAATTATTAAAAGAGAAAAAAATTGCTAGATTGCTGACCGAAACCCAGTATCATTTCTTTTTTGTAAATTTAATCCAAAGAAAAATTGTACTAGTTGGTTCCAGATGATAAAAAGAGGAAAAGATGCTGAACTATCTAGACATATTTTTACCTCTTGTCAGCTTCTTGTTTTCTCCAGTTTGCATGGTTGCATCTTGCGAACCCGAGTATTTTGTAGTACCAGAAAAGATCGAATTCTCCATTACATATTACTATTGCGTAAACATGGTTCCTTGCATTTTCAATTGGAGTGTTCAGAAAATCATCATGTAAATTTTCAATTGGTTGGTCATAGGTATTTTTGAAGCAGGGTAATTTTCGACATTTTGGTTGGTCATAGGTTTTTCTGGTTTTTCTGTAGCAGGGTAATTTTTGACATTTCGGTTGGTCGTGGTTTCTAATTTCCAAGTTTTTTTAGTTGGATAAAATGATTTTTTGGTAAACTGCCATATCCAATATGATTTGAGAAGAATAAGTGTTCATTGAACATTAACATTTCTCAGACCCTCTGTCAACATTTTGAAAACTAAATGCTTTAATGAATTTATGAGATAAGTTGTGAATTTTGTACTGTACATCTTATGTACGCCATTTTATGTTGCCTACTAACCAACACTTTTCTTCCAAATCATAATTATTACTATGGTTTTTTAACCGTAGGCTACATACTTATTCCAACACTATCTTGTAGACCACAACCATTGATGAAGAAACTTAGGTGATAATTTAAACTATTTCTTGTACATTTTTGGTAAACATTTTTGTATTATTAAAGTATTAATTGTGGTTGAACTTTAAGTAATATCCTTGTATTTGAGCGACTGATGAACCTATTGATAAGCTGTCTGTGGTATTCTGAATGTAAAGCTAGCACTTCTGCGGCATGTACGGTTTTAATATGATGCGTCTGCATGTATACAAGTGCCGACGGCCCTACATATATAATGGTTGCATGTTTACCTTCATGTTGCTTAACTAATTAACTATTTACTTCTAATTAATTTACAAATCAATTAGTCAAGTATGCCAATTAACTTTTTACTGCTAATTAATTTACATATATAATGGTTGCATGTATACCTTCATGTATGCCAATTAGTCATGTAAATTGCAAATCAATGCCTTCATGTATGCCTAGCTAATTAACTATTTACTGCTCATTAATTTACAACCAATTGATTTGTAGCCAATATAGTGAAATAAAGTGACTGATTACTTAAGGTAGTGATTCCTTTATAATTACCATGTATTATATGCTGGATGAAATTAATAGCAATCACAAAACTGATATGTTAGCCTTCTTGTAACATGTGTTTTAGTTTTAGGAAATTGCAGTTCTTTTTTGTAGTTGTATACTTTATTATTTTATTGTAACTTTAGTGAAACATTATGTTTTTGGTTTATATACAGCTACGAAGCCTCAATAGCTACCTGCCAGAATCAAAAGAAAATGATTCATTTGATTCACATGAACCTTAGGAAGAGATGTATGTCATGCTAATTTTTTTTAATTTGGACAAAAAGGAATGTTGGATTCATAATTAATGAATATACATAAAATCCATGAGCAGTTATTGCAGTTGTAGGCCATGGGGTTGTAAAGTACATGTACCAAAAGGCTTTTCAGGAAAATTGCAGTTATTTGAAAGCATATGTTATTTTAATACAGTTCTGATCATGTTAAGCACAACTTTGGCTATCGATGCAGGTCTTAAATGGAGCCCAACGGTGTCCATGGTTTGATAGATTACTTCACCTATAGCACATATTCAATGTCGTCCTTAACTTATGTTTCTAATCCTTCAATGTTCAACATGCATTTCAAGTACATTTATATATGATTATGTTTCTTAACTGCATTATCATGCAATTGCATCTCAATAAGAAATGAAATATACATGAAGTGCTCCTCTTACTACTGTCCAGTTACCTGGGTCAATTAGATCAGTAAGGAAATGTGTAATCATCTTCTCTCTTTTATCCTGCATTTGGCAATGTTCTGATGAGAATCAAAGCCTGTAACCCATAATAGTCGACGACAATAGTTGGACCAAAGAAAGCATGGCAGGGACAAGAAGGTTACTTCAATAAAATTCCACATATTTAATGATTTAGATCATGATTAAAAACTAATGGTAATTCAGCTAAATTCCATTAAATCAACAGATACGGTATGCACCAGGGAAGACAATGGCAGAAAAGCAGCATGGAAGGCGACTCATGGAAGAAATATAATGCTAGTCACATTGATCCCTTCTCATGGAAGAGATAAAGCATTTTCTCTGTAGCATAATCTGTTTAGATAGGAGCTTGCAGGCCTCCGAAAGCCCTTGCTACTATGTCTTACAAGCACCTCTTAGCAACATTTTTTATGCCTCCACTATAACGGGCCCCAAATTGGAAATTGCTCATACTCTACTTTTGGGAATTACTGTGTCAATGAACCTATGTGCCCTATTATAGTTGGAGGTACAATAATTTTATATCATATTTGGTGAATATGGCTTTCGGTTATGAAGCGTGTTTTTTGTTCATATGAATAGAAGTTCTGATCTTTTTACAAGTTGTAAAGAGATTTAAAGCATTCATCCTCCATATGTAGACTTGTGCACATCAATTAACCTATTGAGATAATTCCATTACTTTTTCTCTACAGGTAGATAGATGACTGTGATGCAAAAAAAGGTTGCAACGAGTTATGGATCGAAGTTATTTTTGCTGCTAGAACTACTTTTTGCTTTTAACGTATGTACTACTTGCTTTTGTTTTGCTACTGCTACTTGTTTTATATTTTGTTTATGAACTATTGATGACGAACTAATTATGTTTGGTGTAAGAACATTGTGTATTTTGATTATGAAATTTCATACGTTGGTTATCAAATATGTGTTAAAAATGTGGTATTGATACGATATGTTGATTTTGAAATATGGTATTGATATAATATGCTAATTTTGAAATGTGGTATATATACACATTGTGATTGATGTTTACTAAAGTGAAATTTATAGAAAAGTAGAAAAAACCTAATTGACTTAGCTTTGTATAAAATTTAAATGTCAAGGAATGTTTTAACAGCGTTTTAAAAAGGCCATTAAATTGTACTTAAAAACATAACCAAATACAATTCAACGACGTTTTTAAAAGGCTGTTAAAACATTCCACAGTGTTTTTTAAACGCCATTGAATGTTGTTGAATTGTATCTAAAAACATAACCAAATACAATTTAACGGTGTTTTTAAAACGCTGTTAAAACATTCAATGACATTTTTTAAACGCCATTAAATGTTAAAATAAGGTTTTAAAAATGTCGTTGAATTGTTTTAACAATGTTTTTTAAAAAAGCCGTTAAATTAGACCAAACGCTGTTAAATGATTTCATGACACTAGAGAAACGGTGTAAAAAAGGACATTTAACAACATTTATTCTTTATCATTATATATCTCTGACATATAACTGCATGTCGATATACAGCTTATGTAAAAGCACTGTTAATAGCTTTTATAGTGTTTTTGAAACGTTGTTAAAGGTCCTGTTTGTTGTAGTGGTGGTATGGGAAAAATGATAGGCTCGGCTGAAGGCTAGGGCGGGCGGTGGTCCCGGCGGTAGCTGGGTTTGCGTGATTGCCGAGCTAGTGAACGAAGAAGAGGGTCGGTTGAGAGGAGGCGCTCAGTTCAAAAGGTAGAAGCTGGCTCAACGCGAGCTGGGAGGTTAGTCGCGGCCAAACTCTAGTGGGTGAGGGGATGGGAAAACTGAACGATGGCGGGAGAGTTTGAGGAGGATGGATGTTCTGTAGTGCTCGGCGGGGAAGGAAAAGCACGGGTTTCGGTGGTGGTGGGGATAGGGAGGAGAGAGATGGAAAGGAGGCCGAGCTTGGAGTCCTCGGGTTCGGGTCGTGGGTTGCGCGCTATGTTGCCAGGGTGGAAGAGTGTGGTGGAGAAGAGAATACGAAACAATGACAAGCTATATTTACTTATTAATATATATTATTTTATTATTCTCATTTCAATTTTGAAACCGAAAATGAAGAAACGAACTGAAGGACATAAAAATTGAAGTGGGAATAGCAAGAGACTTGTGGCTGTTCGTTCCCTCAAATGGCAGACAATTGAAAGGTCACAAAACTCAAGAGACCAAAATACGAAACCGTTACAGTTATCTGTTTTACTGATTTTGCAGTGTATCAGATGTCGAAACATGCAAACGAATATACCATAGAGATCAACACAATGAGACGATCAAAATGGTATACATATATCAGTGGTAGAACCATCCTATCGAAATTTGATATCGATACCGAAAATGCTGCAAATCTGACGAAAATAAGATAAACGAAGCAATAGCGGTTAAAATTTGGCGAAAATATGACATCTCACTCAGAAGATGGTTTATAAATTTATTGTATAAAAATATTCAAGTTTGAAAAATATTTTATTATCATCAAATATTAACTGATTTGAGTTGAAATAAAATTACAAAATAAAATAAACTTCCAAATTATGTGATGAAAATTTACCATTAGCTATATTTAAATAGACGTATTCCAAATAATAAATTCTCATTTCAAAATTTTATTATTTAAAATTTCACCAAATTTCAATAAATTAAATTAATAAAACCATTAAATTTTGTGGATCGTTACACTCTCCCATACTCAATACTTTTCGTCCCTGAAAAGGAAGAAGGTAGGAGAGTAGAAACAACCAGAAAGAAAAATAGATTAAAAGAGAAGATAAACAATTAATTTAAAACTATATAAATTTCGATTTCAATTAATTAATATTCAATAATTTGGTTAAACCTATTTTATTATATCCACAGATAGTCATTCAATTCAAATTTGTTAGTTCAAACTATCAATTCAGATCATAAAAATTTCATTTAGTTTTAAATTGATTTTCATTCGCTTATTTACATAAAGATCAATCACTTACATAATTTGTTTTCCATTAAAGATTTAAGTCATTAATGACTCATTTCATAAAATATTACTTAAGCTTCTATTGTCTTACTTAAGTTTATAACCTAATAACATTTATTGAATAAAAATTTAAGTTTTTGGTATTCGCCCTTGAAGAGAAAAGAAATATTTCAGTATATCTATAAAAAAAATTCAATTAAAACATTTAACCTCATTCACTTAGTAAAAATATAAGATATATTTAAAACATCCTCATAGCATTATGCAAAGATTTTTCAAAATCCTAAAACAATGTTAGAAATTTATATCAAAACATTATAATAAGCTTTAAAATAAAGTTCCTTAAATCCAATAATTTATTAGACTCGTTATTTTTTTAAAATAAGTATAAATTCAAGATTATTAAACTGAAACTAATAGTATACTTCAAATCTTACATTCAATTTCTAAATCAAAGTATAAAATTCCATATCTTCATAATTAATTTTACGCACTTGTTTAAAATGAATATTCAAATCATGGAAAAACATTTATTATGGTTTAGTACAAAATTTCAAACGGTAGGTAAACCAATAAATTTACCATTAGTACTTTGAAATCAAGTAAATATTCCAAACTATATTTCCAAAATAGAGATTCAAATTTATTTGTCAAATAAATTACTATAAATAAACTTCGCAAATCAAATTTTGTTCCATTTATATAATATCTTTAAATTATACATTCAAAAAAATTATATAAATTTTACTTGAAATATTCATTTGAAAGCTTCATTTGCAAATCAATTATCTTTAATGCTTTAATACTTTTCAAACTCATTGGTAAAATTTCTTGCTTCATTTATAAATACCATTTAAATACTTAAATAACACCTTTATAAATATATGTAAACTATTCGAAAATAATTATTTATATCATTACTTATATTTACATAGAAGCTATTAAAAACATTAAATCCATAATTCATAAATTTATTAATTTTATCTCAAGATACTTTTCAAACATTATTAATAAATCAATAATCATTTACTTTAAATATGTTTTATTTAATTAATAACTTCTAAATATTTACAACACTAATAATTTACTATTAAACCATGTAGTATACAAATAAACACTATTTTAAACATTTTAAATTATTTAGAAAAAAATGATCAAAATATCCTTTATATAATAGTTTATCAAAATACTATTATAACTCGATGTCTTAACAGGTTTATCCTTGTTCTTGCAAACTCTGGTCATGTGTTGATCAGGCGCAAGGCTAGAATTCTCCAAGTACTTAGTAGACCTGTTTCAACATCTAGTGAAAAATACTTAAAATCCAATGGCAAATGATGATAATATGATAGCAGTGGCCCGCTGCTGATCCAGTATTTATGCAATGGACACAAAACTTTCCAGAAGATCCTTCCATATTTCGGATTCCAGAAAAATATTGTAGCCAGTTCGTAAACAAGGGACCATCGACCCCGCTGCAGTGGTACGCTGCTGCTTCAATGATTTACGCAATTGATGTACTTCCTTCCTGGAAGATCCATAAACAACAGATCCCAGGATCGAAAGCGCCTCCATTGGGTAAACTAAAGAACTATCTACCTTGATAAAAAATCAAGGAACTCATGAGTTTAAGTCCGGACAACCATATCAGTTCGAATCCATTTCTGAATTCACCCAAGTCCATTAGGGTTTATCGGTCGAATCCATTCCTGGATTCACCAAGTCCATCTGGGTCGAAGCATACCATACTATACTTCTTCGCGGAGGGTACTTCCCCATACCTCTTACTTCGAAATATAACATACCATATATAGCACCGTTTCAAAATCGAAGCTTCAAATATCACACTTATATAAATTGCATTATATATCAGATTTATCTCTTTAAATCGAATACCTTCCATAATCAATAGTTTTGAAAATCACCTTATACTTACATAAAGTCCGTCTTATACAAGAGTAAAAAAATTTCCAAAATCAATTTCGTTGTATGAAAAGCCGTATGAGATTCAAAATTAGAGGAGTTCTAATCGAAGAGAACTCAAATCATGAAAACAGACTTGGGAGGAAAATATGATGATTAAAATACAAACGATGAAGATGGATAGCCTTATATTAATCATGAGTGGCCTTAACCTTGTCGACTGTGACTTCAAGAATAAGATCGATGAAGAATTCTGAGGAAAATCGGCATTCGATCGCAAGAGATAGAATTCAGGCATAGCAGGAGATCGCAGCATCTAAATCGAGGATACGGAAATCTTTGGTGGATCAATGCCCATTGTAAGGGAGTTTCACCCCTTTACAAATCATTCTAAGATTGGCGGGACCGCCAATTCATTATAGTGATAAATAGGAGTGGAGTTATGGAATACTCCAAAATCAAAAGAATACGAATAGGAAGACAAGGATGGATTCCAGAACAAAAGGGGAGTCCCAGAATTCAAAGGAGATCTGAATCAAAGAGGAAGAGATTCAAGCTCGAATTAATGTAATTATGTAATTAAATTTACTACATATGCTAAGTTTCACCTAAAACAAAAGCTCTAATACGAACTGTAAAAGGCCGCGCCAGTGGGGTAATGCCCACCGTAGCATACAACGATACCTGTGTTCTGCCTTTACGGCCAGCCTCTCGACTGCACCAACCCCGCAGGGACATGTAGGAGTAAAAGTCATCCGTTCTCCACCAAACCCAAAAGACAGAAACCCCTATCATTTTAACATCCCGCCTTTTCGCACGCTTTAAATCGACACATGTTCCAATTCAAACCATACAAAAGGGCGGATTGTTATGGGGTAAATAAAAAAACAGAGGAGAAAAAACAAACAGAATCTCACAGTGGAAGGATAAAATATAATAAATCAAATATACAGTTTGTAAAGCTGTTTTAAAATATTCGATTATACTTATACAACATATATCAGAGTTACACATACCATATAACAATGCAGTGGACAATATGAGTGTAGTGGAATATAATAAATAATAATAATAGAAATCTTTGTCTTCGTCCTCCAGAGCTAAAGTCTTCGATCCTAAAACGCTAGGACTGACTTGAGCGAATTGAAAAGACAAAACACTCGAGTCAGAACTAAAATATCTTATGTAAGTTAAATCAACTGTAAATAATATGAGTGCAGTAACTCAAGAAATGCTCGGGATTTACATCTCCTAAGGATCCGTTAAACTATTTACTATGTAATATATTTCGCTATTATAATAGTGTCTAATTGTAAAATAAACATACTTTTAAATAGCGTTAAGGAGTGACCCAATATTCCCCTTAACACGTAATAGTCCCAGTAGTCCATCCAATATCATAGTCCCTCCTGATCGGGAAGCCACCAGAGGATACCACACGGGCTGCGGGAGAAATCCAAACTCGTACAAGGCGCGATAGGGTAGGTGACACGGCACAACTAGGCAATGCCAGGGTAGATATACCAATTACACATCCGGGCTGGTAGTAACGCGTAGCAGCTACTACCGCCCACCTCGGACAAACTCCCCCCTAAGATAAAAAATCAAAAGTGACCACCGAATCAATTCAAAATCAGAGTATAGTATCGAAGAGGAGTATTCGATAAAGGGCGCTAACCCCCTTGGCCCGAGAATCGCTCCTGTTTTAGCCACCTTATGCCAACTCACGGGAGTTGGGTCCACGTATTTACCTCAAAGGAAACGCAGCCACCATCCTACTTCATTTTGGAATCTCCACCGCATACACGGTTGTTAAAGTGGTTTTCGGAGTTGGCAGAGAGTATGACAACTTCCGATCCCGGTCTCTTCAACAACCAAGCGTTATTATAACACCGCGGTTATTTCAAAATAATTTATACTTTAAAACCAGAATATAATATCTCTTTTAAAACATATAAATAGGATATCATTTATATTTTTTAAAACCCCAAATCAATATGATATCATTTTTATTTTATAAATATCCCTTTCCCAAAATCACAATATTTTCAAATATATATACCTTGAAACCATAGCTTTGAAACAAATTTTTAATACTTAATGGTTCAAATACTATATTACTTTATAAAATAAACAGCTTCTTTAAATTTTACAATAAATTCCCAATATAAATTTGAACCTCCAAATAAGCCATTTTAATTCCTATATATTTCAAAGCTTTAATATTCTATATTTCAAAACTGTATATTTCATATATTTCAATCTTTAAATATTCTACTATTTCAAAATGGATTCTTTGATAATTTAATATATATCAAATCCAATTCCTATTATTTAAATTTGAAATATTTACTTACTAAACAAATATTATTCAGGTAAAACCCTTAAACTTCAATAACAGGATATTCTTTTAATTAAATTAACTTGATAATATTCTTTAAATAAATTTGATATTCTTTTAAATTCTCTAATCAAAAATCAAGTTATAAGATCATACCCTTTAAATCTTAATTTATTTACATTTCAAAATAAACTTTTCGAGGAAAATTCTTAAATACTTTAATTCAAATCATATTCACATTTATCTTCAACCTTACTTTTATTTGAGTTATTATAAACTCTATATACAATAGAATTTCAAATATATTCTTAACCATATTATATAAACGAAATCAACTTCATTATTTAGCTTATTTTAAAATTCGAAACTAATTTATACATAGCTAAATTCAAGAATTTTACTATATATATATATATCAAAATTTAATATTTATTAAACCGTATTCTTTCCAAAACCATAGAAAATCATTTCAAAAATAATTTTATATATATACCGCAGTGCCTGTATAAAATTTTCTATCCTATGGTCAAGTGATACGGATATTTATCATTTCAATCCGCAATTTAAAAATAAAAAAATGCGGTTGTATATCATTTCAAACTGCAATCCCGAATGAAATGAAAATGCATAATAACTTTTAGTTTATCCAATATAAATACAACATCCATTCATCCATCATATCAATCATCAAACATTTATCAATTTATCATCCAATTCAAACAATCACATTAACAAATAATAATTAATTACCGACGGTTAATTTTTCAATAATGAATTAAATAACTGTTTAACTGTAGTTTATATGCAATAATAAATGAATTTAACTAGCAGGTTATATGCAATAATATATTTAACTAAAATTTTAACTGGCAGTTTTAAATGCAATGAATAAATTTAAATAATGCGTAAATTAAATGAATACAATTTAGCTGAGTAAAATGATGAAATATATGCCAAACAGCTATAAATAAAATTTTAAACATATCATAAATCAATTTAACCAACATAAGGAATCTTAGAAGTTGTGAGTGGATTAAAACACTCATCTTTTGAATTTAAATTGAATTTGAATCCAATTTAAACCCAAAAATTGCACAGTCTTCAAATCTAACCAAACCAGTACCAAAATGTCCGGAATTTTATTACGATCCTAACAAAAAAATTGCGCGTGAAACGGAGTTTATATGCGAGAGATATTGCGAAAATTGTGATTGAATTTCAAACAAAAAAAATAAAAAGGTGAACACAATCTCACCCCAACATACTTTGCCACGTCATAATCTTCGTTTGTGGCTACAGGAACCACTGCATGCAATCGAGAACCCAATTCCAACGCACGCTGCCCAACGCACGCTGCCCCTTGTCGTTCGTCGCGCCGCAGATGAATGCGACCCCCCAAGTATGCGCCGCCTCCACCTTGAATCGTCCATCATCAGCGACGAGCCACGTGCGCACGAAAAGGAGCAGCCACCGCCACCCACCCAATTTCGAAACCCTAATCACCGATTGACGATGATCTAACCGTTGAATCGACAAACCAAATAAATAGATGTGATACCCTCAGCTTCCTCTCCAAAACCCAGAAAGGGTTCGCCGATCCGACGACTTTGAATGCGACGATGATGAACGGCCGTACTTCCTTGATTTTTTTCTGGTCAAACGACAAACTGAATCGAAAAACGAACACCAGCAGGAGATTACGCACTTCGAGAGCTTCAACATATATTTATTCGGAATTTTTCTGAGGACTTTGAATTTTAGGCTTTGGATTTGATTTTTTTTTTTTTGAATTTTAAAATTGGATCTAGGGTTTGCAGCCATTGAAAGAAGATGAGGAGCTGATGAAATTTTACGTGCAGACAAATGAGAATAGGACGAGGCTAGGGTTTAGTAGGGTATTTATAGATAAAGTTGGAATAGACAGATAGATCCGAATTATAAACGTGCTAACCGATAATTGGCCCAAAAAAGCCTGTTCTGACTTCGGAACGAAATTGGGTCAACCCATATATCAAAATAGATGTTTTAAAATATTATGAACGTGATGGAAAAAGTTTCAGGTCCAAATGGCATCGTATGAAGAAGTTATGCTGAAAAAAAAAATTTCAAATTGATTTCAATTGATTTCAACTACATAAATTTCAAGGCGTTTCGAGTCCGTACGATCAAACGACAAGTCTGATCGCTACGAAACTTGAAACACTATTATAATTCTCCATTACGGATCTGATGAAACTTGTTTCGTCGAAATTCGAGTCAATGGCCAAAATGGCTATTTTTTTCCACTTTTTAAGTAAATTAATAAATAAATTTACTACCTTTAAATTCAATATTTATAAACTAGTAGATTTTTGTCATTTTTAATCCCTTAGATATTTATATAACTAAAAGAAAATTCACATATCAATTTAGTGTCAATTATCCCAGTAAATACAGTGTTCAAATGTCAACTGCAATTAATCTAATTAATTGCAAATTAATTCCAATAAATTTGATTTTATTCGATTACAACTTAATATTCAATCAATTATTACTCAACTAACATAGTTAACATTGTTTTATATTTCATTACATTAATATTTTCCAATTTTCATGTCTAATTTGCATTAATTACTGTATTTCAATTATATTGGAAATTTTGTCAATTTTACTCATTAATTAAATTTAAAAATCTCAATTAATTTTTTCATCTTGGTTTCATTCTTTTTATTACATTAATTATCATATTATGAATGGAATTTTACCTTGGTTACATCTTATTGAATTCAACATTCTTCACTTACCAATTTATTCCATGTTAACTGCAATAATTTAGTGAATTAATTGAAATTGAATTCAAATTAAACTTATCAAACTAATAAAATAAGTAACGTACAAAAATAATTGTCATTAACTCTTAAACACACTTTTATAGGTTCATTATTTACAAACCAGTATTATAATTACTTACATTAATTTGGATTGTACTGCACTTATTATATTTTTGCCAAATAGATACATTAGTTTCAATTAAATATTCTCTGTAACTTATTTCTTGATTTCATACTTTTTATTTCCCAAATTACTATCTTTTATTAAGTTTACGTTTCTATTTCAATTTATATTCAATTATAACCTAACATCGTTTAAATCAATTGGATTGTATTGAATTTGGTTCTCCGTCAACGGCCATTTACACTACTACCTTCATTTACACAGTTACTATTAGAAAATCTTATTGCATTGGTTAATTAAATGTTTGCTTTAAATTACTTTTTTAAAAATTTTATGCTCAAGAGCAACAATTAATACTTTCTATTATTATACAAATTTGAATTCCATTCTAGTTATTCTTTGTTAATAATTCATACAATATTATAACTTCGTACAAGACATCCAATTACTATTTATTATTATAACCTTGCAATCTATATAAATTCAATGATTGATTTACTATTTGCCTTTGTTTCCTTATATTCAATTTTTAGCTTAGTATGACAATTTATAGTACTCCATTTAATCAACATTTCATTTCAATTGTTAATACATAGCTTAAATTTCTACAGTTGCATTCCATTTACACTTCCGTTACTATATTAAGAATTACTAACGTTTATATCAATAACACATTATAATTACTTACCATTTAAATGAGTTTGATTTCTAATAATTTAATTGACCAATTAATTAGGTAATTTATACAAATTTGTTATCGTACCCATAAATTTACACTTATAACTAAGTCTTACATTTGAATTTATTTATTAAATTGAAATGTTCATTCAAGTTTATAAATTATTAAATCGCATTAACATAATTCCCTAATTTTTTCCAATTACTGTCAACAATCTTTTATTACATTAAATCAATCTAATACTTTCCTTAAATTTCTCATATTCAATTTATATCCAGGTAAAAATCTTTTCACTACTGAATTCATTTGAATTTATTCAAATTACTATAAATAGGTTTTAATTACCGTTGCTATATTTTAATTTAGTGTTCATTCCAATATTAATTTATCACCTTTATTATTTCTACAAAAAATTAATTACAAAATCCTATTTAATTAACAAATTTAATTGTCGAAATTTACGGGTCGTTACACTCTCCCCCACTCAAAACTTTTCGTCACCGAAAAGGAAAAGAAAGGAAAAGAGAAACTTATAAATCGATATATGTTATTCAAAACATTATATTCATAATCATAAGTTTACAGAATTGGATAAATTAAATAAAATATATAGATTTATAAACAATTAATTTTTTTTTTATATTCAAATTTATACAGTTTGGAAACATTTTCAAAATATTTTCTAAGTCCAAAATTTACGGAAAATTTCGGCAGAGTCTCCTTTGTACGAGGAGGCTCGGGGGAAAATATAATATCAATTTTAATAATATACAACATATATTTTCCAAAATAATATAAATCCCAACCCGGGAAAATATAATAACGCTATAAACCGAGATCCGAAAACGTAACTATTTATCGGGCAATTAACGCTTATTTATGGAACCAAAAGCAGTAGCAATTGCTTCCATAACCTGCATTTCACTTATATAACCCAAAAGAGTTAATAATTATATAAAATGAAATATTTAGCGTTGTTTTCCAATACCAACAAACAATCAACCCATACATCAATCACTTGCAACCAGGTATACAACCATCACAATGAAACAACACAAATCAATCATTCATTCATCAAACAAAACAAATAGTTGTTCGGGTTCAAACTTTAAATTGTATGAAAATGAAGAATAATTACTAAGTGTACCCTTCACTCAACAGTCTTAGGTGAAACTAAATAGATTATTCATTCATCCAAACAATTTTAAAGTATCCTTACTCAAACAACCATAAACCAAAACAACAACAACGATTAGTTTATTCTTATTAATTCTATTCATTTTCATTTCTTTCTAGCTGTTCTATTATATTTAATAAGTGGCCTTTCAGCCATAACTTAGATTTATAACAATTATAACATTAGATTCTTATTAATAACAACAATTTATTGAACACTTCATTATATACTCCTATTTATACAATTTCAATTACACTTTCTTACTAAGCATCTCAACTTTTAATATTTGGTAAGTTATATATATGTTTTTAAGAATGTAATTTGAAAGTTATACAAATTTACTCTATTTCTTTTAATTAATTTATTGTTCAATAATTTTATCCCTTACTTCATAGGTTACAATTTCAAATTTCATTTAATACCATTAATAACCTAGCATTAAATCTCTTATTTCATTTAGGGTTTCAATCATTAGTTAAATTCCATTTTACTACATTAATTAAACTATTAATAAATGGAAACTTAAGAATTAAATACCAGGTTTAATTTCAAATTATTTTAAAATAATAGATAAATATACTTACAACTTATCTATATCCAAGTATATTTAAAACAAATTAAATTTTACTTCTGTTTATCAAAAATAAATCTGTAGTAAAACTACTACAGTGGCCTTCCCACTTCGAAACTCGAAAATGAAAGTCGATGACACGTGCACTCATCATCGAAATTATTTTCCAGCGACCGAGAGGGGAGTACAACTTATTTCTTTCCAGAATTTCTTTAAAACCATACTTTCAAATTATATTGAAATATTTATATCTGAAAATATTTCTAAATACTATTATTATATTTCAAAATCCTTTGAAAGCAATTTTTCAAAATCCCGGACTTAAGTTCTAAAATTTCCAAATTTCATTGATTTTATTTTCAATCTTATTTTACCTATTATTTATAAATTTTATTCCTAACAACCAATATATTGCAACCAAATATAATCTTTATAAAAATCTATTTTATATATATAGAAAATATAATAGGCAAAATTATTTCATTCACCTATATTAAAAACAAATATTATGTCGGTCTGTCCTATTAAGTGTTTAGAAATCTCTATTGATGTCACAGCGTCCCATGCACCAACCAGAATTTATAAATACAAAACGGAACAGATTAACACAATATTAAAACCTTTTTATAACACTAACAAATACGCTCTCTCATATATACACTCTCAGCGACTCCCATAGGGTATTTCTATCCTATTAATAAAGAGTCTGACCCCACAAAGCTAAGGTTTATCGCTAAACCAAAGCTCTGATACCAGATGTAACATCCCGCCTTTTCGCACGCTTTAAATCGACACATGTGCCAATCAAACCATACAAAAGGGCGGATTGTTATGGGGTAAGTAAGAAAAACAGAGGAGAAAAAAACAAACAGAATCTCACAGAGGAAGGATAAAATATAATAAATCAAATATTCAGTTTGTAAAGCTGTTTTAAAATATTCGATTATACTTATACAACATATATCAGAGTTACACATACGATATAACAATGCAGCGGACAATATGAGTGTAGTGGAATATAATAAATAATAATAATAGAAATCTTCGTCTTCGTCCTCCAGAGCTAAAGTCTTCGATCCTGAAATGCTCGAACTGACCCGAATGAATTGAAAAGACAAAACACTCGAGTCAGAACTAAAATATCTTATGTAAGTTAAATCAACTGTAAATAATATGAGTGTAGTAACTCAAGGGATGCTCGGGATTTACATCTCCTAAGGATCCGTTAAACTATTTACTATGTAGTATATTTCGCTATTATAATAGTGTCTAATTGTAAAATAAACATACTTTTAAATAGCGTTAAGGAGTGACCCAATATTCCCCTTAACACGTAATAGTCCCAGTAGTCCATCCAATATCATAGTCCCTCCTGATCGGGAAGCCACCAGAGGATACCACACGGGCTACGGGAGAAATCCAAACTCGTACAAGGCGCGATAGGGTAGGTGACACGACACAACTAGGCAATACCATGATAGATATACCAATTACGCATCCGGGCTGGTGGTAACGTGTAGCTGCTACTACCGCCCACCTCGGACAAACTCCCCGCTAATATCAAAAATCAAAAGTGGCCACCGAATCAATCCAAAATCAGAGTATAGTATCAAAGAGGAGTATTCGATAAAGGGCGCTAACCCCCTTGGCCCGAGAATCGCTCATGTTTTAGCCACCTTATGCCAACTCACGGGAGTTGGGTCCACGTATTTACCTCAAAGGAAACGCCGCCGCCATCCTACTTCATTCTGGAATCTCCACCGCATACACGGTTGTTAAAGTGGTTTTCAGAGTTGGCAGAGAGTATGATAACTTCCGATCCCGGTCTCTTCAACAACCAAACGTTATTATAACACCGCGGTTATTTCAAAATAATTTATACTTTAAAACTAGAATATAATATCTCTTTTAAAACATATAAATACGATATCATTTATATTTTTTAAAACCCCAAATCAATATGATATCATTTTTATTTTATAAATATCCCTTTCCCAAAATCATAATATTTTCAAATATATATACCTTGAAACCATAGCTTTGAAACAAACTTTTAATACTTAATGGTTCAAATACTATATTACTTTATAAAATAAACAGCTTCTTTAAATTTTACAATAAATTCCCAATATAAATTTGAACCTCCAAATAAACCATTTTAATTCCCATATATTTCAAAGCTTTAATATTCTATATTTCAAAACTGTATATTTCATATATTTCAATCTTTAAATATTCTACTATTTCAAAATGGATTCTTTGATAATTTAATATATATCAAATCCAATTCCTATTATTTAAATTGAAATATTTACTTACAAAACAAATATTATTCAGGTAAAACCCTTAAACTTCAATAACAGGATATTCTTTTAATTAAATTAACTTGATAATATTCTTTAAATAAATTTGATATTCTTTTAAATTCTCTAATCAAAAATCAAGTTATAAGATCATACCCTTTAAATCTTAATTTATTTACATTTCAAAATAAACTTTTCGAGGAAAATTCTTAAATACTTTAATTCAAATCATATTCACATTTATCTTCAACCTTACTTTTATTTGAGTTATTATAAACTCTATATACAATAGAATTTCAAATATATTCTTAACCGTATTATATAAACGAAATCAACTTCATTATTTAGCTTATTTTAAAATTCGAAACAAATTTATACATAGCTAAATTCAAGAATTTTACTACATATATCAAAATTTAATATTTATTAAACCGTATTCTTTCCAAAACCATAGAAAATCATTTCAAAAATAATTTTATATATATACAGCGGTGCATGTATAAAATTTTCTATCCAATGGTCAAGTGATTCAGATATTTATCATTTCAATCTGCAATTTAAAAATAAAAAATGCGGTTATATATCATTTCAAACTGCAATCCCGAATGAAATAAAAATGCATAATAACTTGCAGTTTATCCAATATAAATACAGTATCCATTCATCCATCATATCAATCATCAAACATTTATCAATTTATCATCCAATTCAAACAATCACGTCAACAAATAATAATTAATTACTGACAGATAATTTTTCAATAACGAATTAAATAACTGTTTAACTGTAGTTTATATGCAATAATAAATAAATTTAACTAGCAGGTTATATGCAATAATATATTTAACTAAAATTTTAACTGGCTGTTTTAAATGCAATGAATAAATTAATTAAAAATTAACTTGCAGTTTTAAATGCAACGAATAAATTTAAATAACGCGTAAATTAAATGAATGCAATTTAGCTGAGAAAAATGATGAAATATATGCGAAACAGTTATAAATAAAATTTTAAACACATCATAAATCAATTTAACCAACATAAGAAATTTAGAAGTTGTGAGTGGATTAAAACACCCACCTTTTGAATTTAAATTGAATTTGAATCCAATTTAAAACCAAAAATTACACAGTCTTCAAATCCAACCAAACTAGCGCCAAAATGTCCAAAATTTTATTATGATCCTAACAAAAAAAATCGCGCGTGAAACGAAGTTCATACGCGAGAGATAATGCGAAAATTGTGATTGAATTTCAAATAAAAATAAAATAAAAAGGTGAACACAATCTCACCCCAACATACTTTGCCACGTCACAATCTTCGTTTGTGGCTACAGGAACCACTGCATGCAACCGAGAACCCAATTCCAACGCACGCTGCCCCTTGTCGTTCGTCGTGCCGCAGATGAATGTGACCCCCTAAGTATGCGCCGCCTCCACCTTGAATCTTCCATCATCAGCGACGACCCACGTGCGCACGAAAAGGAGCAGCCGCCGCCGCCCACCCAATTTCGAAACCCTAATCATCGATTGACGATGATCTAACCGTTGAATCGATAAACCAAATATATAGATGTGATCCTCTCTGCTTCCTCTCCAAAACCCAGAAAGGGTTCGCCGATCCGACGACTTTGATTGCGACGATGATGAACGGTCGAACTTCCTTGATTTTTTTCCGGTCAAACGACAAACTGAATCAAAAAATGAACACCACCAGGAGATTACGCACTTCGAGAGCTTCAACATATATTTATTCGGAATTTTTCTGAGGACTTTGAATTTTAGGCTTCGGATTTGTTTTTTTTTTTTTTTTGAATTTTAAATTTGGATCTAGGGTTTGCAGCCATTGGAAGAAGAGGATAAGCTGATGAAATTTTACGCGCAAACAAATGAGAATAGGCGGAGGCTAGGGTTTAGCAGGGTATTTATAGATAAAGTTGGAATAGACAGATAGATCCGAATTATAAACATGCAGACCGATAATAGGCCAAAAAAGCCTGTTCTAACTCCGGAACGAAATTGGGTCAACCCATATATCAAAATAGATGTTTTAAAATATTCTGAACACGATGGAAAAAGTTTCTGGTCCAAGTGGCATCGTATGAAGAAGTTATGCTGAAAACAATATTTTCCAAATTGATTTCAATTGCATAAATTTCAAGGTGTTTCGAGTCCGTACGTTCAAACGAAAAGTCCGATCGCTACGAAACTTGAAACACTATTATAATTCACCGTTATGGATCCGATGAAACTTGTTTCGTCAAAATCCGAGTCAGTGGCCAAAATGGCTATTTTTTTCCACTTTTTAAATAAATTAATAAATAAATTTACCACCTTTAAATTCAATATTTATAAACTAGTAGATTTTTGTCATTTTTAATGTAACAACCCGCATATTTATCGATTTTACATTTAAATATTTTGTTTAAATATTTTGTCGTTAATCGGATATTGGTCCGAAAAGCTACTTTTTGCAAACGGTCAAATTCGGACTCGAGACCACTTCCATTGAGTTCGAAATGCCGTTTACAAGTTTTTTAAGTATAAACATCGATAGGTTTGGAGTTAGCGAAATTTCACTAACTTTTCCCGCTTTGGACTTTGGGTTAGTTTAGCTTATTAAGCCCAAGTTCCAACCCCCTTCTCCTCACTCTTCATAAATTTTCTAACTAACTCAAGCTTGGGCATTAATGGTGAAAAGAATGGGAAATTAAAACTCCAAGAACAAATTCAATTGCAAATCCAACATTCAACTCCAAATTCAAGTAGAAGATATTGGATTCAAGCTTTGGATTGCTTCTCCTTGCTTTCAAGCTTCATCTTCATAAACTTTAGTGCAAAGGTGAGATTTTTATCTCACAAATCTAGTCTATAACTATATTGGACTGTTGGGAATGATTCCCTATCACTTTTGCATGCTCATTTGCATTTGGTTTAGATTGGATTGGCAAAAAACTCCAATTTTTAGCGTTTTGGTGAATTTTCTGCACTTAGGTCGTTCTGGCCATTTTCGTGTGTTCGGAGTTAGGTCGCTCGCGACCTAACCCTTAGGTCGTAGGTCGTTTCTGGCCTTAAATTCCCCCTGCAGCGTTAGGTCGTTAGCCTCGGAATTAGGTCGTTGAGCCTTAGGTCGTAGGTCGTATGGACCTTAGGTCGTATGGACCTTAGGTCGTAGGTCGTCCTGGCCATTTCTAACGTCTTCGGAGTTAGGTCGTATAGACCTTAGGTCGTAGGTCGTATGGACCTTAGGTCGTTAGGTCGTATGGCTTTAGGTCGCTAGGTCGTATGACCTTAGGTCGTTAGGTCGTTTGGCTTTTAGGCCGCTTCCACGCTAGGTCGTTCGACTCTTAGGTCGTAACATTTAGGTCGCTCGCCTCTTAGGTCGTTAGGTCGTTTGGCTTTTAGGCCGCTTCCACGCTAGGTCGTTCGACTCTTAGGTCGTAACACTTAGGTCGCTCGCCTCTTAGGTCGTTAGGTCGTTTGGCTTTTAGGCCGCTTCCACGCTAGGTCGTTCGACTCTTAGGTCGTAACACTTAGGTCGCTCGCCTCTTAGGTCGCTAGGTCGCGTGCCTTTAGGTCGCGTTTCTTTATTAGGTCGCGTGTCTTTGTTAGGTCGCTGACCTTCTTAACTCGCATGACCTAACCCCTAGGTCGTTGGGCCTCGTTTCTGCTTAGGTCGCTGCTTCTTATAGGTCGCTCGGCTCCTTAATTTCTTTAGGTCGTTTGAGTGTTAGGTCGCGAACCCATTTTAGGTCGCATGACCTTTACCCTTTAGGTCGCTGGACCACTAGGTCATACCCCTTAGACCCCTAGGTCGCAACCATTAGGTCGCTCGACCCTATCCCTCTTAGGTCGTTAGACCTCATTTTGTCTTCACTAAGTCGTACCGTTTTGGACGGGGCGCTGCCCCGCACCCCGCCGGGGGCGCTGCCCCCTGGACCCCCGCGACCTGACCGGGCAGGTCGAACCCCGTAAGCGGTGGCGTTGCCCCCGCACTCCCACCTTGGGGGGTTGCCACCCCCCCTTGACCCCCCCTCGACCCCCCCTCCGTAGGGGATCTTATCTGAAAAACATTGAGCTGATTTCCTTGGATTTTATTCACATCTCCGTATGCGATTTTTGTGACTGATTGTTTCTACAATTGCTTCTGTGTTTTGTCACTTTATAATATAAAGGTTTCAATACTAGTAGTAAATATCAAAACTCTTTTAACAAACAATTTCAACTCTATTTTTAATAACAAAGCTCTTTTCTTAAACCGTTTTCCAATCTATTAGTATATACAAGCCTTTACCTCACTCGGATGAGAAATCTAATTAAACGACTTAGTAAAACAAGTGGTATGAAACGCTTGCGTTCACTTCGTCGGTTAATTCTTGGACTTGTTCGATTGAACCTCTTGTGACAATTTTATTAGTGAAGATTTACAGTTTGTTCGTAAATATTTAAGTTAAGCAAGTGATTATGGGACATGAAGCTAAACTTCTATATTTACTAGCTTAGTGTAATTGACACTTCTCGTTGATCTTGATGATCGCTTTATGAATTAGACTAGCAATTGCGCGATGTCTCTTTCATTGCAAGGTTAGACTAGACACCACTTGTGTGATTCCATTCACACATACCTTTCTGCTTTTTGGTTAGTCTTGACCTCAATCTGTGTGATTCCATTCACACATACGGGGTAGCTCCCCTTGGTCTTCGGACCGTCATGTGATAGGCCTCTTTCCCTTTTTATGATTTCTGGATTTCTCGTGTTGATTTCTGGAATTTATGTCATTTACTTGTTATGAGTACAAGTTTAGGGTATGATGCCCTCTTTGGATCTTTGAGAAGATTCTTGTGATCTTGATTTATCTCTTATCGGTTGATCTCCTGTTGATCATTATTTGCATACTTATAGTAGTATGTCAGTATGGATATTTTATGTTTATGCCATATCTTTTATTTTATATCATGTCATCTGATATTTATAGCTAGACTGATCCGTTTATTATTTTCTTATAAATAATACTCGGGTCAGACCGAGATGTTACAGGTGCTACTGCTTGACTCCTCCCCCAGTGATTCACTACTCAGACTTTTGGCTACTTGTTTAGATTAGAAGCTTTTGTTGTTTACACTTGAGATATAGACTCATAGTTGTATTCTTTTGTATAGCACGCGTTGCTATTCATTTGTATTATCGTGGATCTTTTTAGACCACTACTCTGATGTACACTTTTATGTGATATATATTCATATCTCTTTCCGCCTTTGTGATATGGATATCTGTGATTGATTCGCATGTTATGCTTACTTCTATATTTGTTTCCGAAGATTATTTTATAGCCACCGTGTGATAAGAAATTACATGGATGGTCGCTCCTTAACAACCTTATTCTCCGCGCTAGTTGACAGCACTACACCGTAGTGTTCTTGGCTAGCGTGGGTATAGAGGTGGGGCGTCACATTTAATCTCTTAGATATTTATAATAACTAAAAGCAAATTGACATATCAATTTAGTGTCAGTTATCCCAGTAAATATAGTGTTCAAATGTCAACTGCAATTAATCCAATTAATTGCAAATTAATTCGAATAAATTTGATTTTATTCGATTACAACTTAATATTCAATCAATTATTACTCAACTAACATAGTTAACATTGTTTTATATTTCATTACATCAATATTTTCCAGTTTTCATCTTTAATTTGCATTAATTATTGTATTTCAATTATATTGGAAATTTTGTCAATTTTACTCATTAATTAAATTTAAAAATCTCAATTAATTGTTTCATCTTGGTTTCGTTCTTGTTATTACATTAATTATCATATTACGAATGGAATTTTACCTTGGTTACATCTTATTGAATTCAACATTCTTCACTTACCAATTTATTCCACTTTAGCTACAATAATTTAGTGAATTAATTGAAATTGAATTCAAATTAAACTTATCAAACTAATGAAATAAGTAACATACAAAAATTATTGTCATTAACTCTTTATCACACTTTTATAGGTTCATTATTTACAAACCAATATTATAATTACTTACATTAATTTAGATTGTACTACACTTGTTATATTTTTGCCAAATAGATACATTAATTTCCATTAAATATTCTCTGTAACTTATTTCTTGATTTCATACTTTTTATGTCCCAAATTACTATCTTGTATTAAGTTTACGTTTCTATTATAATTTATATTCAATTATAACCTAACAGTCGTTTAAATCAATTGGATTGTATTGAATTTGGTTATCCATCATCTGCTATTTACACTACTACCTTCATTTACACAGGTACTATTTGAAAATCTTATTGCATTGGTTAATTAAATGTTTGCTTTAAGTTACTTTTTTTAAATTTTTATGCTTAAGAGCAACAATTAATACTTTCCATTATTATACAAATTTGAATCCCATTCTAGTTATTCTTATTAATAATTCACACAATATTATAACTTCGTACAAGACATCCAATTACTATTTATTATTATAACCTTACAATCTATATAAATTCATTGATTGATTTACTATTTGCCTTTGTTTCCTTATATTCAATTCTTAGCTTAGTATGACAATTTATAGTACTCCATTTAATCGACATTTCATTTCAGTTGTTAATACTTTGCTTAAATTTCTACGGTTGCATTCCATTTACACTTCCGTTACTATATTAAGAATTAGTAACGTTTATATCAATAACACATTATAATTACTTACCATTTAAATGAGTTTGATTTCTAATAAATTAATTGACCAATTAATTAGGTAATTTATACAAATTTGTTATCATACCCATAAATTTACACTTATAACTAAGTCTTACATTTGAATTTATTTATTAAATTGAAATGTTCATTCAAGTTTATAAATTATTAACTCGCATTAACATAATTCCCTAATTTGTTCCAATTACTGTCAACAATCTTTTATTACATTAAATCAATCTAATACTTTCCTTAAATTTCTCATATTCAATTTATATCCAGGTAAAAATCTTTTCACTACTTAATTCATTTGAATTTATTCATATTACTATAAATAGGTTTTAATTACCATTGCTATATTTTAATTTAGCATTCATTCCAATATTAATTTATCACCTTTATTATTTCTACAAAAATTTAATTACAAAATCCTATTTAATTAACAAATTTAATTGTCGAAATTTACGGGTCGTTACACTCATGCTACACCCGCCAAGTGCATAGGCAGACACACATATCAGACTTGAATTGCTCAAAATATCATATTGTTCATTTATATTTGGCAAAAATCAGCATATATAGTAAATAAATAAATCACAGAATCATAGACACGGAGTAATATAACAGTAAGCAGAGGAAACAGATGAATAATAGTTCATGAAGCTACTATATATATATTAGAGTTAAAACATGATACATCAGAAGTCTCGAAGACATAAAACTCCCAATACAGTAGTCGAATAACAAACTGAATATATCAGTGAAGTCAACTGAAAAACTGAAAGCTGGATAGATAGATGGATCTTCAATCGAAGCTCCAACTCCAAAGGCGAGTTTCAAATGCTACGACACTCGGTCTGACCTGAGCGTAAGGCAAAACACAAAACACTCGAGTCAGGATTTAACATTCATATCAATAAATCCAACTCAAGTGAAATATCAGCTGAAATACAAGTGACATAAAAGATGTTTGTGATAACCATACTCTAAGGATCCATGGAACTATCTACTACCAGTAATATATGCTACTAGCAACCAAACATTATTACAACACCGTGGTCATTTCAAAATATCATACTTCAAAACCAAAATATCATATCCATTTCAAAACCATATCAATACGATATCATTTCTCCCTTAAAATAATATTCATTTCAAAAATCATAGCACTTAAAAGTTATAACACTTTCGAAATTATAACACTTTGGAAACATAACTTTGGAAATCATAATACTTTAAAATTCATAACTCTGAAATCATAACTTCCCACTTGAACGGTTTAGATATTAATAATAGTATATATATAATAAAATGGTTTATAAATAAAGTAGTTTATATTATAATATTTATAAGTTAAAAAAGTTTATATTAAAACAATTCGTTTGTTTAAAATAGTTTCCTCAAATTTCAAAAACCAACTCAAATTCCAAAATTCCAATTTAATTCAATCTCAATTCATCAATTTCAATTCAATTCAGTTTCCAAATAAATCATTTCAAATTATATCGATTTCAAATACAGATTTGAGCCACAAAATAAACCATTTCAATTTCAATATATTTCAAAGCTTTAAATATTCCTCCATTTTCAAAACTAAATTTGATAATTTCATATATATCTTAATTTAACTTCATTATTATTTAGTTTTGAAATATTCACTTAATAAATCCAATATCATTTAAATAAAACCCCAAATTTGAAATCACCAAATATTTTCTTCAGCTTATTTAAACTTGAACATTCATTTAATCACTGAAATAAAAATCAAATTATAAAAATCATATCCTTTAAAAATCTCAAATTCAATAAGTGTCAAATCGATTTAACTAAATAAAATTCTTAATTTAAAACCATTTCAAATCAATTTCAAATCTGTCTTCCCAACTTTAATTTCTTAAAAATTATTATAAACTTTATATTTGAAAATATAATTTTTAATAAATACTTAAACATATAATATATAAATTAAATCAAACTTTATTAAATTAAATCTCATTATCAAACTTATTTTATAATAGAACTAATTTATAAATATTTTAAAATAGTAAAATTATAAGTAAATTCTTAAAATTTATAATTTCAAAACTAACTTAAAATTTTCAAAACATACAATTTTAAAATTAAGAATTTAAACTTATAAAATACATTTATATATATATAATATCTTGAAATCAAATCGAAGCTCCAACTCCAAAGGTGAGTTTCTAATGTTGTGACACTCAGTCTGACCCGAGTGTAAAGCAAAACACAAAACACTCGAGTCAGAATTTAACATTCTTATATCAATAAATCCAACTCAAGTGAACTATCAACCGAAATACAAGTAACTTAAAGGATGTTTGGGATTACCATCCTCTAAGGATCCGTGGAACTATCTATTATGTAGTAATATACACTATTAACAACCAAACATTATTACAATACTATGGTCATTTCAAAATATCTTGCTTCAAAACCAAAATATCATATCCATTTCAAAACCATATCAATACGATATTATTTCTCCTTAAAATAATACTCATTTCAAAAATCATAGCACTTCATAGTTATAACAATTTCGAAATTATAACACTTTGGAAACACAACTTTGGAAATCATAATACTTTGAAATTCATAACTTTGAAATCAGAACTTCCCACTTGAACAGTTTAGATATTAATAATAGTATATATAATAAAATGGTTTATAAATAAAGTAGTTTATATTATAATAGTTATGAGTTAAAATAGTTTATATTAAAATAATTAGTTTGTTTAAAATAGTTTCCTCAAATTTCACAAATCAACTCAAATTTCCAAATTTCAATTTAATTCAATCTCAATTCATCAATTACAATTCAATTAAGCTTCTAAATGAATCATTTCAAAGTATATCGATTTCAAATATAGATTTGAACCATAAAATAAACCATTTCAATTTCAGTATATTTCAAAGCTTTAAATATTCCACCATTTCTAAAACTAAAATTTAAAATTTCATATATATATATATCTTAATTTAACTTCATTATTATTTAGTTTTGAAATATTCACTTAATAAATCCAATATCATTTAAATAAAACCCAAATTTCAAATCACCAAATATTTCCTTCAATTTATTTAAACTTGAATACTCATTTAATCACCTGAAATAAAAATAAAATTATAAAAATCATATCCTTTAAAAATCTCAAATTCAATAAGTTCCAAATCGATTTAATTAAATAAAATTCTTAATTAAAACCATTTCAAATCAATTTCAAATCTATCTTCCCAACCTTAATTTATTAAAAATTATCATAAACTTTATATTTGAAAATATAATTTTTAATAAATACTTAAACATATAATATATAAATTAAATCAAACTTTATTAAATTAAATCTTATTATCAAAATTATTTTATGATAGAACTAATTTATACATATTTTAAAATAGTAAAATTATAAGTAAATTCTTAAAATTTATATTTTCAAAACTAACTTAAAATTTTCAAAACATAAAATTTTTAAATTAAGAATTTAAACTTATAAAATACATTTATATATAATATCTTGAAATCAATATTTATTAAACCATATATTTCTTTCCAACCATAGAAATCATTTTGATAATATTTACATATAGAGAAAAACGGTGTCTGTACAAAATTTTCTATCCTATGGTCAAGTGATACGGATATTTGTCATTTCAATCCGCAATTCAAATTATATACGAGTGTATATCATTTCAACCCGCAATCCCAAATTTAATTCAAATGAAAATCGCTTGGGTTTATCATTTCAACCCATAATGAATTTCTCCTTCTACAGATCGTTCGGGTATGTATCATTTCAACCCATAGGAAATTCTATACTAACAGGTAAATTGCAGAGTGATAATAGATATGGCAACAATATAACAGGCACATATCATCAATATAAATAACAGATAATGGTGTCAGATGTCACAGGTGGACAAATACAGATAATAGCATATATATATATATATATATATATATATATATATATATATATCAAGGTAACTTATTAGCAGCAACATATTTCAATTGTCATTCCAAAAGAAATCAAATTTAATAAATATAAGAACGTTAGTCGTGAGTGATTGCTCACCTTTTGAGGCTAGATAGATTTTAAAAAAAATGAGCTACGAATTCCAAAGCAACGCTAGATGGACACGATTTGACGAACAAAGCTGATAAATAGGAGTTAACGAAATCAAATCAGAACTGGATCAATACTAACAAATGGTATAAGTGAACCTTTATATATAACTATATATATAATCATATTCTAAATTCAAACACATTTTAAATTAAATAAATACTTATATATATACTTATTAAAATGTAAAATATTTACACATTAAAAATCTATATATACAAATAATTAAAATTCAATATCCAAATATATTTAAAAATCAATATTAAAATATATAACATAAAAATCCACATATTATATTACAAAATCATTTATTAATTTAAGACGCCTAAAATTTAAAATCAAAATATATATATATATATATATATATATATATATATATATATATATATTACATTTAAAATATATATTTAAAACCAATATGCTTACAAAATCAACATATGATTTCACACACACACACACACACATATATATATATACACATATATTTATATATTTCCATTTCAAATCATTAACATAAGTACATTTTACATAAATATAAATATATATTTGCTTGTGCAAACCATATATATATATAAACATACATTATAGTACTCAAAATCAATACACCTTTCAGCAAAAGAAGACTGTAACCATATATGCGACTTTGATTCCAGATATATGTGAACTTGAATCACAGGAACAAATTTATAATATATCCAATGGAATATATAACACTGTATACTCATGTAGATAGGAAGTATAAGCTAATGAAAAATTTATATATGATATATATATTGTAATATACACACACACACACACACTTGCATACACGATATATACAACAAAGCATATAGATTAAATACATCTTGTATAACTAAACGTATATATAAACAACTTTATAATATATAATATTTCTTTGACAAATGATGCAATATATTGAATAAACAGAACAACTTTGATTCTATACATATATGCACCTATAGTATAATAGGTAAAACCAATAATATATACATACTAACATTATATACTGTAGGAAATATAATTTATTTATACAAACAGAAAATATACAATACTAGCATAAGCTTGTGCATATCATATCAAATAAATTTTAAACAGATAATAAAATTTATAAAATTACTATATATATATCAGCAGATTTTGAAAAATTATATAAAACTTACCTATAAATATATATGTATCTCACAAGAAAGAATGATCGGCCGAGGCAAACTCACGTGGTTCGGGAAAAATGATAGGCTCGGTTGAAGGCTAAGGCGGGCGGTGGTCCAGGCGGTGGCTGGGTTTGCGTGATTGCCGAGCTAGTGAACGAAGCAGAGGGTCGGTTAAGAGGAGGCACTTGGTTCAAAAGGTAGAAGCTGGTCTCGACGCGAGCTGGGAGGTTGGTCACGGATGAACTTTGGTGGGTGAGGGGATGGGAAAACTGAACGGTGGCGGGAGAGTTTGAGGAGGATGGCTGTTCTGTAGTTCTCGACGAGGAAGAAAAAGCATAGGTCTCGGTGGTGGTGGGGTGTAAGGAGGAGAGAGAAGGAGAGGAGGCCGAGCTTGGAGTTCTCGGGTTCGGGTCGTGGGTTGCGTGCTATGTTGCCAGGGTGGAAGAGTGTGGAGGAGAAGAGAATACGAAACAATGACCGGCTATATTTACTTATTAATATATACTATTTTATTATTCTCATTTCAATTTTGAAACCGGATATGAAGAAACGAATCAGAGGATATAAAAAGTGAAGTGGGAATAGTAAGAAACTAGTGGTTGTTCGTTCTCTCAAACAGCAGACAAATTGAAAGGTCACAAAACTCAAAAAACCAAAAATACGGAACCGTTACGGTTATTTGTTTTACCGATTTCGCAGTGCATCGGACGTCGAAACACATAAACGAATATACCATAGAGATCAACACGACGAGATGATCAAAATGGTATACAGATATCAGTGGTACAACCATCCTATCAAAAGTCGATATCGGTACCGAAAATGCTGGAGACCTGACGAAAATAAGATAAACGAAGCAATAACGGTCAAAATTTGACAAAAAAATATATGATGTATCACTCAGAAGATGGTTTACAAATTTATTGTATAAAAATATTCAAGTTTGAAAAATATTTTATTATCATCAAATATTAACTGATTTGAATTGAAATAAAATTACAAAATAAAATAAACTTCCAAATTATGTGATGAAAATTTACCATTAGCTATGTTTAAATAGACGTATTCTAAATAATAAATTTTCATTTCAAAATTTTATTATTTAAATTTTCAAAATTTTTTAATAAATCAAATTAATAAAACCATTAAAATTTACGGACAGTTACACTCTCCCCCACTCAAAACTTTTGGACCCCAAAAAGGAGGTAAGAGAGTAGAAACAATCAGAATGAAAAGTAGATTGAAAGACAAGATAAAAATTAATTTAAAACTATATAAATTTCAATTTAAATTAATTAATATTCAATAATTTGGTTAAACCCATTTTATTATATCCATATGTTCGATTCAAATTTGTTAGTTCAAACTGTCAATGCAGATCATAAAAATTTCATTAGTTTTAAATTGATTTCCATTCACTTATTTATATAAAGATCAATCACTTACATAATTTTTTTTCCATTAAAGATTTAAGTCATTAATGAATCATTTCATAAAATATTACTTAAGCTTCTATTGTCTTGCTTACATTTATAACCTAAATTGGTTACTGAATAAAAATTTAAGTTTTTGGTATTCTCCCTTGAAGAGAAAAGAAATATTTCAATATATCTATAAAAAAAATTCAATTAAAACATTTAACCTTATTTACTTAGTAAAAATATAAGATATATTTAAAACATCCTCATAGCATTATGCAAAGATTTTTCAAAAGTCTAAAGCAATGTTAGGAATTTATATCAAAACATTATAATAAGCTTAAAATAACGTTCCTTAAATCCATTAATTTATTAGACTCGTTATTTGTTTTAAATAAGTGTAAACTCGAGACTATTAAACTGAAATTAATAGTATGCTTCATATCTTACATTAAGTTTCTAAATCAAAGTATAAAATTTCACATCTTCATAATTAATTTTACACTCTTGTTTAAAATGAATATTCAAATCATGGAAAACATTTATTATGGTTTAATACAAAATTTCAAATAGTAGATAAACCAATAAATTTACTATTAGTACTTCAAAATCAAGTAAATATTCCAAATTATATTTCCAAAATAGAGATTCAAATTTATTTGTCAAGTATATTACTATAAATAAACTTCCCATATTAATTTTTTTTCCATTTATATAATATCTTTAAATTATACATTCAAAGAAACTTATATAAATTTTACATGAAATTTTCATTTGGAAGCTTCATTTTCAAATCAATTATCTTTAATACTTTAATACTTTTCAAACTCATTGGTTAAATTTCTCGCTTCATTTATAAATTCCATTTAAATATTATAATAATACCTTTATAAATATAGATAAACTATTTGAAAACAATTATTTACACCGTTACTTATATTTACAAAGAAGCGGTTGAAAACATTAAATCCATAATTCATAAATTTATTAATTTGGGTTTCAAGTTTGATCCGAATTATTTTTCCAAGTATCATGCTATGTTTTTATAGATTAAATGGACATATAAGCTTATTGATGATTTATGTGATTTATATGTGATTTATGATAAGTTTTGAATTAGAAAACCTATCCTATGATATCCAAATGAGTTGAATTTTTTATATTTGGTTAAAAACAATATTTTAGAAGTAGATTACAAGTTTCAATTTTTTTAAGTAATTATGGATTTATTATGAATTTTCTATGAGAGGAAATAACTAATTTCGGGTTTAAATTATTCAAGGCAATTAAATAATGCTTTTAGCTTTGAAATTTATATATATTATAAAATATATTTAATTTGAATTATTGAGATTTTTGAGAATTTTCGTAAGTGTTTTATTAAGGCAAATAAATAACTTAAGCTAGAGGGACTTAAATGTTATTTAAGATTTTAGGCTATTTTGTTAAGTACAAAATGTTTTAAATATTTTAAATTAATGTGTGCAACAGTTTTTTTTTAGGAGCATATGATAAAGATTTCATAGTCAATGAAATTTCGACAAATATTGATCGTTTGGTAAAAAGGAATTATTTTAAAGTCAAAAATGTAGTTTTTAATTTAATTACAGCTTGGCCACTTACCCTGCTTGCTTCCGTCACCATACAAACCTTTCGACACCGTCGAAACCTATACACATGATAACAAGAGCCTTGGTATGTAGTGTATTGAGTTTGGATGGAGGGAAATTCAATACCGAAAGCCTGCGTTCGAAAGGGGTAAAGTTATCTTTCAAAGCTCTCGAACTTATATACCGCCTTTGCTTAAAGTATGCTTATGAAAGGGTAGTCGCATTTGAACCCCTTCGATACCCTAGCTGCCGCACTAAAACCTCTCGACTTAGTAAGAGGCCGCTTTTATAGCTCTTTAAACGAATTAGTTCTAAGGGTAGGGTTTCGAATCGATACCCTCTCGCAACCGTAGAAGCTGTTTATCTTTTAACTTATACTTGTGGAAGGCTGTGTGCCACTTCCATACCTTTCAACATGCTTGAAGCCGCCTGTTTAAACCCAAGTATACATGTGGAAGTACGTCATCGTCACCTTAAGTGTTACGAAAGAATAACTTTCACATAAATCTCCTTAAGGGATGTGTATTTTGTTTTGTTTTTTATCAATGGTTTCGAAGGGAATGCATTTAATTGGTTTCGAAGCTATGCTTCCATATTTTCTTACTTGAATCCAATGCTTTCGAAAGGAATATTTTAGTGGTTTTGAAAGAGGATGTCTACAGTTTTAATTCATGATTTCGAAAGGTTGATTTTGGCCTTCGTCCTAAAGCTTTCAAGGTTAAAGTATTTAACTTGTTTCGTAAAGGATGCTTATAATGATTGCACAAGGAATTGTTTAAGGTTTTGAACAATGGTCTTGAAGGAATTGTTTTTGGCTTAATAGCCTAATGTTTTCTAAGTTAAAAGGGGATTTAACTTATTTTAAAGGGATAGATAACCCTGTTGATTTTAGGTTTTCATCAATATTGTTTTGTAAAGCATATATCATGACATGGATATTTTGGATAAAGCAAAAGATATATTTTCCTTGTTTAAGTATGATTTAAATAGGTTAATCAGTTCGTAAAGAATGTTTTCTGAAAATTTAATGAGGTAGCGCTAAGTTTATGGCTCAGATATTAGAAAACCATATGGGGCTGGTGTAACCAAACGGTATTTTGTTCCATTCGCATCCACACATGTCAGACTTTAATTGCTCAAAATATCATATTGTTAATTTAAAATTTGGCAAAACTCAGCATATATAGTAAATAAATCAATCATAGAATCACAGACACAGAGTAATATAACAATAATATGCAGTGGAATAGATAAATAACAAAGTTGAAATAATATACAACAAAACATCTCATATACAATGCAGTCTCGAATACAAACAAATGACAAGTCTATACCAACAAATGGATAGCTGAAAGCTGAATAGATATAGATGGATCTCCAAGTGAAGCTCCAACTCCAAAGGCGAGTCTCAAATGTTGTGTCACTCTGTATGACCCGAGTGTAAAGCAAAACACAAAACACTCGAGTCAGGATTGACATTCTTACATCAATAAATCCAACTCTAGTGAAATATCAACTGAAATACAAGTAACTTAAAGGATGTTTGGGATAACCATTTTATAAGAATCCGTGGAACTATCTACCATGTAGTAATATACGCTATTGTAATATGTCTATGGTAAAGTAAAAAAGTATTAAAATAGCGCTAAGATGTTACCCATATCCTCCTTAACACATTTTATCTATTTCCGTAGTCTATACAATGTCGTAAGCTCCTCCGTAAATGGAGGTTTACATAGAGGACACCCCATAGGTACGGTACAAAACAAACTCGTAGAAGGCGCGCTAGGGCATGTGACACGACACTCAAGGGAATGCCGGGGTAGATATACCATTTGCACTCCCGGACTGGTGGTAACGTATAGCAGCTACTGCCACCCACCTCATGACATACTCCTAAATCAAAATCGAAGGGTGCACCCAATCACATCATAAAAGCAACAGAATGGTATCGAAGAAATGTGTCTGATAGGAGGAATGACCTCACTTGGCCCAGTATAGCTCCTATTTAGCCACATCAAGCTGACTCACGGGAGTCAGGGCTACGTAAATACCATATAGAATCATCACCAAACCATCCTACTTTATTCAGGAATCTCCACCACGTACACAGTTGTTAAAGTGGTTTTCGGTACTGGCAGAGAGTATGACAATATTCGATCTCCGTCGCTTTAACAACCAAATGTTATTATAACACTGCGGTCATTTCAAAATAGTTTATACTTCAAAACCAAAGTATCAATTTCCATTTCAAATATATCCATTTTCAAAAATCATATCACTTTCAAAGTTTTAATGCTTTCGAAACCAAAACACTTGAAATTATAACACTTCGGAAATCGTAACACTTTGAAGTCATAATACTTTGAAAAACCATAACTTTGAAATCATAACTTCCACCACTTAAATAGTTTAGATATTAAAAATAATATATAATAAAATAGTTTATATAAAAATAGTTTATATTAGAAATGTTTTATATTAAAATATTTTATATTAAAATTATTTATAAAGTAAAATATAATTTAAAAATGCTTTATATGCTAAAATAGTTTCCTCAAATTCCACAAATCGATTTAAATCAACTCGAGTTCCAAAATTCCAACTAAATTCAATCCCAATTCTACAACTTTGATTCAATTCAGTTTCTTAGTAAATCAATAAAATTATATCGATTTCAATTACAGATTTGAACCACAAAATAAACTATTTAAATTTCAATATATTTCAAAGCTTTATTATTCAAACATTTTCAAAACTAGATTTGATAATTTCATATATATCAAAATTTAACTTCGTTATTATTTGGTGTTGAAATGTTTACTTAATAAATTCAATATCATTTAACCAAAACCCCAAATTACAAATAAACTAAATATTTCCTTCGATTTATTTAAATTTGAAATATCCCTTTAATCACTTTAAATCGAAATCAAGTTATAAAATCATATCTTAAAACCCTCAAATTCAATAAGTTCCAAATTGATTTAATTAAACAAATTTCTTAATTAAATACAATAAATTCATATTATGCTTTCCAACCTTAACTTATAGAAATCATTATAAAACTATTTTTAAATATAATTTTAAATAAATACTTATATATAATCGATATGTACATAAATATATCGAGATCTATGAACCCTTACATGCAAATTTCATTCATAATTTTTTTATTATAATATGTATATAACTTAGACAGTGAATGAAAAAATTAAAGTTTACGTATAACCTAAACACCAAACCTATATAACTTGATAAATGTATTTTCAATACAAGCTATCATGCATACAATCTCCACTGACCAGACTATATACATAATAAAATAAAAAAATAAAAAATAATATATATACACATACACACACGAAACAGTGGCAAGCTCGGCAAACTAACAAAATATGCATATATAAATTAACAATATATATATATATATATATATATATATATATATATATAAATCTATGAACTAAGTGTAAGTATATAATGCGATATATATACACACCTACAAAACACTATATATAACAGTTTAACGTATTAGTGTATATATATAATACCTTATGAACACGCAACTGAAGGGAGAAAAGGGAGAAGAGGTGGCTTGGCCGAGATGGCTGGCGTGGCAGGGTAGGCACGCTCGGTTGTGGGTGCGCTGGTGATGGCTAAGGAGAAGCCGTGTGGTGACTTGGTGGAAGAAGCCTTTGGGTTGTGGGCAAAGCTAAAAAAATGACATACACAACTTAATAAAATATGCGTTTCTTTTAGAATAAGTTTCAGAGAGAGAAGAGAAGGATTCACCAAAACTGTATATATAACCTTGCTTAGTATATAAATCTTCTTATAAGATTGTAAGCACTAGAATAGGAATGGGTTCGGCCAAAAATTTAAATAGGAAAAAGGATAGGCAGCTGACAATGCAGCTTCTAAAAATAATATTTTTCAAAGAGCTAATGAATACGAAGGGTGGGCCAGCACTAGTTACATTCAACGGATGAAATAAGAAAGGTTAGAGGTTATAAAGGCTAATTAAAATAATAATAATAATAAATGAACCATTCAAAATGAATACAACGTATGCAAATTCATACGTTTTGATTTTCAAAATGGGTATGGGATGGCAATGGTTAAACATTGATTTAGAAAAATAATTATAGCAATTTATTTGTTGCTTGGCAGTCATGGTTTAAAGTTTGAAACGCTAAAGAAAATAAAAGGTCATGGATCCGATACTGATACGGTTACCGGTTTCGCGAATTCCATTGTGTACCGGACTTTAAAACACAGGATTGAATATACCACATGGATCAGCATGAATAGATGATCAAAACGGTATATAGATACCAATGATCCGATTATCCGTTCAATAGTCGATAATCGGCTCCGAAAATGCTGCTAATTTGTCGAAAATAAGATAGACGGAGCAATATCAATTCAAATTTGAAGAAACAAAATATGACGCCTCACTCAGAAGATGATTTACAAATTTATTATGTAAAAGTATTCAGATTTGGAAAACATTTTATGATCATCAAATATTAACTGATTTAAATTGAAACAGATTTACACAAGAAAATAAACTTTCATATTATCAAATGAAAATTTACTAATTGCTATGCTTAAGTAGATGTATTCCAAATATTAAATTTTTATTTCAAAATATTATTATTTAAAATTTCATAAAATTTCAATTACGTAAAAATATGAAGCCACTAAAATTTACAGGTTGTTACAACTGGTGTGAGGTCGCACCCTATACTTTAGCTAGTAGCCCCTAGTTATGTAAGTCCAAAATTCCAGTGTGTAGGGACTTGTCACAAGTAAGACTAAAATGATGTTACACACAGAAAGGAATACACAGAGTAGAGATAAGTTAGTGGTAAGCCTGCAAAACTATTAGTATCAGTTGACTCTAAGAGAAGTAAGTTAAGGATAGACCATCCAGTATTGTGTCTAATAGAAGTTAGAATATTTATTATATCTGCTAGGCCTGAGTCAGCCAGTGATTAATTGTTAGCCTGATAAACTATAATGTTCGGATAGATAGTCCATTGATTACCTGATTTATATTTATATATGTTATTATTATTGTTATTATAATCAGTTTGATTGTAGGATTTTGATTTGCAAAAGATATCATTTTAGAAGGATATTAGTGAGGGGAAACTCGTTCCGCTAAGCGGCATGGTCTCACTTAATATCAGTAAATCGAGATGTGATAGAATTATTCACACTAGGCTTTATGTCTGACTCGAATTTTATGTTTTCCCCTTAAACTCTCGTTAAACTCTTACGTACTCAAAATTAAATATGAGTAGATTGAGAGTTAAGGACTTTTCAGGTTTAATAGGTTGGACGGATAAGCTTTCGAAGACATGCAAGAGGCAAAGCTAGCTGTGTAGGAGTTATTATTATTATTATTATTATTTCTGCTATGATTTATTTATGACAGATATGTCTATCCATTTAATGCTCTGATCAACTAAGGGGGCATCTTCATATGTCGCTCTTGGTGTATTTTATAATAATTATATTTATCGGAACCTGGGAATTATTTTGGGATTATGTAATTGAACATGAAATATTGATTTGTAATGTAATCAGAAAAGCTATTTTGAAACCTGTGTTGATTTTATTTCATATTCATGCGCTTCTGATATTATAGATACCATTAATGTTATCGTATTTTATCACTGAAAGTTAATACTATAGGTAACTGTAGCATTTGTAGCGGTTAGCTTTGGGCCTCAAAATAGAGGATGTTATAAGTTGGTATCAAAGCATAGGTTTATGGAAACTTAGAAGAAATTTTAAACTTAAAATGATTTTTGAAAACATAATTCTAAAGAATTAGGAAAAATATTGGGGTATAGGATAACGTTATAGTAACGCACTTGTATTTGTTAGACATAATTATACGTTTTATCTCTATTCTTCATCTCTCTTAGGCTATTCTTCTGCATCTCACAAATACTCAAATGCATATTTTAAGGAAGTAAGATATGGAAGCTAGGATGAAAGAGTTAATCTTGGTGGAGGAAGTACCATAACTAATGAAAATGCCAGACCAAACATTAAAAGGAATTCAAGTCGGGCACAAGCTGCTAATGTGGGTGCTAGAGTGGCTCCAGTAGATACGGAAGCTATGTATCAGTTCTTCATCAAATGATGCAAGCTAGAGCTGCTGTGGGATTCGTTGGAGGAAATGTTGAAGGAGGAAATCAAGAAGCTTCGGTGGCCAATAACTATGCAATATTGAGCAGAGACTATGCTAGGCTTGGAAGAAAGTCTTTGTGACTCCCCACCCGGAGACCCACATTAACAAAGAGAATTACTGGGTAATTCTTTCTGCTAATGCGGAGAATATGGCTGGTTAGGAGCGACCATCTATAATCTTGTCTTAAAAATCTACTGCATACATCGATAAATGCTATATTTTTTTCTATTTCAAGTGAATCGACATATCCAATAAATGCTTAATACAAAACTATAGGTGGCTAATGGATTTATCAGCACAAAATACAATAATAGAATGCATATCACATCACAGAACAGTAATCATCATATATATAAATATATATACACAGATACATCCCAGTATGATACAAACTAATATACAAAAGTGGTACAGAGACCAAACTATATACATCTAATCAAATACATATCAGAGTCAAGCGGAAAGAAATATAAACTACACAAAAGTCTAGGTTGATATCCAAGTAGATACATCAAAGCTAAGTCCCGTAACTGATAGCTAACCTGAAACAACTCAGTCTGACCCGAGTATAAAATAAGCGGGCCAGTCTAGCTAAAACAATTAGTTAATAAGGATAGACGATAATATGAAGCATAAGATACAAGGTGATAATTCTTCTCAAATGAGAAGAGGCAAAAGAAAGAACACATACTCATGACTTAAGTGAAACAATGTCATTTAAGTATACAAAGACCTCAAAAGGGGTAAACTCGACAATAACACTCAAATAATATAAACAATCACCGATGAAAATCTCCAAATTAAAACTCATGAAATTCAATAAGATTTTATAATCCTCATATCGAAATCACCATAAAACAACATATATATAAACCTTTCTCTAACTCAACGCTATAAGTAAATTCATCATCTCAAATTGGTGAAATCGAAATCAAAAACTTATAAAAATTCCCAAGATTGGCCAAACCCCATTTGCATGCCGAAGTGATGCTGCACGTGCCATTCTCAGATGGCCGAAGCCTCTGACAAGGTAGCTAACACCTTCCAAAGCAGTTCGTCCTCCTAACAAGGTCGCTGACAACTCTCCAAGCCATTTTGTCAACCCTACACTACACCATATGCGGAAAATTCGCAACACCATATGCGGAAAATTCGCAACGGACTTAGGCCGTTGCAATATTCCAACGGCTTTGATCCGTTGCGAACACTTTGGCAAAGGCTTTGAGCCGTTGCTATATTAGAACGGGTTATAGGGCCATTGCAAACCGTGGTCTTCTATGTACAATAGCACACCCTCAAAACAGCATGCCCCGTACGTACCCTTCTATTTTGTTTAGCTCCCGCCCCGAAGCTAATTTCTTCTGGCAACAGGGCGATTTCCCCAAATCCCACAAAACCCTAGCTCCACATTCTTTCCACTTCTCTTCATCGCTACCTTCCTCCTCCCCAATACTAAACCCTAGTGCTGGAATCAAAGTTGCACTTGTTGCTTTGTTTAAACCATCAAAATCATAGTCGCGCCTGTTGCCTTGTTTAAACCATCAAAATCAAAGTCATGCCTGTGGGTGAAAACTAGAGCAGGCATCTAGTCAACATATTATGAGAGACGAACCCCAGGTAAACCTTCCTCTCTCCCATTATCTATGAATAGGTGGTTAGATGTGAGAATCAACAATTTCATACTTCATCTATTTAGGAGTCTGAGACTAATTAAATGATATTTTAAAACTAGTTTTCTCAATTCTACCTTGGTGTTTACCTATCATCGATCACCTTCATTCCTGTTAATTATCTTCTTGTATTTTTCATAGACCGAGTTTTGCTTATTTGGCGTGTGCTTGTTTCAAATTCTTGAACTTACTTTTAAGTGAAGGTTTTATTATCCAACTTATTTTGCATTATTAGGAATTGTACTTGGGCATCCTGGGGTATTTTCCTATGACATGTCCAGTTGATGAAATTAAGATTTATTTTCCTGCAGTGAATGGAATATTATAGATAGTAAATAATCATAGTTTTTGTAATGGGGTGAAACACTATAGATAATAAGTATTATATTGAAGCTGTTGTATTCCAAATGGCTATAAAATCAAGTTCGCCTACGAAGGGTAGGAATCACAAGAAAATGTTGAAACAGATTGGGCATATCACAAGAAAATGTTCACATAGTGCGCAATATTGTGCAGAGGGTATTCATAAGGAAAAGTTGTTATTATTAACTCCAGTAACAATAGATCAGTCATGTGTGGATGTCATGACCATAAAAGCTAATGATAGAAGCATGGCACTAATAACTGAATTTTTTAATACACACACACGTGCGTCTCGGAGTATGGGTTGGAGCTCTTGGTAATCTCGTGCTTGATTCCACTATGACATGAACACATTTCACGTTCCAAAGAAAAATAAATACAAAAATCCGCATGTTTATACACCCCTAAACTATTATACATTCAGGTTGGGGGGATTTACGTAAGGCTCCTCTTGAAAGATCCTAAGTTTACCTTGAGAAATCCCAAAATTTTTTTTGAAGGACTGCTTGACCAATATGTCTCAGCAATTGCTGCTACCCATTACGAAAACATGTCATCTCAGATCTTCCTTTGCTACTTTCTGCTGCGCTTGTATCTATGTTGCGAGTTCACCCAGCACTTGCTGATCATGTTGGATATCTTGGCTATGTTCCAAAGCTGGTGTCAGCTATGGCACATGAAGGAAGGAGAGAAGCAATGGCGGTCGAGGGTTCAAAATCTGATTCACTTTCTGATGATGAACTCAATGCAAATAGAATGAGGAGACACACAGCCAGACACCACAAGAGCGTGTTCGTCTTAGTTGTCTGCATGTCTTGCATCAGTTGGCAACAAGTACTACATGTGCTGAAGCTATGGCAGCCACTAGTGCTGGGACTCAGGTAGTGAAATTTGAGTGATTAAATAATTTTATATGGTTGTTTTAGTTTTAAGCTTCTTTTTTCACGGTTGAAAACTGGCTATAAGATTTATTTACTTATTTATTATTATTATTATTATTATTATTATTTGTAAAAGATAAATTCAATTTTAAAACCTTTTATCTTAATATTCAAAAGAGTTACCACTATGCATGTGGTCTTTATTGTTTTGAAGATAATTTATTTGTGTGGTCATGTGTGCATGGAACTAGTGTATTGTTCAAGATATTGTCCATAACAGCATATTGGTAAAAGCGGTTTTTATTTTCAGAGTGTATAAAGATACAGTGAAGTTAAATCGTCATTTGTAAGTGAGTTTGTTCTTAGCGTTGAGTACGTTGACATATATTAAAATGGTCGTGACCAAGAACTTGAATGGGAAAAATTTATTAGTGCTTTCAGGATTGATTCTTTTTGTAGCTTATATGATATTGCATTTTCCCAAGGTTCTAATCTCTCTCCAGCAGGTTGTACCTTTGCTTATGAAAGTGATTGGGTGGCAAGGTGGTTGTATTCTAGCTTTAGAAACACTAAAACGTGTTGTTGCTGGAAATAGAGCAAGAGATGCATTGGTTGCACAAGGTTTGAAGTAAGTTGATACAAAATTATACTGAATGCACACTTGTAATTGATCATAGTTATTATAACACAGAAATTCCTTAGGTCTTTTACAGGCTCGAGGAGTTATTTACTTTTATGTTATACACATAGAAAAGGACAATAATGACTGTTTTACTTAGGAGTAAAAGTTAATAATAAAATTTCTCAAGTTCTAGGCCAATAGATTCTGTCTACACTATCATAACTTTTCAATAAATAGAACTATAATGTCTCACTTCATTTCTATGTTCAAATATGAAATGATTTTCTAATGCTATATGGATATTCAATTTGTCACTAGTATCAATATTAATAATGGCTATTATTCATCTTCATCATTATCTTTACATCAAATCCATGACCGGTGTTCATTTTAACTAAATTATTGAGAATACTCATCTAACATTATATTAATATGCAGGGTTGGTCTTGTGGAAGTACTTCTTGGCCTCCTAGATCGGAGAGCAGGAGGACGCCGGGGATTTTGTGCACAGATGAAGTGGAATGACTCTGAAGCTTCAAACGGGCGTGTACTTGCAGTTGAGGTATTCATGTGCTGAAAACATATTTCTTGCTATTGTGACCATGAGTGGTGAAGCTTTTTGCTAAAAAAATTTAGTAGTGGAGCTTTAAAAACGACAATCTGAAGTAACCTATTTTCGTTTTTTTTAAACTGACCTGATCTTCATTATGGATCTTTTTTGGCCTGTTTAGCCTGAGGGTGAGATTAACCCTCAAGGAAGTGTTCTCAAATAAGGGGAATGATAATCTTACCTTCAAGAAATGTGACATTCACACCCCATGAGATTTCTTTTCATAATCAATTCACTTGTTATAATCACTTCATTAAATTTGGAAGTTCTATAGTTTACTGCTATGTGAATCTTATTCTCCTGGGAGAAGTGTGGCATTATAGAAGTGCGATCTAAGCATATTCTTCATTAACAAATGGTCGCTGTTGTTAGACTATAACATGTTGATTTGGAATGTAATCGCTAGTCGGAAATAAAGTTGAACATGTCTACCAACTGGTGACCAAATAAATAGCTATCTAATACTTGTTGTAATTTCGGTAATCTGTCAAGAACGAGGAATGTTGTTAAGTATCTCTTTATACAGTCATCAGTATATTTTTTCTTATGTGTTTTATTTTACACAATATTAATGATTTGTACTGATCTAGGTATTGCATGCATTCGCAACTGAAGGTGCACATTATGTTAAAGTAAATGAAATATTAAAGGGTTCCGAAGTAAGTTCTGTTTACTCTCTTCTTCCTTTTGCAAACTTGATCTAATGCAAATGTGGCTGTATACATTGAGATAAGGACACAGACAGCTTAGTATAGTTATTTGAAAATGAGTGAGTTGGGGTATCTAAATTTATGTCATTTTCGGTCACAGGATACTATATTTGTTATCAAGAATATTATTATCCGTTTCAATGTTGTGTTGTTGGCCATTTAACTAAATGTGGGTGGGAATTATTAGTGCACAACAACTATCACTACTCTATAAAATTATTGCTTTAGATTATTTGTCCCTTGTTGATTTCATTTTCTGAAAAATAGTTGTTGCATATGCATGATTGATTAAGTTTCATTTCTTTTAGTCCGTCAAATTTTAGCAGTTAGGTATTTTGGTATAAAAGTGCAGATATTATATAGGCTAATTCTAGTAGAACCCCACCATTTTCTTACAGTGGTGTTATATTGAATGAAATTATGATAACAGTAGTGACTGAATTCAATGTATAACTCAGGCAAATATATTGCAATGTTAATTATAGTAACATAACAACATAAGATACCATGTTCCAATATCCAATATGTTTTCTTTGTAAACATCATAGAAACCTCCGGCTCGACATGACCAAGTTGTATAATATTTTATAGTTAGAATCTACTATCTTAACCATTGACTTTCATACAGTTTTGACCCAAAACAATATTTTATTTTCACAAAAGGGAAAGGAGAAATTCCATCCTAAACTCTTCTTTTACCAACTTAGTTAAGAATTCCACTGGGTTAACCTTACTTCCATTGTCTACATACTTTTTCCAGTAACAAATTTAGATAACATATGACAGTCTTGTATATGCAACACATGTTATTAACAGCAGTAACAAAAACAATTGGTAAATATGGAAATCAACATGATAACATAAAGATTTAACATTTTATTTCAATTTAACAATGCATACTGAAAAAATCAAAAGGCTGCCACATATCAGTGTTACCATATTTTTAGAATATTTTAAGATGTAATATTTTAAGATGATTGGTTTGCGGTGGAAAGGGAAAGTGAAGTTGTTGTAAGTGAATTGGAGATGAAGTTTGTGTTGAGAGTTTAATATTTTAATATTTTAATATTTTAATATTTTAATATTTTAAGATGATGGGTTGAGAGTTTGTACGGAAGTGGATGTTATAGGCAGTGGTGGGTTTTATGGTTGTGAGGGATTGTAAGTCGTTTTCCTTACAGTGGTTTTATAGGCTATCAGGTGAAGTTTTTGTGCGCAGTGTGCATAGAAAGAGGCTAGTTGGTCAGTTTACTTGATGTTGGTGATGAAGGGGAAGGCAATTGCGTATGGGTGTAGTATTTTGTGTTTGTTTGTGGATAGGAGTGATGAGTAATATGTGGGTTGTAGTTGTATGAGGAGTTGGTTTGTCACTGTATGTAGAAATGAGAGTGAACAGTGTGCAACAACAATTAAAGAAATAGGAGTTATCTTAGCTCGGTATTGACTGTTTGAAACATAAAAATCATAATGTTTGATGCTGTTCCCATATTGACTGTTAGAACAACTATCAATAAGTGCTCTAAATAATGATCACATCCAATCATTTAGTAATTTAAGCTTGGGTTAATTAACTCAGTTCGACGTTTGCTTGGATCAAACCAATCTCTTGTAAATTGCTTCGGTTAGCTATCTTGAAAAATGATCAACTGTCATCGTTTAGAACTTAAACTATAGGATTTTATATTCTAGCCTGTAATGAAACTTTTATGCAATTTTTATGGTCATATTATAAAGAAGCCTGGTACATGCTAATGCAATGTAATGTATGATAATGATAATACATATATTGCATTTATCTGGACTTGATTAATTGTTAAAGCCATCCATACTGATTAGTTGTTGGATAGGATCATCTTGAAAGACTCGTCACTGGTAATAATATTTGAATATTTAATATTCATATGCTAAACATATGTAATTTTGACACATCTGATACAAATATTAATAAAGAATAGTGAATAGTTTTGTAAATAGGCAGTTTTGAAAATGCACTAGTGACCTCTTTATAAACGAACATCAATTTCTTGTTTTGTGTGCAGGCATGAAACTTATGCTGGCGGGAGCATTAGACGATTGGAGGAAGATGTGATGTACCGTATGTATTGTACTATGCATGTAGTATTATGTAATGATGTCGTTGTTGTACTATGTATGTTATGTACACTTGTTGAACTATATAGTGGTATGTGTTGATGTTGAGCATTATAATTCAAACATTTGTTATGTTTGGTTTTTGTGTTTAATCTATGAAAAATATTAGGTTTAATAATCTTTCTTTTGTGATACTGTTAAATTTGCAAATTTTTGTATTAATTATGATAATGAAATGACCGTCGCTGGTGCAAAGAAAAATTTTGAATATTTTTTTTAAAAATAAATAAATATTAATTAGCAATGGATTAAAGCCGTTGCTAATATTTAAAACATCAGCTATACATCTACATTTAGCAACGGCTTTAATCCGTTGCAAAATAAAATCCGAACGGCTACAAGCCGTTGCTAAAGTATATTTTGCAACGGTCCTTAGCCGTTGCAAAAAATATACTTCGCAACGGATTTGAGCCGTTGAGAAATTTTTACCACTGCTCGCAACGGCTCAAAGCCGTTGCGAAATTATTTTGCAACGGCTTAAAGCCGTTGCGAAATGGGGATTCTGGTGTAGTGCTAACAAGGTCGCTAACACCTTCCAAAGTAGTTCGTCCTCATGACAAGACCGCTAACACCTCTCAAAGAAGTTATGTTAGGTAAACATCGTGAATGTGTTACAAACTCATGGATAGGAATCCGACAAGTGTTAACGTATGTCTCATACCATACGTTCGCACTTAACGGCTTACTAGCCGCTAGTCGATGCCACACTAGAAACATCATAAAACTCAAAAAAAATCATATCTCACCTCATCTCAATGGCGAGTGGTAAGGAGATACCATACTCGTCTCATCTCATCGACAAATACTAAATGGCATCTTAGCTTGTCTCATCTCATCGACAAGTGAAAACATCGTGATGGTTCCTCATAAACCATAAATCTTAAAATATAAAATCATATACTCGAGATTTGCCTTATATCATTGGCAAGTAAATAAAACATCGTGATGGTTCTCATCGACCATACTCCTACATAGGAGATCTCAAACCATAATACTTGCCAAATATTGTTCGTCTTAAATAATTCCAATAAATAGGAATTATAAAACTCAAAATACGCCATAAAATGGCAGAACATCTCAGAATCAATAATATCAAATAGCTTCGATCATACAAGTTCGGAATTAACCGAAATAGTAAACGCACATGCCCCATACCACATGTTTTACTAAATCATTTAATTCTCTTTCTTATACATTCGAATAGTGTAAAAGTGTATGTTTAATATTTAAAATAGTTTACTAGAGAAAACAAGCTTTTAAAACTATTTCTCGAAAAGATTAATAAAAACCAATATTTGAAATTCCTTTATTATAGGAAATAAATAGATTTTATATTAGAAAAATAATTTTAAACCTAGATAATAATAGTTTGAAATGTCTATTTATTTCAAAAATCACTTCAAAAGTGGTTTAGTGAAAACTGTGCTCGAAAACAATGAAAAACAAGAAAGATAAATCAAGACCGATAACTTGAATTCAATACAAATTCAATTTAAATTTAACCCAAAATCAATTCAAATTCTATATAAATTTGAATTTAAAATTTTCCAAATATAGCTAGCTTATTGATAGGAATCATAGCTCTCAAAACATTTTAAAACGACATCAAAATCGAACAAGAATGAGGGCAAAATAAGCTAGTACAATTCTCAAGTCAATGATTTATTGCTGTCGTTTTGCTCTCGGAATAACAACAACAAATCTAGTTTTGACCAAGCTAACTTCGAAATTTCAAAAAACTCAAAACATGAAACTTTTATCACAATCTCTATACTTTCCAGAACATCTAAAATTATGGAATTTGGATAGGAAACGTGAAAGATATGGCCAATATAATTCTCATATTTTAAACTCACTATCGCTGTCGTTCATTCTCAGGGCAGCAGCAAAGCAATAAGGTTTCGACTATCTTAACCTAAAATTTTTGCAAAACTCAAAACAAAAAAGATTTGTAAAATAATCTAAGTTTCTAAAACATCAAGAATTATCTAAATCTGACAGGAAACGAGAAAGATATGTCTAATTTTCTAACTGTGTTTAGTTCGGATAACGTAATTATCAAAGTGACAGAGCTAAGAGTTTACAACATGATTTAAATCAATCTATACTCAAAATAAGAAAATGTGTTCAACATAAAAATTGTTACACACAAAATATGCTTTTCGAAAATTCAAAAATCATTCAAATCCAACAAGAAACAAGGAAGATATGCACAATTTACTAACTGTGTTTAGTTTGGATAACATAATTATCAAAGTGACAGAGCTGAGAGTTTGCAATAGGATTTTGATAAACTTATGCTCAAAATATGCAAATGTGTTCAACATAAAAGTTGTCACACACAAAATAATCTTTCCGAAACTTTAAAAATCATCCTAATCTAACAAGAAACAAGGAAGATATGCACAATTGACTAACAATGTTTAGTTTGGATAACATAATTATCAAAGTGACAAAGATGAGAGTTTGCAACAGGATTTTGATCAACCTCTTCTCAAATTATGCAAATGTGTTAAACAAAAAAGTTGTTACACACAAAATAAGCTTTTCGGAACTTTAAAAATGATCTAAATCTGACAAGAAACAAGGAAGATATGCACAATTTACTAACTGTGTTTAGTTTGGACAACATAATTATCAAAGTGACAGAGCTGAGAGTTTGCAACTGAATTTTGATCAAACTATGCTCAAAATATGCAAATATGTTCAACATAAAAGTTGTCACACACAAAATAATCTTTTCGGAACTTCAAAATCATTAAAATCCAACAAGAAACAAGGAAGATATGCACAATTTACTAACTGTGTTCAGTTTGGGTAACATAATTATCAAAGTGACAGAGCTGAGAGATTGCAATAGCATTTTGATCAACCTCTTCTCGAATTATGCAAATGTGTTCAACATAAAAGTTGTTACACATAAAATAAGCTTTCCGAAGCTTTAAAGATTATCGAATTCTGATCAAAACCGAAAAAGATATGGCTAAATCAATTTTGGATTCAAACTCAGGAAATTTAGTTAAAGACAGAATCGTACACTTATTTTCAATTCTATTTCAGGTCAATAAAATTTCGAAATCTCAAAAAGTAATCAAAATAGAAACCGTTCCTTACTGAATCTAGTTTCTAACAAAAAAAATGACTTCAAACGGATAAGAAACGTGATAGTTATGGTTGTTTTACTTCAGCGCATTCTTATTATATTTCAGCAATATACAATAAACGATTTCTTCCTTATCTTAGCAATTACAGTCATGATTTAGCTAGAAATGTGAGTTAATAAACTCCAATTTGTGTTGAAAGAAGCAAGCTTTGATGGGGAAGGAGCTTCAAATAACCTGAATTGGAAGAAAACAGTGCATGCAAAAGAAGTTTTACAGTAAATTAGAAAACCCCTTGCAGAAATTAGGAATTTGATGAAATTGTAGGGCTTAGAGTTTGATTGCCTTTTAATTCACTCTAATTTGAAGAAATTTTAGCTTGAATTGAAGAAGGGTTAATTCGAAAGCTTGGGTTTGCAAAATGGTGGTTTCTCTTGTTTTGCAGAAACGAGGAAGAAGGTGAACTTGTGTTAGAACGTACAGGAATTGGTTTCTTCTCTTTCTTATTATCTGGCTAAGTCTAAATGGGCTTATGGATCCAAAATTAAAAGAAAAAAATCAAATGGCCTAAGTTAATTACTTAACATAAAACCAAGTGCATTCTTATATACACTAATTTACAAAACAAAGTCATTTTCCTTTCAATTTTCAACCAAACAAAATTTGTAAATCTACATACACATGAAATAAATTATTTTGCACTAAGAAAAGATTAATTTTTATTTTTAAAATATTGTTATTATTAAAATCCTTTATTTCACAGTAATACATAATTTACTCAAATAAATGAATAAAATTCTATTTTAAACTTCTAAAATTCCACGAAAATACTTTTCTTAACTAGAAAAAATATATTTTAAAACATTCTAAACTCAAATTTATAATTAAAATCATTTTTAAATTAATTTCCATCTTTTTATTTAAATAAACAAACTTTAAAAATCTCATACTTCTTTTAAAAATTATTAAAAGAAGTAATCGGCAATAATTAATACAATCATAGCATTTTCTCCAAATAAAACCCATTTTCCCATCATCATTAACCCAAATAAAAAAATAAAGTTTCAAACTTTATTTTTCTCATTTTATCTCCAAAATTCACTGTTTATTCCAAATAAACAAATAAAATTTCCAATTTTATTCTAATTTACAATATTAAATTATAACTACCATTATAGCTTAATATTAACAGGTAATTTCTAAAACCAGGGTTGTTACTGACTCCCCCTCTTAATAAAATTGCATCCTCGCAATTTCTAGAGAATTATTCATATTTAGCATAATTATTTCATCAATCAAAGGAGGATAGACAAGATCGAGTTTAAAAATTCTCTTACTCTTAAAATAAAATGGTAGAATGCCAAGATAAGACTCTCCCGATTAATTCTATGGTTACCAAAGTGCTATTATGGAATTAGCGAACCATTGAATTTGCCTAGCAACACACAAGATTTCAAAGGCGTCTAACCTTCGAATGAGAACACGACAAGATGTTGCACAAATGATGTAACGTCCCGCCTTTTCGCACACTTTAAAACGACACACATGCCGATTCAAAGCATACGCAAGGGCGGATTGTTATGGGGGTAAATAAGAAAAAACAAAGAAGAAATAAAACAAAATAGAATCTCACAGCGGAAGGATAAAATATAATAATAAATATACAATTCAAAACAGTTTACAAAATAGTTATTTCACTTATACAATGAACATCAGAGTCACACATACCAATACAACAATGCAGCGGAATATAAAGAGTGTGTGGTGCAATACTATATATAAATAATGCTGAATCTTCGTCTTCGTCCTCCAAGCTAAATCTGCTATCCTGAAATGCTCGGACTGACCCGAGCGAATTTGAAAAGACAAAAACACTCGAGTCAGACTAGAATATCTTATGTGAGTTAAATAAACAGAAATAAATATGAGTACAGTAACTCAAGAGATGCTCGGGATTTACATCTCCTAAGGATCCGTTAAACTATTTACTATGTAGTATATTGCGTTATTATAATAGTGTCTATTTATAAAATAAACTTACTTTTTAATAGCGTTAAGGGGTTACCCATATAGCCCTTAACACATAATAGTCCCAGTAGTCCGTCCAATATCATAGTCCCTCCTGATCGGGAAGCCACTAGAGGATACCACACGGGCTACGGGAGAAAACCAAACTCGTACAAGGCGCGATAGGGTAGGTGACACGGCACAACTAGGCAATGCCAGGGTAGATATACCAATTACGCTTCCGGGCCGATGGTAACGCGAAGCCGCAGCAACCGCCCACCTCGAAACAACTCCCCAAATCAAAAAAATAGAAGTGGCCACTGAATCAATCCAAAGTCATAGTATAATATCGAAGAGGAGTGTCCGATCAGAGGAATGACCTCATTAACCCGTCGATCGCTCCTGTTTTAGCCACCTTATGCCAACTCACGGGAGTCGGGTCCACGTATTTACCTTACAGGAATCGTCGCCACCAACCTACTTCATTCTGGAATCTCCACCGCGTACACGGTTAGTCAAAGTGGTTTTCGGTATCGACAGAGAGTATGTCCATATCCGATCCCGGTCTCTTTGCCAACCCATCGTTATTATAACACCGCGGTTATTTAAAACAGTTTATACTTTAAAACCAGAATATAATCCATTTCAAAACCATAATATTACGATATCATTCCAAAACCCAAAACCATATTTTACCACTTATTCCAAATATAATTCCTTTCCAAAAATTAAAAGGCTTTAGCTTCATAATATCTGAAAATCGAATATTTTCAAAGCTTAATATTTTTGGAAATCCATAATTTCAAACCATAACTTTTAAACTCAAATGGTTTGGATATTCAACGGTATGCGAATTAAAAAGGTTTAACTTTACTGTTGCTTTATAAAGAAATAAATTACACGGCTTTCCAAATATTTCTTCTTTTAAAGTTAAACCAAAATCCAAAATATTACCTCAAGTCCCAAAACTATTTCAATTTTATATATATTTATATCCATTTTTGAGCATTAATATTTCAACTAAAGTTGGATTTTTATCCTTTCAAAATCAATATTCTATTAATTAATCTTGACCATTCACATAAAATCCATAATTAATAAAACTTCAATTTCTAGTAAAATATATATATATAAATTTTCCAATTCAAATTTTTACTAGAATATCCATTTCTATTTATTTTGGGAAAATCCAATTTCAAATATCATATCTTAAAATTTCCAACTTTACATTTAAACATAGGATATAAATTTACCAACTCCATTTTCTAAATTTCTTCCATTTCAATAAAGAAATTTATCCACCTTTTAAATTCCTAAAATTTAACTTCATAGGTATATAAATATGGAATAAAATATTTATACAATATAAAATTTAAGATTATTATAAACCGTATTCCATCCAAACCATAGAAATCACATTAAAATAGTTATACATAGACCGCGGTGCCTGTATATAATTTTCTATCCTATGGTCAAGTGATACGGATATTTATCATTTCAATCCGCAATTAAAAAATAAAACTTTGCGGTTTTATCATTTCAAACCACAATCCCGAAAAAAATGAAATATGCATGATAAATTTGCAATTTAATGATATGCAATAAACATTCATTCATCAACGACATCCATCATCCAATCGCAACCATCAACCAATCTCAATCAATAACCACATATATATATGAACATATACAACAGGTGATAACTGTCAGTTTGTTCAAATTAAATTTATCAACTATTCATCTAACAGTTTATTCAGTAATAATTTACATAACTATTAACTAGCAGTTCTTATGCAAACAATAATTTCTAACAGCCAATTAATATGCAATCAATCAATTTAAATTAACAGCTAAATTCAAAAAAATGCAATTCAACAGATATGGATGAAATAACATGCCCAAAAGCTCATAAATAAATTTCTATTCATTTCTAAAATTTATTTAACAAACATAAAAGCTTCTAGTAATTGTGAGTGGGTTAAAACACTCACCTTTTGAATTTAAATCGAATTTAAATTCGATTTAAACCCAAAAATTCGCCCGTCTCAGAATTCGTCCAAACCAGCGTCATCAGATCTGGAATTAAATTACGATCCTAACGCAAAAAAAATCGTGTGAATCCGATGTCGTATGAAAAAGTTATGATGAAAAATCGATTTAGAAACAAAATTAAAACTTAAACAGAATACCAAATTCACAACATAACAAAGGAGCCACGTCATCACACTCCAGGCCGCGTCCAGGTCCCTTGCAACCGAGACCTCCATTCGAACAGAGAAACATGCACAGTGTTGACCACGCATATCAAACTTTGACCGCCCATGGACACCACCTCCGGCCGCCGTTGGACAAGTCGACCCCACCATCGTGCTCCTCATGCCGAGACGCCTCCATCCCCCTGGGTCCGGTCGTCCAGATCTCCTCCGGCCGCCGTGGCTTTAAAACCCTAGTTGAATTTTCTAGGTAGATCCAACCGTTGATTCTCGACGAAACCTATATAGATGTGATCCCCATCGTCCATACTACAATACCCAGAAATAGAATTTCAATCCGATGAAGTTTGTGACAGCGTGATGAACGGTTTAGGGCTGTTTGAATTTATTCTAGATGAACGACAGCTCCAATTGAAAAACGAATTACACCATGAGATTATGCGTATCGAATACTTCAACATATATTTTTTTGAGAATTTTATGAGGTGTTTGAATTTTCACTGAATTTTGGATTGAAGCAGATCTGGATTTTGCAACCATTAAGGAGAAAGAGGAGATGAAGAAATATGTACGTACAGACAATGACAATAGAAAGGAGGCTAGGGTTTATCATGGTATACTTATAGATAGGCTAGAGGTAGGGTAGCTAGACTGGATACGCGAACGTACGGAATAAAATATGGCCCAAAAAGCCCGCTATGCCTCCGGAACCGAATTTGTTAAAACTATATATCCAAATAGGTGTTTTAAAATATTCTGAACGCGATGGAAAAAGTTTCACGACCAAATTCGATCGTATGAAGAAGTTATGCTGAAAACAAGATTTCCAAATTGATTTCAAATTGATTTTAATAAAATTGATTTCAAGGCGTTTCGCGTCCGTACGATCAAACGACAAGTCCGATCGATACGAAAATTGAAACCCTATAATAATTCACCGATACGGATCCGATGAAACTTGTTTCGTCGAAATCCGAGTCCGTGACAAAATGGCTATTTTTAATGTTTATTAAATCAATTAAATAAATCATAAAATCCAATTTTATATTTTCAACTTCTAATATTGGCCAAATTTCATTTCTTAGATAATTCAATCAATTCCAATTGATTTAACAAGCTTGGATTATGAATTAAAATTTATAAATATATTAATTTGCAGCGTTAATATCCGCACTTTCTTATTATTTGGAAATTAAAATCTTTATTCTTAAACTCAATTATTAATTCCTATACTCTTATATTCTCGTCTTAAATCCAATTAGATAAATATTTTTGATTTCCATTCCAACTCCTTTGATTTCAAATAAACTTTTTACCATAAGTTATATTCCAAAATATTAATAACTTTATCTCCATTTATTCGCCTTAATTTATTTAAGTCAAATCCTTAATTAAACTCTATTGCAATGTTTTCAAATATCATTCCCTCCTTTCTCTTAACTATTTTTTTTTATTCAAATCTTAATGAATTCAATACTATCAGTTTGATAAATCCATTAAATTCATTCAATAGTTTACAAATTCCAATCTAAATTCAATAACGTAATAATTTACGTTTAATTCCATTTTATATGTATTAAATACCATTTGTTGGATTTAATATTCAAATTATAAATAAAATCTTGCTTTCTAAAGTTGTATCAACCATGGTCCAACTAAATTTGAATTAGCTTTAACTTTAATTTATGGACTTAACTATTGCAACAAATCCAAATAAATAAATAAGGTTTGATTCCTATATTAACTTCTTGTTGTCAATTAACTTTTTATGGTGAATATGAAATTCAATGTAAAATTGACACCTTTATATCCACTTGATTTCACCATTTCATCTTTTTATTATTAAATCCGTTATAGCCGAATGCATGAATTTAACATACATAAATATTTTCAAACTCAACTTAAATCTCACTTAACTTAATAATAAACGTTTAAATTTCCTTAATTGCAAAAATCCAATTACCTTCATTCCTTTACTCTCATAGATAAAATCTTGTTTTAAAACTTTACTATAACCCATAGTCTCATTGTATTAGGAATTTACACTACATGTAAAGTAAATTTTTATCAGTAAAGATCTTACACACTATGTCCCATAAGTTTAGATTTCACAAATTTAGCTACTGCGTTAATTCTAATTTAAGTAGCACAAATGTTCATATACCTTGAAATCATTCTCAATTTCCCAACTCAATTAATTATGCCTTACAATGTGTTTCAAATATAAAGGTATTTTATACTAATAGTTATCATACTCAAAATTATACGCTTATAACTAATTCCTACATTTGCATAATTGTATTAAGTTAGAATGTTTATTGAGGTTTATGCATTTCCAAATTTTGTACTGATTCCACCCAATTATTACTCACAGAACGTTAAATTATTAAATGACCATTTATTATAATTTAATTCCCATAATTGAGTCAAATGCTTATTATTATATATTCTTCATTTTTACCATTCCTTCCCATTTTAAATTCATTAACGAATTTACACATCTCTATCTTTCAATATAAAATAACCAAACTGATTACAAACACTGTTTCTATTAATTTTCATAAATTTGTTCAAAACTATACTTTTGTTTACATAAAATAAATTTTATGTTTCTATTAGACCCTTTTCCTTTTCACTACAGACATTAAATATTACTATCTATACTAATTGCACCTTTATACTAATGAATACCATTCAAGTTAACTAACATTCACAGATTCAACATTTATTTGTTTCTTAAAATTTTGCTTTAGATCAAGTTGTGACAATTTACATTATCCACATCTATTGTCATAAAATTTTATAGTTACACTAAATTGCAACCACTATACCAAATCTCTACCTTTATACTTAACCAAATTAGAAATTATATAAATTTGATTTATTAAATATTATAAATTTAGCGGGTCGTTACACTCTCCCCCACTCAAAACTTTTCGTCCCCGAAAAGGAAAAAGAAGGGAGAAGGAAGAATAAAACAGTACATTTTTATTTCAAATATTAATTTATAAACAATATTTTACTGGATTAATTTCCTTTAATGAAATACACTTGTTTTATAATCATTATACCCTTTGATACTTGAATTATTAAAGTTGGGAAAAATGTTTTCAACAAAATTCTAAGTCCAAAATTTACGGAAAATTTTGGCAGAGTCTCCTTTGTATGGAGGGACTCTGGAGAAAATATAATATCCAAATATACAAATATATTACATATATATCCAAAATAAAATATCCCACACGGAAAAATATATAAAATAGCGCTTTAAACGTAATCCGAAAACGTACCTATTTGTCGGGCAATATACGCTTATTATTTTGGAACCAAAAGCAGTAGCAGTTGCTTCCAACACCTGTATTCACTTATAAAATCTAAAAGGTTAAATATTTATTTTACAGTGAATGTTTAGGTGGATTCAATCATTCATATCCAATCAAATGCAACAACCATATATTTTAGCAAACAGCACACACCACAACAAACAATCATTAAATCAAACAAATAATTAGTTGTTCGGCTCAAATTCTGAAGTTGTACGAATGAAGAATAACTATCAAGTGCATCCGTTGCTCAACAGCCTTAGATGGAACAAAGATAGATTATTTGTTCATCCAACAACTCCACCATTCCTTACCCAACAATCATACATCAAACAATTCAAACCAACACCAAAATAGCTGATTATACATTCATTTCATAATTCAGTGTTTTGATTTTCTTCCCTTTATTTATGGAGGGATTTCTTTATTTCTTACAAGTTTTATTTTCCAATTATCACCAAATTCATTATATTTGTATTTCCATTTTTATTACTTAAGTTTCCTTTTATTACTTAAGTCTATAAAATAAATTCTCATTAATAACAACAAATATTTTGAATATCTTCTCTTGTAAGGTTTCCCTTAAATTCTTAATCTGCTAACATTCATTCCTATAAGTGGAAGTTTTTTATTTATCCATTAACTATTAATTGTAGACATTTCAATTTTTCCTACTTTCCATTATATTGGAATAGGGGAGATTAAAACATACTTAAGTGAATAATCATATAATAAATTCTTATTTTGAATTTCATGTTATATACTCAGGTTCATATCATCTATTAATAATTCTCAACTTTATTTTCCATAAAATTTCAATTATAACCTAAGTTTATACCATTAAATTCTTATTATAACAGTAGTTTATTGAATACTTCATTTTTCCTAAATTCCTACTTGTAAAACATTCAATTCTAGTTTCTGATTTAACATTTCAACTTTTATATTTGGGTAAGTTATTTATGTTAAAGAAATGCAATTGAACTTATACAAGTTAAATCTCCATTCTTTAATTAAATTTAATGTTTATCCATATTACTCTTTTATCTCATATGTTAAAAATTTCAAATTTCTCTTTATAATATTGCATTAATTCTCTTACTTAAATTAGAGGTTTCAACTTATTAATTACTTATCTTTTTATTCAACTAAAATAATTTAAACAATTAATTAATGGAAATTTAAGAATTAAATACCGGGTTAAATTTCAAATATTTCAAAATAATAGATAAATAAGTTCTTACAACTCAATATCTCTAATTATATTTAGAACAATAAAAGAAAAATTTTAGAAAATTTCAAAATAAATCTGCAGTAGAATTTACTACAGTGGCCTTTCCCCTTTTGAAACTCGAAAATGAAAGTCGATGATGCGGCCGTCATCACCGAATTTATTTTCCAGCGACACAGAGAAAAGTACAAAATTTATTTCTCCAAAATCTTCTTTTGAAACAATTCTTCCAAATTATACTATATTTATATTAGAAATTACTTATAAACCAAATCAATAAATTTCACAAATTCTTTGGAAACAAATTTCAAAAACCCCGGACTTAAGTTCTAAAATCTCCAAATTTGGTTTGTTATAGTTTCACTTAGCTTCGATTATTATAAATATTTTATTTCCTAACACCCAATCTATAGCAACCAAATATATATATCTTTATAAAATATTTTTATATATAGAAAATATAATAGGCAAAATTATTTCATTCACCTATATTAAAAACGGATATTATGTCGGTCTGTCCTATTAAGTGTTTAGAAATCCCTATTGATGGCATAGCGTCCCATGCATCAACCAGAATTTATAAATACAAAACGGAACAGATTAACACAATATAAAAATCTTTTTATAAAACTAACAAATACGCTCTCTCATATATATACACTCAGCGACTCCCATAGGATATTTCTACCCTATTAACAAAGAGTCAAACCCCACAAAGCCAAGGTTTATCGCTAAACCAAAGCTCTGATACCAACTGTAACGTCCCGCCTTTTCGCACACTTTAAAACGACACACATGCCGATTCAAAGCATACGCAAGGGCGGATTGTTATGGGGGTAAATAAGAAAAAACAAAGAAGAAATAAAACAAAATAGAATCTCACAGCGGAAGGATAAAATATAATAATAAATATACAATTCAAAACAGTTTACAAAATAGTTATTTCACTTATACAATGAACATCAGAGTCACACATACCAATACAACAATGCAGCGGAATATAAAGAGTGTGTGGTGCAATACTATATATAAATAATGCTGAATCTTCGTCTTCGTCCTCCAAGCTAAATCTGCTATCCTGAAATGCTCGGACTGACCCGAGCGAATTTGAAAAGACAAAAACACTCGAGTCAGACTAGAATATCTTATGTGAGTTAAATAAACAGAAATAAATATGAGTACAGTAACTCAAGAGATGCTCGGGATTTACATCTCCTAAGGATCCGTTAAACTATTTACTATGTAGTATATTGCGTTATTATAATAGTGTCTATTTATAAAATAAACTTACTTTTTAATAGCGTTAAGGGGTTACCCATATAGCCCTTAACACATAATAGTCCCAGTAGTCCGTCCAATATCATAGTCCCTCCTGATCGGGAAGCCACTAGAGGATACCACACGGGCTACGGGAGAAAACCAAACTCGTACAAGGCGCGATAGGGTAGGTGACACGGCACAACTAGGCAATGCCAGGGTAGATATACCAATTACGCTTCCGGGCCGATGGTAACGCGAAGCCGCAGCAACCGCCCACCTCGAAACAACTCCCCAAATCAAAAAAATAGAAGTGGCCACTGAATCAATCCAAAGTCATAGTATAATATCGAAGAGGAGTGTCCGATCAGAGGAATGACCTCATTAACCCGTCGATCGCTCCTGTTTTAGCCACCTTATGCCAACTCACGGGAGTCGGGTCCACGTATTTACCTTACAGGAATCGTCGCCACCAACCTACTTCATTCTGGAATCTCCACCGCGTACACGGTTAGTCAAAGTGGTTTTCGGTATCGACAGAGAGTATGTCCATATCCGATCCCGGTCTCTTTGCCAACCCATCGTTATTATAACACCGCGGTTATTTAAAACAGTTTATACTTTAAAACCAGAATATAATCCATTTCAAAACCATAATATTACGATATCATTCCAAAACCCAAAACCATATTTTACCACTTATTCCAAATATAATTCCTTTCCAAAAATTAAAAGGCTTTAGCTTCATAATATCTGAAAATCGAATATTTTCAAAGCTTAATATTTTTGGAAATCCATAATTTCAAACCATAACTTTTAAACTCAAATGGTTTGGATATTCAACGGTATGCGAATTAAAAAGGTTTAACTTTACTGTTGCTTTATAAAGAAATAAATTACACGGCTTTCCAAATATTTCTTCTTTTAAAGTTAAACCAAAATCCAAAATATTACCTCAAGTCCCAAAACTATTTCAATTTTATATATATTTATATCCATTTTTGAGCATTAATATTTCAACTAAAGTTGGATTTTTATCCTTTCAAAATCAATATTCTATTAATTAATCTTGACCATTCACATAAAATCCATAATTAATAAAACTTCAATTTCTAGTAAAATATATATATATAAATTTTCCAATTCAAATTTTTACTAGAATATCCATTTCTATTTATTTTGGGAAAATCCAATTTCAAATATCATATCTTAAAATTTCCAACTTTACATTTAAACATAGGATATAAATTTACCAACTCCATTTTCTAAATTTCTTCCATTTCAATAAAGAAATTTATCCACCTTTTAAATTCCTAAAATTTAACTTCATAGGTATATAAATATGGAATAAAATATTTATACAATATAAAATTTAAGATTATTATAAACCGTATTCCATCCAAACCATAGAAATCACATTAAAATAGTTATACATAGACCGCGGTGCCTGTATATAATTTTCTATCCTATGGTCAAGTGATACGGATATTTATCATTTCAATCCGCAATTAAAAAATAAAACTTTGCGGTTTTATCATTTCAAACCACAATCCCGAAAAAAATGAAATATGCATGATAAATTTGCAATTTAATGATATGCAATAAACATTCATTCATCAACGACATCCATCATCCAATCGCAACCATCAACCAATCTCAATCAATAACCACATATATATATGAACATATACAACAGGTGATAACTGTCAGTTTGTTCAAATTAAATTTATCAACTATTCATCTAACAGTTTATTCAGTAATAATTTACATAACTATTAACTAGCAGTTCTTATGCAAACAATAATTTCTAACAGCCAATTAATATGCAATCAATCAATTTAAATTAACAGCTAAATTCAAAAAAATGCAATTCAACAGATATGGATGAAATAACATGCCCAAAAGCTCATAAATAAATTTCTATTCATTTCTAAAATTTATTTAACAAACATAAAAGCTTCTAGTAATTGTGAGTGGGTTAAAACACTCACCTTTTGAATTTAAATCGAATTTAAATTCGATTTAAACCCAAAAATTCGCCCGTCTCAGAATTCGTCCAAACCAGCGTCATCAGATCTGGAATTAAATTACGATCCTAACGCAAAAAAAATCGTGTGAATCCGATGTCGTATGAAAAAGTTATGATGAAAAATCGATTTAGAAACAAAATTAAAACTTAAACAGAATACCAAATTCACAACATAACAAAGGAGCCACGTCATCACACTCCAGGCCGCGTCCAGGTCCCTTGCAACCGAGACCTCCATTCGAACAGAGAAACATGCACAGTGTTGACCACGCATATCAAACTTTGACCGCCCATGGACACCACCTCCGGCCGCCGTTGGACAAGTCGACCCCACCATCGTGCTCCTCATGCCGAGACGCCTCCATCCCCCTGGGTCCGGTCGTCCAGATCTCCTCCGGCCGCCGTGGCTTTAAAACCCTAGTTGAATTTTCTAGGTAGATCCAACCGTTGATTCTCGACGAAACCTATATAGATGTGATCCCCATCGTCCATACTACAATACCCAGAAATAGAATTTCAATCCGATGAAGTTTGTGACAGCGTGATGAACGGTTTAGGGCTGTTTGAATTTATTCTGGATGAACGACAGCTCCAATTGAAAAACGAATTACACCATGAGATTATGCGTATCGAATACTTCAACATATATTTTTTTGAGAATTTTATGAGGTGTTTGAATTTTCACTGAATTTTGGATTGAAGCAGATCTGGATTTTGCAACCATTAAGGAGAAAGAGGAGATGAAGAAATATGTACGTACAGACAATGACAATAGAAAGGAGGCTAGGGTTTATCATGGTATACTTATAGATAGGCTAGAGGTAGGGTAGCTAGACTGGATACGCGAACGTACGGAATAAAATATGGCCCAAAAAGCCCGCTATGCCTCCGGAACCGAATTTGTTAAAACTATATATCCAAATAGGTGTTTTAAAATATTCTGAACGCGATGGAAAAAGTTTCACGACCAAATTCGATCGTATGAAGAAGTTATGCTGAAAACAAGATTTCCAAATTGATTTCAAATTGATTTTAATAAAATTGATTTCAAGGCGTTTCGCGTCCGTACGATCAAACGACAAGTCCGATCGATACGAAAATTGAAACCCTATAATAATTCACCGATACGGATCCGATGAAACTTGTTTCGTCGAAATCCGAGTCCGTGACAAAATGGCTATTTTTAATGTTTATTAAATCAATTAAATAAATCATAAAATCCAATTTTATATTTTCAACTTCTAATATTGGCCAAATTTCATTTCTTAGATAATTCAATCAATTCCAATTGATTTAACAAGCTTGGATTATGAATTAAAATTTATAAATATATTAATTTGCAGCGTTAATATCCGCACTTTCTTATTATTTGGAAATTAAAATCTTTATTCTTAAACTCAATTATTAATTCCTATACTCTTATATTCTCGTCTTAAATCCAATTAGATAAATATTTTTGATTTCCATTCCAACTCCTTTGATTTCAAATAAACTTTTTACCATAAGTTATATTCCAAAATATTAATAACTTTATCTCCATTTATTCGCCTTAATTTATTTAAGTCAAATCCTTAATTAAACTCTATTGCAATGTTTTCAAATATCATTCCCTCCTTTCTCTTAACTATTTTTTTTTATTCAAATCTTAATGAATTCAATACTATCAGTTTGATAAATCCATTAAATTCATTCAATAGTTTACAAATTCCAATCTAAATTCAATAACGTAATAATTTACGTTTAATTCCATTTTATATGTATTAAATACCATTTGTTGGATTTAATATTCAAATTATAAATAAAATCTTGCTTTCTAAAGTTGTATCAACCATGGTCCAACTAAATTTGAATTAGCTTTAACTTTAATTTATGGACTTAACTATTGCAACAAATCCAAATAAATAAATAAGGTTTGATTCCTATATTAACTTCTTGTTGTCAATTAACTTTTTATGGTGAATATGAAATTCAATGTAAAATTGACACCTTTATATCCACTTGATTTCACCATTTCATCTTTTTATTATTAAATCCGTTATAGCCGAATGCATGAATTTAACATACATAAATATTTTCAAACTCAACTTAAATCTCACTTAACTTAATAATAAACGTTTAAATTTCCTTAATTGCAAAAATCCAATTACCTTCATTCCTTTACTCTCATAGATAAAATCTTGTTTTAAAACTTTACTATAACCCATAGTCTCATTGTATTAGGAATTTACACTACATGTAAAGTAAATTTTTATCAGTAAAGATCTTACACACTATGTCCCATAAGTTTAGATTTCACAAATTTAGCTACTGCGTTAATTCTAATTTAAGTAGCACAAATGTTCATATACCTTGAAATCATTCTCAATTTCCCAACTCAATTAATTATGCCTTACAATGTGTTTCAAATATAAAGGTATTTTATACTAATAGTTATCATACTCAAAATTATACGCTTATAACTAATTCCTACATTTGCATAATTGTATTAAGTTAGAATGTTTATTGAGGTTTATGCATTTCCAAATTTTGTACTGATTCCACCCAATTATTACTCACAGAACGTTAAATTATTAAATGACCATTTATTATAATTTAATTCCCATAATTGAGTCAAATGCTTATTATTATATATTCTTCATTTTTACCATTCCTTCCCATTTTAAATTCATTAACGAATTTACACATCTCTATCTTTCAATATAAAATAACCAAACTGATTACAAACACTGTTTCTATTAATTTTCATAAATTTGTTCAAAACTATACTTTTGTTTACATAAAATAAATTTTATGTTTCTATTAGACCCTTTTCCTTTTCACTACAGACATTAAATATTACTATCTATACTAATTGCACCTTTATACTAATGAATACCATTCAAGTTAACTAACATTCACAGATTCAACATTTATTTGTTTCTTAAAATTTTGCTTTAGATCAAGTTGTGACAATTTACATTATCCACATCTATTGTCATAAAATTTTATAGTTACACTAAATTGCAACCACTATACCAAATCTCTACCTTTATACTTAACCAAATTAGAAATTATATAAATTTGATTTATTAAATATTATAAATTTAGCGGGTCGTTACAAATGATCAACCTAATGTGATTGATTTCTCATAAGCTTCTCGAGTAGAGTCGAGATTTAGCACAACTCCAACCCGAATTCTAACCAACAAAATGATTACTGATATGATTTTTCATATGACATTACAAAAGGAACCACAATTTTCAACACTTGAATTTTTTTTCTCTTACTTAGATTTTAAATTTAAATTCAGTACACTTTAATATAGCACTTACGCAATGAATAATAATTTCAAACTCATATTCCCTCTTATTACAAAAATTAAATTTCCCAAAAGAATTTTATAAATTCATATCAAAAGATCCTTAAAATAAAATTTAAAATTTACCTCTCGCTATTTTTAAACGACTAAAAATTCCAAAATAAGTTACATATATTATCCAAAAAAAATTCCTACTTCTCACTCCCATAAATATTAATTTCCAAACTTAATCTCATTAAAACACAATTTATCGTGCCTGATTGTCTCATCACAACGTAGGAAATTCCTATCGATAACGTTGATCAGGCGCATCGACCGAAATTCTTAAACACTCGATGGAGGACCCAACACAAAGAAAATCATTTTCAAAAAAAAATTCCTTATATAATACTCAAAATATTCTTTTTTTTCTCTAACAATTTCAGTTCCTCTTAAATCTTATCTTTAATTAAAGATTTCAAAACTCTATTTTAATCAATTCCAAATCATAAACACCAAAAGAATTCATCCTGTTATTCTTAGAATACTTGATTCAAAAGATTGATGGAACAAACTAGATTGTTCGTCATTCCGCATGGTATAACGAACTACTCAAAAGAATCACATGAGTACGGAATGTAAGTAGAATGTTACTTTTCGCAATTCGTAGCTTACTAAAATCGATGTAAGGTCAGATTAAAGGATGGCCCTAACACCACTCACTAGGTTAAAAGAAATCTATGAGATACAAAAGCAATGGCAAGATATCTTCTCAAATGAGAAGAAGGAACACAAATTCTAAATCATTACTTCGAGCGGAGTAATGCCACAAAGTTCATCCACAAATGAGTATCCAAGGGGGATATCTCGAAGGATGCATAAATAAAAACAGACAAATAAATCCAATCGATCATCTCATTTTCTTAATGGACATTCTCGTGGAAGAATGACCAAAAGGCTAAGAGTTGTAAATAAGGTCAATACAACATTCAATTGCCCAATGGGGTGACAACCCCGAATGGACTCCCCAAAATCAACCATCATGACTGGAATTTGAGATATACCATCAACATCTCGAATCCCAAGAGCGAATACAGAGACTTCAGAATCATATTTAACATTCTGAAAAACAAGAACAAAAATCAATAGAATTAGGATATCTAAATGTAGTATCCTTCAAATCACAGAATGTGGCTTGATAATATGCAAGCCACTCATCTCAAATTCTAGAATGGGACTTTAGATAGAAATTACTATGCTAATTCACACGAAAGGATAAGCCATACGGGATAAATCCTAAAATCCTCATACATCAAATCGAATATTGCGGATCCCCGTAATAGAAATCGTAATTCACAAAGATAACACAAGATAAAACGTCAAAGATCATCCACAAACTCCTTCGATACGGCTGAGTATTAGGCACACGCATCGAAGTGGACTCAAATAGAATAATTACAAATAATTACTCTAAAGATAGGACACCATTAAACCATTTTGGAATACTATGGAATAAATATATTCCTAGACATACCCCAAACTTATCTACTCCAAAGAATCAATGAAAAGCTTAGGACACAAAATAAAGGGATTTGTAACACTCGTACTATATTTGGATGTATTATTATATATGTTTCTGCTCCGTGTTTATCATATTTTGTTCTGAATCTAGCCCCATCCCGAGACCCACATTAACAAAGAGAATTACTGGGTAATTCTGTCTGCTAATGCAGAGAATATGGCTGGTTAGGAGCGACCATCTATAATCTTGTCTTAAACATCTACTGCATACGTCGATAAATGCTACATAATTTTTTTCTATTTCAAGTGAATCGACATATCCAGTAAATGCTTAATACAAAACTATAGGTGGCTAATGGATCTATCAGAACAAAATACAATAACAGAATGCATATCACATCACATAATAGTAATCATCATATATATAAATACATATGCACAGATACATCCCAGTATGATACAAACTAATATACAAAAGTGGTACAAAGACCACACTATATACATCTAATCAAATACATATCAGAGTCAAGCAGAAAGAAATATAAAATACACAAAAGTCTAGGCTGATATCCAAGTAGATACATCAAAGCTAAGTCCCGTAACTGATAGCTAACCCGAAACAACTCGGTCTGACCCGAGTATAAAATAAGCGGGTCAGTCTAGCTAAAACAATCAGTTAATAAGGATAGATGATAATATGAAGCATAAGATACAAGGTGATAATTCTTCTCAAATGAGAATAGGCAATAGAAAGAACACATACTCATGACTTAACTGAAACAATATCATTTAAGCATACAAAGACCTCAAAAGGGGTAAACTCGACAATTACACTCAAATAATATAAACAATCACCGATGAAAATCTCCAAATCAAAACTCATGAAACTCAATAAGAGTTTATAATCCCCATATCGAAATCACCATAAAACAACATATATAAACCTTTCTCTAACTCAAGGCTATAAGTAAATTCATCATCTCAAATTGGTGAAATCGAAATCAAAAACTTATAAAAATTCCCCAGATTGGCCAAATCCCATTTGCATGCCGAAGTGATGCTGCATGTGCTATTCTCAGATGGCCGAAGCCTCTACCAAGGTCGCTAATACCTTCCAAAGTAGTTTGCCCTCATGACAATGTTGTTGACACCTCTCCAAGCCATTTTGTCAGCTCTAACAAGGTCGTTAACACCACCCAAAGCAGTTCGTCCTCATGACAAGGCCGCTAACAGCTCTCAAAGCAATTCTGTTAGGTTAACATTATGAATGTGTCACAAACTCATGGATAGGAATCCGACAAGTGTTAACGTGTGTCACATACCGCACGTTCGCACTTAACGGCTTACTAGCCGCTAGTCGATGCCACACTAGAAATATCATAAAACTCAAAAAAATCATATCTCACCTCATCTCATTGGCGAGTGGTAAAGAGATACCATACTTGTTTCATCTCATCGACAAATATTAAATGGCATCTTAACTTACCTTATCTCATTGACAAGTGAAAACATCATGATGGTTCCTCATAAACCATAAATCTCAAAATATGAAATACTATACTCGAGATTTGCCTTATATCATTGGCAAGTAAATAAAACATCGCGATGGTTCTCATCGACCATACTCCTACATAGCAGATATCAAAGCATAATACTTGCCCAATATTGGCCATCTTAAATAATTCCAATAAATAGGAATTATAAAACTCAAAATACGCCATAAAATGGCAAAACATCTCAGAATCAATAATCTCAAATAGCTTCGATCATACAAGTCCGAAATTAACCGAAATAGTAAACTCACATGTCCCATACCACGTGTTTTACTAAATCGTTTAATTCTCTTTCTCATATGCTCGAATAGTGTAAAAGTGTGTATTTTATATTTAAAGTAGTTTACTAGAGAAAACAAGCTTTTAAAACTATTTCTAGAAACGATTAGTAAAAACCAATATTTGAAATTCCTTTATTATAAGAAATAAATAGAATTTATATTAGAAAAATAATTTTAAAACTATATAATAATAATTTGAAATGTCCATTTATTTCAAAAATCATTTCAAAAGTGGTTTAGTGAAAACTGTGCTCGAAAACAATGAAAAACAAGAAAGATAAATCAAGACCGATAACTTGAATTCAATACGAATTCAATTTTAATTTAACCCAAAATCAATTCAAATTCTATTTAAATTTTAATTTCAAAATTTTCAAATATAGCTAACTTATTGATAGAAATCATAGCTCTCAAAACATTTCAAAACAACATCAAAATAGAACAAGAATGAGAGCAAAATAAGCTAGTACAATTCTCAAGTAAATGATTTATTACTGTCGTTTTGCTCTCGAGACAACAACAACAAATCTAGTTTTGACCAAGCTAACTTCGAAATTTCAGAAAACTCAAAACATGAAACTTTTAGCACAAAGTCTAAGCTTTGCAGAACATCTAAAATTATTGAATTTGGATAAGAAAGGTGAAAGATATGGCCAATATAATTCTCATATTTTAAACTCACTATCGATGTCGTTCATTCTCAGGGAAGCAGCAAAACAATAAGGTTTCTACTATCTTAACCTCAAAATTTTGTAAAACTCAAAACAAAGAAGATCTATAAAATAATCTAAGTTTTCTAAAACATCAAGAATTATCTAAATCCGACAAGAAACGAGAAAGATATGCCTAATTTACTGTGTTTAATTTGGATAACGTAATTATCAAAGTGACAGAGCTGGGAGTTTACAACTAGATTTTGATCAAACTATGCTCAAAATATGCAAATGTGTTAAAAAGAAATTATACACACAAAATAAGCTTTTCGAAATTTCAAAAATTATTCAAATCCGACAAGAAACAAGGAAGATATGCACAATTTACCAATCGTGTTTAGTATGGATAACATAATTATCAAAGTGACAGAGCTGAGAGTTTGCAATAGGATTTTGACCAAATTATGCTCAATATATGCAAATGTGTTCAACATAAAAGTCGTCACACAAAAAATTAGCTTTCCATAACTTTAAAATCCATCCAAATCCAACAAGAAACATGGAAGATATGCACAATTTACTAACTGTGTTTAGTTTGGATAACATAATTATCAAAGTGAATGAGCTGAGAGTTTGCAACAGGATTTTGATCAACCTCTTCAAAAATTATGCAAATTTATTCAACATAAAAGTTGTTACAGATAAAATAAGCTTTTCGGGACTTCAAAAATCATCCAAATCTGATAAGAAAAAAGGAAAATATGCACAATTTACTAACTGTGTTTAGTTTGGACAACATAATTATCAAAGTGACAGAGCTGAGAATTTGCAACAGGATTTTGATCAACTTATGCTTGAAACATGCCAAAGTGTTCAACAATAAAGTTGTCACACACAAAATAATCTTTTCGGAACTTCAAAATCATTCAAATCCTACAAGAAACAAGGAAGATATGCATAATTTACTAACTGTGTTCAGTTTGGATAACATAATTATCAAAGTGACAGAGCTGAGAGATTGCAATAGGATTATGATCAACCTCTTCTCAAATTATGCAAATGTGTTCAACAAAAAAGTTGTTACACATAAAATAAGATTTCCGAAAATTCAAAGATGATCGAATTCTGGTCAAAAACGAAAAAGATATGGCTAAATCAATTTTGGATTCAAACCCAGGAAATTTAGTTAAAGACAGAATCGTACACTTATTTTCAATTCTATTTCAGGTCAATAAAATTTCGAAATCTCAAAAAGTAATCAATATAGAAACTGTTCCTTACTGAATCTAGTTTCTAACAAAAAAATGACTTCAAACGGATAAGAAACGTGGTAGTTATGGTTGTTTTACTTCAACGCATTCTTATTATATTTCAGCAATATACAATAAATGATTTCTTCCTCATCTTAGCAATTACAGTCATGATTTAGCTAGAAATGTGAGTTAATAAACTCACCTTACTGTAATGAAAATAAAAACTCCAATTTGTGTTGAAAGAAGCAAGCTTTGATGGGGAAGGAGCTTTAAATAACCTGAATTGGAAGAAAACAGTGCATGCAAAAGAAGTTTTACAGTAAATTAGAAAACCCCTTGCAGAAATTAGGAATTTGATGAAATTGTAGGGCTTAGAGTTTGATTGCCTTTTAATTCACTCTAATTTGAAGAAATTTTAGCTTGAATTGAAGAAGGGTTAATTCGAAAGCTTGGGTTTGCAAAATGGTGGTTTCTCTTGTTTTGCAGAAACGAGGAAGAAGGTGAACTTGTGTTAGAACGTACAGGAATTGGTTTCTTCTCTTTCTTATTATCTGGCTAAGTCTAAATGGGCTTATGGATCCAAAATTAAAATAAAAAATCAAATGGCCTAAGTTAATTACTTAACATAAAACCAAGTGCATTCTTATATACACTAATTTACAAAACAAAGTCATTTTCCTTTCAATTTTCAACCAAACAAAATTTGTAAATTTACATGTACATGAAATAAATTATTTTGCACTAAGAAAAGATTAATTTTTATTTTTAAAATATTATTATTATTATTAAAATACTTTATTTCACAATAATACATAATTTACTCAAATAAATGAATAAAATTCAATTTTAAACTTCTAAATTCCACGAAAATACTTTTCTTGCCTAGAAAAATATTTTAAACCATTTTAAACTCAAATTTATAATTAAACTCATTTTTAAATTAATTTCCATCTTTTTATTTAAATAAACAACCTTTAAAAATCTCATACTTCTTTTAAAAATTATTAAAAGAAGTAATCGGCAATAATTAATACAATTATAGCATTTTCTCCAAATAAAACCCATTTTCCAATCATTATTAACCCAAATAAATAAAATAAAGTTTCAAACTTTATTTTTCTCTTTTATTTTCAAAATTCACTGTTTATTCCAAATAAACAAATAAAATTTCCAATTTTATTTTATTACAATATTAAATTATAACTACCGTTATAGCTTAATATTAATAGGTAATTTCCAAAACCATGGTTGTTACAGTCTTTTGTCGACACTGAGATGCAATTGAAATGGAGAATTGGTTGCCTCATTGCAAAAGGATTTTTGCGGATTTAAAACGTAATGATGAGCAGAAAAGGACATCCAGACAGTTGCAAGGAGTAGCACTGTACCGGTGGAACAGTGTTACCATAGGAGTAGCTGAAGAGGCTATGGCTTAGGTGCAATTTAAAAAGAGGTTTGAGAAAAGATTCATGTCGGAGATCGCAAAGTAAACGCTGCTAAGGAAGTTTGCTGAGTTGGTGTAGGTAGACATGATAGTGCTTGAGTATGCTACTAGATTTGAGGAATTATCGAGATATGGATATGCTATAGTTGATACAGTTATCAAAAGAAATGAGAAGTTCATCCGTAGATTGAAGCCCAAGCTTCCTAAAGCAACTTTACCATATATTAGGGATCCGTGCGATGTAGTTGTTGAGATGGCTTTGATGAATGACGATATGCTCGCTTTCTTTAATGGTAACAAATAGTGGAAACTCAAGGTGGGTAGAACCAGAAGGGTGTCTTTCCACAAGAAGGAGAAGAGTGGAGTTGCCAAGAAAGGGAAGACTTAAGTTATCTACTACAAGTGTGATAAGAAAGGGCATTTCGCTAACGAATGTCGCTCAGGAGATGGAAAGAAAGTGATTAGGAAGAAGAATATCAAATGCTTCAACTATGATCAGATTGAACATTATAAGAACCAGTGCAAGGAACCAGCCAAGTACGGAAAGGGTAAAGTGGTTACATTGGAACCAGCTACCTCAAGACCAACAGCAGGGGAGAAAGGAAAAGCTGTGTTAGGAGGTGCACTTTTGATTCATGGCATGTCAGTTAGATTTCTATTTGATATTGGTGCATTGCATTCTTTTATATCTTATAGTTTAATAGATAAGCTTAACCTAGAACCCTCATACCAAGTTACGTCCTTAAGGATTGCGAATCCGATGGAAGGGTATGCGACTCTTGGGATGAGATGCAACCACTTAGAGTTTGAGTTGTTAGGTCGTATATTTTCTTGCAGTTTGCATGTGTTTGATTTCGTAGGTTTCAAAATTATTTTGGGTATGCATTGGTTAAGTAAGTACGATGCTAGGATATTTTTCCATAATAGGAAAATATCACTTAGACACCTGCAACGATCTCGGTTTTGAATCAAATTGAATTTGATAATTAATTTAATTTTTGAAATTAAATTGTGAAATTAATTGGTAAATTAATTTGAGTTTCTCCAAAAACAAATAAAACATGTGTTCTGTAAGAAGTTGAAAAAATAGAATTTGAAATATAATAATAAATATGTTGAAAATAAATTGGATTTAAAACTCTACATTTTAAATTAGTGAAAGTTGTTTTCTAAAATTTTAATGTATATTTGTTTGGAAGTTTTATTTTAAACTAAAATTTTAAAAGATATTTGAAAAAAAATTGATATAAATAATTTTCAAAAGTTGTTTAAAGTTAAATTATATTTTAAAGACTTATATATATAATCTATATATGTGTTTGTTTATTTAGTATAATTAGATTCCAAAACTTATACATATAAAAATGCGTTTATTTTTATTTAGTGTAAACAAGATATAATGCATATGTATGTAAATAAGATAAAATTAAATTTGTACAAATGTAAATATGTAAGAAGATGAAAACATATACATATGTAAATATAAAAGAGTTAAGTAGTTTATAAAATAAAGAGAGGGTTTAAAACAAAGTTTCAAATTGAATGCAAGGGTTTAAACATAAAAATGCTCACATTTAACAAGTGTAAATAAAAGAGATTATATAATCACAAGTGTTAACTAAAGAAGCATAAGATTAACAAGTGTCATGTTCTTTAAATTTTATTTTCATTTTGGAAAAAAAATAAAAAAATAAAAAATGAAAAGAGGAAAACTTTTCTCTTCTTATTTTTGTTTCAGGAATTCTAAACTGAAACCTGCAAATTGAAAACAAGAAAAAAAATTCTCAATATCAAAACAAGTTGCAATTCATGGTCTCAAATCAAAACCTGAAAATAATTCAAACAAACAATCTCACATCTGAAGCTAGCAAAGCAGTTCAAATTCTCAAACCTGAAAATAAAAATAAAGGCTTCAGTTCAAATTCTTCAAGATCAATCAGTAATCAGTTAATTAAAGCAACTTAAAGATCAAAGAAACAAGTTAGGAATCAAAACTGAAAATGCAGATTTAATTCAAAACTTGGAAATCAAAGTAGAATCAGGAAAACAAATCAAACAACAAGCTTCTGTTCAACTTGAAGCTTCATATCTGAGATGATCAACTCAGAGCAAAGATCAAGCAGGGTTCAACTCAAAACAAATCAATATTTATCAAGCTTTGGTAACCCAACAAATTTTAGTTTAAATCAAAAGCATGCAACAAATATCAGGCTATCCTCTGTCTTCATTGATAAGGTGAACAAACCACCCTTATAAACCCTTAAAGTTTGGTATATATGATTTGCCTGTGATGATATTTGAAGTCTATTATGAATTATGATGTGCATATGTATCTGTGTACAGAGATATACTTCTCTGTTATGTTAGAGGCTCTAGTTCACCCAAGAAAATTCATATCTCTTTGAATAAGGACATTTAGATCATGATGTTTGAATAAAAGTTGTTTACAATAATGTAAGGTCAGTTTTAAAAATGATATTAGGTATAAATATTAAGTAAATATTTATAAAAATGATAATTTACAGTAGATCAATATATATCAGTAAAACCAGAACTTCAACTTTCAAGCCTGAAAATTAAAACCAAAAAGAAGATCAGATTCAAGCGGAATTCAGCTTAATTCAAGATCAACCCAAGTCTCAGATTTAAATAACAAGTTCTAGATTTAAAAGCTAAAAACTGCTGCTTTGTTCATCATGACAAGTGAGCAAACTTCTTAACCCTGTTATTTATCTTGATGTTTGGATCAATATTTGAGGTATGCTTTGATAATTGTGTGTTTAGTTGTTGAATACGCCGGTGTATATATTTATATCCATGAAAATGGTGTGCATACAGGTATATATATATATCTCTGTTGTATAACAAACACCGGGATTTCTTATAAAATTCAAATCTCAACATACAAGCAGATTCATGTTATAATTCTTTAAAGAAATATGGTTGTATTACTAAATCTTAATTTTAAAAATATTAATGAAGATAATTAGGAAGTAATTGATTGTAAAATGATAATATATAGTGAAAAATTCTTTCTAGACAATAATTCAAGTATTTTAGTTTAGATTGCATGTCTGATTTCGAATTCAAAAAATAAGATTTTTAATGATGGATTCATGATTTTTAACGTTGGGGTTGTCATGATTTCTGATGTTGAACAAAAAACTTTTTTTTGTCGATTTTAGTTGATCGGTGAAAAATTGGATGTTGTGTTCGTCACTAGAGAAGGGTGAAGGTCTAAGGAACGTCGGAAAAATGCTCAGGGTTTTTATCAATCATCGTAGTGATGTTGCGGCATTAATTTAGGATTTTTATGCCCAGATTGGGTGTGGGGGTTCTCAAGGTAATTTCATCGATGATAGAGTATCAGAATTAATGGGACCAGAGGGTATTGTCGTGTGGGTCATTGCCAAAGCTCAGGTTGTGGTGGCATAGATGCAAGTGACTGGGATCATCAGCATGAGGTAAATTTGTTGATCAAGGTTGGGCTTTAGTTCGTTCAATCTGTTCGATTTCAGTTTCGTATATGTATTGATGATCTGTGAGTTCGAGTTCGACGGCAAAGTCGACGTCGAGATGTGGATAACCAGAGTGATGGTCGAAAGTTATTCCGGTGGTTGTGCAAGTACACCTGTGCATATCTGGGTGATTGAATTGATAATGGTCGGAGAAGAAGTTGTCGAACTCGAAGCGGTTCTCGGGAAAGAATGTGTTTAGCTCGGGATTGTTGCCGGGTCGCTCGCGTATAACACAATTTTAAAACGTAAAATAAAAGCAAGTTTAAAAAGAAAGGGGAAAGTGGGTGACCTGGGGGGATGCTCGGGTAAACTTATCTCTGGCTCGGGTATTACACGAGATTTTCTCGGGTACCTGTTTTATTAGTTTAAAAAATATTAATCAAGTTTTCTTTAAGTTTTAAACTATTTTCTCTATATAATTCAAGTCGTTTAACATTAATTAATCAATTTGATTTGAAAAGCCAAATTTAGATGATGATAAAATGTTTTAAATCTTTTGTTAATAACAAGTTTCTAAAAATATATCTATGAAACAAGTTTTCAAGTAATTTCAAAGGTTAAAAAATTTAAAGAATAATATTTTAAAAATTATTTTATTGTGTTAATTATTTAGAGCCCTAAGTGTTTTTAAAATATAATGATGTAACTGAAAATAATGATTAAGATAAATGAATCATCGTTTAAAAAAATTAAGATCTTAAGTAATTAGTAACTTATTAATTAAAGAAAGTAATTAGGGATAATTACTTATTGGAAGTGATTAGAGGATAATTGATGTGATTAATTAAAAGGATAATTACTTAATAAAAAGTGATTTAAAGGCTAATTACTTAATTTATTTAAGGATAATTAATTCACACGATTAACTAATTAATGTAATTAACCAAATTAAGGATAATTAATTAATGATTAGAGGTTAATTAATCAAGTGATTAAGTAATAATTAATTAAGGATAATTAGTTATGTGATTCATTAATTAAAGTAATTACTTTAAGGATAATTAATTAATTAAGGATTAGTTAATTAATGAAATGAATAAGAATAATCAATTATTGTAATTTTATCAATTAATTGATAATCAAGGGTTAATTATTTTATTAATTAATTAAGGGAAATTAATTAAAGGATAATTAAATAATTAAGGGTTAATTATCCAATTATAATGACCCTGACTCGACCTTCGAAAATCGGCACCGAATATATCACCTATATTCAAGTGCCGCAGATTCAAACGTCGAATCTGGTTCGTCAGAGCTTATAACACATGAAGTATGACAACACAGCGGAAGAAAAAGATAATATCAATATATCATTGATACACAATTGATACAACATCAGATACAAATGAATATCAAATACAAATGACTATCAATATATCAAAGATAGGTACAACACAATAGCAGCGGAAAGACAATGCCTTCAATGCCAAACTCCAAATACTCGAAGACTTCTATATCCAAAACCGAAAGCTTAAAGAACTCCAATCCAACAAGCTTGATCCAACAACAATGCTGAAGTGAAGCAACTCGATCCAAAATGTGATTTCTAAAATCCCAAGATTGAATGCTATCGAATCTACACTTACTATTCGATTATCTGAAAAATCCAACTCTAGCCTGCCCGTGTGGAAAATTGTGGCACCCAGAGTTTAGGAAGGGAACAATAAACTCCGGGTAAGTCATGGGACTGGTATGAGCAAACAAAAACAGTTTTCTTTAAAACAAACAACAACGAATTTAAAATATTGAAATCTGCAATGCTTTTTGTAAAATGAAACTACCATAAGGCCTCCCGCCACACACACCATGCAAACGCAGAATTAGAGGAGATTTCTCCTTATGATAGTCAAAAATGCTTGATACGCGAAAATCATTTGATATTATTATTAGTGCATAGTGCAGAAAAACATTTTGAAAGTATAATATTAATCTTAGCCAGCATAGACATTTCGAACTATGCCTACTATAGCTACCATCCAAACAGTGGGGCGCCACCATAAGTAGATGGCAGATTATACAACTAAACCGTACAAGGCATGTATTGAATGATTGGATTTCCAGCAAATGGTCAGGCTAGGGAACTTCCTATTGCCACATGGGAACGCCTCTGGAGGGACACCCTAAGAGCTTACCCAGCTCTCTGCCAACACAAGGCCGGGTTACTCCCTTGAATTAAGTGTTTTCTCACCCGTGTAAAGCAGAAACTGGAATGATGCTTTTTTAAGCCTGTAACTTGAATCTATGAATTGATGTTGTGATGAATGCTCTGTGTCGTTGTGCAAATTGTTTTACTGCTTTATGTGTTTGCATGTCTTAATATATGTATAAACATACATGTATTATGCTCGGTTGAAGCTCAAACTTTAGTTCACTAAGAAAAATTTGAACTGCACTTTATTAAATCAATTTCTGACTTTGATTTACAAATAGAAAATGATCATAAGACTGTAATATTATTTTTAAAAATAAACTTAAGTGTTTATATTAAGGAATTTTATCAAAAATAAGAAATCACGGTTAAAATAAATTAAAGTCAGAAAATAAAAGATTTTAATTTTTAGTTTTAACTTCATGGCTAGATTTGTATATGGAAATAATGAATTTTGACAAAGAAACCATGACTTTCAGAGAAGTATTCATCGAGATATTCATAGTTGAACAGATTTGGGCATTTTGTAAATCATCGGCGATCACGAATGAATTGAAGCTTAGAATTTGTTTTCAGAGATGCTGGAACGACGGTTGAATTCGAGAAAAATGCTAGATAATTTTTTAATTCACCATGAAGAAGATTTGAATCGATTTAGGGTTTAACCTAGTATTTTTATCGAATGTGTGCTTGAGGCAATAACATCGACCACGTCGCATTGGAACGCATCGCACTGGGGGAAACGACGCATTGGGGTCTGGCGAAGTTTGGGTCAAAGTCGCATGGCGTCATGAGGCCGTGATGATCGAAACGAGGTTTTGTAGGTGGTTGGTTTTGGTTACAATTTAAATTGTATAGCTCGATTTTTGTTTACGTTGAGATTGGAGGTTCTGGGGGGTCGCGAATTTTGTAGGCATCACCGACGACTTGCCGAGGACGGCGAAGTTGACCGGAGCTCGTCAGAGCTCCGGTGCATGTGCACACCACCACATTGGTGTCAGTGGAGAAAATTGAGAAAGGAGAAAGGGTGACTCGAAGAAGCTTTCGTGAGAATCGTGTGGCAACTCGAAGTTAAGCTCGAGTAAGTGTTTCGTTTGCATAGGGTTAACACTTAAAAAAGTTTTAAGTTGCATAGTAAGCATGCACACGGGTCAATTTTTGAAAAAACTTGAAGCAGTGAAGCAATTTGATCGGGTATAACTCGAAGGGGGTCTCGGGTCCAATACGTAAACGTAGTTTTATTTTTAAAAAAAATTCGAACTTTTAAACTATTTTAAAACCATGTTTCAAAAAAGCGGATTTTGATTTAAGTTTAAACTAATTAAGGTTTTAAGTAAAATATTTTGTAATTCAATTTAATTTAACATTTGTTACATTATTTTATAAATTTTTTTATATAATGTAAATAAAAAGGGTAATTAAGATAAAATGTTGCTTGAACTAACTTAACCTTTTAAAGCAACTAATGTATAAGAATGAGGGTTAAACAATGTTTATAAAATAACCAAAGTGATTAATAAAGATAAAAAGATTTATCTTTTAAATTATTAAGTAATTAATGATTTGTGAATAAAATTATTTAAAAAGTAACTACTTAATTAATTACTTAATATTAAATAATTATTTAATGAATAATTAAGGTTAATTAATTGAAGATTTTGATAATGATTTAATAATAAATCAAGATAGTTGATTTATAATTACTTGAATAATTAGTTAAGGGCTAATTAATTTTTAATTCAAGATAATTGATTTATAATTAAGGATTAAGTAATCAAGGTAATTAATTAAAGGATAATTAATTAAGGGTAATTAATTAATATAATTAAGGTAATTAATTTAAGAAGTGATTAATTAATCAAAAGTTAGTTAATTAATAAAAGTAATTAATTAATGGTAAAAGTTAATTAAGTAATTAAGGATAATTACTTATTTTAAATTAATTAGGATTAATTAATTAAATGATAGTTAATTAAAGGTTAATTATTTGATTAATTAATTACGGATAATTAATTAAGGTAATTAATTAATTAAAATTAATTCTTTAATAATTAAAGGTTAATTAATTCATTAATTAAGGTTAATTAATAAATAATTAAAGGATTATTAATTAACATAAACTGTAATTAATTAATGTTAATCAACCAGAATTAGTGATTAATTTGGTTTCAATTAATCAGTTAACCTTATTTACAGATGATTGTATTCTATTGAATGCTGTGAATTATTTTGTCATCTCTGGTGTGTGATGCTTTGTGATTTGAATTGTTTTAATTCAAGCTGCGATGAATGTAATTTATTTATCTATAATGCATTTATATTATCTATCAGTGATTCTGTGTATATAGATAAGCGTTATAGGACTATACCACTTATCGATATTGCTATGATTGTATCTGTGATGATTGATAATGTTGCACTATTGTTTGTAAAACCCCTAGACTATACCATACACACACAAATATGAATTGCACTTGGAAATTGGTTAAGTCACGGATTTTTGAAATAGTTTTAAAATTGAATTTTTGAATCCAAATGGCTTTGGAAATTGATTGGGTTTAAAGTGAAAAGCTTTTGAAAATGAATTTCAAAGATAAAAGTTATTTTTGAATAACTTGATTTAGTTTTAAAATTTGATTTAAATTTGAATTCAAAAGTTTGAAATTGAATTTTATGTTGTGAATTTATGATTTAAAAAGGTTATACAAGTTTATTTTGGTTTTAAACCATTTTTAAAGTGTTGTTTGGGAATTTGAATTTAAACCAAAGATTTTTAACTTGTATAAATGAAATCGGATTTTTCTGAAATGAAAACTGTTTGTTTTCAAATAAATAAAGCTTTTGTATAAGGAAATAATTTCCAGTTTATGTTGAAAGGATTTCAAGTTCGAAATGAAAATGGTTTTCCAAGTTATGAATGAATCTTTGGAAATGGGCTTGAAAGCTATAATTAATTCTTTGATTTAAAGATTGAATGAGATAATCCAAATTGAAATGGAAATTGTTTTGAAAATGTGTGAATGAATCTTTGTGAAAATTGGGGTGAACTTTGTGAAGTAAATATTTTTGTTTAAAGATTTGGGAACAGTAATTTGTTTAAACCATTTTAATGGAAAGTTTTGGGTTTTAAAGTTGTGACTTAACTGAAATCCCATATTCATATGATTTTAAAATATTGCGTTCATTATTCGGTTTAGCCGGGAGAGGACCTTGTGTCATATAATCTATTCCGAATAATGATACGACGTTATGGATAACATTTGAAGACCGGTGGTGAAGACCGGGTATTTACGAGAACGATTGGATAACCTATCGAATGACTCTGCATTGAATAGCTACGGTATAGAGATCTCCATATGTGATGGGAAGTCCGATCGGGATTGTGAATACCCGGATTGCAAGAGCTTCTTTGGAAGTGCCTTCGGTTTGGTTCGAACCCGAAACAGACTTGTATGGATGTGTGTCTGAAGTTACACTTTGAGATGTAAAACCAGTTTCTATCAAATACATTTCCGTTTGTGGCAGAGATTTATTCTCTTAGCTTAACGCCCTTCTCTGAGGTGTACGAGCTCAGAGGTTATGTAGTTGATGGTTACTAGTGATACATTCCTAATTTGGTAATGTGGCATACGAAGTGTTGTTGATCATTTGTTGATCAAAGCATGGCTTTTTGAAAAAGCATAACTTTGTGGACGAGACTGCAATAGGACCTCACACCGCGGAAACGGTCGAAACAAGAAAGATGCGGCATGGTTGCAGGGGTCGCGCCCCTAGGGTATGTCCATTCTTTCTGGAAAAGGTTGGTATCATGGTATGGATCCCGGATACTTAACTCATGTGGGCACTGTATATTTATTACGGTGTGATGTTGCTTTGTGGTTGAGGATCCTCGGATAAAGGTAGCAATCGACCGGGGGTGGCATATCTTTAGGTATTACTTGCGGGTAGGGAGGAAACAGGCCTTGTGTTGGACGAGATCCGGGTAGGTTCTCAGGGCGTCCCTCCAGAGGCGTACCCATGTGGCAATGGGAAGTTCCTTGGCCTGACCATTTGTTGGAAAATCCAATCTCCAATACGCGCCCTGTACGGATTTTGTTGTATAACCTGCCATCTACTTATGGTGGCACCCCACTATTTGGATGGTAGCTATAGTAGGCATAGTTCGAAATGTCTATGCTGGCTAAGATTAATATTATACTTTCGAAATGTTTTCCACTATGCACTAATAATAATATCAAATGGTTTTCGCGTATCAAGCATTTTTGACTATCATAAGGAGAAATCTCCTCCAATTCTGCGTTTGCGTGGTGTGTGTGGTGGGAGGCCTTATGGTAGTTTCATTTTCTAAAAAGCATTGCAGATTTCAATGTTTTTAAAATCCTTTTGTTATTTGTTTTAAAGATAAACTGTTTTTGTTTTCGCATACCAGTCCCATGAATGACCTGGAGTTTATTGTTCCCTTCCTAAACTCTGGGTGCCACAATTTTCCACACGGGCAGTCTAGAGTTGGATTTTTCAGATAATCCTATAATAGGTATAGATTTGATAGTTTCGAAGTCTTTGGTTCGGTAGCATTTGGAGATCTTCTTCAGTTTTTGGATCTTTGAAGTTTTGGGTTGGCAGTCACATTTGGGATCGTAGTTGCTACAAGTTCAGCTTAATGATAGTTCGAGCTGTAGGTTTAGAGATTTGGCTTGGGAGTTTTGGATTGGAGTTGCAGTTTTGGATTCTTTTGAAGACTTTGTTCATGTATGATTCTCTGATGTTATGTTATGTTGTATGATTCTCTGATGGTGTTGGTTTGTTATATCATGATGCATATCACATTGTATCTATTATTGTATCAATGATATTATCTTTTGTTTCCGCTGTGTTGTTTTTCATCTAATGTTGTTGCAAGCTCCGGCGATACGGATTCGATGTTGTTTGTCGGACATCGAGTTTAGGTCGTCACACTCTTGTCACGACCCAAAATCCAATCAATACTTGGTCCCAATTCCATTGTCTTCCACCAAAAAGTTCTTTTGATATCTTTGTACATCTTGTTACCTCCTGGATGGATGCTGAGTTTAGACTTGTGACATTCATTTAAAACTTCTCGTTTCAGCCCGGGAATGTCCGGGACATAGATTCTGTCCTTCAATCTTATAACTCCTCTACTATCAACCTCAAAACTAGTATCTACTCCTTGGCATATTATTTTATAAATTCCTCGAAGAAACTCGTCTTCATTCTGCTTACTTGACTCGACCTTCCAAAATCGACACCGAATATATCACCTATATTCAAATGCAGCAGATTCAAACGTCGAATCTGGTTCGTCGGAGCTTATAACACATTAAGTATAACAATAAAGCGAAAGAAAAAGATAATATCATATATCATAGATACACAATTGATAAAACATCAGATACAACTGAATATCAAATACAAATGACTATCAATATATCAAAGATAGATACAAGACAATAGCAGCGGAACGACAATGTCTTCAATGCCAAACTTCAAATATTCGAAGACTTCCATATCCAAAACCGAAAGCTTAAAGAACTCCAATCCATCACGCTTGATCCAACAACAATGTTGAAGTGAAGCAACTCGATCTAAAATGTGATTGCCAAAATCCCAAGATTGAATGCTATCGAATCTACACCTACTATTTGATTATCTGAAAAACCCAACTCTAGATTGCCCCTGTGGAAAATTGTGAGGACCCAGAGTTTAGGAAGGGAACAATAAACTCCGGGTCAGTCATGAGACTGGTATGAGCAAACGAAAGCAGTTTTCTTTAAAACAAACAATAAAGAATTTAAAATATTGAAATCCGCAATGCTTTTTGGAAAATGAAACTACCATAAGGCCTCCCGCCACACACACCATGCAAACGCAGAATTGGAGAAGATTTATCCTTATGATAGTCAAAAATGCTTGATATGCAAAAATTATTTGATATTATTATTAGTGCATAGTGCAGAAAAACGTTTCGAAAGTATAATATTCATCTTAACCAGCATAGACATTTAGAACTATGCCTACTATAGCTACCATCCAAACAGCGGGGCGCCACCATAAGTAGATGGCAGGTTACTCAACTAAAACCGTACAGGGCATATATTGGAGATTGGATTTTCCAACAAATGGTCAGGCCATGGAACTTCCCATTGCCACATGGGTACACCTCTGGAGGGACCTCACGAGAACTTACCCAGCTCTCTACCAACATAAGGCCGGTTTACTCCCTTCCCGGGAGTAAAACCTAAGATATGCCACCCTCGGTCGTTTGCGACCTTTATCCGAGGATCATCAGCAACAAAGCAACATCACACAGTAATAAATATACAGTGTCTATATGAGCTAAGTATCTGGGATCCATACCTTGATACCACCCTTTTCCAGAAGGAATGGACATACCCTAGGGGTGCGACCCCTGAAACCTTACCGCATCTTTCCTGTTTCGACCATTTCCGTGGTGTGAGGTCCTGCTGCAGTCTCTTCCACAAAGCTACGCATTATTCACAAAGCCATACTTTGGTCAACAAATGATCAGCGACACTTCGTATGCCACATAATTGGGAATGTATCGACTAGTAACCATCAACTACATAAGCTCTAAGCTCGTACGTCTCAGAGAAGGGTGTTAAGCTAAGAGAATAAATCTCCGCCACCAAACAAAAATGTATTTGATAGAATCTGGTTTTACATCTCAAAGTGTAATGTCGGACACACATCCATACAAGTCTGTTCCGTGTTCGAACAGAACCGAAGGCACTTTCGAAGAAGCCCTTGCAATCCGGGTATTCACAATCCCGATCGGACTCCCCATCACATATGGAGATCTCTATATCGTAGCTACTCAGTGCAGGGTCATTCGATAGGTTATACTATCATTCTCGTAAATGTCCGGTCTTCACTACCGGTCTTTAAATGTTATCCGTAACGTCGTATCATTATTCATAATGGGTTATTTGACACAAGGTCCTCTTCTGGCTAAACTGAATAATGGGCGTAATATTTAAAACATATGGATATGGGATTTTAGTTAAGTCACAACTTTAAAATCCAAAACCTTTCTTTAAATGGTTTAAACAAATTATGTGACATCCCGGAATTTTGACCCTATTATTATAATAAGTTTTTGATCAAATTTAAATAAAATACAAGATTTTTCATTTTAAAATAAATAAGATGTTGGATATGATTGGTTGTATATGTGTTATAAAGGAGTTTATAATTTCAAAATATAAATAGACTCTTTTAACAACATTTAAAATTAAATCTGTTTTATTTGATTAAATTAATTTTTTTATATTAATGACATTTAATATCAGAAAAATAAATGCAGTTAATAATAATATTTACAATAATACAATCCAACCCATATTAAATATAGATATAAAGTATACATTATAAATCAAATATTGAAAGATTAAACTTTAAATAAAAATAAGATTTAAGAAATGTTTCTAACAACAGCTTTTGAAATTAAAATAAAAATAAGCTTATAAATGTTTAACATGAGCTTCTATATAAATATAAATACTTATAAATATAGTTATAAACATGAGCTTCTATATATTTAGCATAAATATAACATAAAAGTGGGATCATAAACATAAGTACAAAATGTGATGTGAATAAGATATAAATAAAAATGTGAACTATGTTAAGACAAACATATGTAATTAATTGGTCAAAATCAGTGTATATATTTGTGTTCAAATAATAATAAGACAAAACAAAGTTAATAGCAAACATTTATAATATGCAACACAAAATGTGCAAGTATCAAGACGAGCTTGCAAACATTTTGTTTATATGTTAACATAAATTTGTTCAAACAAATATACTGCAAATATCTTTGTATAAATGATGGTGTCAGCAAACATTAATATTATGTTAGCCAAATGAACACATTAGTACAAGCAAACCTGCAATATCTTTGTACAAGGTGTTGTGTCAGCAAGCAAATTTTGATTGTGTTAACTTAAGTGAGGACATAAACATTAATTAGCACACTTTTCTTTCTGAAACAAATTTGCAGCCGAATTTTTTTAAGGCATCTTAGGTTTTAGTACATGAAAATAATAATAATAATAAAGCAAGATATTTTAGAGTGAAAGCTTATTGAAGAAGGCAGCTTGTTCAGGTTATATATATGTATTCAACATTTCTTAATTCATTTAGTTCAGTCATTCACTTATGAAAACAAAACTGAGAAGAAGCAAAAGAAATAAACAAAACTTTATTTTTGCAAGTTCAAAACAAGTTCAGGAAACAAGAAAGGTTACAGGAATTTCATAACTGTTCAAGCTTCAGTTTTCTTTCTTCATCAAGCAACTACTCTCTGTTTCAACAGTAACTAGGTGAGTAAACTTAATTTTTGAGAGTTTTAAAGTCAATGAAATAGTTCGATCCTCTTTTATAAACTGTTTGGTTATATTTCAGTTGCATATGTTTGAGTGGCTCTGTGATTTAGAACTTAGTACAGGCTTCACATTTTGATCAAACTTAGGACATTTTTACTTAATTTATTTCTAAACTTTGAGTTTAAACAGAACTGCAGGTATTCTCTGTTTATAAGAATCTTTCAGGGAGTAAACATACATATTTAAGTTTAAGTTTGATAACGAATTGTGAAATTTTATGTTGCTGTATATTCTAAAAGATTAGAAGCTCTGATATATGTATTCTTCAACATTTCAAGCTACTGTATAAGAAAAGCAGAGAATAGTTTAATTTCATCGTCATAATTATATTTAAACTTGATAATTTAAGTTAATTAAACTGGTTTAAACTAGAATCATGGCCTGGAGGAAATGTTTGAAGGTGTACAGAGTAGATAAAACACTGTATATTAAATTTGACAGTAAAGGGAAGATCAAGGTGGAAATTCGAGTAATTAAATTTGTTAGTTTGGATTCTAATCTTGAATAAACACTCCAAGATAGGACTTTTAAAACAAAAATCAAAATTTAAAACTTTGTATTCAAGAAGCAGTTTGGGTTTAAAGAAAATTTGCATTTTTGCTTAATTCAAGAGATTGATTTATTTTTAATTAATGAAACTTGGATTGAATCAAGTTTATACATATATAAACTCAGGAAAAATGTAAATTAATTTTTCTATTTATTGAATTTGGAACACGAGACCATATTAGGGCTTTTACTGGGTGTTTATTTCTTCTCTGATAATCATCGAGTTCGCCCTCATTTCATGACCGAGCTGCACGAGATTTGGAGGGTAGATGGTTTAGTGTGTCGAGGTCGTGTGGGCGAAGCGGCGGCAACTCCGGTGGCTTGTTCGAAGATCGCGAATGAAATTTGCCGAGGGACTTGTTTGCAGTGCTTTCATAAAAATGTAAAATTTGGTTTCGACCTTATTTTTGAATCTCTGGGAGTCGATTATGGTTGAGGGGGGAAAATTCGATTTGTGGACGCTGGTGACTGCCGCTGGAGGTGCGGCTACCCACCGTGCAGGTGCACGGTGGCGATGGAGGTGGGTTTTATATTTTCGGTTGTCGTAGGGGTGCTTCGTGTCGTGTTTGGGTTCTCAACGGTTGTTGCCTCGAGTCGATCGCGAGCCTATACCTGATGTTTTGATTTTTAAAAATGAAGTTAAACTTAACTTACAGAGAAAAAAAAAAGAGGAAGAAGAAGTATGCGCAGGGAAGACTCAGGGTGTTATGCGTGGTAAACTCGAAGTAGCATACGCGTCTTGATGGGGGAGAACTCGGGTTTTTGATTTCTGCAGTTCTGTGTTTTGTTTAGGAGATGAGCTTCAGGCTTAATAATTTAAGTAGTACTTAACACTGTAACTATCACTTGTTCATTGTTTAAATTGGTAATTTAGTTAAGGCCGAATGAAAATAAATTAACATTAAAGGTTAGTTGATAATCTTTGTTGATCCCCAAATTGCAGATGTCTTTAAAATGTTAGTTGTCGAATAATTAACATTAATCAATTATTTAGAAAGTAATTAAGAATAATTATATTAAGATTGTAATTAGTGTTAGAATTAGACAACGCTTAAGTGAATACTAAATTAAGGATTAACTACTTTAAGTTAATTAATCAGTGATTGATAATTAAGAAAAATCAAGTGAATTAATAAAAATGAAATAGTGATTAATTTAGTAATTAGCAGGCAATAATTGAATAATTAAGTTATATTAATAAGGAATTAAAGATATTAATTAAAGATCAGAGAACAGTTAATTAAGCAATTAACGTTAACTCACTTGATTGAGGAAGTAATTCATTAATAGTATGAAATAAAATAATTTCGTAATTAAGACTTAATAATAAATTAAGGAATCATCAATTAGATGATTTGGAATGAAATAAGTAAATAATGGGTAATAAATGATTAATTAACAGAGTTAAGTGATTAACTCTCAGGTAATTAATCCTAAATTGAATTAATTACAAACAAGATTGTAAGGTAATTGCTTATGGATTGTGGTGTATGTAGAATGTCTGGATTGTGATGCTTAATTGAAGATATTCTGTGATGCTCTCTGATATGCTATGATATATCTATGATGTTTGCATATGTTTTATCTATGATAGATGCTATGTTAATTCAATTGTTAGATTTAAATTATTTAAACTGTTAAGTTAATTAGACAACTTGGCCCTTAAAATGGCGGTTGGATTCGATGAGACCGGGATCGAAAGAATCAAATTTGATTCTCCGAAAACCACATCAATCCAATTTAAACGTTAGGTCATGAATCCTAAAATGAAGATCGAGATGGTGTTTTCAGAATACAAGGGTTATCGTCGTTGACTCTGAGGGTGATTCCAAAATGAGTGTAACGAGATAATGCCTTCGGTTTCGTTCGAACCCAGAATGAACTTGTATGGATTGAATGCTTTCAGCACATCGTCAGGCAGACGATGAGCATTCTAAGTGATATGTTCTTTAAAGGTAATTGCAGCCTCAAGCCTCATCAACCGGGAATGGCTAAAACAGGGGAGATGCAGCAAGGTTAGGTGGGTCATGCCCAAGCAGGACAAGATATTTCCCCTGTCTAGATGTCCCTTTTTTATTTCGGCTTAGTGGGTGGTTGGTCGCGCCAACCACGGGGTTTATCTTGTTCGGGACTGTTCAGTAAGGAATGGTTCCGGCCTTGTGTTGCAGGGGATGAAGGGAGTAATCCTCGGTACGTGATCTAGGCCCCGTACTGTGACGGGCGGTACCCCAGTAGCCCTGCCATTGTTGGAAATCCATTTTCCCTACGAGACCCTACGGTTTTGATTTGTATTACCCACTTTGGTGGCTAGTAGCTGGAATTTAATCATGTAACAATTTCGGCTATTTTCTATTTACTTGAAAACCCTAGACACTATTATAATATCACTGGATTTCCTATGAAATGTTTTGGTTAGCTTAAGGTAAAAACTTACCCGTATTTATTTGTGGGGAGTCTTACGTGATACCTTTATTTTCAAATGTTTTTCAAAGTTAAACAACCTTAAACCGTTTACTCATACCAGACCCATGTCTGACCCGGAGTTTATTTTTGTTTTTCATAAACTCTCGGGTACCCAAATTTTTACGGGTAGCCAAGGGATTCAGGTTAGATTTGATGAATTCTGGAGGAGCAATGGAGCAGGAGGCTTCTACGTTGTAGATATATGTATATATATGGTGTTCCGCTATGTTGATATCTCTGAGCTGATTATCTGTATTGTATATTGACTTGTGTTAACTAGACAGGTGTTTATAACTGTCTAGTATGTGTTGTATGATCTGTATAGCTCTGATATATGTAAAATTTTGTAATAGTTATGTGATATATTATATTTTGTTCCATTCCGCTGTGAGATCCTGATGTTGTTGTTCTTTCTTCTCTGTCTTTTCTATTTTCTCATCCCTTTCTTTCTTATTGATGATACGTCTTTCTGGTAGTAGAAGGGCGGGTCGTCACAAACATTTACAAATCTTTAAACAAAAAGATTCATTTCACAAAGTTTACCAATCTTTCACAAAGATTCATTCATAGCCTTCAAAACATTTCCTTTTCAAATTGGATTAACTCATCCAATTATTAAATCAAAAAATCAATTCATAGCTTTCAAACCATTTCCAATTCAAATCTTTTGTATAAAAGATACACCATTTAAAATCCTCTTCAATTTCGAAACAAGGTTTAATAATCTTTCACAGAGGTTCATTCATAGCTTTCAAAAACAATTCAAAATTTCATTTCAAACTTGAAATCTATTATTATTTGAAAACAAATAGTTTTGATTCGGAAAAATCCTATTATATTTGCACGAGTTAAAGCCCTTTAAGTATAAACCTTGGGTTAAATTCAAACTCCCAAAACAATACTTTTAAAATGGTTTAAAACCCATATAAATACATTTATAACTTGTATAAATCTTTTTAAACCAAAACTTCCTAACATAGGATTCTTTTTCAAATCTTGAATTCAAATCTAACTATTTTAGTTTCTAAAACTTTATCAAGCTATTTAAAATAACTTTTATCTTTAAAACTCCTTTTCAAAAGCTTTTCAGATTTAACCCAATTCTATTTCCAAAACCATTTGGATTCAAAATTCATATTTAAACCCATTGCATCATTTTAAATTCAAATATCTAAGACTTAACCAAATTCCTTGTGCAATCCATATTTGTGTGTGTATAGTGTGGTCCAGGGGTTTTACACAATAATAGTGCAACATCATCAATCATCACAGATTCGAACACAGCGATATAGATAAGCGGTATATTACTATAATGCTTATCTTCATTCACAGATCACAGATAAATAATATAAGTTCATCGCAGATAAATAAATTACATTACACAGCTCAACCACAAATCAGAATATCACAGATCAGATAGGATAATCAATTCAAGGTATCTCATACAATACAATCTTTCATAAGCAATTCAACATTCAATAAGCATTTATAAGCAGGATTAATTAAATTAATCCAATTAAATTTTAAATTACGCTAATTACTTATGAATTCATTTCCCAAATTATTCATTTAATATTAATTAATGAAATTAATTAATTAATCCTTAATTATTCTTTTAATCAATTATCCTTAATTAATTAATTATTTCTTAATTAATCACATTAATTAAATAAACCTTTAAGTTAATTACATAATTAATTAACCCTTAATTAATTACCTTAAGTAATTAGAATTTAATCCACCTTTAATTATTAATTAATTATTCTTTAATTAATTACTTTAATTAATTAACCTTTAATTATCAAGTAATTATCCTTTAATTACTTAGTTAATCTTTAATTAACAATTTTTTCATTAAATAATTAACCTTTAACATTTAAATTAATTATTCTTTAACTAGCAATTAATTTACCTTTAATTATTTTTATTAACCAATCATTAATTACTTAATTAATTAAAAGATAAACCATTTCATCTTTATTTTTACTTTAATTACATCCCTTAATTATATTACATTAAATGCTTAACATTGATTTAAGAAATCCTTAATGAATCATTCCTTGATTATACCATTAAATTACACTTTGGAGATTAAATTGATCATCTTGATAAAACTATTACAAAGTTATATTAATAAGTTTTAAAACACTTATCCTTTAGAAATAAACCTTGGAAATTTATTCAAAACCTTGTAAATAAATTTACTTAAAAAAATTGATTTATATCCTTTAAAAACTGATTCGATTCAATAAGCTATGAAGTCATTTGTTCAAAGCTTATCAAATCTTCTACTTCAAAGTAAAACCCGAGCTATACGAGACTTTTTCCGATTCCAGCTTCGAGGAAAAAATTGGCAAACCCAATTACTTCGAGAAATCCCCCAAAATAACTCGTGCCAAGCCCGAGGAACCTCATCGTTCCCAAACCCAACAAATCCTGTGACGTGAAAACGTACACGTGCACGTGTACAGATGATCGGAACCATTCCGATCATCCCCGTGACTACTAATACTTCATCGAACACCTACCTCAATGGCCTGATCACCCAGAACTCCGAGTTTACCCTCGAATTAAAATTAAGCAATCCAGCATCACTTGAAAACCCGAAACCATCGACCCAAAATCACCTCGCATTGCCAATACCGGCCACCAAAGGCCATGCAATCGCATCCCGAGCAACGCCGAAGACTCACACATTGATTTACCCCACACCGGTCACCCCTGATCATCCATAGATAGTGGAATAAATTCGAGAATGATACTGACAAAAACGTGCCATTAAACCCTAAACCCATTTCGCGTGGCCACCTCGGCAAGATAGAATCTTTTCGGTCATTTTTTTGATGATCCATGATGCTCGAACCACCTTTCTACCAAAGCACAACGAATATTAATCTGCCGATCGATGAAAATTGATGAAAAGGCATTTTCCGTTCAACTCACTCATTCTCGAGATTTATTTACTTAAAAATCATGAGGTTCCCACCTAAAATCACCGTTTTTCAATTGAACATAGTTGTGTATTCAGATTTTAAAATTAACATATTCGATTTTCCCGATGTATATATTGTTATACTATAAATTTTAATTTCTGAAATGATTATATGATATAAAATCTCCAAACTAATTTTAAAAATAAGATTATACTCTTATACTCATTTTATATTTAGAGATCAAGTTCTAATTTTTTTTATTAATTTTACTGATATGATTTTTTTAACTTATTCTAAGGACCTGTAACAAACAGATGTAAATATATCTGTTCTACAAACATGCCTGCCTCATTTCATATATACATATACATATGTATTTTAGATCTATACACATTCATTCACCAGTTTCCAAGGCATCACCATCATAGAATTTGAAATCAAGAAAATGGGTTTTAAAAAAAAATTGGGGTTTGCTCACCTATTTGTTGTTGAACTGTGCCTTTGTTTGATCTGAAAACTTTGATCTTTTGAAAACTGGAATTTGTTTTAAATGCTTTATCTTAGATCTGACCTTGCCAGAACTTGCATGCTTGATCAGATTGAAGCTCGAGCTATTTGTTCTCAGGCTTTTAATGTTGAAGCAGATTTTGTTTAAGTTGCCTGAAGCTTAAAATCAGGTTTTAAAATCTAAAGATGATCTTGAATCTATTTTTCAGGTTTGCAATCTTTGAGTTGAGCTTTGAATTGCCTAGATGAATCTTTGCTTTTGATTAAATTCCAGGTTGAATTTGAAAGATTGTTGCTCAGTTTGAATTTCTACTTTAGTTTACAGGTTTTCAAACTAAAGTTGTTTTGATTTTCATGCTCAGATTTTAGTGTTGAGAAGAAATGAAAACCCGGTTTCTTTTTCTTCTTATTATTTGAAATAAAATTTCAAAAGAAATTTTGTTTTTGCCACTTGTTATCTTAAGTTTACACTATCTTACATTTGTTTGTAAATATGAACACTTGTTAAAAACTATCAAATTTATGATTAAGTCCTTAATGTGAATTATTTTGTAAATTTTGTTTTAAAACTTGAGTTAGTATAAATTATGTATCATATTCTTATAAATATATATATAAAAGTACAACCTATTTAAGTTCATGAAAATTTTAAGAAAAAAGTATATACAACCCTTTTTTAAATGTAAATATTTTATATATACATTGTATACTTACATAACCTTTAAGAATATGATTTTAAACCAATTATACATTGATAAATAATCACATTTATTTTACATAAGAATTAAATTTAAAATAGCCTTTTGAAAATTATTATATTATTCTCAAACCATATCTTCCAAATATTAATATATATATATACATATATTAGGAAACAAATTCTTACTTTTTAAATACAATTTAATTTCAAGATATTTGTTTTTTGAAATTTCAATCTCAAAATTCTATTTACAACACATATCTTATTTATTCTAAAAATTCCAATTTAATTTACTATTAAATTCATAATTTAGTTCAAAAAATTCATATTAATTATCAAATTAAATTTGACTCAAAAATCGGGATCGTTACAGATTCCCCCCTTAGGAAATTTCGTCCTCGAAATTTGCCAAGGAGATAACAAGATTCGACTACGATTTCAGATTCAAGATTTAACTGATTTGCTAAGAAATAAAACTATGTATAGCTCCTGTGTCGAACAAACTTGAAATTTTTTATCATAAACGAAAGGTTACCTCCTAAAATTTCTTTTCCTTCATCAGTCTTTGAGGTTGAAGAATCATCTTTGATTGCATACACCCTCGCTACTAGAGCTTGCTTCTTTGTTGGGCAATCCTTGATCCTATGTCCCAGCTTGCGGCTGTATAGCATTCCCTAGATTCCTGTTCTGGCTTCATAAATGGCTCTCTCATTCCTTGCTTCCAGGGGTTCTTACATTTGTCTTAGTAATGACCTTTCTCCAAGCAATTGAGATAAGTAACATCTTTCACCTTTTCCTTCTTTCCTTTGCCTCTCCTCGGTTTCTTTCCGCCGAACTTCCTTTTCCTCCAATTTGAATTTCTTTTATTCCCATTCTCCTCCGAAACTTCTTGCTTATCCAGAGTATCGTATCTATAACCCATATCGATCAATTCATAAAAAAATTCTTTTACATGAGTAGTCACCCTCTCCTGAAACTTCTTGTTCATTCCCCGAATAAACTTTTCATTCCTTTTCAAAGGTATATTCACCAACTCTGGACCAAATCGAGATAATTCGTTGAATTTTTTCAAGTATTCCTCAAACGATAAACTTTCCTGCTTTAAATCCGTGAACTCCTGGTACATTCTAGAGATACCAGTAGACAGCATATATCGCTGCTCGAACACTTCTTGGAAACGACTCCAAGTAAACTCATCCGCTGGCTCATCTACATTAACTGTTTCACACCAAGCTAAAGCCTCTTCCTGGAGTTGCCAGGAAGCTATCAATTGCATCTGATCATCTTCTAATTTTAGTCCTTTGAAAATCCTTTCGTACAATCGAATCCAGGCTTGTGCTTCGATAATGGTTTCCTTGCCTGTGAATGGCTTTCCACCAAGTTTGGAAAAACTTTGATATAAATCAGCCAGATTTGGTTGAGATTGCATGGGAATAGCTGTTGTTGAAGAGGCTTGACCGGCTGAAGTGGTACTTCCCTGTCTCCTTCCTCGTCCTCTTCTTCCACTCATTCTTACTATCTGTAATAGTTAGAAAACCGATTTAGGCATTCGGACGCGATATCTTAGGGAATAACAACAGTTAAAGAAAATAGATTGAGTAATTTGGGTTTCCGGTTTCACGGGTTGTACTCATTCTAGGGTATACTTCACCTTATCTCTAATGAGCCATCTAATGCGTTACACTCCGTAACTAAAGTTCTTACTCAACCTTTAGCTCTGATACTAAATGTGACGGTCTAGGCTTTTCAACCATCAACAGCGGCCAATCTCGACTGGTAGGCTTTTCAACCATCCCAGCCCAGCCGTGGCTCACAATGGTACCCTGATCTTGCTTAGTACAACGTGATAAGGGGTTGTGGCTTCGCGTTTGGTGGTGAATGGAAGACTTTTACCCCTACATGTCCCCGGGGTGGGGTTGGTTAACCGGGCAGGTGAAGAAGTTGAAAGGCTGGCCGTAACTGAGTTTAAGCTTCAGGCAACTTAAACAAAATCTGGTTCAACATTAAAAGGCTGAGATCAAATAGCTCAAGCTTCAATCTGATCAAGCATGCAAGTTCAGGCAAGGTTAGATCTAAGATAAAGCATTTAAAACAAATTCCAGTTTTCAAAAGATCAAAGTTTTCAGATCAAACAAAGGCACTGTCCTCTGTTCAACAGCAAATAGGTGAGTAAACCCTAATTTTTTTTAAAACCCATTATCTTGATTTCAAATTCTGTGATGATGATGCCTTGGAAACTAGTAAATGAATGTGTATAGATCTACAAATACATATGTATATGTATATATGAAATGAGGTATGCATGTCTGTAGAACATATATATTTACATCTGATTGTTACAGGTCCTTAGAATAAGTTAAAAAAAATCATATCACTAAAACGAATAAAAAAAATTAGAACTTGATCTCTAAATATAAAATGAGTATAAGAGTATAATCTTATTTTTAAAATTAGTTTGGAGATTTTATATCATACAATCATTTCAGAAATAAAAATTTACAGTAGAAATATATACATCAGGAAAATCGAATATGTTAATTTTAAAATCTGATGGTGTTGGGTTATTGTATCATGGTGTATATCACATTTGGTACCATAGTTTCCAAACATAGAATTCAATTTCAAATTTTGAATTCAAATTTAAATCAAATTATTTAAATTTTAAAACTAAATCAAGTTATTCAAAATAACTTTTATTTTTGAAACTCCTTTTCAAAAGCTTCCAATTCCATTTCCAAAACTATTTTGGATTCAAAAATTCAATCTTTAAAATCATTAAAAATCCGTGACTTAACCAATTTCCTCGTGCAAATATAATTGGATTTATCCAAAATGAAAATTATTTGTTTTCAAATAATAACAGCTTTCATATAAAGAAAGGATTTCAAATTTGTATCGAAAAATTTCAAGTTTGAAATGAAATTGTAAATTGTTTTTTAAAGTTATGAATGAACCTTTGTGAAAGATTATTAAACCTTGTTTTGAGATCGAAGAGGATTTTAAATAGTGTATCTTTTATATATAAAAGATTTGAAATAGGGATTATTTTGAAAGTGATTAGAGGATAATTGATGTGATTAATTAGAAGAATAATTACTTAATAAAGAGTGACTTAAAGGCTAATTACTTAATTTATTTAAGGATGAATAATTAACATGATTAACTAATTAATGTAATTAACTAAAGGTTAATTAAGTAGTTAATTAATTTAATTAATTAAAAGTAACAATCTCTTTTAGTAAATTTATTTAACTAAAAGTTAAATTTAAAACTAAATTCCTTTTTAACAAAATATTTTCATGTTTAACATGATTACAAAAAGGGTTTATAACTTCATAAATTTCAATTTCCATTATGGCTGTGTATATATACACACACATACACACACTTTTATGTATATATTATCAGATTTTACTAAATAATTTTAAATTAAGTTGTTCAAACTATACCTTTGCTGCCAATCTCGATCCCAGGCTCACGACATCGACTTCGTATGCCTTGCGTCCCCATTGACCCAAATTGCCGAGCACCATCACGACACCGAAGATCGCGACCCTTCCGAAGCCACAGCTGCCACAAATCTCTCCTCCTCATGCGCACGACACTAGTCTGGAAATCGCAACGCCAAAATCAATCGAGCAATACTTCCTCCAGGCTGCGGCCCTCGCCATGCCTTAGCCTCGTCGCTTGCCTCACTTCGATCAATGACGGCCACTTCCGTGCCCTAGCTCGCGAATGCCAATCCGATTCCATCCCAAAACTCGATTACTGCTCGAGTTGAATGTCGTGGCCTCGATTCGATTCCCTCTTGAGCTCGCTCACCCACCTGCGCGATGCCCAGTCAACTGCGATCGATTCGATCGATCTTGAACAAAGACGATTTCTTTCTATTAATTTTTTTTAAATTAACCGAGGAACGAACTATTCCAGATTTGAAATGATAAAAGGGGAGGGCGGCCATTGAGTTAATTCGAAGCCAAGCCATTTGATAATTTTCCTTTGTTTTCTTCGTTCAGTTTTTTGTTTTTTTATCTATGAACGAGATAATAGTTCTTGTTATTTTATTTTTGAACGATGCGTGTAATAACATTTTTGCCACGCGTAAGAATAACGAAACGTGTAAAAAAATTATCAATTTAAAAAGAACATTTATATTTGTTTAAATTCAATTTCAAATTGAAATTGCCTTGATAAATGCAACTCAAAATCTCAATTTCCAATCGAAGTGTGCCGCCAGGTGTTTATAATGTTATATGCCTATTTCGAACGCAATGGAAAAGGTTCCGAGTCCAAATTCGATCGTATGGAGAAGATAGCTTTTCGAACCCAGTTGTTAATTCAAAATTTGATTTAATTTTCAGTGCGTTTGCTTTTCGTACGGCCAAATAATCACATGCTACGAAAATTAAAATCCGATAATAATACAATATTACGGATCGAATGGAACTGGTTTCGTCGAATTCTGAGACTGTGCTTCGGAAGGCTAATTTTAAATATCGATTTAACAGATAAAATTTCAAAACTGATCAAAGCATTTCCAAATCCGATTCTAAAAATTCCGTTATCTTCAGTATCATCAAAATAAATTTTCTAAGCCTTTAAAATATTTTTAATCAGCTTAAAAATCAAGATTCAATATTTTACCCAACTTCAATAAATTAAATTCAAAAATTTAATTGCCAAACCCATAGTTATATTTGAAATTCAAGCTAAACCATCATTCAAATAATTAAAATCAATTAGATATTTCAATTTTAATTGTCCAAAATTCAGGGTAGTCACAGACTTCCCCTCTTAAAAGAATTTCGTCTCGAAATTACAAGTTAAGAAGAACGATCCTTAACCCATTTGCTATCTTTCCAAAACCAGATAGTTTTATTAGCTTTCCAAAACAAATATTTTTATTAAAGATCCATTTACTTCAACTAATTTTCCAAAATCTTCCATAGTTTCCGACAATATTGTTTGCTTCACAATTCAAATATAAATTTAAATTCAAAATTTCAAAATTTTCTCAAAATTTTTCCAACACTCTAAATTTTCGAATTTTTTTGCCAACGTCTCCTTTGCGCGGCTAGCTCGACACGACTACAAAATGCCACAATGAGCCTCCAGATTTCAAAAAGAAAACAAAAAGCCAAGCGGCTAGACAAGAAAATCGTCAAATTTCATACTGAAATTTAAATACATTCCTTTTTCGAACAATTTAAATTATCTTCAAAATCAAAAATCCAATTCCTTTTAACACACCTGAATATCCTGCTTATCCATAGTGTCCAATTTCACCATTCAAAACCGTTTTGCACATTTCTTTTCAAAAGTTTGAATAATTATTTCTTATACCATTTTTACTTCACTATTGAAGTTATATATCCATTTTCATTCAGTCTTGCATTTTCAATTTCATTTGAATTCAGTTTACAATTTCAATTTAATTTGGATTCAATTTACCTTTTGAATGTTGAATTTTTGTCAACTATCTTTTATTCACAACTGACTCATATCATTATTTTAAATTATTTTCATTTACTAATTCATTATAAATTCTAATTCATTTTATTCCCGCCTTTGTTACCTTTAGTTCTCTTTGAACTAATTTTCTTCAACTTCATTTTATTTCACACAATTCAAATTGGTTTTCAATATTCAGTTTCAATTCCAGTTTTATTCTTTTGTTCATTCCCCAAACGCAATTCTATTTCAATTCACCATTTTGGTTTACAACCACTTATATTTAAACTGGATTTCAAATTCCATATGAATTTAATTTACCTTTTATTTATAAATATCGAATTCAGTTCCTTTCAAACCATATTAATTTTTTCATTCCTTCAATTAGTTTCACTTACTAATTTTAGTTTAATACTTCGATTTGTTTATCACAAATAAATTTCAATTCCAATTCCATTTCTATTTACTTACCAATTCGAAATGAATTTCAGCATTCATTTTCACTTTCATTTACTTGCAATTGTAAATTCATTTATTCATTCAAAATTTTATTTTTTCACCTTAAACTTTTTTTATTCCACAACTATTTTTATCAGATTCCAGAGTCTTTCCTTCAAAAATCATTTTTGAAATAAATTCAAATTATCTTTTTGAATTCTCAAAACCAAACCTAGTTTGCAAAAAATTTCTTTTTAAAACAATTTGGCAGCAATTCCTCTCCTGGAAACTCAAAAATTAACACCGATGATGTCGCGATCATCATCAGAATTATTTTCCAACGACCGAAAAGAGTTTAGTGCTTTCATCCCTTCAAAACACTTTCCAAAACCTTTTAAAAAACCATTTCCAAACTAAAAAGGGATTTAATTTCCAAACTTCCCAAATTTCAAATCTTTTCAAAAGCATTTCCAAATATTACTTTGGAATTCTATTTCAAATTACAAATCACATTTAGTATTTATATTTATAAATCTCATTTGTATATTGATTTTATTCCTTATCTTTTTGTTACGTTTTCAATTTCTTATTCAATAATCAATAATAATAGTTTAGATATTATCACTTCCTAACATCCAAGCAACCATATACTATAATAATTTTACGGAAAATTATTCTTTTTATATACAAAAATAGTTTGGGTAAAATTATTTCATTTACCCGATTTTAAAACAATATTGTGTCGGTGTATCATGTTTAAGAGTTTAGAAACCCCTATCGATACAGTTGGCCAAACTGCACCGACCAGAATCTATAAACAATCAACCGATAAGTCAACATAATATAAAACAATTTTTATATTCACTAATGAATACGCACTCATATCTATTATTACACTCAAACTCATTCCAGAGTACTACTGACTCTATCTCTAATGAGTAAGCCCACCAGAGCCAAGGTTGTCGCTTAACCAATTGCTCTGATACCAGTTTGTAACGGTCTAGGTTTTTTTCGATGCTCGAAAGTCGACATCAATACATCCACTGTATCAAATGTCGCACAATCGAATGCCGAAAAACCGAACCGTTAGGGTTAAAGAAGAAGAAAATAGAAGAAGAAACAGAACAATAACAGAATCTCACATTTCACAGTGGAATAACATATAGTAGATAAATGAATATTTTTAAAACAAAAGCACTATATCAGTTTACATACATCACATTATCAGAGTTTACAACGACACAATACAACAATGGCAGTTATTTTAACTTGCTTACATAGAAATTTTGACTTGCACCAACCCAAACGCAATGGACACTATATAGTATAAGTGATACATCTTGCCATCCAGCTTGAACTCCAGATCTCCGCAGCAACTCTTTTCTGACTTCACTCCAGAATAACTGATAACCTGACTCTAGGCTGCCCGTGTGGAAAATTATGGGCACCCAGAGTTTAGAAAGGGAACAATAAACTCCAGGTCAGTCATGGGACTGGTGTGAGATCTTAAAAATAGTTATTTTCACAAAGAAAATAAAAAGAAATCCGCTATGCTTTTGGAAAATGAAAATGCCATAAGGCCTCCCGCCACACACAATGCAAACGCATACTGGGAGGATATTTCTCCTTATGACAGTCAAAAATGCTTGATACGCGAAAACCATTTGATATTGTTATTAGTGCATAGTGCAGAAAACATTTTGAAAGTATAATATTAATCTTAGCCATCATACCACATTTCGTCATATGCCTAGTATAGCTACCATGTTCAATAGCAGGTTACCGCCACATTCCATGGCAGGTTATACAACTAAAACCGTACAGGGCGCGTATTGTTTCTTTGAATTTCCCACAATGGTCAGGCAAAGGAACTTCCTACACCGAAATGGGTACGCCTCTGGAAGGACGCCGCCGAGAACCTAACCGGATCTCTGCCAAACAAGGCCGACGTTACCTCACGCTTTACCAAGCTATAACACAGGTCTATACTACACAAGCATGCCATCCCCAGACGTTACTGACCTTTATCCGAGGAACCTCAACCATAAAGCAACAACCACAAAGTATAATAAATTTGCAGCATCAACATAGGTAAAATATCAGGGCTCCATACCATGATATCACCTCTTGTCCAGAAGAAAATGGACATACCCTAGGGGAGCGTCCCCTAAAAACCTTGCCCAACATTCCTGTTTCGACCATTTCCGGTTTGTGAGGCTCGACGAAGTCTCGTCCACAAAGCTACGCTTTTCACAAAGCCATGCGTCGATCAACAAATGGTCAGCAGTACATCGTATGCCACATCACCAAATTAGGAATGTATCACTAGTAACCATCAACTACATAACCTCTGAGCTCGTACGTCTCAGAGAATGGTGTTAAGCTAAGAAAATAAATTCTCCGCCACCAACAGAAATGTATTTGATAGAATCCAGCTTTACATCTCAAAGTGTAATGTCAGACACACATCCATAGAAGTTTGTTCCGGGTTCGAACAGAACCGAAGGCACTTCCGAAGAAGTCGTTTTAATCTGGGTATTCACAATCCCGATCGGACTCCCCATCACATATGGAGATCTCTATACCGGAGCAACTCAGTGCAGAGTCATTCGACAGGTAATCCTTTCGTTCTCGAAAATACTCGGTATCCAACACCATCTTCAAATGCAATCCTATATTGCCGTATCATTATTCGGAATGGGTTTTATGACACAAAGTCCTCTCCCGGCTAATCCGAATAATGAGCGCTTATTTTAAAATAAGTGTTACATTTAGAATTCCAACAAATCACAACAATCTCCACTTTGATCTTTCAAACAAAAGATCCATCACAATCATGAAGGTTTGATGTGATTTTCGAATATCCATTTGGAATATGACCCCCGGTCGCATCGAAATTCAAATGCCATTAAAAGGCCAATATTGATAGTCGGTTATTTAACTATCAATCAACATTCACTGGATTTCAAATAATTTTTTTTCCCGGTTATTTATTTTCAAAATATCATTGCAAGATATATTTTCACACTTCAACCATTTGAAAACAAATTTCAAATCACTTTTCACTCGCGGAATAAGATTTCCGATATTATTTATTTCCACTGAAAGTCTGGAGAATTCAAATACTTTAAAACAATTCAAATCACTTATCCAAAATATACTTGAAAATACTTAGAATAGAACTATTTTAAAACATTTGCTTAAATATTTGTTATAAAAATATTATACTAATATCTTATATAATACTTCAAGTCCAAACCAATTTTAGAATAAAATTAGTAGATAGAGTATAAATATTTAAATAACCTTTTTCTAAAACAAATATTATTTAAATAATCACTTTTATAATTAATCAAATAAATCTTTACTTCATAGATTTTCAAAATAAATTAAGAAAATAATTTCTCCAAAATAATCTTTTTAAAACCATCTCTAGAACTTTAATTTATACTTGAAAGCTACTTTGAAAACATACTTGGCTTTCCAGGGAAAATACGCTTTCCATTTCAAAATGGTCCATTTAAACCAATCGATAAACCCTTCTCGATTTATTTTAAATTTACGTTCCAAATCTGTAAATTTCTTTCCACACTTTTAAAATAACCCAATGTTTATTTTTAAAACAAAATTCCCTTTCCTTTACAAATTCCCATTGTGAATTTAGATTTCCAAATATCAACTGATGTACGATTTTCAAATCGATTTCCAAATATTCACTTTCAAACACCAAATCAAATTTCTAACTGATTTCCCAAATATTCACTTTCAAACACCAAATCAAATTTCTAATTGATTTTCCAAAATCATTTCAAATACCAAATCAAATCCCATGTTGATTTCCAAATTTATTTCCAAACACCAAATTAATTTCTAAATTGATTTCCCAAAGATTTTCAAATACCAAATCAAATTTTACAATCGATTTCCTAAATCTATTTTCTTTAAAATAAATCTCTTTATTTCTTCCAAACTATTTAAAATTCCGAATTTTAAATAAATTCTTCAACTATTTAACAATACTGCTCAAAATCCATTTATTAGAATCTTTTCCCATAATTTGGAATTTATTCAATATGATTCAAAAATAAAACTTTATCCTTTTAAAATTCCTTCTTTTAAATTTATCCCATTCTCAAAGATAAATTTTACTATAAATTTTCTACTTAAATTTCAAAAATCCAATTTTATCTATTTTTGGTACCCTACGATACCAAAAATATATTCGGCTAAATTTTAGCCTACAATGATTTCAATTACAATATAATCACACAGAGATTATCAACACACAACATATGAAACAAATTCAAATGTTTTGAGGAATCCAGTCGGGTCCCTCTAACCTGTTTCCCTGCATCCATAGATGTTAGCACAACAATTAAATACCAATTCCACTTCGAGGTGGAATATTGCGGTATATGAGATTTATAAAATATCATCCGCTATTATGCGGTGCATAGGGTCTCATCCGCTATATAATGAGGGAAATCAATCACTCCAAATACATATATAATACCAGTTCCACTTCGAGGTGGAATACTGCGGTATATGTGTTTAATATAATATCATCCGCTATTATGCGGCGCATAGGGTCTAAACCAGCATAACTGATAATAATTTATCATCTAAGCACACAATAAACACAATCAACAATTCTAAATCTAACTATTTAAAATTTAAATCATAAAAAAAATCTGATTGAGTGAGAAGATCTCACCTTTAACTATGCATGCAGTCCATTTCCATTCCTTTACTTGTTCTCTTTACAGTTTTAGACCTTGTATAAATATTTATACAATTTATTAATATTCAAAAAATCGAACAACCAATTATCATTTATTAATTTTAATCAACTAATGATTATTTAAACTAATATTTTTAAATATGACCCAATCTATTTTAATAAATTTATTTAACTAAAAGTTAAATTTAAAACTAATTCCTTTTTAACAAAATATTTTCATGTTTAACATGATTACGAAAAAGGTTTATAACTTCATAAATTTCAATTTCCATTACTGCTGTATACATATATATATATATATATATATATATATCCATATACACACTTATGTATATATTATAAGATTTTACTAAATAATTTTAAATTAAGTTATTCAAACTATACCTTCACTGCCGATCTCGATCCCAGGTCACGACATCGACTTCGCTTGCCTTGCATCGCCATTGACCCAAATTGTCGAGCACCATCGCGACACCGAAGATCGCGACCCTTCCCAAGCCACAACCGCCATGAATCTCTCCTCCTCATGCGCGTGACACCAGTCTGGATATCGCAACCCCAAAATCGATTAAGCAATACTTCCTCCAGGCTGCGGCCCTCGCCTTGCCTTTGCCTCGTCGCTTGCCTCACTTTGATCAATTACGGCCACTTCCATGCCCTAGCTCGTGAATGCCGATCTGATTCCATCCCAAAACTCGATTACTGCTCGAGTTAAATGTCGCGGCCTCAATTCGATTCCCTCTTGATCTCTCTCACCCACCTACGCGCGATGCCTAGGCAACTGCGGTCGATTCGATCGATCTTGAACGAAGACGATTTCTTTCTATTAATATTTTTTTTAAATTAACCAAGGAATGGATTATTCCAGATTTGAAATGACAAAAGGGGAGGGCGGCCGTTAAGTTAATTCGAAGCCGGTTCATTTGATTTTTTTTCCTCTGTTTTCTTCGTTCAATTTTTTGTTTTTTTAATCTATGAACGAGATAATAGTTCTCCTTATTTTATTTTCGAACGATGCGTATAATAACATTTTTGCCATGCGTAAGAATAACGAAATGTGTAAAAAAATTATCAATTGAAAAAGAACATTTATATTTATTTAAATTCAAATTCAAATTGAAATTGCCTTGATAAATGCAACCCAAAATCTCGATCTCCAATCGAAGTGTACCGCCATGCGTTTATATTGTTGTACGCCTATTCCGAACGCAATGGAAAAGGTTCCGAGTCCAAATTCGATCGTATGGAGAAGATAACTTTTCGAACCAGTTATTAATTTAAACTTCGATTTAATTTTCAACGCGTTTGCTTTTCGTATAGCCAAACGATCACTCCAAATGCAACGAAAACTGAAATCCAATAATAATACAATATTACGGATCTAATGGAACCGGTTTCGTTGAATTCCGAGACTGTCCTTCGGAAGGCTATTTTTAAATATCGATTTAAACGATAAAATTTCAAAATTGATCAAAGCATTTCCAAATCCAATTCTGAAACTTCCATTATCTTCAGCATCATTAATATAAATTTTCTAAGCCTTTAAAATATTTTTAATCGGCACAAAAAATCAAGATTCAATATTTTACCCAATTTTAATAAATTAAATTCAAAAATTTAATTGCCATACCCATAGTTATATTTGAAATTCAAGCTAAACCATCATTCAAATATTTAAAATCAATTAAATATTTCAATTTCAATTGTCCAAAATTCAGGGTCGTCACTGACACCTTGGTTGTGATAATCATATTATATACTCCATAGAAAACCTTATTTTTGAGGTTAATGCTTTGTTGGGTGTAATGGACGAAGAAGATGAGTTGAGTCAAGTTTTTGTTATTAGAGAATTCGCAGATCTCTTTGAGCCTGTGATAGGACTACTGTTGAAACAAGACATTGAATTTCAGATAGATTAATTACCGGGGGCTGAACTTATGAGTAGACCACCAAGTAGAATGACATCTACCGAGATGATGGAGCTAAATGTGCAATTGGTGGATTTAGAAGGTAATAATTTTATTAGACTAAGCAGTTCGCCTTGGGGAGGAGCCATATTGTTTACAAGAAAACCAGATGGATCTTTGAGGTTGTGTAACGATTGTCGTAAGCTGAACGAGTAGACAATAAAGAACCGATATCGATTACTTAGAATTAATGATTTTTTCGACCAGTTGAGTGGGGCCAAAGTATTTTCTCAGTTGGATTTGGCTAGTGGTTTCCATCAACTTAGAGTAGTAGAGGATAACATTCCTTTCACGGCGTTTAGGACCAGATATGGATCGTACGAATGGTTAGTGATGTCGTTCGGACTAACTAATGCGCCAGCATTCTTCGTGGCTTAATGAACAGAATCTTCCGAGAGCATCTGGATAAATTTTTATTGGTATTCATAAATGAAATATTTATATATTCCAAGGATGAAAGAGATCATGAAGTCATCTTAGAATAGTGCTTGAGACACTAAGACAACAACAGTTGTAGGCAAAGTTTTCGAAGTGTCACTTTTGGAAGAAGGAAGTGAAGTTTCTCGGTCGTGTAGTCTCAAAGAAAATGTTGTCAATATATCCAGCTAAAATCGATTCAGTGAATAATTGGATGAGACCCGAGATAGCGGCAGAGATAAAGAGTTTTCTTAGACTGGTAGGATATTATCGGAGATTCATTAAGGATTTCTCGTGGATAGCAGCAACCATGACTAAGCTAACTCGGAAAGATGTGAAGTTCGTTCAGACTGATAAGTGTGAGAGGAAACTAAAACATTTGTTGACTAATGCACCTATGTTAGTTGTTCCAACGAGAATCGTTACTTAGCTGTTTATACAGATGCATGTGGAACAGGATTAGGAGATGTGTTAGTGTAGAAAGGTAAAGTGATTGCCTATGCTTCTCATCAGCTCAGACCGCATGAAGTTAAATATCCAACTCATAATTTGGAATTAGCTGTGGTAATGTTCGCATTGAATGTGTGGGGACATTACCTTTTGGGAGAAAGATTTGAGCTATTTTCCAATCATAAGTCATTAAGTTATTTGTTCTTTCAGAAGGAATTGAATATAAGAGAGTAGAGATGGTTAGAGTTCATAGCTGCATATGACTTTGGGATTGAGTACACGCCGGGGAGAAGTAACAAAGTTGTAGATGCACTTAGCAAGAAACATATGAATGTGGTGTCAGCCATGTCGGCCGAATGGAAGGACCTTGAGACACTGGCTACGTGCAGTGTGCAGTTAAGACCTATTAATAATTCTATTCAGAGTACTGCCATGTTGTCCTACTTGGAAATTCAATCGAGATTAATCGAAAGGATTGCATCTAAGTAGAAAGATGACACGGTTTTAGCTGAGAAGATCAGAAGGCTAGTGGTCGGAATCGAGATCGATGATTTGAAGGATTTTAGTCTTGACCAGAGAGGATGGTTGAGAAAGAAGGGACGATTGTGTACCCCGAATGTAGAAATCCTAAAGAAGGAGGCCATTAGAGAATGCTATCGATCAAAATTTACGATTCATCCTGGGGGGAGCAAGATGTATCAGGATATGCAGAGGAGTTTCTACCGGGAAGGTATGAAGAGAGATTTAGGCTTATGGGTGAGGCGGTGTTTGAATTGTCAACAGGTAAAAGCTGGACATCAGAAATTAAGTGGGTTACTTTAGACTTTAGATGTTTCAATCAGGAAATGGGATTCTATATCAATGGATTTCATAGATGGGTTGCCAAGGTCGAATAGAGGAAATGAGAATATCTGGATTATAGTGGACAGAGTGACTAAGAGTGCAAACTTTATACCTATTAAGTCGACCAGAACAACACTAGATTTAGCTTAGTTCATGAGGAACATAGTTAGACTGCACGGAATTCCCAGTAGTATAGTAAGCGATATATATTCGATATTTACTAGTAAGTTCTAGAAGAGTCTACATAAGACTTTAGGTACCAAGCTCAAGATGATTATTGCTTACCATCCACAGACAGATGGACGGACGAAGAGAGTTAACAAAGTCTTGGAGGATTTGTTAAGAGCTTGTGTGCTAGATTTCAGAGGATCATGGGAAGACCATCTACACTTGGTCGAGTTTTCGTATAACAGCGGTTATTAGACTAGTATAGGGATAACACCGTTTGAAGCTTTGTATGGATGGCCATGCAAATCTCTAGTTTGTTGGTTAGAGACTAGGGATAGATAGTTCTTGGTTCGAATTTTGTTAGAGAAGCTCCAGAGAAGATTGAGTTAATTTGGGCTAGAATGAAGAAGACTCGGTCTAGGTAGAAGAGATAAGCTAATAAGAGATAGGAAAACATAGTATTCTCTGTTGGAGAATATGTTTTCGTCAAAGTGTTACCTAAGAAGGGCGTGATCAAATTCGGTAGATCGGGGAAGTTGGCACCAAGATTTGTTAGACTATTTCCTATTACAGAAAGGATCAGGAAACCCACATATAGAGTAGAGCTACCAAATAGTTTGGCAGGAGTCCACAATCATCTAGGGGAGTGTATTCGAGATCCAGAGACTACTATTACACCAACTGTGTTAGAAGATCTAGCTGTGGAATCAGATATGACTTTTGGAAAACCAGTTCGTTGGTTGCAAGAGATGAGAAGAGACTAAGGAACAAGACAGTCGGATTAGTCAAAGTGCAAAAGGGTGACGATGAGAGGGACTATACTCAGAAAATCGAGATCATTTTTAAGGACACTTCTCAAGGTCTCTCTAGGCCTTTGTTTCCCACTTGATAGCGTCATCACATTCCTCGATCATGAGACGTGAACCCTAAACTGCCTTAAGAACTTACTCACCAAATCGGTCTACGTGTTTATGGACCCATTCTCCAACTGCCTAAACAACAACGCTGCCAAGTCCATCAAACATAATGGGAAATATCTCCCCATTACTTCTTTAGATGCACCCAACACCTCCATTTGTCAGATGTAGCTCGTCAGATGAATCGTCGGGTCCAACTTTCCATCGTACATTTCTAATATCAGAAGCTTGGGGAGGATTTATTGCATTTTGGATATTTAAAGTGAATGAATTCCCGTTCACAACCTCCAAGCTTTGATCTGGGCGTCCACCTATAATTATTCTCCTTATCAATTGAGCAATTCAATTTTCAACATCTAATGATGGTCTTCATCGAAAACCGATATTATGCCTCCTGCTCCTGTAGGGAATCTTAGAACATATTTTGGCACATAGTCGTCTTGTTGCATGTTAGCATTCTGAACTGTTCCTCTAGTTTCATTCTGTCCACCGTTCCCATGGAGAGGTTCTGGCACATAATCCTTCGGTTGTTAATTCTGATTTGTGTTTCTAGCTCCAACATTATCCATTCCCAGCATCCCTGTAGTCATACCAACATTGGCCGCTAGTGTAGTTCTTTCGGCACTGAGTTGATTTAGGTCACTACCGAGTTGTTCTGTTTGTAGAGGTATTGTTCTAATTTGCTCCGCTTTAATTCTAGATGCTCCTGCAATTGTTTATTGTCCTTAGTTTTGAATTCCTACAGCTCTAGCTATTCCTTGTTGTCCCATGCTTTGGAAGAATCCTTCAAGCATTTCCTATTGTCTAGTTACCACTCCGTCCTGCATCTCCTTCTTCATTCTCTCTATATCTTCTCTGGTCACGTGGATGGATTGATGATAATTTGAGCACACCTCCTAACTAGCCCTATGCTCTGGTTGACTTGCTCCAGTTTTAGATGTAGTATTAAGCCTCTTCATATTCCCCAAATCTCATATTTAAGCTTCAAGTTTTCAGATCTAGCCTTATTCATAAGAGTTTTTATAGTGGTTCGGCGTAATCTCCGACCTACGTCCATTTCAATCTTTTTATTAGTTGTTCTCTCTGGATTACAACTGTTTATCAAAGATCTGACCACAATCAAGTGGATCTCAGATTTACAATAGAGTTTCTAGGTTGTTTATGAGTCTCTAGTATGATATGCTGATTTAAGCCTAGAACAGCAAATAGATGTTTCCTAGGCGATTTTAATGGAGGAGAGGTTAGAGGTGAAGAAATAACCGAGTCTCCATGGTCAGATAATCCAGATCTCGTTTTGGTTACTCTATGGCTTGTATTTATAGATAAAATAGGCATGATGGATCAGAGGCCCACTTGTAGTGAAGTCTAGATATCAGCCTGAAGTAGTGTGAAAATTTGCAGGGTCCTATGAGTTATAGTTATAACTCTGTACCAAGTTATTACTATAATGTAGTACTGAGTTATCGCGTTAGTAGGAAACTCCCCAATTCTTTTGCATCATGCTTCTTGCTTCATTTTGGGATGCCCATTGTGTTTTCATAGATCAATTCAATAATGATTTGCCGTAGTGGGTTTGTTGCATATAAAATAAGCACAGAGCAAGAATCAAACACTCAACAATCCAAATAACACACTTTAGACCATAGATTTTGTGAGTGAAGACCACTCATCTTAGCTCTTAGCAGCTAAGATCTTTATTTGCACTTCATACCTTTACCATTCATCACCTTCTCCATTTGTTTTAATTAACTCTTAACTCCAAACTTGCTCAAAATATAACTTTGATTTCTATTAATGTAGATTGTTGTTGAGAAGCACACATCTAAGATTCACTAATTTTGCGATTTTAATTGAACTATTCGAATTTTTGAAAATGAAGCTAGGGTTGGAATTTTGGTATGTGATAACGAAAAATGAGATAATGAGCTTCCAATGATGGTTTGAAAAAAATTAATGAAGTTTATTGACTTCTCAAAAAAGTTGAAGTAGAGAAAATATCTTAACTCCTCTTTTTTTAATTTAGCTAAATGGGCTTCATTTTAAAACAGTTCTTTACTTATTCTCCTACCCTTTCCTTTATAAATTAATTTTTCTACTTGTTCAAAATAATTCAAAATCCAAAACGAAAATCATGTTTTTTTCCTACTAGTGTTTGGACAACATTGTATAATTTTATTAAAATTATTTTCCTGTTATTTCCTCACTATTAAACAATTTTCTCATGATTACATTATTAAGCCCATTTATAAATAAATTTTTAATTCCACTCATAAATGGAGTTAAATTCCTCTCGAATGAAAATAAATTTCTAAGCCATTTTATTTTATATATTTAACTTTACAAAAATAATTGAACCGTTTTTAATTTATTTTAAAAATCATTTCAAGTTTATAAATATCAATTAAACTTTAAAATAATTAAACTTACTATTTATTAATAATTCATAACTTCGAAAATATCAATACCAAAATAATTTATTTAACAACCATTTTAACAAAGTATTTCTCCCTATATAAATATAAATATCTTCAATTAAATCATCTTTTCACCAAATCTCACCAATGAATATTTTATCATCAAAATTCTCTACCTCGCAAATTTACATCATTCAAATCCCAAATAAATTTCCATTTCACCAAATTATCATAAATTTCCAATATTATAATTTAATTTCCAATTATTAAAATATTATCATTCAAAACTTATTTAATTAATCAAATCACTATTATAATTTTAATTAATTACTTCTCAACATTGGATTATTATAGACCCCCTTTAGAAAATTGCGCCCTTGTAATTTCCTCTTACGGAAGATCCATAACAAGCTAATACTTTTAGCTTTACTAAATCAATCTACAATTTAAACAAATGTGAAACCGTCAACAAATCACAAACATACCATGCAAAGCTCATCAAATACAACATCAGTTATTAGACCCTTCGCTGGCTTCCCACAAACAACAGATTATCATCTCATGTCCATCGTCTATGATCATGGGCTATGAGTTAGAACAAATTTATTTCGAAGATTCCAAAGTATTAACAACCAAATTACACTTAAGATGTCAAAATTTACTAGAAAATTTCATAGCAGTCTCTATGGTATGAAGTGTATTCCAAAAATCCACAACACCAAAAATCATTATACAAACAAAACTTATATAAATTCATATCATCGCTTTAGAAATGAACAACTTTATAATTTTATAATCCCTTAATTAACTTCAAGGTGTTAAAATATATAACTATTTATCACTTTTCAAAGATGAAGGTGTAAAATGTCCATAAACCTTTTTCTTTTCTTTTCAAAAATCTTCTAATACATATATGATTTACATGGGACTCCAAATATATAAAATAATCTCAAATTTTACAATTCTGAGATTAAGAATGAGGGTAAGAAAACTCATTTTATTTTAAGAATTAGGAATTTGAACATAACTTTTTATAAAAAAACAATTGCAAAATGCTATCTTCTTTTCAAAACACTTCATTTTACCATTTTTTAAACTATTAAATTAATTTCAAACAAATTCATAAACCAACCTCAATATAATCCTTTAATTTAAATTTCCAATTTCTCAAAAATACCCAAAACATTCCTTTAATTCAAAAACTTAATTTTTCACAAATCAAATTTATACACCTCTTTAATAAGAAATTAATATCAATGCAAGCCAATAAATAATATAAATGTTCCTAAAAATCATTTCGCATAAACCACATCCATTCATCGATTTAATGAAAAATATTTATTAATACTTGCAAAGACTATAATACATAATTCCTTTGAATAATTCTTTTCAATCTCAAAACCAAATTTCACAAAATTACATTTTCCAATTTATAAATAAATACTTTAAAATCTTTACCCTCAATAATAATGTATACATTTATTCAGTATTTCTTCTTGAAAACTTCCTTTCGCGGTATTTGTTAATCATATAGATAACTTTTCAATAATCGTTATTATTATTAAGATATACGAATTTCATGTTCATTTCAAAATTGTTTTCTTAATCAAAAACTTTTGTATATCCACTTTTTATATCACAACACACCAAATTATATGCATAGTTATAGTATTCAAGCAAGTCACAACAACATGTCATACACCAAATTCACATCATCACACGTCATATTTCCAATTCACAAATAATTATAAATATAACGGTGTTGCCTTGCCATGGAATCTTGGTGACTCACATCGTTGATTGGCTATAGTGCTGAGCATATAATCAATAAAATATCCGTTAACCATTAATGCTCTATGGCTACAACCATCGTTTCAAATATCCAAACTTATGAAAATAACTTTATTATTCTCAAAACAATTCATTGCTTTGGCTAAATTAATATTATATATATAAACACACAAACACACACATACAAACACACACTCGTTTTTATCATAATCATATAGTATGCTTCCATATTAAAACATTTACTAAGACATTATTTCAAAATAATACTTTACTTTACTGTATAATATATATTCTTATCCAAAATGCTTTATATCCTTTTCCAAAATATCATATGATATTTTTATCAAAATTTATCTCAAAATTCTTCTTTAAAATATTATTTTTCTTTCAAAACACTTTTCTCAAAAGTTTTACATATACTTTTCCTCAAATTATTAACTTCCTATATAATAATATTCAACCTCACTCAAAACATTATTTTCTTCCCAAATCATTATTTACAACACTTTCTAAATAGTAATTCAACATTTTGTAAAGAATTATACTCATTTCAAAATATTCTTCAAAACATTCTCCTTACCAAAATATCATAAATAAAATCCCTCGAAGTATTATTTACAAAACATTAGTCAGTACAACAGGGTAGGCTTTTTGTAGCATTTTAAAAACTCTATGAAGTCATTTTGTAGTGTTTCGTAGAGCGCTATCTAATAAGAAGTTGTAATAGATCCAAACAATATAACAACATGGTCCAAAAGGCTGTGAAAATCCCTTATTACTACGTTTTTATCAATGTCATGCTAGTCTTCTTTTGCAGTGTTTTATATCTTGTTACGTTATATTATTTACAGTTTTCAATTTCCATTATGTATTACTTTCTACGGATTTCCTATGTATGTGTTAATTTTTTAACATCATTTTCTAAATGCTGTTGTATATCTATTACAGTGTTTTAATGTTTATGGCAGTGTTTTCATCCATGTCATATTCACGATTTTACAACGCTCCTATATTTTTATATGTTTTAACATCATTTTTAATACGACGTCATATAATTATTACAACATTTTTAAATGATCGTAGCAATGTTTCTTCAATGTTATCCTAGAATTTTTGCAGCATTTGCAAAACACTATTTGCTTTGCATAAATTATTTAACCAATAAAGCAATTATAACAACCATAAAAAATTCTATTCAAAGCCTTATTAGTCTATTAACAAACACTAATAGATATAATCTAATAACTTAAATGCGTTATTTAGTAAGCATAATCAAAGTTACACTAATTTCATGAATAAATAGTTAACTGTCATGCATTTCATAGGTAATGTATTAAGCATAAATGATAGCAAATAAAATATTACAAAAGGAGAAAAACACGAATCGTGGAAAATCTAAGCTAGCCTTCTTTAAAATTCCAATATCCTATAAGAAATAAAAAAGCAATTAAAATAATATGAAGAAAACAATTAGAACACTGTCTATGAAAAAATATTATGAAAAGAATTCAAACTCACTGGACAAATTGTACCCATTTGCACTGGAAAAGTGCAATTGCACTATCCAAGTGTAAACATGGATAGTTTGTTCCGGTTCAGGTGGAGCAAACTAGGTTAAATTATCCCAGTTTGCACTGCCCTAGTGCAAATCGGGACATTTATTCCAGTTCAAGTTGAACAAACCGAGAAAAATTGTCTTGGTTTGCACTAGGATAGTGCAATTGCACGCTATCATAGTGCAAACTATCATCGTAGCACAAACTATCCACTCTTGATAGTAGTGAAAATTGAGGTTTAACTAGTTGTTTGCAATGTACTTTGGAAGTTTATTATTTTGGCATTACTCAATAATAATAATAACATAATGTAAATTGTTCTTTAGAAGTTTGTTGGCTTTTGTAATGTGCTTGACAGTTTTATTATGGAATTTTTGCATACTACTCATAACCATAACCTAATCCTATAAAATTAGTACAAGAAAATGGAAAAATAAATTATGCAGTTATATCTTCATCATAATTTTGAATCATTGAAGTTGGATTTCTAATTAGTGAAAAAACAAATAGCTACAAGCAAAGAAATATAATGTGAATTGTAAAAACTATATCCTAATGGTTCAAGACCATCCTTAACATCAAGATATAGCTGTCAAAGTGAAAATGCATATAGATAATGCAAAGACGATTAAGAGCTTCATAACAAAAACATGAGTATTCGTTATATTCATGGTAGGTTTTTGCACTGAATAAATTTCATACAGCATTATCATATAATGAGGAAAGCAAATCAAATCTCTCAGTTCAAATATTAAATAAAAACATATCGATAGTTCAAAAGGCATTAGAAAAAAAAAGGGCAAATATGTTGGGCAAAACTTAGTACTAAAGAATTTTTTTGCAAGATCATTTTATTACGTATTAGATCAATATTTTTGCCTTAAATCATGGTATTATTGTGAGATGAATATGGAATTCATTTGTTTAATCACTTATGATTTTTTCCAAATAAACAATCAATATAGGTCCTTATCGTGATTTTTACCAAAATATGGTCACATCTTGGTGTCATCCACTCATGTTGAAGGTACCACCTTTGATCATGTAGCTTATATATGATATCTGAATTAATATCATAAGTTAGCATGGTAGTTCCAGTAAATCACTTGTTCAAGCACTGCTCATCTAGATATTGAAAGTATAATTAAGATGCGCTGCTAAATGTCAACTTGTCATAATAAAAACACAATACCATCCCAAGAAGAGAAGTGATACAAGCACTAGTATAGAAAAGTAGACCTTCTTTCCAAATAGCAAGTCCACCACCTACAGAGCCAATGCTTCCAAATATCTTATCAATAGAAAGCAATAACTATAAAATAATTTTGTAAACTAAAGTATGCTTAATATATATCATACAAAGATTGTCTTCATGTACTCTCCAATCATGTTCTAAATAGATCAATCCCATGTGTTTCAACTCATGTACCTACATCCCAAAATTAAATAGCATTATATCAAATATATGAATAATTAATTTGTTGAAAAATGTGATACAATATTAGGTTTTTGTTTTTTTTGTTTTGTCCCACATTGCAAGATAATTTCAATCTCAAGTTTTAATGCTTATATTTAAAGAAGCCTATATAATAGAAATAACTAGTAGCAATCTCTGCAATCTTCTCTCTTAAATTATTAATAAAAATTCTTCATCCCTTAGTGAACATACACTATCATATTGATAGTGGAACCACTTTAAAAACTTTTAGTGTGCTTCCCTTTCATTTATAATTAATTGATAATTTTCACCTTTTTTTTAAAGGAGAATAACCCCAACAATTTTATTTGATTGTTTCGCTGTTATATATTTGGTCTCATTGTTCCTCATTTGTGTTGCAGGGTAATATCAACATGGAAGAATAGACCCCAACAATTTATTATCGGAGCATCTAGGTTGATATATAAAAGGTGTAAGGAAGTATAGAAGAATATAGGGCTACCCCTATTATAACCAGACCTTATTCAGAGGTTCTTACATTGCATCTGGATTGCAGTTGGCAATAGAAAGGTGGAATGGGGATAAAGACTTCGAGAACCGAAAATGGAGCATGAAGACTATTCTTAAATAGAATATGGTTCATTAGATAGTTTTTGGCACTAGGGAGTTACCAGCTGAAGTTTCTACCGTGGAGAAGAACGAGATGGAAGAATGGGCATTTACTACTCTATAGTTGGCCATGGAAGTAAATGTTTTCTCATAAATTAGCATGGAAACAGCTGCTAAAGGAATTTAGACCAAGCTGTTAAATTTCTATCTGAAGAAATCACTCACTAACCGTTTGATTCTGCTAAAGACGTTTTTCACCACAAAGATGAAAGAGGGTGCTTCACTAAATGCACATCTTAGTTTCTTCGATGTTCCTGTAATGAAGATGAAGACTGTGGATTTGAAGATGGATGAAGAGCAGAAGGCGATGGTTCTTTTGTGTTTCCTTCCAGAGCATTACATAGGTTTCACTAGCAGTCTGATTTATAGGCGAAACATTTTGACTATAGATAATGTGAAATCGGACCTATCTAAAGACTTGTGGGATTAGATAAAGGAGATGAATGAAGAAAGATAAGGGAGTAGCAGTCACAGCTTAATTGTTGAGAGAGGAAGCAATGAGATGAAGAGTTGGAATCCTAGGGGTCGTTCTAAGTTTAGGAAGCCTTGAAATGGTGAGAGAGGAAAGTCTAGAGATGGAAAGTACCACTATTGCAAGAAACCAGGCCATCGGAAGAGAGACTGTCTGGATTTAAAGAAGAAGGATGAGGATGGATCTTTATCAATTATGGTGGAGAACACTGCATCCAACGATGTGTTGGTTGCAGCAGTATGTGATGTATCAGACCATTGGGTGCTTGACTCATGGACGTTGTTCCATATGATGCTATACAAGGCCTATTTCAGCTTATTTGTTGGAAAAGAGGGAAGTGTAATCCTTAAGGGAAATGATGCTAGTTAAAGAGCCATAGGAGAGGGTACAATTCGGATCAGAATGTTTGATGGAGTGATACGCACTTTAATAGATTTCCACTATGTTCCAGGTCTTCAAAAGTCATTGATACCTTTAGGGCGGTTGGCATCCATGGGATGCAAGGTGACTATTGAGAAGGATGTTATAAAGGCTCTAGGGGTGCACTGATGAAGGGAGATGTGTTTCGAAATCTATATCTACTAAAAGGGACCACAGTTCTTGGAGAATCCTGTGTTGGAGTGGATAGTTCTCATGCTTTGGATGCAACTAGACTTTGGCACATAAGATTGGATTATATTTCGAAGAATGGCATAGAGTTGCTTTGCAGTCGAAAGATTTTCAAAGGAGGAATCTTCGACAAGTTAAAATTTAGCAAGGAGTGTGTACTGGGAAAGCAGACAAAGGAGTGTGTACTGGGAAAGCAAACGAAGGTATCTTTTGGAGTTGGACTTCATAGATCAGGGAGAGTGCTTGATTATGTGCATACAAATGTTTGAGGACCGGTCGCTACTATTTCCATTGGGGGAGCAAAGTATTTTGTTTCCTTTATTAATGACTTTTCTCGAAAAGTTGGGGTGCATGCGATGAAGGCCAAATCAGAAAGCTTTGAGAACATTAAAGCTTAGAAAGCACTAGTTGAGAACCAATCTGGTTGTAAGTTGAAGGTGCTTCGATCTGATAATGGCAGTGAATTTGTTTCAAAAGAGTTCCTCAATTTTTGTAAGGAACATCGTATTTAGACATATTTTTCTACACCAGGAGATCCACAATCCAATGTGGTTGATGTGAGTGTAAATCAAACTTTACTTAAGAAGGCACGTTGTTTGAGATTGACGGCGGGCTTGTCTAGAGGCATTTGGGCTGAAGCTTTATCGACTGCAGTGCATATTATAAATTGAGTTCAGTGATCAGCTATGGATGGGAAGATCCCAGAGGAGAAACAAAGGGCTAAAGCAGTGTATCTTGGTTACTTTTGAATTTTCGGTTATCCTGTGTATATTCACCATATAAGTGATGATAAGCTAGAAGCTAGAGCGTACGCGGGTAAATTTATGGGATACACCGATGGTATCAAAGAGTATTGCATTTGGATGATAGAAATATTATGCATTCTAGATATGTAATGTTTGATGAGTCCGCAATGTTCAATCCTAAGAAGTAGTTACCTACTACATCAGATGAGTATGCTGGCCTAAGGAGTTGGAAGAGATTCTTATATTTTAGCCAAGTAGTAGAGTTGTTGTTGTAAGAGATGTAGATGCAGTTTATGAGACATCACATAATAGTCCATAGGTTTCTTCTAGTAGTGTAGGTGATGTGCATGAGACTAGAGGAAGTTCAGTTCAAGGTGGAGCTAAAAGGAGTTTAGGTGAAGTTATACCTATTTGGACCAGTCATAGGACAATTAAGCCGCCCAAGAGGTAAGATGATTGGCAGTATGCAAACCTTAGCCTTGGTGACTAGTTTGATTATGCCTTACATAGGTTTCGTAATGAGTCATTTAACCTTGAAGACGCTATGAAGTCGAGTGATAGCTCGAAATGGATGTATGTTATGGAAAAGGAGTTAGAGTCGTTGAGAAAGAACAAGACTTTGGATTTGGTAACACCTCCTCAAGAAAGCCGAGCCATAGGTTGAAAATAGGTATTCAAGGTGAAGGATGATGGGAGATACAAGACGAGATAGTTGCTACATGGTTTTCCAAGAGTAAGGGAGTAGAGTGAGATATTTTCTCCTGTAGTAAGGCATACCTCCATTTGCATTTTGCTTGCTACTGTTGCCACTCATGACTTGGAGTTAGAGCAACTTGATGTGAAGACTGCTTTCTTACATTATGACTTGGTGGAGACCATTTACATGAAGCAACCGTAAGAATTTGGTACAAATGAGAAAGAGAAATGGGTTTGCAAGTGGGAAAAGTCACTTTATGGACTCAAGCAGTCGCCTAGACAATGATACAAGAGATTTGACTCTTTTATGCTTTCACTTAGTTTTGATCGTAGTATCAAAGATGGTTGTGTTTACTTCAAGCATTTAGAGAGTGGTTGTTGGGTGCATTTACTCTCATATGTGGAAGACATGTTGGTTTCTTCCAAGGATAAAGATGAAATCGATAGTTTGAAGATGAAGCTAAAAGCGGAATTTGAGATGAAAGACCTTGGGGAAGCAAGGAAGAATTTGGGTGTGAAAATCCAAAAGTATAGAAAGCTAGGAGTTTTGAGGCTCACTTAAAAGGATTATTTTAGGAAGGTGCTTGCTCGGTTTAGCATGAGAGGAGCAAAGGCAATTAGTAGACTCATGCTTTTGCACATACAACTTTCTAATAAAGGCTCTCCAATCTTAGAGAAGGACAAAACTTACATGGAGAAGGTGCCCTATGTGAGTGTAGTTGGTAGTTTGATGTATATTATGGTTTGCACTAGACCTGACATTGCACAGGTTATTGGATTGGTTAATAGATATATGGAAAATCCAAGAAAGATGCATTAGGAGGTAGTAAAGTATATTTTCAGATATCTTAGAGGAACTTTAGAACATAGGATGCATTGGGAGATAGGAAAGTATATTTTTAGATATCTTAGAGGAACTTTAGAACATAGGCTTGTTATTAGCAGCAAAGATAGAGATTTCAGCTTGATAGTATTTTGTGATTCTGACTACGCCGGCGATAGAGATCGAAGTAAGTCAACCTTAGGTTACATATTCACTTTTGGAGGGATAGCTATTAGTTGGAGAGCGAGGTTGCAAACAATTGTTGTTTTGTCTACTACAGAGGCAGAGCTTATAACTACTATTGAAGTGGCTAAGGAGGCACTGTATTTAAGGAAGTTGATGTGTGATTTGGGCTTCATGTATGATGGAGTAGAAGTGAATTATGACAGTTAATGTAACAACCCGCCATTCATCTCCACAGAATGACGCATCATTAATAAGAAAGAAAGGGATAGAAATTAAAGAGAAAGAAAGAGAAGAAAGAATAAACAACACATCAGAATCTAAACAGCGGAACGAATAAATTATATTAATAACATAAGTATTACATAGTATACAACAACTATCAGAGTTACACAGATAATACAACACATACTAGACAGTTATAAACACCTGTCTAGTTATTACAACTCAAATACAACACAGACAAATCAAAGAGATACTAACACAGCGGAACACTAAATATATCTACAACGCCGAGCCTCCTGCTCCATTGCTCCTCCATAATTCGTCAAAGCTAACCTGAATCCCTTGGCTACTCGTAAAAATTGAGTACCCAAGAGTTTAAGAAAACAGAAGATAAACTCCGGGTCAGACATGGGTCTGGTGTGAGTAACAGGTTAAAGTTTTTTAATTTTAAAAACCTTTTGAAAAGAAAGGTATCACGTAAGACTTCACACACATAAACATGGAAAAGTTTTTACCTTACGCTAACCAAAACATTTGATAGGAAATCAAGTGATATTATAATAGGTCTAGGGTTTTCAAGTAAATATGAAATAGCCGAAATTGTTACATTTATTAAATTCCAGCCACTAGCCACAAAAGTGGGTAATATAATCAAAACCATTGGCACTTATTGGATTTTGGATTCCATACAATGGCAGGGCTACTGGGGTACCGCCCGTCACAGTACGTGGCCTAGATCACCGTACCGAGGATCACTCCCAATCCCCTGCAACACAAAGCCGAAACCATTCCTTACCGAAAAGTTTCGAACAAGACAACCCTGCAGTTGGCACGCGATTCCAACTGCCCACACAGCCGAAATAAAAGGGACTTCTAGACATGGGAAAATCTCGTCCTACTTGGGCATAACCCACTTAGCCTTGCTACACCTCCCCTGTTTTAGTCATTCCCGGTTGATAAGGCTTGAGGCTACGATTACCTTTATAGGACACATTTATCTTAGAATGCTCATCGTGCACCTGACGATGATCTAAAAGCATTCAATCCATACAAGTTCAATCCGGGTTCGAACGAAACCGAAGGCATTATCTCGTTACTCATTTTGGAATCACCCTCAGAGTTAACGACGATAACTCTTGCACTCTGAATCTTCATCTCGAATCTTAAAGTACTACCCCTTTAAACTCGTATTGGAATCACCCTCAGAGTTTTAACGACGAATAGTCCTAACACCTCGAGTCTTCACTCTTCACTTGAGATTCACGACCTATCGTTAATTTGGATCTATGTGGTTTTCGGATATCCAAATCTGGAAACCCAATCCCGGTCTCATCAAAATTCAAAGTGTGTCTTTTAAGGCCAAGTTGTTTTAAAGTTTAAAACGATTCAATACAATTATCTATATACACACAGATAGATAATTCACAGATTCACAATATATAATCATCATTATCATCACAACAGATAATCCACATTATCATTATCAAAATATAATCCATATCATCATCATAATGCAACCAATGCATCCATGTCACAGAACATTACTTATCTCATTTTTTGAGATTTCATACCATTTAAGGCACACAATATCATCCATTCATAAGAAATGATCTATAATCACACATCTATAATTAATTTTAAATGAATTAAATTAATTACTTCTATCTCTAATTAATTTAAAGTGAATTAAATTAATTACTTACATCAATATAAATCTTGCTTACATATCCATTAATTAATTACAAATTAATTAAAATCATACTCTAATTATCCACCTTAATTAATCACCCTTGATTAAATATTTTTTTTATTACATTCTAGTAATTATCCTTTAATTAATTTCACAAATTAATTATTCTAAACCAAAACAGTAATTAACCTTTAATTACTTCATTAATTAATTAACTATAATTAATTACATTAATCCTTAATTAATTACATTAATTAATTACCCTTAATCATTGATTAATTAGTCTTAATTAATCAATCTTAATTACATTATTAATTATATTAATTAATGATTCTCAATTAAATTTTAATTAATTACTTATTTAAATTAATAACATTAAGTAATTAATCTCAATTAAACCATATTATTAATCACCTCTGATTAATCACATTCAGTAATTAACTACCCTTGATTACTTATCAAATTAATTACTCCTTAATTGATTGTCTTTAATTAATCCCCTGATTAATTATACTAAGTAATTTAATCCAAATTACTTCCATAATTAAATCATTATCCACTAATTACATCCAGTAATTATCATTAATTACTTCACTAAGTAATTGTACTTCATTAATTACATTAAGTAATTATTATCAAATCCAGTGTTTAAAATTAATTAAACTTAATTAATTAATCTAAACTAATCACATTAAACTCAATTAATTACATTAAATAATTAATTCCTTAATTACTTCCATTAAGTAATTAAACTTACATAAATTTCACAATTGATTATCATTTAATTAATTAATCTAATTAATTATTTAAATTAATCACATTAATTAATTATTAAATAATCTTAAGTTAATAATCATTATTAACAATTAAAAATTCTTTAATTACTTTCCTAAAGTAATTAACTTACATTAATCATTATTAAATTTCAAATTGATTAACCTTTAATATCCAATTAATTAACCTTTAATTATTTAATTAATTAAGTGCTAGCTGTAACTTAATTACTTGATTAATTAATTCTTAATTATTAATTAAAATCTAATTAAAAATCCTTAATTATAAATTAATTATCCTTAATTAATTAATCTTAATCATTAATTAATTAATTTAAGCCTTTAATTACTTATTTAATTACTGCAAATGATTAATTAATCAAACAAATTAATTATCCATTAAATTTCCTTATAAATTTAATGAATTACAAATCTTTAAATTCCTATTTACTTTAAGATAAAACTTTGTTCTTATTATTAATCAAGCTATCATTTACAAAGTATTTAAAACAACTTACTTTAAATTTACCTTCAAAATTTCATTTTAAATTTAAAGATTTAAAATGAATACAAATGATCTTTAACAAAGTTTAAAACACATTTCTAAAACTCTTTCATTTTACAAGTTAAAGATATACTCATTTAATAAAGAAATTTAAAAGGATTTAAAACCCAATTCATATTTGAATTCAAATCAATTTGAATTACATTTTAAACATTCAAAATTGTTTAAATATTTAAATTTAAAAACTTTTCTTCATTTCAAAATTTGAATTCGTATTTAAATTTGAATTTAGATAAACCTTCAGATCTTAAAACTCTACTTATATTTTAAAACTTTTTTAAAATTTGACTACTTAAACATTTTTAAAGTAATTAAATCAAATAAAATCAAATTTAAAAAACTTCATCTTATTTGAAAATTGAGATTCAAACTTAAACTTGAAATCCCAGATTTTATAAACTAGGTTTAAAACTTATTTAAAACCTTGCTTTACATTTAAATTTCAGTTTTAAAAAATAATTACAAAACAAAACAATACAGGTTTCAGTTAAAAACCTGTCACAAAATACCAAACCCGAGCACCCTAAATTTCTTCGAGACAAAATCTAAAGTGCTTCGAGCAAAACACTTGAATTCTCGTGAAACAACTCGAGTTCACAAAACCACTCAAACCCAACTTCATCAGGAATCAAAAGTGCACGGTGCACATGCACCGTGCCTCCGATCAACTCCAGCCACTTCCGGTGGTCTTCCCATATCGTCCTACACTCAAACGTCACACCACCACCATCAGATCGAACTCCAACTCTCGAAATCGAGTTCGAGACTTCAACCCCAAACCTGGAACAGCAGAACGAAATAAAACCCAAACATGTCAACACTTCATCCAAGAAATCCCGACCATCTAAACGCTTGCGCCTCCGGTCACTCCATCGTCGTCTCATCTACTTCCAATTCCCCGAGTTAAGCAGCACTCGATCCACTGAGTAGGTCGAACCAATCAAAAATACTACCTAGATAATATTTAGGGTTCTAAACTTCAAAGTTCAATCATACTCAACCCCGAGCTACGATCACTGTCCAACCATTTTTTCCACCATCATCGATCACTCTTCCACCTCTAGGAAGAAAGCCTGGCCTCCAAAATCAATAGATCACCAGAAATCATAAATTTTCCACTTTCTTTTCATCAAAGAACTGCACCCTCATCCCATCATTTTAAATTACGAATTAAGCTTCAAAAATCATGTTTTAGGATAAGAATATGGTTTACATTCTTAAATTTATAAATTTAGATGTTTGAATTTTACTTATATTAAGTTTGCTCAGTTTTCTCCTTGATTTCCAGTGAAGTTTCCAATTTATTTAACTTAAATGAATTTTTAACTAAATTTTGATGGAACACACAAGTTTCCTTTGAAACTTAAGTTTTAACAGTGACTAAACTAAGAGGTTTGAATTTAAATCAAAAACCAGAATTTAAATCTGGAAACAGAGATATTCTAGATATTCAGATGCGTACTTCATACAGCAGAAATTCATCAATAATATCTACACAAACATACTTGTAAATATACACAATTGAAATATTTTCTGCAATAATAACATGCAACCATAATTTACTTTAAGTTTAAAAGTTACTCACATGTTAAAAATATGAGCAGAGCCTTCTAGATTTTATTTGAAAAGTCTTGAAACCTTTGAATTTTTTAAAACCGGAAAAATTGCTTAGCTTTTAGGAACTAAGTTGCTTTGATGAAGACTTGAGTTACTGAAGCTTAAAACTTGATTTAAAACTTCATGCAGCTGCTTTGATTCCTAGATTTTAAATGATGCAGGCCTTGATTGAATATGCAGGTTTTAAAACAAATTTGTTTGCATGCATCAGATTTGAAAAGATTATAGGAATTCAATTTGAAAATGTAGATGGTTTGCATGCTACAGATTTGCATGTTTTGATTTCATGAATTTGGTTTTAGTGGAGGTGTTTTCAGATTTTAGTTTTGAGGGGATTTGTTTTAATTTCTTCTTGGCTTTGAATAAGGAAATAGAAAAGAAAATGGAGTTAAGAAAATAAAGGGGTTTATATAAATGAAAATTGTGGTTTATTAAAAATAAAGAAAATTAAAGTTTTTAAAATGACACTTGTCTCAAATTTTGACATTTGTCATTATCCTTACTTTATTAACTAACACATGTCTTTTAATTTATGAAATGTTTAATTTATTAGTTAATATATACTTATTTACATGTAGATAATTTTGAAATGAATAAATCCAATTATATTTATAAAATAAAGGTTTATACAAATATTTTAAAATCCAAAACAAATTAAAAATATTTATACTTTAAATTTTCAAAGCTTTAAATTCAAATCCAAATCAGATTCTAAAATTCAATTTTGAAATCAAGTTGTATATATATACATATATAACTACGCAATTCAATTTTGAAAAACAACTATTTTTATTAAAATCTATTTGTCAAAAATAATATATTATTATATTTTGAAAATAAAAAATTTGATAACTTTAAATAATTTATAAAAGAAATTGTTTCTTTATTAATAAATTACTTATTTTATCCCATTATATTTAAAAAGAAAACAAAACAAACCTTATTGTTAATTTTATTTAAATTTAAACTTAAGTTAAAACATATTTAAACCATTTAAATATTTACCTTATGTATTTAAAATCATATAGTTATTTATTATATACTTTTAAAAAACTTAATATCAAATAAATTAATTTAAACAAATTAAATTTTTATCTTAACAATTTAAAACCATATTTTATTTATTCAATAGCTTTTAAAAGTTTAGTTTTTAAAATTATACCCAATTTTACAAAAGATATATATTATTTAGAAAACAAGATTTATTTATTTATTAAATTTAAAACAAGGTTTATCTATTTACAATATATACATTTTCTATATACATTATAAATAGAAAATAATTTATTAGATTTAAAAGATACAATCTATCAATTAAATATTTGTTTTAATTGGATTATTAAATTAATTCCAATCTTATTATGAAAGATTATCAAATCAATTTAATTCTTAATTCAGATTATTAAATTGATATTGCTTAAAATTCCGAGTCATCACATTTAAAGTGTAATTCACTTAGTTGAAAATCTTGCTTTCAGCTTAAGCACGAAGAATATAGAGGTGGGAGAACCATTTCTTATCTTAATAAATGAAGATAAACCAATTCGTCTTCAGAATGTTCACACAAAGAAGAATGCAACAGACATGTTCACAAGGTCCTTACTTGTTGCAAAGTTCGAGCATCGCTCGAACTTGATCCGCTTATCATGGTGCTAGGTGCCATATGGTGGCATGGGGGAGAGAGAGAGAATTAGTAGATGGAGACATTTATTTTCATTGAGAAGATTGATAGATCCTAAATGAGAAGGGTATGTTTAAACGCTTAGTTGGAGGACGATAGCGTTGCCGGAGTTCGTTGAAAAGTGTAAGAGTGATGGCATTACCGAAGCTCATTGGGTATGTATCCACTATGCTCGAGACTTCTTAGAGTATGAAAATGTAGATGGAGATAGATGACTTTGTTTAAACACACACGCACACAGACACACACACACACATATTGTATTAAGGTGGAGCGTTGAAAAATGTGACATAATATTATGTTTTGTTTAGTCCCACATCGCAGGATAAGTTCAATCTCATGTTTCAAAGCCTGTATTTAAAGGAGCCTATGTAACAGAAATAACTTGTACCAATCTCTATAATCTTCTCTCCCAAATTATTAATAAAAAAAATTCTCCCCTTTGTAGACATACATTATCATGTTGATAGTGGAACCACTTTAAAAAATTTGTGTGCTTGTTTCTTTAATAATTGATTGGTATCTGTCTTCTGTTCTTTAAAAGAGAATAACCCAAATAATTTTATTTAATTTTTTTCCCATTCTATATTTGATCCTATTGTTTAGGATCTGTGTTGTTGGGTAATATCACTTTGGAAAGATAGACCCTAGCACAACTATGCTTTCCGAATAAAAACTACGTGTGATATAAATTGCCTTTAATCTCTGGAGTACCCGAGACTGATGCTGTTGACACATATTGTGTGGTGATATATATAGACGAAACACTAAAGCCAAAGTGAATAAGGGAAAATCAAGAAACCCGCAACATAGGAATGTTAGGATAATTGAAAAGCTTACAACATATTTCCAACCGGTTTTCAGCGGCCAGATTAATGAAAACTGCAGCTGCTCCTATGCCTAAAAGAAAAGGTAAATAATGTAAATAATTTGATACGTAGCATAGTTCTACGATTATATTATTTGTTTGAAAGAATAGAAAATGATCACTCTAGTTGATTTGCTCTAAATATAAGAATATTGAGATAAGTAACAATTTAAGATCATATTATGTACAATAAATGTTAAAATTCAAGGCTATGAAAATCAGCTATGCTGAAACTGAATTAAGGAAGAAAACCAGAGAGCAAAGCACCATCTCCTATTAAAATAAAATCCCTATGGATTTGGTGAAAGTAGAATATGCATTAACATAATTGGACTCAACCATACAGTATATCTTCATCATGCAAATGACACTTAGAAACATGCACGTACGCGTATACACAAAGCATTTCGGAAAATAAAAATAGAGTTCTCCACTAAATATTTTTAATATAAATTTAATAATATTTCGCTAACTTATAAGAATCCAAAAATGTTCAAATAAAGATATCAAGAGTTGAGTTGATTTGCTCTTTATTTAGATTTTGGCCCACTAAAATATGTTTCCTCGTTTATGTTGTGTACATTTAGCAAGGTGACTTGAGACATAATTACAAAGATCTCACTATTGACACATCTCTCCCTTCTTCCTCTTGTTTTTGGTATATCAAAAATATTGGATGAGTATAATTACATCTACCAGCTCTTATTTAGCTAACCAGTGTTAGTTACACCATCTCATATGTAGCAAATAGATACAGTTATGATAATGCTTTTTTCAATACTATATGCATACACGTTTACTTCTAATTTTGGACTAAAAAAAGAAAATCAACATATTGTTGTATGTATTAACTTATGCATACCAATAAACAAAATGGATAGCTATATCAAATGAGTTGAATGGATGGTTTGATAGGATTCGTTTCTTGTTCAGTTTTTATTTTCCATTTTGATTCACTAATTGCGTGCATGCACCATGCATTATAGAATTATCATATTATATCAAACATAACACCCATGCATGCTGACGTAAATTACAAAAATACCATTCTGCACATTATAAGTGGACTAGAAAGATACCATGAAATGATTCAAAAAAAGGTCTAACGTGTGTTATGAAGTGGAATCTTAACAACAAATGGTTTCATATAATCTTCTTGTACCTCGATCTGAATTTATATTATCTTTGTGGCAGAGTCGTGGACCAGTTCAATCTCTTTAAGACGTTTCGCCGCTGTGTCGAAATCGTCCAAGGCAGTCTCTGATGTAGCGTCGTCTCTAGGATAAAATAGCCCTAGATCAATATCAACGGCCTTCGCACGAATACTGGTGAGCCGATAGCACCCAAGAAATAATTGTTCAGATCTAAGAAAGTCTTAGGAAAAAGAAGAAGAGAACTCAGTTTTGAAACCGATAAAAGTTCTTTCAAATAGCATGGTTTATATAGAAGAAAAAAAAATCTGAGTAGAAAATGGGATTGAGTCATGAGAAAATAATGGATCTGAGTTTACTGGGTCTTATTATCAATATAATTCCAAAAAATAAGGAGCTCTACATCACATTAGCCAAGCCAAGCCATGCGTGGCTCGGCCAGGGTCGAGTTCAGTCGGATGGGCTGCGCATGCACACATGTGTGATGGCCAGCATGCTCTCCCTTCTCAACATAAGAAAAAACATTGGATGCCTAAAGAAACCATCCTTTCTCTTATGAATCCTATATTTAAATAGGACCAATCTATAATTACCCATAATGTGGGACTATTCTATAAGGGGGGCATTCTATACTCCTTCCTATATTTTTAACAATTCATTTTAAATTCAAAATTTTCCAACAATTACCCACTTGAATTTTTAAACATATTTTACTTGAGCTGTAACGATCCGGAATTTTGATCGTTAAATTTTGAACATTTAGTTCATTTAAAATGTTGAATGTGAATTATAATTTGATTTAAAATAAGAAAATTTTGGTTAAATCAATAAGATTAGCTATAATTTCAAATATGGAAAATTTAATTTGATTTGGGTAATAATAATTTAATATTTGAAATTAGGATAATTTGTAAATCTGTGAATAAATGGTTATGAAAACGATTTCTAAAATTTAATTAAGTCTAGTTGGATTTAAATTTTAATATTGGACTTTTGGAGGGGATCAAATGTCGATAAATTAAAATTGGAATTTTTATATTAATTTAATAATGGATATATATATATATATATAATAATAATAATAATGCAAATAATCAGTTTTTGATTTGAAATGAATCAGAATGATTTCTAATGTGATTATAGATTCTATATGATTTATAATTAAGATAGTAAAGTTTTAAATGTAAAATTTTAAATGATTTCGAAGATTTTGGAAATCGCTCGATTTAATAGACGAGTTAAAATTGCCTTCCGGGGAACAGTCTCAGAATTTGACGAATCAGTTTCATTGGATCCGTAATAGTTAATTATTATCGGATTTCAAATTTCGTAGCGTTTGGAGTTACCGTTTGTTCGTACGAGTGAGTAACGCGTTGAAATTTAAATCGATAAATTAATATCTTAAATCGATTCAAAAGGCTATCTTCAAAATATGATTGAATTAGACTCTGAAACACATTTCATTGTGTTCGGAATACGAGTAAAACCTTATAAACGCCAGGCGGCACGTGTGATTTGGAGTTTGTTTGTATAGCTTGTTAAAATTTGAAAATATTATTAAAATAATAATTATAAAATGTTTATATATATATATATATGTTTGGCCGAAACCCTAACCTATTTTCTTCGGCCGCTACCCAACATAAACAATGGCCGATATTCAATTTCATTCTCCCCAATTTTTCTCGAAATCTAGGCTGTATTTTTGAAATCTTTCTAGATGAAAGTTGGAGAGCTCTTTGAAGCGAGCACATCCAACGGTGGATCTTGCTTGGTATTGTCGTTTGGAGGTGTAATTTAGTTTCGTTTTTCATGTGTTAGTGCGTATTTTTCGAGTGGAGTTGAGGGTCGAGTTTGTCGACAATGTGGGTGAAGGTGGTGTTGACGTTGGGCTTCGGAGTGGTGGCCTCCGATCGAGGGAATGGCTCCAGGGTGGTCACGATAATTCCCGATTTGAGGTGGCTATGGGTTCACGCATATGTGTGATGGCCAGGAATTAACGCGGAGGGAAGAAAGTGTTGTGCGGCATGGATCTGTGTTTTCGAATCGACGGTGTAACGACCCGCAGTTCCGTACCCCTTGAGTCAACACTATTCTACATCAATCAACTCAAGTTGAATAGAAATAGGAACCATTTGGTTTAAAGAAGAAGAGGTAGAATAAGAGAAAATAGAAAACAACATCAGAATCTAACCATCGCAGAAGTATAAAATATAATAGATATTCAATGATCTTTACACGCAAAAAAACTATATCTGTTTATACATACATCATCAAAGTACATCATCAGAGTTCAGCCACATCAATAACATACAACTGGGTAGTTATATAAACTTGTCCTCAAGACTGAATACACAGCGGAATAATAATAGCAAGTACGGAAGTACGTATCGTCATCAAACTCGTCTCCTGAGCTTCACAGCATCCTTTCCTGTATCCTATAATACTCGGTCTGACCCGAGTATTATAGTTAAATAACACCCGCGTCAGTCTGGAAAACCAGCGTGAGAAATCACACTCAAATTGATTATTGAAGTTTTAAAAATCCTTTGAAAACAAAAGCATCTCGTAAGACCACGTCACAAATAAACATGTCGGGTTTTTACCTTAGGATAACTAAAACAATTTTTATTAAAATCCTATGTATTATAATAGGGTCTATGTACAAATACTTATTAAAATAGCCGAAATTGTTACATTATTAAATTCCAGCTACTAGCCACAAAGTGGGTAATACAAACAAGACTCGTAAAAGGTGCGTAGAGAGAATGGATTTCCAACTAATGACTAGGCAATGAGGTACCACCTGTCACAGTACGTGGCCTAGATCACTATACCGAGGATCACTCCCGACCCCCTGCAACACAAGACCAGGACTATCCCTTACTGGATAATCCCGAGTAAGATCACCCCACGGTTGTGATCAGCAACTGCACCACTAAGTCGAAATAAAAGGGACATCTAGACTGGGATGACCTCACCCTGAAATAGGTGCTACCCACCTAACCTTGTTGCATAACTCCTGATTTTCAATCATTCCCGGTTGATGAGGCTTGAGACTAAGCGTTACCTTTTAGAACGTTTCACTTAGAATGCCCATCGTCCACCTGACGATGTTCCGAAAGCATTCATCCATACAAGTCCGTCCCGGGTTCGAACAGAACCGAAGGCACTACTCCTACTACATCCATTTTGGAATTATCCTCAGGATTAGTAGCAACTAGCCCTTGCACTTCACTGCTCCATCTTCGAATCCAACTCGTCTTCCTTACGAAAACGTACAAACCGGATCGAAGTGGTTTTGGAAAAATAAATCCCGATCTCAATCTCTTCGAAACGATCAGCGCATTGGCCAATATTGATAGTCGGTTATTTAACTATCAATTAACACTCACAACATCCATTAAACAATAAATAATTTCTCCAAATTATTTATTAATCTCAAAATATCTTCGCAAGATATATTTCCATGTTTCAAACCTTGTTTTTAAAAACAGTTTTCAAACTATCTTCCTTTTACAGAATAAATTTCTCAAATATTTTCTATTTCCACTGAAATCACCAAGCATAAAAACTCTAGATTTTTAAAATAATTTAAAAACACTTTATTGTAAAATATTCTTTAACATTTAAATTTAGAAAAACTATTTTAATACTTAATTAAAAATAATACTTTAGGAATATTTAAAATAAGGTTACTTTATAAAATATAAAAATAGATTTTCTCCTTTAAACAAATTACCAAATCATCTTTTAAATAATTATTACGATAATAGAATTTGAAAAATACTTACTTTAGAATTTAACACTCAGAAATAATAAATTTTCTAAAACATATTTTTTAGAAAACTTTTAACTTATACCTTTAAATTTGTGTGAAAACATACCTGGCCACTCAGGGAAATAAGCTTTCCTTCCACGTCCTTTACAAATAAATCACTATTTATTTTTAAACAAATTTCCTATTTCTTTGATAAATTCTCATCGTGAATTTATTCTTCCAAATATCCACTGATATATTGCTTTACTTTTATAAACTCAGTTTATAAATTTCATAGTCACATTCTCCTTTAAATTTCCAATTTCAAACATTTGAATCAATTTCCAAATTGATTTCCAATTTTCTCCATTTTGAAATAAATTCCTTCTTCATCTATTTCAATAAATTTAAAACTTGGATTTTAAAATAAATTTTTTATCCCTTTAAATAATATCACGTAAGGTTTAAAATTCGTTATTTCTCTGTTTATTCAAAATCCCCTTTCCATACTCGAAATTTATTTATTAGAATTTAAATTCACTTTATTCTTTTCCAATTTATTCTTCAATTTATTCAAATTTTATATAACTATTTTACTTACAAATTCACTCTTTTATTTTCTTTTCAAAAATCCAATTCCCTATATATTTTGATAACTCGGTGTACAGAAATGTTCAAGCAAACTATAGCATTCAATATTCCAATACAATTCATCGCAGAGTATCAAATAATCATAACAACGAATATTAAATAATCTAAATAAATGTTAAGGAATCCAGTTGGATCCCTCCAACCTGTTTCCCTGCATCCAAAGATGTTAGCACAACATAAAATACCAATTCCACTTCGAGGTGGAATATCGCGGTATATGAGATCTATATAATATCATCCGATATTATGCGGCGCATAGTGTCCCATCCGCTATATAATGTGGAAAATCAATCATTCCAATATATACTATATATATATATTACTATAAAATATAGCACATCAAATCAATTCAATCATTCAACCAATTATTTAAATTTAACTATTTAAATTTAAATAACCCAGATGAGTGAGATTAACTCACCTTTGATTTGTTTGCACTCCAAATCCAATTCTGACTTGATTTCACAGTTTTGACCTTGTATAAACAATTCACAATTTATTACTATTTAAATTAATCAAACAATAAATTTTCCATTCAATAATTTAATTTAATTTAATTTTTCTTTCCTTTAATAAACTACTTAATAACTGGAATGATTATATGAGCAAATTAATTGCCAAATCGATTATTTCAAAATAAGCTCGTACCTTTTAAATGTATATGTATATTTATTCTTCCTTTGAAACCACACACACACACATATATATATACACTAAAAAAATAAAAAATCTAATCTTTACATAACTTTCAACATTTAAAATTCTTATATATATAAAATTTCAAAAATCTATCTGTAAAAATTTCTCTGTTTAGCCTACAATTTAAAATAGGCAGGCATATCAACATTTAATATTATAAATCTGTTATGCATCAAAATCAATAAATAAAATGAGAATACTTACAACACAAACAACACTCGAGCTCAAAGATCTTCGAACTACACATCGCAGCCCAAAACCCAATGACTTTGTCGAATCACGACTCCAGTAACCGCTGTCAGTCATCGCAACAGATCGCGGCTCACCTTCGAAAGCCAGCATAACCCAAAAATCGTGCCTTGCCATGCATGCCATAGCCGAGTTCGTCGATGACTCTACTGTTGCGCGTGCATCGATCGCCATACCTTACGCACATGACCCAGATCTCGATGCCTCACTTGAATCGAGGAACCCACCCAATCCCAAAATCGACGAGCCTCCCTTTTGAATCGCAATTTTGAATCGCGTTCCTATTGATGCGATGCGCCCAATTACAGGTGAATTGGATTTCGAAAAAAAATTAAGAGAATGGAGGGAGGAAAAGAAATTGATCGAACAAGAAGACCCGGCCATTTAATTTTGAACTGTAGTTTTCTAAGATCTATTGAGCTCGGTTGTCTTTTTAAGGAGGATGGAGACGCGACCATGAAAAGACGTTATCGTGCAAAATTGCTTCTGCGTATCGGCTTGCTCAGAAGGAAGATGGATGAAACGAAAGAATGGTGGCTAATAGAAAGAAATCTCACTACTGACTAAAATATCTAAATATATATTAATTAAATTCAAATCGTCTCGTTTTACACGGTGTAAAATTTCGAACCCCTATCGGGGCGTGCCACTATGCGTTTCTAATGTTATACCCCTTTCTGAACGCAATGGAAAAGGTTTCGAGTCCTAATTCGATCGTATGGAGAATAGCTTTTTAGATCCAGTTATTAAATTGAATTCGATATAGATTTCAACGCGTTTATATGTCGTATGCTCACATAACAACTCCAAACACTACAAAATTGAAATTCGATAATAATGCAATATTACAGATCCAATGGAACTAGTTTCGTCGAATTCCGAGACTGTGTCTTGGAAGGCTATTTTTAAATATCAATTTAAACGACAAAATTTCAAAACTTAACAAAGCACTTCCAAATTCAATTTTAACACTTATACTATCTTCAATATCATCAGCATAAATTTTTCAAGCCTTCAAATTATTTTTAATAGGCTTAAAACTCCATATTCAACATTTTACCCAACTTCAAATTATTTAATTTAATAATTAAATTACCCAATAAATGGTGATATTTGAATTCAAGTTAAAAAATTAAACTTTTAAATATTTAAAATCAATTAAATATTCTAGTTCCAAATGCCTAAAAATTCTGTGTCGTCACATTCCTCCCCCTTAAAAGAATTTCGTCCCCGAAATTACTTGTCAGGAAGAATGATCCAATACCCATTACTATTTTCTAAAACTAAACAGTTTAACATCAACCCAGGCAACCTTGTCATTTAAAGACACTACACTCTTATTAATTTCCTAAACTCCCCCATAGTTTTCAAACAATACTATTTGCTTAATCATTCAAATTTCAAATAAAAACCAAATTTTTGATTTATCAAAATTTTCTCAAAATTTTTCTAACTCCCTAAATTTTTGAATTTTTTTGCCAGCGTCTCCTTTGCGCATCTAGCTCGGTACAACTACAAAATGCCTCTACGGGTGTTATCCCGCTTTTTGGCAAAGCCGTGATACCGAAAGATTGGTCGAAAACAAGAGACAGTTCATCTCAGAGATTGGTTGCATTCCACTTCGCTATGGATGTCGATGAATTTTGTCCGAGTCCAGATCGGGCCACAATTGACAAGACATGACAAGCAAAGCCGCGAGAGCCAACATTTCAAGTTTCAAGTCAATCCGAGTTCATACACGCAAGATATGATCGATTCAAGATGGAGGAGATAGCCCTTGTTCGAATCCATAAGATGTACCCTAGTTCGAATCCATGGCCAGAGATCATGTTCGCATCCATCGGTTCGTACCCATCTACTTCGAATCCATCAAGTTTGGAAGTCCTTCGAATCCATAAGCCCAACCTTCCTTCGAATCCATCAGGTGGGCAGGCTTCGTATTCATCCCATTACCTTCCTTCGAATCCATCGCTGTAACTCATGATGGAATCCATCATGTTCCCCCTGCTTCGAATCCATAGATGTTGCTGACCTTCGAACCCATGAAGACACCTCTCTTCGAATCCAACCAATGCTGTCGTTTCGTATTGATCAGTTGAAGTGAGATATGATCGATACGAACGAGTCTCAGTTCGAATCCATGCATAAGTAAAGCCTTCGAATCGATTAAGTCAAAGCGGCGAAATTCAAGCAACGACTCTATCAACTCGGCAAAAAATGTGGATCGACTCGAAGAATGCACGCCACGTCAACCTACTAGCACGTGCTTGGATCGATTCGAATCAATCGATTCGAATCGATCGATTCGAACGGAGCGAAAGGTCCAGGAAACACTAATTCGAATCGATGATATCTCGCGATCTACAAGTCCAAATACTATGAAATTTTCACAGGAGCTTGTATACATGTTGAAGAATGTCCACACCAAATTTTATCTTGATTGGATGATTTTTTGATCGATTCGAATGGAGTTTGAATCGATTACAAAGTGGTCCCAAATTTCCTGAGGACGGGCATGTGGGCCCCCTCACGTGCCAGAAGCGGTCTACTGGATTTTCAGCGAAATATCAGCCTCCTACGCCTATAAATAGCACCCGGGAGCCTTTAGAAAAGTGGATCTTCCACGATTGAACGTCCAGACTCTACCGGATTCAATTCCATACTTCTTTACCATTGTTGTAATAATATTTGAGAGCTATCATCAATTGTAATCCGCTGTAATTGATTGGAAACATCAAGTGAACCATTAAATACATAAACTTCAAAGTGGACGTAGGCAAGATCGCCGAACCACTATAAATCATGTGTTTGTGATTGTTATTTGTGAATCATTGTGATTGCTATTGCTTAGATCTGAGTACTACATTGATTGTTGCTGGTTTGCGATCATACACGGGTGCTTTCACGATATTGGGTGTTTGTGACCATTTTTGGCGAAACATTTTGGTGCTTTCACTGAGAACTGAACTCAGGAGTTCTACCAATTAGAAGTTGATTCAGAAAGTTTGGAAGTTCAGATTTGAGAAATTATGACGAGACAATCGAGCAGAAGGCCAAGGCCAGAGAGAAGTGAACACCAAGGAAGTCAAGAGGCTTCTTAAGGAGCGAATCAAGCATCGATCTTCATCACTAGGAACGAGATGGAGACAATGATGAAGAAACAGGAGGAGTTGATCCAAAGTTTATTTCAACAAATAGGACAACTTGGAGCGCAGAATCAAGGAGAAACCGGAGTCCAAAACGGAGCAGGACCATCCGGTGCGTCACATGAACTAGGGGGCACACCTATGGAGGACGTTGATACAATCTCGGAAAGAGAAAGAGGAACATCTGCACAACCCGAGAGTAGTAGAAGAGTGAACTCTCAGTCAAGGGGGCAGATCCCGGAATTCCCTCGTGGACTCGGGGGGCAGGTTGAAAGTGATGAGCGAAGGTTGCATCTCGGGGACAATGACAGATTGGCGGAGATGGTTAGAAAAGCTATGAGAGGCGGTTTGGTAAATAAAGATTTGGAGGATGTTAATAGGAGTCCTTTTACTCCAGCAATCAGGCGAGCTAGGAACCCACCGGATTTCAAGTTACCATCGTTGGACATGTATGACGGAAGAACGGACCCCACGGTTCATCTAACGAAGTTTATGAGGCATATGGAAGTGCTGGGGGCATCAGAGGAGGTTATGGCCCGGTGCTTTCCATTGTACTTGGCGGATATTGCAGCATTGTGGTTTAGACAATTGGAGAATGGATCCATCAGAACATGGAATGATTTAATTGAGAAATTTATGAGGCAATTCAGGGTTCACATTACAAGACCCAAGAATGTGATGACTTTCGCAACTTTAAAGTAGAAAACCGGAGAAACTTTGAGGAGTTATCTAATGCGATTCAATGCAGCAGCAGCTTCAGTGGATCGACCGGATCCATCCATGGTTATGATGGCGGCTGTGTCCGGAATAGCCGACGGAACAGAATTAAAAAATTCATTAACTAAGGATCCACCCGTGGATCTAGGGGAATTCTATCATGAGGCGGAAAAGTTTTTACGATTGGAGGATGCGAATGCAGAAAGAGAAGAAGGAGAGGGAATAGAAGTTTATGCTCTTAATGACAAAAAGCCTCTCGAAAAGGACTCAGGCAAGGATAAAGGAAAATGAAAGGCTGAGGATTATAACGACAGGTCAAAGCGTCAACGGAGGGAGCCGCGATTCACCACTTACACCGAGCTGAATGAGAGTCTGGAACGAATTTATTAGGATACCAAGGAGCAGATTCCGTATCGTTGACCAACGCGAAGGGATCCAACTTCCAACGAAAGAAGATCAGAAAAGTTTTGTGTATTTCATGAATTAAACGGTCATAACACTAATGATTGTAGGCATCTGAAGGATGAGGTAGAAGGACATATCAGGAATGGTATGCTGCTTCAGTATGTGAGGAGACGAGCCCCAGCAGTAGAGCCAGAGCGGCCACCGTCTACATCAGCTAGGGGCGACCCTGAATCAGGACATCGCTTGGTTATCAATTAATTAAAATAACGATGAACAAGTAGTAAGATTCCACTAACATAATTAAATCATTTACACATGTACGAGATCGCGAACGTTCTCCAGGCATGCTCTGAATGATCATTGACTGTTTTGTAGTGGGAACTTACACTTTGACATATTTGCTTTGCTTATGTTTCGTATTGATTTGGACATTTGAATTTGGTTTGTTTGGACATTTCTGTTTTAAAATTCATCTGTTGAATAGATATTTGATTCTGATAATTCTGAAATGGCTAAGCTACTTACACATGTACGGGGTCGCGAACGGTCCTTAGGCATGCTCTGAGATGACGATACACCGCCCTGACAAACGATCCAGGGACCCACGCGAATGTGAGCCTGGTGTCGATACTACCAAGCCCTCCCGGGCACACTTTCTCGCCACGAATGGCACCCGACTTCGAACAGTCACAACTCGCCACGAACGGCACCCGACTTCGAACAGTCACAACTCGCCACGAACGGTACCCGACTTCGAACAGTCATAACTCGCCACGAACGGCACCCGACCTCGAATGGTCACCAAATCGCCTCGAACGGCACACGATCGCGAACGGTCAAAATTCGCCTCGAACGGCATGACTCGCCCCGAACGGCACAACTCATCTCACCTCAAATGGCTCGATCGCAAACGGTCGTCATTTGAGGTCCGCCGCTTGACCGCGCATGGTCACACTTCACCTCAAATGGCTCGATCCCGAACGATCGTCATTTGAAGTCAGGCGTTTGACGATGAACGGTCGCACTTCATCTCAAATATCCTGATCCCGAACGGTCATTATTTGAGGTCGCATAAAACTGTAAATTCCTTTGCAGGACATTAACGGGATATGAACATCCAGATCATGGCATTACAAAACACGCCTTCCTACCGCAAGGCATATTTAGGGGCGCAAATGTTATCCCGCTTTTTGGCAAAGCCGTGATACCGAAAGATTGGTCGAAAACAAGAGACAGTTCGTCTCAGAGATTGGTTGCATTCCACTTCGCTATGGATATCGATGAATTTTGTCCGAGTCCGGATTGGGCCACAATTGACAAGACATGACAAGCAAAGCCGCGAGAGCTAACATTTCAAGTTTCAGGTCAATCTGAGTTCATACACGCAAGATATGATCGATTCAAGATGGAGGAGATAGCCCTTGTTCGAATCCATAAGATGTACGCTAGTTCGAATCCATGGCCAGAGATCATGTTCGCATCCATCGGTTCGTACCCATCTACTTCGAATCCATCAAGTTTGGAAGTCCTTCGAATCCATAAGCCCAACCTTCCTTCGAATCCATCAGGTGGTCAGGCTTCATATCCATCCCATTACCTTCCTTCGAATCCATCGGTGTAACACATGATGGAATCCATCATGTTCCCCCTGCTTCGAATCCATAGATGTTGCTGACCTTCGAACCCATGAAGACACCTCTCTTCGAATCCAACCAGTGCTGTCGTTTCGTATCGATCAGCTGAAGTGAGATATGATCGATACAAACGAATCTCAGTTCGAATCCATGCATAAGTAAAGCCTTCGAATCGATTAAGTCAAAGCGGCGAAATTCAAGCGACGACTCTATCAACTCGGCGAAAAATGTGGATCGACTCGAAGAATGCGCGCCACGTCAACCTACTAGCACGTGCTTGGATCGATTCGAATCAATCGATTCGAATTGATCGATTCGAACGGAGCGAAAGGTCCAGGAAACGCTAATTCGAATCGATGATATCTCGCGATCTACAAGTCCAAATGCTATGAAATTTTCACAGGAGCTTGTATACATGTTAAAGAATGTCCACACCAAATTTCATCTTGATTGGATGAATTTTTGATCGATTCGAATGGAGTTCGAATCGATCACAAAGTGGGCCCAAATTTCCTGAGGATGGGCATGTGGGCCCCCTCACGTGCCAGAAGTGGTCTACCGGATTTTCAGCGAAATATCAGCCTCCTGCGCCTATAAATAGCACCCGGGAGCCTTCAGAAAAGTGGATCTTCCGCGATTGAACATCCAGACTCTGCCGGATTCAATTCCATACTTCTTTACCGTTGTTGTAATCAGATTTGAGAGCTATCATCAATTGTAATCCGCTGTAATTGATTGGAATCATCAAGTGAATCAATAAAGACATAAACTTCAAAGTGGACGTAGGCAAGATCGCCGAACAACTATAAATCCTGTGTTTGTGATTGTTATTTGTGAATCATTGTGATTGCTATTGCTTAGATCTGAGTACTACATTGATTGTTGCTGGTTTGCGATCATAAACAGGTGCTTTCACGATATTGGGTGTTTGTGACCATTTTTGGCACAAACAACGGGCTCCCAAATTCCAAAAGAAAACAAAAGGCCAAGTTGCTAGATTAAAAACCCAATCAAATTTCATACTGAAATTTAAACACATACCTTTTTTGTCGAGCAATTCAAATTTATCATCTGAAATCAAAGCCAACTCTTCTTTCCCTTTATAATATCTGCATATCCTACTTAGCAATAATATCCGATCATAGCTTTTAAAATCATTTTATACATTTCCATATGAATTCAATTTATCTTCAATTCTGAATATTAAATTTTATCTTCCATTTATAACTGATTCATATCTTTATTTTAAATTAGTTTCATCCACTAATTTATTTCAATTTCCAATTTGAAATCTTTTGTCGTTAACAAAAATTTCCCCAAAAATTTTCTAACTCCCAAAATTTTTGGAAAATTTTGGCAGAGTCTCCTTTGTACGGAGGAGCTTTTACAATTTGACAAAAGATATAAATATATATACATCGACCCACACGGTCGAAAAAACAAAAACAGTTTATATTTCCTATTTTTATTGCATAGGCGTACCTTTATTTAGCACTTTTAAACAAGCGGGTTTTTTATTTAGCAAGTAGCATGTCCAAATCCAGCCAAACGGCTTCCCGGTACCTGTACTTACTCAATTCAAACATGTAAGTACTAAATATATGAAATTTATTAACATTCACTTACTTTCAATAGCTAAACACATAAATTCCACATATAATACAAGTTATATAATTTCCATAAGCACATATATGGTTCCGACACTTATTACAATTTCTTACAACCAATTCTCAAACCATTCCATTCAGGTTAAGTGATTTACAACTTACTCGCTTATATTTAATTCATTATAAGCAAAACAAACTCATATTCATTCCAATTGATTCCAAAATCATCCTATTTCATTTCTAATAACTCATAGAATTTTATTTAATCTCGTTCCCATCAAACAACAATTTATTTCTACGCAATTCGACTATATTCATGTGAATAAATAATTAGTTACGCTTATAACCATTTTAAATTGATTCCAACTAATTTACACTTGATTCCAATCCATTTTAATTTTATTCACAATCCTGTTACATTTTCTTTCATATCCAAATGTTTGATTCCAAACCATTTTATTAACTCGACAACCAATATATTAAATAACCATCTCACAATTTACTTAAGTTATTTATTTTCTTTAAACTATTCCACCCAATAACTTAAGTTTATTTTATTCCACCAACTTCCATTTAAATCTTTGATTTGATTTTCCTTTGATCAAATCCCAACCAATTTACTAATTTATTCGATTAGTTTATTCTTTTATCCATTTTTAAATTTTAATTCACATTAACAATTCATTATTGAATTTATTAATAATAAGGTCATTCAATTTATGCTTGAATTGAATTTGTTTACAACTCACACCAAATTTATTTTAATCCAATTCAATTTCATTCAACCACACTTTCAATTTATAATCCCATACTTGATTTTTTTTTCATTTATCTTGAAAACCATTTTATTAAATTTTCTTGAGTTCAATCTTACTTTGTATCCCAAGTTTGGATATTTTTTTATACATTTTTTAATTTCATTTCCAGAATACCAATACTTTTATTCCGGCTTTTTTTTATAAGCTACTCACTTATTAAAACTCATTCACAAATTCATTTTCAACCAATAAATTTAATTTCCAGACATTAATTATTTTTAGTCCATTTGAACTAATTCTGCACTTTATTTTACACAATTTTAAATCAAACATCATCCAATATTCCATTTCATTTCATTTGCATAGCATATAAATCAATCAGTTACTTGCTAATTTTAATCTCGAAACTTTGTTTTATTAGTCCAACTTGACTATTATTTTTTTCCATTCAAACAAGTTCAACATTCAGTTTCAACTCCATTTTTTTGGCTTACAAGTTTAAACTCATTACTAAAATGTTCAAAATTAAATTTTGAAAACATATATATCCAAATCAAACTATTCCTTTTCATTTTCAAAATCAAACCAAATTTCACAAATAAACATTAATCCAAAACGTCCAGGTAGCAATCCCCCTCTTGGAAACTCGAAAATGAACACCGACGATGTCGCGATCATCATCGGAATTATTTTCCAGCGACCGTAAAGAGTTCAATGCTTTTATCTCTTTTAAAACCCTTCAAATATTTTTTTAAATTCCAAATCTCTCTAGATTTCAATCCGATTCAAAAGTATTTCCCAAATATATATTATTTTCCCAACTTTTTGAGAATCATTTTCAAATTCAAAGGAATCTAAATTTCTAAATTTTCAAATTCCAAATCCTTTAAATTTATATTCAAACATTACTTTGAAATTTTATCTTAATCATTAATCATGTTATAATTCACATTTATAGTTTGCATTTACAAATCTCATTTGTATATGAATCTGTTTCTAGTTTTTTTTTATGATTTCAATTCCTTATTCAATTATAAATCACATTTACAAATCCCAATTATTTATTAATTTATTCCTTAATATTTGGTTATTATCTTCAATTTCTTATTCAATTCTTATACAATGATAATGATTTAATACTATCACTTTCTAACAACCAAGCAACTATATATAACTATAACAATTTAAAAAAAAATCATTTCTTTTATATAAAAAAAATAATTTTGGGTAAAATTATTCCATTTACCCTATTTAAAACAATACTGTGTCGATTTACCTTGTTTAAGAGTTTAGAAACCCCTTTCTATGACATGGCGTCCCACACATCGACCAGAATCCATAAACACTCAACCGATAAGTCAATACAATATAAAACAATTTTATATTCACTAACAAATACGCGCTCATATCTATGAATACACTCAAACCCATTATAGAGTACTACAGACTCTACTAAATGAGTAATTCCAACCAGAGCCAAGGTTCTCGCTTAACCTTCAGCTTTGATACCAACTGTAATGACCCGCAGTTCCGTACCCCTTGAGTCAACACTATTCTACATCAATCAACTCAAGTTGTATAGAAATACGAACTATTTGGGTTAAAGAAGAAGGGGTAGAAGAAGAGAAAACAGAAAACAACATCAGAATCTAACCATCGCAGCGGAATAAAATATAATAGATATTCAATGATCTTTACACATAAAAAAACTATATCTGTTTATACATACATCATCAGAGTACATCACCAGAGTTTAGCCACATCAATAACATACAACTGGACAGTCATATAAACTTGTCCTCAAGACTGAATACACAACAGAATAATAATAACAAGTACGGAAGTACGTAACGTCATCCAACTCATCTCCTGAGCTTCACAGCATCCTTTCCTGTATCCTATAATACTCGGTCTGACCCGAGCATTATAGTTAAATAACACACGAGTCAGTCTGGAAGACCAGCGTGAGAAATCACACTCAAATTGATTATTAAAGTTTCAAAAATCCTTTGAAAACAAAAGCATCTCGTAAGACCACGCCACAAATAAACATGTCGGTTTTTACCTTACGATAGCTAAAACACTTTTTATTAAAATCCTTTGTTATTATAATAGGGTCTATGTACAAATACTTATTAAAATAGACGAAATTGTTACATTATTAAATTCCAACTACTAGCCACAAAGTGGGTAATACATCGTAAAAGGCGCGTAGGGGGAATGGATTTCCAACTAATGACTAGGCACTGGGGTACCACCTGTCACAGTACGTGGCCTAGATTACTGTACCGAGGATCACTCCTGACCTCCTGCAACACAAGACCTGGACTACCCCTTACTGGATAATCCCAGTAAGATCACCCCACAGTTGTGTTCCGCAACCGCACCACTAAGCCGAAATAAAAGGGACATCTGACAAGGATGATCTCACCCTGAAATGGGTCCTACCCACCTAGCCTTGCTGCATAACCCCTGATTTTCAGTCATTCCCGGTTGATGAGGCTTGAAGCTAAGAATTACCTTTTAGAACGTTTCACTTAGAATGCCCATCGTCCACCTGACGATGTTCCGAAAGCATTCATCCATACAAGTCCGTCCCGGGTTCGAACGGAACCGAAGGCACTACTCCTACTACATCCATTTTGGAATTATCCTCAGGATTAGTAGCGACTAGCCCTTGCACTTCACTGCTCCCTCTTCGAATCCAAACTCGTCTTCCTCACGAAAACGTACAATCCGGATCGAAGTGGTTTTCGAGAAATAAATCCCGATCTCGGCCTCTTCGAAACAATCAGCGCATTAGCCAATATTGATAGTCGGTTATTTAACTATCAATTAACCATCACAACATCCATCAAACAATAAATAATTTATCCAAATTATTTATTAATCTCAAAATATCTTCGCAAGATATATTTCCATTTTTCAAACCTTTTTTTGAAAACAGCTTTCAAACTATCTTCCTTTTACAGAATAAATTTTTCAAATATTTTCAATTTCCATTGAAATAACCAAGCACAAAAACTCTAGATTTTTAAAATAATTTAAAAACACTTTATTGTAAAATATGCTTTAACATTTAAATTTAGAAAAACTACTTTAATACTTAATTAAAAATAATACTTTAGGAATATTTAAAATAAGGTTACTTTATAAAATATAAAACAAGATTTTCTCCTTTAAACAAATTACCAAATCATCTTTTAAATAATTATTACGATAATTGAATATGAAAAATACTCACTTTAGAATTTAAAATTCAGAAATAATAAATTTTCTAAAACATACTTTTTAAAACAACTTAAAACTTTTAACTTATACCTTTAAATTTGTTTAAAAACGTACTTGGCTACTCGGGGAAATAAGCTTTCCTTCCACGTCCTTTACAAATAAATCACCATTTATTTTTTAAATAATTTCCCATTCCTTTAATAAATTCTCATCATGAATTTATTCTTTCAAATATCCACTGATATATTACTTTACTTTTATAAACCCAGTTTATAAATTTCATAGTCACATTCTCCTTTAAGTTTCCAATTTCAAACACTTGAACTAATTTCCAAATCGATTTCCAATTTTCTCCATTTTGAAATAAATTCCTTCTTTATTTATTTCAATAAATTTAAAACTTGGATTTCAAAATAAATTCTTTATTCCTTTAAATAATATCACTTAAGGTTTAAAATTCGTTATTTCTCTGTTTATTCAAAATCCCCTTTCCATACTTGAAATTTATTTATTAGAATTTTAAATCACTATTAATCTTTTCTAATTTATTCTTCAATTTATTCTAATTCACTCTTTTATTTTCTTTACAAAAATCCAATTCCCTATATATTTTGATAACTTAGTGTACCGAAATGTTCAAACAAACTATAGCATTTATATTCCAATATAATTCATCACAGAGTATCAAATAATCATAACAGAGAATATTATATAATCTAAATAAATGTTGAGGAATCCAGTTGGATCCCTCTAACTTGTTTCCCTGCATCCACAGATGTTAGCACAACATAAAATACCAATTCCACTTCGAGGTGGAATATCGCGGTATATGAGATTTATATAATATCATCCGCTATTATGCGGCGCATAGGGTCTCATCCGCTATATAATGCATGAAATCAATCACTCTAATATATACTATATATATATATATATATATATATTACTATAAAATATAGCACATCAAATCAATTCAATCATTCAACCAATTATTTAAATTTAACTATTTAAATTTAAATAACCCAGATGAGTGAGATTACCTCACCTTTGATTTGCTTGCAATACAAATCCAATTCCGACTTGATTTCACGGTTTTGACCTTGTGTAAACAATTCACGATTTATTACTATTTTAATTAACCAAACAATAAATTTTCCATTCAATAATTTAATTTAACTTTTCTTTCCTTTAATAAATTACTTAATAACTGGAATAATTATATGAGCAAATGAATTGCCAAATCTATTATTTCAAAATAAGCTCTTACCTTTTAAATGTATATGTATATTTATTCTTCCTTTGAAACCACATATATATATATATACTAAAAAAATAAAAAAATTAATCTTTACATAACTTTCAGCATTTAAAATTCTTATATATATAAAATTTCAAAAATCTATCTGTAAAATTTCTCTGTTTAACCTACAATTTAAAATAGGCAGGCATATCATCATTTAGTATTATAAATCTGTTATGCATCAAAATTAGTAAATAAACTGAGAATACTTACAACATAGACAACACTCGAGTTCAAAGATCTTCGAACTACACATTGCGGCCCAAAACCAAATGACTTTGTCGAATCGCGACTCTAGTAACCGCCGTCAGTCATCGCAACAGATCGCGGCTCACCTTCGAAAGCCAGCATAACCCAAAAATCGTGACTTGCTACGCATGCCATAGCCGAGTTCGTCGACGACTCTACTGTTGCGCGCGCATCGATCGCCATACCTTACGCACATGACCCAGATCTCGACGCCTCACTTGAATCGAGGAACCCACCCAATCCCAAAATCGACGAGCCTCCCTTCTGAATCGCGATTTCGAATCGCGTTCCTATTGATGCGATGCCCCCAATTACAGGTGAATTGGATTTTTTAAAAAAAAAATCGAGAGAATGGAGGGAGGAAAAGAAATTGATCGAACAAGAAGACTAGGTTATTTAATTTTGAGCTATAGTTTTCTAAGATCTGTTGAGCTCGGTTGTATATTTAAGGAGGATGGAGCCGCGACCATGAAAAGACGTTAGCGTGCAAAATTGCTTCTACGTATCGGCTTGCTCAGAAAGAAGATGGCTGAAATGAAAGAATGGTGGCTAATAGAAAGAAATCTCACTGCTGACTAAAATATCTAACTATATATTAATTAAATTCAAATAGTCTCATTTTACACAGTCTAAAATTTCGAACCCCTATCGAGGCATGCCACTAGGCGTTTCTAATGTTATACCCCTATTCCGAACGCAATGGAAAAGGTTTCGAGTCCTAATTCGATCGTATGGAGAAGATAGCTTTTTGGATCCAGTTATTAAATTGAATTCGATATAGATTTCAACGCGTTTATATGTCGTATGCTCACACAACAACTCCAAACACTACAAAATTTGAAATCCGATAATAATACAATATTACGGATCCAATAGAACTCGTTTCGTCGAATTCCGAGACAGTACCTCGGAAGGCTATTTTTAAATATTAGTTTAAACGATAAAATTTCAAAACTTAACAAAGCACTTCCAAATTCAATTTTAACACTTCTACTACATCAGTATAAATTTTACAAGCCTTCAAATTATTTTTAACAGGCTTAAAACTCCATATTCAACATTTTACCCAACTTCAAATTATTTAATTTAATAATTAAATTACCCAATAAATGGTGATATTTGAATTGAAGTTAAAAAATTAAACTTTTAAATATTTAAAATCAATTAAATATTCTAATTTCAAACGCCTAAAAATTCCGGGTCGTCACAGACAGTATAGATTGAAATAAATAAATAAAAAGGAAATTGTTTATACCAATTATATTCCAATGTTTATACGCCCATATCTTTTACATGCATGTTCAGAATTCAACGAAACAGGAAGCGTCGGAATCGCAGCAACGCGATTTACGTGCTGCAGCATACCCGGAGAAAAATTAGGGCTCGTGAAAATTTTAGATTGAATCGAAGGCATTCGATTCAACTTGAAATTGGAACGCTCAACAAAATTCAAGGTGAGTTAATCTCACTCACATCTGGATGCCATTTAATTTAAATAGTTAATATTTAAATGATTGACTGGTTAGTTGAATGTGGAAATTATTATCAGATTGGATCGATATGTATTTCTGTGCTAACATATGTGGATACTGGGAGACAAGTTGGAGGGATCCAACTGGATTCCTCACAATATCGAAATTATCTGCATAATCTGTGATGTATTTTATTGATATTCTGTGATAGTTGAATTTGAGAATTTTGTTGTACTGTGTTATGGTTGGATAAGTATAATCTGGTATTTTAGAATATAAATAAAATGAATTGGGATTAAAAGGAAAATGAAAAGGAATTTTTAAGTAATGAATTTAAGGGAATTAAATTTGGAAAATTGGTTTGGAATTTGTTAAGTGCTTTGAAACTGTGATTTAAAAAGGAAATGAGGAATGAAAATTTGTAAACTGGGTTTTATAAATGAAGTGGAATATTTATCGGTGGATAAATTTGGGAGTACAAATTTCTGGTGGAAATTTCTATAAGAAAGTGTAAATGGTTTTAAAAATAACAGTGAGATTATTTTTAAAAGATGGAAAGTGTATTTTTCCAGCAAAACTAAGTATGTTTTCAAAGAAAAGCTTTCAAAGTATAAACTAGAAGTTTAAAAATGTGTTTTTTAATGTTTTAGAAAAATTATTATTATTAATTATTTTTAAGAGAAAAGTGAATATTTATTTAAGTAATTATGGTATTTAATTATTTTAAAGGTAATTAGTATTATGTTTTCTAAAGGAAATTTTAACATAAATATTTGATATAATAACTTTATATTAAAAGGAAAATTTTGATTTATGTTACATATGATACTTTTATAGATTTTCAAAAGTATTATTTTGAATAAAGAATTTAGTAACTTATTTAAAATAATTTAAGAGTATATTTTGAATTGATTTCCAGGAAATGGGAAATGTGTTTAAAAATAAAAGGGTGTTTTATTTTTAAAGTGTTGAAAGAAATTTACGGGATTGAGACGTAAATTTGGATTGAAATAAATCGAGCAGGATTTATAAAGGATTATATGGGTTATTCTGAAATGGAAGTGTGTTTACTTGAAAACCAAGTATATTTTTCAAAGGAATTTTTATGTATAAGCCTAAAGTTTAAAATTTGTTTTAAAACGAATGTTTTAGAGAATTTTTTTTTTTTTACTGTTTTAGAATTTAAAAGTAAATCTATTCAAATTAATTTTTAATAGTAATTATTTTAAAGGTTAAATTGGCTTTTTGTTTTTAAAGAATTTTTTTCTAATATTTATACTTTATATAAAACTTTTATTTTAAAAATAGTTTTATGGCTTAATTTTTACTTGGAAATTTATTGTAGAATTTCAAAACTATTATTTTGAGTAAGGTGACTTAAGAAGTTTTACTTTTAAATGTTTTAAGTATGTTTTGAGAAAAATGATTTAAATTATAAAAATCTAAGTTTTAAGAAACTTGGTGTTTTCAGTTGAAATGAAATATTTGGTTCAATGGTTTGTTTATTTGATAGTTTAATAACCGGTTATCAAATCTCGACCCAAATATAACTTTGGAAATATCTAGAAGAGGTATGAGAATTATATGGTACAGTTACCGTTCAAGGTGCTATATTGTACATATAAACACGTTCGTTCTTCTAGAACGTTGGTAAGAAAATCCGTCTACTAACGGTTAGGAGGTGAACTCCGATCTTATCCTCGACTGTGTATTTCCTAAAGAATCGGGGTTGAATTAACCGAAAAATAGCGAACGTTGTTTCGAAGAAACCGGTTTTTGGATTTGTGATCCGAAAACCACTTCGATCCAACGAGTATGTTTTCGTGATGAAGACAAGAGCTTGGAGTCGAAGATGGAGCAGTGAAGTGTAAGGGTTAATCGCAACTAATCCTGAGGGTGATTCCAAAGTGGATGTAGTAGCAATAGTGCCTTCGGTTCCGTTTGAACCCGGAACGGACTTGTATGGATGAATGCTTTCAGAACATCGTCAGGAGAACGATGAGCATTCTAAGAGATGTGTTCTAAAAAGTTAACGCTTAGCCTCAAGCCTCATCAAGCGGGAATGACTAAAAATCAAGGGTTATGCAGCAAGGCTAAGTGGGTAGCGCCCAATTAGGCTAAGGTCATCCCTGTCTAGATGTCCCTTTTATTTCGGCTGTGTGGTGTGGTTGCTGATCCCAACCGCGGCTGATCTTACTCAAGATTATTCAGTAAGTGGTAGTCCCAGTCTTGTGTTGTAGGGGATTTAGGGTGGATCCTCGGTACTTTGATCTAGACCAGGTGCTGTGATAAGTGGTACCCTAGTGCCTATCATTCGTTGGAAATCCATTTTCCCTACGTGCCTTTTACGGTTTTTAATGTATAACCCATTTTGTGGCTAGTATGCAGGAATTTAATCATGTAACAATTTCAGCTATTTTGAATAAGTATTTGTATGTAGACACTATTCTAATATCAGTGGACTTTGATAAAAATGTTTTGGCTATCGTAAGATAAAAACCCGACATGTTTATTTATGGCGTGGTCTTACGAGATGCTTTTGATTTTCAAAGGATTTTTGAAACTTATAATCAATTTGGGTGTATTTTTATCATGCTGGTATTCTAGACTGACTAGCGTGTTATTTCATCATAATGCTTGGGTCAGACTGAGTATTATAAAATACAGGATAAGATGCTTGGGAGCTCAGGAGAGGAGCTGGAGACCGAGATGTATTATCCATAGATGTTTATATCTGCTGCTGTGATTGTTTGAAATTGCCAGGCTGGTAATTGTTATTTGTTTGTGATACTCTGATGATGTAATATATAAAACGGATATAGTTTTCATTTTTGTGTAAAGATCTGTTATTAACTATTATATTTTGTTCCGTTACGATTATGAGATTCTGTTATTGTTTAGTTCCTTCTTTCTTCTATCTTCTTTCTTTTCCCTCAACTATCTGTCTTTCCCGACAGTTGATCGTCGACATATCATGCTATGGCGTATTTGTGTCAATTTTCGATGGTCGAGAAGGGCGGGTCGTGACATGTGGTATCAGAGCTTAGGTTGGCGATAACCTTAGCTCTAGTGGGGATTACTCATTAATAATAGAGTCAATAGTACTCTAGAATGAGTTTGAGTGTAATAACAGTTATGAGAGCGTAATTGTTTGTGAGTATAAAATTGATTTATACCGTGTTGACTTATCGGTTGAGTGTTTATGAATTATGGTCGGTATGGGAAGTACAACCGTATCGATAGGGGTTTCTAAACTCTTAAACAAGATAAACCAACATAGTATTGTTTTTAAAGTGGGTAAATGAAATAATTTTATCCAAAATTATATTTTGATAGAAAATAAATAATTATCTGAATTATTGTATATATTTGGATGTTGGTTGTTAATCTATAATCAAATAAGAATCTAAAATTTGAATTGGTCTATAACCAAATAAAATTCTATAAGTATAAACTATACAAAAGAAGAATAACTGAAATTTGATTTAAACCATAATTTAAATCCCGAAAATTTTGAAAAGTTTTCTAAATGAATTTAAACAAAAAGTTTGGGAATTTAAAATCTTGGGAATGTTTGAAATATTTTCCATGTGTATGAAGGGAATGACGGAGTATTATTTTGGGAAATATTTTTGAATGGATATTGTTTTTGAAAGGGAATTTGTGGTAGTAAGGAAGCACTGAACTCACTTTAGTCGCTGGAAAATAATTCTGATGATGATGGCCACATCATCAGTATTCATGTTCGAGTTTCTAAAGTGATGGATTGCTACCGTGGAGATTAGTTATGATATTTGTTTGGACTTGTTTGGTATATAAGTTGTTTTAGAAATTCCAGAAGGGATATTTATTTTGGTAAAAACAAGTTGTTTTGGAATCCGAGGATTTGATTTGATATACCAAGTGGGCATGTGTTGATTATTATTTCAAAATGATTTTAAAAAAAATTCAGTTGTGTTATACTGAATGAAATTAAATTCTTATTTAAATTAGTAAAAGAAATGGAAAGAATTTAAGTTGGCTAAATAAAATTTAGTTGAAATTGAATTAAATTGGTAAAGGATTAAATGAAAGGAAATTTATTGAACGGATATTGAATGAATTAAATTCTCACTCAACTAAATTCAAAGGAATTGTTTGAAGATGAATTTAGCGTAAGATAAATTAAATAAATAGGGTAATGGGATGAATAAAATTTTGGTAGCTTTTTAAAAATTAAAAAAGCAAAATAAAACCCAGTTCTGGTTTAGAATAATTAGAATGGTCGTGTTATTAATAAATTCAAAAATTAATTGAGAAGATGAATAAAATTAAAATGGATTGGCATTTGATTAGATGAGAATCAAATTTAAAATGGAATTAAAATTGATGTAAGAAGAAATGTAGATGTAATGGAATTGAGATAACTTAAGAAATTGTGGAAGGGTTGTTGTCGAGCTTATGAAATGGTCTTGAATGAACCTGTATGGATAATGAAATTTAAATGTTAGAGTAGGGATTTAATTTAATAATTTTAATGGAATAAGAATGTAAAGGTTGTGAATAATTCGGTATGGATTGAAATTAATGTACATTTTACTGGAATTAATTTAAAATGGGTATAAAACTTAAGTAATTGTTATTCGCTTGAATAACATCAAATTTGCATAATAAATTGGTCGGTTGTCGTAAACAAAGTAAGTGAATTAAAAGAAGAGAATAATGTTGGTTTTTAAATGTATTGAAATGAGATGGAATCTAATTGAGTGGGTTTGCATATAAATGAAAGTGAACTATGAATATGATGCAAATAAATCAAATTGGAGATAAAATTGATTGTAGATCAATTTGGAATTGCATAGGAGTAAGTTTATATAAGTAGGCATATGCTGATCATATTGAAGTAATTTTGAGTTGGTTGTGGTAAATATGAATTGAATGTAGCAAACTTGGTTGTAATTCCTTTTGATTAGAGTAAAATGAAATATGGTTTTGTAAAGGAATTAGAATAATGTTGAAAACTTGTGGTTGTTTATAAAGATGGTTAACATGCAGGATTATGGAAATTTGTTTTCTGCGCTATGCAATTGATATGTTTGGCTAAGATTAATGAATGGAATGTTGTTAAAATCTCATATTATTGAAAAATTATGTGCTTGTTTGAGTAAGTACAGGTACGGGAGGCAATCGATAGAGTTTGGAGCGCGTAGATGCATAATAAATTAGCCGCTCGCTTAAAAACACTTATGAGAGGTACGCCTACGCAATAAAATTGGAAAATGATAATATATTGTGGTATATTTTGTTTTCCGACCGTGTGGGTCGATGTATATATATTTATGTATATTGTGATATTGTGAAACGTTCTTCATGCAAAGGAGACACTGTTAAAAAAATTCGAAAATTTTGAGAGTTAGAAGTTTTTTGGGGATTTTGAGAATTTTGGGTTAACTGGAAAGGTTGGTTTTTGAAATGATGTTGTAAATAAAGCTTTTGAGATAAAATTAAGCGAATGATTTTGGAATGGAGCTAAAGGTTGGTGAAGTGAATCTAAGTTTTAACTAAGTAAGTTTTGGGGTAAGTTAATGAGTTTGAAAGCATTTTCCTGCCTTAACAAATTTCGAGGACGAAATTTTTATAAGTAGGAGGAATGTAACGACCCGGAATTTTGGTCGTTAGATTTTGAACATTTGATTCATTTTAAATCTTGAATGTGAATTATAATTTGATTTGAAATAAGAAAATTTTGGTTATAGTTATAATTTCAAATATGGCAAATTTAATTTGATTTAGGTAATAATAATTTAATATTTGAAATTAGGATAATTTGTAAATCTGTGAATAAATGGTTATAAAAACGATTTCTATGATTTATTTAAGTCTAGTTGGATTTAAATTTTAATATTGGACTTTTGGAGGGGATCAAAAGTCGATAAATTAGATTTGGAATTTTTATATTAATTTAATAATGGAAATTAATATATATATAATAATAATGCAAATAATCAGTTTTTGATTCGAAATGAATCAGAATGATTTCTAATGTGATTATAGATTCTATATAATTTATAATTAAGATAGTAAAGTTTTAAATGTAAAATTTTAAATGATTTCGACGATTTTGGAAATCGCTCGATTTAATAGACGAGTTAAAATAGCCATCCATGGCACAGTCTCGGAATTTGACGAAACCGGTTCAATTGGATCGATAATATTTAATTATTATATGATTTCAAATTTCATAGCGTTTGGAGTTATGGTTTGTTCGTACGGGTGAGTAACGCGTTGAAATTTAAATCGATAAATTTATATTTTAAATCGATTCAAAAAGCTATTGTAACGACCCAGAATTTTAAATAATTTAATTTGAGAATATTTAATGAATTTTAAATATTTAAATGATGGTTTGGATTGAATTTTCAATATAACTTTGAATTTGGCGATTAAATTATAGAATTTAAGCTATTGAAAGTTGAATAAAATTTGAATCTTCAATTTTAAGCCGATTAAAAATATTTCAAAGGCTTGTAAAATTCATATTGATAATATTGAAGATAATAGAAGCTTCAGAATTGAAATTTAAAGTGAATTGTTCAGTTTTGAAATTAAATCGTTTGAATCGATATTTAAAAATAGCCGTCCGAGGCACAGTCTCGGAATTCGACGAAACCAGTTCCATTGGGTCCGTAATATTGAATTTTTGCCGGATTTCAAATTTCGTATTTTTCTGAGTTGCTGTGTGATAATACGACATATAAACGCGCCGAAATCAAATTGAATTCAAATTAAATTTTAAATTTTAAATTGTCAAAGCACACACGTTACTTTCCCCTAAAAATTCACGCCTAAATTCACGACAAGAATCACGCCTAAAATCGTGATAACCATGCCTCCATTTCTTTTTATATATGCCGAACCCATCACCCCCTTTCTCTTTCAAAATTCACACGAACGAAACATCAGAGGAAAAAAAAAATGGCCGAAGCCTAAATCTAAAACGCGATGGATTCGAGAGGGACGGCGACATGTGGCGATGGAGTGAGGCGCACGGCAACGACGACAAGGCGCGTATGGAGTGGGGCATCGTGACGATGTGGCTCGCGATTGAAGCAGGCACTCGAGGCCGTGGCGGCTAGCTCTTTCGCGTGGATGGGGGAGATCGATCGATCGAGGCAGATGAGGGGTTCTCGAGCATTGCGAGATGCGGCAGTGGCGACGCTAGGCGCGAGGAGATGGGGGTGAGCGGCCTGCGCGAGTGATTGGGGGATTCGAATGAGGCGCGTTGGTCGATGCGGCGATGTCAGATTGGGAACTCGCGAGGCTAGATTTTGCAGTGAGGTATAAATTTTATTTTGCTTTTATAATTTAATTTAATTTAAATTCAAATATATATAAACTGGGATTTTAAGTAACAGTAAAGTAGTTTTGAAAATTTTGTTTTGTTTTCAAAATTTTTATTAAAGACAGTAAAGAAAAAAAAACAGTAAGTTTGTGTTGTTGTTATAGGAAAAGGAAATTAATTTTAAACATACATATTTTAATTTGAAAAAAATAGAAAATATCTTATATAAATAAATAAAGTTGATTTTAACAAATTATATTCAAGGAAAAGAATAAAGTAAATGTACATACCTATATTTTCATTTACTAGTATTTCAAAAATAAATAGTTAGAATGGTTAATTTGTTTAACGAATTTATTTAATTATCTTGTTAATTTAAAACTAAATTATTAGTTAGAAATCGAATTTATAATCGATTAAGTTGTTAAAAGAGAGTTTGGTTAATTAAATTTAATTTTTAGTTAAAAATTAATTTATTAAAAGAAGAAAATTTGTTTAAAATAAAATCTTGGTTAAATAAACTTGTTAAAGGAATCAGTTCGAATTTTAATAAATGTATATAGATTAGAAATAAATAATAACAGGGATTTTAAAACTTGAAGAAAATTTAGTTTAAAACTAAATTATTAGTTGAATAGAAATTTTAGTTTCAAATGAAAAATATTTTGTAAAAGGAAAATTAGTTAGAAATTTTACTTATTTGATAAAATGATTTATCAAAAGAAAATATTATTTATTATTGGAAAAATGGGTAATTAAGGACTAAAGGATATTTTATGAAAGAAAATGTTGTTTAAATTAAATAGTTAGTTAATAAAATTTATTTAAATAGAAATTAAATTTGTTCGACAAAAATTGAATTTATAAAGGATAGTTTGAATTTAATTTTTGTTAAATCAAACTATAAAAAAAAAAAAAAGAATCAACGATGAATCAAAATTATCAAATGAAAATTTATTATTCGATCTGTTCGAATATTAATAAATTGTGTAAATATTTATACAAGGTATAAATGAAGAAAACAAGTTGAATTGGAAGTGGATTGCAAATAAAAGAAAAGGTGAGAACTTCTCACTCAAAAGGATTTTTATTTAAATTTTAAATAGTTAGATTTAAAATTGTTTGACTGTGTTGATTTAATGCTTGAATGATGATTGTTATATATATATATATATATATATATATATATATATATATATATTGAATGTGAATAGACCCTATACGCCGTTAGTAAGCGGAGGTTATTTATTACACACATGTACCGCGATATTCCACCTTGAAGTGGAATTGGTATTATATTAGTATATAGCAATATATATATATTGGCATATGTATATATTGCAGTTGATTGATTTCCCGCATTGTATAGCGGATGAGACCCTATTGCGCCGTTAGTAAGCGGATAATATTTATAAAATCCCATATACCGCGATATTCCACCTCGAAGTGGAATGGTATTGTGCTAATGTCTGTGGATGCAGGGAAACAGGTTGGAGGGATCCAACTGGATTCCTCACAAATATTTATTGATTTTAGATATTGTGATGTTTGATTGTTTATCATATGGATATATGATGTTTGAAAGTCGTGATTGACTATTTGATGTGTTGCATCATCGGATCCAATTTTGAAAGTTTAAAAATAACGATTTTGATTTTTAAGGGATTCTAAAATAATTTTTGAAAGTATACGTTTATAAAATATTTTTGGAATTGATTTATCTTAAATAAATAAACGTTATAATTTTAATGTATAAAAAATTATGATTTTTGAGAAATACAGTTGAAAGTTGATTTTTGAAGATATGAGATTAATGATTTTATAAAATAGCTTAAACTGGGATTACTGAATTTATTATAAAAAGTTTAAAAATAGGATTTATAAAATTGGATTATTTTATAAATCAAAATGATGAAATTATAAAAGAGTTTAAAGACGTTTTAAAAATAGTAATACAAATTGTTTTATATTAAAAGATTTATAAATTGATATTTATAAATTAAAAATATTGGAATTATAAAACGAGCTTTTACAGGTATTAGAATGAATTGTAAATGAATTTCATAAATTGGAATTATAGAATTATAACGGTGAGGCTATAAATGGAATTTTATAAACAGCAGGTTTATAAAATTTGTTAAGTTATTTAAAAGAATAGATTTTGGATAAATAAAAGAATCTTATAAGTTATAAGATTTATAAATTTGGGAGTTTAAAGAAAACAATTTTGTAAACAAATAAATTATAAGTGTTTGACTTATAATATGAATTTTTAGTATATCATTGTGATATGAATTGAGATAGGCTAATAAAGGAATTTATAAAAAGGAGTTGATATCAAATAAATAGAAATAGAATTTATAAACGTTGTTTTATAAATCCGCAACGACTTATTTTGATAAGGAATTGTTGTAATTTGTTAATGGAATTATATTCATGTTTTAGACAGTGAATAATCCTTTAAAATAAAATGAATAGAAGTGATGAAATTTATTAACACGGTATATTCACGTTTTTGAATAGTGAATAATATGTTAAAGAAATTGTTTTGGATGTGATGTTTTAGATAGAATTAAAACGATCTAAAGATGTTTTAAAATATATTAACTATCGAAACCATAGATTTCAACATTCATTGTTGAAATAGACGTCTTCGAGAAATAGAAGGAAATGGTAGATTATAACACGGTTGTTATAATAGATGATTTCCGAAAGGAAATGTTTTGTATAGTATTGGGATTTATATATCTATTTTAATTTCGAATCCCTATACTAGTGATTTTGGGTTGTCGTAACAATGTTTTACGCAACATTCGTTTTGGCCCAAATAAATATGGTTAAGTGAATGATTTCCTTAAAGAATGAAATATATACTTAATTTCGATTAGAGTATGTTAAATATTTTCTAAGTGTAGAAAATAAAAAGGCTTGTGAATTACTTATAAATAAATAAGTATAGAAATGCTTTTCCAATATTAAGTGAATATTTTGAATTTATCTTTTTGAAGATAAATTGAAAATGAATATTTGAAAACGAATGGAAATCGTATATTCATAAATATTTTGGAATGTAAATTCAATATAGAATTTATAAATGAAATTGGAATTGGGTTTAAAAATAAATATTGATTTATTTTTGAAGAATGGAAAATATATATATCTTGTAAAGATATTTTTGGGAAATAAATAATTTGGAAAATAATTTGGAATCTGGTGATGTTGGCATATCCATTGATAGTTCAATAACCGACTATCAATATTTACCTTTAAATAGGTATTTGTAGTGATTTGCTTGAATTTGAATGCCACACTTATTTTTTTTTAAAATAAGCGCTCACTATTCGGGTTAACCGGGAAAGGACCTTGGGGTCGTATAACCCATTCCGAATATGTGATACGTCGTTATGAATTGCATTTGAAGATCAATGTTGAAGACCGGATATTTTCAAAAGCGAAAGGGTTTCTTGTTGATTGTCTCTGCACTGGCTGATCCCCGGTATTGAGATCTCCATATGTGATGGGAAATCCGAACGTGATTAGAGATTATTCGGATTGCAAGGACTTCTTTGTAAGTGCCTTCGGTTCTGTTCGAGCCCGGAACAGACTTGTATGGATTGTGTGTCTGACATTACAAATTGAGATGTAAAGCCGATTTCTTTCAAATATATTTCTGTTGGTGGCGGAGAATTTATTCTCTTAGCTTAACACCCTTCTCTGAGACGTACGAGCTCAGAGGTTATATAGTTGAAGTTATCAGCGATATATTCCCAATTTGGTAATGTGACATACTGAGTGTTGCTGTGAAATGATCATTGTGTTGATTATTTGTGATAGGATCATTTGTTTGATCGTCTATCTTGGTGATCATTTCTATGATCATTTGTAGACCCAAAGCACGGCTTTTGTATAAAGTGTGTTTTTGTGGACGTGACTTCGTCGAGCCTCATAAACCAGTAATGGTCGAAACAGGAATTGTGCGGCAAGGTTTCCAGGGATCGCTTCCCTAGGGTATGGCCATTCCTTCTGGAAAAGGGTAGTATCATGGTATGGAGCCCAGATACTTACTCATGTTGAAAACACTTTATGATTGTGTGATGATGGTGACGAGCGCTCGGTGAAAGGTTCCAAAGGACCGGGGGTGGCATATCTGAGGGTTTGTAATATTCCTAGGGAAAAGGGATTCCCGGCTTTGTTTAGCGGAGAACGGTGGTTCTCGGGGCGTCCTTCCAGAGGTGTTTCCATGTGGCAATGGGAAGTTCCTTGGCCTGACCATTTGTTGGAAAATCCATTCTTCAAATACGAGCCTTGTACGGTTTTAGTTGTATAACCTGTCATGGAATATGGCGGTAACCCGCTATTGAACATGGTAGCTATAGTAGGCATAAGTGCGAAATGTCTATGCTGGCTAAGATTTATATCTTTATTTTCGAAATATCTTCTACACTATGCACTAATAATAATATCAAAATTGATTTGATTTTAATACGTATCAAGCATCTTTGACTAACATAAGAAGAAATCTCCTCCAAGTCTGCGTTTGCATTGTGTGTGTGGCAGGAGGTCTTATGGTAGTCTCATTTTTAAAAGCATTGCGAATTGATTTTTAAAATATTCTTCTATTTTGATTTTAAAGAAAAATAAACTATTTTAGTTCCCACACCAGTCACATGACTGACTCGGAGTTTATTGTTTTCCTTCCTAAACTCTGAGTGCCCACCAATTTCCACACGGGCAGTCAAGAGTTAAGGTTTATCAAGATATTCTGGAATTCAGGAATTGGAGGAGGCAAGCTGGATGGAATGGCGTATTACTAGTATCTACTATTTCTTTTCCGCTGCATTGTTTGATGTTGTACACTCTGATGATATGATGTAATGAAATGTAATGTAATAACTGATATTGTTCTTTGTTTAAAGATTATTCATTTATCTATTATATGTTGTTCCGCTGCGAATTGTGAGATTCTGATGTTGTTATGTTGTTTTCAGTTCCGTTCTATTTTCTGTTTTCTATTTTCTTTTCTCTCTATTTTCTACCATCTTCTTCTCTTTCTTCTTCTTTTCTTTTTCTTAAACCCATAACTATTCGGTTTTTCGGCAACGAAAAATCGCAATCGTTACATTTGGTATCAGAGCATATGGTTAAGCGACAACCATGGTTCTGTTGGGTATTACTCATTAGAGATAGAGTCAGCAGTACTCTAGAATGAGTTTGAGTGTAATAATAGATATGAGCGCGTATTTGTTAGTGAATATAAAATTGTTTTGAATCAGGTAAATAAGATAATTTTGCCCAAAACTATTTTTGTATAGAAAAGAAATGATTTTCTATGAATTATTATAGTATATGATTGTTAGGAAGTGATAATATTAAATTATTATCATTAGTATATGGAATTAAATAAAATGGATTGGATTCAAGTAAATTAACTTGATAATTTATTCATTTGTGAAATAATTTCAATTGGAATGAATATGAATATGGAATGTGAATAAAATTGAATAAAGATGGTATGTGAATTGGTGGTAAGCAATAAAAATTGAAATTCCCTTTGTTAGTAATTAAGTAAATTCGAGATGAATTGAATATGGAAATTGAAATTTGAAATGAATAAGTGAATGTACTAATTGAAAGGAATTAGTAAATGAAAGTTAATCGTTAGAATTCAATATTTAGAATTGAGAATTGAATTCGAATGAAATTTAAATTGAGAATTGAATTCAAATAGAATTGAAATTGTGAATGAAATTGAAATGTAAAATTGAATGAAATTGAATATGTAACTTCAATAGTGAAGTAAAAATGTATATGAAACATATGTTGAAAATCTTGTAAAGAATTGGCAAAATGGTTTGAATGTTGGAATTGGATATTATGGATGCTACTACTAGCAGGTTATACAGGTATATAAAGGAATTGAGATTTTGATTTCAAAGATAAAATTGAATTGCTCGACAAAAAGGTACGTATTTGAATTTCAGTATGAAATTTGATGATTTTCTTCTCTAGCCACTTGGCTTTCTCTTTTCTTTTTGATTCTGAGGGGCCGTGGTGCCATTTTGTAGTCGTACCGAGCTAGCCGCGCAAAGGAGACGCTGGCGAAATTTTTCGAAAATTTAGGGTGTTAGAAAAATTTTGAGAAAATTTGAAAGTTGAAATTTGAATTTGAATTTAAATTTGAATTGTTAGGAAAACAATGTTGATTGAAACTTATAATTGAAGTTGGAAAGTTAGTTGAAATGATAGTGAATCTCTAGTAAAAAGATTTAGGTTAGTAAGTTGATAAAACTATTTGGATTGTGAAAAATAGTAGACGGGATAAGGGCATTCTTCTTAACTTGTAATTTCGGGACGAAATTATTCTTTTAAGGAGGGAAGATTGTAACGACCCAGAATTTTAAATAATTTAATTTGAGAATATTTAATTAATTTTAAATATTTAAATGATGGTTTGGATTGAATTTTCAATATAACTTTGAATTTGGCGATTAAATTATAGAATTTAAGCTATTGAAAGTTGAATAAAAATTTGAATCTTCAATTTTAAGCCGATTAAAAATATTTCAAAGGCTTGTAAAATTCATATTGATAATATTGAAGATAATAGAAGCTTCAGAATTGAAATTTAAAGTGAATTGTTCAGTTTTGAAATTAAATCGTTTGAATCGATATTTAAAAATAGCCGTCCGAGGCACAGTCTCGAAATTCGACGAAACCAGTTCCATTGGGTCCGTAATATTAAATTTTTGCCGGATTTCAAATTTCGTATTTTTCTGAGTTGTTGTGTGATAATACGATATATAAACGCGCCGAAATCAAATTGAATTCAAATTAAATTTTAAATTTTAAATTGTCAAAGCACACACGTTACTTTCCCCCAAAAATTCACGCCTAAATTCACGGCAAGAATCACGCCTAAAATCGTGATAACCATGCCTCCATTTCTTTTTATATATGCCGAACCCATCACCCCCTTTCTCTTTCAAAATTCACACGAACGAAACATCAGAGAAAAAAAAATGGCCGAAGCCTAAATCTAAAACGCGATGGATTCGAGAGGGACGGCGACATGTGGCAATGGAGTGAGGCGCGCGGCAACGATGACAAGGCGCGTATGGAGTGGGGCATCGTGACGATGTGGCTCGCGATTGAAGCAGGCACTCGAGGCCGTGGCGGCGAGCTCTTTCGCGTGGATGGGGGAGATCGATCGATCGAGGCAGATGAGGGGTTCTCGAGCATTACGAGATGCGACAGTGGCGACGCTAGGCGCGAGGAGATGGGGGTGAGCGGCGTGCGCGAGTGATTGGGGGATTCGAATGAGGCGCGATGGTCGATGCGGCGATGTCAGATTGGGAACTCGCGAGGCTAGATTTTGCAGTGAGGTATAAATTTTATTTTGCTTTTATAATTTAATTTAATTTAAATTCAAATATATATAAACTGGGATTTTAAGTAACAGTAAAGTAGTTTTGAAAATTTTGTTTTGTTTTCAAAATTTTTATTAAAGACAGTAAAGAAAAAAAAAACAGTAAGTCTGTGTTGTTGTTATAGGAAAAGAAAATTAATTTTAAACATACATATTTTAATTTGAAAAAAACAGAAAATATCTTATATAAATAAATGAAGTTGATTTTAACAAATTATATTCAAGGAAAAGAATAAAGTAAATGTACATACCCATATTTTCATTTACTAGTATTTCGAAAATAAATAGTTAGAATGGTTAATTTGTTTAAGGAATTTATTTAATTATCTTGTTAATTTAAAACTAAATTATTAGTTAGAAATCGAATTTATAATCGATTAAGTTGTTAAAAGAGAGTTTGGTTAATTAAATTTAATTTTTAGTTAAAAATTAATTTATTAAAAGAAGAAAATTTGTTTAAAATAAAATCTTGGTTAAATAAACTTGTTAAAGGAATCAGTTCGAATTTTAATAAATGTATATAGATTAGAAATAAATAATAATAGGGATTTTAAAACTTGAAGAAAATTTAGTTTAAAACTAAATTATTAGTTGAATAGAAATTTTAGTTTCAAATGAAAAATATTTTGTAAAAGGAAAATTAGTTAGAAATTTTACTTATTTGATAAAATGATTTATCAAAAGAAAATATTATTTATTATTGGAAAAATGGGTAATTAAGGACTAAAGGATATTTTATGAAAGAAAATGTTGTTTAAATTAAATAGTTAGTTAATAAAATTTATTTAAATAGAAATTAAATTTGTTCGACAAAAATTAAATTTATAAAGGGTAGTTTGAATTTAATTTTTGTTAAATCAAACTATAAAATAAAAAAAATAAAAAAAAGAATCAACGATGAATCAAAATTATCAAATGAAAATTTATTATTCGATCTGTTCGAATATTAATAAATTGTGTAAATATTTATACAAGGTATAAATGAAGAAAACAAGTTGAATTGGAAGTGGATTGCAAATAAAAGCAAAGGTGAGAACTTCTCACTCAAAAGGATTTTTATTTAAATTTTAAATAGTTAGATTTAAAATTGTTTGACTGTGTTGATTTAATGCTTGAATGATGATTGTTATATATATATATATATATATATATATATATATATATATTGAATGTGAATAGACCCTATACGCCGTTAGTAAGCGGAGGTTATTTATTACACACATGTACCGCGATATTCCACCTTGAAGTGGAATTGGTATTATATTAGTATATAGCAATATATATATATATTGGCATATGTATATATTGCAGTTGATTGATTTCCCGCATTGTATAGCGGATGAGACCCTATTGCGCCGTTAGTAAGCGGATAATATTTATAAAATCCCATATACCGCGATATTCCACCTCGAAGTGGAATGGTATTGTGCTAATGTCTGTGGATGCAGGGAAACAGGTTGGAGGGATCCAACTGGATTCCTCACAAATATTTATTGATTTTAGATATTGTGATGTTTGATTGTTTATCATATGGATATATGATGTTTGAAAGTCGTGATTGACTATTTGATGTGCTGCATCATCGGATCCAATTTTGAAAGTTTAAAAATAACGATTTTGATTTTTAAGGGATTCTAAAATAATTTTTGAAAGTATACGTTTATAAAATATTTTTGGAATTGATTTATCTTAAATAAATAAACGTTATAATTTTAATGTATAAAAAATTATGATTTTTGAGAAATACAGTTAAAAGTTGATTTTTGAAGATATGAGATTAATGATTTTATAAAATAGCTTAAACTGGGATTGCTGAATTTATTATAAAAAGTTTAAAAATAGGATTTATAAAATTGGATTATTTTATAAATCAAAATGATGAAATTATAAAAGAGTTTAAAGACGTTTTAAAAATAGTAATACAAATTGTTTTATATTAAAAGATTTATAAATTGATATTTATAAATTAAAAATATTGGAATTATAAAACGAGCTTTTACAGGTATTAGAATGAATTGTAAATGAATTTCATAGATTGGAATTATAGAATTATAACGGTGAGGTTATAAATGGAATTTTATAAACAGCAGGTTTATAAAATTTGTTAAGTTATTTAAAAGAATAGATTTTGGATAAATAAAAGAATCTTATCAGTTATAAGATTTATAAATTTGGGAGTTTAAAGAAAACAATTTTGTAAACAAATAAATTATAAGTGTTTGACTTATAATATGAATTTTTAGTATATCATTGTGATATGAATTGAGATAGGTTAATAAAGGAATTTATAAAAAGGAGTTGATATAAAATAAATAGAAATAGAATTTATAAACGTTGTTTTATAAATCCGCAACGACTTATTTTGACAAGGAATTGTTGTAATTTGTTAATGGAATTATATTCATGTTTTAGACAGTGAATAATCCTTTAAAATAAAATGAATAGAAGTGATGAAATTTATTAACACGGTATATTCACGTTTTTGAATAGTGAATAATATGTTAAAGAAATTGTTTTGGATGTGATGTTTTAGATAGAATTAAAATGATCTAAAGATGTTTTAAAATATATTAACTATCGAAACCATAGATTTCAACATTCATTGTTGAAATAGGCGTCTTCGAGAAATAGAAGGAAATGGTAGATTATAACACGGTTGTTATAATAGATGATTTCCGAAAGGAAATGTTTTGTATAGTATTGGGATTTATATATCTATTTTAATTTCGAATCCCTATACTAGTGATTTTGGGTTGTCGTAACAATGTTTTACGCAACATTCGTTTTGGCCCAAATAAATATGGTTAAGTGAATGATTTCCTTAAAGAATGAAATATATACTTAATTTCGATTAGAGTATGTTAAATATTTTCTAAGTGTAGAAAATAAAAAGGCTTGTGAATTACTTATAAATAAATAAGTATAGAAATGCTTTTCCAATATTAAGTGAATATTTTGAATTTATCTTTTTGAAGATAAATTGAAAATGAATATTTGAAAACGAATGGAAATCGTATATTCATAAATATTTTGGAATGTAAATTCAATATAGAATTTATAAATGAAATTGGAAATTGGGTTTGAAAATAAATATTGATTTATTTTTGAAGAATGGAAAATATATATATCTTGTAAAGATATTTTTGGGAAATAAATAATTTGGAAAATTATTTGGAATCTGGTGATGTTGGCATATCCATTGATAGTTCAATAACCGACTATCAATATTTACCTTTAAATAGGTATTTGTAGTGATTTGCTTGAATTTGAATGCCACACTTATTATTTTTTTGAATAAGCGCTCACTATTCGGGTTAACCGGGAAAGGACCTTGGGGTCGTATAACCCATTCCGAATATGTGATACGTCGTTATGAATTGCATTTGAAGATCGGTGTTGAAGAGCAGATATTTTCAAAAGCGAAAGGGTTTCTTGTTGATTGTCTCTGCACTGGCTGATCCCCGGTATTGAGATCTCCATATGTGATGGGAAATCCGAACGTGATTAGAGATTATTCGGATTGCAAGGACTTCTTTGTAAGTGCCTTCGGTTCTGTTCGAGCCCGGAACAGACTTGTATGGATTGTGCGTCTGACATTACAAATTGAGATGTAAAACCGATTTCTTTCAAATATATTTCTGTTGGTGGCGGAGAATTTATTCTCTTAGCTTAACACCCTTCTCTGAGATGTACAAGCTCAGAGGTTATATAGTTGAAGTTATCAGCGATATATTCCCAATTTGGTAATGTGACATACTGAGTGTTGCTGTGAAATGATCATTGTGTTGATTATTTGTGATAGGATCATTTTTTTGATCGTCTATCTTGGTGATCATTTCTATGATCATTTGTAGACCCAAAGCACGGCTTTTGTATAAAGTGTGTTTTTGTGGACGTGACTTCGTCGAGCCTCACAAACCGGTAATGGTCGAAACAGGAATTGTGCGGCAAGGTTTCCAGGGATCGCTTCCCTAGGGTATGGCCATTCCTTCTGGAAAAGGGTAGTATCATGGTATGGAGCCCAGCTACTTACTCATGTTGAAAACACTTTATGATTGTGTGATGATGGTGACGAGCGCTCGGTGAAAGGTTCCAAAGGACCGGGGGTGGCATATCTGAGGGTTTGTAATATTCCTTGGGAAAAGGGATTCCCGGCTTTGTTTAGCGGAGAACGGTGGTTCTCGGGGAGTCCTTCCAGAGGCGTTTCCATGTGGCAATGGGAAGTTCCTTGGCCTGACCATTTGTTGGAAAATCCATTCTTCAAATACGAGCCTTGTACGGTTTTAGTTGTATAACCTGTCATGGAATATGGCGGTAACCCGCTATTTAACATGGTAGTTATAGTAGGCATAAGTGCGAAATGTCTATGCTGGCTAAGATTTATATCTTTATTTTCGAAATATCTTCTACACTATGCACTAATAATAATATCAAAATTGATTTGATTTTAATACGTATCAATCATCTTTGACTAACATAAGAAGAAATCTCCTCCAAGTCTGCGTTTGCATTGTGTGTGTGGGAGGAGGTCTTATGGTAGTCTCATTTTTAAAAGCATTGCGAATTGATTTTTAAAATATTCTTCTATTTTGATTTTAAAGAAAAATAAACTGTTTTAGTTCCCACACCAGTCACATGACTGACTCGGAGTTTATTGTTTTCCTTCCTAAACTCTGGGTGCCGACCAATTTCCACATGGGCAGTCAAGAGTTAAGGTTTATCAGGATATTCTGGAATTCAGGAATTGGAGGAGGCAAGGTGGATGGAATGGCGTATTACTAGTATCTACTATTTCTTTTCCGCTGTATTGTTTGATGTTGTACACTCTGATGATATGATGTAATGAAATGTAATGTAATAACTGATATTGTTCTTTGTTTAAAGATTATTCATTTATCTATTATATGTTGTTCCGCTGCGAATTGTGAGATTCTGATGTTGTTCTGTTGTTTTCAGTTCCGTTCTATTTTCCATTTTCTATTTTCTATTTTCTTTTCTCTCTATTTTCTACTATCTTCTTCTCTTTCTTCTTCTTTTCTTTTTCTTAAACCCATAACTATTCGGTTTTTCGGCAACGAAAAATCGCAATCGTTACAGCTATCTTCCACATATGTTGAATTATCCTCCGAAACATGTTTCATTGTGTTCAAAATACGGGAAAAACCTTATAATGCCAGTCGGCACGTGTGATATGGAGTTTGTATGTATAGCTTGTTAAAATTTGAAAATATTATTAAAATAATAATTATAAAACGTTTATATATGTGTGTGTGTGTTTGGCCGAAACCCTAACCTCTTTTCTTCAACCGCCACCCAACATAAACAATGGCCGATATTCAATTTCCTTCTCCCTATTTTTTCTTGAAATCTGAGCAGTATTTTCAAAATCTTTCTAAATGAAAGTTGGAGAGCACTTCGAGGCGAGCACATCCAACGGTGGATCTTGCTTGATATTGTCGTTTGGAGGTGTAATTTGGTTCCATTCGCCATGTGTTCGTGCGAATTTTTTGAGTGGAGTTAAGGGCCGAATTCGTCAAAACTCTGGGTGAAGTTGGTGCTGACATTGGGCTTCGGAGTGGTGGCCTCCGATCGAGGTGAATGGCTCCAAGGTGGTCACGATAATTCACGATTTGAGGCGGCTATGGGTTCACGCATGTGCGTGATTGCCAGGAATTAACGCGGAGGGAAAAAGGTGTTGCGCGGTCTGGATCTGTGTTTTCGAATCAACTGTATAGATTAAAATAAATGAATAAAAAGGAAATTGTTTATACCAATTATATTCAAATGTTTATAAGCCTATATCTTTTGCATGTATGTTCAGAATTCAACGAAGCAAGAAGCGCCGGAATTGCATCGACGCGATCTACGCGCTGCAACAGACCTGGAGAAAAATCGGGGCTCGTGAAAATTTTAGATTGAATTGAAGGCATTCGATTCAATTTGAAATTGGAACACTCAAAAAAATTCAAGGTGAGTTAATCTCACTCACATGTGGATGCCATTTAATTTAAATAATTAATATTTAAATGATTGATTAGTTGGTTGAATGTGGAAATCATTATCGGATTGGATCGATATATATTTGAGTGCTAACGTCTATGGATGCAGGAAGACAGGTTGGAGGGATCCAACTGGATTCCTCACAATATAGAAATTATCTTCATAATCTGTGATGTATTTTATTGATATCCTATGATAGATGAATTTGGGAATTTTGTAGTGCTGTGTTATGGTTGGATAAGTACAATCTGGTATTTTAAAATATAAATAAAATGAATTGGGATTAAAAGGGAAATGAAAGTGAATTTTTAAGTAATGAATTTAAGGGAATTAAATTCGGAAAATTGGTTTGGAATTTGTGAAGTGCTTTCAAACTGTGATTTAAAAAGGAAATGAGGAATGGAAATTTGTAAACTGGGTTTTATAAATGAAGTGGAATGTTTATCAGTGGATAAATTTGGGAGTATAAATTTCCGGTGGAAATTTCTATAAGAAGGTGCAAATTGTTTTAAAAATAACATTGAGATTATTTTTAAAAGATGGAAAGTGTATTTTTCCAGGAAAACTAAGTATGTTTTCAAAGAAAAACTTTCAAAGTATAAACTAGAAGTTTAAAAATGTGTTTTGGAATGTTTTAGAAAAATTATTATTTTTAATTATTTTTAAGAGAAAAGTGAATATTTATTTAAGTAATTATTGTATTTAATTATTTTAAAGGTAAATTAGTATTATGTTTTCTAAAAGAAATTTTAACATAAATATTTGATATAATAACTTTATATTAAAAGGAAATTTTTGATTTAAGTTACTCAGGATACTTTTATAGATTTTCAAAAGTATTATTTTGAATAAAGTATTTAGTAACTTATTTAGAATAATTTAAGAATATATTTTAAAGTAATTTCCAGGAAATGGGAAATGTGTTAAAAAATAAAAGGGTGTTTTATTTTTAAAGTGTTGATAGAAATTTACAGGATTGAGACGTAAATTTGGATTGAAATAAATCGAGCACGATTTATAATGGATTATATGGGTTATTCTGAAAGGGAAGTGTGTTTACTTGAAAAACCAAGTATATTTTCAAAGGAATTTTTATGTATAAGCCTAAAGTTTTAAAATTTGTTTTAAAAAGAATGTTTTAGAGAAATTTATTGTTTTTAATTGTTTTAGAATTTAAAAGTAAATCTATTCAAATTAATTTTTAATAGCAGTTATTTTAAAGGTTAAATTGGCTTTATGTTTTTAAAGATTTTTTTTTAATATTTATACTTTATAAAACTTTTATTTTAAAAATAGTTTTGTGGCTTAAATTTTACTTGGAAATTTATTTGTAGAATTTCATAACTATTATTTTGAGTAAGGTGACTTAAGCGGTTTTACTTTTAAACGTGTTAAGTATATAATTTTGAGAAAAGTGATTTAAATTATAAAAATCTAAGTTTTCAGAAACTTGGTGTTTTCAGTTGAAATGAAATATTTGGTTGAATGGTTTGTTTATTTGATAGTTAAATAACCGACTACCAAATCTGGACCCAAATATAACTTTGGAAATATCTAGAAGAGGTATGAGAATTATATGGTACACTTACCGTTCGAGGTGCTATACTGTACGTATAAACTCGTTCGTTCTTCTAAAACGTTGGTAAGGTAATCCGTCCACTAACGGTTAGGAGGTAAACTCTGATCTTATCTTCGACTATGTATTTCCTAAAGAACCGGTGTTGAGTTAACCGGGAAATAACGAACGTTGTTTCGAAGAGACCGGGATCGGATTTGTGATCCGAAGACCACTTTGATCCAACGAGTACGTTTTCATGATGAAGATAAGAGCTTGGAGTTGAAGATGGAGCAATGAAGTGCAAGGGCTAATCGCTGCTAATCCCGAGGGTGATTCCAAAATGGTTGTAGTAGGAGTAGTGCCTTCGGTTCCGTTCGAACCCGAAATGGACTTGTATGGATGAATGCTTTCAGAACATCGTCAGGAGGATGATGAGCATTCTAAGAGATGTGTTCTAAAAAGGTAAAGCTTAGCCTCAAGTCATATCAACTGGGAATGACTGAAAATCAGGGGTTATGCAGCAAGGCTAAGTGGGTAGCGCCCAATTAGGGTAAGGTCATCCCTGTCTAGATGTCACTTTTATTTCGGCCGTGTGGTGCGGTTGCTGATCCCAACCGCAGGGTGATCTTACTTGGGATTATCCAATAAGGGGTAGTCTCGATCTTGTGTTGCAGGGGATTTAGGGTGGATCCTCGGTACTCTGATCTAGACCATGTACCGTGATAGGTGGTACCGTAGCGCCTAATCATTTGTTGGAAATCCATTTTCCCTACGTGCCTTTTACGATTTTGATTGTATAACCCACTTTATGGCTAGTATGCTGGAATTTAATCATCTAACAATTTCAGCTATTTTGAATAAGTATTTGTATATAGACACTATTATAATATCAGAGGATTTTGATAAAAATGTTTTGGCTATCGTAAGGTAAAAACCCGACATGTTTATTTGTGGCGTGGTCTTACGAGATGCTTTTGATTTTCAAAGGATTTTTGAAACTTTAATAATAAATTTGGGTGTCTTTGGTAGTCCAGACTGACTCGGGTGTCATTTCATTATAATGCTCGGGTCAGACCGAGTATTATAAAAACAGGATAGGATGCTTGGAAGCTCTGGAGAGGAGCTGGAGACCGAGACGTATTATCCGTAGATGTTTATGTCCACTGCTGTATTGTTTGAAATTGCCAGGCTGGTAATTGTTGTTTGTTTGTGGTACTCTAATGATGTAATATATAAAACAGATATAGTTTTCATTTTTGTGTAAAGATCTGTTATTAACTATTATATTTCGTTCCACTGCGATTATGAGATTCTGTTATTGTTTAGTTCCTTCTTTCTTCTTTCTTCTATCTTCTTTCTTTTCCCTCGTCTATCCGTCTTTCCCGGCACTTGACCGTCGACATATTGTATAATGGCGTATTTGTGTCAATTTTCGAGGGTCGAGAAGGGTGGGTCGTGACATGAGCATTTTTTGATTTTATAAGATTGCACATAAAAAAAGGTATCTTTCGATTTCAACCTTTGCATAGTGAGTGAGATCCAGATTATACTAGAGTGACTCGTAGTCTTGAGCTCTATCTTTGATATCAAACCACACACAACCTTTCTAGGGTGCACTCTATAGCCCATGCTTTAAAGGCCATGCACGTCTATTCCAGTTTAGTAAATGCTCTAGTAATTTTGTCCAAAATTCCATAGGAAACGACTACATTTTCACATTCCTATAGTTGAATCTATCAAGAGTACTCCTGTAGCTAGGTACTCCACTCCACATAGTATAGATTTCATTAAGAGTTAAACTCATCCTCTTATCGCTTCAAGACTACATGATTTTGACTAATGAAACTAGCATGTTCAATCAATGTCACTTCATAACTTGTTATTACCCATTGAACCTAGTTCTTAGGATCTCCTGTCATTAGGTTGGGTTAAAATTATGATTCAACTTCTCATTCTAAAGGCAATAGTCTCATTCTTTTATATGTAGAAATGACTCTCTCTAACCAATCCTTTCGTCAAAGGATCGACCAGATTCTCATCAGTGCGTACATGATCCACTCTTACCAATCCTTAAGAGATATACTTTCTTATATTACCGTGCTTATGACAAATTTGTCTTCTCTTACCATTGTAATAACGGTATCAACTTTTGCAATAGTCGCGGTACTATCACAATGGATCAACATAGCTGGTATCAATTTTTCCAATAAGGGGTTCTCAACTAGACTTCTTCACTAGCAGTAGCTAGTGCTATCATTTCTAAGTCCATAGTGGATTGAGCCAAAATAGTGTTTCATTGATTTCCAAGAAACAACTCCTCCTACGATACTGAAAATATATCCACTAGTGGCTTTGGAATCATCTGATAATGTGTTCCAATCTGCATCGCTATATCCTTCAAGGTCAGTGGCAAACTTCTGATAGTGTAATCCAAGGTTAATAGTTCTTTTAAGATAGCTCATGACCCTTTCAATAACATGCCAATGCTTCATACTAGGTCTGCTAGTAAACCTGCAGAATAAACTCCCAAAATAGGTAATGTCGAGTCTAGTACAATTAGTGGTATACCGAAGACTGCCAATGATGCTTGCATATCCAGACTATCTTACACCTTCACTAGTGTTCTTAAATAGTTTTACACTTGGATCATATGGTGTCCTAGCAGGTTTACATTCAAAGTAATTATTTCTTTAACATCTTCTTAATATAATTAGATTGATCCAAAGAAATTCCCTTTTAGACTTAGTAATCTTAATACCTAGAATTATACTCGCTTCACCAAGAGCTTTCGTATCAAAATTGGCACATAGTATGGACTTAACATGATTCACAACATGAATATTTTAACCAAATTTAAGTAAATCTTCTACATATAAACATACGATAGTGCAAATGTTATTCTTGGATTTATAATAAATACACTTGTCACTTTCATTTACTTAAAACCATGTGAAATAACTAGATTGTCAAATTTTTCATACCATTGTTTAGGAGCCTGTTCAAGGCCATATAGAGATTTATCTAATTTACAAACTTTATGCTCTTGACCGGGTATAACAAAATCTTCGGTTGGTCCATATAAGTCTCTTCTTCTAATTCACCATTCAAAAAGTAGTTTTTACATCCATTTGGTGAATTAGTAGATCATAAAGTGAAGCAAGAAAATTTAATACTCGAATTGATGTTATTTTTGTAATAGGTGAATAAGTATCAAAAAGTCATTGTTTTTCTCTTTGTCTAAATCCTTTACTACAATAAGACTAGCCTTATATTTATCAATTGTACCATCAGGTTTCAACTTCTTTTCAAGTACCCACTTACAACCTACAGTTTACAACCTAGAGGTAAATCAAAAAGATGCCAAGTTTTATTAGATTCAAGAGATTCCATTTCATCATTTATAGCTTCTTGCTAGAGGTCTGAATCTAAAGAAGATAGAGCTTCTTTTAGATTAGCAGGGTCCTTGTAAAGACCCGCAAATCCGTACCCCTTGAATAGACACTAATCTCCAGTGATTTACTCAAGATGAACGAAAATACGAACCCTTAGGGTTTTAAGAAAGAGGAAAGAGGTAGAAGAAAAGAGAAAATAAATAGAACGGAAAGAGAATAGAAAATAGAACGGAAAGGAAACAGAACAACATCATAATCTCACAATCGCAGCGGAACAACATATAATACATAAATGAATAATCTTTAAACAAAGAACTATATCAGTGATTACATTTTATACATTACATTACATCATCATCATCAGAGTGTACAACAACAACAGCATCAAACAGCGGGAAAGAAATACTATATACTAGAAATACGCCATGCCATCCATCTTGCCTCCAGCAACTCCAGAATATCCAGAATATCCTGATAAACCTTAACTCTTGACTGCCCGTGTGAAAATTGGTGGGCACCCAGAGTTTAGGAAGGAATACAATAAACTCCGAGTCAGTCATGTGACTGGTGTGAGAACTCAAAACAGTTTATTTATCATTAAAATCAAAATAGAAGAATATTTTTAAAGTCAATTCGCAATGCTTTTAAAAATGAGTCTACCATAAGACCACCCGCCACACACACAATGTAAACGCAGACTTGGAGGAGATTTCTCCTTATGATAGTCAAAGATGCTTGATACGCATTTAAAAAGAACATTTGATATTATTACTAGTGCATAGTGTAGGAAAAATTCATTTCAAAAGTAGAATATAAATCTTAGCCAGCATAGGTACCATTATATTATGCCTACTATAGCTACCTCCTGAGGAAGCAGGTTCTACAACTAAAGCCGTACAAGTCTCGTATTGTTTCTTTGGATTTCCAATGAATGATCAGGCCAAGGAACTTCCCATTGCCACATGAGAATGCCTCTGGATGGACATCCCCGAGAACCAAACCGGATCTCTACCAACACAAGGCCGGGTTACACCTAACTGAGTAACAACTGACCGAATATGCCATCCCCCGGTCCTTTGGGACCTTTCACCGAGCGCTCGTAATCAATTCACACAATCATAAAGTGTTTTCAACATGAGTAAGTATCTGGGCTCCATACCATGATACTACCCTTTTCCAGAAGGAAATGCACACATCCTAAAGGGCGCTACCCCTCATAACCTTGTCGCATCTTTCCTGTTTTGACCATTCACGGGGTGTGAGGCTCGACGAAGTCACGTCCACAAAAACATACTTTATATAAAAGTCATGCTTTGGGTCAACAAATGATCATAGAAATGATCACCAAGATAGACGATCAAATAAACGATCCTATCACAAATAATCAACACAATGATCATTTAACAGCAACACTCAGCATGTCACATTACCAAATTGGGAATATATCGCTGATAACTTCAACTACATAAACTCTGAGCTCGTACGTCTCAGAGAAGGGTGTTAAGCTAAAAGAATAAATTCTCCGCCACCAATAGAAATATATTTGAAAGAAATCTGCTTTATATCTCAATTTGTAACGTCAGACATACAATCCATACAAGTCTGTTCCGGGCTCGAACAGAACCGAAGGCACTTCTCACGAAGCCCTTGCAATCCGGGTATTCACAATCGCGATCGAATTTCCCATCACTTAGGAAATCTCTATACCAGGAGCTACCCAGTGCAGAGACAATCGATAGGTCATCCTATCGCTTTCGCAAATACTCGGTCTTCAACACCGGTCATCAAATGCAATTCATAACGACGTATCACATATTCGGAATGAGTTATACGACCCCATGGTCCTTTCCCGGTTAACCCAAATAGTGAGCGCTTATTCAAAAATAAGCGTGGCATTCAAATTCAAACAAATCACATCAATTACCCATTCAAAGGGAAATATTGATAGTCGGTTATTGAACTATCAATGGATATGCACACCTCACCAGTTTCCAAATAATTTCCCAAATTATTTATTTCCCAAAGATATCTTTACTAGATATATAATTTCACACTTCAAAAATAAATCAATATTTATTTTTAAACAAATTCTCCTTTCTATTCATAAATTCCATAGTGAATTTATATTTCAAAATATCCATGCATATACGATTTCAATTATTCATTTCAATTTATCTTCAAAAAGATAAATCCTCAAAATATTCACTTTATATTGGAAAACATTTCCATACTTATTTATTCATAACTAATTCACAAATTTTATTTATTTTCTACACTTGGAAAATATTCAATATACTCAAATCGAAATTTAGTATATATTTCATTCTTTAAGGAAATCATTCTCTTAACCATATTTATCTGGGTCAAAACGAATGTTGCGTAAAACATCGTTACGACGTCCCAAAATCACTAGTATAGGGATTCGAAATTAAAACAGATATATAAATCCCAATACTATACAAAACATTTCCTTTCGGAAACCATTTACTATAACAACAGTGTTATAGTCCACCATTTCCTTCTATTTCTCGAAAACGTCTATTTCAACAATAAATGTTGAAATTTATGGTTTCGATAGTTAATACATTTTAAAACATCTTTAGATCATTTAATTCTATTTAAAACCTCAAATCTAAACATTTTTTTTAACATATTATTCACTGTTCAAAAACGTGAATGTACTACGTTAACCAATTTCATCCTTTTATTCATTTTATTTCAAAGGATTATTCACAGTCAAAAACGTGAATATAACTCCATTAATAAGTTTCAACAATTTACTTATCAAAATGAGTCGTTTGCGAATTTATAAAACAACGTTTATAAACTCCATTTCCATTTATTTTATAACAACTTCCTTTTATAAATTCCTTTATTAATCTATTCGATTTATAACTCAATTATAAACTAAAGGTTCATATTATAAGTTAAATGCTTATAAAACGATTATTTTACAAAATCGTTTCTTTGAACTTCATAATTATAAATCTTATAACTTATAAGATTCAATTATTCATCCAAATATATTCTTTAATAATTTCACAAAATTTATAAATCTTACTATTTATAAATTTCATTTATAACTTCACCATTTATAATTTTATAATTTCCATTCACTTACAAAATTCATTTTCACTTCACCCAAACACTTATAAAAATTCGTTTTATAATTCAAATATTTTAATTTATAAATATCAATTTATAAATCCTTTATAAAATCAATTTATACTATTATTTTAAAACATCTTTAATCTCCTTTATAATTTCATCATTTTGATTTATAAAATAATCAAATTTTATAAATCCTTTATTTAAACTTTTCACAATAAATTCAAAAATTCCGAGTTAACTATTTTATAAAATCATTAGCATCACATTCTCAAAAATCAGTTTTTAACTATATTTCTCAAAAACCATAATTTTTATAACATTAAAAATTATAACGTTTATTTATTTAAAATGGATCAATTCCAAAAATATTTTATAAACGTATACTTTCAAAAATCACTTTAAAATCATTTTAAAATTCCAAATTTGGTCCAATGATGCTACACACCAAATAGTCAATCACGACAACAACGATATCATATATCAATATGATAATCCATCAAATGTCAAAATATCTGAAATCAAATAAAAACTGTTGAGGAATCCAGTTGGATCCCCCCAACCTGTTTTCCTGCATCCACAAGCATTAGCACAATACCAATTTCGCTCCAGTACGAAATTATCGTGGTATATGGGATTTAAATATTATCCGCTTAATAGACGGCGCAATAGGGTCTCATCCGCTATACAAATGCGGGAAATCAATAACTCCAATATATACATATGCCAATATATATATATTGCTATTATATATAATACCAATTTCACTGTTTATGAAATATTCGCGGTATATGTTTTTATTAAATAACATCCGCTTACTAACGGCGCATAATGTCTATTTTAACAATCAATAGATAACAATCATCATTCAAACATGCATTCAAATATTTTAAATCTAACTATTTAAAATAAAATCGAAACCGATTCGATTGAGTGAGAAGTTCTCACCTTGATTTTATTTTCCGTTTTAGCGATTTATTTCGAATAAAATTAAACGGACGTTTAATTTTACCCAAAATTCTCACTAACTCCAAATGACTCCAATCCAATTTCATCGCGTAGTGCTCGTCCATACGATTCCAACGCAACTGGTTTCGCACGTTTTCGACCTCGTATGAAAAAGATATAACATTTTGAAAATTACACGATTTTTAATATACACAAATTTACACATACTTAACTAATTTTAAACCTAGACAAATTCCTAGCCACTGGATCCAAGCCCATGCCATCATAGCCGTACGCGTCTTTCTTCCATCTCCCCTCATTCACGTTTCCAGGCCGTCACCATGAACCCATGAATGCAAAATTAGGTTTTGATTTTGCAACTCCATCGCTCGACGAAACTTCATCAAACCACTTCCATTCGAACGCCCTTCGCAAGAGCTATCTGCGGCCCCAAGCACCATGAGCTCGGCCGCCTCCTTGTCGCGTAATTCGAGGCCGAACTGCAGATGAACGCGGCTAAAAATCTCACAAAATACAACTCCAATCTCGATCTCCACCGTTGAATATAAGGATCTTGCCATGCTCTACATCTTTCATTTAGAAAGTTTGTTGAATCGTTGCACGGATTTGAAGAAAAGAGAGGAGAATCGAAAGTGAATTCTGGCCTTTAAATATGTTAGAGGCGGCTGCAGTTTTAGATTAGGGTTTTGATATTTTTTTTTTAATTTATGAAGGGTAAGGGTCTATTTATAGGAAACGAACGAAACACTATTCATTCCGGAAATTCCGAACTCCGATTTACGCGCCGAAACTGACATTCCTAGGGTTTATCCCGCGTTCCGGACACAATGGAACAGGTTTTGAAAGCTAATTCGAACATCTGTGCGAGTTATGGCTATAAACGTTCAATTTAAATTAAACCGATTTAAACGATTTTCTAGGCGTTTTAATTTGTACCGGACAAACGGTAAATCCAATTGACACAAAATTTGAAACCTTACAATAATATCACATTACGGATCCGATGAAACTGGTTTCGTCGAAATCCGAGACTTTTTGAAAAATGGCTATTTTAACTCGCCAAATTAATATTAAAAACAATTCTAGTCGTTTCGAGCTGCTACGATCAAACGATAACTCCGATTGACACGAAAATTGAAATTCGGTAATAACTAACTATTACGGATCCAATGGAACTGGTCTCGTTCAATTCTGAGACTGTTCAAAAATTGACTATTTTCACTAGTCAATTTTAATATTAAAATATTCAATTTTCACAAATTAACTCTTAATTCGATTTTAAAATTTCTAAAATATCGTTCTAACTTCAATATGATAAAATAAAATCTTACAAATCATTTACAATCATATTTAACTCAATTTTCAATTATTTCCAAAATTTAACATGTTAAATTATTGATTTAATTATTCAATTAAATCCAATAATTCGAAATAAAATTTATTCGACTTATAAATTTCACTTATTAATATTTAAAATTAATTAAATATTCAAATTTTAATTATCAAAAATCCTGGGTCGTTACAATCTTCCCACCTTAAAAGAATTTCGTCCTCGAAATTATTAAGTAAGAAAAGTTACAGAATTTATTAACTTTCCCAAAATCCATAGTTAAACTTCTTACAATAACTTTACTAAGTTTTCAAATCATACTTAGTTATCTTTTCAAAAACAATTACTATTGTTTAACTTTCAATTCCAAATCAAAGTTAAAGTTTTCAAAGAATTTTCCAATTTTCTCAAATTTTTTCTAACGCCTTAAATTTTCGGAAAAATTCGCCATAGTCTCCTTTGCGCGGCTCGATCTGAAAAAAAAAAGACAGTATATATATCAAAAATATACATCTCATCAAGTAATGAGGCATCCCGCTGGGAAAAAGTATAAAAGTACGATATGTAATCTGAGATATGTACCTTATATTTTATTAGCAAGCATATACGGCTAATATAGCACGAAAGCGAGCTCCAAATGCGAAGCAAACGCGATCCGCACCTACTAATCACTCAACAAACAACATGAGAACATGCATATAGATAATAGTATCGATATACATCATATAGCAACATAATAACTATATATGCCAACATAGCCAATGTAGTAAAAGCAATATTTTCAACCATCAACCAACTAACATTCATAACCGATAAATATTCATTCATATTTTCATTAATATTAATGAATTGGTTTTCAATTTAATCACATTTGATTCATTAACAGTGGATGTTTACTAACATTCATTTTCAATTAGTTTATATTCACTAATTCATATTCAAGTTGGTTCACTTCCAAATCAAATTCAATTTTATTCAAGATTCATTTAACTTCCAATTGAATTTCAATTAATTTAACTTTCAATTTCATTAATACTTAATGAATTATATACAATCAATCAACAATCATATAACAACCAATGTATATTAATTGCAACCAAATTCCTCTGCTTATCAATTGGTTTAATTAAATGATTTTTATTCAATCTTTCAACTTCCAAAATCATTAGATTTTAATGAATTACACTTATATTCATTATTTCATATCAACTTAATTCACTTAACTTCATTAATTTACTTTGATATCAATATCAACTTCATTCAATGTCACTTAAGTTATATTCCATTTAATAACATCACTTTGTTTTACATTACTTAAATTCCCACTTATAAATAAATTCAAATTCCAATTCTAAAGTAAATTTTCATTTAACTTTAAATTCATTTTTATTTACAACTTATATTCATAAATATATTCATATAGTTTCACTTCTTATATATATAAGTTTATTTCTCAATTGTAAATCACTTTAATTATAATTCAATTCTTATAATTCATTTGCTTATACAATTATTCTTTTATTTAGATTATTCAAACAACTAAACAATCAACTTATATACACTTTAATAATTCTGAAAAATTATTCCTTTATATATAAAATATATAATCAAGGTAAAATTATTTCATTTACCCAATTCAAAACAATACTGTGTCGAATTGTTCTATTCATGTGTTTATAAACCCCTTCGGCATAGTTTTGCGGACCACGCTGACGAAAGTTCATATGCCACTAAATAAACCAATCATCACAATATAAAACAATTTTTTTATTCACTAACAACTACGCTCTCATAGCTATTATTACACTCAACTCATTCTAGAGTACTACTGACTCTATCTCTAATGAGTAATACCCAGCAGAACCATGGTTGTCGCTTAACCATATGCTCTGATACCAAATGTAAAGACCCGCAAATCCGTACCCCTTGAATAGACACTAATCTCCAGTGATTTACTCAAGATGAACGAAAATACGAACCCTTAGGGTTTTAAGAAAGAGGAAAGGGGTAGAAGAAAAGAGAAAATAAATAGAATGGAAAGAGAATAGAAAATAGAACGGAACGGAAACAGAACAACATCAGAATCTCATAATCGTAGCGGAACAACATATAATACATAAATGAATAATCTTTAAACAAAGAACTATATCAGTGATTACATTTTATACATTACATTACATCATCATCATCAGAGTGTACAACAACAACATCATCAAACAGCGGAAAAGAAATACTATATACTAGAAATACGCCATGCCATCCATCTTGCCTCCAGCAACTCCAGAATATCCAGAATATCCTGATAAACCTTAACTCTTGACTGCCCGTGTGAAAATTGGTGGGCACCCAGAGTTTAGGAAGGAAAACAATAAACTCCGAGTCAGTCATGTGACTGGTGTGAGAACTCAAAACAGTTTATTTATCATTAAAATCAAAATAGAAGAATATTTTTAAAGTTAATTCGCAATGCTTTTAAAAATGAGACTACCATAAGACCTCCCGCCACACACACAATGCAAACGCAGACTTGGAGGAGATTTCTCCTTATGATAGTCAAAGATGCTTGATACGCATTTAAAAAGAACATTTGATATTATTACTAGTGCATAGTGTAGGAAAAATTCAATTCAAAAGTAGAATATAAATCTTAGCCAGCATAGGTACCATTATATTATGCCTACTATAGCTACCTCCCGAGGAAGTAGGTTCTACAACTAAAACCGTACAAGTCTCGTATTGTTTCTTTGGATTTCCAACGAATGATCAGGCCAAGGAACTTCCCATTGCCACATGAGAATGCCTCTGGATGGACATCCCCGAGAACCAAACCGGATCTCTACCAACACAAGGCCGGGTTACCCCTAACTGAGTAACAACTGACCGAATATGCCATCCCCCGGTCCTTTGGGACCTTTCACCGAGCGCTCGTAATCAATTCACACAATCATAAAGTGTTTTCAACATGAGTAAGTATCTGGGCTCCATACCATGATACCACCCTTTTCCAGAAGGAAATGCACACATCCTAAAGGGCGCTACCCCTCATAACCTTGCCGCATCTTTCCTGTTTTGACCATTCACGGGGTGTGAGGCTCGACGAAGTCACGTCCACAAAAACATACTTTATATAAAAGCCATGCTTTGGGTCAACAAATGATCATAGAAATGATCACCAAGATAGACGATCAAATAAACGATCCTATCACAAATAATCAACACAATGATCATTTAACAGCAACACTCAGCATGTCACATTACCAAATTGGGAATATATCGCTGATAACTTCAACTACATAACCCCTGAGCTCGTACGTCTCAGAGAAGGGTGTTAAGCTAAAAGAATAAATTCTCCGCCACCAATAGAAATATATTTGAAAGAAATCTGCTTTATATCTCAATTTGTAACGTCAGACATACAATCCATACAAGTCTGTTCCGGGCTCGAACAGAACCGAAGGCACTTCTCACGAAGCCCTTGCAATCCGGGTATTCACAATCCCGATCGAATTTCCCATCACTTAGGAAATCTCTATACCAGGAGCTACCCAGTGCAGAGACAATCGATAGGTCATCCTATCGCTTTCGCAAATACTCGGTCTTCAACACCGGTCATCAAATGCAATTCATAACGACGTATCACATATTCGGAATGGGTTATACGACCCCATGGTCCTTTCCCGGTTAACCCGAATAGTGAGCGCTTATTCAAAAATAAGTGTGGCATTCAAATTCAAACAAATCACATCAATTACCCATTCAAAGGGAAATATTGATAGTCGGTTATTGAACTATCAATGGATATGCACACATCACCAGTTTCCAAATAATTTCCCAAATTATTTATTTCCCAAAGATATCTTTACTAGATATATAATTTCACACTTCAAAAATAAATCAATATTTATTTTTAAACAAATTCTCCTTTCTATTCATAAATTCCATAGTGAATTTATATTTCAAAATATCCATGCATATATGATTTCAATTATTCATTTCAATTTATCTTCAAAAAGATAAATCCTCAAAATATTCACTTTATATTGGAAAACATTTCCATACTTATTTATTCATAACTAATTCACAAATTTTATTTATTTTCTACACTTGGAAAATATTCAATATACTCAAATCGAAATTTAGTATATATTTCATTCTTTAAGGAAATCATTCTCTTAACCATATTTATCTGGGTTAAAACGAATGTTGCGTAAAACATCGTTACGACGTCCCAAAATCACTAGTATTGGGATTCGAAATTAAAACAGATATATAAATCCCAATACTATACAAAACATTTCCTTTCGGAAACCATTTACTATAACAACAGTGTTATAGTCCACCATTTCCTTTTATTTCTCGAAAACGTCTATTTCAACAATAAATGTTGAAATCTATGGTTTCGATAGTTAATACATTTTAAAACATCTTTAGACTGTTTAATTCTATTTAAAACCTCAAATCTAAACATTTTTTTTAACATATTATTCACTGTTCAAAAACGTGAATGTACTACGTTAACCAATTTCATCCTTTTATTCATTTTATTTCAAAGGATTATTCACAGTCAAAAACGTGAATATAACTCCATTAATAAGTTTCAACAATTTACTTATCAAAATGAGTCGTTTGCAAATTTATAAAACAACGTTTATAAACTCCATTTCCATTTATTTTATAACAACTTCCTTTTATAAATTCCTTTATTAATCTATTTGATTTATAACTCAATTATAAACTAAAGGTTCATATTATAAGTTAAATGCTTATAAAACGATTATTTTACAAAATCGTTTCTTTGAACTTCATAATTATAAATCTTATAACTTATAAGATTCAATTATTCATCCAAATATATTCTTTAATAATTTCACAAAATTTATAAATCTTACTATTTATAAATTTCATTTATAACTTCACCATTTATAATTTTATAATTTCCATTCACTTACAAAATTCATTTTCACTTCACTCAAACACTTATAAAAACTCGTTTTATAATTCAAATATTTTAATTTATAACTAACAATTTATAAATCCTTTATAAAATCAATTTATACTATTATTTTAAAACATCTTTAATCTCCTTTATAATTTCATCATTTTGATTTATAAAATAATCAAATTTTATAAATCCTATATTTAAACTTTTCACAATAAATTCAAAAATTCCGATTTAACTATTTTATAAAATCATTAGCATCACATTCTCAAAAATCAGTTTTTAACTATATTTCTCAAAAACCATAATTTTTATAACATTAAAAATTATAACGTTTATTTATTTAAAATGGATCAATTCCAAAAATATTTTATAAACGTATACTTTCAAAAATCACTTTAAAATCATTTTAAAATTCCAAATTTGGTCCAATGATGCTACACACCAAATAGTCAATCACGACAACAACGATATCATATATCAATATGATAATCCATCAAATATCAAAATATCTGAAATCAAATAAAAACTGTTGAGGAATCCAGTTGGATCCCCCCAACCTGTTTTCCTGCATTCACAAACATTAGCACAATACCAATTTCTCTCCAGTACGAAATTATCGCGGTATATGGGATTTAAATATTATCCGCTTAATAGACGGCGCAATAGGGTCTCATCCGCTGTACAAATGCGGGAAATCAGTAACTCCAATATATACATATGCCAATATATATATATATTGCTATTATATATAATACCAATTTCACTGTTTATGAAATATTCGCGGTATATGTTTTTATTAAATAACATCCGCTTACTAACGGCGCATAATGTCTATTTTAACAATCAATAGATAACAATCATCATTCAAACATGCATTCAAATATTTTAAATCTAACTATTTAAAATAAAATCGAAACTGATTCGATTGAGTGAGAAGTTCTCACCTTGATTTTATTTTCCGTTTTAGCGATTTATTTCGAATAAAATTAAACGGACGTTTAATTTTACCCGAAATTCTCATTAACTCCAAACGACTCCAATCCAATTTCATCGCGTAGTGCTCGTCCATACGATTCCAACGCAACTGGTTTCGCGCGTTTTCGACCTCGTATGAAAAAGATATAACATTTTGAAAATTACACGATTTTTAATATACACAAATTTACACATACTTAACTAATTTTAAACCTACACAAATTTCTAGCCACTGGATCCAAGCCCATGCCATCATAGCCGTACGCGTCTTTCTTCCATCTCCCCTCATTCACGTTTCCAGGCCATCACCATGAACCCATGAATGCAAAATTAGGTTTTGATTTTGCAACTCCATCGCTCGACGAAACTTCATCAAACCACTTCCATTCGAACGCCCTTCGCAAGAGCTATCTGCGGCCCCAAGCACCATGAGCTCGGCCACCTCCTTGTCGCGTAATTTGAGGCCGAACTGCAGATGAACGCGGCTAAAAATCTCACAAAATACAACTCCAATCTCGATCTCCACCGTTGAATATAAGGATCTTGCCATGCTCTACATCTTTCATTTAGAAAGTTTGTTGAATCGTTGCACGGATTTGAAGAAAAGAGAGGAGAATCGAATGTGAATTCTGGCCTTTGAATATGTTAGAGGCGGCTGCAGTTTTAGATTAGGGTTTTGATATTATTTTTTTTAATTTATGAAGGGTAAGGGTCTATTTATAGGAAACGAACGAAACACTATTCATTCCGGAAATTCCGAACTCCGATTTACGCGCCGAAACTGACATTCCTAGGGTTTATCCCGCGTTCCAGACACAATGGAACAGGTTTCGAAAGCTAATTCGGACATCTGTGCGAGTTATGGCTATAAGCGTTCAATTTAAATTAAACCGATTTAAACGATTTTCTAGGCGTTTTAATTTGTACCGGACAAACGGTAAATCCAATTGACACGAAATTTGAAACCTTACAATAACATCACATTACGGATCCGATGAAACTGGTTTCGTCGAAATCCGAGACTTTTCGAAAAATGGCTATTTTAACTCGCCAAATTAATATTAAAAACAATTCTAGGCGTTTCGAGCTACTACGATCAAATGATAACTCCGATTGACACGAAAATTGAAATCCGGTAATAACTAACTATTACGGATCCAATGGAACTGGTCTCGTTCAATTCTGAGACTGTTCAAGAATTGACTATTTTCACTAGTCGATTTTAATATTAAAATATTCAATTTTCACAAATTAACTCTTAATTCGATTTTAAAAGTTCTAAAATATCGTTCTAACTTCAATATGATAAAATAAAATTTTACAAATCATTTACAATCATATTTAACTCAATTTTCAATTATTTCCAAAATTTATCATGTTAAATTATTGATTTAATTATTCAATTAAATCCAATAATTCGAAATAAAATTTATTCGACTTATAAATTTCACTTATTAATATTTAAAATTAATTAAATATTCAAATTTTAATTATCAGAAATCCTGGGTCGTTACAGTCCTCTTCTAGTGCATAAGCATAATATTCTAGACCAAAATCATTAGCTATCCTAGCTCTTTTAGTTCTTCTAGGTTCAGATTCAACTTCCACATTATGTTCAATATTTCTGATTATTGGATTATTAGTGGTAGATATGCCCTACTATTCTTAAGTTTAAACAGAAATTTATTTTTAAAGAAATCAACATCATTGACTCAATAATGACTTGAGCATTCAAATCAAAAAATCTATATGCTTTACAGTTAATGGATTAACTAATGAAAACGCATTCATATGCTCAACTTGCTAATTTAATTCTTTTAGGGACAGGAATACGAACATATGCCAAGCAACCCCAAGTTTTAAAATAAGAAGTTAGGTTTATAGTTTTTAAAAATCTCAAAAGGTGAAATTTTGCTCTTATATTTAGGAATTCTGTTACATAACAAATAGTTAACAAATTTACCTCCACTAGTGTGATGCTGCAGCCAAATTTAATAAAATAGTTACAACTAATTCAGTAGGAGTCCGATTTTTTCTTTTAGCTTTACCGGTCATTTAAGACGAATAAGATGCAGTTCTCTCATAAATTATGCCACGTTGATTATAAACATGTTGATTATAAAATTCATTGAATAGGCTAGATTCATATTCCGTTCCTCTATCACTTCGAAATCTTTTAATTTTCTTATTAAATTGGTTTTCAATTTCAGTGACAAATAACTTAAACATATCTAGCGCATCACTTTTACTTTTCAAGAGATAAACATAGGTGAAACCAGAGCAATCATCAATAAAAGTAATAAAGTAGCTTTTCCATCCCTAGTTAGAGTGCCATCAAGTTCACATATATCAAAATGTATTAAATTTGAAGGTTCTGACTATCTAAACATAGATTTATGTCGGGTCTTTGTAAATTTTTTTTTTGCAAAGGCAGCGGGGTAAACTGGGCCCTTACCAGTTTTATTGCAAAACAATAAAGGGTACACAAATAAGAAAAAGAACAAGGAGAAAAAAAACAATAGAAAAGCAACAAGAGTCAAGCCCAAACAAGCAGCATATCAAGAGGGTAAGCAGTTTGACTGTTCTTTAATTGTCTATAAGTTCCATACCTAACTTCATTGCACGACACCTTCCAATTCTTTCTTTGGTTTTCAAATACTATTGCATTCCTTTCTCTCCAAATCACAGTCATATATATTTTCAAACAAACAACTAGAATCCTGCCTCCATCATTTTTCATCCTAGTGGCTTTGAAAAAAATATTCCAAACAGCCCCAGAGTTTGCTGTTAGTAGATTGATCCCTGTTTTTGAACTAATTCTAACCAAAAGGAAATGAAGGGCATGACAATCAAAGAAAATATGCCGAGGAGTTTCTTCATACAAATCACAAAACAGGCAGTTAGAAGAACAACCCAAAGCATACTTGTTTAAAACACTTCTAGTAAGCAAAGCTTGATTAATAACTTTCCACAACATCAAGTTATCTTTTGGAACTGAATCACTAGTCCAAATCACTGAGTACCATTTAGAAGCAGCCAATGGAGCGGTAATAGAGACATGATTGTAGACTCCTTTGATAGAATGTGGCTTCATATCCCAAACAACAGATTCAAATTGGCTAGCAGGTAAGTATTTTAATTGCATCTCACACCACAGTTGCCTTAGTAGTTGGTTGCTATTGTATGGCAGCACTATTTTGCCTTAATAAATGTATTCATTTGCCTTTCCATCTATGTGAATTCCTGACTGCATAATCCGATTATAGTCACATACCTTGGACAAAATATGCCCTTTACTTACCCGTGGTTCGTGCCAGAAGCTAACAGATGTATTAGCATTAACAGGATATTGGATCATGGGTAGGTAGACTTCTCTCAGTTTCAACATGTTCCTCCAGATCCAACTGCTATTCAGAGGAATGGCCATACACCAAAAGTACTTATTCTTTATGTTGTAATGCCATGTCCATTTAACCCATAAGCTGTCTCTCTTGTTGATGAGATCATCAAAACGTTTACTTATTGCTGCAATATTCCACTTCCTAACATCAATAACTCCAAGACCACCCAGTTTCCTTGAAGTTTCAAATTTTGTAAAGGAACAAGGCATCAGCTTCCTATTGTGTATACTACCAGTCCAAAAAAATCTATTCATAGCAGACATAACTAGTTGCACTAGTTTGACAGGTAGAATCATAGTACGAGCCCAGTAGACAAGAGAGGAAAATACAACTGATTTAATCAGCACTAATCTACCACTCTGGGTCAATTGCCTATTATCCCAAGCAGACATTACAGAAGTAATCTTGTTGTAAAGAGGAATACAGTCAGCTTTTGATATTCTTTTTGATATAAAAGGTAGACCAAGATACCTCATGTCAGTGTCCATACAAGAGAAACCAATGTGTTGATGTAAAGCAGTAGCTTGAACTTGACTAACACCAGCAACTAACATAGAAGATTTTTCTTGATTAATTGATAGACCAGTCATACCGAAGAAAACTTGCAATACCTCAGTTATTCCATTCAAGGAAGGCATCTCAGGTTTTTGGAACAACATTACATCATCAGCAAACATAATAGAAGTTATGTGATGCTGAGAACACTTTGGGTGGAACTTAATTATCTTCTGTGTGTATCTTGATCGAAGAATAACAGTAAATACTTCCATAACCAACAAAAATAAATAAGAAGATATTGGATCACCTTGTCTAATGCCTTTTCTACTTCTGAAATTACCGACAGGTCTACCATTTAAAACAATAGAGAATGAGGGTGTGGAGACGCACACATATATCCAGGATACAAATTTTTTGGGAAATCCCATGTCAGCCATAACCCTAACAATAGAATCCCAGTGGATAGAATCATATGCCTTGGATATATCAATTTTAATTGCAGCAGCAGGGGGCACCTTACTTCTACCATAACCTTTCAATAATTCCTGAGCAAGGAGGATATTATCAAGAATACTCCTAGATGGAATAAAGGCAGCCTGATTACTAGAGACTACAGTGGGCAGAACATTGACTAGACGAGAAGCAAGTATTTTAGAGATACATTTGTAAACTACATTACAGCATGAAATAGGTCTGAAAGAGGAGACAATTGTTGGTGGATTAACTTTGGGGATAAGTGCAATATTAGTGCAATTGACTTCACCTAGTAACTTGCATTTGTTGAAGAAATTGTGTAAAGCTTTACAGAAATTACTACCAAGCACACTCCAAGTATAGATAAAAAGGTAACATTTAGCCCATCAGGCCCACCAGAAGAATGCTGATTCATGGAGAAGAGAGTTGTCTTAATTTCCTCATCAGTAACTAGTCTAATAAGGGATGCTGCTTCCTAATAAGATATGCTAGGAAGAGCAAGTGTTGAAATTTGGTCAAGATCACGAATGAAACCATCAGAGTTACCAAGCAGATTAGAAAAGTAGTCTATGAATGCCTTATCAACAGAATCTGCAGTGGAAAATAGAGTACCCTGTTCATCAAATATACAATAAATATTTTCTCTAGCATCCCTAACCTTTAATGATTCATGATAGAACTTAGTTTTTTTATCTCCTTCATCTATCCATCTTTTATGCAGTTGTTGTCTCTTCATGCTAGCCTCCATGTACAGGGGATTATTGACCTCCTTGAATAATTTACCTTTTTCTGCAGCAGCTTGAACATCAAGAGGATGCTCCATCATATAGTCTTTTTATCTTCAGCTTTTCCTTTAGTGTTGTTGATAGAAGGCATCCACTACCAAAAGTGGAAGAAGCCCACAATTTGATCTCCTGTTTAATTCTTTTTAACTTCCTGCAAAACTTATACATCGGATTACCAAAACAAGAAAATTCAGAGTTGACTTTAGTAACTAAAACAAGAAAGAAATCATGTTTAACCTAAGCATTAAAAAATTTAAAACTTCTCTTTTCCTTTCTAAAATGGTGACCAAGAGTTAAGATTAAAGGGGAGTGATCAGACAGAATGGGTTGAGGAAGGAAAACAGAAAGGGAAGGCCAATGGTTGATTGCTTGGAAATTACAGAAAGTATGATCAATTGTTGTGTAGGTACGAATACTACTTCGACTTCTGTTATTCCATGAAAACTTTGCTCCTGACTTGTTAACCATGATCAATTCAGATTCAAAAACTGCTAGGTTGAGAGGATCAAGTTCTTCTGAAGTTAGTGGTATTCCACCAAATTTGTCATTGTAATCATAGTAGGAGTTAAAATCACCCAACACAATCCAGGGGTGAGAAGATTGTCTTAAAGGTGGCAAGGAGTTGAAGAAAGCATTCCTGGAATTGACCGAGTTATCAGCATATACAAAAGTAATGTAGTAGGTGGATTGTGTTAGAGCTTCAAGAACATGAAAGTGGATGTACTGTCTAGAAGATAGGAGCGGAGTAAGAGTCAAAACAGCAGGATCATAGATAACTAGAATCCTACCATAAGAAGCACTGTCAAGGTTATGATGAAAGGACCAATTTGGGTTGATGTATGAAGCAGCTTTAATGGATAAAGTTAAATTAAGCTTTGTTTCAAGCAGACCAAAGAGACAAATATTGTACTCAGAGATAATACTTTTAACCTGATCAAGTTTCAAATTACTGTGAGCTCCTCTAAGATTCCATGATGCAATTTTTTTAGACATAAAATATTATTGAGGAAAGGAAGTGTTATTTCTTCTCTTTGCAGAAAGAGATCTAGTTTCAATTTTCCTACGAGACTGAGACTGAGGGGAGAGTGGTTGTGAGATTGATTGGATGGAGGTAGAGACAAGTGGAGGAACTGATGGAGATTGGGAGATGGGGATACAAGCTGGCCAAGCAGGAAACTCAATAGAAAAGTTGTAGTGAGATGGGACGGGTGGTTGTTCATCAACAGAAGAATTATGCATGGAGGTAATTAATTGAGTAACTTGATGCTCAAATGATTTGCACCAGTCTTTGTCAAAGTCTGATAAAAGAGTATCAGAATGTGCATGCACTTCAGATATTTCATTACCAGTTTCAAATCTATTGCTTCTAATGGTAGAATCGTTTGTAGGCAAATTTTGGTCTTCAGCATTTGTAGTCAGATCTTTATTTACATTTTCTTTTCCATCAACAGAAGAAGTGTTGTTTTTGGAAGCATCATTTCTTTGTTCTTCACAAAACTCTTCATTTGTTATTTCACCTTCCTCTTCATCAAGTATTTCCAATAAGACTTGCTCATCCACTACAGATCGCAAAAAGTGGTACTTGTTTAGTGTGGTAACAGAACAAACTTGTTCACCACTTGGTGTTTTATGAACATCATTATGCCCAATTATATTTTCCTCATTTCCATTATTTACAATTTTTACCTTTTCACCTTGCATCTTCAAAACATTGTCTTCCAAATCTTCACTCATAATTCCTTTTTTTCCCTTATTCTTATTTACCTTTTGCCATACTTGCTTCACTTTATCTTGTTTATCATTGGTTTTCCCCTTCTTCATCTTATTCCTTTTCTCATCACTAAATTTCTGTTGTTCATTTATTACACATTGTTCAACATTTCCTTCACAATCATATTTCTTATAGTTATTTACCAAATGCCCAAACTCCTTGCATATAGTGCAAATTTCTAGTTTCCACAAGTATTCAACTTTCACAATCTGTTCAGTTCCATCAAGCAACATTACTGAAAAGTTTTCCGGTAGTTCATTGTTTGGATATACTTCAACTAAACATTTGGCAAAGGAGATACGCTCAAATTTTTCAGTTGAAGCATCCATACAAATAAATTTTCCAACCCTAGCTGTTAACCAATTTATACCCAATGGAGACCAAGCATACAGTGGAATATTAGATAGTTTAATCCAAACTGGTACTGCTTTGATGCTACTAACACTATTGCCTATATTTTCATCCCATGGCTTCGCTATAAAAAGCTTATTCCTCATCACTACTGGGTCAGATTCAGATATTCTTTTCCTGTCATCATCATTAGTGAACTTGAACAAGAACAGAAAACCATCAGATTTGGCAGTAATGGAACCACTTAGCTTCCATGCTCTCTTGAGATAATACAATACAATAGAGTATGAAAGAGGATTATCTAGGAAAAAGCCAACGAGATAATCTTGCCACATAGAGCTTCCTGCCTTGACTACTTCAGAAGGAGGCACTATGGAATCTCCATTGAACTCTAGTCGTATGTCACGAGGCACATAAGAGCCAGCATTATTAGGTTTAGCTTTGAAAAGAGAGGTCCAATCTAGATGAGGATGGGATTGGGATTGAGTAGGCAAGGAAGAGGATGAGTGAAGAGGTGCTGGTGGTTTAGGAAAAGCTTCAGCAAGAAGAGCAGTGACTAGAGAATTACTGACAGTGGGGAGTTTTGATGAAGTATGGTTTGGCATAGGAAGTAAGGGTGGCTTAGAGGGAGGTACAAGAATGGGAGATGAAGGACAAGGCTGAAGAGATGTAGAAGGATGGGACGGGTCAGTGGGAAGATGATGAAGAGATGTAGAAGGATGGGATGGGTCTTTGTAATTTTAGCTTGGCTACAATATTTACATTTTTCAGAATCACTTATGGATACTTTAGGGATTAAGTCTAAGTTACACATGTTATGAATCGTTCGCTTATTAACATGACAAAGTCTAGCATGCCAAATATTAAAATCACATAGCATATAAGCAGAAATATTAACTTTATTCAAATCAGCATTTAACCAAAAATCCCATCTACAGCATATCATTTACCAATAAAAACACCATTTTTACTGATGGTGTACATGTAAGATCCAAATGTTTGAGTAAAACCAGCTTTATTTAACAAGAAACTAGATACTAAATTTTTCCTCGTCTCTGGAATATGCATCACATCTTTCAGCAACAAGTTCTTTCCAGAGGTAAACTTTAACTCCACGGCCCCAATTTCCAGCAACAGTAGTAGTGTGAGAATCTTCCAACATCGCTATCATATCATTAGCAACATTATATGTTTTAAACATTTCATGACCATAGCAGACATGGCGAGAGCACCAATGTCTACCCACCACCCTTTTGATCCACCGACTAGGTTGATCTAATTAAGCATGGCCACAAGGGCTTCTTCAGTCAGATTGGCCTGTGGTGCAGGATTTGGCCTGTTCTAACACGTTTGCCCCATATGGCCTGGTTTACCACAGTTGTAACATAAGAACAACCATCCAGTGCAATTCTTTAGGCTGGATTTTTTGTGTTTGTTCTGAGGCTAATTTCTTTGTTTCTGATTTGGTTTGCAATTATAATTTTTGAAATTTCCGCATTTGGTTTCAGACCCGTGTTTTTTGATTTCTTAGTGTTGTTGCTAGATGCAACAAGCACCTCTTCTTTCTGGTCCTATTTTCTGGCATGCTCTTCAATACGAAGACGAGTAATCAAACTTTCTACTGAAAACTCCTTAGTCTTATTCAATTAACATAGCAACCTGAAAATTTCCATCTAAAGCCATACCTTCAAAGATGGTCCCATGCGCAATTTTCTAAAGCTCGTGTGACGGCGCCTCTACATATTTGTCATTCGTCATTTGAAACTTCAAATAGCGACCGACGACATACTTTTTCGCTCTAACTTCATTGGTATCATATTTCTTTTGTAGTGCATCCAAAATCTCCTTTGTTATCTTGTCTGAGTTATAGTAATCGAACAGATTGTCGCTAAGTCCGTTGAGGATGAAAATCTTGCACAGATAATCTTGCTCAATCCAGATCTGCAGCTCTTTTGATTTTCTGTCCAGGCTTACATCTGCTCCGTCTCAGCTTTATTGGGTTTGTCTGGCAGCTATGGTTTTTTGTTGTTAGTATAGCGACCACCTTCCGCTTAGTCAAAAAGAACTCCATCTTTTGGCACCATCGCTTGAAATATAGACCCTCGAATTTGAATGACGAGCAGACGCAAACGAAACCTGAAATATTGACGTAGAGGCAGCAGAGTCATCAACGATCAAAGCCATAACATCATAAAATTATTGTACCTCAGTCTGAATCTATAGTGTCTTTATGCTTGAGTCATGGACTTGGTCACTCTCTTTAAGACGTTTCGCAGCTTTACCGAAATCTTGCAAGGCGGTCTCTGATGCAGTGCTGCCTCCAGGATAAAACAGTCCTAGATCAACATCAATAGCCTCTTGCGTGAAAACTAGTGAGCAAATTGCACCAAAAAAATTATTGCTCGGATCTACGAAATTTATAGGCAGTAGAAGAAGAGAACTGAGTTTGAAACTGATAAAAATTCCAAAAAATAGCTTGGTGTATATATGGAAAAATATGAGTAGAAAATAGGCCTGAGTCATGAGAAAGTACCAGATCTAAGTCAACTAGGTCTTATTACCAGTCAAAGTCGGTTTAAGAATATACTGTCAAAAAATAAGGAGCTCTACATCAACCAAGTCCTACCCGGCTCAGTCGTCACGCTTGTATGATAGCAAGCATGCTCTCCCCCCTCAACACGAGAGAAAACATTGGATGCCCAAAGGACCCATCCTTTCTTCTGTGAATCCTATATTTAAATTGGACCGCTCTATATTTTCCCACAATGTGGGATTATTCTATAAGGGAGGTATTCCATACATTCCAATATTTTTAACAATTCATTTTAAAATCAAAGTTTTCCAACAAATACTTTGGTTGCAAAAGAATTATATTGGTAGCATTCTTTGCTCCTGATAAAAAAATATAAATAATATGTTTAGTACAATGTAGAAATAATAATCTTACATATTATCTACTTAATTGTCAACCAAGTGAAGGGAAAATAATTATACACATTACTTTCACTACAAGAAAAAAAAGGATTAAAGGCCTCATATATTGGTTCTTAATTAAGCTATTTGGTCTTTATGTTTTGTTTAAGACCTAACAAACACCAATATATTTACCAAAAAATTTAGGTCTTTAAAAAATTAGAAACAACCAAAATTGGTCTTAAATAATTTTGAAACTACTTAAGGACAAATTATTTGGTCTTTGATCTAACTGGTAAAGACCAAAACTACAACCATTAATGGGTCACTGACTATTTTAAACATTTATAGTGGTCATGACATTCACAAACACATATATGTACCCAGACATATAAAAATAGTACAACAATTATGTTTTCAATATATAAATCCATCTCATATTCTCATCATAACTGAACATTAAAAGACCATAGTTTAAACACTATTATCATCAGCAAACACATCTATCACTATAACTGATTACCAGCATTTATAAATAATTCCACAATACAATATATAATCCAAATTACCAAGATGTTATAGTATCTAAATTACCAAGATATGGTGTCACATTCACACAATCAAACCAAACTAATAAAAATGCACATTATTCATTAGACATGATAATTAATACAAAAGCTCTCTAGACCTCTTTTCTTTGTTCTCGTTTCTCTACTCATTCTCCAATTCAATATGATAGCATTCCTGTCACATGTTCCTTCAAAAAATGAAACAATTACAAATGCTAAAAGGTCAACCAGTATGTTCCTTTTATATGCAATTCAAAATTGTAGCACCGACAAATAATTTTCAAATCCAAGAATTGAATATATTCCCCTTCCTTTTAAGGTAAAAGACATTGTTTAATGCCCAAGAAAGAGAAACATCAAATAAAAAGAAAAAACTTTTGATCAAATTATTCAATCTCAGACTAATATTTTATGATGAAATATGTATAACAGACCAATTCCTTTTGCAATTTTTTTGATGCATAATCACCATATTTTGTTAATCTAATGGAACCTACTAATATTGAATTATAAATTTGATCAATATTCTACAAATTTAACTAGTAAACAAAAAATATAATCAAATTAAGTATTTGAATATATATATATATATATATATATATATATAAGAGAATTGGATATTATAAAACAAAATTAATCTGATAAATTAAATTGGGCAAAGCTAACCTTTCACTCCTCATTTATCCCCCTTCTACGTCAGCTAATCTCATGTCAAATCAAGGAAGTTTGTTTATAGATTTGAGGAAGAAGGCCCCACATGATTAATGGTCATGAAACGATATGTCATACAGTCCTAAAATGATAATGAGGAGAAAGTGGACAACATTTTATTTCATGTGATTTAATTACCTAATGAATTGACGGTCGAGATTAAGTCCCCTTAAAAATAGGTATTGAAAGACAAATTGATACCCATTAGAGAAATACCGGTCTCTAGTTTCTTTTTTTTGAGACAACATAATTTTGTCTCTAACTTGTTTATTATTAGAGACAATATTTTAATTAGTGCCTAATTTTTGTCTTAAATATTACATTTTCTTGAAGTATTCTTAAATATAGCTTGTGATATGATATAATAATATATATTGTTATACATGCACTTAGGCTTTTTCAGCCAGATCGAGCAAACACTATATTATTCACGTTCTACAATCATGATATCAAAAAAATAACATTGCATCTATCAAGTATAGCAATTATGCAATATCAGACAAGTTTAGACATTAATTAAAATTTATCCATACCATAAGTAGTATAACAAATTACTTCATTAGTTCTATGCCATTGCATCAACATAATGAGAATTTTTTAATACAAATAGCAAGCGTGGATATTTTGGAGCTAAAGCATTATAAGGTTCAGATCAAAGCCTAAACTATTGGCCATCTGACAATCTATACATTGTTATCTCTTTCCCGTAAGATGGTAATTCAGAGTATATCATGATCACTAGAATCATATTCTAATTCACAACAAAATTGAACCGTATATTTAACTGATAAAGTGGAGCTTACTATCAGGAGATGAACTATTTTGGGGTTTTTATTTATTTTTACATTATGAACCATATTGAATGGCCATATATAAAAAACAACAAATAGAAAAAGATTAGGTATGTTTTCTATGTAAAAGTTTTATTAGAAAGTTTTCAAAAATCATTCATGTCGATTAACCTTTTATTTTAATTACTTTTTCATACATGTGAAAGAGCAGTATATTTTAATTCTACTCATTTACGTAGGGTATAAGGGTTGGATAATGGTACAGATCATAAAAACAAACCTTGGTATGTCATTATGAGTTGAAACTTAGAAGGTTTCCGATTATAATTTTTCTAGATAATACTCTTTATGCCCCTTGTAACGAACTGCCTTTCTTTCTACCAAAGATGAGCCATTAAGGGTAAAAGAAAAAAGAAAGACAAGGTAGAAGAGAAGAAATTAACAACACATATTTTCACAACGCAACGGAACAACATATATTACTTCAACATAATATAATACAAAGTCATTTTAAAAATGTAACATCAGAGTCATTCTAATACAAATTCTAGCCTATGATAGTTATAACAGCCTGTCCCTACCTAACAAATACACTATATATATAATATAGTGGAATTAAGAAAAATAACTAACTATTGATGAAGTTACCTGCTCCAAGCTCCTTCAAGGTTACTCTGCGGAAAAACCTAAACTACTTGGTTGCCCATTCAAATTTGAGCATCCAAGAGTTTAGGAGAAGTAAAAATAAACTCCGGGTCAGACAAGGGTCTGGTGTGAGTAAAGCATAAGTCTTTAACTTTATTTAAAAAACCTTTAAAGGCATCTTGTGAGGCCATATCGCCCATAAACACGGATAGGTTTTTACCCTACGATAACCAAACCATTTCTATAGAAAATCCATTGATATTATAATAATGTCTAGGGGTCAAAGTAAAATATGAATATAGTTGAAATGCTTGCATCTCACATTTCAACATAGTTGGGAATAACTAAGTCCATATGGCGCTTATTGGAGAATGGAATTCATATAATGACCGGGCTACTAGGGTATTACCCATCATGGTGCATCTCTAGATAAAATAACACCGAGGACCTCGTAGGATCCCCTACCAATATAAAAGCGTCCTAACCCTTACTAGATAGTACTGAATATGCTCACCCCTTGGTTATTGTGTCCCAAAGCATACAAATGAGAGATAATACCGACTCTAGCATTGGATGATCATACCCCGATGGGAGCGACCCACTTAGTCCTGTCGCATTTCTCATGTTTTAGTCATTCCCGGTTGATGAGGCTTGAGGCTATGTTTTACCTTTTATATAGTACTTTCCACTTGGAATACTAACACTGCCCTTTAGGCAACAATGGAATGCCAATATTCATCCATACAACAAATTGTCTAGGAGATGGTCAAACCAAAGGTACTACTTCTACTACATCCATTTTGAAATTACCCTCGAGATTAGTAGCAAGCATCCCTCGCACTTCAAAGAGCTCCATCTTCAATTTCATAATCTTTAAGATGTCTTCACTTCGAACTGCTTAAGTTGGATCGAAGTGGCTTTCGGATAACATATCTAATCCCAGTCTCTTCGGAATAACATTCGATAGTTTTTGGTAAACTCAACACCATTTATTTAGGAAATAAATAGTCAACGATAAGAGTGGTGGTCACCTCCTAACCATTAATGGACGGATTTCCTTATCATTTGTGATAGAATAACGAAACGAGATTTATACGTACAGTACAACATCATCTCCGCTGACTATGCCATATAACCCACGCGTTTCTCCTAGATATTTCGAAAGTTATGTTTTAGGTCCATATTTCATAGTCGATTATTTAACTATCAAATAAACAAACAACAACCAATTCCATTTGAGATTTATTTATCCATAGCAACCACAAAGCCTCAAAACAAATCTTTCTTTAATACGTCTCCTTTCAAAACATTAGTCTAAAACATTCGTATAATTATCTCTCTGACTGAAGAATATACACAAAACATTTGTGAATAACTTATTACTTCCAAATCAATTTAAAAAGAATTAAACAAATGTTGTTTAAGTTAGAGGTAAGGCCAATACTAAGCACTATTCTCTCGCTATTAAGTGTGGAACGGATGTTCTATGCCACCATATTTAAAATGACAGTTTAGAGAAACCCAAACCTCAAATTCTTTTTATACTTCTTTCGATATATCTTTTTTAATCAAATTCTATTTCATTCATGAAATATCTTCTGCTTGAAATCCAAATCCATTTCAAAATGCTTTACAAACTTCCAAATTCGTTTATAAAACCACTTTTATAAATATTCAAAATCATTTATATAAATTGCTTTTACAGATATCAAACTTTTCATATAAATATCCAAACCTTTTTATAAACTCCCTTTATGAATATCCAAATCATTTTCTAAACCTTCTTCTATAAATACCCCACTTCATTTATAAAATTTCTATATAAACTTTTCCTGTTTAAAGAACTTCTTAAATAACCTTAATCAATTTAGCTTCCTTTAATAAGAAAATCTGTTTTAATAAATCTCCCTTATTTATGAAATCTTCGTTGCTTAAAAACACAAACCATTTACCCAAAAGCACCTTATGAATTTCACAATTCCTTTATAAAAAACTTCTTTTCATAACATGGAAAACCATTCCCATTGGCTAAAAACATTTTTAGTAAAACAATTTTTCGAATCATTCTTTAAATATCTTGTTCAAATTGAAATAACTTTGTATTCGTTTCGAAAGGAAAATGGAATATTTATCTTTACAAAATCAAACGGAGGCTTAGCGACCACAACGGTGCTTTTATTTTGATTTTACTTATCCAGTTTAACATGACACCACAAAACTACCGGTAGTTAAGGGATCAACACATAACAATCAATCCACTTAAGTAAATGTCCAAGTCAATTGTATTAGCAGAATGGTGTTTTGTCCTGCTAGTGGATGTCATTCAGTTTTTCTTAACCATTTGGGGTTACTTAAGGGTAAGCGTCACAGAAATCCCTTGATTTAAAACAAATTTGAAAGAAACCTATTTAAAACAAAACTGATTACTTAAACTCAAAGCGATTTTAAAATAAATTAAAATCCTTGTAAATTAGAATCAAATCCATGTTAAATAGTAATTAAACTTTAATTAAAGGTAACTAAACCTTATTAAAAAACAAATAACTTTAATCAAAGATTAATTAAATAAAACCCCTTTTAAATTAATAATTAATTAACGATAATCTTAAATAAATAATTAATTAATCCATAATTAATATTAAATAATGATTAACTTTAATTAAGTAATAAATCATGATTAACTTAATTGATTAATATTTAAGTATAAATACCATTATTACCAAATGATTAGATACTGCTTACCTTTATTAATTAATCAATCAATCAAATAATCATTAAATAATTAAATAATTAAATATTTTTTCTCTAATTACTAAACTAAAGTTAGAAAAAAATTCCCAAAATATTTCTAAGCGAAAACAAGTTTGAAATAGAAAACTGGTTAAATTTTCCGAACTACACGTATAGCGACTATCGCTATACGGACCCGTAATTTCACTTTTTAAAATTTGGATTTCTAAGCTTTACAAACTTCAACTTTGAACTCTTGCCTTCTTTAAAACATGAAAATAAACTTTGAAAACCAAAATAAAAGATTTAAACTTAAAAACATTTCAATTTGGAACAAAAACAACTTTTCGACAAAAAGAAGGATTTCTATGTCACTTTTGGTTAGCGAACCACTGGCTCCATGTCATGAACCCACATACAACATTCAATCGCAAAAACACATCATAACATTATAGCACAATCATAAGCAAGAATATTACTTTACAAATACTAACTAATTTTTTCAATATTTAAGGTATAATCTTTATCGCCTACTCAAATTTCGGCACAAGCAATCAGCACCAAATCAACTTATATGCATGCGTACACAACATATAACATTACTGTATACTTAAGCATCATTTTAAATCATAAATTTTACAACTTTAAAAGTTAGTAACTTGAGTTTTAAAAACATGAACTTTACTCACCGAACTCTTACTAATAACTTTAATACAAGCTAGTACTTTGTCCAAACTTGCAAAAATGGAACTTTGGATGGCCCAACACCCTATAATAGGCTCAGCATTGGGTGCATTGGGCTTGGCCTAGCAACAAAGGGCCTCGGCCCTTAAAGTTTTGGGATGTAGGGGTTTGTTTCGGTAGAGGATGATATTTGGAAATGAAGTAAGGCTATTTAGCTTGATTTTTAGAAGTGTATTATTTTAGCTTAAGAATTTTTCTTGGAAGCCATGGAAATAAGAGTATGCAAGAAGAGTGTTAGGAAAATGGGAATGAGAAATGAGAGTGTAAAGTGAATGACATGAGAAGGTTGAGGTATTTATAAGCATAGAAAGCTAGAAATTACTAAAATATCCTTTGTATAAAATACTATATATACATGCCATGCACATGACAACCACCATACCTCCCTCCCATCGCTTGTATATGTTACCCCTTTTCCATGCCTTGAATCATGATAGAGCTTGCATGTATGCGTACTAAAGATATGGAGGTGATTTGCACACATATAAGTATGTTATATATATATATATATATATATATATATATATATATATATATATATGCCTTTTATAACATAATTTGTCACATCCACTTTTATGCTTAATTAAATATGTGTTGGTATATACATAAGAGTTTTTTATTCTCACAAATCCTATCATATATGTATGCATAATGCACCAAGTGTGCATAATGTTCTTGACAACTTTCAGGTGCCGAATAGTCAAAATTTTACGGTCACATTTTCTATTTTCATTCGATCTACCTATATTGGTAAACAAATTTTGAAAAATATTTTATCACTGTTATTAAATAATTAAAATATGTTTATTTGCTAATGAAAATTCATTTATTGATTATATAAAATATATTTAAATAGCCTATTTCAATGTGGCAAAACCTAGGTTGTTACAACTATTTTACCACCATTTGTTATTATTTAGAAAAGTTATATTTTAATTATAAAACCTATTATTTTAATATTTAAAATTTATTAAATATTCGCAAATTAATGCTGTAAAATTCCAGGTCATTACACTCTTCCCCTCTTAAAAGAATTTCATCCTCGAAATTGTACAACCCTAATTCCCAGAAACATTTAAACTATACATCAGTCTATATGACGTGCATAGATCATTCCTATGTAAAATTTAATTTGATCATTCACTCGACAAAATTACTTCACTTTCGAACTATTATTGCTCACCTGACTTCCTTTGCGGACTTTGATCGGGCCTCCTAATTAGAAACCATTGTTCCCCTTGCATAGCCATAAACTATGATAGACAAATTTTAGCTCCATGTAAGAACCCTCATCAATGTTCGCGGTCAAAAATCGAGTGATAAATTTTTTTTTCGACATGGTATAAAACACCTCCATTCAAATACTCGAATCTAGGATTGAGAACTATGTGAAAAGAAGAAATGATCTTCATACAACCTATGTACTAATCTAATAATTCTTACTATCTAACTACTTTCTACCCTCCCACCATGCTTTATAAAAATTAATTTTTAAATTAATTTTATATAATACTTTTCTACATCCTAAGAGTATACACAAACATCTAATATTTAATTCTATTTAATTTTAACTATTAGTTGTAGGGAAAAAATAATTTGGGTCTTGAAATTAAGTCACCAAATCAACCTCTTTGCCCTAACTAGTTGGTAAGCAGCCGGCAACTCCATCCTAGATTCTACTTTTTTTAGACACTACTAAGGTAAAAATGTCTATTAGCCGGCCTAATAACATCAAACAATTCTTCAATCCTAGATGTTAAAATCAATAGACACATTTCAAATAAACAAAGTTTATTAAACATCCTTGTTAAATGTAACCTAATTAAAACTTCATTTATTAATCCACCTTTTTAATAAAAATATCCTTTTATATAGAAAACCTTTCCTTTTAAGGGATCCAAGAATACAATACCCGGTTTTATTTCAAAAACCTTTTGAAAACATACATATATCCCGAGTAACCCAAAAATGTTGTCAAGGAACTAGGTGCTACCAATAGTGTCATATACCCCAAAGGAAATACCCAAGAGAAGTGCTTGCCATCCAAACACATCTCTTATCTACTTTTAGTCATTTCTGAGAGACTCGAACTAGTTAATAAATATATAATTTTTCCAAATTTCTTCTCGAAACAATACTATTTATAGACAATTAGTTTTTAACAAAATCACCCACTTGCTTTGGGTTCATTCATATTTGAACTTGTTTCGATTTGTACAATGGCCAAGAGAATAATTTACTGAGTACACTATCCTATCCGCCTAAGACAACATTTGATTGTCACTTAAAAGATTAGTTTAATCATCATAAAACAGATCAAGACTTATTCCTGAACTGTCCAAAGAAACCTTTACTCTCAAACTTTTTTTAAATATCTATATCATAGAATATTTTTGAGAAAGATTACTACTATTTTTCCAAAATCATTTGGAATTTATCAAAGCCACCGCGATTAAACATTCTCAAAATCCTTTTCATTTTCAAAATACATTTAATAGTACTACTTTGTAAAATCATCTTTCTTAATTCATCTTATAAAACTATATAAAGATTTTCTTTTAATAAACATCTTTATTAAAATCTAATTTTTAACCGTACATATCATCGAATGCCATATAGTCAAATTGTTAAACTTAATTCACAAGGTGTTCGATTCAATGTTCCTACAAATTTTATCTACCCAACCCACGATGGAAAAAGGGAATCTACTATAAACCTAACAATAGTCAATGCCCAAAACGAGATGAGCATGACTAGGTAAACCCTAAATGCTAATAATTTAAACATTGTTAACTCCTAACCCACTTTCCTCATAGATAAATACAAAGATTTTTAAAATAATCCCATTTTATATATAGGAAATATATTCCTAGGTAAAATTATTTCATCTACCAAATTTGAAACAATATTATGTCAATATAACTTGTTCAAGTGTTTGCAAAATCCCTACCGATAACGTTGATCAGGCGCATGGACTAGAATTCTTAAACCACTCAATAGGTCAAACAACACGATATAAAACATTTTTATTCACTAATAAATATGCACTCATATATATATAGACACACACACATATATATATACACTCAGACCAATTCTAGGCACCACTGACCCTATCTTTAATGAGTTTACCCCACTAACCATAGGTGTTCGCTCAACCTCAGCTCTGATACCAAAATATAAAGAGCCACTTTTTTTACTACCAAAGATGAGTCATTAAGGGTAAAAGAAAAAAGAAAGATAAGATAGAAGAGAAGAAACTAACAACACGAAATCTCACAAGGCAATGGAACAATATATATTACTTCACCATAATATATTACAAAGTCATTTCGAAAATGTTACATCAAAGTCATTCTAATGCAAATTCTAGCCTAGGATAGAAATAACATCCTGTCCCAACTTAACAAATACAATATACATATAATATAGCGAAAATAAGAAAAATAACTAACTGTTAGCACCAAATTTGGTCACTAACACCCTTAGAAAGATTGTGTAGAGATATTAATGAAGAAAGTAAATTAAAACAGAGAACAATATATGAATTTCAATGCAGAGAACACGAACACCAAATTTATAGTGGTTCGGCGTAACTGCCTACGTCCACTTTTAAGCTGATTTCTATTGATTTCCTTGATAGTTGATTACAGATACAATCTGTTTCTAATTACTTGAATATAATTGCAAAGTAAAAGATTAAGTCTTGAGTGAATGTTGAATGTGGCAGAGTTTCCCTAGTGCTCCCAAAAAAATGATCCTTTTCACTGTGCCCCTACCTCTCTATTTATAGACGAAGGTGGGTTGGACTTCCCTGGTGGGCCTGGTAGCTGAATATCTCAGCCCAAATAGTGCGATCTCTGTGTGCCGAACCATAGACTTCGAGCGTTCTTTGAATGCCGAACAGGGTGTGAATGCCGACCGGTCTCCTTAGGCCGAACGAGGTGTGGCCGAACGCTCTGAATGCCGTGGGAAGCACTTGTGCCGAACGATACTGGAAGCCGCACCAGTGTCTTGGCCGAACGAGGCTAGAATGCTGAATAATCCTAGAATGTCGAGTGAGGCATAGATGCCGAGTGCTGTTCGCATGCCGAACATAGTGGCGCCGAACACCTAGGATGCCGAGCAATATGGAAGCATACCGAGTGAAGTGGAGCCGAACGTTCTGAATGCCGGGCAACCTGTCTGCCGAACACTTCCCAATGTTGAACGCTACTAGGTGCCAAGCGCTCCTTTCTGCCGAGTGCTTGCTGGATGCCGACCGTGATGATATGCCGAACAATCCAGAGGGTTCGAGTACCGAGTTGCCCAGCCAAATCTCCAGGAAACACTTGCCTCCCCAAAGCGTATCGCGTGGCCGAACGTGATGCGCTTTGTACTACGTGTCCTTTGTGCTTTGCTTCGAACCCTGGCCCATCACACTTGGGGGTTGTTTATTTTTCCTGTGAATTCCATTTGTGGACGTGTGGGCCAAACGTAGTGTGAAGGCCGAACGATACAACCGAAGTCGAACGATCCACGTATGCCGAACAAACTGATGCCGAACGATAGCTTTGACCGATTCTACCGGTCATCATCGTTTTGCCTTCTTCTTCCTCCCTATAAAGGCCAGCATCTTCCCCCTTTTTCTCTTTTCACTTTTTACCTCCGCTACCTTATACCTGCGAATTTCGCCTGTTAATCAGATACTAAAGACTTAATCAATCCTTCCTAAGTCTCGATCTACCAACTAGGTATTTCCTCCTCTATCTAAATCCTTTCCATGATTAAACAGTTTCCTTAAGTTTGTAAATTAGGGCCATAGCCGAATGGGTTACGTGGATGGAGGAATCAAACTTCGATTAGGATAGGGATGGATGATGTGAGGTAAGGATAAATGACCGGGGATGATCACTCGTTTATAGTTGTTGGGTGATGTGTTATAGTTCGGCTCGGTTTCTTCGTGCCGAACGAGACTGGAAGAAAAGAAAGAATAAAGGAGGAGTGGGAGGTGGTTAGGATGCCGAACGACATGACTTGGAGTGACCCACCGAGCGATCCGCTCTTGTTGTTCGGCGTGGATGGAGGAGGAGAAGAGAAAATGGAACAGTAGTCAAGGGCGGAGTGCCGAGTGTTAAGGCTCGGCATAACCCTGGTTCGGCGTGACTCACCATTTGCCGGGCAGTGGAATGGAAGGTTAGGGAGGAAGCATGAATTAGTGGGGATGCCAAATGTTACTTTGGCCGAGAAGGACTAAAGCCGGGCGTTATTTAGGCCGAACGATAGTTTTGCCGAACGAGAGCTCGGCCGAACGATAGCTTGCCCAGTCGACAGTTAAGCTGAACTACCTTTAGGCCGAACGATCATAAGTGTCGAACCATATTCCTGCCGAACAAACATAAATGCCGAACCTATTTTATAGGCCGAATAGAACTTAGGCCGAACGATCAATTTCCTTGCCTAATTACATAACAAAACAAGGACAGAAACTTCAGCATAGTAGTGTATCGAACTGACTTGGACTGATAACCTCCTAGTTTCAGCAGACATAAACCTGAACTTAAATTGACATAATCGGATAACTTCTTCTAACATTCTCTGAATCCGAAACTGTAATTACCATAAGGCAGGCTTTTGGAGACGGTCAGCGATGACGGTCTTCGAAGGCAATGATTCGGAGCTCAATTTCATATTATTAACTCTGTGACTTTCAATTTTTCAGCGCTTACACACGATTCATCGCACTAGTTCACACACCACATGGCGGAATATTTGTGTTGTTAATTCTAACGTCAAGCATTTTTCAAATATAGTTCACACAGGTGCTTAGCCGAATTCACTATTTATTGAAGATGTCTAAAAACTCCAGCTCTGCTATGATTTCTGACAAACCGAGGCCATCCTCTCGACAGGAAGTCGTAGATGTCTCAAACCCATTGACCTCCCCTGCACATAACTTAGCCCCCGATACCCTGGAGGCATCGATTCTCTTGGACAACCCTGTCGATTCACTGGCTTCAAAAATCAATGAAATAGCACACCGGCGAATATGTTCCATTCACGGAATACCTTTTGACGACGTGCTGGTTCCATCGGGGCACAATCAGCCACACCTCCCCCCAGTCGGGTACACGGTGTGTAATAAATTCATGTGTTGGGTTGGCAGCGTGCCATCGTCAATCTATTTCTTTGGAATGTGCTACAATATATCGACATCGCCCCGTTGCAGCTGCACCCAAACGGTCACGCCTTCATCTATGGCACTTACATACTCTTCATGACTGTCTTCTATAGGCCTCCAACTCCTGGCGACATCAGATACATATATATGATCAAGAAGCAAGCAGATAGCCCCTCTTACACGTTCCTCGAGCCATATTGTAAATGTCAAATCTTAACCGGGGCGTGGAGAAAATTTTCCCTGTACAAACAGGAATGGTTCTATGTGCGTTGCCCCCCTAGTTTTGCGAGGAGATGGGTTGAAGGAAGTAAGTCTTCTTCTTGGAACAATACTCATGTTTTGGTCGAGGCTATGCCTTTTCTAACTCTTGTTTCATCTTCTCAGGTATCAATCCACGTCCTGACCGCCACAGATATTCTGAGGCCGTTGAAGCCATTAGAGCTCTTCCCACCAAGGAACGAGACATCCGAACTCTCATTTCTAATGAGTCACCATCGCGGTTCGGACTGTTAGCAGAAGGTCGTCGGGTAAGCCTTCCCAAGGGCGTCTCCATACCCAAGCCCGCATCTGGTAAGGGAAAAAAATTAGCTGAGTCGTCATCACAAAACACCCCTGATGTACAGGGAGAGGGGGAAATCAAAGAGAATGAACCACCCGAAGCACAAGGTGAGAATTTGGGTCCCGCTCAAGGTACTATAGTCGAAATGCACGATATTGAAACGTCATCTTCTCCTTTAGAGAGGAAAAAGGGATTGACCTACAAGATTAGGAAGGAAAAGGTTGGCGGAACATCGAAGATTACACTTATTCCAATGGGGAAAGAGGCATCTTCACAGCACGTAGAAAGTTCTTTAAAGGGCCTATCGAACCTCTCCATTCCGGATGATCTGCTCAATTACAGCTTTGACAATCCTGAAGCATTTCAACCTCACTCGCCCATCAGAGGCGATGCGGGCCTCAAGCCCAGAGTCAGGGAGAGAAAACTCCCGTTAGTACAGCAACTGGTCTGTCGAGGGGAAACACTAGGACACACACGAACACTTGCACTTCAATTTTCGCTTAGATTTTGTCGTCACACTACTCTTTGCTAATTCGTTGTTACTCGAATTCTGTGCAGGTGGTATAGGGCGTTCAAATGGATTTGATCGCCTTCATGGTTCGTCTGTTCTTCATCACTCTGGACGGGACTCGGGTTCTGGGAGACGTCGAGATAGGGATGGTGACGGCGATAAAGACTATCATTCCCTGGACTCGTCATCTTGGAGGAAGACTTATTATCAGCCAAAATACCATCAGGATACCTCATCTCACGCGGAGCAAAGTAAAGACAAGCGCGGCCACAAGAGGTCGCAACCTGATGCTCCCCGGGACCAACACTTTGATTCCTCGTCCACTCGACAGTCCCGAGATTCTCACAGGAGAGTCGAACTATCAAAGCCGTCTCCTCCCACTCCTGCAACAGACCCGTCAGTACCTAAGAGACAGGCCGAGCTTAAAGATAAATTTCCAAGAATCTTCTTCGACGGCCTGAAATTCCTCTCGGCGATTCATCCTATCCCCGGACACGTCAAGAAGAGTGCTATCGCCTGTACAAACGACGTCTATATTCAACACGATGCGTTTGTTCACTTGGCTGAAAAGCTTTCCGAAGTCTCCGTGGAGCGCCAACATGAAATCGATCGCCTGAAGGTTGAGGCTATCCACGACAAAGACATCATTAAGGTTCAAGACGAAGAAATCGCAACTTACAAGTCCGAACTTGAGGCCGCCCATCAGAGCGCCAAGGACACTGCTGAGGCCGTCACTCGTCTGGAATCGACTCATAAGAAAGAACTCAATGAGGCAGTTCAACGATGTGGGGCTTTGGCTCTAGAGAAGGACTCCGTTCAAAAGGAGAGGGATGCGCTCAGCCTTCGAGTCAAGGAGCTTGAGGAGCAGCTTCGCAGAGAGAGAGAAGAGAAAGCGGCCGCCCAAGAAGAGTCACAATGATACTGTGACGAGATCGTTGCCACTCGACTTTTAAAAGAAAAACTTGAGGCCGAGCTTCCCAAAGTTAAGGCGATAAAGAGTGAGGCCCGAGAAGAGGGCAAGAGGATAGAGTCCATGGATTTCGACTCGCGACTCGAGGCGGCTAGAGGAGAAGGCAGGGAAGAGGTCAAAAGCATGTTTGACCCGCTAATCGCTGAATTCAACGCCCGCATTCTCATGCATCGAGACTTGACTTTTTTGGGCGAGGGCTATCTTGAGTCTTTAGCCGATGCATGGGAGGCTTTGACAGAAATCAGAAAGGCCAAGCACGACACTGAAGAGATTGATGAGGGGCATTGATAAAAGAATATCTCAAGGGAAATGAGCCTTCGGACTTGTCGGTAGCCAAAGCTATCTATTGCAAAGGGTCCCCTCAAAGAAAGGGAAAGAAGTTATTACTGGTACATCTGGGGCCGTGCCTCCAGCTCATGCGCCTATTCGATCGGCCGATCGGCCGATACTCGATCCATTCGAGCAGCATATTGGTTACAATCCGGAGGACCCTAGCCTTGGCATCCATATTCTGTCTCCTATTCCGGAGGGTGAGACCCCCTTGACGGCTGAGAGCCTGCCGGAAGCTGGTAGATCACTCTTTACTTTGAGATTCCAAATGTCGACATCCTAGGACTATTGTATTCTAATGCTTTTTTTCCATGCTTTCGCGCAGGTCGTTCTGATCCCGGGCCCACTCCGAGGAGCGATGTCGCCAAGGAGGTGGAGGAGAAGATAGGTGAGGCTAGTCAGGCAGGAGAAGCTCCCGGGACAGATGCTTAGGCGATTGGGGCGCTATATGAAGACAAATCTGAGACTTCTTCTCCCATCGAGGGGAGTTATGAAGTAGAGATCACAGACGCCTCCGAACACAAGTCTGAGCTGAGTATGAAGGAGCGGCTGGAGAAAGAGCAGAGAGTAACGACCAAGATCAAGGTCGAACCTCAAGCCGTGGACCCCGATGATCCTTCGAATAAGCCGCTGAAGATCATTCTCCCTGGCAGGTATAAACCCGTGGATGTCCCTCGTACTTCTCCGGTTGTCACTCCTCCATCAAAGAAGGGTACCGAGGGTAAACGCGTAGGAGAGGGGTCGTCTGAGAAGACAACAGAGGCGAAGAAGGCGAAGAAGCATAAGAAGTAATCATTACTCTCGTTCAACGAGAGTCATTTTAGATTAGGCAAGTACTTTTGTTTTCTTAGTTTGTGTAAATAAACTTTTGATTCCGAGATTCAAAGGAGTTGTAATGGAAACTTATCTTTGATGAATAAAAGTTAGTTTTTATGTCTTTCCATGGCTCTTGTCATTCAATTTTCTTTGTGATTGTGATTCAAATCCAAGCTGTTGTGAATATAATAGACCTCTCGATTCATCTTCGTATAGCTCAGAAATTCTTTGAGAACTATCTGTTTTTTCTTTCGCGCCCCAAGAACTTAAAATATTTTTTAATACGCACGCTGAAGGCTCAATGACTTCAAGTCATTTATATCCAGTCCGTCTTCAGCGGACCTGGTCATTTAAATCGTTTATACTTGAGTCCGTGCTCCGGAGACTTAGAGTACTCCAGTCCGTACTCCGGGGACTTGGAGATTTTTGAGTCGTTTATACTCAAGTCCGCGCTCCGGGGACTTAGAGTACTCCAGTTCGCACTCCGGGGCCTTGGAGATTTTAAGTTGTTTATACTCGAGTCCGCGCTCCGGGGACTTAGAGTACTCCTGTCCGCATTCCGGGGACTTGGAGATTTTAAGTCGTTTATACTCGAGTCCGCGCTCTGGGGACCTAAAGTACCCCAGTCCGCACTACGGGAACTTGGAGATTTTAAGTCATTTATACTCGAGTCCGCGCTCCGGGGACTAAGAGTACTTCAGTCCGCACTCCAGGGACTTGGAGATTTTAAGTCGTTTATACTCGAGTTCGCGCTTCGGGGACTTAGAGTACTCCAGTCTGCACTCTGCGGACTTGGAGATTTTAAGTCATTTATACTCGAGTCCGCACTCCGGGGACTTAGAGTACTCCAGTCCGCACTCCGGGGACATGGATATTTTAAGTCGTTTATACTCGAGTCCGCGCTCCGGGGACTTAGAGTACTCCAGTCCACACTCCGGGGACTTGGAGATTTTAAGTCGTTTATACTGGTTCGTACGTCAGCCAGAATAATACAGTTTCGTTTGCCTGTCATAGGATCATCATACGCAGAAACATTACTCATTTATGGAAAATATGGCTTCGAGCCTTTATTAATGAGAGCTAGTTGAATTGTCTTACTACATGTAAAAAACAAGAAATAAAAGCATACTGGAAATAAATGCAGCTAATAGATGAAAGAAATAGACTAGGTATAATAATGCCGCAAGTGCTCGCTGTTCCATGCTCGGGGAAGCGTCGCACCATCGACGGTCGATAACTTGAAAGTTCCCTCTCCAAGCTTCCGTTCGATGATGTATGGACCCTCCCATGCGGGATTCATATGAGATGGGATCAGAAAAACTCGTTTCAAAACGAGGTCTCCCACACCAAAAATTCTTGGTCGGACCTTTTCGTTATAATATTTAGCGACTCTATGTCTGTATGCGGCCGCTCTCAAATTGGCCTCTTTGCGTTTTTCGTCAATGAAGTCCAACGATTCCAACAAAAGATTCTGGTTCGACTCGGGGTCGTAATAAGTTACCCGATGTGATGGAACTTCAAGTTCCATGGGTATGACAACTTCCGTTCCATATGCCAATGCGAAGGGAGTGTAGCCAGTCGCGGTCTTGTGGGTGGTCTTATAGGCCCAAAGCGCCATTGGAAGTTCATCCACCCACTTGCCTCTCGCCTTTTCTAGACGCTTCTTCAATATGGACTTGATTATCTTGTTTATGGCTTCACTTGTCCGTTGGCTTACGGGTCAGCAACTGCCGCAAACTCTTCACAATGCTATATTTCTAATAAAATTCTTTGAACTCCTTGCTCTCGAATTGAGTTCCATTGTCTGTGACGATGGTCTGTGGAAGGCCAAAACGGCATATGATATTTCGTACGACGAAATTAATAACCTTCTTGGTGGTTATTGTGGCCAGAGGCTCTGCTTCTGCCCATTTGGTAAAGTAGTCGACCACCACTATTGCATATTTCGCTCCACCTTTGGCTAAGGGTAAAGAGCCAACTAGGTCAATCCCCCACATTGCAAATGGCCAGGGACTAGCCATCTGCGTGAGTTCCGTCGACGGAGCTCTCGGGATTTTTGCATATATCTGGCATTTGTCCCATCTTCTCACATAGTCTGCAGCATCCCGATTCACCGTTGGCCAGTAGTATCCATAACGAAGGATTTTCTTCGCTCGCGTCTGCCCCCCAGTATGGTCACCACACTCTCCCTCGTGGACTTCCTTCAGGACTCGTGTTATCTCATCATGGGAAATGCATCGAAGTAATGGGGTTGAGAATCCCCTTCGATACATTCTTCCGTCCTGTATTAGATAATAAGAAGCCTTACGAAGGACTTGTCGTCTTTCGCTCCTTTCTTTGGGTAAGGTCTCGAATAGTAAGTATTGCATGGTTGGGGTCATCCACGATTCCTTCTCGATTTCTGTTTCTAACACTAAATCTACCTCCATCATATCTATACTCGGAGCATGGAGGGCCTCAACAGGAAATAATCCCATCTGTTGTGCATCATCAGTGCTTGCGAATTTCGCCAATGAATCAGCTGCTCTGTTTTGCTCACGTGGGACATGTGAAATATCATAGTACTCAAGATTCGCTTGCAGCTCCTGGACTCGGACCATATATGGGGCAAGTCTCTGCCCCCTTGCTTGGTAGTCTCACTTGGTATACCACCAGCTGAGAGTCGCTAAAGATCTCGACCGATTTTACCCCACTTCTTTAATAAGTCTTAAGCCGACGATCAACGCTTCATATTCGGCTTCATTATTCGTTGCTATGAATTCGAGCTTCAAAGCGTAGAAAACTGAACAGTTTTTAGGAGTTACAAGAACTATGCCAACCCCCGAACAACGGTCCTTAGATGCCCCATCGGTGTACATCTTCCATCGAACACGAGGTATGACGTTGTGATCGTTTGATTCGTCTGTCATAGTGAATTCAGCAATGAAATCAGCTAGTGCCTATCCTTGTATGGATCTTCACGGCAGATAGGTAATGTCGAACTGACTTAACTCAACATTCCATTTTAACATTATTCCAGAAGTTTCCGGCCGTTGGAGTACTTGCCGTAAGGGTTGGTCAGTGTAAACACTGATTGAGTGTGCCTGGAAGTATGGACGAAGCTTGTGTGGTGCAATCACCAAGCAATAGGCTAGCTTCTCAATCTTCGGGTAATTTCTTTCTGCCCCCGTCAAGTGTTTACTAACATAGTAAACTGGTTTCTGAACCTGGTCTTCCTCGTGAACCATGGCTGTGCTGATAGCGTGCTGGGATACAGCCAAGTATACGCACAACATTTCATGGTCTATTGGTTTTGATAATATTGGGGGACATTCCAAGTGCCTTACAAGAGCTTGGAATGCTTTCTCATAGTCGGATGTCCACTCGAAATTCCTCTTTCCTTTCTTTATGACATCGAAGAAAGGAATACACTTGTCTGTGGCCCTAGATATGAATCGGCTCAGCGCGGCTACCTTTCCATTCAAGCTTTGCACCTGTTTTATGGTTCTAGGCACTTGTAGCCTGAATCTTCTCTGGGTTAGCCTCGATTCCCCGAGCATTCACAATGAATCCCAAAAATTTTCCTGATGCTATGCTGAATGAACACTTCAACGGATTGATCTTCATTCCATAATGCCTGAGTATGTCGAACATCTCCGCTAAGTCTCGGATGTGGTCATTTGACTGTCGTGACTTCACGAGCATGTCATCCACATAGACTTCCATTGTTTTACCAATCTGATCTTTGAACATTCGATTCACCAGGCGATGATAGGTCGCTCCTGCGTTCTTCAATCCAAATGGCATTACTACATAGCAATACAATCCCATGTTCGTAACAAAACTGGTGTGTTCTTGGTCTGGAAGGTGCATTAGGATTTGATTATATCCAGAGTATGCATCCATAAATGATAATAACTCATGTCCGGCAGTTGAGTCGACCAGCTGGTCAATCCTAGGCAACGGGAAACTATCCTTAGGGATGCTTTGTTTAAATCGGAATAATCAACATAGGTCCTCCATTTTCCGTTTGCTTTCTTTACTAGCACCGGGTTAGATACCCATTCAGGGTAGAGGACGTCACGAACGAACCCGTTGGCTTTGAGTTTGTCCACCTCCTCTTTGAGAGCCGCAGACCTCTCCGGGTCCATGCCTCTCCTTTTTTGCTTCACAGGTATATGTTTCGGGTCTATGTTCAACATATGACTCGCGATTGCAGGAGAAATCTCACACATATCAGAATGTGTCCAGGCGAAAACATCAAGATTCGCTTGGAGGAAATCATTAAGGTTCTCAGCGGCCAAAGTGTCGAGTTGCGACCCAATTTTAAGAATTCGTGATGGGTCGCTACGGCTAACTGGGATGTCAATTGTGAGTTCCGCTGGTGCTGCATTGGTTTCCCTAGGTTCCCTATCATCGTCTCTCGGATCTATGTCTCTATAGATCCGAGAATGTTGCCCGAGCCAGGGCTCGGGCGCTACTTGTCAATCATCAGCATTTTGGATGCGGACGAAGCGGTCTGCAACCTTTCCTTTCTCTCTGCGCCGAGCCTCTCTCAGATCAGCCACATAGCAGGCACGTCCGGTCGCCTGATCACCGTGTACCACTCCAACACCACTGTCTGTGAGAAATTTTAATGTCAGACACCAAGGGGCCAATGCTGCCCTAAATTCTACCAAGGCTGGACGTCCTAGAAATACGTTATATGGAGATTCAACGTCCAACACTATGAATGGTAGGATTCGCACCCTCCTACGCTCGCCTTGCCCCAGTTCAACTGGTAACTCCACATATCCCACTGCATCCATTGCTGCACCGTTAAAGCCATGGATTCTGGCATTAGATGGCTTCAAGTCCTTAGCTTCCAGCTTCATTTGGTCATATGCCTTCTTGAAGATGATGTTAACGGAGCTTCCACAATCGATTAGAATTCTCTTCACAAGCATCGGCCCAATTGTCGTAGATATGACCATCGGGTCGACGGTAGGAGTCTTCACCTTATCCGCATCTCGGCTCCTGAATACAATATCTTCATCCATCGTTCGCTGCTGTTTTACTGGAGTCCCATCCTCCACATTCGAACATCACTCATACCCCGCATGTCTTAAAGAGTTAGCATATCGCTCCATCTCTTGCCAATTCTTATCCGCAGGATGAGGTCTGCCCGCAATCGTGTTGATAACCAATCTACCCACAGTTCGAGCAGGTTGCTCTGGTTGGCGTGGAGCTGGCCCACGTCCGGGGTCTGACGTCTCTTGTCTTCCGTCTCGTGGGTCTTTGACGAACTCCTACAGCTTCTTCTTCCTAATCAACCTTTCAATAGCGTCATGGAGGTGCCTGCACTCCTCTGTGTTGTGCCCATAAGACTCGTGAAAGCGGCAGTAATTCTCAGTCTGGTTCTATTCCTACGTTGATTCCTTTGGGCGTGGTTTTCTATACTGGAAAGTGTTGCAAGTTGACAAATAGATGTTCTCAAGTGATGCGTTGAGTGGGGTGTATTCATTGTATGTCGGGATCCTTGACTTCAATCTCCCCGACTCTCTTTTCTTCCCGGGATTTCCACCTTCGGATCCTTTAAACTATCTAGGCTTGTTTTTGACGTTGGATTGAGCTTTTCCTGTATTATCGCCAGCTTGCTTCATGGCGACGGTACTTTTCACAGTCTCCTGAGCAGAACCTGGTGCCTTGTCTCGCATCGTCCATCGAGCTTCTTCCTTTCTTACGAACTGATGAGCTTTCGAATAAAAATGCTCCAGCGTGGCTGGGGGCTTTCCCGCCAACCAATCTCCAAATTCAGAGTCTGGATCCACTCTACGCATTACCGCCATCAAAATAGCATGGTCGTTTGAATTGCTCACTTCAGTAGCAGCAACATGAAATCTCTACAAGTATGCTTTCAATGACTCTCCCAGAGCTTGGATTACGCTTGATAAGGACATCACATCCTTTGGACGAGTGGTGTGTATCCTGAACTGCTCTATGAATTTCATTGCCAATTCATCAAAGCTGGATATAGATCGCGGGGGAAGTCGAGTAAACCACATGGTGGCGATTTCGGACAGAGTGATTGGGAAGCACCTACAGTTGGTTTTATCATTAGCTCTTGCAGAATCCATCATCTATCCGTACCTCATCACATGCTGCCTGGGATCAGTCTTCCCTTCTTAGGCTGGGATAGTCGGCATATTGAACTTCTTGGGGTACTCAACCTGCAGGATACCATCCATAAAGGGGGTATGGCTTCTGGATACTCCTTAAAATTCATTAGTCAAGCCTTGGTTTTCTCTCATCAACTACCTGGCCATAGCTGTTAAGTCCGGAGTTTGTATAGAGGATGGAAGGTTGGGTTCTGTTCCACGGGACCGTGCGGGTTGGTGTCCCGCCTGATTTGGGTTTTGGAGATCGGGTGCCCGGTCTCTTCATGGGCTTGATCCCTAACGCATACTTGTGCACCTTCGTCCTTATGGCATCTACGCCTAGGAGTTTCGTCAGCTGAGGTTGAGCTATCAGATTCAGAATAAGGGGCAGGGTTACATCCAGCATTATGGCGTTGCTGTTGAGCAAGATGAGTCATAAGGTTAGTGTTGGCTTGAATCTGCTCAGCAAGCTGCCTTCTACTTTCCTTGTGTTCTCTTATCAAGTCATTGAACTCCGTTCGGGAAACGACTTCCGCTTGGATTTGGGTGGAGGGCCCTACACCTCTGGTTGTTTGCTGATTTCCAAGTCCAACTTGTTGTACGCTGGTAGTTTCATGGACATCTGCGTTGTAGTAGGCCGATTTGGTTTGCGGTCTCCCCATAGTAGAGTTGTTGGTTGTAACTCTGAATAGAATCAATAGATGCCTTGTGAATGTTTTCGGATCCCCTCTGGGGGATTTATGCAATCAAGTAGCTACAAAGCAGATCCTAACAACCTGAGAATTCAATTCTCAGTGAAATCACCAAAATGTTAGCACCAAAATTGGTAACTAACACCCTTAGAAAGATTGTGTAGAGATATTAATGAAGAAAGTAAATTAAAACAGAGAACAATATATGAATTTCAATGTAGAGAACACGAACACCAAATTTATAGTGGTTCGGCGTAACTGCCTACGTCCACTTTTAAGCTGATTTCTATTGATTTCCTTGATAGTTGATTACAGAACAATCCGTTTCTAATTAATTGAATACAATTGCAAAGTAAAAGATTAAGTCTTGAGTGAATGTTGAACGCGGCAGAGTTTCCCTAGTGCTCCCAAAAAAACTGATCTTTTTAACTGTGCCCCTGACTCTCTATTTATAGACGAAGGTGGGTTGGAATTCCCTGGTGGGCCTGGTAGCTGAATATCTTGGCCTAAATAGTGCGATCTCTGTGCGCCGAACCATAGACGCCGAGCGTTCTTTGAATGCCAAACAGGGTGTGAATGCCGACCGATCTCCTTAGGCCGAACGAGGTGAGGTCGAACGCTCTGAATACCATGGGAAGCACTTGTGCCAAACGATACTGGAAGTCGAACCAGTGTCTTGGCTGAACGATGGCTAGGCCGAACGATGGCTTGGCCGAACAATGCTAGAATGCTGAATAATCCAGGAATGCCGAGTGAGGAATAGATGCTGAGCGCTCTTCGCATGCCGAACGTAGTGGCGCCGAACACCTAGGATGCCGAGCAATATGGAAGCATACCGAGTGAAGTGGAGCCGAACGTTCCGAATGCCGAGCACCTGTCTGCCGAACACTTCCCAATGCCGAACGCTACTAGGTGCTTAGCGCTCCTTTCTGTCGAGTGCTTGCTGGATGCCGACCGTGATGATATGCCGAACAATCCAGAGGGGTCGAGTACCGAGTTGCCTGGCCAAATCTCCAGGAAACAGAGAATAATATACGAATTTCAATGTAGAGAACACGAACACCAAATTTATAGTGGTTCGGCGTAACTGCCTACGTCCACTTTTAAGCTGATTTCTATTGATTTCCTTGATAGTTGATTAAAGATACAATCCGTTTCTAATTACTTGAATACAATTGCAAAGTAAAAGATTAAGTCTTGAGTGAATGCTGAATGCGGTAGAGTTTCCCTAGTGCTCCCAAAAAACTGATCCTTTTCACCGTGCCCCCACCTCTCTCTTTATAGACGAAGGTAAGTTGGACTTCCCTAGTGGGCCTGGTAGTTGAATATCTTGGCCCAAATAGTGCGGTCTTTGTGTGCCGAACCATAGACGCCGAGCGTTCTTTGAATGCCAAACAGGGTGTGAATGCCGACCGATCTCCTTAGGCGGAACGAGGTGAGGCCGAACGCTCTGAATGCCGTAGGAAGCACTTGTGCCGAACGATACTGGAAGCCAAACCAGTGTCTTGGCCGAACGACGGCTAGGACAAACGATGGCTAGGCCGAAGGATGGCTAGGCCGAACGATGGCTAGGCAGAACGAGGCTAGAATGCGGAATAATCCAGAAATGCCGAGTGAGGCATAGATGCCGAGCGCTCTTTGCATGCCAAATGTAGTGGCGCCGAACACTTAGGATGCCGAGCAATATGGAAGCATACCGAGTGAAGTGGAGCCGAACGTTTCGAATGTCGAGCACCCTGTCTGCCGAACACTTCCCAATGTCGAACGCTACTAGGTGTCGAGCGCTCCTTTCTATCGAGTGCTTGCTAAATGCCAACCGTGATGATATGCCGAACAATCCAGATGGGTCGAGTACCGAGTTGCCCGACCAAATCTCCAGGAAACACTTGCCCTCCCAAAGCGTATAGCATGGCCGAACGTGATGCGCTTTGTACTACATGTCTTTTGTGCTTTGCTTCGAACCCTAGCCCATCACACTTGGGGGTTGTTTTTTTTCTTATGAATTCCATTTGTGGAGGTGTGGGTCGAACGTAGTGTGAAGGCCGTACGATACAACCGATGCCGAATGATCCACGTATGCCGAACAAACTGATGCCGAACGATAATTTTGACTGGTTCTACCGGTCATCGTCGTTTCGCCTTCTTCTTCCTCCCTATAAAGGCCAGCATCTTCCCCCTTTTCTCTTTTCACTTTTTACCTCCGCTACCTTATACCTGCGAACTTCGCCTGTTAATCAGATACTAAAGAATTAATCAATCCTTCCTAAGTCTCGATCTACCAACTAGGTATTTCCTCCTCTATCTAAATCCTTTCCATGATTAAACAGTTTCCTTAAGTTTGTAAATTAGGGCCATAGCCGAATGGGTTACGTGGATGGAGGAATCAAACTTCGATTAGGATAGGGATGGATGATGTGAGGTAAGGAGAAATGACCGGGAATGATCACTCGTTTATAATTGTTGGGTGATGTATTGTAGTTTGGCTCGGTTTCTTCGTGCCGAACGAGAATGGAAGAAAAGAAAGAATAGAGGAGGAGTGGGAGGTGGTTAGGATGCCGAATGGCATGACCTGGAGTGACGCGCCGAGCGATCCGCTCTTGTTGTTCGGCGTGGATGGAGGAGGAGAGGAGAAAATGGAACTATCGTCAAGGGCGGAGTGCCGAGTGTTAAGGCTCGGCATAACCCTAGTTCGGCATAACTCACCATTTGCCGGGCAGTGGAATGGAAGGTTAGGGAGGAAGCATGAATTAGTGGGGATGCTGAACGCTACTAGGTGCCGAGCGCTTCTTTCTGCCGAGTGCTTGCTGGATGCCAACCGTGATGATATGCCGAACAATCCAGAGGGGTCGAGTACCGAGTTGCCCGGCCAAATCTCCAGGAAACACTAACTATCGATGAAGCCACCTGTTCCAAGCTTCTCTAAGTTAAATCTGCGAAAAATTCTAAACTACTTGGCTACTTATTCAAATTTGAGCACCCAAGAGTTTAGGAAAGGGAAAATAAACTCTGGGTCAAACATAGGATCGTTATGAGTAAAGCATAAGACTTTAACTTTATAAAAAACCTTTAAATCAAAGGCATCTCGTAAGACCACACTGCATATAAACACGGACGGGTTTTTACCTTACAATAACAAAACTGTTTTTATAGAAAATCCATTGATATTATAATAATGTCTAGGAGTCAAAGTAAAACATGAGTATAGCTGAAATTATTGCATCTCCCACTTTAACCAAACTAATTTCATACGGTGCTTATGGAGAATGGATTCCATACAATGACTGGATTACTAGGGTACCGCCTGTCATGGTTCATCTCTAAATAGACTAGCACCTAGAACCTCGTCTAAATCCCCTACCAACACAGAACCGGCCTACCCCTTACCGGATCGTACCGAATATGATCACCCCTTGGTTAATGGGTCCCATAGCAAACAAATGAGAGATAATATTGACTCTAGATTGGATGATCATACCCTGATGCGAGCGACCCACTTAGCCCAACTGCATCTCCCATGTTTTAGTCATTCCCGGTTAATGAGGCTTGAGGCTACATTTTACTTTCTATATAACACTTCCCACTTGGAATGTTAACATTGCCCTCTAGGCAACAACGCAATGCCAGCATTCATCCATACAGGTTGTTGAGGAGATGGACGAGCTGAAGGCAGTACTCCTACTACATCCATTTTGGAATCACCCTCAGGATTAGTAGCAAGCAACCCTTGTACTTTAAAGAGCTCCATCTTCAATTCCATTATCTTCAAGATGTATTCACTTCGAAATGCTTGAGTTGGATCGAAGTGGTTTCGGATAGTATATCCGATCTCGGTCTCTTCGAAATAACATTCGATAGTTTCCGACAAACTCAACCCAGTTCTTTAGGCAATAAACAGTCAAAGATAAGAGCGGAGGTCACCTCCTAATTGTTAGTGGACGGATTTCCTTATCATTTGTCCTAGGAGAATGAAACGAGATTTATACGCACAGTATAACATCATTGGAGATGACTGTGCCATATAACCCGCGTGTTTCTCCTAGATTTTTCCAAAGTTACATTTTGGGTCCATATTCTATAGTCGGTTATTTAATTATCAAATAAATTAAAAAACAACCAATTCCTTTTGAGATTTATTTATATGTAGCAACCACTAAGCCTCAAAACAAATCTTTATTGAACAAATATCCTTTTAAAACATTTGTCCAAAATATTCATTTACTTATCTCTCTGACGTAAGTATATACATAAAACATTTATGAATAACTTCTTACTTTCAAATCGTGTTAAAAAGGATTAAAAAAATTAAATTGGAGGTAAGCACAACCCTAAACATTATTCCCTTGGTGTTAAGTGTGGAACGGATGTTCCATGCCACCATTTTTGAAAGGTCGGTTTAGAGAAACCTAAATATCAAATTCTTTTTATACTTCTTTTGATTAATCCTTTTTAATCAAATCTATTTCATTGTTGAAATCTCTTTTGCTTGAAATCAAAATCCATTTCAAAATGCTTTCCAAACTTCCAAATTAATTTATAAAACGACTTTTATAAATATTCAAAATCATTTGTATAAATTTATTTATAATTATCCAACTTTTAATATAAATTTCTTATAAATATCCAAACCTTTTTATATACTCACTTTATTAATGTCCAAACCATTTTCAAATTTTTTTTTATAAATACCCCACTTCATTTATAAAATTTCTTTATAAACCTTTCCTGTTTAAACAACTTCTTAAATAACCTTAATTAATTAAGCATCCTTTAGTAAGAAAATCTGTTTTTATATATCACCCTTACTTATGAAATCTTCTTTGCTTAAAAACAGAAATCTATTTATCCAAAAACACCTTATAAATTTACAAACTCCTTTATAAAACTCTTTACAAGAAACTTCTTTCTATAACATGGAAAACCATTCCCATTAGTTAAAAACATCTTTAGTAAAATCATTTGTTGAATCACTCTTTAAATATCTTGTTCAAATTGAAATAACTTTGAACTCATTTCAAAAGAAAAATGGAATATTTATTACAAAATCAAACGGAGGCTTAGCGACCACAATGGCGCTTTTATTTTGATTCTATTTATCCATTTTAACATGGCACCACATAACAACATGTATATATGAGATCAACACATAACAATCAATCAACTTAAGTAAATGTCCAAGTTACTTGTAATAGTAGAATGATGTTTTGTCCTGCTAATAGATGTCATTTCATTTTCTCCTAATCATATGGAGTTACTTAAGGGTAAGCGTCATAGAAATCCATTGATTTAAATTTTTTTGAAAGAAAATGGTTTAAAACAAATCTGGTACTTAAACTCAAAGCGATTTTAAAATAAATTAAAACCCTTGTAAATTAGAATCAAATCCTTGTTAAATAGTAACAAAACTCTAATTAATCGTAATTAAATCTTAAGTAAACCTTATTAAAACATATAACCAACCTCTCTAGAAAGGCGTGGTTTCTTTCTTAGATTCCTACAATCGTATAATAAAAACCAAATACACATTATAAAATTTTCATTTTTAGGTAGTTATAACTTTCATTTCCCGACATTGTTACAAAATAGGCCCCATTGCTTGAAATGACAATTAATAAACAAAGAGATATAAAATAATATGTAGATTTGAAGCCCATTGATAATTTCTTGTTATTATTTATGGTGTCACATATGCACACTGCAAGATACACGACGATTTTCGATGGCTGGTAGCCATCGACGGCCGCCAGAAGCCGTTGAAAATCCCATCGGAATATAGAACATGGATTTCTTCCATTTTCGAAGGAATCGATGACGGCTTTGCAATGGCCAACGATGGCCTTTTCGACGGTTGTTACAACATTTTTTTCGATGGTGCTGACATCTGCATGGCTTCAAAGCATGCCAGAAAACCATTGGAGTTTTCGACCGATTAACCGTCAGAAGCCATCAGAATATTTCGACCTATAAGCTGTCGAAGTCGTCGGTAGCCATCAGAAATCTGGATAATTTTTTTTAGCAGCCCAACAACATGATATCAATATATATCACAACACATCAAAATCAATATATATATATTAGATACAGAAGCTAAAATCAATATCAATATCAATAATAATATAAAACTCAAACATTACCATCTCAAGCTCAAACATTTCTAATCAATACAAAACAAATCTTCCATCATCATCCAACTGCAATATCTACATCCAACATCAAACCCCACAAATCACCCATAAATCAACATCAAACACCACATGTACACAATTCAACCTCACCATCTCTCATTATATATATGCATAAGTTTCAAAAACAAAACTGCAAAACGTATCTCATGACTCGTCATTGGCTTCGGAACCACCAGACGAAGCAAATGCTCCATATACTCGGCCAAACGCTGGTTCAATTGCTCCATTTGCACCGCTCGGAGGCACTCCTGCTCCGGCAGTTGTGCAATCTGCTGTCGAAGTTCATTAATATCAATGTTGTCCTGAGCCTTTTAATAAGCCTTTTGTGGCCCGAGCCTAAAAAAAGTCGAAATAAGTTTAAGCTATTGTGTTAAATTTTATAAAAATTGAGCGATTTTTACAACTTAGTTAATTTTTATAAATTATCGATTGATTGTCGTAGCCATAACGCCTATTTCTCCGTATTAGGTCCATAACGACGTCAAAGGTAGCATCCTCCTCATTAGTGGTCAAGTGCTCCCATCCTAATTGCACAAGCATTTGCGCAATGCTTGCACAAATCTATCCTACAACGCAAAATTAAATACAAGTAAATATTTTATGACATTATTATAATATTTTATAAATAATTAATTAAAATGATCATTATTAATAACTTATAACTTAAAATATACTTACACGTGTGGCGTATGCTTTATCATCCCCATGTAAGGCATACGTCACCAATCCCTTGTCTTCGGTATGCCCGACGACATGAGTACGCAAAAATACATCCATATACGAGACAGGAGCCACATGCACTCTTTTCTGCAATAATTGGTGTATATTACTGTTGTTTATACAAATTTGTATAAAAAATGTAATAACTATTCGTAATTGCAATTAATCAATTTACTAGGTCCTCACGATGATGCTGAAATGATTTCGAGCCACCATGGTGTGTGACTAGATTTTTCTGCCTGTTCGCCACGTTCCTTTCTGACTCCGCCTGCAAATTAAAAATTAACATTATATTTTACAAGTATAAATTATATATTCTCTACTGAACAAATTAAGGTGAAACCTGATAGACCTGCCCTGAATTAATCGCTATCACACCACGCGAACCAAGCATCCTATACGCTGGCGTCCATCCAGTTTGGCTTCTTCTCGGACTTTTTGAAGATATACATCGTATCCCGGTAATTTCAACAACTTTGGAGTTTCAATGCGCTGGCAAAGAGAAACATCCTCCTCCTATAGTTCTACCGCTCCCTGTATATATATTGAAAAAAATATAAGTTATACATTTATACTTAGTCAGCAAAATGTAAAGTGATTATATATAATGATATATGCATTTACGCGTACCAGGAAGTCCTGCCAGATGCCCTCCCGGACATGCTCTAGGATATTACTCCATTTCGGCAAGAACTCAGTATACGGTTCATATATGCCTGCTTAGATATGCTAAGCACTATATTTGAAGGCTCAAGCTCAAAATCCCTTCATTAAATATGATACAAACAAATTATGACTAATATATCATAAAAAATATTTATAATGCCAAATTAAATTTAATACTTATGAGCCATCTACTTTTGGTAGTAATCTAAACACCATACGCAGCGCCTCTACGACAGGCACTACCATCACCTTTTCCGCGAACGACCCTTCTCTAAGACGCAGTGGGAGAACTAAACTGCAAAGAACTCCGCCGCCTAAAGAAAGACATCTGTAATACCTGTCATATACATATTATTTTATTGTGGCATAACTATCATTCAATTATGAGTAAACGTATCAAGATTTAAGATCAATAATCCCATATAACATACAAAAAAGCGTAACATCAATACTCCCATAAATTACCTTTTTTCAATATGTATACAATTAAATCGGTCCTTGTCGTTTTTTAATTCAGAATCGTTCTCATACTCTATATTGTTTTCCTCCGTGGTCTTAAATGCTTCTACTAATACATTTGATTCGTTAGTTAAAGGTCCAAAATCGGTTTGATCGTCTGTTATTGTAATTTCTCCATTTTCCTTGATATCTGCTTGGTACGCTTGTTCGTCTAGAATATTCTTTCCATTAAAGGTAAATCTTTCCTTTATTTTAAAAACTTGGTTATTTTCTAGCTCATAGCATGCTTTGGGTTTTTTGTGTCATTTGGCTTCATATGAAGCTCAGGATGATTGCATGTTGCCTCTATATCACGTCTTGATTTCAAATCGTCTTTAGTCTTTCCTTTAACATTCAGAACTGTCTTAAATACATTATCGAACACATTTTTCTCATTGTGCATCACTTCGATATAAATGACAAATTAGGAGATTTTTCCAATAAGGCAACTCCCAAAATATACTTTGTTCGCACCAATTATGAATCGTCGATTTATCTTGAATTTCAATATGTTCGCCAATTTCATGTATCTTTAGATAATTCTTTACAAGTCATAACTATCTTCGCTTAATCAAATCGTTGGTGGTCACAAGGTCTCAAGTCTATTACTTGTAAAGTTTTTTTTATCTTTTTAAAAAGGATGGTTAATATGGAGAAAAGTCCGATGACAGTCAAACCATGAAAATTTCTTCCCATGCGGTAAAGAAAATGCTCATGTTTCTTCCATACAATAAGGACAAGCTAGACGACCAGTCGTACTCCAACCCGAAAGCATTGCATACACAGGAAAATTGCTTATAGCCTATGGCAAAGAAGCGAACATACGAAAATTATTTTTCTTTGATATTTCGTATGTTTTAACACCTTCATACCATAATGTTTCAACTCTTCAAACAACAGTTGTAAATATGCATCGATTCCTTGTGTCAGATCATCAGGGTCAGGGAAGACAATAGTGAGAAACATACATGCATTTTCCATACACATCCACGGAGGTAAATTATAAGGTGTAACAATTATAGGTCAAGATGAATATTTTGGACCAAATCGAGAGAATGGTGAAATCCATTCGTACATAAACCAAATCTAATATTACGGCTCTCCACTGTGAAAGCGGGGTATGTCTTATCAAAATGCTTCCATGCTTCTCCATAAGCTGAGCGTGTTAACGTGCCTTATTCTTGTGTTCACATACAGTATCATCTCATATGATGCGCGTGTTATCCTGCTTTTTGGCAAAGCCGTGATACCAATAGATCGATCGAAAACAAAAGACAGTTCGTCTCGAAGATTGGCTACACATTGCTTCGCTTTGGATATCGATGAATTTTGTCTGAGCCCGGATCAGGCTACAATTGATAGGACATGACAAGCAAGACCATAAAAGCCAGCATTTCAAATTTTAGGTCAACTGGAGTTCGTATGAACGAGATATGATCGATGCAAGTTAGCTAAAATAAGTTGTTCGTATCATCAAATAGTTGAGGAGATGTCCATTTCGAATCCATCGGGTTCGTATCCATCGGGCTGGCATCGTCTCAATATGTTCGTATCCATTGAGTTTAGAACAGCTCGAATCCATCGTTCGCATCCATCAGGAAATCATGCATTGGTCTATTTGAATCCATCAGATTCGTATCCACCAGGTTCGAATTGATGACGTTCGCATAGATCAACCCACAACGCTTCGCATCCATCGATGCACCCTACTTCGAGTCGATTGGTCTCGTATCCATCCATAAACCTTAGTTCGTATCGATTCCATAAAAAAGGCGCTTGGTTGAATCCATCGCGAAGCCTTGATTTCGTATCCATCGGACGTTCTCATCTTCGTATCCAACCCATCGATACGAAATGAGCATAATGCGAATCGATACGAAGTACACATTGTTGGTGGATTTGAACTATGCAGTGGTTACCGACTCGAACAAGGCAACGTCTCTCGATACAAACGAGGCGAAGTTCATGGGTGCGAAGCGGTCAACTCGGAGAAAAAGGAGGATCGATGCGAGATGTGTGTGCCACATCGTCTCGAAGGCACGTGCATCCATCGATTCGAAGGCATGGAATCGAAGTGATCGAATCGAAGCGAACAGCTAACCCAGAAACTCCAACTCATATCGATCATATCTCCCAAACCACAAGTCCAAATGCTATGAAATTTTCACAGCAACTTCCATACATGGTAAAGAATGCTCCTGCCAAGTTTCGGCTCGATTGGATCATTTTTTGATGGATACGAAATAATTTCGTATCAATCACAGATCGAGTTGAAACTTGGTGAGGTCGGTTGCGTGGGCCCACTCATATGCCAAAAGAAGTCTCCCAAAGTTTGAGCGCGATCTCAGCCTCCTACGCCTGTAAATAGCCCCCTGAAGCCTACAGAAAAGGGATCTTTCGGCCATTGAACGTCCAGACTCTACCGGATTCAATTCTACATCATTTTATCACTGTTGTATTCAAACATCAGAGCGATAACCTACTGTAATCCGCTGTAACGGATTGAAATCATCAAGTGAATCAATAAAATCATAAGCTTCGGAGTGGACGTGGGCAAGATCGCCGAACCACTATAAATCCTGTGTTTCTGATTGTTATTGCTGAATTACTATGCTTGATATTGCTTAGATATGAGATTTGTGTTGAATATTGTTGATTTGTATTCATATACGCGTGCTTTCACGATATTGGGGCTTGTGATCATTTTTGGTGCAAACACTTTGGTGCTTTCGCTGAGAAGGCTGATTCAGGAGAAGTTGAATTTGAAGATTTAAGAGTTCATATTTAAGGAGCTATGACAAGGCAAACGAGTAGAAGGCAGAGGCCAGAGAGAAGTCAACATGTGGGAAGTCAAGAGGCTTCTTCAGGGCCGAATCAGGCATCGATCTTTATCACCAGGGATGAGATGGAGGAAATGATGAAGAGACAGGAAGAGTTGATCCAGAGTTTGTTTCAACAGAATGGGCAACTTGGAGCGCAGAACCGAGGAGCAGATGGAGTCCAGAATGGAGCAGGACCATCCGGCATAGCACCTGGATTAGGGGGCACACACTTGGAGCATGCTGATCCAATCCCAGAGAGAGAGAGATAGGGGCATCTGAGCAACCTAGAGGTAGCAGAGGGATGAACGCTCAGCTAGGGGGGCAGGTTCCAGAAGGCTCTCATGGACTTGAGGGGCAGGTCGACAGCGAAGAACGAGAATTGCACCTTGGAGATAATGATAGATTGGCGGAGATGGTCATGCGAGCCATGAGAGGCGGATTAGTGAACAGAGATCTTGAAGACGTCAACAGGAGTCCCTTTTCTCCTGCAATTAAGATGGCTAGGAACCCACCAGATTTCAAGTTACCATCAGTGGAGGTGTACGATGGGAGGACGGACCCCGCGGTCAATCTGACGAGGTACATGGAAGTGCTGGGGGCATCACAGGAAGTTATGGCCCGGTGCTTTCCATTATATCTGACGGATATCGCAGCGTTATGGTTTAGGCAGCTGGAGAGTGGCTCCAAAGGAACATGGGCAAATTTAACTGAGAGATTCATGAGGCAATTTAGGGTTCACATTGCAAGACCTAAGAATGTGATGAGTTTGGCAATTCTGAAGTATAAAGCTGGGGAGTCTTTGAGGAGTTTTCTGATGCGATTCAACGCGGCAACAGCGTCGGTGGATCGACCTGATCCATCTATGGTTATGATGGCAGCTGTGTTCAGAATAGCTAATGGCACAGAGTTCAAAATTTCATTGACTAAAGATCCACCTATGGATCTAGGAGAATTCTATCACGAGGCAGAAAAGTTTTTGCGATTGGAAGAAGCAAGTGCAGAATGAGAAGAAGGAGAAGAGATTAATGTTTATGCGGTCAAAGATGGAAATCCCCCCTGAGAAAGGTACATAAACTAGCAAGGGAAAACGAAAGGCCGATAATAACTATAACAGATTAATGCGACCACGAAAGGAACCAAGATTCACCACATACTCAGAGCTGAATGAGAATTTAGAGCGAACCTATCAAGATACCAGAGAGCAGGTTCCATGTCGTAGACCAATGCAAAGGGATCCAACTGCCGACGAGAGGAAATCAGATAAATATTGCTTATTCCATGAACTGAATGGTCATAACACTAATGATTATAGACATCTGAAGGATGAGGTGGAAGGACATATCAGGAACGGTATGCTACTTCAGTATGTGAAGAGGCGAACTCCAACGGTGGAGCCAGAGCGACCACCGTCTACATCAGCTAAAGGTTACCCTAAACCGGGACAATGTTTGATTATCAATTAATTGATTGAAATAATGATGAACAAGTCGTAAACCTCTCACTAGCACGGTTAAATCATTTACACATGTAAGCGATCGTGCACGATCCATAGGCATGCTCCGAATGACTACTAACCGCATCATAGTAAGAGTTTACGCTTTGACATCTTCATCTTGCTTTTTGCTTTGATTTTGATTTGAACATTTGGACTTAGTTTGTTTGGACATTTCTATTGTGGAATTCGTATGATCATTGCTTTGATATTTCCAATTCTGTGAAAGAATTTACTTGTATGCCCGTTGGATCGCGAACGGTCCACGAGCACCTATTGTATGGCGATGAACCGCCAAAGTCTTTAATTCAGAAACTCCCCCAAACGTGAAATCTGGCATCGATAATACTAAGTCCCCCCTGGGCACACCAATTCGCCTCGAACGGCACCCGACCTCGAACGGTCACAATCCGTCTTGAACAGCACTCGATCGCGAACGATCAACATTTGCCACGAACGGCATCCGACCGCGAACGGTCCCATTTCATCTTTTGCCACGAACGGCATCTAACCGCGAACGGTCTCATTCCAGGATTCGCCTCGAATGGCACCCGACAGCGAACGGTCATGATTCACTTACTATGATATCCGATCGCGAACGATCACATTTTGCCTCTATGGCAATCAATCGCAATCGATCATAATTCGCCTCGAACGGCACCCGACCGCGAACGGTCGCAACTCACCTTATATGACATTCAATCGCGAATGATCACACTCTGCCTCAAACGGCACCCGACCTCGACGGTCACAGTTTGCCGCGAACGGCATCCGACCGCGAACGGTCCTGTTTCTCCATCTGCCGCGAATGGCATCAGCCGCGAATGGTCCCGATTCACCTCAAATGGCATATGATCTCGAACGATCGTCATCCGAGGTCATATGAAACTATCGAGTTCTTTGCAGGTTGTTGACAGGATATGAACATCCAACTTATAGCATTACAAAACACACCTTCCTATCGCAAGACATGTTTTGGGGGGAAAATGTTATCCCGCTTTTTGGCAAAGCCGTGATACCAAAAGATCGATCGAAAACAAAAGACAGTTTGTCTCAAAGATTAGTTACACATTGCTTTTCTATGGATATCGATGAATTTTGTCCAAGCCCGGATCAGGCTACAATTGATAGGACATGACAAGAAAGACCATAAAAGCCAGCGTTTCAAATTTCAGGTCAATTGGAGTTCGTATGAATGAGATATAATCGATGCAAGTTAGCTAAAATACGCTGTTCGTATCCATCAAATAGTTGAGGAGATGTCCATTTCGAATCCATCGGGTTCATATCCATCGGGCCGGCATCGCCTCAATATGTTCGTATCCATTGAGTTTAGAACAGTTCGAATCCATCGTTCGCATCCATCAGGAAATCATGCATTGGTCTATTCGAATCCATCAGATTTGTATCCACCAGGTTCGAATCGATGACGTTCGCATCGATCAACCCACACCGCTTCGCATCCATCGATGCACCCAACTTCGAGTCGGTCGGTCTCGTATCCATCCATAAACCTTAGTTCGTATGGATTCCATAAAAAAGGCGCTTGGTCGAATCCATCGCGAAGCCTTGATTTCGTATCCATCGGACGTTCTCATCTTTGTATCCAACCCATCGATACGAAATGAGCATACTGCGAATCGATACGAAGTACATATTGTTGGTGGATTCGAACTATGCAGTGGTTACCGACTCGAACAAGGCAATGTGTCTCGATACAAACGAGGCGAAGTTCATGGGTGCGAAGCGGTCAACTCGGAGCAAAAGGCGGATCGATGCGAGATGTGCATGCCATGTCGTCTCGAAGGCACGTGCATCCATCGATTCAAAGGCATGGAATCGAAGTGATCGACTCGAAGCGAACAGCCAACCCAGAAACTCCTACTCATATCGATCATATCTCCCAAACCACAAGTCCAAATGCTATGAAATTTTCATAGCAACTTCCATACATGGTAAAGAATGCTCCTGCCAAGTTTCAGCTCGATTGGATCATTTTTTGATGGATACGAAATCATTTCGTATCGACCACAGATCGAGTCGAAACTTGGTGAGGTCAGTGGCGTGGGCCCACTCACGTGCCAGAAGAAGTCTCTCGAAGTTTGAGCGCGATCTCAGCCTCCTACGCCTATAAATAGCCCCCTGAAGCCTACAGAAATGGGATCTTTCGGCCATTGAACGTTCAGACTCTGCCGGATTCAATTCTACATCATTTTATCACCGTTGTATTCAAACATAAGAGCGATAACCTACTGTAATCCGCTGTAACGGATTGAAATCATCAAGTGAATCAATAAAATCATAAGATTCAGAGTGGACATAGGCAAGATCGCCGAACCACTATAAATCCTATGTTTCTGATTGTTATTGCTGAATTACTGTACTTGATATTGCTTAGATCTGAGATTTGTGTTGAATATTGCTGATTTGTATTCATATACGGGTGCTTTCACGATATTGGGGCATGTGACCATTTTTGGTGCAAACAGCGCGGTTACAGAAGATGCATATAACCTTCAAAGCATAGGAGTGATGGGTAAGTAATGCATATGCTTGTATGGAACTTCCTTTCCTTTTTTCTTGGTTTGTATCTTTCTTAATTACGTATTTTACTCTAAGACCGATGGCTTCTTTCCAAAACTACATGCAACCATTTAAACATGTATCAATTTTTCAGTACATCAAACCAAAAACAGACATGAGTCTTTTCCCTTTATAATGATTTCGCACCTTAAATTATCGGGTGGCATATGCCATTTTGCATCTTGTACTATAACTACAAAACCAGGCTTCTGTGAAGTTGTATTTTTATTTCATCACAATTTATTTTGTAGGTACCGATAGTTGAGTACCGTTTTTACAACCATCCCAAAGTGGTTTCTTAGCAGCATCCAATAAGTCATAAAAAAATCCTCAATACTTGGTTCTTCTTCGACATTAACATTGTTATCATCAACTTCAACAGTAGGGAACATTGAATGTGCTTCATCTTCAAAAATATCTTCTATGAGATTCATCGGCACAATTTCAGTATCCACCTCCTCCTTCGAATATACGGGATTAGGTTCCAAAAGTTCTCCATGACGATTCTACACCAAATAATTCGTCATGAAACCATATTAGAGCAAATGAACTATTACCATATCTGGTAACAAATGCTTCAATAATTTGCACCTACTATATGGAAAATGGATTTCTTCGTTGTTCCCATTGTTACTTAAAGTGGATTCAATAAAGATGTGTACACCATTTTAAAAATGTTTACTTATTGAGCTTCCAATTTCTCTTCTTTGTTAGTACATCCAGCTCAGATATATGAAATAATTGACCATTTTTCCCAATTTAAAACATAAAAATGTATTAATCATTTATGTATTGACATTTTATTTTTCAATTGTTTGCGCAAAAAATGGGCAAACACCTCAAAGTCGTACGATTCCGTTGATTATATGTTGTTCTTAGCGATTTGGGTGATTTATGCAAATATGTAAAAAAGCATGGACTAAACTGTAAAAGACACACAGATTTATAGTGGTTCGGCCAGAACGTGCCTACGTCCACTTTATATGTTATTCTCCTCTTTCTCTTCACATTACAAGTATATGAAAGTTGTTTGAAAGTTCTATCCGTGCTTGAGCTCTCAAACTTGTCTGCCATTGTTGTACCCCTGCCCCTCTATTTATAGAGTGAGGCTGGGGGTAGGGGTCTTGGATGTTTATAGCTGCTGGCGGGCCTGGGCTGAAGCAATCTGGCCTGGCACATCTGGTTCGGCGTTCCTTGGTTCGGCCGTGCTTGGAGAGAAGGATGGAGAAGCTTTGGTTCGGCGGTCACCTGGTTCGGTGTAGGGTGGTCCGGTGTTGGTTCTCATCCGGTAGTGGGTTGTTGGAGTTGTGGTCCGGTGGCAGTTGGTTTGCTTGGTAGTGGATGGAAAGGAGGTTGGGACTGCCGAATGGACTTCGGCATTGGGAATGCCGGATGAATCTCGGCATTGGGAATGCCGGATGAGCCATGGTATTTCGAATGCCGAATGAGATCTCGTTTCATACTGCCGAATGGGCTTGAGTGTTGGAGTGCCGAATGGACTCTCGCATTGTTTCACTGAATGAAATTTTATATTTGAACCTTGAGTGAAATCCTAGAATTATATACGCTTGCTGGCTGCTTCTTCTTGGTTCGGTCGTGGTGGAAATGCACACAACATTGATATTCCAGTTTTGACCAAAAATGGGATAACATCAATTAAATCATACGTTTAAATTTTTACAAATATATAATATTATTTTATTTAATTTAATTTTCAAATGGATTTACACAAATTATTATATGAATATAATCTACAATTTTTAGATTATTGTTTTACACTTTGATGGTTAGTCGTCCTACTTCCCTTTACAAACACGGTAGTAATTATGTTTTATAAATCATTTCATTTTAAACGATTCAATAAAATTCCGGCAGCACTTCCCTTTGTTCCTTGTATCATACACCTATGCGTGCACACAGTGAACAAAAAGAAAGAGTTGTCAAAATTTTGTGAACAGTTTTAAATGAAATAGTTTGCAAAATATAATTATTTTACTATGTTTGTAGCTTGTCTAATACAGGGATAAATCCAACAAATATTGTATCGGATGAATATAAATGTCCGTTCTATAATAAAAACGAATATCCATGGAACGATCATATACAATACTTGTTAGACGGGGCCAAAAACAGCACAAAAGAGCTTGTGTGCAGCTGAATAAAGCAATTTATGGGCTGAAGCAAGCACCAAGGGTTTGTTTTGACAAGCTAAAGTCAACTTTGGTCAAAATGGGCTGTACATCTACCAAATCAGACAACTATTTATTCACTAAATTTAATGATAATGAAGCTACATATATAGTAATATATGTTGATTGATTTTCTAAAAACATGAAGCAGTGGATTAGAAAATAAAAACATCATAAAGCAGTTGAACAAAAAATTCTCCGTTAAAGATCTTAGCAATTTGAATTACTTTCTAGGGATCGAAGTAAACAGAGTATCAACCACAAAATTCAACATAGTCAAAAGAAGTATATCACCGAGATCCTTATGAAGGAAAAAATGGAAATGCAAATGCACTGCCCACTCCCATGATGTGTAATCTACACTTATCCAAAAATAAAGGGGAACCAATCTCAAATGTCAAGCAATATAGGAGTATAAAGGGAGCTCTACAATATGTAACCATCACTAAACCATAAATTTCATTTAGTGTAAATATGGCAAGTCAATTCATGCAAAATCCATTAAATGAACACTAAAAACTTTTTTTTTTGAGATATCTAAATGGAACATTGAATCATGGTCTGACTCTACATTCAAGCAAATCAATCAGTATCACAGCATATGCTGATGTAGATTGGGCAACATACGTGGATGATAGACGGTCTACAACAGGTTATTGTATATTTTTAGGACAAAATCCAGTTTCGTGGTGTTCAAAGAAACAAGCAACAATTTCTAGATCTAGTACTGAAATATAATACATAAGTGTCGCTAGTGCTACTATAGAAATTATGCGGATTAAATCATTGTTGAGTGAGCTAAAAATCAAAACGCACAATAAAGCTACAATTTGGTGCGATAACATGAGTATAATTGCATTCACAGCCAACCCAATTTTACACTTAAGAAAAAAACACATGGAATTGGACTTATACTTTGTTAGAGAGTAAGTTATAAAAGGAAATTTCAATGTAAATCATGTACCAGCAACTTACCAATGGGCTAACATACTCACAAAGCCTTTATCAAAGAAGAATTTTCTTCGATTGAAGCAAGATCTAAAAGTGGAAGAAGTAAGGAGCCATTTTCCAGTTAGCTAAATGTCTCAGATTCAATCTCCAAATCATCATCAAAGAGTTGTCATGACCACAAAACCAGATTTTGCAGTGTCAAAGCTCAAAATGAATATTGTCGATGTTAGTATCATCGTAAATCAAGTTGAATCACTCAACTGGTGCTCGAGATCATCAGAAAACCATGCTTAAAGCAAGATTTTAAAGATTAAAATAGAAATTTAAAGAATTAAAGCATCGACGTCATATTTGAGAAATAATCGCAAACCCTAACCCTAGCCGGGATTGAAGGGGTATTAGAGATAATAAGTGAACATCGAGGTATTGCATACAGTTATGTATTGTATTATGTTATTGGATATTGAACCAAAATTTCGGCCCTTATACAAACCTACTATTATAAATACATTGTAAATAGATGTAAACTGTAGAATTCTGTTTTTGATCAATACATACAAACAAATTGTCTTTCAGTTGTATTGTTTACAGTTGTGATTTAATATGATTCAAAAATATTGTTGGTTTATGACCACATAAAAAACTGGACCTTATATTGCAAGTTACATAAACTCATATTGGACATGATTTATAGTAGTAATAAAGAAATTAATTTTAGAAATACCTAAAGATCATCTAAGGCTACCAATTATTTACACCCTACGAGATCCAAACATTTAAAATACCTAAAAGGCAAAGAGAACTTCACAAAAATGCATTCTAATAGAGTAGAATGGTGTCAACCATAAAATCTACGTGATAGCAGAGATGCGAAAGAAAGTTAATAAGGTTGAGGTTTCGATGAAGAGACATGCCAAGTCATCATGAAGGATATAAAAAGGATGATTCAAAGGCATTGAGCAAGTATCGAAGGAGTCGAAAGCACCAACTACTCATATAGTATAAAAGCCTTCGACCCAAAGGAAACAAATAGGCCCATCTGCCACCACCAACTTTTCGACATAGATGAACAAGCAATGTTGACTTCGAAACCCCTTTCGAAGGCAATCGATAGTTCTCCCCCGACCACATGTTAAACCTTCCAAAATCAAAGGCTCCGCCCCCATAGTAACATTTTCGAAAGCATAGCAAGCCTTTCGAACCAGTTAAAGATCCATGAAGGATACCTTTTGAAAATGTTGAGAGATGCTATGAAGAAAGCAATTCTCAGAAAATAGAAAAGGCAAAAGAATAATAAAGGTCCTTTCGACAATGTCGAAAGGAGGCATAGTTTTCGATTAGGTCGAAAGGTTAAGAGAGAATGAAAGAACTGCAAGTGTATGACAAGAAGAATAGGGACACCTTTCGACAACGTTGAAAAGAAGCATAGCCTTCAACAACATTGAAAAGATGCATAGCCTTCGACAACATCGAAAAGAAGCGTAGCCTTCAACGACATTGAAAGGAAGCGTGGCATTCGATTAGGTCGAAAGGTTCAAAACAGCGTGTAATGAAGGGACCTTTCGACCCGGTCGAAGGCAAGGAAGCGAAGGGATAAACCAAGAGGCAAAAGAAAACACATTTCGACGACGTTGAAAGATTCATGACCTTCTAATCAATTTGAAAGGTTTGAGGAGGCCTATAAAATGGGGACCTTTCGACCAGTTGAAAGCAAAAGCACGGAAGGGGGCCGACCAGCATCTATAAATAAGACCCAAGGGGTCAAGTTTAAGGGGGAAGGATTCTGAAATACTAAATTTATTTTCTTTACTCCACTTTCTTAGCAATATTTGTACTTAGAAGAACCCTAAATCAAATTAGGAAGAAAGCTCGGTTTCTTTTAACTCATTTCGGATAATAGATAAAAAAGGAGATAGCTTGTTCATAATGGATATTGGTGACGAGGAAGATCATTAAGATCATTAGCTGGTCTAATGATCAATTGCAAATGATTCTAACCTATTCTCAAAATCTCTCTTGATTTATGCTATATGTAAGATCGACTTAGGCATTTCCAATCGAAACACATCATCATCGGAACCTATTCTTAATGCTGAAAATAAAAGTGATGATGGGGTGTCGACTGAGTTGAATGCATGTGTTATGGGTATATCTAAATCGATCTTATATAAGGAAAATAAATTTGATTGTAGACTATTAAACTAGGACTGCTAAAGGCAGAGCACCATTCGACCTAGTCAAAGGAGTACTTTCGAAAGGAATCCTGGTCTATATTGCCTAACAACCATTCAAGGTGGAATTCATTCGAGGGTAACCTATTCATTTAGGCATCAAAACCCTTTCGAAGGGATTCCGTGGAAAGAATGTTGACACCAAAAGGGTTGAAAAATAATCATCCCCTTTCGACAAAGTCAAAAGGTGTTAAATATCGCCTTCTGACGCGATCGAGAGGGGGTAGAAGACATTGATGATTGATTTTTTTCAACTTTCAAGGAAGATGAAACTCAATGAGAGCTATATGTTGTGAATAACTCCTAGAGATAATTTAACTATTCCAACCTGATCGAAAGGTTGGAGTGGCCACATCATCCCTTTCGACATGGTCGAAAGGTTTAGCAATTTACTATAATACCAACCTGGTCGAAAGGTTGGAGTGGCCATGTAACATCCCGGAAATTTTGACAATATCAATTTAATAATCCGTAGTTAAAATTAAATTGATATTGACAATCTGTTAATAATTATTCAGATAAATTTGATAATCTTATTCAATAAACATTTAATTGGATATTTTGTCTTTTAAAAATAATGAGTTTGTTTCTAATTATAATATAAATATATGGTTTATATTGTAAATGGTTTAGCTTTATTTAAAATTTAATAAATGAATCTTGTTTTCAAATTCTAATGTATATATTAATAATTTAGAAAGTTTGATTTAAATTAAATATTAAGTTTTCAAAGCTATGTAATAAATAAGAATATGATTTTTATAATTGTTAAGAAAATGTTTAAAATGATCTTGGCTTAAGTTTTAAATTTAATGAACTAACAAAAAGGTTTGTTTTGTTTTCTTTTAAAATGTAACTTAATAAAATGAGTAATTTATTAATAAAGAAATAATTTCTTTTATAATTATTTCAATTTAATAATGAGTCATTTCTAAAAACAATATCAATAGTATATTGTCTTTATAAATAGGTTTTGAATAAAATGGCAATTTTTATTTCAAATTTAATTTGTATTCATAACTTTACTTTTTAAATATTAGATTTTGAGTTTGATTTAAAATTTGAATATAAATCCAAAGTATAGATTTTTAATTGTTTTGATTTTTATATAAGCTTTGGTTATAAGTATAAGTTGTTTTTATTTCTTTCAAAAATTTATATACATATAAAATTCTAATTAACAAATCAATTAGGCTTAACATATATTAACATGTAAATTAAATACATATGTTAACTTGTAAATACAAAATACTTTAAAAAGACAAGTGTATTAATATTAAGCCTCTTATAACCAAATGTTAAAAGATTAACATACCAAATTGACAAATGTTGAAAATTGTACAAGTGTCATTTTGTTTTAATTATTTTTCTCTTATTTTATTAAATCTGAAAATAACCTATATATGAATACATTCATGCATTCCTAACTTTTTTTTTCTCATTTCCTAAATCAAAAGAATTTTCAAATTGTTTGTTCCTCAAATCTGAAACCCATTTTCAGATTCAAGATTTAAATTCAATACCAAATCAGTAACTCCTCTTCAAAATCAAACTTGCATTTCAAATCCCTGCAATCTCACATCAGTAGCCTTCCATTCCAAAACAAATCACTCTGCAAATTGAAATCAATCCCTGTAATTCTCCTCATTTTCAATCTGTAGCCTGCATTTCCAAAACAAAAGAATCAAATTCTGGAAATCATGTTCTCAGGCAAATCAGAACTCCTCATATCAAAGCAATTCACAAACCTGCATCTTTTAAAAATCAAAAATCTGTAGCATGTTTTCAATAGTGCATGCAAGTTTCCAGTCCTCATATCTGCACGTTTACAAATCCCTGCTTTCAAAGCTTCAACCCAGTTTTGCAAAATTTCAAAGCATCTGCAGTTGAGGATTAACAACTGCATCATCCACACCTGCATGCAAGCACTTGGGTCAGTGGAATCAATAAGCAAACTGCATATCATTCCAGACATGAAGTATACAGAGTCAAGCCTGCACATATTGCTTTCTGAACAGAGTCTGCATTTCATTTAAAAGGTGAGTAACATCACAAAGTGGTATCAGAGCATTAGGTTGAGTGAATACCTAGGCTCTGTAGTGGTGTCTTTCTTGAGAGAGCGTACTTGTAATTTTAAATATAAATATATTTAATTCTACCTATCTGTTGGGTTACTTGTTCAGGTTTTCCAATATAAGTAATAAAGGTAGATAGGGTAGTAGTGTGTGTAACACAACTACCAATGGTTGGAGTTCTGAGTGTTTGAGCTTGGAAGTGATCTGCTAGGGCAGTGTTGGGCATCTTGAGTAGTTTGGCAGTTTGGTGTGAAGGATTTTTCTGATCTCTGAAGGAGAATCTTTTCAAGATTCAGAGTGTATCTTTGGATTTTTAAGCTTGATTTCACTCGTGTGAGTGGATTTTTCTTGAGTCTGGATCAGTTTGGAGTACTGAAGCCAGCAATGATATTTTGGCAACCTTAGGAAGGAGTTATGTCTGTATTTGAGTATGAGACTCAGTTTGGCAGAGTATTTTGTGCTTGGTTTGAAGGCGAGTTTCCTGAGGGATATCTGTCTTTTGAAGGCTCTTTTGTGGAAGTGGCAGGTGTAGCTTTGAGATTCGATGAGTTTTTGGTAAGAAAGTTTTTGGCAGCAGTAGCAGCAATGAGTGGCCTGTCTCTTCGATGGTTCTGAAGTCTCTGTGATTCTTTTGTCTGTAGGCCAGGCAGATGTTGAAGCTTGTCCATTTCTTCTGGAAGCTCAGCTGGGTGTGATGTTTGTGGTTGAAGGCGGACCACTAGTTTTCTTTTGATTTGAAGGCTTTGGCTGTTCTGATTGTTGAAAAGAGAACAATCTGAACTGAGTTGAATCGCAAAAGTGACTTGCGATGATCCGGAAGTTTTCTGAGTAATCTTTGTTTGGATTGGAGCATCTCTAGAAGATGTTTGAGTTATCGAGGTGGTTTGATATTTTCTGGATGTTTTTGAAGGAGTTAAGTTTTGCATCCGCATCAGGAGATTGAGTTCTGTCTCGATTTGGTTTTTGGAGATTTTATGGTATTTGATGAACAATGTTTTCAGGGTAAGTTGATCAAGTTTGTGCCAGTTTTCATCAACAGCATTCTCAAATCAGAGTTGCGCAGTGGAAGCATGGTGGTAGCTATTTCAGAATTGAAGCAACACCCGATTCATTTGGGAATTTGTGTTTTGTCTTGGATCAGAGGATTTCTACGGGAAATTCACTTTAATCTGGAGACTTGGATGTCCTGTGCATCTGTTCTGTTTTCCGAATAAGTGTAGTTATCTGAAGTCTTCTGATATCTGCGGTAGAGTTTGTGTGATGGATTGGATTGATCTAGAAGTTGGAGGCAGCCCAGGATCGACAAGAAAGATTTGTGGATAAGAGATTGGACCTTTCTGTTTTTCTCTTAAGGGTTAAGTGATTGATCTACAGGATTGGATTGCCAGTTTGGATAACTGGGATTCGTTGAGTTTCACGTATCTCTGAGGGAGTACGTGTTTTATCTATCTCTGGTTGTAGAACCAGCAGTTTGGGAGTTTTTGGTTGTTGAGTCAGACTCGTCTGTAGTCTGATATCTTGTCTAGTATATAGGTATAGTTGAATAGAAGCTTTGTGGCTTCATAGTATTGATTGTTTGAATTCTATAGAGCGAGTTGCCCGGAATATATATACTTGGGAAAACTCGAGAGAATTTTATCCACAAATTGTCTGGATAATTAGATTTGTTTGATTGGTTGAATTGTTTGTTTTGGTTGTTAGCATATGTTTGATATATGCTTGTGTTTTTAAAATATAATAAGATTATTAAATTACCTTTGTTTAAATTTCGGGGACGAAATTCTTTTAAGGGGGGAGGATTGTAACATCCCGGAAATTTTGACAATATCAATTTAATAATCCGTAGTTAAAATTAAATTGATATTGACAATCTGTTAATAATTATTCAGATAAATTTGATAATCTTATTCAATAAACATTTAATTGGATATTTTGTCTTTTAAAAATAATGAGTTTGTTTCTAATTATAATATAAATATATGGTTTATATTGTAAATGGTTTAGCTTTATTTAAAATTTAATAAATGAATCTTGTTTTCAAATTCTAATGTATATATTAATAATTTAGAAAGTTTGATTTAAATTAAATATTAAGTTTTCAAAGCTATGTAATAAATAAGAATATGATTTTTATAATTGTTAAGAAAATGTTTAAAATGATCTTGGCTTAAGTTTTAAATTTAATGAACTAACAAAAAGGTTTGTTTTGTTTTCTTTTAAAATGTAACTTAATAAAATGAGTAATTTATTAATAAAGAAATAATTTCTTTTATAATTATTTCAATTTAATAATGAGTCATTTCTAAAAACAATATCAATAGTATATTGTCTTTATAAATAGGTTTTGAATAAAATGGCAATTTTTATTTCAAATTTAATTTGTATTCATAACTTTACTTTTTAAATATTAGATTTTGAGTTTGATTTAAAATTTGAATATAAATCCAAAGTATAGATTTTTAATTGTTTTGATTTTTATATAAGCTTTGGTTATAAGTATAAGTTGTTTTTATTTCTTTCAAAAATTTATATACATATAAAATTCTAATTAACAAATCAATTAGGCTTAACATATATTAACATGTAAATTAAATACATATGTTAACTTGTAAATACAAAATACTTTAAAAAGACAAGTGTATTAATATTAAGCCTCTTATAACCAAATGTTAAAAGATTAACATACCAAATTGACAAATGTTGAAAATTGTACAAGTGTCATTTTGTTTTAATTATTTTTCTCTTATTTTATTAAATCTGAAAATAACCTATATATGAATACATTCATGCATTCCTAACTTTTTTTTTCTCATTTCCTAAATCAAAAGAATTTTCAAATTGTTTGTTCCTCAAATCTGAAACCCATTTTCAGATTCAAGATTTAAATTCAATACCAAATCAGTAACTCCTCTTCAAAATCAAACTTGCATTTCAAATCCCTGCAATCTCACATCAGTAGCCTTCCATTCCAAAACAAATCACTCTGCAAATTGAAATCAATCCCTGTAATTCTCCTCATTTTCAATCTGTAGCCTGCATTTCCAAAACAAAAGAATCAAATTCTGGAAATCATGTTCTCAGGCAAATCAGAACTCCTCATATCAAAGCAATTCACAAACCTGCATCTTTTAAAAATCAAAAATCTGTAGCATGTTTTCAATAGTGCATGCAAGTTTCCAGTCCTCATATCTGCACGTTTACAAATCCCTGCTTTCAAAGCTTCAACCCAGTTTTGCAAAATTTCAAAGCATCTGCAGTTGAGGATTAACAACTGCATCATCCACACCTGCATGCAAGCACTTGGGTCAGTGGAATCAATAAGCAAACTGCATATCATTCCAGACATGAAGTATACAGAGTCAAGCCTGCACATATTGCTTTCTGAACAGAGTCTGCATTTCATTTAAAAGGTGAGTAACATCACAATCTTTTTAAACTTAGTTATGAATAAATGTTGCATGTTAATCTCTGTGTTAATATTGTATTGAGTACATTTATAAGTATGCTTGTGTATTTGTATTGTAATATGTGATATGCATGCCTGTGTTGCACTGAGTCTTCTCAGTTTTTAGTTTATAGGTTCAAGTTTGATTTTAAAAATCAAAATCTCTTAATTCAATCACTGTTGCAACTTGAGTGCCAAATCAAACTTGTTTGTTTCATTTCCAACATCAGTTTAAAAATTTTCTTAAGACAAAATATTATGGAAATGACATTTTCAACCCAAATTTACTGATAAAACTGTAACATGTAAAAATTTAGATATCAAAGTTTATTGTTTCAGACTTAGGACCTGAAACATCATATTGAAACTTGATTTTTAAATCAAGATTCAGAATTTTTAAAAAAAATAGGAGTTGAGTGTGGTTCTGGAATGAACTGGGAAGTGGAAAAATTGGTTTTAGGGTGATCTATGCAACTGGAAGCCATGGGGTTCTTCCAGATGGAGAAGGAGTGTGGGAAGATGCTGGGAAAAATCTTAGATGATGTTGAAATTCGTTGAGGAAAGTGCGGCAGTAGAATTTAAATTGGAACCCTAGTTTTTACTTTGTTTCTAGAATCGATCTTCACAATGTCTACGGGTGATCGAGCGTTGAGATGTTTGGGGTTTCGATAGCTTGGCCATGGATGAAGTCAAGGCCGGAGGGGTTGATCATCACAGAATCGGAGTGGCGAGAATTTAATGTTGACAGGTTTTGGGACAAAACCTGTAATGTGTTTCCAGGTTTGGAAGGGGAAGTAGATCGACTGTCCAGGAAGATTTAAAGAGGTCGGACTTGATTCTGATGGTGATGGTGGATTGCTGGGTCATTGCTTGGTTGGTGAAGATCACCTCTGATGATCATCGGCGGTCGTAGCCACCGTGCATATGCACGGTGATGAAGTATATGTTGTTGGTTGCCTGAGTTGGTTGGCTCGGGTAGATTTCTTGATTTTCTCGGAGCAGTTAGGAGTGGAACTCGAAGCAACTAGGCAGAAGACTCGAAGTAATTGTTGTTTTTCTCGAGTTAACTAAGTTTTCCAGTTTTGAATTGATTTTAAAATCTGGGTTTAAAAACATTTTAAAATCTGCAGTGTTAAGTTTAAACTGAGATTTATATTTGAAATTCAATCCTATTTTGAATTTATAAATTTAATTCAAACTCAGTTTTTAAATAAAATTTAAAGTTTCAGGAATTTAACTTTAATTATCTAATTTGTTTGATAAAATAGTTAAACACTTTTAAAAATGAGATTTTTAAACTTTGAGTAGACTTGAAGATTTATTTAAAATCTGGAAATCATAAATTTAGATTTGAATTTCAGTTTTTAAAAATAAAAAGAGGATTTAAACTTGAAGGTTTTAAATTAAACATAAATTAAAGTTTGTGAAATTTGAAATGAGATTGTGTTTTCAAAATTCTATGAATTTAGATTCTAAGTCAAACATGTGTTGTTTTGAAAATTTGAAAGTTTTTAAATTATTTAAACTTTGATAAGTTTAAATTATTTTCATTTTAAATCTTGTATTTAAAATGAAATTTGAAAGTAAGTTCAAAGGTACTTTGTTTTAAAATAAATTTGTTTTAAAACATAATTAAGAAATATGTTATCTTGAAATTAAGTTAGATTCATGTTTTGAAATTAATTTAATTAATAAGGTAATTATGGAATAATTAATTTATTTAATTAATTAATTGATTGAGGTTGAATGAATATTGATTAAGGATTAATCAATTGGTAATTAAAATCATTAGTTACATTTTTAATTTATAATTAAAGAATTATTAATTAAGTAATTAAGTTTTAATCAAGGTTAGTTAATTAAAACAATTAGACTTTAATTAATTGATAATTAAAGATAATTTAATTTGTAATTAATTTAGTTAATTACTTAATAAAATAATTAGAGAAAGGTTAATGAAGGTCATTAACCAAGATTATTTAATAATTAATTAATGTGGTTAATTTTATAATTAATTAGATTAATTAATTTAATAACAACATTTATAAATTGTTTAAGTGTAATTACTTAATGAAGTAATTAGGAAATTAATTACTTAAGGTAATTAATTTAGTTAAAGGTGATTGTTTAAATAAATTAATTAAGTTTAATTTAGTTAAACATTGGATGTTTGACGGTAATTACTCAAAGTAATTAAGAATTGGAAAATTTCTTAGTTAAGTAATTGTTTAATAATTACAAATTGTAATTAAGCGAAGATGTTTAAGAATGAGTAATTTAGATTTAAATTACTTAATGATTAATCAAGGGATTAATTAAGTAATTAATTAAAGAGTAATTAATTTGTTTAAAGTAATTAAGTTAGTTAATTACTTAAGGTAATTAATAATTAAGGATCATTAATTATTATAATTAATGATGTAATTAAAGATGATTAATTAAGATTAATTAATCAATAATAAGTAATTAAAAGTAATTAATTAATGTAATTAATTAAGGATTAAGGTAATTAATTATAGTTAATTAATTAATTAAAGTAATTAAAAGTTAATTACTATTTGTGGTTGAGAATAATTAATTTGTGAAATTAATTAAGGTTAATTACATGAATGTAATTAAGAGTAATTAATCAAAGATGATTAATTAAAGGGATTAATAATCAATGATAAATTGATTTTAATCAATCAAATGATTAAGTAAGCAAGATAAATTTGGATGAAGTGATTAATTTAAATTCATTTTAAATTAATTAGTAATAGAGATAGTTAATTTAATTCATTTTAAATTAATTATATGATGATGAATAAATCTTTGCTTATGTATGAATGGATGTCATTGATTGACTTGGATGTTTTGGAATCTCAGTAATGAGATAAATGATATTGTATGGTATGAATGACTTGATTGTGTTGTGATGATAACATAGGTTATCTATTGTGAAGGTAGTATATGGAATATCTATTTGATATTGATAATGTGGATTACCTGTTATATGATAATGTTGATTATCAGTTGTGATTTATGAGTTATCTATCTGTGTGTATATAGATACTGTATTGAATTGTTTTAAAACCTTAAAACAACTTGGACCTTACAAGACACGCTTTGGATTTCGATGAGACCGGGATCGGGTTTCCATATTTGGATATCCGAAAACCACATCGATTCCAAATAACGTTAGGTCGTGAATCTATGTGGAGCAAGTGAAGACTCGAGGTGTAAGGACTATGAGTCAGTATACTCTGTGGGTGATTCCGTAATGAGTTGACGGAATTAGTCCTTATAGATTCGAGATGGTGAATTAGAGTGCAAGGGTTATTGTCGTTAACTCTGAGGGTGATTCCAAAACGAGTGTAACGAGGTAAGGCCTTCGGTTTCGTTCGAACCCGGAACGAACTTGTATGGATTGAATGCTTTCAGAACATCGTCAGGTGGACGATGAGCATTCTAAGTGATGTGTCATATAAAGGTAATCGTAGCCTCAAGCCTCATCAACCGGGAATGGCTAAAACAGGGGAGGTGCGCCAAGGCTTCGTGGGTAGCCCCCACTTGAGAGTGAGATTTACCCCTGTCTAGAAGTCCCTTTATATTCGGCTGTGTGGGACGGTTGTAGAGCTCCAACCGTCGGGGTTATCTTGTTCGGAACTATTCAGTAAGGAATGGGTCCGGCCTTGTGTTGCAGGGGATGAAGGGAGTAATCCTCGGTACTGTGATCTAGGCCACGTACTGTGACGGGCGGTACCCCAGTAGCCCTGCCATTGTTGGAAACCCATTTTCCCTACGAGACCCTACGGTTTTGTTTGTATTACCCACTTTTGTGGCTAGTAGCTGGAATTTAATGAATGTAACAATTTCGGCTATTTCTTATTTATTTGAAAACCCTAGACACTATTATAATATCACTGGATTTCCTATCAAATGTTTTGGTTAGCGTAAGGTAAAAACTTTTCCATGTTTATGTGTGGGAAGTCTTACGTGATACCTTTTGTTTTCAAAAGGATTTTCTAAAGTTAAGCAACTTTTAAACTATTTACTCACACCAGACCCCTGTCTGACCCGAGTGTTTATTTTCTGTTTTATTAAACTCTTGGGTACTCATATTATGTATGAGTAGTCAAGTGATTCAGGATTGCTTTGACGAGTTATGGAGGAGCAAATGGAGCAGGAGGCTTCTGCGTTGTAGTTATCTATTTTCCGCTGTGTTGATATCTCTGAGTCTCTCTCTGAGTTGTTTCTTGTACTGTTTAGAGATGTATAACTAGACAGGTGTTTATAACTGTCTAGTATGTGTTGTATTGGCTGTAAAACTCTGATGTATATGATACTATGTAAAGTTTTATGTGGTATATTATATTTTATTCGTTCCGCTGTGAGTTCTCTGATGCTGTTTGTGTTCTTCTTTCTCTTTCTTTTCTTCTTCTATCCCTTTCTTTCTTCTTAGCGATGCGACTTCCTGGAGTCTGGAAGTTGGGTCGTCACAGGCCACATTAACCCTTTCGACAAGGCCGAAAGGTTTAGTAATTTACGAATATACCTACCTGGTTGAACGGTTGGAGTGGCCACATCATCTCTTTCGACAAGGTCGAAATTTTTGGCAATTACTATTATACTAACCTGGTCGAAAGGTTGAAGCGGTCTCATTATCTCTTTCGACAAGGCCAAAGGGTTAGGTAATTTACTATTCCACTCAACCAGGTCGATATGGCCAACAACATGGTCATGTTTAAATAGAATTATCGTATAAAAAGCATCAAGGATGTTGACAAGGTTTCTTGTTAACGATTTGGCACTAGAAGGAGGGTTCGAACCTCCGACTTCATTACTATATACAGACTAATTGTAGTGCATTTCTCTTGTGTAGGAAAAATGAGGTCAAAGCATTTGAGTGGAATTGTGGAGGAAGCAATACACACTACCACCTTGGAAGAAAATATAGTTCCATCATTTAACCTTGTTGGGGTAATTCCATGGCAGACTTCATCGCCGACATGACAAAATGAAAACGCAACAAAAATCAAGCATTTGGAACAACAATTACAAGACATGCAGGAGTTGTTGAAGATGGCCTTATCTCAAAAGTCTTCAAAGAATCCGAAATAGACTCAAGGAGAAGAAGCGGTCTCTCCTAGGAGGAATCTAAAGAATAATGCTGAAGAATGCAAAGACGGAGTGGACTTAACCTCCTCGAAAAAGAAGGAAGTTACCCAATCAAGAGCCAATCATCAGGGAAGAGTTGTCGACAAATATTTGAAACAGTCTGGCAGTTTAACGTCTAAAGAGTACCACCCAAGTCAGAAGAATTACGGTAATGTTAAAGCTTTTCTGAAAGGTGATGTTGAGAAAGCTATCAAATATGCTATGAATTATAAAGGAAAAAGAACTATGAACGAAAATTTCAATGGCAATAAGAGGGTGCTACCTTTCACCAATGAGATCATGACCACTGTAATACCTCCATAAGTCAAAATCCAGTCTATGAAATATCATGGGGATATGGACCCCGATGATCATCTTATGGCTTTTGACAACCAGATGGATTTGTATAACACCTCTGGAGCAGTCAAATGTCGACTGTTCCCCATTACTCTCCAAGGAGCGGTAGCCATATATGCAATACAGAGAAAAAACCATATACTCCTACAAACAATTTTCTTATGAGTTCTCGGCCCAATTCTACATCTATAAGGATCCTGCTATTGACTATATAGTCTTGGAAAATATAAAGAAAAGGCAGGAAGAACCCTTGGGAGATTACTTGAGAAGGTTCAGCTCAGAAGCTTTAAAGGCCAAGGATATGAATGACCGTGATAAATCATAGCTGTCCATAATGTCTTGATCGAGAATGCCCCCTTTTGGAAGCAACTCTTTGTCAACGGCTGCAAAGATCTATAGGACTTCCACTTTCAAGCAGATAAGTTCATATGTATGGACTAGATTTATTACGCCAAGAAGAAAATAGTTCCCAGGAAAGAAGGGGAAGGTTTGGCCAGGACCGTGGCTGTAAAAGGACCAGATAAGAAGAAGCAGTTGCCAATACAGTCGCTTTAAACAAGCCACTATCTTACATACATGCTACAGCTAAGGAAAGAGTCAACTTTTTGACCTCTTACAAAGCTAAGAATAATCCAAAGCAGAAGAAGGAGGGGAATACTGCGCCTATTATTAAGCTAACGACCATAAAACAGATGAATGCAGGGTTCTGGCTGGAATAATTCAAAAGCTGATCTAGGAAGGCCATCTCAAAGAATTTATCTAAGATCAGCACAAAGCCCAAGGAACTAAAAAAGCTCCCCAGAAACGCCCGGGAAACATTGTAGATGTGCTAGAGGATGAAGACCCCCTAAGCTTAAGCCCGCCAATTAGCAGGATAAATGTGATTCATGGCGGGCCATATCCGACAGGAAATAGTAAAGGGGATCGAAGAATATATTAAAGAGGCCAAGAACGGTATTTATTCTGTTCAATAGGAGCCCCCAACGAATAGCCCACGTCTTAACATCCAAATGCCTAATCTGGTGGTTACCTCGCAAGAGCTACGCGAAGGAGTTCATCATCCCCATAATGACCCCCTTATGATTATTGCATAAATTGGGTTGTCCATTGTCTCCAAGATTTTGGTCGATACAACAACACAGTTAGTGTCATCTTCAAACATGCTTTCGACCAGATGAATATCCTAGAGCACAAATTAAATTCAAGCATTGAGCTGATATTTGGGTTAAACAATAAGGGGTCAACTCCAACAGGGCAGATAAAGCCACTTGTACAAATGGGAGTACCTCCGACTTGCTGAACATTTGAAGCAATCTTTGTGATAATTGACCAACCTTCTTACTACAATGCTTTCTTTGGCAGACCAGCTCTGGATGAGATTGATGCTTTTGTCTCCCCAAAGTATCTCATGGTAAAATTCTTGATAAAGAAAGGCTGAAGAACTGTGCGGGGAGAACAATTTAGCTCCCGTGAAATGTATCGTGCCATGCTTGATCGATATAAAAGGGAGTATTCTGCTTACTTTGATTCTTCTACTAATTTGCAGCCTTTGGATGATGGATTTTCACATCCAACATTCGAAGCAAAGATTAACATTAAAAAGTCTAACAAACGTATGTATCAAAGGCACATTCTTGCAGGAAGAAAAAGAAAGAGAATTGACACTAACTCAATAGAGGAGGGTCCTATAGTCACAGAGTTTGACTACCAAGGTGAAACAGAGAGGATAAAATCCATAGAAGACCTTGAAGAAGCCCACGTTGATTCCGAGGATGCTTCTAAAATAGTTAAAGTGGGAAAAGATCTCGATAATGAATTAAAGAAAGACTTGATACAGTTCCTCAAAGATAATAAGGATGTGTTTGCTTGGTCGCATTCTAATATAGTGGGAATCAATCCGACCGTAATGTGCCACGCTCTTAATATCAATCTGGGAGCAATCCCAGCAAAGCAGAGAAAGAGACAATTGGACAAAGTTCTACCAGATGCTCTAAAGGAGGAGGTTGATAGACTCCTGAAAATGGATTAATCTGAGAGGTATATCATCCCAAATAGTTGGCCAATCCAGTCTTGGTAAAGAAGCCAAATGGAAAATGAAGAACATGCATTGGTTACACGGATCTAAACAAAGCATGCCCAATGGACTGCTTCCCGCTACCACAGATAGATCGGTTAGTGGATGCAACAAGTGGACACATATTATTATCCCTCATGGATGCATATTCAGGGCACAACCAGATATCGATGCTCAAGCCGAATGAGGATCATACCAGCTTCATAACTGAATAGGGAACTTATTTCTATAGGACATGCCATCCGAGTTAAAGAATGCAGGGGCCACTTATCAGAGATTGGTTAATCGAATGTTCAAGGAACAAATTAGCAGAAACATGGAAGTTTATATTGATGATATGCTGGTAAAATCTGGTGAACCTGAAAACCATCTTAAGGATCTAAGAGGAAATGTTCAAGATATTGTGGAGGTATCAAATGAAGTTAAATCCACAAAAGTGCTCTTTTGGGGTCCACTCTGGAAAGTTCTTAGGCTACTTAGTAAGTGCTCAAGGAATCAAGGTAAGTCCCAAAAAAATTCAAGTGATAAAGGACATGGACGAACCTAAAACTACCAAGGAAGTGATGAGCTCAAATGAAAGAGTAGTTGGCCTAAGCAGGCTTATTTCAAAAGCTATTGATAAATGTATACAATTCTTCGGTGTTATTAATAAAAAGAAGAACTTCGAATAGGGAGAGGATTGCAGGAAAGCTTTTTTAGAATTTAAAAGCCATTTGGAAAAACCATCAATACTCTCAGATCCCGAAAGCGGGGAAATATTGTACCCATACATGACAGCATTAGAACATGCAGTCAGCTCGGTACTCATTAGAGAAGAAAATGGAATGCAGCTTCCGGTATAACGTAAGCAGGCGACTAAAGGATACTGAGCTGTGATATCTAGTTATAGAAAAAATAGCTTATTGCTTGGTTCTCACAGCTCGAAAGCTCAGAGCATACTTTCAGGCACATTCGGTTAAGGTATTGACCAATTTTCTGCTTAAGCAAGTTTTTAGTAGGCCTGAAACTTCTGGAAGATTAGTGAAATGAGGGATTGAGCTTAGTCAATATGATATAGAGTTTCAACCATAGGCCGCAATCAGAGGGAAAGCACCGGTAGACTTTGTTAATGAGTATACTAGTTTTCTAAAGGAAAAATTGGAAAAGGAGAAAGATTAGAAGCCCATGTGGCAATTATTCGTGGATAGAGCGTCAAATGAACAAGGGGTCGGGGCAGGGTATATAATCATAACTCCAGGCGGACATCATTTGCATTGTGCCATGAAACTGGGATTTTCTACAACCAATAATATGCAGAGTATGAATCTATGGTAGCAGGATAAACCCTGACACTGGAATTTAAAATCCCAAAAATACAGATTTTTAGTGGCTCTCAACTGAAGGTAAATCAAGTGAGGCAAATATACCAAAAAAGGACCCCAAATTGTCATTGTATGTGAAGGAAATATTATGAATTCTTACTTTCTTTGATGATTTTTCAATAAATCAAGTTCTAAGAGTAGAAAATGCATGGGCAGACTCTTTAGCAAAATTATCCAGTTCATGGGAAGCCCCAGAGACACGAATTATACCCGTTGGATATCAAGATAAGCTAAGTGTCAAAAAGAAAACATCCAAGCAAGGGAAGGAATTTCTATTTATGACTAGATCTCAAGCCAAGTGCCAAGCGGGGAAGGAGAAAGAAAGTGATAAAGAATTAACGGATGAAAGGATGAATCAACCAGGGCTAAATAGCACATATGATGATGCATGGATGTCACTTATTGTTGAGTACCTAGTTAAAGGAACACTCCCATCCGATAAAAGGAGAAGCAAGAAAAATCAAGAGACAAGCCCTTACCTTCGTAATAATGAACAGAATTCTTCTAAAAAGGGATATGCCCTTCCCTATTTGAGATGTGTGAGCATGAATGATGGGAAAAAACTAATGGTTGAAGCACACGATGGATTTCGTGGCGACCATTCAAATGGAACAAAGCTTGTAAAGAAAATAATAAGGCAAGGATTTTATTGGCCCCATATGGTAAGCCAAGCCATAGATTATGTGAAAAGATGCAAGAAATGCCAGAAATATTCAAAGATACCCAGGTTGGCCCCAAGTCAATTAACTTCAATCACATGTCCATGGCCCTTCGATGTATGGAGAATAGATTTGATCGGACCATTACCAATTTCAAATGGAGGAGCGGAACATGCGGTAATGGCCATTGACTATTTTACCAAGTGGGTTGAAGCCGAACCACTTTCGATAATCACTTCTGGGAAAGTATTGAGATTTGTTATCAAGAACATCATAACTAGGTTCGGAATTCCCCAGAAAATAATTTCTAAAAATGAACGCAATTTGAGAGCGAAGAATTCTCCCGGTTCTGCCACAAAAACGGGACTATTAAAAGTTTTTCATCTGTCGCACATCCAAAATCTAATGGAGCAGTTGAGGCTACAAATAAAACCGTAAAAACAATTCTGAAAAAGCGACTAAATAAGGTAAAGGGAAATTGGGTAGAAGAGTTGCCATTAATGCTATGGGCTACCAAACATCTGCTAAGACAACAACGGGACATACCCCATATTCTTTGACATACGAGTGTGAGGCGATGCTACCAATCGAGATTGAAATACCTTCATGCCAAAGGATTGTCTACGCATTTGATAAGAATATGGAATGGAAAAGAGAGTCACTGGACTTGATACATGAGCTAAGAGATGAAGTAGCGGTAAGAACCGTCGAATATCATAAAAGAACCCCGAAATATTATAACTCAAGAGTAAGAGCTTGATCATTTCAATAGGGCGATTTGGTACTCCACAGAGTAATGGCCAATACTAAGAATCGTGCAGATGGACCCCTAAGACCGAACTAGGAGAAGCCATTAATCATATGTAAAGTAATCAACTTGGGAGCCTACAAATTATGCTGCCCAGGTGTCAATATGGTGCCAAGAACATGGAATACTGAGCATTTAAGGCCATATTTTCCAAAGATGGATTAATAAAGAGCTTCTTTTTATTAAGAGAAAATCTACGTGGTTGGAAGAAAAATACTCCTTATATCTGAATGCTACTTAATACGGTTACCATCTAAGATGGCAGAAAAGTCTCTATTCGCACCGAGATGGCCAGGGCAAAGCACCTCCTATAGGGAGGGCGGGTAAGCCTTTAGCCACGCCATGAGATGGCCAGGTTAAAGCACAGGACAAACCCTTAGTTCCGCCTCTGGCCAGGTCAAGGCACCTCCTAGAGGAAGGATAGAGTATGTCTTTATCCACGCCATGAGATGACCAAGTTAAAGCACGAACAAGGCCTTATCCACGCCACACTATGGCCAGGCTAAGGCACCTCCTGGAGGGAGGATGGAGTAAGCCTTTATCCACGCTATAAGATGGCCAAGTTAAAACACCGAACAAGCCCATGTCCACGCTGCAAAAGGGCCAGGGCAGGGCGCCTTTTAGAGGAAGGTCAGGTAAGTCCTTGGTTCCAGCCTCTAAGATGAGCTAACCAAGAGCACCGGACAATAATGGTCTAAGATTTCCAAGCCTAAGAAGAGACACAATCAACAATGGACTAAGATATCCAAGCCCAAGAAGAGGCGCAACCAACAATGGACTAAGATGTCCTAGCCCAGATATAGGCTCATCCAATTATGGATTGAGATGTCCAAGGCCCAGATAAGGCTCATCAAGTGAAAGACTGAAATGTCTAAGCCCAAAAAGCGGTATATCTAATCATGGACTAAACGTCTGAGCTCAAGAGGCAGCTAACCAAATTATTTCTATGCAAGACCAGAAGGGTTCACACATCAAAGGAGTAGAACAAAGCTCTGATTATAAATAACTGAATCTGGGTTTCATGATTTTCATTTCTAGACATCATCAATTAAATACCTGAATTTGGGTTACGAGGTATTTATTCTAGAACTTCATTATTTTATACCCGAATCTAGGTATGGAGACAATTACTCATTTGAACCTTAACCTTGATGTGAAGTGTTAATAATGGAATTCTATTTATCTATCAAAAATGACTGAATCTGGGTTTCAGAGCCTACATTTCAAGACTTCATTTACTAATACCTAAATCCGGGTTTCGGGTTTTATTAATCATCATCTTTATTATACCCGAATCTTGGTATGGGAACATTATAGATCTTTGCATTTGTTATACTTGAACCTGGGTTTCATGTTATCATTTGATTTTACCATAATGCTCTAATCTGGGCAAAGGATTTCTATCTTAGCAACAACTACTATGGAAGTCCGCTTACACAATATATGCCCTAATCTGGGCTAAAGATCCTTTTACAGATATAACTATCTTAAATGTGCCCTGATTTGGGATCAAAACTTGATACGAAAACAATACTTACTAATCCCAATTTAATTTACTATAAAAACTCGAATCTGGGTTTGGAAGTGCCACGCATGGAACTATTTTTGAATACTGATATTCGAATTCTGAATGTCATGTTATCAGATTCCAAACATCACAAGTTAATACCCTAATCTGGGTAGGTTTCATGGTTGATATGATTTAGTTGAGTCTATTACAGACAACTGAAAATTTCAAACTCGCCTTCTTAATGCCAAAGTTGAAAGTTGGTTTTTACTAATTCCAAATGATGCTTACCAAGCAAATTAGGGCATTATATGCTGATCTACCACTAAACATACATGTAAGTTGATAGTAACAACAACGAATATCATTAACTTTGAGTTTTGCAAGAAAAGTAAACTTACGAAGAGTAAGAAAGCTATGAAATCTTTGTCCTAAAGAATAAAACCTTCTTTCATACAATGGGGCAAAATGTTAACCATAAAATCTACTATATAGCAGAGATATGAAAGAAAGTTAATAAGGTTGAGGTTTCGATGAAAAGACAGGCTAAGTCATCATGAAGGGCATAAAAAGGATGATTCGAAGGCATTGAAAAAGTATCGAAGCAGTCGAAAGCACCAACAACTCATACAATGTAAAGGCCTTAGATAGGCCCATCTGGTACTACCAACCTTTCGATACAAATGAATAAGCAATGTTGACTTCGGAACCCCTTTCGAAGGCAATCGATAATTCTCCCCCAACTATACGTTAAACCTACTGAAATCAAAGGCTCCTCCCCACATAGTAACCTTTTCAAAAGCATAGAAATCCTTTCAAACCAGTTAAAGATCCATCCAGGACACCTTTCGATAATGTCGAGAGGTGCTATGAAGAAAGCAATTCTCAAAAAATGGCAAAGGCAAAAGAATAATGAAAAACCTTTCGATAATGTCGAAAGAAGGCATAGCTTCTTGAAAGGTTAAGAGAGAATGAAGGAACTACAAGAGTATAACAAGAAGAACAGGGACACCTTTCGACAACATTAAAAAGAAGCATAGCCGTCGACAACAATAAAAAGAAGCATAGCCTTCGACAACACTGAAAAGCAGCATAGCCTTCAACAACATTGAAAAGAAGCATCGCCTTCGATAAAATTGAAAAGAAGCATAGCCTTCGACAACATTGAAAGGAAGCGTGGCATTCGATTAGGTCGAAAGGTTCAAAACGTCGTGTAACGAGGGGATCTTTCGACCCGGTCGAAGGCAAGGAAGGAATGGATAAACCAAGAGGCACAAGAGAACACCTCCCGACGACATCGAAAGGTCCATGACCATTCGATATAGTAGAAAGGTTTGAAGTGGCATATAAAGTGGGGACCTTTCGACCCAGTCGAAAGCAAAAGCGCGGAAGGGAGCCGACCTGCATCTATAAATAAGACCCAAGGGGTCAAGTTTGGGAGAGGGGATTCTAGAATAATGAATTCATTTTCTTTACTCCACTTTCTTAGCAATAATTGTACTTAGAAGAAACCCTAAATCGAATTAGGGAGAAAGCTCAGTTTCTTGTAACTCATTTTGGATAATAAATAAAAATGGAGATAGCTTGTTCATAATGGATATTGGTGACGAGGAAGATCATTAGCTAGTCTAATGATCAATTGCAAATGATTCTAACCTATTCACAAAATCTCTGTTGATTTGTGTTATATGTAAGATCGACTTAGGCATTTCTAATCGAAACACATCATCATCGAAACCTATACTTAATGCTAAAAATAAAAGTGATGATGGGGGTGTCGGTTGAGTTGAATGCATGTGTTATGGGAATATCTAAATTGATCTAATATAAGGAAAATAAAGTGGTTTGTATACTATTAAACTAGGACTGCTTCGAAAGGTGGAGCACCTTTCGACGTAGTCAAAGGAGTTCTTCCGAAAGGAATCCTGATTTATATTGCCTAACAACCATTTAGGATGAAATTCATTCGAGGGAAACCTATTCATTTAGGCATCGTAACCCTTTCGAAGGGATTCCATAGAAAGAATGTTGACACCAGAGGGGTTGAAAAATAATCATCCACTTTTGACAAAGTTGAAAGTTCTTAAATATCGCCTTCTGACATGATCGAGAGGAGATAGAAGACATGATGATTGATTGTTTTCAACTTCTAGGGGAGATAAAAATCAATAAAGTAATTACTTCGAGAGCTGTATATCGTGAATAACCCCTATAGATAATTTGACTATTCCAACCCGATCGAAAGGTTGGAGTGGCCACATCATCCCTTTCAACAAGGTCAAAAGATTTAGCAATTTACTATAATACCAACCTGGTTGAAAGGTTAGAGTGGCTACATCATCCCTTTCGATAAGGTCGAAATGTTTAGCAATTTACGCTTATACCAACCTGGTCGAAAGGTTGGAATGGCCACATCATCCCTTTCGACAAGGTCGAAAGGTTTGGCAATTACCATTATACTAACCTGTTTAAAAGGTTAGAGCGGCCTCATTATCTCTTTTGACAAGGTCGAGGGGTTTGATAATTTACTATTCCGTTCAACCATGTCAATTTGGTCAACAACATGGTCATGTTTAAATAGAATTATCTTATAAAAAGTATTAAGGAAGTCGACAAGATTTCTTGTTAACTAATGACACTTTCCCTTCCACCATCACCTTATTGCCCTTATCAAGTCATAACTATAAGGCATTATAACTTTATACTAGTCATCAACTTGTAAGTATAAAGTATATGTTTGTCCCTGAGAAGATGGTTTTGATGACAACAGCCTTAGAATAAAATATAAATACTAACATTATTGTTTAGATATATATGTATATTATATACAGGTACCAAAGAATGAAGACTATACAGTATAGATATTTAAGAACTGATAAACTCAAGATCGAAGATATCAAGATTCAAGACTCATGAGTATCAAGATTTCAAGATTTCAATATAAGTAATTTAGTTAGGAATTTTTTTAAAACTCCTAGAAAAGCACTGACATCTTAAAATCCATTTTATTTGTGGAATGGAATCCACTTCGAGCCCGTTAAAGGGATGGAACCCTAAGTAGGATGGAACCTATGAAAAATCTAGTGGAACATTTTTTTTGTATCCACTAACTTTTATTCAAATGTTTTACAAAATTATATCTTGTTTTCAAAATGATTTCAGAATCTTTACATTTTTTTGTATCCACTAACTTTTATTCCAATGTTTTACAAAATTATATCTTGTTTTCAAAATGATTTCAGAATCTTTCTTTTAAAAAAAATCAAAAAACATCTATCCTGGTTATAAAATACTTTTAGCCTCAAAATAATCTTTATTTTCAAAATCATATTATCCTTGGTTTTAAACTATCTTTTAATTATAATATATTTAACTTTTAATATTTATACTTAGATTTAAATATAAAATTATAGTAAAATTTTATATATACCAAAATATTATTCTCTATACTTATTTATGTACTTTAACTGTAGTTAAGCATATTTATAAAGTTTAAAATAGTTTTAATACAGGATATAAAAGTTATTTTCAAAGCAAAGCCTAAAATAACCTAGGCCTGTCGACAGCCCCAAGGGACCCTTGTCGACAAGGTGACAGTTTATTTCAAAATTTTGAATTTCAGAGGAAGTGTCTATTCGTCATATCCTTTCACGAATGGACATGGCTGTTGTTCTACTATAAATATGGGCTGTTTTAAACGAATTTATATTCATATATTCTCTGATTTCACTCCTCTTCTTCTTCCACATTTCTTTACATACATTTTTACCATTACTCTGTCGAAATCACCATTGAATCTAACTAGATCATCTCTGGTTTGATTCTCTATCACTATCTCAACAACATCCCAGTGCTATTTAGGGTTATAGACTTTTTTGTAATTAATTGAGTGAGAAAAGGTGTGCTTGTAGCCTGTAAAATCAATCAAGCGAGAAAAGGTGTGATTGCAGCATGTAAAATCAATCAAGCGAGAAAAGGTGTGATTGTAGCCACGAAAATCAATCGGGTGAACTTGTTGCCCGTAAAATCAAGTATCTCTACCCAGAGGATTGTGAATCTGGAGCGATGTACCTTGTGGCCTTGAAATCGAGGGTGTAACTGTAAGAATTGATTTGAAAGGAAATCCGTACTTGTGTTGGGGGACTGGATGTAAGGTAACTCCGAACCAGTATAAAATCCGGCGTGTTCCTTTATTGCTTTTACTTTATATCTGCATCTGTGTTTGATTCTGTGATCATATCTGTGTTTGAATATTGCATACATTTGTGTTCAAATTAATATAAATTCAAAAAGAGTTAGTAATTCCTTAAAACACTATTCACCCCCCTCTAGTGTTAATTCTAGCCTTAAGAACCATAATCCGCATTTCTCACATTTGGTATCAGAGGAAGGTTTTCAAAGTTTCATAATATGATTTTTGAAAAAGCTTTTAAAATAGCTACGTTTAAAAAACTTGTTAATACTAGTTTAGAAATATTCAGATCATCATTGTCTCTTGAGTCTGCATATAATCAATATTTAAATTCAAGTTGTCTACCAAAATTATATGATGTGCAGGAAACATGTTTTATGGGTGTGGAGGAATCAATCCACAATGGACAAATTGTGTAAATCAAAAAGAATAAATGGATACTAGATAGTGGATGATCTAGACATATGACTGGTAATCCAGATATGCTGAATGATATAATATACAAAGATGGAGGATCGGTTAACTTTGCGGACAACTCAAAAGGATATGTGATTGGCATCGGCAAAGTCGGTAACTTTGAAACTCCTATTATTACTAACGTTTTGCTAGTTAAGAATCTGAAACATAATCTGCTAAGTATTAGTCAGATTTGCGATAAAGGATATAAAATTAAATTTGAAAAAGATAAGTGTCACATTGAAGATAATAATTCAACCATAATATTTGAGGGAATTAGGAAAATGAATATTTATATTCTTAGTATAAAGTTTCAAATGATAACTTTTGTCTTTTAGCAAATACAAGTGACCCTTGGATTTAGCATAAGAGATTTGGGCATTTCAATTTCAAACTCTTATCTAGACTGTCAAAACATGATCTAGTAAGTGGTCTCCCTAAATGAATTTTAAAGTAGACATTTTATGTGATGCATGTCAATTAGGAAAACTTAGAAAAAGTTCCTTTAAATTAAATCATGTCAAAACCTCTTGAATTACTTCATCTTGATTTATTTAGTCCATCTCAAATTCAGTCAATAAATCATAGTAAATATGTTTTTGTAATTGTAGATAATTATTCAAGATTTACATGGACAATATTTTTGAAACATAAAAGTGATAACTTTCGGATTTTTTAAGAACTTTACAAAAAGGATTCAAAATCGACTTTCTATAAAAATTATAACCATCCGTAGTGATCACGATGGTGAATTTGAAAATGAAAAGTTTGAGAAATTCTGCAATAAAAAGGGAATAACTCACAATTTTTCATTTCCAAGAGCTCCACAACAAAACGAAGTAGTAGAACGTAAAAATAGGACGATTCAAGAGTGTGCGAGAACTATGCTTTCAGATAGTAAATTGTTGATTCATGGGTTTTGATTCATGACACAAGCTTCAGAGATCATAAGACGAACTACAAAGAGAATACTATACAAAGGCGACAAAAAGGGAATAAAAGTAAATTGTGCACTACAAAGGAGACAAGACTACAATCCAGAGATTAGTATTAATATTTTATTATATTGATTCTTAGAATATTGTTAAAATCATTCCTCAAGAATCATCATTCACATTCAAATAAACCCGCATGCATATTTTAATCAAAATCAAGTTCACAAAAAATGCATGGAGCAGGGATCAAACCCGGGTCACTAGTTTGGAAGGCAAGTACTCTAACCAAATGAGCTACTAATGTTTTTGTTTAACAATAGGTCGGCCGACCGACTTGTACCCTCGGTCGACCGACCCTGTAGTCAGTGCACATATACTCTCTGTTTTGTGTACGTTTTCAAACTCAGCTGACCGACCCAGGTTTTTCGGTCGACCGACCTAACAATAACGGCTACTTTCTGAAGAGATGCGATCATTTCATGAAGAGTAATGTCCTCTATTTCAAGAGATACGGACACAACTTTTGATTGAAACTCTTCATGAAAGATTATAACTCTTCTACAACTATATAAACATCTTCAAATCACTTATACAATAACCGATTATTGTTTATAATTCTGAAATCTATTCTCTAACTATTCTCTGCAATTCAAAGCATTCATACTCATTTAATGTCACTAGAATCCTTGTGTTTAATTCATATACTTCGATTCTACGTGATTATCTTCCTTCTAAATCTTCACACACATACATACTCTTGAGAATTTGATTATAGGAAGTTGTACTATCAAAAGACAATCCGTGTTTCTCAGAACACATTCGTCAAACTATTTGTATTAGAGTTGAAGTCCTCTTCGGCTGTTGAGGTGGAAAATTCCTGTTCGGCTGCTCAGGTGTCGTATACTTATTCCTCCGGGTTAAATGAGGGGTTTTTAGTTTAAATCCAGAGGATAGTCTGGGACTGGACGTAGAACGGGAAGTTCGAACCAGTATAAAAATTCCTGGTGTGCTTACTTTAATTTTTATTTTACTGCTATTACCAGTTTCCGCATTTATATACCATATTACACGATCCTTAGTACTACACGTACACTTTCATTTGGTATCGGAGCAAGGTCATCCTATAACCGTCACAAAGTTATTTGATATTTATTTCTAGTAATATGGCAATGACACAAACTAACGATTTTGGCACTAACACTAATACTAATTTCACAGAGGGTCGATCAACTTCACGACCTCCATTTTTTAATGGTATAAATTATAATTATTGGTCAACTAGAATGAAAATCTATATACAATCTAGTGGATTTGATATCTGGAATATTATACAAAGAGAGTACATAACTCCTACTGGAGAATACTCAACTTGGAGTAACGCACAAAAACTAGATGCTACATCAAATGCAAAGGCTATGAATATTTTATTTTGTGCATTAGATAGAAATGAATTCAATAGAGTTAGCATGTGCACTTCAGGTTATGAAATTTGGAGAACACTTAAGATAACACATGAAGGTACAAACAAAGTTAAATTAAGCAAAATCTCTATGTTGAAAAATCAATTTGAAAATTTCAAAATGAGGCCAAATGAATCTATAAATGACATGTACTCTAGATTTCAGGATATTTATCATGCTTTATTATCACTAGAACAAAAGTTTACTGATTTTGATGTTGTTACAAAAATCTTGAATTCTTTAACGGACGAGTGGGAAAGAAAAGTCTTAACCATTGAAGAAGCAAGTGATTTGTCAACATTAAAACCAGAAGAATTGATAGGTAATCTAATGTCCTACGAAGTAAATTTGCAGGCAAAAAGAAATGGAGCACAAGAAAAGAAAAATGTGGCTTTTCAAGCAGAAAACGACGATTCCGACTCAGATAATGAAAATATGGCGATGATCGCTAAAAATTTCAAAAAGTTTTTGAAATTCAACAGAAACAAATTCAAGGGAAACAAAAATAATTCCAACAACAATTCTAATATCAGCAAACCATCATCTTCAGCAATGAAATGTTATGAATGTCACAAGAAAGGTCACATGAAGAAAGATTGTCCAGAAAGCAAAAAGAGCAATTCTAAAAAGGACAAAACCAAACGAAGAGCTTTTTCTGTCACTTGGGACAACACTGACTCATCATCCTCTTCAGAGAGTGAAAGTGATAATGAACAAGCAAATGTGTGCTTCATGGCTTCATCAGACGATGTAAGTGATTTTACTTTTGAAGATTTAATTGAAATAAATTCTGAATTAGTAAATGTAACAAAGCAACTTAAAAAGAAAAATAAGAAGTTGCAAAGAAAATTAGATAGAACAGTCTTAGAAGTAGATATGCTGAAAGATGAGAAGAAAATATTAGAAGAAGAACTTGAAAGTTCTCAACAATCAAATTCTAACTTATCCTCTCAAATTTCGTCAATATCTAAAGAACTAGAAATTCAAAAGTATAAAAGTGATGATTTACTTTTCAAAAATAATAGTTTAAACTCTAAGATTAAGGATTTAGAGTTAGAAAAATCTAGTCTTAAAATAAAATTTGATGATATATCTAAAAATGTATCTAATTTTAATAAAGGGAGAGAAAATTTATCCAGGATTATTGAAAATTCTCAACCTGCTTCAAATAAGAAGGGATTAGGTTATGTTAAGAATTCAAAAACTCACAATGATAAAAGTGGTTTAGGATATAATAAAACCGATCGTAGAAATAGCACTAGTTATGCTTTCATGTATAATAAAAATGATAGTGCTAGTACTAAATTTTGAGTAAAGCCTAAATCCAATTTTTATAGAAATTCAAATACTACTATGACTTATAATGTTGATAATTTCTTTAGAAGTACAAAATCATTAACAGGAAATATGAATAAAAATTATCTAAGTATATGGGTTCCTGTTAATTGGAAAAATAGAGAAAAATACATTGATGATTATTTTGATATGGTAGTTAATAATGAAAATTATATTTATAAAGGTTCAACCACACCCAAATGGGTATGGTTTCCTAAAATTTAGGAAATTATAAGAAGCCTGGGTATCGCATGCTTTAAATGTTAATTTTTCTGATACCTTACATTATAAGTAGTAGTTATTTTGTTTTATATTGTTCTATGTTAACACTTATGTGAAATATAATTTATATCATCAGTTAAACTCTCCTTTTTGTCGATGACAAAGGGGGAGAAATATATAAAAGCTAACAAGTTTTTGCAGAAAAGTCGCCATATATTCAGGGGGAGAATTACAATATATACTACTTCGTCACATAAGTATTGTCATCAATCAAAAAAGGGGAGAATGTTGATTCATGGGTTTTGATTCATGACACAAGCTTCAGAGATCATAAGACGAACTACAAAGAGAATACTATACAAAGGCGACAAAAAGAGAATAAAAGTAAATTGTGCACTACAAAGGAGACAAGACTACAATCCAGAGATTAGTATTAATATTTTATTATATTGAGTCTTAGAATATTGTTAAAATCATTCCTCAAGAATCATCATTCACATTCAAATAAACCCGCATGCATATTTTAATCAAAATCAAGTTTACAAAAAATGCATGGAGCAGGGATCGAACCCGGGTCACTAGTTTGGAAGGCAAGTCCTCTAACCAAATGAGCTACTAATGTTTTTGTTTAACAATAGGTCGGCCGACCGACTTGTACCCTCGGTCGACCGACCCTGTAGTCAGTGCACAAATACTCTCTGTTTTGTGTACATTTTCAAACTCAGCTGACCGACCCAGGTTTTTCGGTCGACCGACCTGACAATAACGGCTACTTTTTGAAGAGATGCGATCATTTCATGAAGAGTAATGTCCTCTATTTCAAGAGATACGGACACAACTTTTGATTGAAACTCTTCATGAAAGATTATAACTCTTCTACAACTATATAAACATCTTCAAATCACTTATACAATAACCGATTATTGTTTATAATTCTGAAATCTATTCTCTAACTATTCTCTGCAATTCAAAGCATTCATACTCATTTAATGTCACTAGAATCCTTGTGTTTAATTCATATACTTCGATTCTACGTGATTATCTTCCTTCTAAATCTTCACGCACATACATACTCTTGAGGATTTGATTATAGGAAGTTGTACTATCAAAAGACAATCCGTGTTTCTCAGAACACATTCGTCAAACTATTTGTATTAGAGTTGAAGTCCTCTTCGGCTGTTGAGGCGGAAAATTCCTGTTCGGCTGCTCAGGTGTCGTATACCTATTCCTCCGGGTTAAGTGAGGGGTTTTTAGTTTAAATCCAGAGGATAGTCTGGGACTGGACGTAGAACGGGAAGTTCGAACCAGTATAAAAATTCCTGGTGTGCTTACTTTAATTTTTATTTTACTGCTATTATCAGTTTCCGCATTTATATACCATATTACACGATCCTTAGTACTACACGTACACTTTCATTTAATTTTTATTTTACTGCTATTATCAGTTTCCGCATTTATATACCATATTACACGATCCTTAGTACTACACGTACACTTTCATAAATTACCAAAATATTTTTGGACAGGAGCAGTTGCTACCGCCTGTTATATTTTAAATAGAATTTTAATTAGACCTTTAACTGATAAGACATCTTATGAACTTCTTCACACAATGAAACCTAAGGTATCTTATTTTAGAATTTTTGAAACTAAATGTTTTATTTTAAATACAAAAGATAACTTAGATAAATTTGATCCTAAATCAGGCAAAGGTATCTTTATCGAATATTCTAATAGAAGTAAAGCATATAGAGTGTTTAATTTAAGAACTAACACCATCGAAGAAACAATGCATGTTTCATTCGATGAAAGTCTTAAAAATTTTGAAGATACAAATAATGAAGAGGATTTAATCACTCAAAATCAAGAGTCAACTGAAACTAATAATGAAATTAATCATCCTAATAAAAAGATTAAACTTTTAAAAAATCATTCTATAGAAAATATACTAGGAGATATGCAATCTGTTCTTACAACTAGAAATCAACTAAGTAAAATGAGCAATGTAGCCTTTATATCAACTATTGAACCTAAAAATCCAAAAGAAGCATCAACTGATGATTCATGGATTTTAGCTATGTAAGAAGAACTAAATCAATTTATTAGAAATGATGTTTGGGAACTTGTTCTTAGACCTGAAAATAAAACTATAATTGGAACTAAATGGGTTTATAAAAATAAAATGAATGAACAAGGTGAGGTTGTTAGAAATAAAGCCCGGTTAGTCGCTCAAGGTTATTGTCAAGAAGAAGAAATAGATTTTGATGAAACCTTTGCTCCCGTAGCAAGATTAGAAACCATTAGGATTCAACTTGCTTTCGCAAATCATAATAATTTCAAATTATTTCAAATGGATGTTAAAAATGCCTTTTTAAATGGATTTGTAAAAGATGAAGTATATGTTGAACAACCACCACTTTTTGAAAATGAAAAATTACCAAATCATGTTTACAAACTTAAGAAAGCTCTATATGGTCCAAAACAAGCTCCTAGAGCCTGGTACGACAGACTAAGATCTTACTTATTACAATCAAACTTTGAAATTGGTAAAGTAGATAATACTCTTTTTACTAAAAGAAATAAAAATGATATTCAGGTAGTACAAGTTTACGTAGATGATATCATTTTCAGATCAACTAATTTTGAAATGAATAAAGAATTTTCTAAAATAATGACAAAAGAGTTTGAGATGAGTCATATGGGTGAATTAAACTTCTTTTTAGGATTGCAAATAAAACAATTAGATAATGGTATGTTTATCAGTTAAGAAAAATATGCTAAAGACCTAGTTAGTAAATTTGGTTTGACTATTGCAAGTAGAAAATCCACTCCCATGGCAACCAATGAGTACCTAAGTAAAGAAGATCTCTCAAAAGATGTCAATCAAAAATTATATAGAGGAATGATTGAATCACTACTCTATATCGCTGCTAGTAGGCCTGATATCATGCATAGCGTTTGTCTCTGTGCAAGATATCAATCCCAACCTAAAGAGACCCACTTGAAAGCTGTAAAACGTATCATAAGATATGTTAAACATACCTTTGATTATGGCTTATATTATCCTAAAAATGATTCTTTTGAATTAATATCTTACTGTGATGCTGATTATGCTGGTTGTAAATCAGAATGAAAAAGTACAAGTGGAACTTGTCACTTTTTGGGGCATTCTCTGATTTCCTGGTTTAGTAAAAAGCAAAACACGATTTCTTTATCAACAACCGAAGCAGAGTATATTTCTGCTGCTTTGGCTTGTTCTCAAGTAATATATATGCAACAAACTTTAAAAGATTTTGGTTTAAATATCTCAAAATAAAAAATTTATTGTGATAATACTAGTGCAATAAATTTATCCAAAAATCCTACTCATCATGCTCGAACTAAACATATTGATATCAGACATCATTTTCTCAGAGATAATATATGTAAGGAAGTAATTACTCTCGATTATATCAATTCCGAGAACCAAATTGCTGATATCTTAACAAAACCCTTAAATGAATCTATATTTACTAAACTAAGAAGAGAATTAGGTATTTGTTCAATAACCGAAATATAGAATGTAAATAACAAAGTATAATTAAAAAAATTAAATTAAAATAAATCAAATAGTAAAAATATAGGTACCTTGTCGACAACCCTCTTCTACCCCTCTCAACATATAACGATTTATTTTCTTTTGAAATTTTCCCACCAAAATTCAAATGGGTGGTTATATATTCTTCTTATTTTGAAATTTTGTTCATTCTTTCTGTCCTTTCTCTAATCAAACTTCTGAAAACAATAAAAAAATATCCTCCGCCTCCAAATCAAATAAAAATTCAACCATTTCGTTCCCTTCTCCTTCTAATGGAACATTTCAACGAACTACGCTTGCACGAGTGATAAAAATGGAGGATTCCTTGAAGGATGCAATCCAACTAATGACTGAAATTCAAGTAGTGCAAATCAGAATGGCCAAAGAACAAGAACGGCAAGGCAAAGTCCTTAGAAACTTGCAAAAATTTCTAATGGACAATCACGCTAATCCCGTCTTGATTGATGAAGAATCTTCAGGTGATCAAGTGCAAGAGGACAGGGAGGAAGAAGAAAAAGAAGCCCTCATGGAAAAAGAGCACATTGAAGATGACGACAAAGTTGTTTGCGTTGGCGAAGTGTGCTTTGACAAGGATGGAAATCTAGTCGAACAACGTGGAAATTTCTGTTTCCATTACCCAAATTCTCGGTTCATAGATCTCCCATTTTCAAGGACACGCATTAGTTTCTTTTCTCTCTTTCTTATCGTTATGTGATCTTAGTTACGTTTTCTATGCAAATGTAAATATAACAATATATAATTAATAAATGATTTGTGTTCTTATATTTGAATTCTCACATTATCTCTATTATAAGCATTATCATATATGGATTCTTAGTTAGGATAGTTAGTAATTAAGGACTAAGTTTTAGTTTCAGAATTAAGTGTTGATTATTTATGATAACACTATAATTATAATCACATGTCATATAGTATTAGATTAAGGGGGAGTTATATAGTTTGGAGTTAGTTTTTGTTGATGATAAAGGGAAAGAAGTATAAAATAGATAGTTAGGTATAGATTAAGGGGAAGTTATTAGTTTTAGGGGGGAGTTATTAAGATAGAAGTAATATTTTATAAACAAAGGTTGTCATCATCAAAAAGGGGGAGATTGTTAGTCTCTGAGAAGATGGTTTTGATGACAACAACCTTAGAATAAAATATAAATACTAACATTATTATTTAGATATATATGTATATGCATGATATATATATATATATATGTACCCAAGAATGAAGACTGTACTGTATAGAGATTCAAGAACTAATAAACTCAAGATCAAAGATATCAAGTTTCAAGACTCATGAGTATCAAGATTATCAAGAGTTCAAGATTTTAATATAAGTAATTTAGATAGGAATTTTGTTAAAACTCCTAAAAAAGCACTGACATCTTAAAATCCATTTTATCGGGGAATGGAATCCACTTCGAGCCCGTTAAAGGGATGGAACCCTAAGTAGGATGGAACCTACGAAAAATCTAGTGGAACATTGTTTTGTATCCACTAACTTTTATTCAAATGATTTACAAAATTATATCTTGTTTTCAAAATGATATCAAAATCTTCCTTTCAAAAAAATCAAAAAACATCTATCCTGGTTTTAAAAATACTTTTAGCCTCAAAATAATATTTATTTTCAAAATCAAATTATCCTTGGTTTTAAACTATGTTTTAATTATAATATATTTAACTTTTAATATTTGTACTTAGATTTAAATATAAAATTATAGTAAAATTTTGTATATACCAAAATATTATTCTCTATACTTATTTATGTATTTTAACTATAGTTAAGCATATTTATAAAGTTTAAAGTAGTTTTAATACAAGATAGAAATTATTTTCAAAGAAAAAAAAATTACCAAAAATAACTTAGGCCAGTCGACAACCCTAAGGGACCCTTGTCGACAAGGTGATAGTTTATTTCAAAAGTTTGAATTTCAAAGGAAGTGTCTATTCATCATATCATTTCACGAATGGACATGGCTATTGTTCTACTATAAATATGGGCTGTTTTAAACGAATTTATATTCATATATTCTCTGATTACACTCATCTTCTTCTTCCACATTTCTTTACATACATTTTTACCATTACTCTACCAAAATCACCATTAAATCTAACTAGATCATCTCTGGTTTGATTCTCTATCACTATCTCAACAAGATCCTAGTGCTATTCAGAGTAATAGACTTCTTTGTAATTAATTGAGTGAGAAAAGGTGTGATTGTAGTCTGTAAAATCAATCAAGCGATAAAAGGTGTGATTGTAGTCTGTAAAATCAATCAAGCGAGAAAAGGTGTGATTGTAGCCTGGAAAATCAATCGGGTGAACTTGTTGCCCGTAAAATCAAGTATCTTTACCCCGAGGATTGTGAATCTGGAGCGGTGTACCTCATGGCCTTGAAATCGAGGGTGTAATTGTAAGAATTGATTTTGAAAGGAAATCCGTACTTGTGTTGCGGGACTGGTTGTAGGGTAACTCCGAACCAGTATAAAATCCGGTGTGTTCTTTCTTTATTGCTTTTACTTTATATCCGCATCCGTGTTTGATTCTGTGATCATTTCTGTGTCTGAATATTGCATACATTTGTGTTCAAATTAATATAAATTCAAAAAGAATTAGTAATTTCTTAAAATACTATTCACCCCCCTCTAGTGTTAATTCTAGCCTTAAGATCCGTAACCCACATTTCTCATAGTATATTCCTTAAGCTCCAAGATGTGGATATCCAACGTTTAAACACGCGGCAAGAAATAACGTCGCTCTCATATTTCCAAACATACTAGAAAGGAGAAACACCTAGACTAATCTTCAATCAAAATTCAGCATTTTATCAATCATCATGTCACGAGAGAGAAATTTATGCTTAATTGATATAACCAAGTGCGATTTGGATTGAAGTGTAGATACTAACAATTTCTAAAGTTTCTAACCATAACCATGTCATTTTGAAAGGAATCCCCATTGGTTTGTTATTCTTGTATTGATATTTGGTACAATAGAATAGTATGTTTGGGTCAATATACTACATTTCTAATAATCAAACATTTGTAAACAAAATAAGAAGTATCCGGATTAAACAAACAATAGAAAAGAATTTTATTTCATACTCCTAGGCAAAACAACTAATCACACAAATTCCTAGTCAACCAACAAAATATGCAAAAGGATGCATGAATTAAAAATTGGGTGGTGTAATCAGGTGAAGATGCATAATTTATCAATTTAAATTACCTTGGATGGAGATGCAATGTCACTAATAGCTACTCCTAAGAGAGCAAATGCAATGGAAAGCTAATCGCAACACCGAATCGTTGTGAGGGAACTATGGAGTGTTATGAAAGTATGAATGAGCCATGCATGTAAAATAAAATGCATTATGCCGACCAAATTATGAGTTAAGATTAAAAGGCTTAAAGATCTAATTATCATGCTATTAATGCGTAGATACCGACTGAAACCTTAATTTGTTGAAGGGTCAAAAATTAGAAAATGCGAACAGTATAAATAAGGGGTTATGGTCCTAAATTATAAAAGCTTTAGAAACTCAACCCTCTTCCATGGAGAGCAATATCAAATGCGTCCATTTGGTAAACCAAAACCAACTCGTCTTCTCTTTTAATCAACAAATACGAATTCAGGGTTTCATAATCAATTTATGTTAAAGTATACTAAAAAATTCTAACAAGTGGTATCAGAGCCACCTGTTATTGAGTTGATTGAGAAATTTTAATTTTGTAATTTGATAAAATAACGAATTACAGATTTAAGGATTAAAACAAAGAAATAAAGTTTATTTTTAAGGGTTCAGGTTTTTTGATATGATTAGGAGGAAATATATTTGAAATCGTTTATTGAGATCTATATCAGGATCGAAACGTTTATACCATTTGCTGATTGAATTGACTATTTATAAATTTATTTCGAATTCAAGCCACACGTATGATTCAGGAGATTATATGAGCTTTTACTATTTGAATCATGTGGCTGTAGGCAGAATAGTAATGATTCATTTATTTAACATTGACAAAAGACCGATGGTAATGATGTACCAAAAACACGGACGCGGAAATAAAGGTGAATTCAGGGGACCATTTAAATTTCATCAGCTAGGATTTCTTCCCTATATAAATCATGCTCGAGTGCCGGTTGAATTAGCATTCTTGTTTTTTTATTTGGATTGTCTAAAATGGAAAACACGAACCTACCCTTACAGGGTTGGACACCCTACGGTTGAAGCATTTCAAAATAGTTCGTGTTTTACGGATTCTTTTTTTCTTCTTTATTATTTCTCTCCCAACCGCGTCCCTGAGCATCCAAAGCAATTTCCCCTTCTCAATCTCCTTTCATTAAGGGTGAGTAATTTTTGGTTAAACCAACCAAACCAATTAATTTCGGTCAGTTTGGTTCGGTTTTGAAACTAGATTGATTTATAATCGGTCCATAAAAAAGTTTAGTTTGGTTATCGGTTTAACCAAATTATCCAAACTTTTATTATATTTTCAAAATTAGTATTGTTATAATAATTTTTAAGATTAGTTTAGTGGTCTAAATAAATTTTATTTATCATATATGTCAAAATTACTATAAAAATGCTAAATAAGAATAATTTAAGTATATATTGAGGTTTTTTTTTTCTTTTCAAAATACAATATATATTCAAAACATAAAATGTGAATTATTTTAGTTCAACTAAATTGAATAAGCAATCAAATCAACAAAATTAAAATTTAATTTGATTGGTATGGTTTTCGTTTTTATTGGCTTTACTTAGATTCAATAGTTTTCATTTTTGGAAATACCCAACCAAACACTCAGCCTTCTTTTCATATTCCTCTCCTCCCCGCTTGTCATGCTGTAATTACCCTAATTTTTTCATTTTCTTTTATCTTCGTATTCGTCCCATATGAAACCGCCCATAGACCGTGGTAAACTGATGCGTCTTCCTCCCTTCTTCCCTGCCGCCAGCTTGCCCTGAACTGCGGATCCCGTCCCAAATTGTCTTCCGTCGACAGCTACAGGTAAATTACACCTATTTTCCTGCCTAACTACGATGGGATGTGCGCTTAGGTGCCATGGATATAACACTGTCAGTTTGCGGATTCTTGATGAGTAAACCTAAATTTTGTTTACATGTCGCGGACGAACATTGCTCCCCTTTCTGCGACCAACCTTGCTGTACACGTCCTGTATATAAGGTCAGTCTTTATATCTTGTGCTCCAATGTCTATCCCTCTGTTTGATTAATAATTGTTGTCCATTGGCATTGGACAACTTTTGATAGGTAACAAAGTGTTTGCCTATATGTCTTTAAGGGTTTGTCACTTGCACCACAAGTTAGAATTGAAGTCGTACCTGTTTAAACCACGCCGTTTGTTATATTTATGGCAGATTGTGGTTACGTCCTATGGTTAATGCCCCCTTCATAATTGAAGAAGTTTAAATAATACAAAAGGAATGTGTGTTGAAGTTAACTTTAGTCAGTTCAACTACCAGACTGCAACCTGTATGGGGATACTCACCACACAGACAAACTAATTTTGTTTTTCTTTATGTATCCGTTTGGTTGTGTTCATGTTCATCCATGATTTTTCCTATAAAAAGTGTAATACCATATTGTTTGAACCAGTAATGTTGTATGGCTGTAACTGTTCTTCCGTTGCCAGTTCGTGTCATATCTTGAACATGATCTCACCATTTTTTTTCACTATCAATTAAAACTACTGGTCGTATGCCTTCTATTCGTTTAAGTTGGTAAACATTGGTGTTATTTGGTAATTTGATTCCTATAGAGTACGAATGACAATGAGAGGGATTTCGAATATTCACGATTGAAATTGTCGTCGTTTGGTAATACAACTCGACTTTGTAACCAACTATTTTCGTTGCATCTTTTTTGTGTTCAATATTTTTCGTAGGACAAAAATTGATTTAACATTCCAGTTAACCTTTTTTTACACAATTTTAATTCCACTCTTTTGCATCAGTATCTTTTTTGGTTGTCATTTTGGTTTGTACCATCATCTTGCACCACCTCTCTGTACTATGCTTGTGTTTGCCTCGTGGAAGAGCTTTTTGCACCTTCTTTAGTAATTGTGTGCATCAGAGCAAGGATTGGTTATTGTGTTATTAAACTTTTTTTTGTAACGTTGAATATTTGCAGCGCTGTCGCCTATATCGAGCAAAGCGTAGGTTGCTATTGGGGGAGAAAAGGTTGAAAGTTGAAACGTTAAACCAGATGTACATGGAATGATTGCAGCAGCTGTTCATCTGATTTTGTCACTATATCTCCGTTCAACTGCAACCGATGGTGCAACCAATATATTGCGGAGTCGATGTGCATGTTATGCCCGTTCGATAAACAAAGAAGAGATGTTTATTATAATGTTTTTTTCCTCTGTCAGATAAATACATCAGTGCTAGGTGTCTAAATGTATGTTATTTCAGTTTGTAGGTTGAACCATCACGTTAGGTATTCGCAGCTAAAGCATCGGCACCGGTCTCTGTCGGGTTTCTGCTCGTTAAATTAGCAGTCATAGGTGAACTGGTTGTTTACAATTTAGTGGTTCCATTCAATAACAAGGTAGATGCATTTATGTATAGTGGAACATGTTGTCAAAAATCTTAAAATCTTACAATTTAAATCCCAATGCAGATTGGATCTCTTCTTTTACGATTCAATTTATATATGAATACGCATATAATTTTTCTTAGACCTAAACTTCATCGATAAATAAGACCCCAATCCTCACTCCTTTTCACTCTAAACCCTAGCCGCCGACTCATTATTCTTCCTCCTCATAAACTCCAGTTTCTCAAACCTCTTCTCCACTTTCTGAAATTAAAAATAAAATAAAAAATAAATCAAATAAGGGGGAGAGAGAAGCGAGGAATCAAAAAAGTAGAAGATTCAAATTGAAAAGGGGAGGAATAAATTGACAAAGAAGGAAAGCGGTGAATCAAATCAAACTAGAAGATGGATTTCCTTCAAGGTGAGTGAATTGATTACTACATTTATGATGATTATAAGTAATTTAATTTCTTTACAATTCTATATGATCTGAAAGCAAAGTTTTTGAATTTGAATAATAATTCCAACTTGAATCTTCTTTTACAGATGACAGACTGTTATTGGGGTAAATAAGAAAAGGCAGAGAAAGAAAAAAAACAAATACAAAATCTCGCAGCGGAACGACAAAATATAATAATCAAACAAAAGTTCATGAAGCTGTTTTATAAATACATTTGATTATTCTTTTACAACACAAAAATCAAAGTTACATAAAACAGGAATAAAGACATAAATAAATGCAGCGGAACAACATGATGCAGCATAATAAATACAATAAATAATAATAGTATAAATCTTCGTCTTTGTCCTTCAAAAATTAGGTATTTGACCCTGAAATGCTCAGGCTGACCCGAGCGAATTGAAAAGACAAAACACTCGAGTTAGAACTAAAAGATCTTATGTAAGTTAAATCGAAGGTAAATATGAGTTAACGGCGTCAGAGATGTTTACGGGATTTGACATTGCTTATCCAGTGTCTAACGTGGGTGCAATAACTTAAGGAATATTCGGGATTACCATCTCTTAAGGATCCATTAAACTATCTACTATGTAGTGCAAAAACGCTATTATAATATGTCAATAGTAAAATAAAAGTATTAAAATAGCGTTAAGGCGTTACCCATGCATGTACCCCTTACCACATTTTATATATTCCCGTAGTGTATACAATGTCGTACGCTTCACCAAACCGGTGGTTTACCCAAAAGACATCCTCTAGGTACGGTACAAAACAAACTCGTAGAAGGCACGATAGGGCATGCGACAAGGCACTCGAGGCAATGCCATGGTAGATATACCAATTATACTCCCGGAGTGGTAGTGACGCATAACAGCTGCTACCGCTCACCTCGGAACACACTTCCAAATCAAAATCAAGGGTGACCACCAAATCAATCACAAAGTCAGAATATAGTATCGAAGAAATGTGTCCGATTGAAGGAATGACCTCACTTGACCCGGTATAGCTCTTGTTTTAACCACATCAAGCTGACTCATGTGAGTCAGGGTCACGTAAATACTTTATATAGAATCATTTGCCAAACCATCCTACTTCATTTCTGGAATCTCCACCACGTACACGTTTGTTAAAGTGGTTTAGGTATTGGCAGAGAGTATGACAATATCCGATCCCGGTCTCTTTAACAACCATACGCTTATTTCATACCGGATGGTTCTTTTACATTTCAAAAAAAGTCAATTCACTATTTATATCAAATCACCATATTCAATTTCAAATCATATCTCTTTTGAAATCATATTCACTTTCAAACTATATTCACTTCAAAAAATCATGTTCACTTCCAAATCATATCACTTTCAAAATTCATATTTAATCTCAAAATCATATTCATTTTTGAATTTATCGATAAGATAGGTTAATTAAATCTTATTCTAAAATCAGCATATTTGCTCAAACATGTTGATTCACTAGTGTAACGACCCGTTAAACTGGATAATGTTAAATGAATTAAATTAATATAATTTCCAATCTAATATAGAATAAATGTAGAAATTTGTTATAGTAATTGGAATTTAAAGTAACAATAAAATTTATGACAATAGATTTGTATAATGTAAATTGTCACATTTTGTTGAAAGTTAATTTTAAGAAACATACAAATGTTGAATCAGTGAATAATTAATAAAAATATTTACTAGAATGGAATTCAATTAATATAAAATAAATAGTGACTAAATAAAAAGTGACCGTTGAATAAACCAATGCAATATGTGAAGGTAAGTAATTTTCATAAATGGTCAATAATAAACGCACTTAAAAGGGTAATAAAAATTTATCTTGTTTAGGTGATTATGTATCGATAAGCTATAACTAAATTTGCAGTTTGGTAGTAAATGGGATATGAGAAGACAAAGGCATTTAGAAAGTAATAGATGGAATTCATAATAACAAGTAGTAAATTTATGCATATATTTGGGCGTTTGTCATAATTACCAAATTTTACCATTCATATAATTTATCTAATTAAAGTCTATAGCAACATTGTTGTTAATAATGTTGTTAGTGAATTTGAATATAAAAGAATGACAAGTGTAGGTTAACCATTTATTTTATTTTGTTAAGAATGGAAATAGTTTGAAATAGATCTGAATTAATTATTTTGGTTGTTAATGTGTCCAGTTAATAAAGGAGAACTTTAAGGAAATAAAATATAAATGAATGTATTTGGGAATAGAGTTCTTTTATATGTGAATAGTTATAATGTTGTTATTAAGAATGAACGTCACTTTAATTATTAATATAGTAACGGAAGTATGAATAAATTTATAGAAACATAAGACTTACTTTAAGGTAATATTTGAGTGTAGACTTTTTGAAATAGATTTAATAACAATAATTATTGTTCGTTACCTATCTTATTTGTTGTCAAGTTATTTTGAAATCAAATCCCAAATGTATTCACTAAATTATTACAGTTGCATAGTTTTGGTTTGTAATTGCAGTAGTTAGTTCTATAAGGTGAGGTCTATACTAATTTTATTTTAATTGGACCATTGGTTGATATAGACTTTAGAAAGCAAGATTTACAATTATAATTGGAGTATTAAATTCAACAAAAGGTATTTATTACAAATAAAATGGAATTAAACGTAAAATATTACGTTATTGAATTTAATATGGAATTTGTGAACATTAAAGTGAAATCTTGAACGAATGTTAGTAGCATCTTTATTTTAGGTGAAAGTTGAGAATATAAAGGTTAAAAATCTAAAATATGGGGTTTTGAGAATTTTATTTATAATTTCTAAAATATAGGGAAGTGCAGAAATGAACACTGCAATTGATATACTTATCCACTTTTAATTCACAGCTAAACTTGTTAAATCATTTCAATTGATTATGAATTATATAAGAAATAAATTTGGTCAATTTTTGAATTTAGATGTAAAAATTGGATTTTTATAATTTATTTAATTTATTTAATGAATATTAAAAATAGCCATTTTGGCCACGGACTCGGATTTCGACGAAACCAGTTTCATCGGATCCGTATCGGTGAATTATTATAGGGTTTCAAGTTTCGTATCGATCGGACTTGTCGTTTGATTGTACGGGCGTGAAACGCCTTGAAATCAATTTTAATAAAATCAATTTGAAATCAATTTGAAAATTTTGTTTTCAGCATAACTTCTTCATACGATCAAATTTGGACGTGAAACTTTTTCCATCGCGTTCAGAATATTTTAAAATACCTATTTGGATATATAGATTTAATAAATTCGGTTCCGGAGGCATAGCGGGCTTTTTGGGCCATAGTTTATTCCGCACGTTCATTCTACGGTCTATCTACGCTACCTCTAACCCTCTATATAAACCCAGCTATTCAGCCCTAGCCTCCGCCTAATTTCATTTATCTACGCGTATTTCTTCAAGCTTCTCTTCTTCTTCAATGGGGGCTAACCCTAGATCCAGTCAGTTCAAAAACAAACTGAAAATTCAAAATCTCCAGAAAAATTCCACAAAAATATATGTCGATCTTCTCGAAACACGTAATCCAATGGTGAAATTCGTTTTTCAGTTGGAGTTACCGTTTACCCGGAATAAATTCAAACAGTTCGTGGCCATTCATCATCGTCGTCGCAAACTTCGTCGGATCGTCAAACCTTTTCTGGGTTTTGTAGAGTGGACGATGGGGATCGCATCTATATGGTTTTTGTGTCGATTCAACGGTTAGATCGTCGTAGATCTTCGATTAGGGTTGTGATAATTGGTGGCGGCCGGTCAGTGCAAGTGACGTTCGAAATCGGGGGGGGGGGGGGGGGGGAAAGAGCGAGCTGGTGGAGGATCTGGAGGAGGACGGCGCCTCCTGGCCGAGCGCGACGGCGTGGGATGCGGTGGCCTGGGATGCGTGCGAAGCTGTCAGATGTTGGGGTTCGGTCGCGATATGGGTTGCTGGAATGTTGAAAACGCGTGAAGAGATGAAGGGTTACTGTTGCTGTGCGTTTCTCATTAGGGTGACGTGGCAAGTAAATGTGTGTCATTTTGTTTATTTTCAATTTTGAATTCAATCATCATTTTTTGCCATAACTTTCTCATACGAAGTCGGATTCACACGAAATTTCTTTTGTTAGGATCGTAATTTAATTCCGGACTTGATGACGCTGGTTTGGACGAATTCCGAGACGGGCGAATTTTTGGGTTTAAATCGAATTTAAATTCGATTTAAATTCAAAAGGTGAGTGTTTTAACCCACTCACAACTACTAGAAGCTTTTATGTTTGTTAAATTAATTTTAGAAATAAATAGAAATTTATTTATGAGTATTTGGCATGTTTATTTTATTCATATCTGTTGAATTGCATTTATTTAATTTAACTGTTAATTTAATTAATTTATTGCGTATAAATTTACAGTTAAAATTTATTTGTTTGTGTATGAACCGCTAGTTAACAGTTATATAATTTATTACTGAATATAGACTGTAGATTAATAGCTGTTAAATTTAATTTGAATAAAATTGCCAGTATTACCTGTTATGTAGTACCAAAAATAATATTGTTATTGATTGATATTGATTGATGATTGCGATTTGGATGATGGATGATGTTGATGAATGGATGTTTATTGTATATCATTAAATTGCAAATTATCATGCATATTTCATTTCATTCGGGATTGTGGTTTGAAATGATATATAACCGCAAAATTTTATATCTTTTAAATTGCGGATTGAAATGATAAATATCCGTATCACTTGACCATAGGATAGAAAATTATATACAGGCACCGCGGTATATATATAACTATTTAAATGTGATTTCTATGGTTTGGATGGAATACGGTTTATAATAATCTTAAATTTTATATTGTATAAATATTTTTCTTCCATATATATATACATATGAAGTTGAAAATTTTGAAATTAAAAGGTGTATAAAAATCTTTATTAAAAATGGAAGAAAATTAAGAAAATGGAGTTTAATAATTTATATCATATGTTTAAATGTTAAGTTTGGAAATTTTAAGATATGATATTTATAATTGGATTTTTTCCAAAATAAATTGAAATGAATATTCTAGTATAATTTGAATTGGGAAAAATATATATATTTTATTACTAGAAATTGAAGTCTTATTATTTATGGATTTTATATGAATATTCAAGACTAATTAATAGAACAATTGATTTGTTGAAAGCATAAAATCCAACTTTAGTTGAAATATTGATACTCAAAATGGATATACGTATATATAAATAAATTGAAGTGGTTTTGGAACTTGTGAGAGATAATATAAATTTTGGTTTAGACTTTAATAAAGAAATGTATTTGTAAAGCCATGAGAACTATTTTCTTTACAAAGTAACATTTAAGTTAAACCATTTAATTCATATACCGTTGAATGTCCAAACCATTCAAGTTTTAGAAGTTATGGTTTTAAATTATGATTTTCAAAATATTATGCTTTGAAAATATTTGATTTTCAGACGTTATGAAGTTAAAGCATTATGATTTTGGAAAAGAATTATATTTGGGATAAGTGATAAAATATGGTTTTGGGTTTTGAAATGATATCGTATTCATGGTTATGAAATGGAATGTTTATTCTGATTTTTAAAGTATAACCTATTTTTAAATGACCGCGGTGTTATAATAACGATGGGTTGGCAAAGAGACCGGGATCGGATGTGGACATACTCTCTGTCGATACCGAAAACCACTTTGACTAACCGTGTACGCGGTGGAGATTCCAGAATGAAGTAGGTGGTGGCGACGTTTCCTGTAAGGTAAATACGTGGACCCGACTCCCGTGAGTTGGCATAAGGTGGCTAAAACAGGAGCGATTCTCAGGCGAATGAGGTCATTCCTCTGATCGGACCCTCCTCTTCGATATTATACTTTGATTTTGGATTGATTCAGTGGCCACTTCTATATTTTGATTTTGGGGAGTTAGTCCGAGGTGGGCGGTAACTGCGGCTACGCGTTTTCACCAGCCTGGATAGCAATTGGTATATCTACCCTGGCATTGCCTAGTTGTGCCGTGTCACCTACTATACCGAGCTTTTACTACGAGTTTCTATTTGTGTCGTACCTATGGAGTATCCTCTGGTAGCTTCCCGATCAGGAGGTATTGCGGTACTGTATAGACTATTGGCATTATTTGTGTTAAGGGCTATATGGGTAACCCCTTAACGCTATTAAAAAGTAAGTTTACTTTATAAATAGACACTATTATAATAGCGCAATATACTACATAGTAAATAGTTTAACGGATCCTTAGGAGATGTAAATCCCGAACATCTCTTGAGTTACTGTACTCATATTTATTTCTGTTAATTTAACTCACATAAGATCTTTTAGTTCTGACTCGAGTGTTTTTGTCTTTTCAAATTCGCTCGGGTCAGTCCGAGCGTTTCAGGATCGAAGATTTTAGCTTTGGAGGACGAAGACGAAGAATCTGTATTATATTATTTATAGTATTGCACCACACTCTAAATTTCCGCTGCATTGATTGTATTGGTATGTGTAACTCTGATATTCATTGTATAAGTAAAATAAATATTTTGTAAACAGTTATCATGAACTATATATTGATTATTATATTTTATCCATCCGCTGTGAGATTCTATTTTTTTTTATTTCTTCTCTGTTTTTTTCGTATTTACCCCATAACAATCCGCCTTTGCGTATGCTTTGAATTGGCACGTGTGTCGGTTTAAGGTGTGCGAAATGGCGGGATGTTACAGTTGGTATCAGAGCTTTGGTTTAGCGACAAACCTTGGCTTTGTGGGGTTTGACTCTTTGTTAATAGGGTAGTAATACCCTATGGGAGTCACTGAGCGTATATATATATATATATGAGAGAGCGTACTTGTTAGTGTTATAAAAGATTTTGATATTGTGTTAATCTGTTCCGCTTTGTATTTATAAATTCTGGTTGATGCATGGGACGCTATGTCATCAATAGGGATTTCTAAACACTTAATAGGACAGACCGACATAATATTTGTTTTTAATATAGGTGAATGAAATAATTTTGCCTATTATATTTTCTATATATAAAAATATTTTACAAAGATATATTTTGGTTGCTATAGTTGGGTGTTAGGTAATAAAAATATTTGTAATGAATTAAAGCTAAGTTGAATTTTAATAAATCAAATTGGAGATTTTAGAACTTAAGTCCGGGATTTTTGAAATCTTCTTTCAAAGGATTTATGAAATATAATGATTTGGTTTATAAATATTTTCTTATATAAATATTTAGTATAATTCGAAAGAATTGGTTTAAAGAGGACTTGAAGAAAATAAGTTTGTACTTTCCTCTCTGTCGCTGGAAAATAATTTCGGTGATGACGGCCGCATCATCGACTTTCATTTTCGAGTTTCGAAGGGAAAGGCCACTGTAGTAAATTCTGCCGCAGATTTATGTTGGAAATATCTGAATTTGTTTGTTTTAAATATAATTGAGATATAAAGTTGTAGGAAACTAATTATCTATTATTTCAAAATAAATTGAAATCTGACCCGGAATTTAATTCTAAAATTTTCCATTAATTAATTGTTAAATTTTAGTGGAATAAAAAAAAAAGTAAGTAATAAATGGATTGAAAACCTCTAATAAGTAAGAGAATTAATGCTAAGTATAAAGGAAGTTAAAAATTTAAATTATAAATAATGGTAAAGATTTATTGGAAAATCAATGAATTAAAAGAATTGAGATTAAACTTGTATAAGTTCTTTTGCTTTTTCTTTAACATAAATAACTTACCAAGTATAAAAAGTTGAAATGTAAATTAAGAGTGGAATAGAATATTATGCAAGTAGAATTTTTGGAAATAATGAAGTATTCAATAAATTACTGTTATAAATAAGAATTTAATGGTATTAACTTAAGTGATGATTGGAATTTTACTAAAATTAAAGGTTGTATTATTAATAGGTGATTTTAACCTTAAGAAAGTAAAAAAAAAAATGAAATTCCTTAATTTATAAAGTTTGATTGTAGGGTTATTAACTTAAGTACGCCTTAATTTCCCCTATTCTAATATAATGGAAAGTAGGAAAAATATAAATGACTGCAATCCATAGTTAATGAATGAGTAAAATCTTTCACTTATAGGAATGCAGGTTATAAGGTTAATAAATTAAGTGTAATTAGAGGGTTACTGAAATTAAATACAATAGAAACGTAAACATTAAATAAAGGAATGAAATTAAGGGTAAGTTGAAAGTGAAATTTATAAAACGAATATATATTTATTGAACCATTAATTAATAAAAAGGAATTGAGAAGAACTTGTAAATTTTCACTTACATTCTTAAAACATACATAACTTACCATATAATAAAAGTTGCAATGTTAGTAAGAAAATGTAAAGGGAAATCTTACAAGTGAAGCTTGAGGAAATTAAGATATTCAATAAATTTGCTGTTATTAATGAGAATTAATTGTATAAACTTAAGTTAAATTGGAAATTTTACTATAAGTAAAGGTAAGTAGTATAAATAGATGATATAAACTTTAGTCAATAAATTGGAATACAAATATAATGAATTTTGTAATAAATGGAAAATGAAAATTTGTAAGAAATAAAGAAATCACTCCATAAATGAAAGAAAGAAAATCAAACCATTGAAGCATGAGATAAATGTATAATAAATAAATTTGGGTGTTGGTTTGAATTGTGTTGTTTGATTTATGTTGTTGGGTAAGAAATTTGAAGTGGTTAAATGAATAAGTAACTATCTTTGTTCCATCTAAGACTGTTGAGTAAAGGATGCACTTGATAGTTAATTTCATTTCATACAAATTTCAAGTTTGAATCCAAACAACTATTTGTTTGATGGATTAAATGGTCGCTTTGCTTTGTGTATGTATGATGGTTGTAAGGTTGATGGTTGTTGTATTGATTGGTTGATTAATGGTTGAAACCACCTAAACATTTCACTTTAAATATAAATATTTAACCTTCTTAGATTATATAAGTGAAATGCAGGTGATGGAAGCAACTGCTACTGCTTTGGTTCCATAAAAATAAGCGTATATTGCCCGACAAATAGGTACGTTTTCGGATTACGTTTAAAGCGCTATTTTATATAATTTTTCCCGTGTTGGGATAATATATGTAATATATTTGTATATTTTGATATTATATTTTCTCCAGAGTCTCTCCGTACAAAGGAGACTCTGCCAAAATTTTCCGTAAATTTTGGACTTAGAATTTTGTGAAAATGTTTTCCAGCTTTAATAATCTAAGTATAAAAGAATATAATGATTATAAACAGGTATATTTTATTTAAGAAAATAAGTTAGTAAATTATTGTTTAAATTAATATTTGAAAATAAGATGTACTGTTTTATTCTTCCTTCTCCCTTCTTTTTCCTTTTCGGGGACGAAAAGTTTTGAGTGGGGGAGATTGTAACGACCCGTTAAACTGGATAATGTTAAATGAATTAAATTAATATAATTTCCAATCTAATGTAGAATAAATGTAGAAATTTGTTATAGTAATTGGAATTTAAAGTAACAATAAAATTTATGACAATAGATTTGTATAATGTAAATTGTCACATTTTGTTGAAAGTTAATTTTAAGAAACATACAAATGTTGAATCAGTGAATAATTAATAAAAATATTTACTAGAATGGAATTCAATTAATATAAAATAAATAGTGACTAAATAAAAAGTGACCGTTGAATAAACCAATGCAATATGTGAAGGTAAGTAATTTTCATAAATGGTCAATAATAAACGCACTTAAAAGGGTAATAAAAATTTGTCTTGTTTAGGTGATTATGTATCGATAAGCTATAACTAAATTTGCAGTTTGGTAGTAAATGGGATATGAGAAGACAAAGGCATTTAGAAAGTAATAGATGGAATTCATAATAACAAGTAGTAAATTTATGCATATATTTGGGCGTTTGTCATAATTACCAAATTTTACCATTCATATAATTTATCTAATTAAAGTCTATAGCAACATTGTTGTTAATAATGTTGTTAGTGAATTTGAATATAAAAGAATGACAAGTGTAGGTTAACCATTTATTTTATTTTGTTAAGAATGGAAATAGTTTGAAATAGATCTGAATTAATTATTTTGGTTGTTAATGTGTCCAGTTAATAAAGGAGAACTTTAAGGAAATAAAATATAAATGAATATATTTGGGAATAGAGTTCTTTTATATGTGAATAATTATAATGTTGTTATTAAGAATGAACGTCACTTTAATTATTAATATAGTAACAGAAGTATGAATAAATTTATAGAAACATAAGACTTACTTTAAGGTAATATTTGAGTGTAGACTTTTTGAAATAGATTTAATAACAATAATTATTGTTCGTTACCTATCTTATTTGTTGTCAAGTTATTTTGAAATCAAATCCCAAATGTTTTCACTAAATTATTGCAGTTGCGTAGTTTTGGTTTCTAATTGCAGTAGTTAGTTCTATAAGGTGAGGTCTATACTAATTTTATTTTAATTGGACCATTGGTTGATATAGACTTTAGAAAGCAATATTTACAATTATAATTGGAGTATTAAATTCAACAAAAGGTATTTATTACAAATAAAATGGAATTAAACGTAAAATATTACGTTATTGAATTTAATATGGAATTTGTGAACATTAAAGTGAAATCTTGAACGAATGTTAGTAGCATCTTTATTTTAGGTGAAAGTTGAGAATATAAAGGTTAAAAATCTAAAATATGGGGTTTTGAGAATTTTATTTATAATTTCTAAAATATAGGGAAGTGCAGAAATGAACACTGCAATTGATATATTTATCCACTTTTAATTCACAGCTAAACTTGTTAAATCATTTCAATTGATTATGAATTATATAAGAAATAAATTTGGTCAATTTTTGAATTTAGATGTAAAAATTGGATTTTTATAATTTATTTAATTTATTTAATGAATATTAAAAATAGCCATTTTGGCCACGGACTCGGATTTCGACGAAACCAGTTTCATCGGATCCGTATCGGTGAATTATTATAGGGTTTCAAGTTTCGTATCGATCGGACTTGTCGTTTGATCGTACGGGCGTGAAACGCCTTGAAATCAATTTTAATAAAATCAATTTGAAATCAATTTGGAAATTTTGTTTTCAGCATAACTTCTTCATACGATCAAATTTGGACGTGAAACTTTTTCCATCGCGTTCAGAATATTTTAAAATACCTATTTGGATATATAGATTTAATAAATTCGGTTCCGGAGGCATAGCGGGCTTTTTGGGCCATAGTTTATTCCGCACGTTCATTCTACGGTCTATCTACGCTACCTCTAACCCTCTATATAAACCCAGCTATTCAGCCCTAGCCTCCGCCTAATTTCATTTATCTACGCGTATTTCTTCAAGCTTCTCTTCTTCTTCAATGGGGGCTAACCCTAGATCCAGTCAGTTCAAAAACAAAATGAAAATTCAAAATCTCCAGAAAAATTCCACAAAAATATATGTCGATCTTCTCGAAATACGTAATCTCATGGTGAAATTCGTTTTTCAGTTGGAGTTACCGTTTACCCGGAATAAATTCAAACAGTTCGTGGCCATTCATCATCGTCGTCGCAAACTTCGTCGGATCGTCAAACCTTTTCTGGGTTTTGTAGAGTGGACGATGGGGATCGCATCTATATGGTTTCTGTGTCGATTCAACGGTTAGATCGTCGTAGATCTTCGATTAGGGTTGTGATAATTGGTGGCGGCCGGTCAGTGCAAGTGACGTTCGAAATCGAGGGGGGGGGGGAAGAGCGAGCTGGTGGAGGATCTGGAGGAGGACGGCGCCTCCTGGCCGAGCGCGACGGCGTGGGATGCGTGCGAAGCTGTCAGATGTTGGGGTTCGGTCGCGATATGGGTTGCTGGAATGTTGAAAACGCGTGAAGAGATGAAGGGTTACTGTTGCTGTGCGTTTCTCATTAGGGTGACGTGGCAAGTAAATGTGTGTCATTTTGTTTATTTTCAATTTTGAATTCAATCATCATTTTTTGCCATAACTTTCTCATACGAAGTCGGATTCACTCGAAATTTCTTTTGTTAGGATCGTAATTTAATTCCGGACTTGATGACGCCGGTTTGGACGAATTTCGAGACGGACGAATTTTTGGGTTTAAATCGAATTTAAATTCGATTTAAATTCAAAAGGTGAGTGTTTTAACCCACTCACAACTACTAGAAGCTTTTATGTTTGTTAAATTAATTTTAGAAATAAATTGAAATTTATTTATGAGTATTTGGCACGTTTATTTTATTCATATCTGTTGAATTGCATTTATTTAATTTAACTGTTAATTTAATTAATTTATTGCGTATAAATTTACAGTTAAAATTTATTTGTTTGTCTATGAACCGCTAGTTAACAGTTATATAATTTATTACTGAATATAGACTGTAGATTAATAGCTGTTAAATTTAATTTGAATAAAACTGCCAGTATTACCTGTTATGTAGTACCAAATATAATATTGTTATTGATTGATATTGATTGATGATTGCGATTTGGATGATGGATGATGTTGATGAATGGATGTTTATTGTATATCATTAAATTGCAAATTATCATGCATATTTCATTTCATTCGGGATTGTGGTTTGAAATGATATATAACCGCAAAATTTTATAACTTTTAAATTGCGGATTGAAATGATAAATATCCGTATCACTTGACCATAGGATAGAAAATTATATACAGGCACCGTGGTATATATATAACTATTTAAATGTGATTTCTATGGTTTGGATGGAATACGGTTTATAATAATCTTAAATTTTATATTGTATAAATATTTTTCTTCCATACATATATACATATGAAGTTGAAAATTTTGAAATTAAATGGTGTATAAAAATCTTTATTAAAAATGGAAGAAAATTAATAAAATGGAGTTTAATAATTTATATCATATGTTTAAATGTTAAGTTTGGAAATTTTAAGATATGATATTTATAATTGGATTTTTCCCAAAATAAATTGAAATGAATATTCTAGTATAATTTGAATTGGGAAATATATATATATATATTATTACTAGAAATTGAAGTCTTATTATTTATGGATTTTATATGAATATTCAAGACTAATTAATAGAACAATTGATTTGTTGAAAGCATAAAATCCAACTTTAGTTGAAATATTGATACTCAAAATGGATATACGTATATATAAATAAATTGAAGTGGTTTTGGAACTTGTGAGAGATAATATAAATTTTGGTTTAGACTTTAATAAAGAAATGTATTTGTAAAGCCATGAGAACTATTTTCTTTACAAAGTAACATTTAAGTTAAACCATTTAATTCATATACCGTTGAATGTCCAAACCATTCAAGTTTTAGAAGTTATGGTTTTAAATTATGATTTTCAAAATATTATGCTTTGAAAATATTTGATTTTCAGACGTTATGAAGTTAAAGCATTATGATTTTGGAAAAGAATTATATTTGGGATAAGTGATAAAATATGGTTTTGGGTTTTGAAATGATATCGTATTCATGGTTATGAAATGGAATGTTTATTCTGATTTTTAAAGTATAACCCATTTTTAAATGACCGCGGTGTTATAATAACGATGGGTTGGCAAAGAGACCGGGATCGGATATGGACATACTCTCTGTCGATACCGAAAACCACTTTGACTAACCGTGTACGCGGTGTAGAGTCCAGAATAAAGTAGGTGGTGGCGACGTTTCCTGTAAGGTAAATATGTGGACCCGACTCCCGTGAGTTGGCATAAGGTGGCTAAAACAGGAGCGATTCTCAGGCCAATGAGGTCATTCCTCTGATCGGACCCTCCTCTTCGATATTATACTTTGATTTTGGATTGATTCAGTGGCCACTTCTATATTTTGATTTTGGGGAGTTAGTCCGAGGTGGGCGGTAACTGCGGCTACGCGTTTCCACCAGCCTGGATAGCAATTGGTATATCTACCCTGCCATTGCCTAGTTGTGCCGTGTCACCTACCATACCGAGCCTTTACTACGAGTTTCTATTTGTGTCGTACCTATGGAGTATCCTCTGGTAGCTTCCCGATCAGGAGGTATTACGGTACTGTATAGACTATTGGCATTATTTGTGTTAAGGGCTATATGTGTAACCCCTTAACGCTATTAAAAAGTAAGTTTACTTTATAAATAGACACTATTATAATAGCGCAATATACTACATAGTAAATAGTTTAACGGATCCTTAGGAGATGTAAATCCCGAACATCTCTTGAGTTACTGTACTCATATTTATTTCTGTTAATTTAACTCACATAAGATCTTTTAGTTCTGACTCGAGTGTTTTTGTCTTTTCAAATTCGCTCGGGTCAGTCCGAGCGTTTCAGGATCGAAGATTTTAGCTTTGGAGGACGAAGACGAAGAATCTGTATTATATTATTTATAGTATTGCACCACACTCTAAATTTCCGCTGCATTGATTGTATTGGTATGTGTAACTCTGATATTCATTGTATAAGTAAAATAAATATTTTGTAAACAGTTATCATGAACTATATATTGATTATTATATTTTATCCATCCGCTGTGAGATTCTATTTTTTTTTATTTCTTCTCTGTTTTTTTCGTATTTACCCCATAACAATCCGCCTTTGCGTATGCTTTGAATTGGCACGTGTGTCGGTTTAAGGTGTGCGAAATGGCGGGATGTTACAACTAGAAAATATCATTTCAATTCCCAACTTAGGTTATAACTTCATTTAACCAAATTTGCTTTTTAATCAAGGATTTTAAATATAAATACTTCAACTTAACCCTGTTTGAATTTTAGAAATAGTTTAGATAGTTTTAAAATAGTTAAATAGTTTAAATAGATTAAGATAGTTTAAATAGTAAAATAGTTTAAATAGATTTAAATTTGATCAAATTAGATTTTATGAATTTATTAGATTAAATATAGAATTAAATAGATTTTTTTAGATTTAAAAGGATCTAAATAGACTAAGTATAGGTTAAATAGATTTAAATTATATTAAATTGGTTTTAAATAGATTAAATAAATTTAAAATAGATTAAATAGCTTTAAATTATATTGAAATAGTTTAAAATAATTAAAATAGTTTAAATTAATCAAAATAGTTTAAATTAATTAAAATAAATTTCAAAGTTATATCTAAACATTTTCAATAACTCAATTCCGATAAACTCATTTATACTTGACACTTCAACCCTAAAATTCCAATTTAAAAATCCTTTGAACAATTCAATAAATCAATTCCAATTTCAACATTTACACTTGAATTTTCGAAAATAATTCAGTTTATATAAATCAATTTCTGTTTCAAAATACCGGTTAACTTAATTCAGAATTTAAAGATTTGCAAGTCATTTAATTTAACCAAACCGGTGTCTGTACATAATTTTCTATCCTAGGGTGAAGTGATACGGATATTTATTATTTCAACCCGCAATTTAAAATTTTACAGGTATATATCATTTTAAACTGCAATCCCAAATTAAGAAAAATCCATAAATTCGCTCGAGTCTATCATTTCAACCAATAACAATTTTTCCCTGATATATAGATCGTTTGGGTATGTATCATTTCAACCCATAGGGAACTCGCAATATTATAACAATATAAAATACAACATCCAGACATCCAGTATCAACAATCAAACATACATCAAAATCATCATCCAAATCAATCAATAACATCAATAGATAACTAATAATCAATACATGTATTAAATTGATAATTAAAATTCGGTATTAAATTAGACGATGATTAAATGCAATAAAAGTCAAAATTTAACTAGAATGACAAATTTAACATACCAAACATCGATCGATAAATTTCTAGTGACATCATAAATTTGATTTAACTAACATAAGTTAGTTTAGTAATTGTGAGTGGGTTAAACACTCAGCATTGAATTCAAATTGATTTGAAATTCAAAATACGGCCCAAATTCAAACAGTCTTAGAATTCAACCAAACCAGCATCAAAATGTTCGAAATTTCGATACAATCCTAATGAAATAAACCGCGCTTGAAATGGACCTCGTATGTAAAAGTTATGTATATTAGAATGTTCGGTAATAAAATTAAACTAAAAAAACAAAAAACAAAAAACAAAGAACAATACCACACAGCCACGTCGCCCTCCGTCTTCTCAGGAACCAAATCACGATCTCTAACGTACAAATCAACCCTAGCATGCCTTTGACCAACATTTTCCACGACATGGTCGCCTTCGTCCCCGATCGAACGCCTCCACCGTGACCCTCTCCCCGAGCCACTCCTATATATTCAAAATGACCACCTCCGGTCAAGCCCTCCATAACCGCCACCGCACACGTTCCCTGGCCTACCACGAAGATTTTTATGACCTATAACACAAAAAAATCATGCCGATCGACCAAGCACACTCTCCTCTACCCAGCGACGTATCCTGGTCGTCATAAAGTCGACGATCCACCGCACAATCTAACGATTACAAACGAACGGCCAATACTAAATCGCCCAATTTCGGCCACACAGAAACCAAATTGAAAAATTAACTTCAGATTTGACTTGCGCTTGTCGAGATCTTCAAATCGTTATATAATTCGATATATTTTGAGGAGTTTAAATTTTTGGTTTGATTTTGATTTGCAATAGAATTTGAAATTTGTTTTGGTTTATCTGCCATTGGAAAGAAAGAAGCAGATAGAATTGTACGTATAGATAAATGGAATAAGAAATAGTTATGGTTTATAACAGGCTATTTATAGGCAGATCAGAAATAGAAATGAATGGATTAGAATGGTTTGAAAGTTGAACGATATACGACCCGAAAAGCCTGTTTCGTTCCCGAAACGAAAATGGATCATCCCATATATCAAAATAGATGTTTTCAATATTTTTAAACTCAATAGAAAAGGTTTCAAGTCCAAATTCAATCATTTGAAGAAGTCAGCTTGAAAATCAGTTTATTTCAAATTGATTTCTAGGCGTTTCACGATCAAACAACAAGTCCGATCGCTACGAAACTTGAAACCTTATAATAATTCATCGTGACGGATCCGATGATACTGGTTTCGTCGAAATCCAAGATAGTGGCCAAAATGGCTATTTTCACGTTAATTAAATAAATTATTATTAAATTAAATTTATCACTTCTTATATTCAAATTAATTAACTAACCAATTTTTATCATTTTTGATTGCATAGACATTTATGATGATTTTAAACAAGTTTAGATATAATTCAGTGTTAAATATTTCACAAATTACAGCGTTCAATTATAACTGTAATTAAATCCAATTAATTATAATTTTGACTTCAATAAATTTTATTTAATTTGATTTCAATCTTTTATTCAACCAATTATTACTCAAAATTTCAAAGTAGGCTAATTTTTGAATTAATTTCGCGATCGGTGTTGGTTTTGAAACTTATTACCAATAGGGCTTGTTTCAGCTCAGTCAGCAGTCCAGTCAGTTTTTTTGTAACTGCCAGGAAAATAAGTGCAACTCTTAGTTGCGCCTACGGCATCCCAATTTATATTTTACGGTGCACAACTCTTAGATGCGCACAAATTTTTTATAACTGTGCTCATCTAAAAGTTGCGCGTAGGCATTATAATAAGTAGGCGCAACTCACAGTTGCGCTTGCTATAATAACATACAGGCGCAACTATGAGTTGCGCCTACACAGGTTGCTGCTGTTAAAACAGAAGCATCGGCAACCCTTCCCTTCATTACCCAAAAACATTTTCCAAACTTAACCCCTTCTTCCATGCTCGAACCCATCAGCTCCAAACCCAATCTTTAGCTATTTTGCACCAAAATATCAAGAATTATTCAAATTTCTTCTTCAATCTTTGATTAGACCAAAGCTACAACAATGGAAGCGGGATTCTCTTCAACACAAATAGATTTTGGTAATTTTCAAAACCCTAGTTCTTTTGATTAAGTTCTAATTTGCTTATTATTTGGTTGATTTTGCTAGAAATACCGTCAGTTAGCTTGTTTTACATGTTAATAATCCAATTTGAAGTGTTGAATCACTAACTGATTGTAAACGATTTGTAAAATTCGATTTTTTTGGCATGAACTTTGAAGAATTGGAAAGTAGATCGGTAGACGGTAGCGTGCTTTATATGCAGGATAATCACCGCTCTAATTTTGAAAAGTTAATAAGGGTAATATTATTTGTTTTGTAATTATAGTAAATTTTTGCAAACTATTTCGCATTTTGAATTAACTATAAGTTATAATTCTTTGTTTTGCAGATTGTAAAACCGGTGGATTTTCTGGATCATTCGTAAAGTTTCAAAGATTTGATGGAGATGGTTGAAGATCAGCGGGTTCAACAATTACTACATCAAGCGGTATTCTGGTATTTCATGCTGATTAAATATATCAGATTTGACAAGTCTTTACCCACAGCTTTATGCGATAGATGGAGACCTGAGACTTGCACTTTTCTTTTTTTCGTTGGAGAAATGACAATTACACTGCAAGATGTATCTATTTTGCTTGGCCTTCCCATCGAAGGCGTCGTGTTGAACTACGGTGGTAACATGGACGTCGATGAGCTTTGTCAACGTTTGCTTGGTGAAATTCCACCCCCAGAAGGGGTGGTCAATAGAAGAGAGTTGAAGGTCAAATGGCTAAATGACCTTATAATCGGCATGGAGATTTCAGTCGATTCATCTATTGAGGAGCTAGAACAGTTCATACGGCTGTCATATTGCTTCTTATAGCTCTCGTCTATTTTCGAACCATTCAAAGGGCAGAGTTAGCGTAATGGTTGTACTTGCTAGAGGATTTTGCCACCATTTTCGATTATTCATGGAGTAGCGCAGTTTTATGCGCATTGTACAAGGAGTTAGATAATGTGGCACTAAGAAAGACGAACGGGTTAGCAGGTTTCCTAACCCTTCTGCAGGTATGTCGGTTTTGACTTATTGGTGTACCAAATTTATGAAATATTTGGAAAGAAGTTTCTTAACACTAATAATATGTAGGTATGGTCTTGGAAGCATATTTCTGTTGGATGGTCAAATGTTCGCGCCAACATCGCTCCGGGATTACCGTACGGGGCAAAGTAAAAGCAACTTGAAATTTACAGTGAATTTTTTTTATTCTGCCAATATACACACACTATTTTGATTATGACTGTCGATGGACCGAAGATAGATGTTGGAGAGATAATGCAGCCCGTCATCCCACATTCTATCACAATAAGCTCGATGTTATGGACGGGCATGCTATTGACTGGACGCCATACACCACGGAGATCGTACAGGATCTGTCACTATGACGACCCAGATTTTTCAATGTTTAAATCGGAATATTTAAATGGCTTTAAATATAGAAATTGAATTATAAATTGGTTTTGAATATGGAAAACTTGGATTTATCCATTCAGAATGTTGATACAGGAATTTGTTGAATAATATAATTATTTAATTCAATAATTGGGAGATTGAGTAAAATATTTAATCTTGAGGTTCGAGCTTATTAAAAATATTTTAAAGGCTTGTAAAATTTATATTGATAGTACTGAAGATAGTAAAAGCGTTAAAATTAAAGTTGGAAGTGTTTTATTAAGTTTTGAAATTTTATCGTTTAAATCGATATTTAAAAATAGCCTTCCGAGACACAGTCTCGGATTTTGACGAAATCAGTTCTGTTGGATGCGTAATATTGTATTATTATCGGATTTCAATTTTCGTAATGTTTGGAGTTGTTGTGTGAGCGTACGATATACAAACGCGCTGAATTTATATCGAAAACTTAGTATAATAACTAGGTCCAAAAAGCTATCTTCTCCATGCGATTGAATTAGGACTCGGAACCTTTTCCATTGCGTTCAAAATAGGGGTATAACGTTATAAACCCCTAGCGGCACGCCTCGATAGGACTTTGAAATTTTAAGTTGCATTTGAATTTAAATTTGAATTTTATAAATATTTATGGTTGACTGGTCAAATATTTTCCATCAGCTGCCTTCCTTTCCCCATCACAACTTTTCCCTGTCACTGTACACATCCCATCCAACACGCAAAGCGTTTCAAACATGCCACCTCCTCTTTAAAAAAATATCTACCGATCCAAACTAAATTTTCTCCTCCCTCTTTCCTTCAGAACCCAGTAAAGTAAACACGCCTCTCTCCCTCAAATCCTATTCACGAAGTCGCGCAAACTAAAAAAATTTTGAAAGCTCGTCAAAATGGTCGCTTGTTCAAAATCAACCGTATCATCGCGATTTCGGTTAGGCGATTGAAGGGTCGTTCATTTTGATGGGGGGCAGCGTGATTCGTGGCTTAGAGGGTAGTCGCGATTGAAGTCAAGGGTTGTCGATGGCTGCAAAGCTCTTTCGCGTGCGAATGATTTTGGGAAGAGGCAGGCGTCGCAACTCGAAGTTGCGACATTGGAGTGGTTGCGTGGCGTACGTGGACTCGATGGGGTGGCTCGCTATTAGGATGGGCCGTGTTGAGGGTTTGTGGTGGCTCCGTTGACTTCGAGGGTTTGGTGTCGCATTCGAATTGGGATGGGCATCGCGACAATCTGAAGCTAGGGTCGAGGATTCGAGCTGTAAGGTATTTGCAGTTATTCTTTTCAATTTAAATTTGAATATAAACAAAAAACAGAAAAGGAAAAAATATTTACAATAGAGGAATTATGTATTTTGGTAAATATATACAGTGATATATATATATATATATGCAGATTTTCAGTTTAAATATATGTATGCAAAAAACAAAAAGTATTTACAGTAAAGTAAATTATTGATTCCATATTTACAGAAGAAAGAAAATATATATAGGAACGTATGCAATTCAGTTCTGTTTTTAAAATGTATTTAGGCTATTTTCTTAATATATGTATTTTCAAAAGAAAAATAAATATACATTTTGAATTTACTAGTTCATTTTAGAATAATGTATTATGATTACCTTGTTATCTTATTTTATTTATTTACTGAAAGATTTTTAAAAAGGAAAAAATTGGTTTAAATAAAATTGTTGGTTAATTAAATTTATTAAAAAGGAAAATTAATTGCTCGATTATTTCAAATATTAATAAATTGTATAAATATCCATAAAAGGTCAATAATCGTGGAATCAAATCGAGAATGAAGTGGATTTGCAAATTTAGGGGCAAAGGTGAGTTAATCTCACTCATCTGGGTTTAATTTAAATTTAAATGGTTAACTTTAAATAAATGATCGAATTGATTTGATGTGCTATATTATATATAGTAATATATATATATATATATATATATATATAGTATATACTGGAGTGATTGATTTCCCACATTATATAGCGGATGGGACCCTATGTGTCGCATAATAGCGGATGATGTTATATAAATCTCATATACTGCGATATTTCACCTCCAAGTGGAATTGGTATTTTATTGTGCTAACATCTGTGGATGCAAGGAAACAGGTTGGAGGGATCCAACTGGATTCTTCAAATTATTTAGATTTGTTAAAATATTCTGTGATATAATTATTTGCTATCCTATGATGAATTATATTGATAATTGGGAATGTGGGATACTATGGTTGATTTAAAATATTCCGATGAACTGAGTTATCAAAATCTATAGAAATGGGATTTCTGAAAAGAAAATAAAAGAGTGAATTTTGAGTAAAATAATCGTGGAAATTTGACTAAATTACAAATGAATTTGGAAGGAATAAAAAGTGATTTTGAATTCTGATAAATAAAATTCCAAGTGCGGGAAATGAGATTTTGACTAAATGGGAATAAGTGATTTTATTTCCAAACTCAAGTGATATTATTTCAAGAAATAAAGAATTTATTTTAAAATTCAAGGTTTTAATTTATTTGAAAGGATAAAGAAAAAATTTGGGAAATATGAAATTGGTATTTTCAGTTAAAAATATTTTAAATCATTAAAAAGAAATAAAATCTGAAGTTAATGGATTTTGGAATAAATAGACTAAGTAAGGAAATTTATTTAAAAGTGAAGTAAATTGGAAATCAATTTGGGTATTGATTTAAGTGTGTAAAACTGGGATTTTTTAAAACAGAAGTTAGACTTTGGAATTTATAAACTGGGTTTATAAAAGCGAAGAGATATATCAGTGGATATTTGAAAGAATAAATTCACGGTGGAAATTTATTAAGGGAATGAGTAAATTTGTTTAAAAATAAATAATGATTTATTTTTAAACAAATTTACTCATTCCCTTAATAAGTATTTCCCTAGATAGCCAAGTACGTTTTCAAAGAAATTTTTTAAATACAAATTAAAAGTTTTAATGATGTTTTAAAAAGCATGTTTTGGAAAATTAATTATTTCTAAATATTTAAATTCTAAAGTAAGTATTTTTCAAATCTATTATCGTAGTAATTATTTAAAGATGACTTGGTATTTTGTTTTAAAAAGAGAAAATCTAGTTTTATATTTTATAAAGTAACCTCATTTTCAAATATTCCTATAGTATATATTTTTAATAAAGTATTGAATTAGTTTTCAATTTAAATGTTAAAGTATATTTATAATAAAGGGTTTTAAATTATTTTAAAAATCCAAAACTTTGTACTTGGTATTTTCAGTGGAAACAAATAGTTGGGAATTTATCCCATGAGAAGAGTGTGGTTTGAAAACTATTTTCAAAAGGGTTGAAAATAGAAATATATCTTATGAAGATATTTTGAGGATAATAAATAATTTGGTGAAATTATTTATGGTTGATGGTTGTTGTGAATATTATTTGATAGTTAAATAACTGACTATTAATATTGGCCAATGCGTTGATCTTTTCGAAGAGAACGGGATCGAGATTTATTTCTCGAAAACCACTTCAATCCAGTTTGTACATTTTTGTGGAAAAACGAGTTCGGAGTAGAAGATGGAGCGGTGAAGTGCAAGGGCTAGTCGCTACTAATCCTGAGGTGATTCCAAAATGGATGTAGTAGGAGTAGTGCCTTTGGTTCCGTTCGAACCCGGGACAGACTTGTATGGATGAATGCTTTCAGAACATCGTTAGGTGGACGGTGAGCATTCTAATGGATATGTTCTAAAAAAGGTAACGCTTAGTCTCGAGCCTCATCAACCGGGAATGACTGAAAATCAGGGGATATGCAGCAAGGCTAAGTGAGTAGCACCCATTAGGGTGAGGTCATCCCTGTCTACATGTCCCTTTTATTCGGCTTAGTGGTGCGGATGCTGATCCCAACTGTAGGGTGGTCTTAGTCGAGATTATCCAGTAAGGGGTAGTCCCGGTCTTGTGTTGTAGAGGATTGGGGGTATTCCTCGGTACGGTGATATAGGCCACGTACTGTGACAGGTGGTACCCCAGTGCCTAGTCATTAGTTGAAAATCCATTCTCCCTACGTGCATTTTACGGTTTTGTTTGTATTACCCAAGACTGTGGCTAGTAGCTGGAATTTAATTAATGTAAAAATTTCGGCTATTTGAAAAAGTATTTGTATATAGACACTATTATAATATCAGAAGATTTTATAATAAATGTTTTAGCTATCGTAAGGTAAAAACCCGACATGTTTATTTGTGGCGTGGTCTTACGAGATGCTTTTGATTTTCAAAGAATTTTGAAACTTTAAAAATCAATTTGAGTGTGGTTTCTCACGCTGGTATTCCAGACTGACTCGGGTGTTATCTAAATATAATGCTCGGGTCAGACCGAGTATTATAGGATACAGGAAAGGATGTTGTGGAGCTCAGGAGACGAGCTGGATGGAAATACGTACTTCCGTATTTGTGTTAAATACTCCGCTATGTATTCAGATTGTGAGGACATGTTATGATTACTGTCCAGTTGTGTGTTATGGATACTCTGATGATGTAATGTATAAACAGATTTGTTTTTGTGTAAATGTCATTTATTATTTATTATATTTTATTATGCTGCGATGGTTAGATTCTGATGTTGTTTTCTATTTTCTTCTTCCACCTCTTCTTCTTTAACCCAAATGGTTCGTATTTCCGTTCGTCTTGAGTTGATTGATGGAGAATAGTGTCGACTCAAGGGGTTCGGAACTGCGGGCCATCACACTTGGTATCAGAGCCTAGGTTGGTGATAACCTTGGCTCTGGTGGGGATTACTCATTGAAAATAGAGTCTGTAGTACTCTAGAATGAGTTTGAGCGTATTAATAGATATGAACGCGTATTTGTTAGTGAATACAAATTATTTTAATATTGTGTTGACTTATTGGTTGGGTGGGATATGAATTCTGATCGAGTAAGTTGGCCGCTATTCGAGAAGAGTTTATAAACACCTGAAACGATAAATTGACACAATATTGTTTTAAAGGTGGGTGAATGAAATAATTTTACCCAAAATATATTTTGATATAAAAGGAATATTTTCTTAAATTGTTATATAACTTAGATGTTTGGATGATAATATTTTAAACAAATAAGATTATAAAAAAATGGAATGACTTGAATAATTAAATGGGAATTTGTATGAGCATAAATTATACAAATGAATTATAGTTAAAATTTGATTTAAGCCAAAATTTGAAAATTTAAAACCCCGGAGATGTTGGAAGTGTTTTTCGAAGTGTCTTGAAGACAAATAATAGCATTATTGTTTTAGAAGTACTTCTGAAAGGAAATTGTTTCAAATAAAATTTTGGGAAGGGATATAGCATTGAACTCACTTTAGTCGCTGGAAAATAACTTCGGTGATGACTGCAGCATCATCGATGTTCATTTTCGAGTTTCTAAGTGACGGAATGCTGCCAAATTGATTTGTTCAGAAGAACTAGTTTGTTTTTGAAATTTCAAAGGAAATTTGTTGGGGATAAAACCCAGGATTGGTTTAAAAATTTGAGAAACGTGATTTTGGGATAATGGTGGTTGTACAATGATTTGAACCAAAAGTCAGGTGTTTGAAATCCTTAGTCCTCATTTGAATTGAAAATCCTGATGAGGTAAGTTATAAACTTGTATATTTGAGATGATTTTTAAATAAGGGAGGAAAATATGAGCTTTGAATGTTGGAATTAAAATTTAAAGTGAAAAGGTTAAATAAATTTAATTTGAAAAAAACTAAATTGTGGAAATTTAATGGATGATTGGAAGAAATAATTAGTAAATCTTGAATGTGATTGGAATGGGAAAATAGAAATTAAATTTGGATTGGGAGATAAAATTTAATCGGATTGAAATAAATTGAATTAAACTGAAGTTAAGTTAAATAAAATTGAATTGAAAAAATTCAGTTGATTTATAGATAATATTGAATGGAATAAAATTCTTACTTAAATAAATAAGCATAAACTAAGTAAGTATTGAATTGAGATAAATATGCTTTGGAAGCTTATAAAAGAATTGAAAAGCGGAAATAAAAATATAATCCCTAGTTAAAAGTAAAGTAAAAATGTGATTGACTGTAAATGGATGGAGAAGTATGAATATTAATAAGTGAGTAACTTATAAAAATGTAAAAAGGGAATAAATAAGCCGAAATATAAGTGTTGGAATTTTGCAAAATGAAAGAAAATCCAAACTGGAATTATAAAAAAAATTGAACTCAGGAAAATTTAATGAAGTGATTTTTGTAATAAAATCGAATATTGATTTAAAAGTTGGAAGTAAGCTAATTAGCTAAATAAATTATTTGATAGAGTATGTTAATAAAATTTAACTTGGTTAAATAAAATGGATTGTAAGTTAATAATGAAGTTTGGAAATAAACTCGAATTATAAATAGAATTCGACTTGGATTGATAATGAATTAAAATAAGTAGAGATGTTGTAAAAATAAAATGGAATTAGATTATAATAGAAATGATTTAAGTTACAAATAAAATCAAATTCGAGTATAAATGAGTTAAGTATGTACTTGGAAATTATTTTGATAAATTGAGAAGGTGAATTAAAATAAAATGGATGGGCTAACTGAATTAAATGGAATTTGATTAGATGAGAATCAAATTAAATAGAAGTGAACTTAAGTTTGAAGCTAGAATAAATTGAAGTAAATTAACTTAAGTTAAGAATAATGAGAAGCTCGACTTCGAGTAGGAAGGGTAGACCATTAGGTAAAAGCTTGGGTTGAATTAATTTGGGAATGGTTAGTAGTATTCAAGTATGGAATGTGTCGAGCTAAATAAAATGGTTGTGAATGAATTAAAATGGAATATAAGTGGAGTAAAAAATGTTGTTGGAAACTATGGAAGGTTTTGGGAAGTTGGTTGAAGTAATAGTGGGTCTTTAATAAAAGTATGTCATGGCAAGTTGATAAAACTTTTTAGTTTTGGAAAATAGTAACGGGTATTGGATCATTCTTTTTAACTAGTAATTTCGGGGACGAAATTCTTTTAAGGGGGAGGAATGTGACGATCCGGATTTTCCAATGTTTAATTCGGAATATTTAAATGTTTTTAAATATAGAAATTGAATTATAAATTGGTTTTGCATATGGAAAACTTGGATTTATCCATTCAGAATGTAGAAACAGCAATTTGTTGAATAATATAATTATTCAATTCAATAATTGGGAGATTGGGTAAAATATTTAATCTTGAGGTTCGAGCTTGTGAAAAATATTTTAAAGGCTTGTAAATTTTGTATTGATAGTACTAAAGATAGTAAAAGTGTTAAAATTAAAGTTGGAAGTGTTTTATTAAGTTTTGAAATTTTATCGTTTAAATCGATATTTATAAATAGCCTTCCAAGGCACAGTCTCAGATTTTGATGAAATCAGTTCCATTGGATCTGTAATATTGTATTATTATCGGATTTTAGTTTCGTAATGTTTGGAGTTGTTGTGTGAGCGTAAGATATATAAACGCGCTGAATTTATATTGGAAACTTAATATAATAACTGGGTCCAAAAAACTATCTTCTCCATACGATTGGATTAGGACTCGGAACCTTTTCCATTGCGTTCGATGTAGGGGTATAACATTATAAACACCTAGTGGCACGCTTCGATAGGAGTTTGAAATTTTAAGTTGCATTTGAATTTGAATTTGAATTTTATAAATATTTATGGTTGACTGGTCGAATATTTTTCCATCAGCTGCCTTCCTTTCCCCATCGCAACTTTTCCCTGTCACTGTACACATCCCATCCAACACGCAAAGCATTTGAAACACGCCACCTCCTCTTTAAAAAAAAAATATCTACCGATCCAAACTAAATTTCTCCTCCCTCTTTCCTTCAAAACCCAGTAAATTAAACACGCCTCTCTCCCTCAAATCTATTCACGAAGTCGTGCAAACTTAAAAAAATCGAAAGCTCATCAAAATGGCCGCTCGTTCAAAATCATCCGTATCATCACGATTTCGGTGAGGCGATTAACGGGTCGTTCGTTTTGATGGGGGACAACGCGATTCGTGGCTTAGAGGTTAGTCGCGATTGAAGTCGAGGGTTATCGATGGCGGCGAAGCTTTTTCATGTGCGAATGATTTTGGGAGAAGGCAGGCGTCGCAACTCGAAGTCACGACATTGGAGGGGTTGCATGAAGTACGTGAAGTCGATGGGGTGGCTCGCTATTAGGATGGGTCGTGTTGAGGGTTTGTGGTGGCTCCGTTGACTTCGAGGATTTGGTGTCGCGTTCGAATTGGGATGGGCATCGCGGTAATCTGAAGCTAGGGTCGGGGATTCAAGCTGTAAGGTATTTGTAGTTATTCTTTTCAATTTAAATTTGAATATAAAAAGAAAAACAGAAAAGGAAAAAATATTTACAGTAGAGGAATTATTTATTTTGGGAAATATATATATAGTGATATATATATGTGTGTGTATATTTTCAATTTAAATATATGTATGTAGAAAACAAAAAGTATTTACAATAATGTGAATTACTGATTTCATATTTATAGAAGAAAGAAAATATATATAGGAAGGTATGCAATGCAGTTCTGTTTTTTAAATGTATTTAGTTATTTTCTTAATATATGTATTTTCAAAAGAAAAAAAATATACATTTTAAATTTACTAGTTCATTTTAGAATAATGTATTATGATTACCTTATTAACTTATTTTATTTATTTACTGAAAGATTTTTAAAAAGGGAAAAATTAGTTTAAACAAAATTGTTGGTTAATTAAATTTATTAAAAAGGAAAATTAATTGCTCGATTATTTCAAATATTAATAAATTGTATAAATATTCATACAAGGTCAATAATTGTGGAATCAAATCGAGAATGAAGTGGATTTGCAAATTTAAGGGGCAAAGGCGAGTTAATCTCACTCATCTGGGTTAAATTTAAATTTAAATGGTTAAATTTAAATAAATGATTGAATTGATTTGATGTGCTATATTATATATAGTAATATATATAGTATATGTTGGAGTGATTGATTTCCCGCGTTATATAGCGGATAAGACCCTATGCGCCGCATAATAGCGGATGATGTTATATAAATCTCATATACCGTGATATTCCACCTCCAAGTGGAATTGGTATTTTATTGTGCTAACACCGTGGACGCAGGGAAACAGGTTGGAGGGATCCAACTGGATTCCTCAAATTATTTATATTTGTTAAAATATTCTGTGATTTAATTATTTGCTATCCTATGATGAATTATATTGATAATTGGAAATGTTGGATACTATGGTTGATTTAAAATATTTCTATGAATTGAGTTATCAAAATTTATAGAAATGGGATTTCTGAAAAGAAAATAAAGGAGTGAATTTTGAGTAAAATAATCATGGAAATTTGAATAAATTACAAATGAATTGGAAAAGAATGAAAAGTGATTTTGAATTCTGATAAATAAAATTCCAAGTGCATGAAATGAGATAATAAATGGGAATAAGTGATTTTATTTTTAAACTCTAGTGATATTATTTCAAAAAATAAAGAATTATTTTAAAATTCAAGGTTTGAATTTATTTGAAAGGATAAAGAAGAAACTTAGGAAATATGAAATTGGTATTTTCAGTTAAAAAGATTTTAAATCATACTGAAGAAATAAAATTTGAAGTTAATGGATTTTGGAATAAACGGAGTAAGTTAGGAAATTTATTTAAAAGTGAAGTAAATTGGAAATCAATTTGGGTATTGATTTAAGTTTGTGAAACCGGGATTTTTTAAAAGAGAAGTGAGACTTTGGAATTTATAAACTGGGTTTATAAAAGCGAAGTGATATATCAGTGGATATTTGAATGAATAAATTCACGGTGGAAATTTTTAAGGGAACGAGTAAATTTGTTTAAAATTAAATAATGTTTTATTTTTAAAAGATGTGAAAGAGAAGCATATTTCCCTAGATAGCCAAGTACTTTTCAAAGCAAATTTTTAAATATAAATTAAAAGTTTTAATGTTGTTTTAAAAAGCATGTTTTGGAAAATTTATTATTTCTAAATATTTAAATACTAAAGTAAGTATTTTTCAAATCTATTATCGTAGTAATTATTTAAAGATGACTTCGTATTTTGTTTTAAAAAGAGAAAATCTAGTTTTATATTTTATAAAGTAACCTCATTTTCAAATATTCCTTTTGTATATATTTTTAATAAAGTATTGAAGTAGTTTTCAATTTAAATGCTAAAGTATATTTTATAATAAAGTGTTTTAAATTATTTCAAAAATATAAAGGTTTGTACTTGGAATATTTTCAGTGGAAATAAATAGTTGGGAATTTATCCCATGAGAAGAGTGTGGTTTGAAAACTGTTTTCAAAAGGGTTGAAAATAGAAATATATCTTGTGAAGATATTTTGAGGATAATAAATAATTTGGTGAAATTATTTATGGTTGATGTTTGTTGTGAATATTATTTGATAGTTAAATAACCGACTATCAATATTGGCCAATGTGCTGATCGTTTCGAAGTGACCGGGATCGGGATTTATTTCTCAAAAACCACTTCGATCCGGTTTGTACGTTTTCGTGGAAAAACGAGTTCGGAGTCGAAGATGGAGCAGTGAAGTGCAAGTGCTAGTCGCTACTAATCCTGAGGTGATTCCAAAATGGATGTAGTAGGAGTAGTGCCTTCGGTTCCGTTCGAACCCGGGACGGACTTGTATGGATGAATGCTTTAAGAACATCGTCAGGTGGATGGTGAGCATTCTAAGGGATATGTTCTAAAAAAGGTAATGCTCAGCCTCGAGCCTTATCAACCAGGAATGACTAAAAATCAGGGGATATGCAGCAAGGCTAAGTGGGTAGCACCCATTAGGGTGAGGTCATCCCTGTCTAGATGTCCCTTTTATTCGACTTAGTGGTGCGGTTGCCGATCCCAACCGTGGGGTGATCTTACTTGGGATTATCCAGTATGGAGTAGTCCCGATCTTATGTTGCAGGGGACTGGGAGTAATCCTAGGTACGATGATCTAGGCAACATACTGTGACAGGTGGTACCCCAGTGCCTAGTCATTAGTTGGAAATCCATTCTCCCTACATGCCTTTTACGGTTTTGTTTGTATTACCCACGACTGTGGCTAGTAGATGGAATTTAATTAATGTAACAATTTCGGCTATTTGAATAAGTATTTGTGTATAGACACTACTATAATATCAGAGAATTTTATAATAAATGTTTTAGCTATCGTAAGGTAAAAACCCTACATGTTTATTTGTGGCGTGGTCTTACGAGATGCTTTTGATTTTCAAAGAATTTTGAAACTTTAAAAATCAATTTGAGTGTGGTTTCTCACGCTAGTATTCCAGACTGACTCGGGTGTTATTTAACTATAATGCTTGGGTCAGACCGAGTATTATAGGATACAGAAAAGGATGCTGTGGAGCTCAGAAGACGAGCTGGATGGCAATACGTACTTCCGTATTTGTGTTAAATACTCCGCTGTGTATTCAGATTGTGAGGACAGGTTATGATTACCGTCCAGTTGTGTGTTATGTATACTCTGATGATGTAATGTATAAACAGATTTGTTTTTGTGTAAAGGTCATTTATTATCTATTATATTTTATTCCACTGCGATGGTTAGATTCCGATGTTGTTTTCTATTTTCTTCTTCTACCTCTTCTTCTTTAACCTAAATGGTTTGTATTTCCATTCATCTTGATTTGATTGATGGAGAATAGTGTCGACTCAAGGGGTTCAGAACTACGGTCCATCACAGTCACATATTTGCTTGAATGGGGAGCAGACCTTGTATGCAAGGACCCCGATTATTTGCTTGCAAAGTGTAGCGATGCACTACCCCGACAGAGTGATGATGCAATTTGGCCTTCATCAGCATATACTGGATCCAGCCGAGTAGATTTTCCCACAACGTTGGAATAGCGACTTGTACAACACGTACGTCACAAGGCGGGATCATAGGTTGGATCATGTTCAGGTTGAATGCGTACCAAGAATTTCAATGGAACAATACTATAGTTGGTACTGGCATATCACACGGCGATTTGTTCTTAAAGAATTATCAACTAGACTGCCCAGATATGCTCCACGAGGATCGGTGGAACGTGATTTGGTACATGTTTATAAGTTTTAACCTTTTAACTTCCTCAACAAGCTTTACTTACTTACATCATTGATTCTTGTGTTTTAGTTTCAAGGGTTGTATATGGATTCCAATGAAGTTGACGATGTCTTGGCAGATCCTACAGATGAGAACATAGTAAAAGGAAAGTGCTTCGACATCAATGAAATTATCAAGTTGCTTCTTTGTAGGCATAAGCCAGAAAGACCACCACCGTATGTGCCTCGTCCGCCCCAGGCTTTTGGTCGTACCTACCAAAGAAGATGTTTTAGAGGCATAGGGGGTTCTTCATAAGGTATCCACCCGGGACAGGAAATAGTTGAAGCTGAACCATCTCTACCGCCTCCGACGCAAACTCAAAGAACACTACGCGACTACAGAAACGTAAGAAGATAGGGTTATGTTGGTTTGTCGTTTGTTTGCTTTGTTTTGAATTTGTATTGGCTCGAAACTTGTTGGTATTTAGGTGTTGCGATGTTGTATTATTGACTTGAAACATGTTATATGAAATATGATGTTTTGTATGAAATCTTTCACCTTCTTTCACCTATTTGAATGAAATGTTGTACTTATAGGTTGTTATTATATGAAAGTTGATGTTTTATGAAAGTTGCATATGTTATTTGTTCTCTGGAGATCTGGAAAGTTGCAGGCGCAACTTAGAATCGTGGAAGAATATTATGTGCTCTCTGGAAAGTTGTAAGCGCGAATTTTAGTTGCGCCCTCATGAATATATTATGCGCAACTTTGGGTTGCGTCAAATATTTTTGTTTAGGTGCAACTTAAAGTTGCGCCTGCATACCCAGGATATCCCCTAGCCCAACAGCAGCATATAAACTTTACATCTCCTCCCTAAACAAACATAACTCCTAAAACCCATTTTCTTTCAGAAATCTCAACCTGTATTGCCATTATTTTCACTACCAGCAATACAACATTCCAACTAAAATAATTTAATACTACGAAGATAAACAAAAGATTGCACGTTCATCTACACTTGAGGTAAAGAATCGAAACCCTACGTGATAACCCGAATTTTTGGCATCTGTTAATTTGAAATTAATAGGATTAGATTTATAAAAATACTCATTTATAAATTGAAAAAATTAATTCTGGTATATATATCTGGATATGTATATAGATGGATTTGAACTATAATAAATGCTGAATTATAAATATTTGGACAGATAAGTATTTGATAATCTCGTGATATAATTGTTGAATTTGACTATATTAGTTTAATGATTTTCTTTTATAAATACTTAATTTAGCGAAATTTATCTTTTTAAAAGACAATAATATTTAATTTGTAAAATTTATCTTTCAAAGCAAATAAAAGTATATTCTATATATATATATACACGTTGTAAATAAGAAGTCTTTGGGTTGAATTTAATAAAAAGACATGTTACCAAATTTTAATATATTGTGATTTGGAGATTTTGTATTAAAATTCAATATAATACCTTTCAAAGGCTATTTAAAAAAAAGTTAATCATCTATTCTCTATATACAACGTAAATATTTATTAATTTTGAAAGTATAATAGTTTAAGATAAAGTGAGATTTAATTAAAAGATCTAAAGCACTTTGCTTATATATTTGAAATAAAGAATATTATCTTTACATTTTTATTTATTAAAAGTGCTTTAGCTTAAGTTTAAAATATTCTTTCTTTGTAGATATTTCAGAGCATATTTATATATATATAAAATTAAATATAAACATAACATATTAATATAAAAGATTGAGTAATTAATATAAATACATAAGAGATATAAGTGTTAAACATTTGTAAATATTTCCTTCTTGCATAGTGACAATTGTAAGAAAATAAATTCATGCATTGACAAATGTAAATTAAGTAGCATATGATCTTACAAGTGGCAAACAAGAAAATTCTTTTAATTAAAAAATATAGATTAGAAGAAGAAAACCAGACTTCTTAAAAAATTTCCCTATCTCCTTCAATTATTTTCAAACCTGTAAAAAAGAAGAAGGGAAAATTCAAAACATTAATCAACTCTTCAAATTCTCAAATCAAAACAAGGATCAGATCTGCTAGTACAAATCTGTAGTTTCAAGAATTCAACCTAATTCAAATTCTTCCAGTTTCAAGTGCAAGAGCAGCTTCTAGTTTAAAAGCTTTATCTGTTTTATAAACAACAGGTGAGTAAATTTTTCATAAATTTGGATTTCACTTGTTGTTTGAAATCATGTTTGAAGTAAAGTGATAACTATTAAATGTATACAAAAATGGAATACATACACACACACACACACATATATATATATATGTATGTATATGAATTTAAATGTCATTGTGCATGTGTGGAAACAAACATATGTATCTCTGTTTACAAATTATACAGGTTTCAAACCTGTTGAATATCAAAATCCCAACCTCAGATAATCTATTTACTTAGATATCTAAATGAAACAAGTTCAAATTGGCAAGATCAAAAATTTTAAAAATATTTTTTAGTGTTAAAAATAAATGGGTTTACTGCAAATTTAATAAAACATAGTAAATATGAAGACATGTCAAAGTCTCATGTCAAAGTCTCAATATTAATATTGGATGATTCAAGTATATAATATAGCTTGTTATCTAAAATGATGATTTTTAAAAATAAAATCGAGATTTTTAAACATGTATTGATTGAGTAATTAGGGGTTGAACGGGAATTGTGATTTCATCGATTTCCGGCGATTGGTGAATCTGGAGTGTTCAAGATCGTGCCTGGAGGGGTTGGAAGGATGAAGGTCTCGGGAAAAATAATTGAAGGGTTCAACGATCACCAAGGCGACTGTAAAGCGGTGATGTAGGGTTTCGAACCCGTTTCAACTGCGATGTTTAAGGGGGTTTTTGCGACGTGGTAGTAGGATCGATTGCAATCGCATAAGGGAGGATCGATGATAGAGGTTGAGACGCAGCCGTTGACGAAGTGGCGGATTTTCTGGTGATTAGGATGGTCGTCGGCGATAGGATTTGTCATAGTGGTTTGAGTTCCAGATTGGGTGGATGAGTTCATTTCCGATTTGATGGTGGAATTGTCAAAACAGGGGATCGGATGGATCGGTGTGGTCGATGATGACTCAGGGACAGACGCGGCGATGATCGCCGGTGATCGAATCTGATGTGCACATACACGTGTATCCCTTGGGTGTCTGGTGTTGTTTTTGCTAAAGTATAGGAGAGAGGAGCGAGAGTAGCTCGGGTTTGCTTTAGAGATTTGCTAGGTTGGGCTCGGGATTTTCGTTAGATGGGATCGGGTTTGTTCAAGCTGTTAGACAAGTAAAGGGATTTGAGAAGAAGAGTTTGTGGGCTTGGGTTGAGCTTGCATACTTTTAAAATATTGGAAATTATCAAAGTCTTAAGTAAAGCATAATATTAAACAAGTTTTCTAATAGGTTCTAATAAATCCTTTAAAGAAAATATTTTATTTAAATGCTTGGTTAACAAAAGGATGTGTTGACAAATTTTTTCCTATTTAAATTAAGTAATTAAAGAGAAATAAATTAACTAATGATTAAGGATTTAATTTAATTAATAATTAAAGGTTATAAATTAATTAATTAGAGATTAATTAATTGTAATTAGAGATTAATTAATGAAAGTAATTAGAATGATAATTACTTAATGTAAGTAATTTAAGGAATTATTTGTTAAGAGTTAATTAATTTAATTAATAATTAAAGGTTAATTAATTGAGGATAATTAACCAATGGGATAATTACTTAATGAAGTAATAGGGAATAATTAGTTACTTAAAGGATAATTACTTGATTTAAGTAATTAAAGGGTTAATTTTTAATGTAATAAATTAATCAAAGGTTAATTAATGTGATTAATTAAGAAATAATTAAGTAATTGAGGATAATTACTTAAGCTGGGTAATTAAGGATGGTTAATTAATTTCATTAATTAAAGTAATAACAAATGGTTTTTAATTAATATTAGTTAAGCAGGGTTAGGTACTTAATTTATTTGGTTTAAATTAATTGTGTGATTAATTAACTCTGCTTATGAATGATTGGATTATATTAAATGCCTTATCTCTGATATGAAATGTTTTATGATATGATATGTTTAGTTTAAACAGTTATAATGTGGTTATCTATCGACGATGAATTGCTGTGAAAAAGTGACATCCTGTATTTAAAATTTAATAGTATTCATTTGAATAACTAGGTTTAAGATAACATTAGATTCGAAGAGACCGGGATCGGGTATCAGTAAATACCCGATACCACTTCGATTAGCAAATTTTTACTAATTCTTTATAGTTTTGTTTGAGAAGCAAACAGGCTAGAATGTACTAAATTAAGTATCATGATCACTTAAAACTGAGTAATATTTCTTAGATATCATTTTTATAATATGTGAATAATAAGATTAGAACCCGTGGAAATATACGAGTTACCCTGGTATTCACATATGTTATAATTAGTATTTCATATTTATAGGTAAACTCACACTGGTTTCCAGCCTGACCCAGGTGTTACTTTGTTTTAATGGTCGACACAGATCGAGTATTACGGATTTTCATATAAGGACGTTCTAGAGCTCAGGAGGAGAGCTGGATGACAGGAACTTATGGAGTGTATTCCGCTGGGAGATATTATAGTTTATCTGGGACAAGTTGATTTTATCTATCCAGTGTTTGTGAAATGTTGTAACTATGATGTATTAATGTAAATTAACTGATACAGTTTTTCCTTGTATAACTGTTATTTTATTTGATATTATATTTTGATCCGCTGCAAATGTGAGATTCTGTGTTTCATTTCTGTTTATTCTTCTATCTCTTTTCTTCTTTTTCTAACTATCTAGAATTTTCGCGATCGAAAATTTTGAGTCGTTACATTCGGTATCAGAGTAGAAGATTAAGCAAGAACCATGGTTCTGATGGGTTTACTCAGTAAGAATTGGGTCAATGGTGCCCTAAAATGAGTTGAGTGTGTATGTATGTATATATATATATATATATGAGTGCATACTTGTTATTTTCTTATATAAAGATTCTAAAATTGGTTTTAAAATTGAACGATTTTTATATAAGTAAATTCTTCCAATTATAAATATATTAAAGAAATTGGTTGTTGATTATTGGAATTAAATAAAATAATGAGAATTAAGTGGTAATAGTAATACAGTCAAATTTAAATTGAATAAAGATAAGTTTGAAATAGATCCAAGCTGAAAATAAAATCTGGAATTTGTAGAAGTATTTTTAGAATAAGATAATGATGAATTGGTTTCCAGATATGATAATCTTGGTTATTATCATAAATGATAGTTGTGTTTAATAATAAATATGTATTAATAAAATGTTTTAGGGAAGTAAAACATTTAAGTGAGTATGACTTATAAATTGGAATTGAAGATGATCTAAATTGTGAAGTTTTAAATCTAGGTCCAGAATTTGAAAAAAAATTTCAAAGTGATAAAGAAATAATAAATAATAAATAATATTATTTAATGTATTTGAATGAAGGGTCCTATTTCGAACAAAAATTATTTGAAAATTTAAAGGAATTTGTTTTGAATTTAAAACCAAAGGTGGTTTAAAATTTAAAGTAACTCGGTGTGTAATGGAAATAAATATGTATATTTGAAATAAACTCTAAGGTTGAGTTTTGAATTTTCCTTGAAATGTGATGTGAAAACCCAAAGTGAAATAAGTTTTTAAACTTAAGTGGGAAGATTATTAATATGAAGTTTAAAATTTGAAATGGGAATTCAAATTAGGTAAAGTTGTCTAGATTAAATTGAAGTGATTTTAATTTTGGGGAAATTAAATAAGTTTAGAACAAACAACCTAAATTGGAAATTTCAAGATGAAATTGAGATTTAACTTGGGAAGTTAAATGATGGATTTGAATTGGGAGTTTGTGTGATCTCAAAATGGGTTTGGGATCTGAAAATTGAAAATGGATGGATGTTTTAAAATAATTTGGATAACATTATCCTATTGTTATTAATACTCTTCAAACTGTGAATTGGATTCGTTTAAATGAATGAAGAAATGGAGTGTGGTAATATAGCCATTATTGAGATAAAAGGGAAATTAAACTTTAATTTGAAATTAAGGATATGGAATCACTTTGAACTTAAGATTTGAATGTCAAGAATTGAACTTGTAAAACTAAAATTAATTACGAATCGGTTTCAAGGTTTGAAGTTAAAATTGAAAATAAATTAGAGTCTAAAAGTAAATTGTTTTTAAACTCTTATTTGAACTTTGAAATAAGTTAAGTAAGATAATTTAAAATGGAATTTTAAAATTGGACTCAGAATTAAATGGTTTAAATATATAAGTTGTTAGTTTAAAAAAGTTTAATTTGATTTAAAGAAGTAAAATTAACATTTCAAATTTAACTCGAATTTATATAATTCGAGATGGTTTAAAGTGAATGGAATTTGAAGTTAGTTCAAATTGGAATTTGATTTGAATGATTTGGAATTTTGATTAAAGTTGAATAAGTAAATTCAAATGGAATTTGATTTGAATTTGGAAAGAAATTGAGGTTAATTCAACTTGAATTGGAATTGAATCAATTTAATGGATGAGAAATTGATGGGAATGGAGATTAGGAAATGGAACAGTTTGGCTCTGGACTATTTTCAAAATAAATTATTTTTATATAAGCTTTCTTAAATCTATTTTTCCAAGCCATTTACTATAAAATCTTTCTTTTTAAAAAAAAATCCAAACCATCTTACTTATTTCACAATTATTTTGGAACTACTTAAAAATTTTACAACTGTTTTATAAACTGATTTCTATTTTATAACTATCTTAAAACCAACTACTATTTTACAATTATCTAACTAATTTAGAATTATTTTATAACTAGTTAACTATTTTACAGCTATTTTACAAACTAATAATTATTTTGCAATTACTTAACTATTTTAAACTTTCAAGTTATTTTCTAAATTTAAGCTTGTCAGAGTGCAAACTGTTTATGATTAAATATCCATTTGAGATAAGAACTGAGGTGATAATCCAAATGGGAATTGAGGCAATTGTGAATAAATGAATAAGAATCTTAGGGAACGTGAATAGAAAGGAGAAATTGATTTAGCAAATAATCAATAAAGATAAATACGTAGGATGTATGTATATTATTCTATTCGCATGGTGATTTGATCCAGATTCGAGCACAGAATTTCGAGATAGTATATCGATCCGAGTTGGGATTTTTCACTCGAATTTCGACGGCGGACTTGGATTTGAATTTTGATTGGTTCTGGAAATTCTCCATCATAGATATGACTTTGCAAGGAGAATGACAGTTTCTGATCAAGGAACCAAATCTGAGTCCACATTAGGAAGTCATGTGGACGATACTACTTCGAAAGAGAAACTATGTGATCGAGTGAGCGATCAGATTGATATAGCGTACGGATGATATGCGTACATCGTACGGGTTTGAATGAAATTAATATTGAAAAAATTGTGGATAAGAAATGTAAAATGGTTTTTGAAATGAAAAGTATATTTTGTGAAACATGTGATGAAGTGAAGTGGAAATTGGATATTTCTATGGTAGAAATTTACTTTATGGAAGTAGGTAATAGGGTCGGTAACTTTATAGAGTAATCAAGTTTGAATATTGATTTGGCATAAACAAAGTTATGTATATATAATTTATAAACTCCCCTTGTTGAATCTATAGCCAGAAGAAAAGGATTTTTGAAAGTATTTGAAGTATAAAAAGGAAATTTATACAAGTATGGAGTAATTCAAAGATTTTTCAAGGTTATATATATCTAAATATATATATAAAGAATTTTATGAGAATAATTTTGGGAAAACGTTTTTGGAACCTTTGGATTTGGAAAGGCTTTTGATTTTTGGGAAAATCAATTTTGGAAATTTGGAAACCAAGTTTGAGAATTATCGATATTGGGATAATCGATTTTGAGAAAGGAGATTTATATGAGATACATAATAGGTGTATGATTTGGAAGATACTATATGTGTACAGTATGAAGTGTTTTGAAAATGGCTCTAGAGAAAAAGGCGCTCCCTTGAAATGAACTTCTTAGGAGTACCATAGGTTGGTACTACCTTGAGCCTCAAAGGAGGGAGGCTCTAAAGTGGATCCTGTGAGGAAGTCCGGACAAACTGAAGTTCTTGAGGATTATTGGGTAGCGAAAGTCGAGGGCGCTGATGCCTACAGAGGCATTTGGGTTATGCTATGACGACAGTGTAACTCGATGTCGCTGCGATCTACTGTGGACCATAGAGAAAATCATGTGGAGGTGGGTATCAACAGTCTATGCTTGATTTTGCCAAGATGGAAATGTAACATCGGTAGACTGCAATCTATGGTCGAGGGGAGAAGTTTCATTCTTTTGGCAGCGAAATTCGAGGGCGCTGATGCCTACAGTTATAAGGGTTTTTGCTGTGATAGCAACATAACCCCGGATGAAGCTGCGATCTGTAGTGGGTTCCATGGCATAATCGGGGGGCACGGAGTGCCTACAGTTATCTATGGATTTTGCCGGGATGGCAACGTAACCATCGGGTTAACTGCAACCATGGATGGGGGTGATGATTTCTAGAGCATTCTCACCAAAAATGTTTCCTCTATTTAAAAAAAATGCTTTCTATGTTTTCAATAAAATTATTTTCCAAGTATTTTCACTGGGTGTTGAAATGGGTTTACTAAGTACTTATACATTTTCAGTCCTACGCCTGATCAACGTATGACCGAATTTCTGTGAGAACGAGGACGGACTTATTGAAACATCGAGTTATAAAACAATTTTTATAAAAATATTTTTGCAATATTATATAGATTTTAAAGTGTTTTATAAACGATCAAAGAAAATTTATCTAATTTTAAGCATTATAATAAATTCTGGCTTCGTTTCTTTTCAAGGACGAAAAGATTCTATGGGGGAAGGAATGTGATAACCTGAATTTTTGGGCATCTGTTAATTTGAAATTTACAGGATTAGATTTATTAAAATACTCATTTGTAAATTGAACAAATGAAATTCTGGTGTATATATACCTGTATATGTATATATATATATTTAAACTATAATAAATGCTGAATTATAAATATTTGGATAGATAAGTATTTGATAATCTCTTGATATAATTGTTGAATTTAACTATATTAGTTTAATGATTTTCTTTTATAAATACTTAATTTGGCAAAATTTATCTTTTCAATAGACAATAATATTTAATTTGTAAAATTTATCTTTCAAAGCAAATAAAAGTATATTCTATATATATACATTGTAAATAAGAAGTCTTTGGGTTGAATTCAATAAAAAGATATGTTACCGAATTTTAATATATTGTGATTTGGAGATTTCGTTATAAAATTCAATATAATATCTTTGGAAGGCTATTTAAAAAAGTTAATCATCTATTCTCTATACACAGGATAAATATTTATTAATTTTGAAAGTATAATAGTTTAAGATAGAGTGAGATTTAATTAAAAGATCTAAAGCACTTTACTTATATATTTGAAATAAAGAATAGTATCTTAATTTACATTTCTATTTATTAAAAGTGTTTTAGCTTAAGTTTGAAATATCTTTTTTGTAGATATTTCATAGCAAATTTATATATATATATATAAAATTAAATATAAACATAACATATTAATGTAAAAGCTTGAGTAATTAATATAAATACATAAGAGATATAAATGTTAGACACTTGTAAATATTTACTTCTTGCATATTAACAATTGTAAGAAAATAAATTCATGCATTGACAAATGTAAATTAAGTAGCATATGATCTTACAAGTGGCAAACATGAAAATTCTTTTAATTTAAAAATATAGATTAGAAGAAGAAAACCAGACACCTCAAAATTTTCCCTATCTACTTCAATTATTTTCAAACCTGTAAAAAAAAGAAAGGGAAAATTCAAAACATCAATCAACTCTTCAAATTATCAAACCAAAACAAGGCTCAGATCTGCTAGCACAAATCTACAGTTTCAAGAATTCAACCTGATTCAAATTCTTCCAGTTTCAAGTGCAAGAGCAGCTTCCAGTTTAAAAGCTTTCTCTGTTTTATAAACAACAGGTGAGTAAATCTTTCAAAAATTTGGATTTCACTTGCTGTTTGAAATCATGTTTGAAGTAGAGTGATAAGTAGTGAATGTATACAAAAATGGAATATATATATATATATATATATATATATATGAATTTCACTGTGCATGTCTGGAAATAGACATATGTATCTCTGTTTCCAAATTATATAGGTTTCAAACCTGTTGAAAATCAAAATCTCAACCTCAGATAATCTATTGACTTGGATATCTAAATGAAACAAGTTCAAATTGGCAAGATCAAAATTTTAAAAATATTTTTGAGTGTTAAAAATAAATGGGTTTATTGGAAATTTAAAAAAACATAGTAAATATGAAAACATGTAAAGTATCAATATTAATAATTGGATTATTCAAGTTTATAATCTATCTTGTTATCGAAAATGATGATTTTTAAAAATAAAATCGAGATTTTTAAACATGTATTGATCGAGTAATCGGGGGTTGAACGGGAATTATGATTTCATCGATTTTTAGCGATTGGTGAATCTGGAGTGTTCGAGATCGTGCCTGGAGGGGTAGGAAGGACGAAGGTCTCGGGAAAAATAATCGAAGGGTTCAACGATCACCAAAGCGGCTGCAAAGCGGTGATGTAGGGTTTCGAACCCGCTTTATCGACGATGTTTTAGGGGGTTTTTGCGACGTTGTAGTAGGATCGGGTGCAATCGCATAAGGGGGGATCGATAATGGACGTTGAGACGCAGACGTTGACGAAGTGGCAGATTTTCTAGTGATCAGGATGGTCATCGATGATGGGATTTGTCATAGTGGTTTGATTTCCAGATTGGTGGATGAGTTCGTTTCCGATTTGATGGTGGAATAGTCAAAACAGGGGACCGGATGGGTCGGTTGGGTCGATGATGATTCGGGGATGGACGTGGAGATGATCGAATATGATGTGCACGTGCACGTTATCCCCTGGGTGTCTGGTGTTGTTTTTGCTGATGTATGGAAGAGAGGAGCGAGAGTAGCTCGGGTTTGCTTGAGAGATTTTCTAGGTTGGGCTCGGGATTTTCGTTAGATGGGTTCGGGTTTGTTCAAGCTGTTAGACAAGTAAAAGGATCTGAGAAGAAGAGTTTGCGGGCTTGGGTTGAGCCCGCATACTTTTAAAATATTTGAAATTATCATAGTCTTAAGTAAAGAATAATATTAAACAAGTTATCTAATAGGTTCTAACAAATCCTTTAAAGAAAATATTTTATTTAAATACTTGGTTAGCAAAAGGATATGTTGACAATTTGTTTCCTACTTAAATTAAGAAATTAAAGAGAAATAAATTAACTAATGATTAAGGATTTAATTTAATTAATAATTAAAGGTTATAAATTAATTAATTAGATATTAATTAATTGGTAATCAGAGATTAATTAAAGAAAGTAATTAGAATGATAATTACTTAATGTAAGTAATTTAAGGAATTATTTTTTAAGGGTTAATTAATTAAATTAATAATTAAAGGCTAATTAATTGAGGATAATTAACTAATGGGATAATTACTTAATGAAGTAATTAGGGTATAATTAGTTACTTAAAGGATAATTACTTGATGTAAGTAATTAAACGGTTAATTTGTTAATGTAATAAATTAATCAAAGGTTAATTAATTGGATTAATTAAAAAATAATTATGTAATTGAGGATAATTACTTAAGATGGGTAATTAAGGATGATTAATTAATTTCATTAATTAATTAAAGTAATAAAAAATGATTTGTAGCTAATATTAGTTAAGCAGGGTTAGGTAATTAATTTATTTGGTTTAAATTAATTGTGTGATTAATTAACTCTGCTTATAAATGATTGGATTATATTAAATGCCTTATCTCTGATATGAAATGTTTTGTGATATGATATGTTTGGTTAAATAGTGATAATGTGGTTATCTATCGATGATGAAGTGCTGTGAAAAAGTGACATCCTGTATTTAAAATTTAATTGTATTCATTTGAATAACTTTGGTTAAGATAACATTGGATTCGAAGAGACGGAGGTCAGGTACCTGTAAATAACAGATACCACTTCGATTAGTAATTTTCAGTAATTCTTTATAGTTTGGTTTGAGAAGCAAATAGGCTGGAATGAAATAAATTAAGTATCATGATCATTTAAAACCGAGTAACATTTCCTAGATATCATTTTTACAATATGTGATTAATAAGATTAGAACTCCCGAAAATATACGAGTTACCCTGGTATTCACATATGTTATAACCAGTATTTCATATTTATGGGTTTACTCACGCCGGTTTCCAGCTTGACCTGGGTATTAGTTTGTTGTAATGCTCGGGTTATGAGAAATGCGGAATACGGATCTTAAGGCTAGAATTAACACTAGAAGGGGGTGAATAGTGTTTAAAGAAATTACTAAATCTTTTTGAATTTTTGTTAATTTGAACACAAATGTATGCAATATTCATACACAGATATGATCACAGAATCAAACACAGATGCAGAAATAAAGTAAAATCAATAAAGGAAAGAACACACCGGATTTTATACTGGTTCGGAGTTACCCTACATCCAGTCCCGCACACAAGTACGGATTTCCTTTCAAAAGCAATTGTACAATTACACCCTCGATATCAAGGCCACGAGGTACATCACTCCAGATTCACAATCCTCTGGGTAGAGATACTTGATTTCAGGGGCAAAAGTTCACCCAATTGATTTTCCTAGGCTACAATCACACCTTTTCTAACTTGAGTGATTTCCAAGGCCACAATCACACCTTTTCTAACTTGATTGATTTTCAAGGCTACAATCACACCTTTTCTCGCTAAATTGATTACAAAGAAGTCTATAATTCTGAACGATACTGAGATCTTGTTGAGGTAGTGATAGAGAATCAAACCAAAAATGATCTAGTTAGATTCAATGTTGATTTCAGCAGAGTAATGATAAGAATATGTATAACGAAATATGGAAGGAGAAGAGGAGTGAAAACCAGAAAATATGAATGCAAATTAGTTCAAAACCACCCTATTTATAGTAGAACAACAGCCATGTCCATTCGTGAAGGGATATGACGAATAGACACTTCTTTTGAAATTCAAGTTTTGAAATCAACTGCTACCATGTCGACATGGGGTGCTTGAGTATTTCGACATGCCAAAGGAAATTTTGATGATTTGGTTTTCTTTAAAAATAACTTCTATCTTATGCTAAAACTATTTTAAACTTTATAAACATACTTAACTATAGTTAAAATACATAAGTAAATATAGAGAATAATATTTTGGTATATATAAAATTATACTATAATTTTATATTTAAATCTAAGTATAAATATTAAAAATTAAATATATTATTATTCAAAGGTAGTTTAAAACCAAGAATAATTTGATTTTGAAAATAAAGATTATTTTGAGGCTAAAAGTATTAAAACCAGGATAGATGTTTTTGATTCTTTTAAAAGGAAGATTTTGAAAACATTTTGAAAACAATATATAATTTTGTAAAACATTTTGAATAAAAGTTAGCGGATACAAAACAATGTTCCACTAGATTTTTCGTAGGTTCCATCCTACTAAGGGTTCCATCCCTTCAATAGTCCCGAAGTGGATTCCATTCCATGAATAAATTGGATTTTAAGATGCCAGTGCTTTTCTCGGAGTTTTAAAAAAATTCCTAATTAAATTACTTATCTTGAAATCTTGAACTCTTTATAATCTTGATATTCATAAGTCTTTAATCTTGATATCTTCAGTCTTGAATCTCTATATTGTACAGTCTTCATTCTTGGTAACTGCATGGTTAAATCCTGCATATACATATATATCTAAACTATAATGTTAGTATTTATATTTTATAATCTTATTCTAAGGTTGTTGTCATTAAAACCATTATCTCAAGGACTAACAATCTCTCCCTTTTTTATGATGACAACCTTTGTTTATAAAATATTACTTCTATCCTAATAACTCCCCCTAAAACTAATAACTCCCCTTTAATCTATGCCTGTCTATCCTATTTTATACTTCTCCCCCTTTGGCATCAACAAAAACTAACTCGAAACAATATAACTCCCCTTAATCTAATACTATGTGATTATAATGATAATGTTATCATAAATAATCAACACTTAATTCTAAAACTAAAATTTAGTCCTAAACTACTAACTTTCCTAAGAATCTATGATAATACTAATGATAAATCAAATATAAGCACACTAATTATTTATTAATTATATTGTTATATGTACATTTGCATAGAGAACGTAGGTAAAACATACAACAATAAGAAAGAACGAAAAGAAACTAGTGCGTGTTCTTGAAGATGGGAGATTTATGAACCGAACAATTTGGATTGTGGAAACAAAAATTTCCACGTTGTTCGACAAGATTTCCATCTTTGTCAAAGCACACACTTCGCCAATGCAAACGACTTTGTCATCATCTTCAGCGTGCTCTTCTTCCATGAAGACTTCTTCTTCTTCTTCCTCGCTGTCCTCTTGCACTTGATCTCCTGAAGACTCTTCATCAATCAAGATCGGATTAGCGTGATTGTCCATCAGAAATTTTTGCATATTTCTAAGAATTTTGCCTTGCCGTTCTTATTCTTTTGCCATTCTAAGTTGCATCACTTGAATTTCAGTCATTTGTTGCTGTGCATCCTTCAAAGAATCCTCCATTTTCGTTACTTGTGCAAGCGTAGTTCGTTAAAACGGTCCAGAAGTAGGAGAAGGGAACGAAAAGGTTGAAATTTTGTTTTATTTGGAAGAGGCCATAGTTTTATTGATTTCAGAAGTTAGAACAGAAAGGAAATAGAAAGAATGATAAAAATTTCGAAAATAAGAAGAATATATAACCACTTATTTGAATTTTGGTGGGAAAAATTTCAAAAATAAAAAATTGTTATATGTCGACATGGGTATAGGGGGATTGTCGACATGGTGCTTGAAACTTTTACTATTTGATTTATTTTTTTAATTTTTAATTATACTTTGTTATTTATATTTTTATATTTCAGTTATTGAACAAATACCTGATTCTCTTCTTAATTTAGTAAATATAGATTCATTTAATTGTTTTGTTTATATATCAGTAGTTTGATTCTCAGAATTGATATAATCGAGAGTGATTACTTCCTTACTTATATTATCTCTGAGAAAATGGTGTTTGATATCAATATGTTTAGTTCGAGCATGATGAATAGTGTTTTTGGATAAATTTATTGCTCTAGCATTGTCACAATAAATTGGTGATTTTGAGATATTTAAACCAAAATCTTTTAAAGTTTGTTGCATATATATTACTTGAGAACAGGCTAAAGCAGCAGAAATATACACTGCTTCTTTAGTTGATAAAGAAACTGTTTTTTGCTTTTTACTAGACCAGGAAATCAGAGAATGCCCCAAAATGTGACAAGTCCACTTGTACTTTTTCGGTCTGATTTACAACCTGCATAATCAACATTACAGTAAGATATTAAGTCAAAAGAATCATTTTTAGGGTAAAATAAGCCATAATCAGAGGTGTGTTTAACATATCTTATGATACATTTTACGGCTTTTAAGTGGGTTTCTTTATGTTGGGATTGATATCTTGCACAAAGACAAACACTATGCATGATATCAGGTCTACTAGCAGTGATATAGAGTAGTGATCCAATCATTCCTCTATATAATTTTTGATCTACATCTTTCGAGTGATCTTCTTTACTTAGGTACTCATTGGTTGTTGTAAAGTCCCGCCTTTTCGCACGATTTAAATCGACACACGTGCCAATTCAAACCATACGGAAGGGCGGATTGTTATGGGGTAAATAAGAAAAACAGAGAAGAAATAAAAAGGAAACAGAATCTCACAGCGGAAGGATAAAATATAGTAATCAATATATATAGTTCAGAAAAACTGGTTACAAAAAAATTGCTTCTTCTTTATACAAAAAATATCAGAGTTCACATACCAAAATATCAATGAAGCGAAATACAGTGTAGTGGAATAAAATAGTAGATAGTAATACTACAAATCTTCGTCTTCATCCTCCAGAGATAAAACTTCAAATCCTGAAACGCTCGGACTGACGCGAGCGAATTTTAAAAGACAAAAACACTCGAGTCAGAGCTAAAGATCTTATGTTAGTTAAATTAACAGAAATAAATATGAGTACAGTAACTCAAGAGATGCTCGGGATTTACATCTCCTAAGGATCCGTTAAACTATTTATTATGTAGTATATTGCGCTACTATAATAGTGTCTAATTGTAAAATAAAATTACTTTAAAATAGCATTAAGGCTTTACATTTTCCACCTTAACACGTAATAGTGCCAATAGTCTATACAGTGCCTGCATATCTCCTGATCGGGAGACTACGAGAAGACACTCCATAGGTACGACACAAATAGAAACTCGTAGTAAAGGCTCGGTATGGTAGGTGACACGGCACAACTAGGCAATGCCAGGGTAGATATACCAATTGCTATCCGGGCTGATGGAAACGCGTAGCCGCAGCTACCGCCCACCTCGAACAAACTCCCCCAAAAATCGAAGTAAAAGTGGCCACTGAATCAATCCAAAGTCAAAGTATAATATCGAAGAGGAGTGTCCGATTAGAGAAATGACCTCATTGGCCCGAGAATCGCTCCTGTTTTAGCCACCTTATGCCAACTCACGAGAGTAGGGTCCACGTATTTACCTTGCAGGAAACGCCTCCACCAACCTACTTCATCCTGGAATCTCCACCGCGTACATGGTTGTTAAAGTGGTTTTCGGAGTTGGCAGAGAGTATGACAACTTCCGATCCCGGTCTCTTCAACAACCAAACGTTATTATAACACCGCGGTCATTTAAAATAATTATACTTTAAAACCAGAATAAAATATCCATTTTAAACCCACATAAATACGATATCGTTTATATTTTTAAGACCCCAAATCAATACGATATCATTTAGGCCCAAACTAATATAATGTCATTTTATTTTCCAATGTATATTATTTCCAAACTCATAGGGTTTTCAAAGTAAAATATTTAGAAATCAAAACTCTGGAATATAATATTTCCAAATTATACTACCTTGAAAATCATAACTTTCAAATAAATTTCCATCTCTCAAATGGTTAAATATTAAATTTCTTTTATAAAACAAAATAGCTTCTTTACATTTCACAAATCAATTCCAAATATCGATTTAAACTTCCAAATACCATTTTTAATTCTTATGTTTCAAAGCTTTAAATATTTCACCATTTCGAAAACAAACTCATTTGACAAACCCATATATATCAAATTCAATTACTTATTATTTAGACTTGAAATGTTTACTTAATGAATTCAATATAATTTAAGTAAAACCTTTAACTTCACATAATTGGAAAACCTTTCAATTTATTAAACCTGATATATTCATTTAAATCAACCTGATATTCATTTAAATCACTTTACAAAAAATCAACTTATAAAAATCATATCCTTTAAAAAATTTAATTTTTATTAAATTTCAGTTTAACTTAATATTCATCTTCCAAATCTTATTCTCATTTAAGTCATAAAAACTCCAGAAATTAGATTTTAAATAAATTCTTAATCGTATTTGATCTTAAAAATCAAACTTTATTTTATACTTCAAATCAAATTTATACAAAGCTTAAAAACCGGAAATTACTATATATATATAATAACCTTTATCAATAACCAAATCAATATCCCATAAACCATATATATAACTTTACAAAACCATAGAAAAATCATTTCAAAATATTTTTATATACATATACCGCGGTGCCTGTGTAAAATCACGATCGTGCCTAGGTCCTACAGTCGCCGCCCCTTACTGTGTAACCCTAGTTGAATTTTCACATCAATCTAACCGTCAAATCAACAAACCGAACATATAGATGTGATCCCCTCGGCTTCCTCGCCAAAACCCAGAAACGATTTCCCGATCTGACGAATTTTAGTGACGACGTGATGAACGGCCGATACTTCATTGATTTCTTCTGGTCAAACGACAAACCAAAACGAAAAACGAGTTGTACCAGCAGATTACGTATTTCGAGAGCTTTAACATATAATTTTTAGAAATTTTTCTGAGATGTTTGAATTTTTGACTTTTGATTTGGATTGAAACTGGATCTAGGGTTTGCAGCCATTGGAAAGGAGGAGCTGAGGGAAATGAACGCACAAAGAAATGAAGATAGATGGAGGCTAGGGTTTATAATTTGGGTTTATATAGGTAGGTTAGAGATTTGAATAGATGGATCGGGTTGGATAGGTATACGTGCTTTCGCTAACGTGGCCCAAAAACCCGTTCTGGCCCCCGAACGAAATTGGGTAAACCTATATATCGAAATAGGTATTTAAAAATATTCTGAACGTGATGGAAAAAGTTTCATGTCCAAATTCCGTCGTATGGAGAAGTTATGCTGAAAACAAAAATTTCCAACTGATTTCAATTAAATCAATTTCAAGGCGTTTCGTGTTCGTACGATCAAACGACAAGTCCGATCGCTACGAAACTTGAAACCCTACAATAATTCACGGTTATGGATCCGATGAAACTAGTTTCGTCGAAATCTGAGTCCGTGACAAAAATGGCTATTTTTATATTAATTAAATAAATTCAAAATAAATAAATAAATTCAAAATAAATAAATAAAATCAAATTTTTATATTTAGATTCAAAAATTGACCCATTTTATCACTTTTAAAAATTCTTAATCATTTACAAAATTCCAACAAGTTTAGATGTCAAATTAAAGAAGGTAAATTTTTAAATTTCAATATAAATCCTAAATTTCATTAAATTCCCAAATTATAATTAATATCCTAAAATTTCGTTTAGTTAAATAAATTAATTAGTATTCCATTCATTCCTATCAAACGGATGTATTAAATATTGGATTCCAAATTATCACACAACTTCTCATATTATCTATATTTCAAATAACGAATTATTTAACTATATTCAATCTCATTTAATTTCTATTGATTTCAATTGTTAGACTCTATACTTCAATTATAAATACATAAATAAATTTTGATTCCCATTTATTTTATATTCACTATTTATCATATTAACATCATGGGTACCATTTATTTTGGTGTATATCTAGATAACTTAACATTTTTTCCCAATTCTTTACCTCAATTGCATAACATTAAATTTTCTTAACGTAACATACAATTTGAATTTTTATTGCAACTGATTACCTGTTTTAATTCAATAACCTTTAATCCATTCCTGATTCTAAAATTTCCAATCAATTTAAAACTTCACAATTTCTTATACTAATTTGGATTTCACTACATTTATTATTTTGTTGCCAAATATATTAATTATAACTAAAATTTCTCTGTGAATCTATTTCTTAGTTACATACCTTTTCATTACCCAAATTTCTACCTTGTATGAATTTCATAATTAAACATAAATTTTAAAGTAACGCTAATAATAAATACGACCCTATAATTACTCAACTTTTAAACGAACGTTACTTCATTTCCCATTAGTGTAACATTTATTTTATTATCACTTATTACCAATTCTAATCTCATTAACAGATAAGCAGGTAATTTATAATATACGTTACAAAATTTGAATTCATCCCAATTCCTTATTATTGACTTAAATTAGTATTACTGACATTGCATTAACATTGTTACTTAAAATCTCTATCCAATTATAATTAATACTTTAGATAATTTCATTTACTTCTTTCGTTATTCTCTTAATTACAAATTAGGCACACCTAATTATCTATACTGGTACATGATTGGGTTTACTAGTAACCCACTATTTTAAACTTAATTATACTTGCATATGATTATTTTACCCTTTTATATTCCATTTTATATATATGCACCCATAAAAATTAAGATTCTAAATCCAATTAATTATTCCATCTAATCCATAAATTACTAACTTTAATTTTTGCAATTTATTAGCTAACATACAATTTGAATCTATTTCCTAATTTTCATAATTAATTAACACCTTACAATAGTTTACAAATAAAAGGGATTGTACTAAATAAATTGTTTATTGTCTTGCATTTCTTTATTACCCCCATTTACATTCAATTTCCATAATCAATATTTTATTTCATTGATAAATCCAATACTTTCCTTAATTTACTTATTTTAACTTTATGTCCAAAAGCGACAATTTCCACTATTACAATTAATTTCAATATGTAATTCAATTTGCAAATTTTGATTACCCTTGATACATCTAATTTCAACATTCTCTTTCATATAGATAAATAAGATTTCTATTTCTTTCTAGATTTAAATTAAAATTCTATTAATTTAATTCATTTTAAACATCGAATTTACACGGGTCGTTACAGTTGTCGTGGGAGTGGGTTTTCCACTTGCAGAAGATAAACCAAATTTACTAACTAGGTCTTTAGCATATTTTTCTTGACTAATAAAAATACCATTATCTAATTGTTTTATTTGTAATCCTAGAAAGAAGTTTAATTCACCCATATGACTCATCTCAAACTCGTTTGTCATTATTTCAGAAAATTCTTTATTCATTTAAAAATTAGTTGATCCAAAAATGATATCATCTACGTAGACTTGTACTAGTTGAATATCGTTTTTATTTCTTTTAAGAGTATTATCTACTTTACCAATTTCAAATTTTGATTGTAATAAGTGAGATCTTAGTCTATCATACCAGGCTCTAGGAGCTTGTTTTAGACCATATAGAGCTTTCTTAAGTTTGTAAACGTGATTTGGTAATTCATTTTCAAAAAGTGTTGGTTGTTCAACATATACTTTCTCTTTTACAAATCCACTTAAAAAGGCACTTTTAACATCCATTTGATATAATTTGATATTATTATGATTTGCGAAAGCAAGTAGAATCCTAATGGCTTCTAATCTTGCTACGGGAGCAAAAGTTTCATCAAAATCTACTCTTTCTTCTTGACAATAACCTTGGGCGACTAACCGGGTTTTATTTCTAACAACCTCTCCTAGTTCATTTATTTTATTTTTATAAACCCATTTAGTTCCAATTATAGTTTTATTTTCAGGTCTAGGAACAAGTTCCCAAACATTATTTCTAGTGAATTGATTTAGTTCTTCTTGAATAGCCAAAATCTATGAATCATCAGTTGATGCTTCTTTTGGATTTTTGGGTTCAATATTTGATATAAAGGCTACATTGCTCATTTTACTTAGTTGATTTCTTGTTTTAAGACAGATAGCATATCTCCTAGTATATTTTCTATAGGTTGATCTTTTAAAAGTTTAGTCCTTTTATTACGATGATTAATTTCATTATTAGTTTCAGTTGACTCTTAATTTTGAGTGATTAAATCTTCTTCATCATTTGTATCTTCAAAAATTTTGTGATTTTCATCGAATGAAACATGCATTGTTTCTTCGATGGTGTTGGTTCTTAAATTAAACACTTTGTACGCTTTACTTTTATTAGAATATCCGATAAAGATACCTTTGTCGGATTAAGGATTAAATTTATCTAAGTTATCTTTTGTATTTAAAATAAAACATTTGCTTCCAAAAATTCTAAAATAAGATACCTTAGGTTTCTTTCTATAAAGAAGTTCATAAGATGTCTTATCAGTTAAAGGTCTAACTAAAAGTCTATTTAAAATATAATAGGCGGCAGCAACTAATTTTGTCCAAAAATACTTCGGTAATTTACTGTCTGAAAGCATAGTTCTCGCACACTCTTGAATCGTCTTATTTTTACGTTCTACTACCCTGTTTTGTTATGGAGTTCTTGAAAATGAAAAATTGTGAGTTATTCCCTTTTTATTGCAGAATTCCTCAAACTTTTCATTTTCAAATTGACCATCGTAATCACTACGGATAGTTATAATTTTTAGAGAAAGTTGATTTTGAATCCTTTTTGTAAGGTTCTTAAAACATTCAAAAGTATCACTTTTATGTTTCAAAAATATTGTCCATGTAAATTTAGAATAATCATCTACAATTACAAAAACATATTTACTATGATTTATTGACAGAATTTGAGATGAACCAAATAAATCAAGGTGAAGTATTTCAAGAGGTTTTGAAGTCGAAATCATATCTTTTTATTTAAAGAAACTTTTTCTAAGTTTTCCTAATTGACATGCATAACATAGACTATCTACTTTAAAATTCATTCTAGGAAGACCTCTTACTAGATCATGTTTTGACAGTTTAGATAAGAGTTTGAAATTCAAATGCCAAAATCTCTTATGCCAAATCCAAGGGTCACTTGTATTTTTCAAAAGACATAGGTTATCATTTGAAACTTTCATACTAAAAATATAAATATTCTTTTTCCTAATTCCCTTAAATATTATGGTTGAATTATTATCTTCAATGTGACACTTATCTTTTTCAAATTTAATTTTATATCCTTTATCGTAAAGTTGACTTATACTTAGCAGATTATGTTTTAGATTCTTAACTAGCAGAACATTAGTAATAATAGGAGTTTCAAAGTTACCGACTTCGCCGATGCCAATCACATGACCTTTTGAATTGTCTCCTAAATTAACCAGTCATCCGTCTTTGTATATTATATCATTCAGCATATCTGGATTACCAGTCATGTGTCTAGAGAATCCACTATGGAGTATCCATTTATTCTTTCTGATTTGCACAATTACTCCACTGTGGATTGATTCCTCAACCCCCATAAAGCATGTTTCCTGCACATCAAACAATCCTAGTAGACAACTTGAATTTGAATATTGATTATACGTAGACCCATGAGATAGTGATGATATGAATATTTCTAAACTAGTATTAACAAAAATTTTAAACAAAGCCATTTTAAAAAAAATTTCAAAAATCAGATTTTTTTTTTAAACTTTGAAAACCTTGCTCTGATACCAAATGTGAGAAATGCGGAATACGGATCTTAAGGTTAGAATTAACACTAGAGGGGGTGAATAATGTTTAAAGAAATTAAATCTTTTTGATTTTTTATTAATTTGAACACAAATGTATGCAATATTCAGACACAGATATGATCACGGAATCAAACACAGATGCAGAAATAAAGTAAAAGCAATAAAGGAAAGAACGCGTCGGATTTTATACTGGTTCGGAGTTACCCTACATCCAGTCCCGCACAAAAGTACGGATTCAAAAGCAAATGTACAATTATACCCTCGATTTCAAGGCCACGAGGTACACCACTCTAGATTCACAATCTTCTGAGTAGAGATACTTAATTTCAGGGGCAACAAGTTCACCCAATTGATTTCCTAGGCTACAATCACACCTTTTCTAACTTGATGGATTTCCAAGGCCACAATCACACCTTTTCTAACTTGATTGACTTCCAAGGCTACAATCACACCTTTTCTCGCTAAAGTGATTACAAAGAAGTCTATAACTCTGAACAACACCGACTTGTTGAGATAGTGATAGAGAATCAAACCAGAAATGATCTAGTTAGATTCAATGTTGATTTCGGCAGAGTAATGATAAGAATATGTATAAAGAAACGTGGAAGGAGAAGAGGAGTGAAAACCAGAAAATATGAATGCAAATTCGTTCAAAACTACCCCTATTTATAGTAGAACAACAGCCATGTCCATTCGTGAAGGGATATGACGAATAGACACTTCTTTTGAAATTTAAATTTCGAAATCAACTGCTACCATGTCGACATGGGGTACTTGAGTATGTCGACATGCCAAAGAAAATTTTGGTGATTTGTTTTTCTTTGAAAATAACTTATATCTTATATTAAAACTATTTTAAAATTTATAAATATACTTAACTATAGTTAAAATACATAAGTAAATATAGAGAATAATATTTTGGTATATATAAAATTTTACTATAATTTTATATTTAAATCTAAGTACAAATATTAAAAATTAAATATATTATTATTAAAAGATAGTTTAAAACCAAGAATAATTTGATTTTGAAAATAAAGATTATTTTGAGGCTAAAAGTATTAAAACCAGGATAGTTTTTTTTAATTCTTTTAAAAGGAAAATTTTGAAAACATTTTGAAAACAAGATATAATTTTGTAAAACATTTGAATAAAAGTTAGCGGATACAAAACAATGTTCCACTAGATTTTTCATAGGTTCCATCCTACTTAGGGTTCCATCCCTTTAATAGGCTCGAAGAGGATTCCATTCCACGAATAAATTGGATTTTAAGATGCCAGTGCTTTTCTAGGAGTTTTAACAAAATTCCTAATTAAATTACTTATCTTGAAATCTTGAACTCTTGATAATCTTGATACTCATGGGTCTTCAATCTTGATATCTTCAGTCTTGAATCTCTACATTGTATGGTCTTCATTCTTGGTACCTGCATGGTTAAATCCTGCATATACATATATATATATATATATCTAAACTATAATGTTAGTATTTATATTTTATAATCTTATTCTAAGGTTGTTGTCATCAAAACCATTATCTCAAGGATTAACACGGGTCAGACCGAGTATTACAGAATTTCAGATAAGGACATTCTGGAGCTCAGGAGGCGAGCTGAATGACAGGAATGTGTGGAGTGTATTCCACTGGGAGATATTATAGTTTATCTGGAACAAGTTGATTTTATCTGTCCTGTGTTTGTGAAATGTTGTAACTTTGATTTTATAATGTAAATTAACTGATACAGTTTTTCCTTATATAACTGTTATTTATTTTATTTTATTTTGATCCGCTGCGAATGTGAGATTCTGTGTTTCATTTTTGTTTCTTCTTCTATCTCTTTTCTTCTTTTCCTAACTATCTAGAATTTTCGAGATCGAAAATTTTGCTTCATTACACCATACTCCACTAATTTTGATAGGTCTAGTGTTGACATTTAAATTTTTGTAATTTTGATAGATCAATGACTATCGTGCCGATTATTTGTCACTACGATGGTGATTTAGTCATCGATGAAAATAACAAGCCAGTCTATATTGGCAGAAAACATAAAGGATCGAAAGTCGGGAGGTGTTGCAATTTTCTTGAGTTGAAAACGGCAATTTACAAAGCTACAAAGATTGCTTCTACGAAGTTCGACATCTCGTTGATTAGTAAATGGGTAACGGATGACGGACCAATTGCTATTGTGGTAAACGACGACGACGACGTCGATTTTATGTTTTGTGTGGGGATGAAAGTAACTTAGCTGTATGTTAAGAAGATGGAGGTGGTACATACAACTGAACAGCAAGCTCAAATCTTTGATTATTCAAGCCAACCCGGACCCAGTAATACTGCTGAGCGAAGTCAAATGTATTACCTACACTACACCTAACGACCACCAAACATTTGCGCACAAGCAGGTGGGTATGCTTTTATGTGCTGTATGAATGTTTTATTCATGTTTTTTGTACTTAACGGCCAAATGTTGGTGTACAGATACAGTGCCATGGCATATCCATCACAGTCACCCGGGTATTGTTTTCTTTCATATCCGCCATATCCTCCACAGTCAATTCCAAACTCGAATTCAAATGACTACTTGCATAAAATTGAAGATTAAGATGTTGATACCGAGGATGTGGAGGGTGGAAATGCTGATATTGAAATTTTCCATGTGGATAGCATGGAAATCGTTGGTTCACTTGATGATGATGATGAAACATGGATTGATGCTATGAATGTTAACAATGACGCTCCTTTAGATGATATTGCAGAGGAAGTTGATGACACTGATGAGCATTCGAGTTGGAAGAACCGTTAGAAGATGACCAATGCAATGATACAGTTATGGAAAGATCTGTTATGCAAGAATTTCAATTTACCGACGAAGTGTTCGGACTGGAATGTATGGAGAAAGGCCCTCGAGTTGGTATGATTTTTAAATATAAGGAATCTTTAATTGAACATATAAGTGAATGGTCGATAAAGTGTTCAGTTTCATTTAAAAACATAAAGTCTCGTGCTAAAGAGTTCACTGCTATATGTCATATTGATGCTAATTTTCCATGGCAGCTTCAATCAATTGTATCTAAAAGAGATCATGCTGGATGGTGGGTGATAAAAAAATACGGTGGTGATCACGCTTGCTCAAATCCAATCATCAACTCGAACCGCAAACAAGCAACAACCAAATTCATTTGCACCAAAGTCCTTCCACATGTTCGTTCAAACCCAACTTACACTGCAAGATCTGTCTAAGAGCTTATGACAAACACTTACAAAATTTAAATAAGCTACATGAGAGCCTAGAAAGGACTTAGCAAAGCGGTGCCTAAAATATTTGGAGATTGGGAATCTTCGTACAGTGACTTACCTTAGTTTCTTCGTGTTATACAGAAATGCAATCTAGGTACTGTTTATCATGTACATATAGAAGAAGTACAATTTTAGGGGGATTTCTGGGCATTTGGACTGAGCATTGCAGGTTTCAAGCATTGTCGTCCGGTTCTTTCTATTAACGGAACACATCTGTATGGTAAATATTAAGGTACGTTGCTTGTGGCTACAAGAGTTGATGCAAACAACTATCTTTTTCCTTTGGCATTTGCTATTGTACGGACGGAGTTGGCAAAAACTCGGGGTTGGTTTTTTTCATGCATGGGACACTTAATTCCATCTTTAAATGCAAGATGCATTACATTCTTTTCCGATAGAATGAAAGAAATTCCAACTGCCTTGCAAGAGAAGTGGAGAAGACCACATCATCATCGCTTCTGCCTTCGCCATTTGAAAGAAAACTTTAAAAAAGATAGTTTTGGTAGTAAGATTTTGCAAAACTTATTTCATGCTTGTGCTGAAGCAAGAGATGAGTTAACATACAAAGAACTCAGAGAGCAACTAAAAAATGTGAGTCCAGCTGCTGACAGATGGATTGATAGAAGTCGCCGATATAAGGATGAACAGTGGGCTCTTTACAAGGACAACAGTGAACGTTTTTGTATAATGACTGCCAGTGCTTCAGAGAGTTTCAATGGAATTCTTAAAGGTGCAAGATCGTTACCAGCAAAGACGTTAGTGGCATGTATCTTTCATCGTCATAATAACTACTTCTACAGAAGACGTACAGATGGAATGGATTACGCATCTTTGCTCACGCCAAATTATGACAATATGATGGAAAAATATTCAGCATAAGCACGTAATATGAGCATTAACAAGTTCAGCTTAATGGAGTGGCAAGTAACAGACACAAACACATGCAACTACACCGTAAATATTACCAATGACAACTACAGTTGTTCATGCAATATTCCTATCCTAGCCCATTTTCCATGTTCATTCCATTCAAAGAAAATGAAAATAGACCAAGGTGGGATATTAACAAGGGTTTCAATGGGAATATAAGTTAGGAAAACAAGATCAAAGCTAGTGGAATCAAATCAAAATACAAATATCAACTTTCTTAATCCATTCAAGGTGAATAATGGTTATGCACCTCAAGTTTTCAAGTTATTTTTGGTTTTAAGTTTAAAACCGAATTTTTTGCGTATACTAGTCTATGTTGTGATAGTTTGAATGATTATATTCTTACAAGTGAACTTATTTAATTTGTTTATGAAATTATATGATAAGTTTGAGTCAGAAAACCTATCGTATGACACCCAAGTGACATGAGATTATGATAGTGTTAGAAACATTATTTTGGAAGTAGGTTTTTAATTTCATAATTTTTAGTTTTAACAAGAATATTTGGTGAATTTTCTAAGTTTTGGAAATGGTTATTTGAGGTTTTAATTATTAAAAAATAATTAAATTAGGTTTTTGGGCTGAAATTTTTTATATGTTAAAGAAGATAATAAATTGGATTTATCATGATTTGTAAGGATTTTTTCCAAGCGTTTATGATTTAGTATGAATTAATTGAAAAAGGCTTAATTAGTATATTTAAATATTAATATAAAATGCAAGGTTTGCTAAGTACTTTGGAAATGATAAATTTTCTCCTTAGCAGATTTCTAGAAAAGATTTTGGTAAAAAAAAGTTGTATCAAATCGTATTTTGACAAATACAAGGGGGTTGGTGAAAATAATATACTTTTATCAACAAATTTTTAATCTTAATGTCAATCACGGTTATGCCACGCTGATAGTCACGATGCTATTCTTCTTCACACTGTCTTCATGGTGTTCGACGCCCACCAAAAGTAATGCATAGGGTATCAACTTCGGTTGCTATGGAATGAATTGGCTTGGTCGAAGTGGAAAGCCAAGCATCAAGGTCGACATCGTGAACTTCGATGTAGACTAAGCCGCTTTCCTTAATACATTGATGCTGCAATTTTAACTATGCCACCATTTTCAACAACATCGTCGAACCCAATGGTTTCAAAGTGGTTTATAGCGGTAGTAATGATGCCATGTGTTTTAAATATATTTACTTCGACTTTAAAGCCTATGCCGCTATTATTGACTTCGACAATATATGATGCTGCATTTTACAGTTTTGACCCTAATGATCGTCGACTTTGATCCTTATCGCTATTATAACTTCGGACCTATTAATGCCGCTTGTTTTCCTTAAGGTAGTGATGCCGAAGTTTTTCTATGTCGACTATACTCTTATAAGACTTTGTGTATGAAAACCAAGATTTACATTTTTTAACGTCGATACTCTATGAAGTGTGATTTATATGTTATCAACTCTATGGATGTTATCCCATTTTTTGGACAAAACTGGAATATCAATGTTGTGTGCATTCCCATCACGACCGGAACAAGAAGAAGCAGCCAGCAAGCCATACCAGAGCCCATTCGGCACTCATCTCATTCGGTGTGCCTCAGTTCATTCGGCATTCACAACCCAAAGTTCACCCAAAGTTCCATTCGGCCTAACTCATTCGGCATTCCCATCCGGTAGTACAAGACAAAAGTCACATTCGGCACTCAGAGCATAGAAGTACATCCGGCATTCGCCATATACAAGTTCATTCGGCATTCACATTCGGCCACCGAACCAAACTCCTCACCTATGCCGAACCAAACTTCCCCCATGCCGAGTATAGCCTCACCGGTCCAAACCCTTCCCATGCTACCACCAAGCTAACAACCACCGAACCTTGCTACCACCGAACCAGTTCCATTTCCCACCATCACCGGACAATTCATGGCCGGACCTCACCACCGAATGGACCTCCATCCCACTCCATCACCGGCCCATGCTCCATACCGAATGGAGGCTCGCCGAACCAGAATTGCCAGTCCAGATTGCTTCAGCCCGGGCCCACCAGCAGCTATATACATCCAAGACCCCTGCCCCCTGCCTCACTCTATAAATAGAGGGGCAGGGGTACAACAATGGGGAGGATTTTTGGAGACGAGTTTGAGAGCTCAAGCCTGGAAGGAACTCTCAAACAACTTTAGATACTTGTAATCAAAGCTTTGTACTTGTAATCTGAAGGAAAAAAGGAGAATAACATATAAAGTGGACGTAGGCACGTTCTTGCCGAACCACTATAAATCTGTGTGTCTTTTACAGTTTAGTCCCTGTTTTTCATATATTTGCATAAATCATCCAAATCACCAAATACAACATAAAATCAACCAACCCATACGACTTTGGGTGTTTGCGGCCATTTTTCACGCAAACATTTTGGTGCTTTCACTGAGAGGAACCAGCTTCCGCCAGCTTCCGCCACACGGATAGAAGTTGAATTTGGAAATCTAAGATTTCAGATCTAAGAGCTATGACGAGACAAACAAGTAAAAGGCAAAGGCCAGAGAGAAGTGAACACCAAGGAAGTCAAGAGGCTTCCTCAGGAGGGAATCAAGCATCGATCTTCATCACTAGAGATGAGATGGAGGTCATGATGAGACGACAAGAAGAGATGATCCAGAACTTACTTCAACAAATTGGGCAAATTGGAGCACAAATCCAAGGAACGGCTGGAATTCAGAACGGAGCAAGACCATCTGGCGCAGCACCAGAGCTAGGGGGCACTCACGCAGAGCATGTTGATCCAACCCCGGGAAGTGAGATGGGGGCATCCGAACCACTTGGTAGCAATAGAGGAATGAACGTTCAGCCAGGGATGCATACACATGGAAACTCCCGCGGACTTAGAGGGCAGGTCGAAGACAGTGAACGAGAACTACAGGTTGGAGACAATGATAGATTAGCAGAGATGGTTAGAAGAGCTATGAGAGGCGGTTTAGTAAACAAAGACTTGGAAGATGTAAACAGGAGTCCTTTTTCTTCTGCGATTAGGATGGCTAGGAACCCACCAGAATTCAAGCTACCATCATTGGACATGTACAACGGGGAAAACGGACCCCACGGTCCATCTAACGAAGTATATGAGACACATGGAAGTGCTGGGGGCATCAGAGGAGGTTATGGCCCGGTGCTTTCCACTGTATTTGACGGACATTGCAGCGTTATGGTTTAGGCAACTGGAGAGCGGCTCCATAGGAACATGGGCAGATTTAACTGAGAGATTCATGAGGCAATTCAGGGTTCATATTGCGAGACCCAAGAATGTGATGACTTTGGCAACCTTGAAACAGAGAACCGGAGAGACTTTGAGGAGCTTTCTAACGCGATTTAATGCGGCGGCAGCATCAGTGGATCGACCAGATCCATCTATGGTCATGATGGCAGCTGTATCTGGAATAGCTGGTAATACAGAGTTCAAGAATTCATTAACCAAGGACCCGCCTATGAATCTGGGAGAGTTCTATCATGAGGCTGAAAAGTTTCTGCGTTTGGAAGATGCTAGTGCAGAAAGAGAGGAAGAAGATGACGTTTACACAATCAAGAGCGGAAACCTACCTGGAAAGGGTGCGGAGACTAGCAAAGGAAAAAGAAAGGCTGAGGATAGTGATGACAGGACAAAGTGGCTACGAAGAGAGCCACGATTCACCACCTATTCAAAGCTGAATGAGAGTTTGGATCGGATTTATCAGGATACCAAGGGGCAGATTCCGTATCGTATACCAATGCGAAGGGATCCAACCTCTGACGAAAGAAAATCAGATAAGTTTTGTATATTTCATGAATTGAATGGTCATAACACTAATGATTGTAGGCATTTGAAGGACGAGGTGGAAGGGCTTATCAGGAACGGTATGCTCCTTCAGTATGTAAAGAGGCGAACTCCAGCGGTGGAGCCAGAGCGACCACCCTCTACATCAGCTAGAGGTGACCCTGGATCAGGGCACCATTTGATTATCCATTGATTGCTTGATTAAAATAACGATGAACAAGTCGTAAGCTTCCACTAAAGCAATTAGATCATTTACACATGTACGAGATCACGAACGATCTCCAGGCATGCTCTGAGTGATCATTGACTATTTCGGAGTGGGAACTTACACTTTGACATCCTTGCTTTGCTTTTGTTTCGATTTGAACATTTGAATTCTTCCTGTTTGGACATTTCTGCTGAAAGGTACTATTGCTTTAACATTTACAATTCTATGAAAAAAAAATTATTTACTTGTATGCCCGTTGGATCGCGAATGGTCCACGAGCACCTAGTGCATGGCAACGAACTGCCGAAGTCTTTGATTCAAAAAATTCCCCAAACAATAACTCCAACACTGATGATATTAAGTCCCCCCCGGGCACACTCATTCGCCTCGAACGGCACCCGACTTCGAACAGTCACAACTCGCCTCGAACGGCACCCGACTTCGAACAGTCACAACTCGCCTCGAACGGCACCCGACTTCGAACAGTCACAACTCGCCTCGAACGGCACCCGATCGCGAACGATCACAACTCGCCTCGAACGGCACAACTCGCCTCGAACGGCACAACTCGCCTCGAACGGCACAACTCACCTTACCTCAAATGGCTTGATCGCGAACGGTCGTCATTTGAGGACCGCCACTTGACCGCACACTGTCGCACCTTACCTCGAATGACTTGATCACGAACGATCGTCATTTGAAGTTAGGCGCTTGACCCTGAACGGTCACATTTCATCACAAATGGCTCGGTCTCGAACGATCGACGCGTGGATTTACAAGCTTGACCGCGCACTGTCGCACTTTACCTCGAATGACTCGATCGCGAACGATCGTCATTTGAAGTTAAGCGCTTGACCTTGAACGGTCCCCACTCGACCGCGCACTGTCGCACTTTACCTCGAATGACTCGATCGCGAACGGTCGTCACTTGAAGTAAAGCGCTTGACCTTGAACGGTCACATTTCACTGCAGATGACTCGATCCCGAACGATCGACGCACGGATTTATGCGCTTGACCGCGCACGGTCGCACTTCACCTCGAATGACTTGATCCCGAACGATCGTCATTTGAAGTTAGGCGCTTGACCATGAACGGCCGCGTTTCATCCCAAATAGCTCGATCCCGAACGGTCGTCATTTGGGGCCATATAAACTATCAAATTCTTTACAGGTTGATGATAGGATATGAACATCCGGCTCATGGCATTACAAAACACGCCTTCCTACCGCAAGGCATATTTTGGGGGCAAAGTGTTATCCCATTTTTTGGACAAAACTGGAATATCAATGTTGTGTGCATTCCCATCACGACCGGAACAAGAAGAAGCAGCCAGCAAGCCATACCAGAGCCCATTCGGCACTCATCTCATTCGGTGTGCCTCAGTTCATTCGGCATTCACAACCCAAAGTTCACCCAAAGTTCCATTCGGCCTAACTCATTCGGCATTCCCATCCGGTAGTACAAGACAAAAGTCACATTCGGCACTCAGAGCATAGAAGTACATCCGGCATTCGCCATATACAAGTTCATTCGGCATTCACATTCGGCCACCGAACCAAACTCCTCACCTATGCCGAACCAAACTTCCCCCATGCCGAGTATAGCCTCACCGGTCCAAACCCTTCCCATGCTACCACCAAGCTAACAACCACCGAACCTTGCTACCACCGAACCAGTTCCATTTCCCACCATCACCGGACAATTCATGGCCGGACCTCACCACCGAATGGACCTCCATCCCACTCCATCACCGGCCCATGCTCCATACCGAATGGAGGCTCGCCGAACCAGAATTGCCAGTCCAGATTGCTTCAGCCCGGGCCCACCAGCAGCTATATACATCCAAGACCCCTGCCCCCTGCCTCACTCTATAAATAGAGGGGCAGGGGTACAACAATGGGGAGGATTTTTGGAGACGAGTTTGAGAGCTCAAGCCTGGAAGGAACTCTCAAACAACTTTAGATACTTGTAATCAAAGCTTTGTACTTGTAATCTGAAGGAAAAAAGGAGAATAACATATAAAGTGGACGTAGGCACGTTCTTGCCGAACCACTATAAATCTGTGTGTCTTTTACAGTTTAGTCCCTGTTTTTCATATATTTGCATAAATCATCCAAATCACCAAATACAACATAAAATCAACCAACTCATACGACTTTGGGTGTTTGCGGCCATTTTTTACGCAAACAATGGACTTTTGTTTTATAAATTAAAGGTTTTAACGCTTTTATTGAAGAGAGGCGGCGACCCAGTGGCGAAAATTACGCCGAGCTTTATCAATATAAAGAGTTTGATTATCTTGGCCTTGGCTTAGGTTTTGAAGGGTGAAGACCCTCGTAGATTGTAAATTGCTGAGTTTTATCAATATAATGACTTTATATTGTTTTGGACTTTACCTATAGTCTTGAGAGGCAGTGACCTCAAATAATTTCAAACTTCATCAATATGATTTTATATATGCACATGTATTGACATAATTATTTTGGATAGAGTAATGGGCTATTGTTTGCACCAAAATTGGTCACAAACACCCAATATAGTTTTAGTAGAGATTAAATAAAGAATGAAATTAAGACCGAGTAGAAAAGGTAAACCAGACATAAATTTTGTAGTGCTTTAGCAATCTTGGCCTACGTCAACTTGATTCTTTTATTGATCGTGCACTAGTTGATTGATTACAAGAGATTTGGATTAGATAGGGCCCACTAGTACAAGAATAAAGAATAGTAATGGCAGAGCCTTGGCCATCGAAAGAAGCATCCCCCTTATGGAGAATGGTCGCTGTATTCATAAGGGAAGACAACTGAATATCTTCCTAAAATTTCGCAGGTAGAATCTCATGATATAGATGAGGTCACCCAAAAAGTTTCTTATCCCACCTCCCAAGGATAGAGGATTGACGCTGATCAGTGTAGATAACCTTGTGGTCCCATGCAAGCCCTCCCGTAGATCCGTCTTTATGCTCACTTCATGTTTCTAAAGTTGTTTGCATATTTTCCTTCATGATTTTGGAGATATCGATGGATTTTCGTTGAGTTGAACTGCTGAGCTGATACGATCGTACCTCCTACCTAGAGGGAGTGATACGATCCGATCCCCTACCTAGGGAAAGGAGTAGGTACAGATCCCCTGCCTAGGGGGGGAATTAATCCGTACTTATAATATTATTAAGTGTCCATCTCTTCGTCTCACTTGATTGTTGCTTCATACCAATTTCTGTGCTTGATCTTTGGACTCCACGATTACTTCTCTGGGCGGCTTTCCTTGTCCATCATCGAGTCTAGCTTGTCCAGTCAGTATGGGTGTAGCTGAGTCAAAAGGTTGGATAAAAACTAGATGGGATTGGTATATGGTAGCCCATATATTTTAACTAGTAGCCCCTAGCTAATATAAGTCCAAAATTCCAATGCGTGCGGCTTCGTCACCAGTAAGACTAAAAGTAGGTGTATGCACAGAAAGGAATACATAAAGGTGAGATAGGTAATTGGAGAGATCGCAAAAACATTAGAGTCGGTTAAACCTAAGAATAGTTAGTTTTAAACAGACCGTCCAGTTGTCTTCTAACAAAATGTTAGATAATTTGATATATCTGGTAGGCCTGAGTCATCCATAGGTTTATAGTCAGCCTGAGAAAACTAAGATATTGGGGTGGATAGTCCTTTGATTTAAACAAATTGTTTATGATTACCCTTGCTGCATGCATGCACATTATTATTTATATTGTTTATTTTAACCAGTTTGGTTAGAATACTTTGATTTGTAAAAGATATATTTTAAAAAGGGATATTAGCGAGGGAAAACCCTTCCGCTCAGCGACGTGGTTTTACTGTATATCAATAAACCAAGATGGCATATTATTATTCACACTGGGTTTCTGGTCTCACTTGAAGTTTATGTTTTCCCTTTAAACTCTCAGGTGCTCAAAATTTGATTTGAGTAGGTCGAGAGTAAGGGTCATTACAGGTAAAGTAGGTTTTGGCGAATAAAGCTTCCGAAGATGTGTAGGAGGCAAAGTAGGAGGCAAAGCTAGCTGTATAGAAGTCTATTTATTACTATTATCTACTGTGTTATGTCAGTTATTATATGAATGTATTGACGGTAGATGTATCTGTCTATTTAGTAACTCTGATCGACGAACGGGGCATCTTCATATGTTGCTCTTAGAGTATTTTGTAATAATTATATTTCATCTAAATCTGGGCAACGTTTGGGATTATATACTGAATACAAAATCATAACTTTGAAATGAAATGTGGAAGTTTGCTGTGAAATTATGTTAAAAATTATTATATGTCCTTGTGCTTCTGATATTATGGATACCAGTAACATAATTGCATTTTGTCATCGAAAATTAATACTATAGATGAATGCAACATCTATAGCGCTTAGTTTTGGGACTCATAATGAGGGATGTTACACTTCCTTAATCCCGAAATTCCTCTTAATTATATTATAATGGTGGATTGTCAAGATAGTGTCTAAGTTGACTAGAAATCGATGAACTATTATCGGTCGTCAATCTTAGTTTTTAAATCAATGATGGGTGGACAATAATTGGATGATTGTATAGTTGCCTTTGGTAGAAGAGGTCGACTAGAGTTCATCGGTGTGGTTCGCTCACTAGGATACGTTGTGAATTCGTTAGAATTTGGCCGTGAAGTCATGACGTCCATGATTCATCGAAGGCAAGGTCGAAGCATCGTATGTGGTGGCATGAGATCTTATCGACGTGGAATTGGGTGGGGAGGCCCGCCGTGAGTTCAAATTTGGTCGTTGGTGGCTATGGCGGTTTTGGTTGGAAGGTGGCGGCTAGCTAGGTATCAAGTTAAAGCAGGTACTATACTAATAGGGTTACATTTCAGCCTTATAATTTTAATAATTGCAAATATAACCCTATAATTTCTAATCTCGATAACACCTACATACGAACAAGGTTTTGTGAGTGGTTTTTTCTATTGGACTCACGGCAGAGTACCACATGATTTGACAATTGGTTTGTTGAGTTCTTAGACTTTTTACGAGAGCACATTATTATGGTTTACTTAAATTTGATTAATTGAATTTTAAATTATAAAATACATAACTATTAATAAAAAGTCGTATTTATTAATACATGTTTTGTTTTATGGATGACTTTTGTTTGCACAAAAAATGGCATAAACACCCCAAAAGCAATTGAAAGCACCCAAAATGTACAGGTCAAACGAAACAAACATGAAGACAATAGAAAAGACTCAATTTTTTTAGTGGTTTGGCAAATATTCTGACCTACATCTAGTGTTATCTTTGTTATTGATTGATTCTCTCTGGAATACAATGATTATAACTCAAAACCGACCAAAATCTAGCAGATCTCGGATTTGGGAGTGTTTAGAGCACTTAGAGAAGAAAACTATAGAAGAGAAATCAAGTCACAAAAAGTCATTTTCTTAAACCTATGGTGTTGTATTTATGGGGAAACGGCCTAGTAAAACTGGAGGCCTACGAAATATCAAGTCTGATCTAGATTCGAGTATGCAAGAGTAAGTAACCGAGTGTAATTACCAATAAAAACCACTCGGTACTGAGTGGTGTTGATCAATACCGATCAGTTATTCTTGGGGAAAACATCCCCCCTTTCCATTGGCCTTAATCATCGATTTTCTGTGTTCCGAACACTTTTCCTTGAGAATGGATTGTTTTCCGAAGGTTCTAATACTGCTTGTACTTGTTTACTTTTCTTCAGAAAATTCTCAGAGCTGTTCTTCTATTCCTTAAGGAAAGCACTCCATGGAAATCAATCAGGGAAGTGCTCCATGTACAAACGTTTTAGGGGCATATGGAGAAAAAAGCTCTAGGTACCAAGAGAAATTGATCGGTACTGAGTGGTTTCCTTTGCTTTAATCCCTTTGCAATTTCTTGTGTTACTTCATATCCTCGTTCTTTTTATGTTTCCAAAGTCCTTGGGTCATTCTTCGTCATTTTTTCATCCAATTCTCTCTTTTATGTTCGTTTGAAGACTGTGGAAAATTTGCTTATAAAACCTACCCACCAAATTACGCCTTTGCGCTTTGCTCAAGAATAAATATATGCAGTAATCAGCTTCTGGCAATTAAGTGTTCCAGCTATCCATTGATTCAAGTTATAGTGAATCATCTGGTTCTTTCGGTTTCTGCTGTAAAATCGTGGTCATTCCAGACTGTCATAGTTAAGGATTCTAGTCCTTGCTATTTTAGTCTGATTACAAGGCATTCAAATCCTGAGATTAAGTCAACGTTCATCATAGGATCCGATCTCTTTGGATCATTTATCATCCAAACTAGGGCTCAGTCTCTCCAAATCATTTATCATCCAAACTAGAGTTCGATCTCTTAGGATCATTTACACCCAATCTACGGTTCAATCTCCTCGGATCATTTACATCCAATGTACGGTTCGATCTCTCTAGATCCTTGCTAAGTCCAATCCGCTCGCTCTTCGAAGAGGACTCAATGTCCAAGCTAATCCATCCGCTTACTCTTAGGTAAGAGGACTTAGTTTCCTGTATAAGTTCATCCACTCGCTTTCCGGTAAGGAAACTTGCACCTTATGATCATTGCCCCTTCTCTTTAAACTTGACTACCATTTTCAATCAATATCAATCATTACATTTAAGTGGTTTTCAATAATCAAATATTAAAATCAAAGCCATCAAGTAAACATCCTAAACATTCATCTCAAACATCCAGCTAAGAATGTGCTTAGAGACCAATCTAGGTCTCATACAAATGTAAGCGGTCTAAGGTTATTATTTTCTTATGTATTCAAAATCAGAAGTAAAAAATAGGAAATGAACCTGACTCCCATTCATCCCATTCATGAGATTACCAATCTTGACCTAAAACATATTTCCACATTCCATTCAAAACATTTCATATTCATTACATAATCCCACAAACGATAACCATTCATAAAAATATAATTATTACACATACGCCAAGAGCAACATATGAAGATGCCCCTTTGGTAGATCAGGGTATATAATAAGGCGTAGTCCGTCTTTACATCCAAAATTCACAGTGGAAAAAGATAACTCAAAATAACCAGAATGCCTCCTCCACGTCTGTGGAAGCTTTATTCGTTTAAGAAGAGAACCTGGAAACCTTAAATCTCTAGCTACTCAAAATCAATTGAGTACCTGAGAGTTCAAGGGGAAAACAAAATTTTGAGTCAGACATAAAGCCCGGTATAAATAATAATCTAGCATCTCAAATCATTTACATATATAGTGAGACCACGCCGCTTAGCGGAATGGGTTTTTCCCTCACTGGTATCCTCAAACTTTTATAAAACCATATACCATGCTCTTACATCCATAATGGTTAAAAATATAGATATTTCAAAATATTATGATCATATGCATACAAGTTAAAACATTTTGGATTTTCCATCCTGTGTTTAGTTGACTCCCTATCATATTTATAGTTTCTAGGGTCACCATTAACCTATTAGTTTTCATGGGCTTACTAATCAGCTTTTCATATTTCATGGACTCCTTGTCCTATTTCATAGTTTTCATGGGTGCACTTTGAACCTATAAGCCCCTACCAATTAACTTAACACTACCGCTCCTATGGGTTAAATTAATTCATGGGTTCCCCTGAAACTATTGATGATTTAATAACTTCTCTCTTGGGTTAAATAGGAACTTAATGACAACTTTCAATAACTTAATTTTGATATAGTTCCCATAGGTGCACTACAAAGCAATTGGCCCCTGCCAACCACTTTTTACAATATATTTTTCATGGGATCACTATGTACCTATTGGTTACTCCAATACCTTCCAAATCATAGTTTTCATGGGTGCACTATGAACCTGTATCCTTGATAATTCCATATTTATGCATCCTATATTCCGATCTTCCTGACCTCTTGGATGCCATTCTACCCATCGAGGAGTTTAATAAATTTATATTCACTATTAGGTCAACCTAACTGGTTCTTCTACCCTTTTATCCCCAAAATGCTGTTATGGGTACGTTATAATGTGTGTGTATTTATATTTGATGAAGTAAACAACATAACATAACAATACCACACCTGTGGGTTTCATGTAAAACACGGTTAATCCCTTTAACCTATTACTTAATTAAGAAAAGCTTCTTATCAAAACTGTTACAAAATGTCCTTTAATTTAGCCATGGGTTTTTCCTTTAAAAATTGAGTTTGGTTTATAAAACCTTTCGAAACCTTGCTTTCGACTTCCATGGATACCCTCCTATGGAAGCATAAAAATATATTTTCGAAACATTGGGCCCCCCACCTTTCGAACATTTTAAAACTTTCTTTCGAGACCTTTCGAATGTATTAAAACATTAGCAATTAATCATTTAGAAGCATAGTTTTGAAACCAGTTGAAAGTACCCCTTTCGAAACCATTGGAAGTAACCTATCCGAAATCATTGAACCCCCTTTCGAAACAATTAGGTTTACACTAAAAATATTATTTGGGTCAAACTGAATATAGGCGAAGCATCTCTTTTGAAACCATCCTTGTCATATAAAAATATTGGGGAATACATAATGATGTCGAAACCATCCTTTCGAAAGCATAAAACATCTTGGTAAAACAATTGAAGGTTGGCTTTGAAACCCCTCCCAAAACTATTGCCTTCGAAACACCTAACCCATTTCGAAAGAAGTAGGAAGTGGCTTATATTTATAAAACAATAAGTACCTTTAGATAGCATTGATATCTTCAATGCCATCGGAAGGCATCAAATTACAGATGGGTTTCGACTTGGTCGAAAGTACCCCTTCCAAGAGCATCATTTTGAAAACATAATAACTCCTTAGGAAGCTACTTACTTTGAGAAAAAGGAGGAAACTCTCCTTCGAAAGCTTCTTTTGAAATACCCTTTCGCAAGCATTGATTTCGACAACTTCAAAACCCCTTTGTGAACAGGCCAGCGCTTTCCTTTTAAAAACAAAACAAAGGTGCCGACACCTTCGGAAGCTATGTTTCGACATCCTACCTTCCACCTTCTCCAATCCAGTGCGTACCAACTAAGTAATACCATGTATATTGGTTTTGTGATTTCGACTAAGAAGGTTTCGACTAGGTTGATGGCGGAAGCTTTGGGTCGAAAGCACCTTCCAAAGGTGATGAAACCTACTTTTCTGAGCAAAAGACCGTTTTTACTAAATAAAGAAAACTATTTGTAACTAACTTGCTGACATGTAGACGCTTGATTGGTTACATTAAACTTTCAAATTATTTTGCTAATATTTGTTGTATTTTTTTCAAATCTAAAAACTGAATAACACTTAACAAATATGACCTTCCCATTAACAAAGCAATTAAACCATGTACGTCCTCCTTTCAAGATAATTTAATTTCCATACTAATTACTTGGTAAAAATCCCCAAAAATTCCAAAAATTCACTTTAGTCATATTATCTAACATATTAAAATCAGACCCGAATTCTCAACATAGTTTCCAAAATATAATTTGTAAACCCAACTAACTATATTTTCCTCTGAACGTTTATAATTAATTCTCCACAGTTTGAAAAATTATAAAAATTGAAACCCAACTCCAAAATCATGTTTTTCTCAACATATAATTTTTCCATGACATTTAAAAACCATTTAACCTCGGTTTTGCCCTAAAACCATGCGTATCTCCTTTTAAACAATTCTTGTTTAAATTAAAAAAATTTATAAATCAAGCACATCATCATCCAATATATCATAAAAACGAATTTACCCTTAAATCCGAAAATATATGATTGAAAATAGAGATGTTGTGATTATTATTTAGCTTAGATTGGATTGGATAAGGATATTGGAGATTGATTGAGATTGGTTTCTTCTAGCATAATCCTAAGCTTTACTTGAATTTTCTCTTTTTATCTTCCTCCTATTGGCCGGCTTGATTTTGGCTTACTTTCATTTGTTTTGCTTATGATAATATGAACGTGAATGACATAGGGATAATAGTATAAGGGTGGGAAATTAAGGCGATAATGACCCTAATGCCCTTATGATTAATTAGTTAGCACTTAAACATTTATATGCTCATTCAATTTAATAAGCATGGCCACTAAATTTATTAACCAACGTCAATCTCCTTATCACTCTACATTAGTCTATTTAATTAATTAAATCTCCTAAATAATGTTATTAAAAATTAGGGGTGTTACGGGCTCCCCTCCTTAAAGAATTTCATCTTCGAAATTAAGTAAGGGCTAAATATCAGTCATATTAATCATCTGTAACAACTCCTAACATCCATACAAGCCTACCCGACTAGCAACTAATCTATATAAATCTGATATAGACATACCAACAAAGTAGATCAAGATAAGCATCTCGAATCATGTCTTTTATCTCCCAAGCACAGTCCTTCTCGTTATTCTCCATTGAACTTTCGCCAACTTGACTGTCTTGGTCCTCAATCATTTCTCATCTCTCGCTACAACTTGAACTGGTTGTCTAAAAAAAGTCAAATTAGACTCTACTACCACGTCTTCCAACTCTGTTGGAGGAATATAGTCTATGGATCTTGCACATACTTGCGAAGATGAGATACATGGAATACATTACAAACACCTGCCAAACTGCTTGGCAACTCAACTCTGTATGCGAGCTTTCCAATCCTTTCTAAAATCTAGAATGGACCAACATATCTCGAGGCCAGTTTCCTCGATTTTCCAAACTGTACCACACCCTTCATCGGTGATACCTTAATGAAAACCATGTCTCCCACTGAGAACCCTAGGCCTTTATGCCTTTTATCTGCATAACTCTTCTGTCTGGATTAAGCTTCCTTCATCCATTCTCGAATTAATTCAATATTTTTGATGCCTCCCTAACCAAATAAGACCAATCTGTCCCCAGTCTCTAACCAACATGCTGGCGATTTGCATGCCTTCCATACAAAGCTTCATAAGGCGCCATTCCTATACTAGACTGATAACCATTATTATAGGAAAACTCAATCAAATATAGGTGAGCCTCCCAAGATCCATCAAATTCCAACACACAAGCTCTTAAAAAATCCTCGAGTACCTTATTGATTCACTCTATCTACCCATCCGTCTGAGGGTAATATGCAGCACTCATCTTGAGCTTAGTGCCTAACACTTCTTGTAGACTCTTTCAGAATTCGCTATTAAATACAACATCTCTGTCATTGACTATGCCACTAGGAACTCCATGTAGCATAATTATGTTCTTCATGAACAACTTTGCCAAAATAGATGTCATCCTGGTTGACTTTACTGGACAAATGGACACTCTTGGTAAACCTGACCACAATGACCCATATACTCTCATTTCCTCTACTTGACCTTGGCAACCCATCTATAAAATATCGAATCCCATTTCCAAACCAAAATCTCTAAAGGCTGAAGCAACCCACTCGGCTTTTGATGTTCCTCTTTCACTTGTTGACAGTTTGAACGTTGTCTAACCCACAAGTCAACATCCCTCTCCATATCTTCGTAATAAAAACTCCTCTTCATATCTTGATACATCTTAATCCCTCTAGGATGAAGTGTAACCTTGGCTCAATGACATTCCCCAAGATCTTCTTTCTTCAAGTTCTCAACATACGAGACACATAATCATCCCTTCTTTCTCAACCATCCTCTCTAGTCAAGACAAAAGTCTTTCTAATCATCGGTCTTGTTCCAATCTCAAGCCATTTGAACTCCTATGCTAATAATGGATCCTTATTCTATTTAGAAGCAATTCTCCCGATCAACACTAGTCGAACTTCTAAATAGGACAACATGGCAGTACACTAACTAGAGCTAGCAATCGATCTTAACTGCACCTTGCAACTGGCCAAAGCTTCTAGATCCTTCCATTCTACCAACATAGCCAACACCACATTCTGATGTCTTCTGCTAAGAGCATCCGCTACTTTATTACCTTTCCCTAGGGTATATTCTATACCAAAATCACAAGAAGCAATAAACTCTAACCGCCACTGATGTCGCATATTCAACTCCTTCTGAGAGAATAAATATTTTAAAGACTTATGATTAGTATACAACTCATTATCTCCGCCAGGAGATAATGCCTCCAAATCTTCAAGGAAAAAATCAACGCATCCAACTCTAAGTCATGAGTAGGATATCTTACTTTATGCGGTCTAAGTTTCGTAGATGCGCAGGCAATAACTTTACACTTCTACTGCTCCCAATCTTTTTCCATACGCGTCAGTGTATACCACCAACCCTTGGTTTCCGTTTGGAACTAGTAAGACTGGTGCATTGATCAAAAAATATTTTAACTTAAGGAATGCTTCTTCATATTTGTCGAACCAAACAAACTTCACCTCCTTCCTAGTAAGCTTAGTCAAAGGCGCCGATATACGTGAGAAATCCTTGATGAATCTCCAGTAGTAGCCAACAAGTCCAAGAAAATTTCTAATCTCGGTCACCATCTCTGGTCTTTTCCAATTATTAATAGCTTCAATCTTATTTGGATCGACTGACAATCCATTCTCTGAAACCATGTGACCAAGAAACTTAACCTCTTTCTTCCAAAAATGACACTTGGAAAATTTCTTCTTTAGATGATTTTGCCTCAGCGTCTCAAGCACAACTCTAAGATGATCTTCATACTCTCTTTCATCTTTCAAGTATACCAATCTATAAAAACCAACATGAATCTATCCAAATAGTCTTAGAAGACTCGGTTCATCAAATCCACAAAGGAAGCAGGTGTATTTGTCAACCCGAATGGCATTACTAACCACTCATACAAGCCATATCTAGTTCGAAATGATGTCAAAGGAATAATGTCATCTGCCACTCTCAACCGATGGAAACCCATTGCCAAATCCAGTGGGAAAACACTCTGGCTTCACTCAATTGATCAAACAGATCATCAATTCTCAACAAAGGATACTTATTCTTTATTGTACTTTCATTCGGCTTATGATAGTCGATACACATCCTTAACAACCCATCTGTTTTCTTCACGAATACAGTGATCGCTCCCCAAGACGAAATGCTTGGTCTAATAAAATTTCTTCCCTCAACATCCACTAGCTGCACCTTCAATTCCTTCATCTCTGTCGGTGTCCTCCTACTAGATGGTCTACTCATAGGTTCAGCTCCTGGCACAAGACCTATCTGAAATTCAACAGCTCATTTTGGTGGTAGTCCTGTGACTGGCTCAAAGACATCTACTTACTCTCTTTCGATTCAAACTTGACTTATCTCATCTCCCACTTCCATTGCACTTGACAAATCACAACTACTTCGGTCATAATTCTCTACTGAGAATATAATTCGGTTATAACTATCAGGGTGTCTCAGTGATATCTCCCCATCCTAGCAAAATATCTTAGCCTTATACCTTCTCAACTAATCCATATCCAGAATGAATCTGAAATCTGCAAAATCGAAAACATGCATAGTGCATGCAAACATATGACCTAAAAAATCAAGTTCTAACTGGTCAAACCTCATCCCTAGAGTTGCGTACCCTTTTATTAGATTCGCAACTCTTAAGGAAGTAACAAGGTATGTCGGTTCTAAGCATAACCTATTAACCAACCCTGAGATATAAATGAATGTGATGCACCGGTATCAAATAGTATCCTAACTAGTATACTATGAACCAAAAACGTACCTTCCATCTCATTCTTTCCTTTATCAGCTATAATAAGCTTAGCTGATGATCCACCAGCAAAAAATTTTCTTTTGTCTACCCTGATTGGCTCTGGACACTGGTTCTTATAATGCCCAACTTGAACACAATTAAAGCACTTCGCATTCTTCTTATCTGCAGCCTTCTTTCTCTTGCCTGACTGACACCATAAGCATAATGACATTTCTTATCACACTTGAAGTATACTAAATCAGCCTTTGACTTCTTGGCAGCATCCACTTTCTGATCTCCCTTCTTCTTAAAGAATTCATCTTCTTTCCTTGAGGATCTTGGGATTCGATTGGCTTCTCCCTAGCACAAACAACAAGCATCTCCTCATGGCGAATTGCCATCTCCACCACCATATTACAGGGTTCTCAAACATGTGTCATGGTCATTCTAGCGAGCTTGGACCTCAATCCTCGAATAAACCTTTCATTCCTTCTGATGTCGGTATCTGTAGTGGCATATCCATATTGAGACAGCTCATTGAACTTAGCAGCGTACTCGACTACTAACATTTCTCCCTGAACTGGATCCATGAACTTCATAATCAATGCTGATTTAGCAACCTCAGATAGAAACCTTTGCTTAAACCTCATTCTAAAATCTTCCCATGTAAACTCTTCCTCCGGAACTTCGGCAGTCACACTATTCCACCAGTGAAGTGCTGCCCCTTGCAACTGCTTAAAGGTCAGCCTCCTCTTTTGCTCATCATCCAATCCTAGATTATTAAAGATCCTCTCACAATGCAATAGCCAATTCTCAAATCAACAACATTCTTTGTTCCAGCAAATGGCTTCCCACCTAGACTAGTGTAGTCTCTGCTCAGCTTAGCATAGTTATTCCCAATGGGAGCCACAAGATTAGCTCCTTCAACTTTGCTAGCAACCCCAACTTGCAAAAGATTGGCCAACAACTGATACACCATCCCTGCATCTACTCACGGATTTCTAGCACCAATATTGGCCTTAGCATTTTGGCTAGCATTAGCCTGTCGACCTTGGTTCCTCCTGGTATTACGTCGAGCATTCCCATTGGTTGTGGTGCTTCCTTCACCAAGATTTCCTCTTCCGTTTCCTGTTTCCATATCCTATTTCTCTTAAATCTACATACAAGTCTTATTAAGATACAGAAGAATGGTTTAAGAGAGATATAACACCAATATATATACACACACACACACAAAATACAAGTATGTTACTTTAGTGTTAACCCAAACCCCGATCATATTTCTGATTCATTGGGTTACATTTGAAAAAGCTTTTAGGTTTAATTTTTCTTACAAAGTTTCATAAACCTATGATTTGATACCAACTTGTAACACCTCCAACCCAAAATTAACAGCCATGGATGCTGCAGTCATCCATAGTTATTAATCCTTGACAACTAAATACGGCCATACTAGATACATTGATACACAGATCACAAGAATATGGAAAAAATTTAACAAATCAAAAACGTATTTCCATATTCCATTCAAAACATTTCATGTTCATTGCATAATCCCACAAACATTAACCACGTTCAGAAAAATATAATTATTACACATACACCAAAAGCGACATATGAACATGCCCCCTTTGTTGATCAAAAGTATATAATAAGGCTGAGTCTGCCATTACATCCAAAATTCACAGCGGAAAATGATAACTCTAAATAACTAGAATGCCTCTTCCACGTCTTCGGAAGCTTTATTTATCTAAGAAGAGAACCTGGAAACCTTAAATCTCAAACAACTCAAAACTAATTGATTACCCGAGAGTTCAAGGGGAAAACAAAAACTTCGAGTCAGACATAAAGCTTGGTATGAATAATAATCTACCATCTCAAATCATTTAGATATATGGTGAGACCCTTACTAGTATCCTAAAACCTTTATAAAACCATATACTATGCTCCTGCATCCACATTGGTCAAAAACATAGATATTTCAAAATATTATAATGATTACATACAAGTTAAAACATTTTAGATTTCCCATCCCGTGTTTAATTGACTCCCTGTCATATTTATAGTTTCTAGAGTCGCCATTAACCTATTAGTTTTCATGGGCTTATTAATAAACTTTTTCATATTTCATGCACTCCATGTCCTATTTCATAGTTTTCATGGGTGCACTATAAACCTATTGGCCCCTGCCATCCTGTGGGTTAAATTGATTCATGCGTTCCCCTGAACCTATCGATGACTTCAATAACTTCTCTCCTATCCTGGTTTTCATGGGTTGACTATGAACCTATTGACAGCCGTAAATAATTTAATCCGGATATAGTTTTCATGGGTGCACTACAAAGCAATTGGCCCCTGCCAACCACTTTTTGTAACATAGTTTTCATGGGATCACTATGAACCTATTGCTTACTCCAATAGTTTCCTAATCATAGTTTTCACGGATGCACTATGAACCCTTCTCCATAACAACTTCCATATTTATGCATCCTATATTATGGTCTTCCAAACCTCTTGGATGCAATTCTACTCATTCAGGAGTTTAGTCAATATATATTCACTACTGGGTCAACCTAGCGGTTCTTCTGCCCTTTTATCCCCAAAATGCAGTTATGGGTACATTATAATGTGTGTATTCATATTTGAAGAAGCAAACAACATAACATAACAATACCACACCTGTGGGTTTAGTGTAAAACATGGTTAATCCCTATAACCTATTATTTAATCAAGAAAAGCTTCTTCTTAAAACCCTTACAAAAACTCCTTTAATTTAGCCATAGGGTTTTCCTTTAAAAATTGAGTTTGGGTTATGAAACCTTTTGAAATCTTCGAAACCTTGCTTTGGACTTCCTTAGACACCCTCCTTCGAAAGCATAAAAATATATTTTCAAAACATTAGGCCCCTACCTTTCAAACACTTTAAAACTTTCTTTCGAAACATTTCAAATGTATTAAAGCACTAGTATTTAATTATTTAGAAGTATAGTTTCGAAACCCATTGAAAGTACCCCTTTCGAAACCATTGGAAGGAACCCTTCCAAAATCATTGGAAGTCCCCCTTTCGAAACCATTGGGTTTATGCTCAAAATATTATTTGGGTCAAAGTGAATATAGGTGAAAGCATCTCTTTTGAAACCATCCTTTATCATGTAAAAATATTGGGCATTAATGATGGTGTCAAAACCATCCTTTCGAAAGCATAAAACATCTGGATAAAACAATCGAAGGTTCACTTGGAAACCCGTTCCGAAACTATTGCCTTCGAAACCACTTCTGAAAACATTTCCTTCAAAAACTCTAACCCCTTTCGAAAGCTATTGGAAATGCCATATATTTATAGAACAATAAGTACCTTTCGATAGCATTGATATCTTCAATAACATCGGAAGGCATCAAGTTACAGAAGGGTTTCAACTTGGTCGAAACTACCCCTTCCGAAAGCATCATTTTGAAAACATAGTAACTCCTTTGGAAGCTACTTACTTTGAGAAAAAGGCGGTAGCTCTCCTTCGAAAGCTTCTTTTGAAATACCCTTTCGCAAGCATTGGTTTCGACTACTTCGAAACCCTTTTGTGAACAGGCAGGCACTTTACTTTTAAAAACAAAACAAAGGTGCCGACACCTTCGGAAGCTATGTTTCAACACCCTACCTTCCGACTTTATTCAATCGATTACGTACCAACTAAATGATACCATGTGTATTGGTTTCATGGTTTCGACTAAGAAGGTTTCGACTAGGTTGAAGGCGGAAGCTCTGGGTCGAAAGCTCCTTCCAAAGGAGGTGGAACCTACTTTTCTTATCAAAAGACCTTTTTTACTAAATAAAGCAAACTTTTTGTAACTAACTTGCCCACATTAAACACTTGATTGGTTACAATAAACTTTCAAATTATTTTGCTAATGTTTACCGCATTTTCTCAGATCTAAAAACTGAATAACATTTAAATAAGTCCTTCCCATTAACAAAGCAATTAAATCATTTAGGTCCTCCTTTCAAAATAATTTAATTTTCATACTAAATCACTTGGTAGAAGTTCCCAAAAATTATAAAAATCCACTTTAATCATGTTATTTAACATATCAAAATTTCAGGCCTAAATTCTCAACATGATTTCCAAAATAAATTTATAAACCCAATTAATCATATTTTCCTTTGAAAATTATAATTAGTTCTCCCCAGCTTGGAAAATTATAAAAATTGAAACCCAACTCCAAAATCATGTTTTTCAAAACATATAATTTTTCCATTACATTTAAAAATCGTTTAACCTCGATTTTGCCTTAAAACCGGGAATATCTCCTTTTAAACAATTCTTGTTTAAACTAAACAAATTATAAATCAAGCATATCATTATACAATATATCATAAAAATGAATTTGCCCTTAAATTTGAAAACATATGATTATAAAATAGAGATGTTGTGATTATTATTCACCTTAGATTAGATAAGAAAATTGGAGATTAGTTGAGATTGATTTCTTCTAGCTTGATCCTAAGCTTTACTTGAATTTTCTCTTCTTATCCTCCTCCAAACGGCTGACCTGATTTTAGCTTACTTTCATTTGTTTTGCTTATGATAAAATGTACGTGAATGGCATAGGGATAATAGTATAAGGGTGGGAAATAAGGGTGGCACTTACCCTCATGCCCTTATGATTAATTAGTTATCACTTAACCATTTATAAGCTCATTCATTTTAATAAGCAAGATCACTAAATTTATTAACCAACCTCAATCTCGTTATCATTCTACATTATTCTATTTAATTTATTTTAATTAAATCTCCTGAATAATGATACTAAAAATTAGGGGTGTTACACAAATCTTTGGTTGTGTCTTGATACATTCGCTATATACGGTGGCTGCTTTGGCTACACCATTGCAGTTTGGTTCCTTACATACTTTTGTAGTTCGTTATTCCAAACCAACTATTCTATCAAATCGCAATGGTGTCTGCGGTTGTTCGTTTCATGTTCATCCATCTTATGGAATATGCAAAATCTTCCGGGCCTTTTCTCCTGATCTGTTGGCCCACTCTTTATTGGCATTCGGTAGGGTATTTTCCCTATAGTATGTAAATAAATCCTCTTTAGGATTTCAGTTAGGTCAATATAAGAGAGAATTTTGATTTTCTCCTCTATCGCTTTGGTCCTCCAAAGCCGTCCTCGACTTTTCTCTTTCCTTTGTCTCTACTATATCCTCTTCCTAATTTCCTCCACTATCCGCAGCATTAACTTCAGTGCTATCAACTTCAGTGTCCTCTTGACCCTAGTACCTTTCTTCCTCATGATAGGAATCTATTAGATCCATTGGTGGATCCCTTTCCAAAGCAATTTTAAAGTAAGTGTTACTTCCATCTCCTGAAATTGCCGCCATCGGAATCAATGATGGATCCGGTTTATGAACTGCAATGGCTACCACGTTAAACCTAGTCAAGTTACTCCTAAGTTTCTCTATGGCCATATGATTCATGCTCGATAGCATCATCACATTCTTTGGTTGTTAAATATGAACCCTGAACTATCTCACAAACTTATTCACTAACTCGATCCACGTGCTTATGGACCCGCTCACCAACTATCTAGATAATATTGCAGCTAAATTTGTTAAAGATAATGGAAAGCACTGCCCCCATCACCTCCTCTGGAGCACCCAACACCTACATATGTTGGATGTACCTCATTGATGTACTATTGAATCTGTCTTTCCATCGTACATTTCTAATACCGAAAGCTTGAAATAGGGAGGATTCCTCGCATACAAGATGTTAGGGGTAAATGCATTCCTATTTACATCCTCCAAACTCTGGTCTGGGGATCCACCTCTCACTATCCTTCTGATCAACTTCGCTTTGTTGTTGAGCTATTATTTCATCCTACATCTCTTTCATCATTCTCTACTTCTCCTCTCTGGTGACGTAGATGGATTGATTAGAACTTAAGGACAACTCCTGGCTGCCTTCATGCTTTGGTTGACACTCGAAAATCGTAGATTTGGTGTTAGCCCTCTTCATCTCTTCAATCTTCAGATTCAAGATCTAGGTTGTCAAATCTAGCTCTTTCTCAGTGAAAGCACCAAAAATGTTTTGTAACGACCCTAATTTTGGTTAACATTATTTAGGACATTTAATTAGTTAGATTAAATGAAATAATGTAATTGGTTAAAGGATTGAGATTTGTGTATTTAAAGGGTAGCCATGCCTAATGAAACAATGAACAAAAAGGAATTAAAATGAAATAGATAGGGGTAATAGACAAGGGTAATAGATAAGGGAAAAATAAGAACAAGTAATATTCTTATACCCTAAACTCTTAGGCACATTTACTTAGACGTTCGTAAATAAAACTAAACTTAAGAGGAGGCCGACCACCATTAGAAGAAGCAAAAGGAAGATAAGCTAAAATCAAGTGGAAGAAGCTAATCAATTTAATTCAAGAAGCAAAACTCAACTCCTTAACAACAAGCTAAAGGTGAATAATATGTTACATCTCATATTTCTTATTCCGCATTGTTGAGATCCAAAATTATTTTACAAATGATTTTCCACGTTTTGATTGTTTAAAAGGATATATATATATATTTATATTTATATATATATATATATATATCTGTGTGTGTGTGTGTTGATGATCTATGCTTTTTCATGTAGATTTTATGATAAGGTTTAACTTGAAAACCAATTAAATAACATCGAAATGCCTTATGATTTTGAGATAAGATCAGAAATAATATTCTAGAAATGGGTTTCAAAATTCATAATTTTCTGAATTGATGTGGATTTATTATGAATTTTCTAGTGAAGAAAATGATTAGTTGAGTTTAAATTTAATAATGGCTGTTTATATTAGCTTTGGGTCAGAAATTTATTTATGTTAGAAAACATATTAAAAATGATTTATGGGAATTTTTGTAGAATTTTCCTAAGTGTTTTAACTAGTATATAAAATTACTTAAGGTATGTAACGTAAATGTTTTATATGTTTATAAAAGGAGAAAGGTCAACTTGTAAATGTTTCAAATTATTTATTTTTGAAATTCGGCAACACTTTAAGAAAAGATTTTGAAGAAGAAATTGGCAACCAATCATATGTTAACTGTGACGACCCGGAATTTTTAGACATATGAAATGGGAATATTTAATTAATTTTAAATATTCGAAAGTTAATTATTAACTTGAATTTCAAATATGAATAATTATTAGATAATTAATTGTTGAACTTAATTATCAGAATTGGTAAATTAATGAATCTGGAGCTTTAAGCCGGTTAAAAATAGTTTAAAGGATTGGAAAATTTATATTAATAATACTGAAGGTGATAAAACTATTAAAATTGAATTTGAAAGCGTTTGGTTAAGTTTTGAAATTTTATAGTTTAAACTGAATTTAAAAATAGCCTTCCGAGGCACAGTCTCGGAATTCGATGAAACCAGTTCCATTGGATCCGTAATATTGAATTATTATCGGATTTCAATTTTCGTAGTATTTGGAGTTGTTGTGTGAGCATTCGACGTGTAAACGCGTTGAAAATTTTAACGAAAAAAATAATAATTCAAGTTTAAATCTATTATAATATTCTGGTTAAATACATTCAAATCATCGCTTTCCTTTCACTTTAACACGCAGCCTTCCACTGGAAGATTCAAAAGTAAAATAAAATATAATAGTAAGGCTTCGTTCGTAAGCTTATTGAAAAAAAGGGGATATTACTCGTACTTCGGCTAACCCTCTCGTTAAATAAGAAAACGAGTTTAGGTCTGAACCCTCTTCCTTTTCGTTCGATCCTGATTCTTTTTCCATCTTTATTTCAAACAAATCGAAACCCTATGTTGAAATCAATGGCCGATAAACCTTTCTCCTCCCCTCTCCTTCAGTTCGACGAACAGTATTAAAAAAAAAAAAAAATCGAATCAAAATCGATCGAAGTCAGGGAGGTCGCAGGGTACTCGAGCAGCGACCACGAAATTCGAAACTAAATCGCGATTTGAGGAGAGGTACGAGGAGCGAAGTCGCATGAGGTAGGGCACGTAATCGTCATCGCGTGCGCTTGCGTGGATGTTGGCACGCGAGGAGAATCGAGGCCGAGATCTGATGGGTATCGCGATTCGAAAGCAAGGCCCTGGCTGCGGCAGACCATGGCGATGTTCAATTCGTCGGCGAGGTATTCTCTTCCTCTGATTTGAGTTATTTGCGTAAAAAAAAAAGGGGGAAAAAAATATATATCATGATAGACAGTAATGTATATATATAGGTATCGATTTTCATCTTTCATATATATATATATATAAATATGTATATTTATGTAGGACATAAATTTATATTGCAGAAATTATTCTTAAAGCAAGATACATAAAACTATTTATTTTCAGATTTGAGGTTTATACTTACAGCGAAGAGTAAAATTATTATTTTGGTTATTTATTGAAAATAATGTATTTTGGAATTAAATTGTTTAACTAACTTGTTTAAATTTATTTTAGCTATTAAAAGTTTTAAGAGGGGAAATTATTTGGATAAATCAATTTGTTAGTTAAAACTTAATAAATAAAAAGAAATTTAAGATGTTGGAAGTTATATATGAAGATTTGATTTTTAAAACCTATACGAATTATTTTTCATATGCAATTGAAAGTGAAGAGAAAAATAATAATAATAAGATATAATTTAATAGGGTTGATAAAATAGTTTATTGAAGGCGTTTAATTTATTTGATTAGCTTATTTAGTTTTTAGAAATTGATAAGGAAGATTTGTTAAAAACTAAAATAATCTGTTAATTAATTCTATCTAATGAGAAATTAATTATTCGATTTACTCGGATATTTCAAATATTAATGAAATCATATAAATTGTTATTCAAGGTCAAAATCGGGAAGAAACTAGTCGAGAATGAAATGGATTTGCAAATTCAAGGGAGCAAAGGTGAGTTAATCTCACTCAGCTGAATAATAATTTTAATTTAAATGGATTAAATTTAAATAATTGGTTGAATGGTGGAATTGGTTGAATGTCATATAATATATATATATGGAATTGGTATTGTGCTAACATCTATGGATGCAGGGAAACAGGTTGGAGGGATCCAACTGGATTCCTCAAATTTAATTAGATTATTTAATAATCTGTGTGACGAATATTTGATATCCTGTGATTGATTTATGGATAATTGGAATATGGATAGCATGGTTGGATTGATAAACTCAGTATAATGAGTTACCAAAATCTATAGAATTGGATTTTTGAAAAGTAATAAAAGAGTAAAATCTTAAGTAAATAATTCAAGTGAATTGAAATAAATCTAATAAGAAAGTAAGAATAAATTAAAATAGAGTGATTTCTAAAATCTAACAAAATATGGAATATGAGAAAGTTAATTAACAGAGGAATAACAAATTTTGGAACTAAAGTGAAATAAAGTCATTATTTTAAATCTAAGGATTAAATTAAAGGTAAATAAGGAAGTTGGGAAATCTAAAATTGGTATTTTCAGTTTAAAAGATTTTAAAACATAATTTAGAAATTAAATCTGAAGGTCAATGAATTTTGAAATAAATGAAGAAAGGAAATTTATTTCAAATTAAAGTAAATAGAAATCAATTGTAAAATTGATTTAAGTGTTGGAATTGAAATTTACAGTGAAGTGAGATTTTGGGACTTTATGAACTGGGTTTATAAAGTGGAATAAAATGTCGGAGGATATTTTATATTATAAATTCAAGGTAGGAATTTATTAAAGGAATGAGGATTTGTTTTAAAAAAATAAATGGTGATTTATTTTTAAGAAATGGAAAAAGAAGAGTATTTCCCTGGATAGCCAAGTATGGTTTTCAAAAATATTTTAAGGTTTTAAGATTGTTTTAAAAAAAAACATGTTTTTGGAAAGTTTATTATTTCTAAATGCAAATTTTTAAAGTAAGTATATTTTTCCAAATTTATTATTATTATAACTATATTAAGTAACTTAGTATTGTTTTTAAAGAGAAAATTTAGTTTATATTTTATAAAGTGGTTTATTCAAAATACTTTTAAGTATATTTATTTAATAAAATATTTAAAGTTTTAATTTTAAAGTTATAAATATATGTTATAATAGTGTTTTTAAATTATTTAAACTTAAGTGTTTGTACTTGGCGTTCCAGTGGAAATAGTAATTGGGAAAGTGCCCTGGGAAAGGAAAACTGGTTTTGAAATTTGTTTTCGAAAAGGGGTTGAATTGGAGATATATATCTTGGAAAGATATTTTGGGATTAATAAATAATTTGGGAAATTATTTATTGGTTGATGATTGTTTTTGAATATAAATTGATAGTTAAATAACCAACTATCAATATTGGCCAAATGCGCTGATCGTTTCGAAGGGACCGGGATCGAGATTTATTTCTCGAAAACCACTTCGATCCGGTTTGTACGTTTTCGTGCGAAAAACGTGTTCGGAGTCGAAGATGGAGCAGTGAAGTGCAAGGGCTAGTCGCTACTAATCCTGAGGATATTTCCAAAATGGATGTAGTAGGAATAGTGCCTTCGGTTCCGTTCGAACCCGGGACGGACTTGTATGGATGAATGCTTGCGAAAACATCATCAGGTGGACGATGGGCATTCTAAGATGTATGTTCTAAAAAGGTAACGTTTGACCTCAAGCCTCATCAAATGGGAATGACTGAAAATCAGGGGATATGCAGCAAGGCTTCATGGGTAGCCCCCACTGGAGAGTAAGGTCATCTCTGTCTAGATGTCCCTTTTTATTTCGGCTTAGTGGGCGGTTGCTGATCCCAACCGCGGGGTGATCTTATTCGGAACTATTCAGTAAGGAATGGGTCCGGCCTTGTGTTGCAGGGGATGAAGGGAGTAGTCCTCGGTACTGTGATCTAGACCACGTACTGTGACAGGTGGTACCCCAGTGCCTAGTCATTGTTGGAAATCCATTTTCCTACGAGCCTTGTACGAGTTTTGTTTGTATTACCCACTTTGTGGCAAGTAGCTGGAATTTAATAATGTAACAATTTCGGCTATTTTATAAGTATTTGTAAATAGACCCTATTATAATATCAGAGGATTTTATAAGAAATGTTTTAGCTATCGTAAGGTAAAAACCCGACATGTTTATTTGTGGCGTGGTCTTACGAGATGCTTTTGTTTTCAAAGGATTTTGAAACTTTAATAATCAATTGAGTGTGATTTTCTCACGCTGGTATTCCAGACTGACTCGGGTGTTGTTTTATATGATGCTCGGGTCAGACCGAGTATTATAGGATACAGGATTGATGCTGTGGAGCTCAGGAGGCGAGCTGGATGGCGACACGTATTTACGTACTTGTTTCTATATATATATTCCGCTGTGTTTAGTAGCTATGTGATCAGTTGTATGTTATTGATGTGATATGTGATTGATGTACTCTGATAAATGTAATGTATAAACAGATATATATTTGTTTGAGTAAAGATCTGTTATTATTTATTATATTTTATTCTGGTGCGATGGTTAGATCCTGATGTTGTTATGTTTTCTCTTCTTCTACCTCTTCTTCTTTAATTAAAATGGTTCGCAATTCTGTAAATCTTGAGTTGATTGGTGTAGAATAGCATTGGCTCAGGAGTACGGATTTGCGGGTCGTTACAGTTGGTATCAGAGCTTAGGTTGGCGACAACCTTGGCTCTGGTGGGAATTACTCATTTAATAGAGTCGATAGAACTCTAGAATGGGTTTGAGCGTATTAATAGATATGAGCGCGTATTTGTTAGTGAGTATAAAATTGTTTTATATTGTGTTGATTGGTTTATTGAGTAGTTTATGGATTCTGGTCAATACGAGTAATTAACGTTATTGATAGGAATCTCTAAATGCTTGAGTAGAACAATTCGACACAGTATTGTTTTAAAATAGGGTAAATGAAATAATTTTACCCAAATTATTTTTGTATATAAAAGATATAATTTTTGTAAAGTAATCTAGTATTTGGATGTTTGGTTGTTAAGGAATGATAATATTAAATTATTAACACCATCGTGTAAAAATTGAATAAGAAATTGAAACTTATAACCAAAGTTGAAGAATAAATTTATATAACAAAATGAAATTTGAAAAAAAAATAAGTTATAAATGTGATTTATAATTGGGAATAGGATTCCAGAGAAATATTTGAAAATAAATCCGGATGGATTTCAAATTTGGGAATTTGGGAAAGGTTTAAATTCCTTTGGATTTGGAAATGATTTTCAAAAAGTTCGGAGAAATAATAGTGGTATTATTTCGGAAATATTTTTGATTTGGAATTTAAAAATATTTGAAAGGGATTTTAAAGAGATAAAAGCATCTAATTCTCTTTCGGACGCTGGAAAATAATTCCAATGATGATCGCGACATCATCGGTGTTCATTTTCGAGTTTCCAAGAGAGGGATTGCTACCTGAATGATTTTGGATCGGTGTTTGTTTGCAAGAAGTTGAATTTGGTTTGGAAATGCAAAGGATTTTGGATATAGTTGATTTCAAAGGTGATTTTGAAATTTTGAGAATTGTTTAAACTCTGGAATCTTATGTAAAAATGTTTGTGTAATAATAGAAATATATTGAATAAAGAAAATGTATAATCCCAAGTTAAAAAGGGTAAAATGTGAATGAGATTGATTATAAATAGATAAAATATGGATATGAATAAGATTGTGAATTATAAAATTTAGAAGTCGAATAAATAAGCCAAAATAAAATAGTTTTGAATTCTGGGAAGTGAATAAAAATCCAAAACTGAACTTATAAAATAAATAGGTTGAACTCCAGTAAATAGATAAAGAGATTTTGAAATAAAAATCAAATATTGATTAAATGTATGTTGAATATCAATTGTGGTGACAAATGTTTGGTTTGTCAATAAGTTATGGGATGAATATTCGACGTAAGTAATATGGAATGTTCCAAGATTTATTAATGGAATGTGGAAATGGAATTCGAATTGGTTAATAAAAATTTGAGTTGTGAATAAATGATAAAATTTGAAAGAGAAGCTTGAGTTATTAATAGAAATTCAACTTGAAATTGTAAGTGAATTAAATTTGAATTGAAGTTGAATGGAAATTGAATGAACATAAAAAAAAATGATTTGTATTGCAAATAAAAAGCTAAATACAGATAAATTGGAAATGGCCTCATTATAAAATGAAAGGAATTCCGAAATAAATTATTGAATGTGAATTAGAATTCATATTGATTCAATGAAATATACTAATTTAATTTAAACAAATGGAGCTGGCAATGAACTCAAGTTAAACAAAACTGAGTTGAAATAGTAATAGTTTGAGTGGTAAATAAAATTCAAGTGAATAGAATAAAATTTAAATCGTTGCAAATGAATAAAAATGGAAGGAATTGGCTATAAATTGAGTTGGAATCAATTTAAAGTGGTTACAAGCATATGTATTTATTTATTCACCTGCATATGGTCAAATTTTGTAGAAATAAAATGGGCATTTGACAAGAATGAGATAAAATAAATTCTATGAATTGATAGAAGTGAAATAAAACTGATTTTTGGACTCAAATGAATTGAATATGAGCTTCTTGGATTAAAAACAAATTGGATGTAAGGAAATGAATTGTAAACTATTGGAATTGGATAAAATGGGTTGAATATTGATTTAAAGCCTTTAAAATAAATATCGAAACATTTCATATGTGCTTATGGAAGTATATAAGATGCATTGGTTATAGAATCTATGTTTTAGTTATTGAAATGAATTGAAATGTTAATAAACTTTGTATACTTGTCTCTTACTTGTTTAAATTGAGTTAGTACAGGTTGTTGGAAGCCGTTTGACGGGTTTTGCCGCGCTAATTGCTTAAATAAATCGCCGCTTGCTTAAAAATGCTAAAATAAGGTACGCCTACGCAATACAAATAGGAAATATGAACTGTTTTTCTGTTTTCCGACCGTGTGGGTCGATGTATATTGATTTCCGGCCTGAGGCCGATGTATATATGTTTTTGTGCATCCTGCGATATCGCAGAAGTCCCTCCGTACAAAGGAGACTCTGCCAAAATTTTCCGTAAATTTTGGGAGTTAGAAAATTTTTGAAAATGTTCACTAACGGTAAATGATTTGATTTGTAAGCAAATGGAATTGGAGCTAAATAATTGAAATCTAATTGAAAATGTGTAATTGTAAAGTAAGTGAAATCTAAGGAACTAAAGAAGTAAAGTGTAAATAAACTTTTAATTGAGGCTTAAATTAATTAGTAAGTGCAACTAATTCAATATTCAAAATGAAAGCCAAATTGAAATCAAATGGAATTGTAAGGAGCAAAAGTGATTAGAAATGAATATGAACTTCAACAACGAAGAGAAATTAAATATAGTAAGTATGGAAAATATTGAAATGAAATTCTTAAGAAAATTTGGAATTGAGAAAAATTTTCCAAGTGAATAATTGAATGGAGATTAAACTGAAAGTTGTGAATTGGGGGTGGTTGTGAATAAGAGAATAAAAACCCAAATGAATGTGAACTTCAATAGTGAAGTGAAAATAAACATAAGAGGTATGTAAACTATTTATATTGAACTTAAGAAGTTTGGTGAAATTCTTAAGTAATTTGGTATTGAGGGAAATTATGCCAAGTGAATAATTTAATAACGGTTGAAACTGATGGTTGTGAATGTGATTGTGGGAAAAGTGGACAACAATCGAAATAAATGTGAATAAAGAGGAAACTGATATAATTGATAATCAATTAAAATTATACGTAGGATGTACGTATATTATTTATTCGCATAGCTATATTGATCCAGAATTCTAGCACAGAATTTCGAGATAGTTATATCGATCCGAGTTAGGATTTTTCACTCGATTTTCGACGGCAAACCTGGATATGGATTGTTGATTGATTCTGGAAATTCTCTATCATAGTTATGACTGTGCAAGGAGAATGATGGTTTCTGATCAAGAAACCAGATCTGAGTCCGCACTAGGAAGTCGGGTGGACGATACTAGTTCGGAAATGAAATTTTGTGATCGAGTGAGCGATCGAATTGGTTATTGCGTACGAATGGTATATGTACATCGTACGGGCTTAAATGAAGCAAATATTGGAACTTTTGTAAAAAAAAAAAAACTGCAAATGATTTTGAATGTTGTGGATGGACATTATTGCTATAACAGGATATACAGGTGTTTTAAAAGAAGAAGGAAATTGATGTTTGATTTCAGAAGATAAATGGCCCAACAAAAAGGTATGTGTTTAAATTTCTATATGAGATTTTGATTGGGTTTCTGGATCTAGCCACTTGGCCTTTTGTTTTCTTTTTGGATTTGGGAGGCCGTAGAGCCATTTTTGTAGTAGTACCGAACTAGCCGCGCAAAGGAGACGCTGGCGAAATTTTTCGAAAATTTAGAGAGTTAGAAAAATTTTGAGAAAATTTTGATAATTTAAAATTTGAATTCAAATTTAAGATTTGAATTGATAAGTAAGTAATTTGGTTTAAGGGTTATGGATAAGTTCAAAGGCTAGGATAGAGTTAGAGTGTCTTCGATAAAAAGATTTGTTTGCTAAGTTGTTAAAAATTGTTTGGGTTGAGAAACAGTGGTGGGTTATGGATCATTCTTCCTAACTAGTAATTTCGGGGACGAAATTCTTTTAAGGGGGGATGAATGTGACGACCCGGAATTTTTAGACATATGAAATGGGAATATTTAATTAATTTTAAATATTCGAAAGTTAATTATTAACTTGAATTTCAAATATGAATAATTATTAGATAATTAATTGTTGAACTTAATTATCAGAATTGGTAAATTAATGAATCTGGAGCTTTAAGCCGGTTAAAAATAGTTTAAAGGATTGGAAAATTTATATTAATAATACTGAAGGTGATAAAACAATTAAAATTGAATTTGAAAGCGTTTGGTTAAGTTTTGAAATTTTATAGTTTAAACTGAATTTAAAAATAGCCTTCCGAGGCACAGTCTCGGAATTCGATGAAACCAGTTCCATTGGATCCGTAATATTGAATTATTATCGGATTTCAATTTTCGTAGTATTTGGAGTTGTTGTGTGAGCATTCGACGTGTAAACGCGTTGAAAATTTTAACGAAAAAAATAATAATTCAAGTTTAAATCTATTATAATATTCTGGTTAAATACATTCAAATCATCGCTTTCCTTTCACTTTAACACGCAGCCTTCCACTGGAAGATTCAAAAGTAAAATAAAATATAATAGTAAGGCTTCGTTCGTAAGCTTATTGAAAAAAAGGGGATATTACTCGTACTTCGGCTAACCCTCTCGTTAAATAAGAAAACGAGTTTAGGTCTGAACCCTCTTCCTTTTCGTTCGATCCTGATTCTTTTTCCATCTTTATTTCAAACAAATCGAAACCCTATGTTGAAATCAATGGCCGATAAACCTTTCTCCTCCCCTCTCCTTCAGTTCGACGAACAGTATTAAAAAAAAAAAAAAAATCGAATCAAAATCGATCGAAGTCAGGGAGGTCGCAGGGTACTCGAGCAGCGACCACGAAATTCGAAACTAAATCGCGATTTGAGGAGAGGTACGAGGAGCGAAGTCGCATGAGGTAGGGCACGTAATCGTCATCGCGTGCGCTTGCGTGGATGTTGGCACGCGAGGAGAATCGAGGCCGAGATCTGATGGGTATCGCGATTCGAAAGCAAGGCCCTGGCTGCGACAGACCATGGCGATGTTCAATTCGTCGGCGAGGTATTCTCTTCCTCTGATTTGAGTTATTTGCGTAAAAAAAAAAAAAGGGGGGGAAAAATATATATATCATGATAGACAGTAATGTATATATATAGGTATCGATTTTCATCTTTCATATATATATATAAATATGTATATTTATGTAGGACATAAATTTATATTGCAGAAATTATTCTTAAAGCAAGATACATAAAACTATTTATTTTCAGATTTGAGGTTTATACTTACAGCGAAGAGTAAAATTATTATTTTGGTTATTTATTGAAAATAATGTATTTTGGAATTAAATTGTTTAACTAACTTGTTTAAATTTATTTTAGCTATTAAAAGTTTTAAGAGGGGAAATTATTTGGATAAATCAATTTGTTAGTTAAAACTTAATAAATAAAAAGAAATTTAAGATGTTGGAAGTTATATATGAAGATTTGATTTTTAAAACCTATACGAATTATTTTTCATATGCAATTGAAAGTGAAGAGAAAAATAATAATAATAAGATATAATTTAATAGGGTTGATAAAATAGTTTATTGAAGGCGTTTAATTTATTTGATTAGCTTATTTAGTTTTTAGAAATTGATAAGGAAGATTTGTTAAAAACTAAAATAATCTGTTAATTAATTCTATCTAATGAGAAATTAATTATTCGATTTACTCGGATATTTCAAATATTAATGAAATCATATAAATTGTTATTCAAGGTCAAAATCGGGAAGAAACTAGTCGAGAATGAAATGGATTTGCAAATTCAAGGGAGCAAAGGTGAGTTAATCTCACTCAGCTGAATAATAATTTTAATTTAAATGGATTAAATTTAAATAATTGGTTGAATGGTGGAATTGGTTGAATGTCATATAATATATATATGGAATTGGTATTGTGCTAACATCTATGGATGCAGGGAAACAGGTTGGAGGGATCCAACTGGATTCCTCAAATTTAATTAGATTATTTAATAATCTGTGTGACGAATATTTGATATCCTGTGATTGATTTATGGATAATTGGAATATGGATAGCATGGTTGGATTGATAAACTCAGTATAATGAGTTACCAAAATCTATAGAATTGGATTTTTGAAAAGTAATAAAAGAGTAAAATCTTAAGTAAATAATTCAAGTGAATTGAAATAAATCTAATAAGAAAGTAAGAATAAATTAAAATAGAGTGATTTCTAAAATCTAACAAAATATGGAATATGAGAAAGTTAATTAACAGAGGAATAACAAATTTTGGAACTAAAGTGAAATAAAGTCATTATTTTAAATCTAAGGATTAAATTAAAGGTAAATAAGGAAGTTGGGAAATCTAAAATTGGTATTTTCAGTTTAAAAGATTTTAAAACATAATTTAGAAATTAAATCTGAAGGTCAATGAATTTTGAAATAAATGAAGAAAGGAAATTTATTTCAAATTAAAGTAAATAGAAATCAATTGTAAAATTGATTTAAGTGTTGGAATTGAAATTTACAGTGAAGTGAGATTTTGGGACTTTATGAACTGGGTTTATAAAGTGGAATAAAATGTCGGAGGATATTTTATATTATAAATTCAAGGTAGGAATTTATTAAAGGAATGAGGATTTGTTTAAAAAAAATAAATGGTGATTTATTTTTAAGAAATGGAAAAAGAAGAGTATTTCCCTGGATAGCCAAGTATGGTTTTCAAAAATATTTTAAGGTTTTAAGATTGTTTTAAAAAAAAACATGTTTTTGGAAAGTTTATTATTTCTAAATGCAAATTTTTAAAGTAAGTATATTTTTCCAAATTTATTATTATTATAACTATATTAAGTAACTTAGTATTGTTTTTAAAGAGAAAATTTAGTTTATATTTTATAAAGTGGTTTATTCAAAATACTTTTAAGTATATTTATTTAATAAAATATTTAAAGTTTTAATTTTAAAGTTATAAATATATGTTATAATAGTGTTTTTAAATTATTTAAACTTAAGTGTTTGTACTTGGCGTTCCAGTGGAAATAGTAATTGGGAAAGTGCCCTGGGAAAGGAAAACTGGTTTTGAAATTTGTTTTCGAAAAGGGGTTGAATTGGAGATATATATCTTGGAAAGATATTTTGGGATTAATAAATAATTTGGGAAATTATTTATTGGTTGATGATTGTTTTTGAATATAAATTGATAGTTAAATAACCAACTATCAATATTGGCCAAATGCGCTGATCGTTTCGAAGGGACCGGGATCGAGATTTATTTCTCGAAAACCACTTCGATCCGGTTTGTACGTTTTCGTGCGAAAAACGTGTTCGGAGTCGAAGATGGAGCAGTGAAGTGCAAGGGCTAGTCGCTACTAATCCTGAGGATATTTCCAAAATGGATGTAGTAGGAATAGTGCCTTCGGTTCCGTTCGAACCCGGGACGGACTTGTATGGATGAATGCTTGCGAAAACATCATCAGGTGGACGATGGGCATTCTAAGATGTATGTTCTAAAAAGGTAACGTTTGACCTCAAGCCTCATCAAATGGGAATGACTGAAAATCAGGGGATATGCAGCAAGGCTTCATGGGTAGCCCCCACTGGAGAGTAAGGTCATCTCTGTCTAGATGTCCCTTTTTATTTCGGCTTAGTGGGCGGTTGCTGATCCCAACCGCGGGGTGATCTTATTCGGAACTATTCAGTAAGGAATGGGTCCGGCCTTGTGTTGCAGGGGATGAAGGGAGTAGTCCTCGGTACTGTGATCTAGACCACGTACTGTGACAGGTGGTACCCCAGTGCCTAGTCATTGTTGGAAATCCATTTTCCTACGAGCCTTGTACGAGTTTTGTTTGTATTACCCACTTTGTGGCTAGTAGCTGGAATTTAATAATGTAACAATTTCGGCTATTTTATAAGTATTTGTAAATAGACCCTATTATAATATCAGAGGATTTTATAAGAAATGTTTTAGCTATCGTAAGGTAAAAACCCGACATGTTTATTTGTGGCGTGGTCTTACGAGATGCTTTTGTTTTCAAAGGATTTTGAAACTTTAATAATCAATTGAGTGTGATTTTCTCACGCTGGTATTCCAGACTGACTCGGGTGTTGTTTTATATGATGCTCGGGTCAGACCGAGTATTATAGGATACAGGATTGATGCTGTGGAGCTCAGGAGGCGAGCTGGATGGCGACACGTATTTACGTACTTGTTTCTATATATATATTCCGCTGTGTTTAGTAGCTATGTGATCAGTTGTATGTTATTGATGTGATATGTGATTGATGTACTCTGATAAATGTAATGTATAAACAGATATATATTTGTTTGAGTAAAGATCTGTTATTATTTATTATATTTTATTCTGGTGCGATGGTTAGATTCTGATGTTGTTATGTTTTCTCTTCTTCTACCTCTTCTTCTTTAATTAAAATGGTTCGCAATTCTGTAAATCTTGAGTTGATTGTTGTAGAATAGCGTTGGCTCAGGAGTACGGATTTGCGGGTCGTTACAGTAACAAACAAAGCAGGTTAGTTGAAAAGAAATTACTTTCTAAAGTTAAAAATTAGTTTTTATAAGGTGTTGTTGTTTCGCTACTTTCAGTAGCTAATTTTCGACTTCATACTTCCGTCTCCGTCTTAGTCGAAACTAATACACATGGTATCAAAAGCCTTGATACGTAGTGGATTGGAGATAGACGAAAGTTATAAAGTCGGACTAGGGGTTCCGAAGGGGTCGAAACCTTGTTTTTCTTTTAAAAGGAAATGCGCTAGCTTTGCTTTCGAAGAGAAGGCTTTCAAATAAGATAGCTTTCGACTTATTCAAATGTTTTAAAGAAAGGTTTCGAAAGAGGTTGCACCTTTGTTTTAAGAAAATGCTTTCGAAGGGGTGAAACCCCTTGCTGCCGCATTCATCCTTTCGAAGTAATGCTTTCGAAAGGGGTCCTTTGTTTTGAAAATTTAAGCCGCTTCTCCAATGATTTTTAAGGGATTGGTTTTGATGCCATCTACTTCCTTTATCGAGGAAATTGTTTTCGAAAGAGTTTCTTTCGACTTAGTTGTTTTAAGACCCTTTTGATATTTTGAAGGTTAAACCCAAAGGTTTCAAAAGGAACTGAAACAACCCGCCTTATTCTCCACGATAAGACGCATCATTATTAAGAAAGAAAGGGATAGAAAAGAGAAAAGATAGAGAAGAAAGAACTAAACAACATCAGAATCTCACAACGGAATGAATAAATTATATTAATCACATAAATATTACATAATATACAACATCTATCAGAGTTACACAACTTAAACATCACATACTAGACAGTTATAAAACCTGTCTATCTTACAACTCAATATACAACACAGATATCAACACAGAGATCAACACAGCGGACTATCTATCTACAAATGTTGAAGCCTCCTGCTCCATATCTCCTTCAGAATTCGTCAAAGCTAACCTGAATCCCTTGGCTACTCGTAAAAATTTGAGTACCCAAGAGTTTAATTAAACATAAATAAACTCCCGGTCAGACATGGGTCTGGTGTGAGTAAACGATTAAAGTTGCTTAACTTTAAAAAATGTTTGAAAATAAAGGTATCACGTAAGACTCCACACACATAAACATGGGTAAGTTTTTACCTTACGCTAACCAAAATTTTGATAGGAAATTCTTTGATATCATAATAAGGTCTAGGGTTTTCAGATAAATATTCACATAGCTGAAATTGTTACATCTATTAAATTCCAACATACGTAGGTATACAATCAATTCCGAGGGCACTTATTGGAGATTGGATTTCCATACAATGGTAAGGCTACTGGGGTACTGCCCGTCACAGTACATGACCTAGATCAACATACTGAGGATTACTCCTAATCCCCTGCAACACAAGGCCAGAACCATCCCTTACTGGATAGTCTCGAACAAGACAACCCCGGCAATTGGAGCTCACAACCGCCCACACAGCCGAATAAAAGGGACCTCTAGATAGGGGAAAATCTCGTCCTACTTGGGTGCTAGCCACTTAGCCTTGCTGCACCTCCCCTGTTTTAGACATTCCCGATTGATGAGGCTTGAGGGTACGATTACCTTTATAGAACACGTCTATCTTAGAATGCTCATCGTCCATCCGACGATGTTCTGAAAACATTCAACCCATATAAGTTCATTCCAAGTTCAGACGAAACTGAAGGCATTATCTCGTTACACTCATTTTGGGAATCACCCTTAGAGTTAACAACAATAACCCTTGCACTCTAAAACTCCATCTTGATCTTCATTTTGAGATGTCATGACCTATCGTTTAAGTTGGATCGATGTGGTTTTCGGATAATCAAATTTGATATCCGATCCCAGTCTCATCGAAATCCAAATGTATCTTAAAGGCCAAGTTATTTAAAGGTCTAAACAATTCAATTCAATACTTGAATTCATGCAGCATTAACACAGATAAATATCACATATTTATCAATGACATATCCAATATCATGTCACAGAATATCACAAAATATCATCCAATGGATATCAATCAATCCAGGCATTCTACCCAAACAATCATCCATAAGCAACAATTATTAATCCCTATTAAAATTAATTTAGTTAACTTAAATTAATTACAAAAGAATTAAATACTTAACTTTGCTTCATCAACCATCAATTAATTACAAACCTTTAATTAATCATCCATTAAATATGCATCTTAATTAATCACCTTGATTAATTATTCTTCAATTACATAAAGTAATATCCCTCAATTAATTACATTTATTAATTATTCTTAACCATTTACAATAATTAACCTTTAATTACTGTCATTAATTAATGTTTAATTACATTAATTAATGATCCTTAATTAATTATTTCCATTGATAAATTATAATTAATTACATTGATCCTTAATTAATTACATTAATTAATTATACTTTAATTAATTACTTTCATTAATCAACTTTAATTAATCTTAACAGTAATTACCATCCTGTAATCACTTACCTAAATTAATTAATTCCTTAATTAATTATATTAATCCTCTAATTAATTACACCAAGTAATTAATCCTTAATTACTTCTACTAAGTAATTATCCTTTAATTCCTTCCCATTAAGTAATTCCTTTTAATTAATTACATCCAATAATTATACATTAATTACTTACTCTAAGTAATTACACTTATTAATCTCATTAAGTATTCATACTTAATTTACCATCAAGAGATTATCTTCGATTAATTAATAAATTAATTACAATTGGGTAATTCATCCCTTAATTACCCTTAAAACAAATTAATTAATCTTTAATTAATTATTCTTTTACTATTAATTAATAAACCTTAATTATCAATTAATTCAAATTAATTACAAATTAAGTACTTCTTAATTACCAGTTAATCAATCCTTAATTACAGTTAATTATCCCTTAATTAATCTTTAATTATAGATTAATTATATCTTAATTATTAATTAATAAAACTTAATTAAGTATTTCTTAATTACCATTTAATCAACCTCTAATTACTTGATTAAGTAATTTCTAATTACAAATTAATTAGTCTCTAATCATTAATCAATCAATCATAATTATTAGTTAATTAAATTAATTAATTATTCTTAATTAATTGCTTAATTAACCCTTTATCCTTAATTAATTAAATAAATAAATTATACTTAAATTTCTAAATTAACTTAATTATGCTCAAATCATTAAAACCATAATTATCTTTAGATAAAACCTTATCTTATTTATACCTTAATTATAATTAAAACATTTTATTTTAAAAATTACCTTTACTTAATTAAATTATTAATTAAGTTTAAAATACTCATTCAACTTAATAAATTAAAAGTTGCAAATCACAACTTACCTTTAAGTGCTTTAAAATATTATCAAGTAATAGTCTTAAATCTTGTTTCAATTTAAACTAATAGGCTTGCTTTATAATATCTTTAAAATTTCATTTCTACTTATGTTTTTAAAATAACTTTAACTTTATTTAACAAAATTTAAATTAAACAAAGTTTTCAAAACTTTTTATAAAATGCTAAAGAAATAACTATTATATAAGTAATTTATATAAGAAAGTTTAAACTAACTTCATTTTTAAATTTCAAAAGAAAACTAGTTTTAAAACCCTTTTTAAAATTTTCTTAACACTTGCTTCGGGTCAAACCCAAAGACCACTCGGGTCTAACCCGAGTTTCCTTTCTTCTTCCCTTTTCACAAAAACTTAAATTTATTTTAATAATTAAACCTATAGGCTAAACCCACATAAACAACTCGAGTTTTCACTCGAGTCTCTACACAAAACCCACGACTCTCACTTCGAGACCAAACCAAATCCAGAAACACTAACACGAGAACCACCTTATGCACATGCGCCATCATCAACGCCCCATCCGACCATCCACGACACCCTCGACACATCGACCATCGATGCAGCAACAACCTTCGATCATAAAAACACTCTCACAAGCCATTAATCAAAATCGAATAGCCCAGTTGAAACTGGAACTAAACACCATGGCCAAAACCCCCTTCGAACTCGTGCCTCCGACCACCAGATGACGCGCAACCCTGGCCATGCCTCCACTAGCTTCCCATGCAGCCATTCCCCAATGTCCGATGCAACTCGAAGCCCTAGAAACGACGCAACATCCATTATTCCAAGTTCGACCAAAACTAGGGTTCAAAACGTAAATCATCACACCGCCATCGCCACAGTCCATGATCGCCACATCCACCCTTTTTGCCAAATACCCCGTTCATCCAACTAGCTCCAACAGTAACCCCGACCATCCAAACCCTTTTGATCACAAGAAAACTCTCGAAAACCCATTCCCAGTCAACTTTGAATTGCTCATCCAATTCAATATTAAAAATGAAGATTTTGGTTTTAAAAATCTTAGTTTGGAAAGGGAATTCAGATTATATATAAATTTACAGATCATTGTATTTGATTTTTTACATATACTTAAGCTCCTCTGTTCTTTTTATTCTTCCATATAATATTTCTATTTATTATTCTTAAAAATATTTTTAAATCTTAGTTTAGTTTTAAACAAACATGCTTTGTTTAAATACCTAAGCCTAAAGGAGATTAGAGTGATAAGAATTGAAATTTTAATCTAAGTTTAAACTCTGAAACTTAAAACAGAGATGATTACTATGAATATCCAAACATTCACACAGTATCTTCATTCATATAAACATGTTTCAGAATCTTAAAACCATCATGCAAACACATTTTCAAACATACATCACAAGTTTACTTCAAACATATGTCACATGCATCAAATCTAAAGGTGATTCATGTTCACAGTTTAAAAGGCAGTGGCTTGAACGAAGATCAGAGATATTTAAAATCAACAGATATGCACACTTTATAAATACATAAAGGCTTACATATATACGTACATGCAAAGCAATCATCAACACAGTAATTCACATGTTACTTAAGTTTTAATTTAAAAGTTTACTCACCTTTGAAAAATTGCAGAGAGCATGTATTTTTGAAACAGGAAACTTTGAAAACTTTGAATGCTTTGATTTCTTTAAACTGAAATGCTTTAAAACTTTGATTGATCTCTGAAAACTAAGATACTAATGCTTGATAAACTATGCTTGAACTTGATTCTTGTTTGATTCCAAGTTGCATTTGAAACTTGTATCTTTGTTACAGGTTTAGAAATTGCTTTGAGAATTTGTTTACAGGTTTTGGTCTTTTGATTTGGAAAATGTATTACAGGGATTATGTTTTGATTTTGGAAAGTGTTTACAGGTTATCATATTTTGGAATTGTGGAATGGGATTTGTTTACTGGTTTTCTTTGTTTGGAAATGGGATTAGAAAAAGAAATAAGAATGGAAGATGTATGTTTATATAGACTAATTTATGGTTTATTAAAAATCAAAGGAAATGAAAATAAGATTTGTGACACTTGTCATATACCATACTTAATTATCTACACTTGTTATTAAGGAGGTTTATAAATTAACACATGTATTAATGCATTTTTATTTATTTTTAAAATGATTTAAAAAGCTTTTATATAAATATCCTAATTAATTAGTACATTTCTTAATTAATAAACGCTTTTGTAAATTTATAAAAATAAAACCTTTAAAAGAAAATAAAAATAAAACCAATCATATCTTAAATAAAATTGTACATAGTGTATTTAATCCATTTATAAATGTAAATATAAAACCTTTGTGTTTATTTACTATTAAATAAATACTTTCATAATTTATATAAATAGATTTCTTAAGGAAAAATAATATAAAACAAATTATATTCTAATGAAAACTTTATTCATATATTTTTATATCCAACTATTTCAAAATAATTATCCTTTAAATTCAAATTTAAATCCAAATATTAAATTCAAATTTAAATTTAAAAATCCAATTTAAAATCAACTTAAACATATATATATATATATATATATATATTAATTTAAACAAACACATTATTAAATTTGAAAATAATAATTCTATTTTTAAAATTAATTTAAATAAATATGCAAACATATACATTTAAACAATACTTATTTAAATTTGAAAATAATAAGTCTATTTAAAAAATCTATTTTTGTAAAACAACCAAATTAAATTTGTAAAAATAATCATTCCATTTAAAAATCTATTTATAACTATATTTAAAATCATCACATTATTATTATTTGAAAATAACAAATTTACCAATCTTAATTAATTTAATAAGAGAGACTATCACATTTTAAATTTCTTGAAATTCTGGGATATCACAGGAACGGTTTTAAATGGTTTAGAAACAATGTCCCACATGTTTAAACTTAAAACTAATGCTTTCGAAAGGTTTGTTTTAAGTATAAAGGTTTCGAAGGGGAGGTTTCCCAGTATTTTCGAAAGGTATATGATAAAGGTTTCGAAGGGGTGATTCCCTAATGTCTTCAAAAGGTTTACCTTAGTGTTTAAATGGAAGGTTTCCAATGTTTTCGAAAGGCATATTTAAAGTGTTTTAAAAGAGGATGTCTAAGGTTTTATAAAGCTTTCAATGGGATGTTTTCAATAGTTTTGAAAGGGGTACTTACAATGGTTTCGAAAGGGCACTTTCAATGGTTTCGAAAGAGATAGTTTAAAGGTTTAAACGAAGGTTTTGAAAGTTTTCATCAAAAATGTCTTAAGTAAAGCATATATCATGGCGAAGTGATTTAAATAAAGAAAATGTTTTGTTTTCCTTGTTTTAGTATGGTTTAAAGGGATTAAATCAATTTAAAAGGTTTTCAAGGAAAATTTAAAGTGTAGTTAACCCTAAGTAAAATGACTCGGATATTTGAATACCAGATGGAACTGGTATAGGGTCGCACCCTATACATTAGCTACATCCCCTAGCTAATTTAGTCCAAAATTCCAATGTGTAGGGCTTAGTCACAGGTAAGACTTTAATGATGGTTACATGCAGAAAGGAATATATACAGAGAAGAAGGATATTTTATTAGTGAGCTCGAAAAATCACTAGGATCAGGTGACCCTTGAAGAAGTAAGTTAAGGACAGACCATCCATAAGAGTGTCTAACAGAAGTTAGATTATTTGTTTATTTTTTCTGGCAGACCTGAGTTAGCCAAAGATTAGTAGTCAGCCAAACAAATTTATATTGTTCGCACAGATAGTCCATTTATTACCTGTTTTATATGCATATACGATATTGCTAATATTGCTTTAACCAAATTGGTTGTAGGATTTTGATTTGCAAAATGGTATGTTTTTAAAGAGATATTAGTGAGGGGAAACCCGTTCCGCTAAGCAGCGTAGTCTCACTTAATATCGGTAAACCGAGATATAATAATATTATTCACACCAAGCTTTATGTCTGACTCAAAGTTTATGTTTTCCCTTTGATCTCTGGTGCTCAAAATTAATTTGAGTAGATTGAGAGTTAGGGTTTTATAGGTTTTAGTAGGTGGACAAATAAAGCTTCCGAAGGCATGCAGGAGACATGGATAGCTATATTTAGGAGCTATTTTGTTTTGTTTCCACTGTGATGTATTAAGATAGATTTTGTCTATTTAGTACTCTGATCATCCAAGATGGCATCTTTATATGTCGCTCTTTCCATATTTTGTAATAATTATAATTGATCAAAACCTTGGAAGCATTTGGGATTATGTAATGGAATATGAAACATGTTTTTGAAATGTAATCAGTAAAGTTGCTGTTTTTTGTAATCTGTGATTTTATTTCATATTCCTGTGCTTATGATAATATGGCTACCATTAACATTATCGTATTTTGTCATAGGAAGTTAATACTATGGATGGCTGCAGCATCTGTAGCACTTAACTTCAAGCCTCAAGATAGGGGATGTTACAACCTGGTATTGGAGCAAAGGTTTATGAAAAACTTTAAACTTAAAATGATTTTGAAACATAATATGAAGGAATTAGAAAAAAAGATCGGGCAGTGGGATAACGCTATAGTAACATACTTGTATTTGCTATATATAAGTATATGCTTTATTTCTATTCTCCTATCTCTCTTAGGTTATTCTTCTGTATCTTACAAAGACTCAAATGCATATATGGATGCTAGAAGTAGAAGAGTTAACATTGATGGGGGAAGCACCATAACTAATGGAAATGCCAGACCAAATACAAGGAGAAATCCATGTCAAGCACAAGCTGCAAATGTGAGTGCTAGAGTCCCGCAAGCCGACATGGGAGAAATGTATCAGTTCTTCATAAACATGATATAAGCGGGAATTTCTTCTGGAGTAGTTGGAGAAAATGCCGGAGGATAAAATATGGAAACTCCAGCGGTCGACAACTATGCTATTTAGAATCGAGATTATGCTCGGCTTGGAGGAAAGCCGTTTATTGTTACTGAAGGTGCAATCGAAGTAGAGAATTGGTTACTTCATTGCGGAAGTATTTTCACTATTTTGGGGCTCAACAATGAGAAGAAAAGGAGACTCGCTTCCAGACAATTATAAGGAGCAGCACTGCATTGGAGGAATAGTGTTACCGTTAGAGTCAATGAGGAGACTATGACTTGGGCTGAGTTCAGGAGGAGGTTTGAAGAAAGGTTTATGTCGGAGATTGCTAAGTCCACTATGCTCAAGAAGTTTGTTGAGTTAGAGTAGGGGGATATGACTGTACTTGAGTATGCGACCAGGTTTGTGGAGCTAGCGAGATATTGTTATGCTACGGTCGATACTGTTATTAAGAGGAATGAACAGTTCATTTAGGGGTTGAAGCCTGAGCTTGCTAAGGCCATGTTATCTCACATTAAAGATCCATATGATGTTGTTGTGGAGATGGTATTGAGGCATGAAGAGATGCTTGCTTTTCTTGACGGAAATAAAGCAAAGGAAGCTAAGGAGGGCAAAGTCAGAAGGGGAAGTTTTTCCATAAGAAAGGAGCTCAGAAGGGTGAAGCTGCTAAGAAAGGAAAAACGGAAGTTGTTTGTTACAAGTGCGATAAGAAAGGGCATCACGCTCATGAATGTCGAACAGGAAAAGGAAAGAAAGCGGATGAGAAGAAAGGAGTAAGGTGTTTCAATTGTGATTGTCTTGGGCACAATAAGAACCAACGCTAGGAGCCAGCTAAGGAGAGGAAAGGCAAAGTGCTTGCATTGGAGCCAGCTACCTCGAAGCCAACAGTAGAGGAGAGGGGAAAAGCAGTGTTGGAAGGTTCGCTTTTGATTTATGGTGCATCACATTATTTTATATCTCATTGTTTGGTAGATAAGCTTGACCTAGAACCCTCATACCTAGTTACTTCCTTTAGGGTTGCAAATCTGATAGGAGGTTATGCGAATCTTGGGATGTGATGTGACCACCTAGAGTTTGAATTGTTAGGTCGTACATTTGGTTGCAGTGCATATGTTTGATTTCGTAGGGTTCAAAATTATTTTGGGTATGGATTGGTTAAGTAAATACGATGCTAGGATATTTTACCATGATAGGAAAATATCACTTAGACATCCTGACTGTGGTGATCGGATAGTATACTCCGTAGAAAACCCTAATTGTGAGGTTAATGCTTTGTTGGGTGTTATGGAGGTAGAATACGAGTTGAATCGTGTTTTCATTGTTAGAGAATTCCTCAATGTCTTTGAACTTGTAGTAGGATTGCCGTCGAAATGAGCTATTGAGTTTCAAATAGATTTAGTGCCAGTGGCAGAACCCGTAAGTAGACCGCCAAGCAAAATGACACCTACCGAGATGAGGGAGATAAAGGTGCAGTTGGTGGATTTGGAAGGTAAGAATTTAATCAGACCAAGCAGTTCAGCTTAAGGAGCAGCCGTAGTGTTTTCTAAGAAACCAAATAGGTCGTTAAGGTTGTGTATCGATTATCGTAAGTTGAATGAGAAGACAATAAAGAATTGATATCCATTACATAGAATTGATGATTTGTTCGATTAGTGGAGTGGATCAAGAGTATTTTTCCAGTTGGATTTAGCAACAGGATTCCATCAGCTTAGAGTGGCAGAGGATAGTGTTCTCTTGACGACATTTAGAACCAGATATGGATCGTACGAATGGTTAGTAATGCCATTTGAACGAACTAATGTGCCAGCATTCTTTGTAGATTTGATGAACCAACTTCTCTGAAAGTACTTGGACAGGTTCGTGTTGGTTTTCATAGATGGTATTTTGATACACTCTAAAGATGAAAGGGAGCATAAAACTCATCTTAGAGTAGTGCTTGAGACATTGAGGCAACATCAACTGAAGGAAAAAATTTCAAAGTGTCATTTTTGGAAGAAGTAAGTGAAATTTCTTGGTCATGTAGTCTCGAAGAAGAGCTTATTTGTAGATCCGGCTAAGATTGAGGTAGTGAATTATTGAAAGAGAACCGAGATAGTGATAGTGACAAAGAATTTTCTTGGATTAGCTTGGTATTATCAGAGATTCATTAAGGATTTTTCGTGGATAGTGGCAATGATAACAAGAATAATTGTCAACACACCAAAATAGGTTTAATAGGAAAGGTTAATCCTTTTAGGTCTCTTTTGGTTTATTGGAGAAAGCTTGGATGTGAATGCCATTCTTTAGATCACCTTTCTGATAAGTCCTTATTGTGAAACTTCCTTTTTACTGACCTTTGGACTCAGTCGAAACACTTAAATTCTCTTCTCTTTGATCTTTCGAGCCGAATGGAATAATTCAATCATCCCTTTGGAACAATCCTTTAGAAACAGTTGCAGGATACAAATGGATAGCTCTAAGATTTGAGGGTAAGGTTTGATCAGGGAGGTTTCGACCTTGTCGAATGCTTGGTTCCTTGGTGACTTGAATTAGACTCTAGAATCTAAGGTGAATCTGTTTAGGTTTTTGGTTTCGATGAACAAGAAGGCAGAAGTTTGGTGAATGATGTCTTAGATTTAAGGATTAGGGTTGCTTGAAGTTGTTGGGGTTTTGACCAAGTCGGAAGATGTCTTTCGATGGGGTCGATATCTGGAAAACCGAGTTAGAAGTAATAAAAGCTTTTGGAGCAACTAAGTAACCAAGAATATTGGAGTCTTCCCTTTATTGTCTTAACGAAGCTTTTATTGATCAATTTTCCCTGATTCGATTTACAAATTAGGGTTACAACTTTATAGAATTAAGAAAAACAAGTGTATAATGACCGAGTTCGGATCCATAAAACTAGACCCCTTGGTTATTATTTATAGATGCGAGTCAGCACCTTTCGACCTAATGCTTTTGACTTGGTCGAAAGGTGGCTTCAGAATAGTCTTTAGAATGCTTCCAATTCCTTTAACACTTGTGCATCCCTCTAAAAAGCTTTTGAATGGGTTTGAATGCTTCTATCTTCATCAAAAGGGATGGTTGCACCTTTCTTCTTTATGTTGCTTTAAAGGAGCTTTCAACTCTATCGGTAGGCTGTTTCCAAGGGTTTCGAAGGTGTTAAATGCTAATGGTTTCAACATTGAATCTTTTGCTTGTGACTTGATGCGGAACCTTCCCAGGATATTAATGGGTTTGACCCATTTGAAAGGCTTGGTTTGGCTTTCGAAAGGTTTGTTCTGACTAAGGCATGTTTCTGAGTGGTTTGAATGAAGGCGAAACCTTTGGTTTCGAAAGGTTTGGCATGCATATGAAGAGTTGTCATTCCTTGTCTTCGGAAGGTGTTGCTTTAACTCCTTAGAAAGGTCTTCATGCAAGCCGAAGCACCTGCTTCGAAAGGTGGTCACTGAAGTAGAAGGGTGCTTTTGACCCTTTCAACCCCTTCGAAAGGTTATGATACTTCTGGACTTTGACTGTAGAATACCTTCGCCTCCTTCAAAATGTCTTGCTAGAGCTTTTCTTTTGTTCTTCTTTGTCTTTCATTCAATTTGGTTTCAACATGGTCGAAAGGTTGGTAGTAACATTTGCCCCCTCCTTGCGAAGGGATGCCCTTGACTTTCCAAGTCAATCATTTCGAAGCCTTGGATATTTTCCACCTTTTGGTATTCCAACGTGAATCTAGATAGTTCATGTAAATCTAATCAAATGGCTCACCGTCTTTTCTGACTTTTCTTATAATCACGTTCTCCTCTTCTTTTCTTTCAACTACAAACGAAATAAACTTCGAGCAAAATCATAGTTCCCAAACTTTTAAATAGTCTTTGTTTTCCACAATCAAAATCCAGATCTAAAGTATTTTTTTTTTGTTTCTCGAATATTTTTCTTCTTCATTTTACAGTAAAATTCAATTTCACAAACTTTCACAATTTGGAATTTTAATTATTGCTTTGATTTACTGGAAACTGTTTGAGTTCCTATTTGCTTGAAAGCATCATTTTATTTAGTTTCATGGTTTGATCTGATTTACCTTTTTTATTAATCCTCATTTTAATCTTACGTAATTCGAATTTCATTGCTATAGTGTCTTTTAGAGAATTTGAACCTTTATCTCGAAGATTTTGAAATTTTAAGTATTTGATTCGCGTCTAAACCCATTTGTTCCTTAATTTGAATTTCTGGGTTTATAATGGATTTGGGGAAGAAGGAGTTTTCGGTTTACTTCGTCTAGAAGTCATGAGTTGTACAGATTAAAATTTGGTTCTAGGATTTTACCCTTATACCCCTTTGATAGGGATTAAGGCGACACTTTACTATTTTGCTTTTTCAGCCCCTTTCGATGAGGTCGAAAGGCAACCTAGCGCCAAATTTAATTGACCTTGTCGAAAGATTAATGAATTAGTATAAAGTCGACCTCTTCGACGGAAGTTTTATATTTGAGAGTATCCCAATACCTTTCGATTTTTTGTGGGTTTCACATCCTTTAATACATACTTTCATATATTGTATAAATTGAATCGGAGAAATCATACTTTGTATAAATTGCAAATTGAGAAAATGTTTCGATTAGCCGAAACTTGTTGTTTTGGTAGAAATTCATATGTTGATGTGCTTTCGAAACCCTGCATTCCTTTCGATTCTATCGAAACCTTCCATAACTAAGGAGTTGAAACCTCCTATAATCATCTTTCTCCAATATTGTCGAAATGTTCCAAGTCCTTTTGTTTTTTTACAATACGACGTCAACTTAAAACCTTTCAACTTAATTAGTGTGTAAGGTTTCGACAACATTCATGTTCCCCAGGTAAGACTGGGATTATAGGTTTCGACAGCGTCCAAGGGTCTTTTCTCTAGTTTATTGAATATTGGTAGTGTATACTTTGTTCCAATTTGTTGTGTAGGTTTAATTGTTCCCCTCTAATAACAAAGTTTCTATTGAACTTCCGACATTGTTGAAGAGGGTTGGTTGGACATACATTTCCTTCCCCCTTTCGACCCTATCGAAAACTTGATGAATGTTTATACTTAGGATTTCAACATTATTGAAAGGGGTTTGTTAAGTGTTAACTTCTATTTCCCTTTCGACTCTGTCGAAAGCTCAATAAATCTCATCTTAAACTTTAAAATTCTTTTAGGAATATGAAGTTTCATGTCCAAATTATTGTGATAGGTTTCTAGTAATCGTTGAAAGAATGTTAATTTCATAACAAACTGTATTTCTAACTGGAACGTTTTCACCTAGCAGAATCATGAGTCCCCCAAAGAAGGTCGAAGCTACCTCCAAGCATTCCTTGATATCCACTTAGAATGAAGTGGATGTAATCCTTAATGACTTTTGGATCACCGGAGTGGAAGCCATTCCAACTACCGAAAATGATACCATCAACAGCCCTCCTGAAGGGTTCTTTGCCTACACTGCAATCCACATCTGGCATGGTGGATTCCTTCCTTTTTCAAAATTCTTGTCTAAATTCTTAGATTATCTTGGAATTGCTCCAATTCAGCTATCTCCCAACGTGTATACTTATCTCTTATCTTTGGAGTTGATGGCACTAGAGTCCAGCATTCCCTCCTTAAATGCTGAAGTTCTGAATCACCAAGTCCGGTTGGTTAAGATCAACAACTTAAACAACCAAATATTCCAGGAAAATCCACCTAAGAAACTGATATCCGAAAGAGTAAACAAGTTCAGAAATAGGGAGAACCGGTTCTTTTTTGTTAAATGCTTCCCCCACATTAGCGGGACCTTTTCTACTCCACGTAAGCTCAAATTTCATTATTTCCTTCCATATAGTTACTTTTCTTTGCTGATCTACGCTTTTTGTCATGTGCTTCTGCTAAAGGACTAAATGAGGAGGATAAGAGAACTGTGGAGTCCCTAATTGGAACTTCAAGCAGGATTGCGAACCAATTGACGCCGCTGAATCCCACAAATTTACAGAAGTACTCTCTCTTGTCGATTGGTCAAAGGATTCTCGTCCAACCCCCTTTGATCCAACATACGTCCCGGAGGAAACGCTTCCTTTCTTTGGGAGATCCTATAAATTTCTCCCTAATGTTACCTATCTACCCTGGCGACTCTGGTAAGTTATAAACACTGCACTTGTTATCTATTGTTGTGTTGTTTTTCAAATCATTCTACTGACTTATAATCTGTTTGAATTCTCTTCAACTGTTCCTTTGGTGGAAAAACTCATCAGTGGTACTGCTCCTCTCTTTTCGACTTCTCGTGCACTATCCTTTTCTCAAGCCCTTGCTAAGACGAAGATGACTATCAAGAGAAAATTGGTCAAATCCTCTATGATGGAACCACCTCTAAAGATAGCAAAAATAGTGGAAGTTTATGATTCTCCACCACAAGAGGAGGATGAGTCTTTAAATATTGATAAAGCTTTGGAGAGTCCGACCGTTGAAGCTCTTTTTGATCAACCTAAAAAGACTCCCACGGCGGTTGATCCACTTTCCCACATTGTCTTCTCGAGCTCTACAAGTGTGATTGAGAAGATGCGAAAGGCTTTGGAGATTATGACTCCTTCTCAAAAGCTCATCCCTTCTAGGTCATCATCTCCTACATCTTCAAATAATTTTGAAGAAATAGTCCGATCTATTCAAAGTTCTTCATTTTTTGCCTCCATGCTCCAACCTTCCAATGTTCCTGACTTGGTGGGTCTCTATCGTTCTTTAGTAGAAGAACAACTCTTGGTAATTTTCTCCTCATTTGGCATTGTTGTTACTGTTCTTCTTTAAATTTTTGACTTATGTCATACCTCATCTTTCAGATTTCCAAGAGTTGACTCTTCTTGCAAGAAAATGTGTCTAAATATTCTACCAAATCTTCTAAACTTCAGGAGGTGATTTCTGACTTGAAGAATCAAGTCTCCACTTTATCCATGGAGAATAATGATGCTATGACTGAACTGGAACAATTGAAAGCTTCTTTCGCCCAGTCAGATTCTTTTGTTTTTGAGATAAAGAAAGCCCGCTAACTCCTCGCCGATGAGAATTTAGTAATGAAAATAACTTTAAAAGAAGTCAAGGAGGAAAAGATCCAAATGGCGGCAAAACAAGCCGCCATAAAGAAGAAGTTGAAAAAGAATAAAGCTTCCCTAAAATTGGCAATTGACACTATTTCTTGTGCAAAGCGGCGAGTGTCACAATTTCTTGATACCTCTCTTGAAGATATTAAGATGAATTCTTTTAAGGATGCTTTGGTGCTGGCCTATGCCGATAATGTCAACAAATGCCCTGAATTAAGCTTTCCCTCGCTTGTAGCTGCTCTTATCGTTAGGGTTATGGGCAATATCAAACAGATGGAACAGGGAATTGAAATTGCTGAAAGGGAGGAGATTGACGCCTCCAAAATTCTCACTTTGAAGTTCCTTCCTTCAAAGTCGAATCTGACTCTGAAGACGAAGGTGATAAAGATAAAGTCGTCAAAGAAGAGGGTGAGGACGACGACAATGATGATAACATCAATGGTGGTCAAGGTTTAAGCAGCGATAGAGGCGACCAAACTGAACCTTCTAAGAAAGATAGGGATGATCATACAAGGGTTTCCAAAAAGGATCCATCTCCTCACGAAGAAAACCCGCCTGAACCTAATGTTCCTTTCGGCCCACAAAAGAGCCTGCTTTTATTGATGTTGAAGTTCTAAAAGAAAAGGAGCAGGTTTCCCAACCATCAGTCTCTGTATCTCAGGTGTAGGATTCTCTGTTTAAACATCTTTCGCTTCGAAGATGATAATAGTGTAAATTACTTATTTAGATAAGGAAGAAATATGTCCACCCCTATAAAACCAAGCTTGAAGGGAAAAAAGCAGAGATAAATAGTCTATATAGGGAGTTAGACAAACAATAGAAGGATCAAATCATTTTTTCTGATAAATATCATAGACTCAATAGAAGTGCGGCAGTATTAGCATCCTTTATGCATCAAGAAGCTGCCCCACGGTTGAGGAGAGGTCGCCTTCGATATGATGCTCTTTTGAAGGAAACTAGAAATTAATTACCCTCTTTTAGATGTTGATCGAAGAAAGAGACATTTTGGGCAATTTCTTATGCAAGGCCTATTGTAGACACTCAACTGTTGATTTTTCATATTTAGGTGTTTTTAGTGGGGATCTACTTAGGCGTTTGTACAAAGATACCTAGACGAATTCGGATCTAACTCGCATCCTAGGGTTTGTTCGAACATGCCATGATTCAGTTCAATTCCCCAAGATTTACCTATTGAAAAACTCAAATATTATAAGGGAAAATTTATTTCATAATTATTTACCAAGTTAATTTTGTAAGAACCGAATAAATAACAATTAATATGTAATAATATTGATTTGTAAATTTTTGTTTTAGTTTTCCTTTTATACTTAGCTGTATTTCATTATGTTATCACAGGGAGAATGTTCTTTAGGCAACCTTATCTCTAGGAATTACATAAGCGAATATGTTAAATTGAGAAGATTTTATCTCAAAAAGACATCAATTTAAAATCTTAAAAATTAGCAAGATATTGTTTTCTTAGAGATTTACAAAAACTTTACATGGAACATCCTCATCTTTGCTTCGATTTCCTTAGTGATGAGAAAGAAAAGCTACTTAAGGAGATCCTAACATACCATACTAAACTAATTTGTTGTCATGATAGTCCTACAACCGAGGAATAAGACTATAACAAATATCCCCTGACGATTACTCCGGGAGGTCTTAACATTCCTTTTGACTCTATAGTTATTCTTTCTGCCAATTCATTGAATAAAGTTAGAAATGTTGTTTCTCGTCTTTAGATATAAACTAATGTTCATTGTATCATTTAGTTTCATTGTTACTTGAGTTGTAATCTTTTATTGTAGTAATAAAGAGATTGATCATTCTGGTTTTGGCTTCATTTTTTTTCTTTTTCTTTAAATAGGAGTTACAGTTATCTATGGCACTTCTCTCATTAGATTCAGCGTCCTGCTTCATCAACATCAAAGATAGGCTGTTGACGGATCTCCAAAAGAAAAAGCTTCTTGACGATACTTCATTTACTCGCTTTCAAGATAACATGGAAGCATCAAAATGATATAGAAGATTCTTATTTCAGAAAACAATTATTAGAAATCTCAACAATCAAATTGCCAATTTAGAGGCTGATGTCAAGAGCAAGAGTAAAGCGATTTTTCACATTAAAGCTTCAAGTCAATTCAAATTCATCAATCGACTTTGATCACAAAATGTCAGAGCTTTTCGAATAGATAAGAGATTTGGAGATTAAATTAAAGGATAGTCAAGCTCATTGCTAATCATTGGAATTTATTATGGGGAATAATATCTTAAGTATTGATTTACCAATTCCTCATGCTACTCCATCTGTTGGTAAATCTACAAGGTCCACTTCCCTCACTATCTAGAAATTCCCCATTACGACTAATCCTCCCATTGGCTTAGACAAGAAGGTAGTAGGCTAGTGGTGTAGGAAAGTTAAATTTGAAATGATGAAATATTTTGGCGAACATTAGAAAGTTAAATATTTACAGCGCGTAAATGAATACGCTGCAAGAAGTCAAAAACTCGAACGCGATAAATATCTCCTTTTGAAGCACGTCGCTGAATTGGAAAGGGAAAATAAGACCCTTAGAGATGCAAATAGAGCTTTAAATCATGCTTTGATAACTAATATTAATGCGATTAATGATGTGGACAGGATAAGGAAGAAAGGGAAGAAACTTAAAGAGGTTCTTTGTATCGCTATTCGTCACATCGTATATCCTTTAATTGCTGAGAACCTGAACGAAGCTGCTCGAGATTTATGAAAGATTCATATTTATGAAATGTATATATTTGTTCTGTACACTTGTAAATAATTTCATAAGTTATGCAAATCATATAAATTTAGTAAATATCACTTGGTTTGTGATCCTTTCCTGTAATGTTATCTCTGAAACATTAGTTTAATGTCTGTATTTGCTGGATCTTTCACTCTTACTGTTCTGATTTCCTTGAAAAATATGAAGCAAACAATATTTCCTATTGTTAGCTCAAAATTGATATAAAAGTCTACCTAAATCATTATGTCAATCATATGGTAATAAATGAATAGTAACTGTATTTGATTAAATGTCTTGAAACCTATCTTTGATTATAATGAGAAATAATTAAGAATTTAACTTTAACCATATTGCTGGAATTTCTGAAGTTCGTTGGAAGAAAATTTTATCCTCTGCCAGGGGTATAAATGTATTAGAAAATCTTCCTCTAAAATTACCAATAGAGGATTAATAATGATTGAGTAATAGAAGTCTAGAAACCATTATCTGAAAACTTGTAGTAGAATCCAATGACCCAATTCGGGCATTAATGAATGAAATATGAAAGTTTAGAAGCCCGAAACCCAGATTCGAGTATTAGTGGATGATGTTTAGAAGTTAGGAAACTTGAAATTTAGATTCAAGTATTTGTGGACGATGACTGGAATTCATAATTACTCATAATAATGATCTTCTCAATAAAAGTCTTTATCTCAGATTCGGGCATTAGTAGTGGATAATAAGAATCCATAACAGATATCTCAAGCCCAGATTAGGGCATTAATAAGTGAAATCAAGTAATAGTCTCAAAACCAAGATTCAGGTATTAATAGATGAAGTTTAGAAGTGAGAGACCCGAAACTCAAGTTCAAGCATTAATGAGTGGAGCTCTGTTCTACTCCTTAATTTCTATCTTCTTTAACATGTATAAACCCTCTAGGCCTTATATGTAGTTGCAGTCTGATGGGCTGCTTCTCAAGCTAGGACGTCTTATCCCATCATTTGACATGCCTCTTCTTAGGCTTGGGCATCTTAGTCCTTTGTAGATATGCCGCTTCTTAGGCTTACATGTCTTAGTCCTTTGTTCGATGAGCCCCTTCTTGGGCTTGAACATCTTAGTCTGTTGTTTGGTGAGCCTCTTCTTGGGCTTGGACGTCTTAGTCTGTTATATTCTGCTGCTCTTGGTTAGCTCATTATTGAAGGCTGGAACCAAGGACTTACCCAATCTCCCTTTAGGAGGCGCCTAGACCCGACCAGAGGCGTGGACAAGGGCTTGTTGATGCTTTAACCTGGCCATAGTGTGACGCGGATAAAGGCTTACACTCCTCCCTCTAGAAGGTGCTCTACCCTAGCCAACTCAGTGCGAACAGAGGCTTTAACCGTTTAAGGCAATGTCCAAATGAAAGGATTATTTCACTCCCAACCATGTAGAATTTTCTTAGAAAAGTAATTCTTTGTTGACATTTTATGATCTCTTTACAAATTTTTTGATTTTTCCTCGATGGAAAAAGCTGATTATCATCCCTTCTAAGGCTCTACGGTAGTTACTCTTATGTCCATTTATCATATAGAATGTAGGAGGATTCCTCCGAATTCTTTCATATTTTGGTTTCTTTTTCTGTGATGGCCAATAATTGAGCTCATCCTTGGTTAACAAGTAGACATTCTCTATGGATGTTGTAAGGTTGTACTCTTTAGGAAGTCTTGAACTAAAACTTATTTCTTAAGGATGGCTACTAAATCTTTTATTACTTGGCTCTGGAGTTTCCCCTTTGATAACTAGTTTTCTCTTTAAAACTCTTTGGGGTTCTTGTGTAGGTATTATCCCACTTGTGACTTGACCCCATTTGTATGCAAAAGCATTGTAATCTACCATTACTCCTTCTTTAAAGATTATGCCTTTGGTATAGTGTTGAATTGTTTTTCTCGTTTGGTCAATAAATTGTCACTTCCCTTTTACTTTTCCGCTAAGGAAAAGTTAGGGTAGGACCAACTTGAAAAGGGTTTAAACTCCATTTAAGTGGATCGTAGGCTTCAACTTTCTTTTCCCTTATGATTCTTGAAGCCTTCATCCTTAATAGTTGTTCTTCCAAGAGATTCTTATCATTTTTTGCCTCTAGGGAGAATCCAATTAAGTGTAGTTCCAAGGACCCTTACTCATATTTTTTGATTCTGATGGCCATGATGAAGTAAGGTGTAGAGTGGGTAAGCTTGCAATAAAGTTGGGTTAGATGTATAAGGTGTTGGGTGTTCAACAGAGGCGGAGGTTCAAGCTCTCCTTCTAGCGCCAAAATGTTAACAAGAAAAATTGCCAACACCCCGAAGTAGGTTTAATAGGAAAGGTTAATACTTTTTGGTCTCTTTTGGTTTATTGTAGAAAGCTAGGATGTGAATTCCATCCTTTAGATCACCTTTCGAATCAGTCCTTATTGTGAAACATCCTTTTTTCTGGCCTTTCGACTCAGTCGAAACACTTAAATTCTCTTCTCTTTGATCTTTTAAGCCGAATGGAATAGTTTGATTATCCCTTTGGAACAATCCTTTTGAAGCAGTTGTGGGACACAAAAGGATAGCCCTAAGTTTTGAGGGTAAGGTTTGATCAGGAAGGTTTTTACCTTGTCGAAGCTTGGTTCCTTGGCGGCTTGAATTAGACTCTAGTATCTAAGGTGAATCTGGTCAGGTTTTAGGTTTCAATCCATAAGATGGCAGAAGTCTGGTGAATAAGGTCTTGAAGTTAAGGATTAGGGTTGCTTGAATTTGCTGGGGTTTCGACCATGTTGGTAGATGTCTTTTGATGGGGTCGATACTTGGAAAATAGATTTATAAATTAATAAGAACTTTCGAAACAACTAAGTAATCAAGAATATTGAAGTCTTCCCTTTATTTTCTTAATGAAGCCTTTATTGATCAATATTTTCCAATTCTATTTACAAATTAGGGTTTACAACTTTGTAGAATTAAGAAAACATAAGTGTAGAACGACTAAGTTCGGATCAACAAAACCAGACCCCTTGGGTCTTATTTATAGATGCGGGTTAGCACCTTTCGACCTAATGCTTTTGACCTGGTCTAAAGATGGCTTCAGAAATGTCTTTAGAATGTTTTCAATTCCTTTAACACTTGTGCATCCCTCTGCATTACTTTTGAATGGACTTGAATGCTTCCGTCTTTGTCGAAAGGGACGGTTGCGCCTTTCTTTTTTATGTTACTTTGCAGGAGCTTTAGACTCTATCGGTAGGCTGTCTCCAAAGGTTTCGAAGGTGTTAAAATTATAATGATTTGAACACTATTAATAGCTTCCATTCTTTTTCTTGTAACTTGATGCGGAACCTTCCCTGAATATTAATAGCTTCGACCGGTTCGAAAGGCTTGGTTTGGCTTTCGAAAGGGTTGTTCTGACTAAGGCATGTTTCGGAGTGGTTTGAATGAAGGTGGAACCTTTGGTTTCGAAAGGTTTAGCATGCATATGAAGAGTTTTCATTCGTTGTCTTCGAAAGGTGTTTCTTTAACTCCTTCAAAAGGTCTTCATGCATGTTCTTCATGTAAAAGCTGAACATAAGAAGCCAAGTAGGTTACTTTAACCTTTAGAGGTTCCAGTTTGGAAATGTGATTCTATCTCGATGGATTTTATAGACGGATTTCCAAGATCTAATAGAGGAAATAAAATTATATGGGTCATAGTGGACAGGTTGACCAAGAGTTCCTATTTCATTCCAATTAAGTCAACCAGAACGATACCTATTTTAGCTAAGTTATTCTTGAAGAATGTAGTTAGACTACATGGTATAGTAAGTGATAGAGATTCCTTATTCACCAGCGAGTTCTGGAAGAGTTTATATGATACTTTACGTACCAAGCTCAAGATGAGCACCGCAATGGAAAGAGTTAACAATATCTTAAAAGATTTGATAGAGCTTGTGTGCTAGATTTTTGGGGATCGTCGGAAGACCACACTTAGTCTACTTTTCATATAATAACAGTTGTCAGACTAGTATAGCGATGACACCATTTGAAGCTTTTTATGGAAGGCCATGCATATTTACAGTTTTCTTGTTAGAGACCGAGAATCGATTAGCTTGGTCTGGATTTGGTTGGAGAAGCTATAGAAGAGATTGCGTCAGTTAGAGCTAGAATGAAGGAAGCTCGGTCTAGGCAGAAGAGCTATGCTGATAGAAGAAGGAAATACTTGGATTTCTCAGTTGGAGATCATGTTTTTGTCAAGATATCACCGATGAAAGGTGTAATTCAGTTTAGAAAATCAATAAAATTTGCACCGAGATTTGTAGGACCATTTCCTATTGTGGAAAGGATCAGGAAACTCACATATAGAGTAGAGTTATTGAACGGTTTAGCAGGAGTCCACGATGTTTTTCATATTTCTTATCTAAGGAAGTGTATTCGAGATCCAGAAACTATTATAGCGCCGACTGTGTTAGACGACTCAGTAGTGGAGCCGAATTTGACTATAGTTAGAAAACCAATTCGTATAGTCGCAAGAGATAAGAAGAGGCTAAAGAACAAGACAGTCAGATTAGTTAAAGTCTAGTGGAGCGACGACGACAGAGACTGTACTTAGGAAACTGAGAGCATGGTTAGAGACGCTTATCCTAACTTGTTTCATGGTATATTTTACCTTTATTATTGATTTTGATGAGTGCCTTATCATAATTTCGAGGATGAAATTCTTTAAGGAGGGGAGTCTGTAACGACCCTAATTTTGATTAACATTATTTAGGACATTTAATTAGTTATACTAAATGAAATAATGTAAATGGGTAAGGGATTGAGACTTCTATATTTAGAGGGTATTGTGCCTAATGAAACAATGAACAAAAAGGAATTAAAATGAAACAGACAAGGGTAATAGATAAGGTCAAAATAGGAATAAGTAATGTTCTTATAACCTAAATCCTTAGGCACATTCATTTATACAATCATAAAAAACACTAACTTAAGAAGAGGCCGACCACCATTAGAAGAAGCAAAAGGAAGATAAGCAAAAATCAAGAGGAAGAAGCTAATCACTTTAATTCAAGAAGAAAATCTCAACTTCTTAACAACAAGCTAAAGGTGAATAATAAGTTACATCTCATATTTCCTTATTTTTAGTTATAGTTTAGATCCAAAATTAATCTACAATTGATTTGCCATGTTTTGTAAAAGGATATATGTGCTTGTTGATGATATATGCTTTTTCATGCAGATTTTATGATAAAGTTTAACTTGAAAAACCAATTATATGTGGATTTTATGAATTTTATTAATTACTGTGAATTTATTATGAATTTTCTAGTGAAGAAAATGGTTAATTAGGTTTAAATTTAATTACAGCTATTTTATATTAGCTTTGGGTCAACAATTTATATATGTTACAAAACATATTAAAAGTGATTTATAGGAATTTTCGTAGAATTTTCCTAAGTGTTTTAATAAGTACATAAAATTATTTAAGTTATGGGACTTAAATATCTTATATGGTTATAGAAGAAGAAGGGGAAATTTGTAAATGTTTTAAATTATTTATTTCTGAAATTCGGCAGCGCTTTTAGAAAGGATTTTGGAAAAGAAATTGGCTACCAATCATATGCTGACAAACAAAGCAGGTTAGTTGAAAAGAAAGTACTTTTTAAAGTTAAAAATCAGTTTTTATAAGGTTTTGCTATTTTTTTACTTTCAACAGCTACCTTTCGACTTCATACTTCCACCTCCACTTTAGTCGAAACCAATACACATGGTATCAAAAGCCTTGGTATGTAGTGGATTGGAGATAGACGAAAGGTATAGAGTCGGAAAAGGGGTTCCGAAGAGAACGAAACCTTATTTTTCTTTTAAAAGGAAATGCATCTGCTTTGCTTTTGAAAAGAATGCTTTCGAATAAGATAGCTTTCGACTTATTCAACTGTTTTAAAGAAAGGTTTCGAAAGAGGTTACGCCTTTGTTTTAAGAAAATGTTTTCGAAGGGGTCGATACCCCTTGCTGCTGCATTCAACCTTCCATAGTAATGCTTTCAAAAGGGGTCCTTTGTTTTGAAAATTAGAGCCACTTCTCCAATGCTTTCGAAGGGATTGATTTCAACACCATCCACTTCTTTTACTTAGAAAATTGCTTTCGAAAAAGTTGCTTTCGACTTAGTTGTTTGAAGGCCTTTTTGATTTTTTGAAGGTTAAACCCAAAGGTTTCGAAAGGAATGGTTTTAAATGGTTTCGAAACTATGTTCTACATGTTTTAACTTGAACACACACATATACACTTTTAGACATATACATACAATAAATAGCTTTATTACCAAACCCATTATAATCTATTATCTCTTTATCTATATATTAACTACTTTATACATAACTCTAATTATTAACTATAACTACTATATAAAAATTTACATACAACCAACAACTTCTACATGGGTTTATAATTATATGCATATAATAAATGACTCGTGGATTCTATACCTAAAATGGATATCTATATGTATAAATACAGTAGGAGGTCCGGGTTTTTCTACAGATGCCAATTTAGGAATCGACATTGTCTTTGATTAGAGCTTCAAGCTTCAACCATGCACCTCTTCATGTAGTACATTTCTAGTTCAGGCTTCAGAACCGACATTGTCAGTGCTTCAGCCTCAGTCATTCACCTCTTTGTTGAATAAAACTTTGCTTCAATCCCTCACCTCCACTCTTTGCATCATTGTTCAGATCTTTAGCTTTAGACAACCTACCTTATTCAGACCTGGTCGAAGTTATTGCCATTCCTCCTTCTCAAAAGACAATCAAGATGCACAAGTTCACCCTATCAAAGTACTGAATAATCTCTTTTGCAGTGCTTCTCACCTTCAGTAGTTCTCCTCCATTTTATGCGCATGAGTTTATAAGCAAACCTCAAAGTCATTGAGCTCACTTTATTTCAATGCACCAGCTTATGTCCACTAGTGCACTTATATACATTGCACCAGTTCACCCTGTTGCATGCATTATCATTCTAAGCATTGCCCATATTTCAGCCATGCACCAGAGTTTACTTCCTTCAAGTCACCAATTCATGCAAGCTTGAAATTATTTTCCAACTCTTTACGTAAGCCAACTCAAGCTTTCTCCCTTGCAAGTCACCAATTCGTGCAAGCTTGAAATTATTTTCCAACTCTGCACGCAAGCCAACTCAAGCTTTCTCCCTTGCAACTCGCCTAAAGACCCAAGTGCATGTGATCATTTTTTAGATCTATAATGCACTTCTACAGCAAAGTGTATTAACTTAGAGCACTAACATGCTTCCAACACGCAGCAACATCGTCTCATACTCTTACATCACCTTTCTTGCAGCGGCTCCAATTCCTCGCAGCAACATCCTATAGTTTCAACATTTACTATCTGCCTTTTTTAATTCAACTACTTGTAAATATATGCCTACCGATCGCTCATTCCATACTCCTTTTGTTGATCTGGAAAGTGATGATCCTACATTAGTACTAGATAATTCCATCAGACTCTTGTATGGTTTTTGGTTATATAGTTAATAAATTTAAGAGTACTCTCCTTAAAAGAGGACCATTTTCACCAAAAAAAATCTGACCACAATCTAGTAGATCTTGGAAGAGTGTTTAAAGTATTTGGGAAAGAAAAAGATAGAAGAGAAATCAAGTCAAAAAGGTACTTTTCCTGAAGCTATAGGTGTTATATTTATAGGGAAACCGACAAGAAAAACATGAGGCCCGAAAATATCAAGTCCAGATCCAGATTCGAGTATGCAAGAGTAAGTAATCGGGCGTAATACCAATAAAAAGCACTTGGTTCTGAGTGGTATTATTGGTATCGATTGGTTCTGGGGGGAAATCCTCCCCTTATTCTTTCCATTGGCTATATCTCCGATCCGTTGTGTTTCGAATACTTTTCTTAAGGATTCTGATAATGCTTCTTCTTGTTCACTTTTCTTCAGAAAATCCTCAGATTTGTTCTTCTATTCCTTGAGAAAGCACTTCATGGCAATCACTTTGGCCGGTGCTCCATGCACAAGAGTATTAAAGGCCCATATGGAGGAAAAACCTTTAGGTACCCAGAGGAAGTGCTTGGTACGGAGTTGTTTCCTTTCCTCCAACCCCCTTACAATTTCCTGAGTTACTTCACATCATCGTTCTCTTGACGTTTCTGAAGTCCTTAGGTCATTGCTTTATCCTTTATTCGTCCACTTCGCTCGTTTTAGTCCGTTCAAAGATTGCAAAAAAATTAATTATAACAATTGTTTGGTTATTATAATATTTTGAATGTATTGTTCCTTGATTTGGTAATTATTATTAATCATAGTATTTTAGGGTGTTGAATTAAAACAAATATTTGATTTAAACTAGAAAATAATTACTTGGGATAAAATGTATAGTAATGTGAAAAATAAATAAATATATGACAAATGAGGTTATTTACTGGTTTTGGATAGTTTTCGTAAATAATGATGATTTACCAAACTTTACTAAAATCAAAGTACGGAATTTGGTAAGGTTATTATTTATGAATATTTGGAGAAATTCATAAATAATAACCAAATTATATTTTCAATTGATATTAGGAAAGTTTATTATTTATAAATTGGAAAGAGATTTTAAATAATAACAATATTAATTTTAGTAAAAATGGCATTATATTATGTAAATGATAAGATAATTTATTTTACGGTATTTATAATATAAAATTTTATTATTATTATCTAAGGAATAAAATAGGAGGCATTTTCCATATAATGGTAATAGTAAAATATGTTTACGAAAGTATTTTGAAGTTAAATTATTACTGTTATGGGATTTGAAGACATATAACAATAAGAAACGAGTTTTGAGATTTATATAGAAATTGTTATTTTTGGAATTAATAGTAGTGTGTTGGTGTTGGAAAGTATCAAAGAGGTTTTAAGATATTATTTTGTAAAACAATAATACTACTGTTTTGAATAGTAATTTGATTAAGATTACTATTTTGATTTAAATTATGTTGTTTGGAAGTATATAAAGGGTTTTGAAGTATATTAATTACTAATTCTATCGACATATAAATAAATGTTGCTTTATAATAAAATAAAATAAAATTATTATACCTAAGAGAAAAACATTAGTTGTTTAGTTAAACCATTAAGAGTATTGACTCTATGATATGGTCCGATGTGCTAATCTGTAATAGATTCCAAGTACATTATCAAAATATGATTTTGATAGTTGTATTTGAAGGGATATCATCTATTGGTCGTAAATGTGTCATTATGAGAAAGACAAATGTATTTGGAATATAGTGAGCCACATTGATAAGATATTACCATGAAGTTCAATTGTTGAAATTAACTTAACAAATTAATCATTCGATGTGCTCAATTTGGTTTGGATTTTACTCAAAAATTATCGCCTAGTATGATTTTTATGTTTTGGTATATATGTGTTGAAATGGAAAGTCCTAAATACACAATTACACTAGTTTTTTTGTGCATAACAACCAAGTGTTTCAAAGTTAGTGGGAGCGATATCGAGTTTATAGGTTTCGGATATGATCCAAGAATGGATATGAAAGTATCATTTGAAAAGAATCAAAATTAAACAAGTGTTTTGATAAATGTATCAAATGGTTTGATTATCAATCGAAATGCAGAGAAGAGTGTGTTCATAAGAAAGAAATTAAAAGGTGCATAGATATTTCTAAATCATAAGTAAACACCACTGATTATTAATTATGTACTTGTGTTAAAATCAGTTTTAGTTGTTTTAATACTCAACGTTGGATTTGTAAATGATGTCCTTTATAATAAGTATAAAAGATGCTAAGAATGCCCCAAACGATATGCAAGGACACCTTATTAAAATATTTAATATAGAACATGTTAGATGGATTCCTTATGCGCTAGCAACAAGAATTATCATACGTGTTATGTTGTCTAAGATATCATGATTTTTTTATGTATTTGATTTATGAAGAAAATATAAAGTTGATATCACCAACTGGTTGTTTGAGGTGTTCTCGTGTATTTATGAAATACTCTATAACTGTTTACAGAAACAACAAACTCCTTATAAAGGAGTGTCCGGACTCAAACTTTCATAAATGATATTGAGTATTATATGCTGATAATAAATTCGTGTTAAGGATCTTTTAGTCAGAAATGTTCCAAATGAAAGACTATGGCTGATTCAATGAAAAAGGCTAAGTACATCACCTTTAATAGTACCGATATAAAAGCGATGTATATAAATGTAAATGTATTTATAATTGAGATGTGGGTGATTCCAAATTTTGAAAATCCCATAACATTGTTATATGAAGACAATATCACGATATAGTTCATAACATAACTTAGAGCTCACTGGAAGTCGAGTGATATACTCCAAATTGTTCTACGTGATAAAGATAGTTTATCAACGTCGAAGATACTTGATTTACATAATAGATAATTGAAACATAATAGCATACCCAGTCATTGAAGGACCTACCCGATTGGTTTTGAGGAAGCAAATTGGGGAAGTTGGAATGAAATTCCATAATTGAACCTAAGTGCTAGTGGGAGATTGATAAAGTTAGAGGTATGCCCTAGGAGCAATTATGTAATTTATTACATATATCTAACTCGATAACTAATCTTGTTCAAAATAAAAGGTGTTTTCTTTCTATTATTTATACTTGATATAATTTGTTATACTAATTAATTAATTTAATTAAATGTATATTTAATAGAAAATCCATAAATGGTATGTTTTGCGATTGGAGTTACAAAGTGGTGTAACTCTAAGTAATTTATCATGGTAAAAATATACATACCATTTTAAATATTCCTAGTCTAGATGTATCGAGATAGGATATCGATACATCTATTTAGACTAGAGTATGTAACGCTCTCCAAATGTTAGGCGGTGTATTACTCATAGTTGTTGGAGGCACCAAAGGATTACGTACTAATAGTTATTGGGTAACTATGGTATGACCCACTCGATAGTTTTTCATTGGTTAATATAACTAATGTCAAACTGAAAATATCGATGTGACTGATTTACATAGTTCTCTCAACTTGAGAACACCGTCGATCTTCAGTTTGAAAGATCCGCTTTAATTATAGTCAAATCATGACACGGCGACCATCGAGTGACTATAATTGGGTCGAGTGGAAGTATTAAAAGTGAAATATTATTCAAGAGAGGATTTGTCTCCTCAATTATATAGGGTTAGTATGACGGTGAACTCAAGTCAACTCAAAGTCAAAGTCTCTGCCGAGAGCATTTCAGCTAATAATAATTGTTATTATTGGACTAAGGACTTCGTGTTTGGATTATAGAGTTGAATATGAACGATATTGGAATTTTGACCATCACCAAATTCCATAAGTCCAAAGTGATATAGTTTTGACAAAGAGAATCGGTGTAAATAAATATAACCAAAATTTCACACCACGTACTAAGTGATGTGAGAATGTTAATACTCGAATAGTTCAATATCATCGCTGACCAAATTTACACCTAACGAGTCACACAACTGAAGCGATGATACTCCTTTGACCAAAACAGTTTAATTAATTTGCAATTGTTACAAATTAATTAATATTTTTGAAATATTAATTATAATTTTGATGTTGATTCAAATAAATAAATATTATTAAATATACATATACTTATAACAGTTATAATATATTAATACGATATCAATAAGCGTTGAATTATATTTAATTGCATAATATTTTATTCAAAATTTAAATGTGTTCAAACCCCATGAAAGGAGCTGGAAAATTTTACCATAATGAGGAGCTGATGAGGCCATAAGATGGTGCAACAAAGGATTTGAGATTGAGGGGTAAGATGGAAGAGAATTGATAAGAGATGATGTAGGATGTTGATCCTAAAATATCTTCAACTTCTCCTCTATATAAGCATCTATATTGTAACGACCTGAAATTTTACCACTTTGAAAATGAAATATTTAATGTATTTAAATATTCAAATGTAAAATTTTCAAACTTAAATAATCATGTTTTATATAATAATTAAGAACGGTGAACTTATTTTTAGAATTGAATTAAAATTTTGGACTTTTATCGTAACATTGACAAAATTGACAAAAGCCGATTTTGGATAAAATTGGATATACGATCAAATAATTATTTTAAAGGATAAATAATTGCTTTTGAAATCATTATATAATGATAATAATTGGTTGATAGAAGTTTGATAATTGTATATATGCTTATGTTATAATGATTGACAAATTTCGTCGCACAATGACAAAATCAATGTCGTATATTTGCAAATGAATTTTCATACTGTTTTATATTATTTTATAAGTAAAATACAATAATTTTAATTATTTAAAGATGATAATAAAATTATTTTTATGTTTGGTTTACATGAATAAATAATTTAACAAAAACGTCAAAATGTGACCGTAAAACATTTTGTCGAAAATCAATCATTTTGTTCGATACAAGTTGTGCAAAACATTTTGCAATTTGAATAGTGTCATGTAAACTCATTTACAAAGATATAAGCATCTCTCTTATGTTAATCAAGGATTAATTAACCGAAAGTAAAGAAAAGCACAAAATGACAAAGTAAGTTTACTTTTGCAAAATCAAATCCAAGACTCACATCTCATAAATAAGCCATCTCTTTCTCATTGATGACTTGTAATTAGGAGTCTAATCCAAGCATGGAAAAGAAGAAAATTTATTTTTTTAAAGTAATTTTTTAATTTATGGAAAATAAAAATAATTACTTTAAGTACAAAAATCAAATCCATCTATCTTTTCACTCTTTATCCACATCATTTCCTCATTAATGCCATGATAAATCAAGCATGAAAAAGTGTGTTTTAATGTACTTAAGGGGGGAAGAAAGTGATTAGACAATAAGTGTATTTTGTCTTTTATATTAAGGGTAATACGGTACTTTGTGTAGCAAACTTCAACTATAAATAGCTCCTCCGTTCTCTTCTTTTCTCACAACATTTCTTCTCCATTTTTATTCACTTTCCTTTTCTTCTTCTTCTCCATATCCATGGCTTCCATCTCCATTTTCTAGAAAAAAATATAATATAAAATAAAAATAAAAGACAAAAACAGACCTCAAAACTCTGCCAAAACCACCACCTCCTCTCCCCTCACTTCGGCCATACCTTCCCCTACCTCCTCCAAGGTCGTACGCCCTCCACTATCCCAAACCCAAGCTCCACCACTCGAGGCCGAACCTACCAAGAAGAGAGGAGCAAGATCGTAGAGATTCAGAGCAAGAAATAAAGAAAGAAATATCACCAGATTCATTCCAAGGAGCTAGGAGAAATTCAAGGTGTCACGAAAGCGCTGTCGGATTTTCTGGAGTTTGGAAAGGAGGAAGCATTTGTGATGATTAATTAATAAAAGTTTAGGTGAAGTGTAGATTTATAAGAATGTTGGTAGGAAGAATCGATTAAGTTAAAGTAGAGTACTCAATGTTTATTAAATGATAATTAATCTATATAAATATTTGTAAGTATGATAATATGACCATTTAATCTCTTAATGATTTGTATGAATGGTTGAAAACTTGAATGATTTTATGGTTGATTATATGGATGTTGATAACTTGTTTGCGATAAATTATGAGAAATCATAATAAAATGGTTAATTAATAGAAATGAATTCAAATAATATGTGTATAGAGTTTGTTTAGCCTATAATGGTTTTGAATATAAAAATGTTGAAAGTGAATATTATAATAATATAATATTATGAAATGATTTAAAAATGAAAAAGAGATTTAATATGGAAAAATATTGGTTAAAATGTTTGAAAATAATTTATAAATGTTTTAAAAATATGTGAAAGTTTTTTGGTGAAGTTTGAAATGTAAATGAAAATTTAGTCAAAAATAGGCGCGTCGCGTAACGGTAGTTCGTGATTTCGCATCATAAAAGTTAAATAAATGTACAAAGTGGAATAGCTCGGAATCCTTCGAGATAAGAATTTTCCAAACTATTATATCCATAGTTTTCCGTCGAAGAAAGAAAATCAAGATTTTATCAAGTATTTTTTGAAATATGTCCAAAACAATTTTCTAAAAACATTGCGATTTTGCAAACTGGAATCCAATAAGGAATTTCTTTATTATATTTTTAAATTATTAAAAATATGAAACAAATTTGATAAATCTATTAAAATGGTTTGAAAGATATTTTAATTGTAAAATAAGATTTTTCAAACATTAAAAGTTGTTTTAATCAAATAAGCTGTTTTAAGCACTTTTCGCAGCACTTTTCCACTGCATTTTCTATAACTTTTGAAATAAAGGTTTAAACTTAACGATTCTTTCTAGAATCATTTATAAATGTTTTCAAATGAATAATTAAGTGTTTTAAAGATAAATTGGAAGTTTTATAATTCTTTTAGAAAGAATTTAAATAAATGGTTATTAAAACACTTAAACAATATAATAGAAATTATTTCCTTGAATGCAATAACAAACTAAGTATGTGGAAATGACTAGTATATTTGTCCCTCTTGTGAGATCTAAACGGTAAAACAAAGTGTGCAACTAAGGTTAGAAATGGAGCAACCAGTGCTCTGAACTACCTGGCCTTTGTTTTCTCTTTTAGACGAGCGGTGGAACAGATCGAAGGGAAGGCCCGGATGCTCTAAAATAATAGTTTCCAATATGAGATTTAAATAAATGATTTGGAATTATTTTAAATTTATATACTTGAATTAATTATTTTGGGTTTGCAGTAAACTAGGTCTTAAATAACATAGTTTTTGATCCATTTTAAAGTTATGATTTGAAATGGAAAATCGATGTTAAAGAGTTAAGTAAATGATTAGAAAATGTTTTCCAGAGTAAAAGGTGAATTGATTTGGAATTATTCCAAGATTAAAAAGGTTTTAAAGTTTACCAAATGATTTGATAAACGAGGCTTAATGATTCCATATACTCTTAAGAAGAAAAAGGAATAATTTAATGAATGTGTCTCTAAGAGATATTTATGAATAAATAAAAGATGAATTAAATTGAATGATGATTGATAATCACATATAAACTAAACATCTTTTTATCGATAATTGGTTTCGAAGGAACCGAGGTCGGATTTGGGCGATTCTTATTCGAGAACCACTTCGAACCAATATATACATTCGAAAGTGAAGACGTGTGGAAGGATATAATTATTGAAGACCGGAGATCGTCATTAGCAGAAGAACTACTTGTTGACATTCTCTAGGTATCTCTTAATATATAGGCATTTATTATAGCAGTGGTCCTATTGCATTTTGAAATCTTCGGGTTACAAGGAATACTCGCTACTAATGGTAGTAGGAGGGGTGCCTTCGGTTTCATTCAGTCCTAGAACAGACTTGTATGGATGAGTGTTTGACATTGTATTGCGGCATCATAAATGTTGACTTTTACAAACGTACATCTGTTTGGTGGCGGAGAAGGAAATTTCTCTTAGCTCAGAGGTTGTATGTTCACGGAAATCAAATAGTGATCAAAGGAATGGCAATGTGGAATTCAAAGTGGAACTTGTTATGATCAAAGTATGGTTTTGTATGAAATGTGTGGCTTTGTCCAAGTTGAGCATAACCACACTACCAAGCCTCACATCTCAAAAATGATACGGGATCTATGTTAAATATTTTAGGCTTAATATGACAAGGGTGGCGTACGATCCTGCAAGGTGACTGGCGGCGTATGATCTAGGTCACTGAGGTGTCCAGACGGGACCCTTATTGTATGGTATAGTGTCGTGTAAGTCCTTGCTTGAGAAGCCACCGGATATCAAGAAGTGTGGCAATATGAGGACTAATGGTGGTGTGAGAGTCCTTGCATGAAAAACCACCGGGTTCAGGTTGCTATGCATGGTTATCGATGTTCCCTGGCATGTTGGAAAATCTAATTCCAATACGAGCTTTACGGTTTTGACCGTAGTCCCAAAATAGATGTAATGCTTTGCAAACATTTCAGCTGCCCCTTTTGTATCACATATTCCGTCCGGTATATTCCGCTTGACCTAGTCCGGATATATTCCCTTAGACTTAGGGCTGAAAATGGGTCGGGTTTGGGTTTGGTCAAGCCAAGTTCGGGTTGATTTTAAATGGGTCGGGTCAACCCGTTTATTAAATGGGTCAGAAATAGCTCAACTCGAATCCGACCCGATTATGAATGGGTTGACTCGACCAGACCCGACCCATGTAACCCAATTATAACCAAGTTGGGTCGGGTCGTAAACGGGTCGGGTCAACCCGTATAAAGTGTAAATGGGTTATAAACGGGTTGTAAACGGGTTATAAACGGGTCAAATTCGGGTTCACGGGTCATAATAGGGTTGGGTCAACCCATATATGTATAAATGGGTTATAAACGGATCAAATTTTGGTTCGCGGGTCATAATCGGGTCGGGTCAACCCATATAAATATAAATGGGTTATAAATGGGTCAAATTCAGGTTCATGGGTCAACCCGAAACCGACCCGTTTATAAACCGGTCAAATTCGGGTTCACGGGAAATGACCCGCCAACTTAATCGGGTCGGGTTAACCTGCAAATTTCCATGTAATCTTCGGGTCGTGTTGGAAATTGACAGCCCTATTTAGACTTAGTCCAGGTATTGATGCCTTATTTGAATAAGTTTATTTGAAAGATGTTTTCCAAAAGAATGTCATTAAAGATAATATAAAATTATTTTGGTAATAAAAGTTTTTCGGTTATCATAAGGTAAAAACCCATCCATATTTATGTATGGAAGTGGTCTTATGAGATACCCTTCTTTTCAAAGGTTTTGATAACATTATCATGAGCTATACATTTAAAATTTCGAGTATCTCACGCTGGTTTATTAAGCCTGATCTGGGTAATTTTAATGCTCGAGCTAGATGTGAGTAGTCTCACGATTAGCTGAAAACGCTTGGAGTTTCCAGAGGAAAGCTGGAGATCTTCATCATCGTATGGACATACTCTATTATCTGTTGCATCTATTGCATTTGTTTTTTTGTTTTTCATCATTTGTAAGGGCATGTGTTCTAACTGTCCAGTTGAATCTAGGATAGACTCTGATATTATATTTTAAATTTTTCTGCTGTAAAGATTATTTATTGAAATAATATATGTTATTCCATTCATGTGAGATTCTATTTTTATATTCAGTTTATCCTTATTTTTCTTTCTACCCTTAATATCCGCTTGTTCGTGCAATTCAAGTTGGACATATGTGGTTTACTGTCAACTCAAAGGGTACGAAAAAATGAGCATTACATATATCCTCTACCTTTAGAGGACTTTTAGAATCCTGTAAAACCCTCCTATATCTAGTCGAAATTAGCTTTCACCTACCTACATTGATTCAAGTTCAAATCAAATCAATTGTTATTCGATAGTCGGTGGTCAACGGTTCAAGGACTAGCACTCTATTAAAGCGGAAACTATTTCAAAGAGTAGATATCATCATATCAAGGTGTACTTCAAGGCATCAGGTGTGAGGTGCATTTCTAATTATAAAATAATTATTTATGCTTAATTATTATGTTTTTTTAATATATATGTATTTTAAATTGTTAGTTTAGTGACCATTCTAATATGCAATGATATTGTCATAAAGTTGTTTAGTTATATGTATATATAATTTAAAAAAATTGCTATCCAATATGTCTTAGGTCAGCATAACTCTGTAATCAAAAAACACTTTTTTATTTTATCAAATCAATATATAATACCTAAATACACACACACACACACACATATATATATATTACATAATTAATTAAAACATCATACTTAATCAATGTAATTATATAATTTTATATGTAAAGTATTAGGGCTATGGTAATTTTTGGCAATGATAAAATAATTTTATATATACTTTATTACTATTTAAATATTAGTCAAATCAATTCACTACATAAATTATCTATATTAATTCAAATATGCTATGAGAATTATATTTTATATCTTGTAAAATATATTTAGCAATACTGAAAGTCTCAACAAAAATTTTAAAAAGTAATTTTTTATTTTTTAAATTAATTTTCATATTGTAGCCAAAATTAGAAAATTAATTTCAAAACCAAAAATTACAAAAAAAAATTCAAAGCACAAAATATTTTTTAGGATTTAATGGAAATTTAAAATGTGAAATAAAAACTCAAAATTTATTTTTATTTAATATTTCAATATTTTTACATGGATATTTAAACAAAAATACATATTAAAATTAAAAAATCATAATATTTACAAAGCCATGCACAAGACTTAGTCAATTATATTTTTTAAAAACATTTTTGAGTATTTTATTAATATATATATATATATTATGCATATATATATATTTATATATATATTAATATATATAATATATTTGTGCGTGTGTATTACTCATGGTTTCAAAAAATTATAACATTCATAAATAATTTCTCTATATTTAAATTAGTCTATTACATAATATATGTACACACATTATTAATATTTTTTGTTCATATGATTATATATATAAATATATACATATATTCATGCTTAAAAAATTATTTAAGAAAACACTTATATATATATATATTGACACACACACACACAGATATTTATAATATCTACATACAAATAATAGTATATATTTATACATACATATATTTGGATAATATATTTGCATATTGGATGGGCTAATATGTCTGTTGCGATGTAAATCTTAAAACCTATACATGGTCATGTTATACTTTACATGGATTGATATGTTACACATACACACACATATATTTGTATATGATACACATACACATATATCACAACATAAATTAAATAAAACTATATCAATTTATGAATTTAAATAAAATAAAATATTTTATTTAAATAAAATTTAGAAGTCTTTAAATAAAATGGATTCATAGACCCAATAGAGATCCAATAGGAGAATTTTTTTTTGAAATTCACTCGTAACTTCCATTGTGGACCAGCCCAACTTTAACATGTTTAACATATGTGTTGATTGGAACTGTCATATATGTTTACTATTTTGAGATGAAATCGCACTAGAACGAGTTATGCGATGTTTTTCCACTATTACTATGCCAATGTTGTGTAGTTTAAATTTCTTTTGTTCAATTGATGTTTGTATTATTAATGTAGAGTGGTTAGTACATAGTTGATGAGTTTGATGTTGTGTTATTAATATAGAGCGGTTAATACACATTTGTTGGATTTATACATGAATTTATGCTTTTGATGTTGCATTACTAGTGATAGGTGATTGGTACACATGACAATATTTATTGTCGTTGATTTACTTGATGTTTAAGGTTACCATTTAATGTTGTTAAATTTATGTGATGTTTAATGGATGTGTGATACTATTATTTTTGTTACCTATATTTATGGTGATTGATTGCGGTGGCATAGTAGAGTATAATGTTTTCTACATATACTGGTTTCTTGGTTGCTATTCTTGTGCAATGTTATGGGTTAGGAAGTATTTGACGCAGGAGAGGAGTGAGAAACATAATTGTTAACCTGCTTTTTAGCAAATTCGATTTCAACTGGACTTAGAAGGCTAAAATGAAGACGAGAAGAGTCATGGACTTGGAAAAATGCTTAGAAAGGCTAAAAGATTTAACTCAAGAAGTTTGATAGAAATTGAAGCTAAGTAGACCATTAGGTACCAAGTGGTTTTTCTTCTACTTGGCAGTTCCCATTCTCCTTATACCCTAAGTACTTCTTCAAGCAACCATGGTAAAAGTGCTTTTTCCAAAAGATAGATGAGCAACGCTAAGGATTACAAACAAGAAAGTAAAGAAGTAAGAAAAGACAAGCGATATCACATGAATCATCACAAGGAAATAGATCTTTAGGAAAAAGAGTTTGGAATGCATCGAATCGGAGATAAAAAGGCAAGGCAAATAAGATAAAGAATTTTCACCTAGAAAAAACCATCTGGTACCAAAAGGAACCTCTCGATACCGAGAGGTTTTTGTTGAAGATTGGGCCGACATGTTCGCTCCTATACACTTGGTCCTGCATCTAGACTTTATTCAACGTAGGCTTCTAAGTCTACTGGGGAGTCTCACTATAAGTACCAATCATATATCAACTGAAGAAGGGATTTTGACACTCTGCATCTTCTTTGCTCTCATCTCCTTCCCCAAATATACTCTAGAAACTCTATAGTAAATTTGAAATCCACTAGATTGTGGTCAGATCTGACAAAATTAGTCATAATCCGGAGAGCAAACGACTAATAACAAAAATTAAAGTGGACGTAGGTCAGAAAATTTGCCAAACCACTATAAAAATTGAGTCTCATTTTCAGGTTTTACTTTTATTTTATTTTAAATCGGTGCTTTCATCTTAATTTCGATGTTGGTGCCATTTTTGGCATCAACATTTTGGTGCTTTCCCTGAAAACGAGCTAAATTTCACAACCTAAAGCTTGGATCTGAATTTTGGAAGATGAAGACATCTAATACTGGATTTAAGATTGGAGATAGTCAACCGAAGCATGAGGGTAGCCAGAAGGTATGCTTAAATTCCAATTAATCCATCTAAGTGACCAAAGAGGAGATGGAGAAAATTATGAAGGAGATGCAAGATGGAATAATGGCTTGACAAGAAGAGATGCTAGATGGATTTTTCCAACGATTAGAACAACAGGGAATAGCTAGAATTCAGAAACAAGGACCTGGAGCCAATGCAGGAACACCGGGAGTTGGAGCAGAGCAAACTGGAACAATGCCCCCAACGACCAAGACCTCTCGGCACCAACCTCAATCCTCTTGTTATTGAGGGGAATCAATGCTGGGGCAATGTTGGTTCGGGCTTAGGGCGAGTTGGGATGTTGAGAATGGATGATGCTAAAGCCAGGAATGCAGGACAGAACACAAGTGCACAACAACCAAAGGAACATGTACCAGTATTTTCCCACAGGAACGGAGGACAAAATGAAGCCAGAGGTGTAGATCAGAACACATATGTGAAGCCAGAGGAGTATGTGCCAAAATGTGTCGGATTTCCCCCACGGAAGCATGATGCAGAATGCAGCTAGCGGCCAAAGACTTTCGTTAGACAACAACAATCGGAAAGCTAAGATGATCATATAGATAGTTTGAGGTAAGCCTTAGATCAGAGTTTAGATGAGGTAAGCAGAAATCCATTTACTCATAACATCCAAAAGGCGAGAAATCCTCTCGATTTCAAGCTTCCAACGTTGGAGACGTATAATGGGAAGATCGATCTGACAGTTCGTTTAATGGGATACTTCTGACATATGGAGGTGTTGGGTGTTTCCAAGGAGGTGATGGGGCTGTGTTTCTTGTTATATCTAATAAATTTCAAAGTGATGTGGTTTCGACAGCTGGAGAATGGGTCCATAAGCACATGAATTGAGTTAGTGAATAAGTTCTTGAGACAATTCAGAGTTCACATCTCCTGACCAAAGAATGCGATGACATTATTGAGCACGAAGCATAGGACGGGAGAGACTTAAGGAGTTACTTGACTAGGTTTAACGTTGCAGCCGTTGCAGTTCATAAGCCGGATCCATTGGTGATTTTGATGGTGGTAGTTTCAGAAGTGGCAAGTAAGACTGATTTAAAATTGCTTTGGAAAGGGACCCATCAATGGATCTTATGAAGTTCTATCACAAACCTGAGAGATATTTACGTCAAGAAAATGCTGAGGCTGATGGTGCTGAAACTAAGGTTGTAGATGATGGAGGACTGCGTAGAGCATGATATGGAAAAGAAAAACGGAAGCGAAAAGCTGATAACGACTTCAAAGGGCTGAAAAGGCAAAAGAGAGAATTGAAGTCCTCTTCTTACGCTGACCTAACCAAAATCCCAGAGAGAATATACGTAGATACTAGGAGTTAGATCCCTATCAGTGACCAGCTAAGAAGGAACCCATGGATCGAGTGAGAAGGTCTGGAATGTTCGGCCCACTCCACAACCTGGATGGACATGTAGCGAATGAGTGCGGACACCTTCATGATCTGATAGAAGAAGTGATTCGGAGCAACCAGCTACAACAGCATGTAAGGATTCCAACAGCAATGGTGCAGCCGGAGCTTCCACCATCTATGGCGAATGCATCAAGGAACAACTAAAGAAATAGGTCGAGATTTGAAATCCAATGATCGGGATGGATGGGAGTAAGGTTCGATTCCCACACTTTGCTTTCCATTTTGAATAACTAAGATAATAATAATAATCTTGTACCACTTACACATGTATGAGATCTCGACTAGTCATGTAACATCTCTAATTTTAGTTTACATTATTCAGGATATTTAATTAGATATATTAAATAGAATAATGTAAACAGTTAAGGAAAATGAGATTAGAAAATTTATAAGGTCGAGCCAATATTAATAAACCAAGAAAGACTGTCTTAAAATTAACATATAAGAGAATATACGAGAGGAGAAAATTAGATAGATCCAATTTTCACTCCTTGAACCCTCTTCCCTTTATTTCATTCTCACTTTACTCATTCACAAAATAATCAATGAAAGAAGAAAAAGAAGGCGACTATAACCTAAGGAAGAAATCACCAAATCAAAGGGATTCATAGGGAAGAATCTTAGGGAAACTAAAGCAATATCAAATCTCAACTATAACAATTAACTCTAAGGTGAATAGTACTTAAACCATCTCATTTTCTTATTTTAGAATTCGGTTATGGATAGTACCCAAATGCTTATTTTATGTTTTTCCAAGATATAGTAGTATAATCATTGTTTAGATAGAATAATGACCTATGGAATTTTTTTGAAATTATTTAAGTAGGCTTTAAGGGTAAAACCTAAGTTTATAATTTACAAACGATTTGAATTTTTGATATGATATGTAAAATGTTATTTAGAAGTTCAATTTTAATTTCATAATTTTTCAAATTTAATTATTTTATGAATTTATTAATGAGGAAATTGGAGTATTTCGGGTCTTAATTATTTAAAATAATCAAATATGGTTTTGGCTTCGAAATTATTATAGGCTAAAGAGAAGGATATTCTCAATATTCTGTGAATTTTTGGATTTTTCCCAAGTGAAAATGATTTATTATGAATTTAATATGCTAGATAAGCATTTAAAATAATAATTAATTAAGATTATTAATTAATCAAAGTTGCTAAATGTTTTAGAACTTGAAAATTCTATGCGGTAGAGATCCTGAAAATATTTGTAAAAGAAATTGTTTAATCCAATAGGAATTGGACAAGAAATTGGGTTGACGTCGATGAGGATTGAAGCATAAGGTAACTACGTAGGTGGTTATGAAATGATTCCTACAACAGCAAAGTCAACATCGTCGACAACCAATCATAAGCAATATTACATTCTTATGATTTATTTATGAGTTTTAAACGACGTTGCATGATTTCACTTCGACTGTTTTAGAAAACTAAGACAACGGTGCTGCATGTTTTGACTTCGCCTATATGCATATACTCAGAGGCATGGTAGCCGAAATGATTAAGTATATCCCTATATTAATGCCGCCAGTCTTGATTCCACAACTTATAATAATCGATAACTTTATGTATACCAAAGTTTTATATATTGAATAGGGTCGGCAATGATGCAGTATTGCATCGACATGCACTTCTTCTTTTAACGCCAAAGAGGCTAATTTTTAGGCTAAAGCTATTTAAAAATAGGGAGAAGTGGCCTATGTTTGAGAGGGTCGATGACCTCATGTTTTCGACAATAAGCCATTTATTTTATAATATCCTGAATTTTTAATTTCAAAGGTGGACAACCTGTATTATATAAGGGTCAATGACCCTATCTTTGATATAAAGTTTATACTTAAAAAAACTTTAGGTTTGTATTCGACTTTGAATAAAGGTCAGCATGTTTTAATACTACATGTGCTATATTCTATTGTACTGAAGGTGGAGAGCCTTAATCCTTCTTGTTGATAGTATTATTGATGTCAATATTGATCTATATTAACCTAATTTAGGGAGGCGAACCTATTGTTTTATGACTTCGATTTTAAATATTGGGGATACTAATGCTATTTTGATCATAGACGTCGACATTACCATTAGGGACAGTAAAGTAAATTAGTATCAGGAAACTAAATGTTTTATAAATGCCACTTTATCATTGTGATACCATTGTATTTTCTTAAATGAGTTCGACACCAATCATTGGAGAAACCAATGTACTTTACTTTGAAAGGTTATAACTTTAAGGGGAGATAACCTAATTAGGACTCTAATAGACGTACGTTAAACATGTGGGTAACATGAATTAAATTTTTAAATGATGGATTCATAGCCATCCTATGAAAACTATGGGATGTGTGATTGTTAGTCCACATTACATCGAAGATGGATAGTCTCTGTGAGGTCAATGAAGGGTTCATAGTCTTCCTAGGAAAACTATGGAATGTGTGATGGATAGTCCACATCATACCGGAGATGGATAGTCTCTATGTGGTCAATGAATGGTTCATAGTCATCCTAGGAAAATTATGGAATGTGTGATGAATAGTCTACATCATTGCAAACTTAATGGAATATGTGTAATGGATAGTCCACATAATTTGAATAGTGGAACCATATGTGATGTGTAGTCAATAGGGTAGGGGATGCATAATCCAAGTAATAATTACATGTGAGATGGATAATCCACATAACTATGAATATGTTTAAATATAAGATGGGTAGTCCACATAATTATAAGACGGGTAATCAAATTAAAATAAGATGGATAGTCAGTTTAAATTGTGGCAAATAGTCATTTGAAATTAAGATGGATGGTCTAATAAATTGGGATGGATAATCCGGTATATGTTGCATTATTATAAATATTATTTTCTATGTTCTAATCATTGTGGATGCAGGAGCACAGTATATAGTTATTATGTTTGATTAAGATACTAGCGAGGGAAAATCCATTCTGCTCAATGGCGTGGTCTCACTAGATATCTATTTTGGTTCAAGATGGTAGGTTATTATTCAGACCATAATTTTTATCTGAACCAAAGTTTTTTCCCCTTATACTCTTGGGAACTCATATGAGTAGGTCGGATGTAAGGTCTTTTAGGTTCTCGTAAGATGAATAAGCTTCAAGAGACTTATAGGAGGCAATCTAGCTATTAGGAGTTTTATCTATTTCTGTTGTGTTAGACCGTTTGAATGTATGTAATGGAAAAGTTGTATAATAGTCAAGTATTTGACTTCGATCAACCAGGTGGGCATCTTTATATGTCGCTCTTATAGTATTTTGTAATATTTATATTTTCTCTAAACGTGGGTTTATGAATGGCTTATGTAATGAATGTATAAATCTTACTTTTAAATTATAATGAAAGTTGTTAATGGAAAAATGTTTGAAAATTTTCATATTCATGTGTTTTTGGTATTCTCAATGTGTTTAACGTAGCCGTATTCTTTCATCGGGAATAATAACTATGGATGACTGCAGCATCTGTACCAATTAGTTTCATGCCTTAGAATGGGGGATGTTACAAGTTGGTATCAGAGTATAGGTTTATGATTAAAAACATTTTAAACCTAAAGATTATTGAAAAAATATAATCCTAATAAATCATAGAATAAGATTAGGGCTTGGGATAACACTATAGTAACATATTTATATTTGCTATATATATAAGTATGTATTCTCCCTTCTTTCTTAGACCGTTCTTATTTTTCTTATTAACCAGGAACCAAGGTTGACATGCAAATGTTAATCAAAATGAAAATGCCAATATAGGTGTTAGGACCATACAAGTGGATATAGGGACTATCTATCAGTTCTTCATCTATCTGATGCAAGCTGGGGTAGCTGCAGAAGTAGTAGAAGGAAATGCTGTTAAGTCGGGAGGACTCAATCCCGTAGTGCCAGTTGGTAATAACCATGCTAAGCTAAGTCGAAATTACACCAGTTTGGATGGAAAGCCTTTTCTGGGGACTAAGGATGCAATGGAAGTGAAGAACTGGGTGTTACATTGTGAAAGGATCTTTATGGATTTAGGTCTATATGATGAGCAGAAAAGGAGACTGGCTTCGAGATAGTTGCAAGAAGATGCTTTGTTTTGGTGGAATGAGGTGATCATAGGGGTACCATAAGAGGAATTAACTTGGGCAGACTTTTGAAGGAGATTCAAGGAAAGGTTTTTGTCTGAAGTAGCCAAGTCAGCCTTGCTCAGGAAGTTTATGGAGTTGGAGCAGGGAGAAATATCAGTGTTGGAATATTCTGCTAAATTCGATGAGTTATCGAGATATGGATATGCCATTATTGACACCATGATCAAGAGGAATGAGAAGTTTATCCAAGGGTTGAGATCAGAGATTTCTAAGGCGACTATGCCACATCTCCAGGGTCCATCTAATGTGGTAGTGGAAATGGCAATCAGGAACGAGCTTCTACTTTTGAGAAGGAGAAATTAGTGGAGACTCAGGGTTCCTAGAATAAGAAAAGGAAATTCTTTAAAAAAAGGGAGCTTAGAAGGATGGAGCTAATAAGAAAAGGAAGGCAGATATCACTTTTTATAAGTGTGACAAGTAGGGGCACTATGTTAATGAGTGTCGATCTAGTAATGGCAAGGTGGTTGTTGGAAGGCAGAATATGAAGTGCTTTAACTTCAACTGGGGTATTATGAGAAAAAATGTCCAAAAACAGCCAAGGAAGGAAAAGGAAAGGTCTTTGATTTAAAACGATCACCATCTAAGCCAACACAGCTGAGAATGGAAATTCTATGATGGAAGGTACGCTTTTGATTCGTAGCAAACCAGTTAGGTTACTGTTTGATACCGGTGCATCACATTCATTTAGATCTCAGAGTTTGGTTGATAAGTTATATTTAGAACCATTATACTATGTTACTTCCTTAAGGATAGCTAATCTAATAGGTGGGTATGCGACTCTAGGGTTGAGATGTGACCATCTAGAATTTGAGTTACTAGGTTATACATTTGCCGGCAGTTTGTATGTACTTCATTTCACGGGTTGTGAGATTATTTTGGGTTGGATTGGTTGAGCAAATATGTTGCTATGATATTTTTATAGGATAGGAAAGCATCATTAAGACACCCTGATAGCAGCGGCCGAATAGTATACTTAGTTGAGAATTTGAGTCTAGAATTTGTGCTTTATTATGTGTCACAGAAGTAGAAGACGAAGTAAATCGGGTTTCGGTGGCAAGGGAATTTGCAGATGTTTTTGAGAAAGTTAAAGAACTACCACCGAAACAAGCTATTGAGTTTCAAGTATATCTTGTACCTGAAGCTGAACCCGTAAGTAGATCACCTAACAGGATGACTCTTACTGAGATGGAGTTAAAGGTGCAGCTAGTGGACTTAGAAGGAAAGAATTTTATTAGACCAAGCAGTTCGCCTAGGGGAGTGGCCGTGGTATTTGTGAAGAAACTGAACAAGTCATTGAAATTGTGTATCGATTATTGTAAGTTGAACGAGAAGACGATAAAGAATCGATATCCATTGCCGAGAATTGATGATTTATTTAATCAGTTAAGTGGAGCCAAATTATTTTCCCATTTGGATTTAGTGATAGGGTTACACCAATTGAGAGTGGCGGAGGACTATATTCCTTTGACAGTGTTTCTAATAAGGTATAGTTCATACGAATGGTTAGTGATGCCATTTGGATTAACTAATGCACCTGCTTTCTTTGTGAATTTGATGAACCAGATTTTCGAAGAATATTTGGAAAGGTTCGTATTAGTATTCACTGATGACATTCTGATATATTCTAAGGATGAAAAAGATCATGAGATTCATATTAGAATAGTGCTTGAGACCTTGAGGCAGCATCACCTTAAAACGAAGTTTTCAAAGTGTCATTTCTAGAATAAAGAAGTAAAGTTTCTTAGTTATGTAGTTTCAGAACATGCATTGTCAACCGAACGAGCTATGATCGAAGCTGTTAACAGTTGGAAGAGACCCGAGACAGTCACCGACATAAGAATCATCACCTTAAAGCGAAGTTTTCAAAGTGTCATTTCTAGAAGAAAGAAGTAAAGTTTCTTAGTTATGTAGTTTCAGAACAAGGGTTGTCAACTGATCCAGCTATGTTTAAAGATGTTAACAGTTGGAAGAGACCCTAGACGGTCACCAAAATAACAAGTTTTCTTGGACTAGCTGACTATTACTAGAGATTCATTAAGGATTCCTCGCGGATAGCAGCACCCTTGACTAAGTTAAACAGAAAGAACATGAATATATTTGGTTTGGAAAATGTGAGGAAGTAATCCTTGAATTAAAGCATTTATTGACTAATGCACCAGTGTTAGTAGTTCCATATGGGAATCATGATTTAGTGGTATATACAGATGCGTGTAGAACTAGATTAGGAGTTGTATTGATGTAGAGGGGTAAAGTGATTGCTTACGCTTCTTGGCAGCTCAGGCCGCATGAGGTTAGATATCCGACTCATGGTTTGGAGTTGGCAGCGAGGATTTTCACATTGAAAGTATGGAGGTACTACCTCTTAGGAGAACGATTTGAGTTATATATGGATGACAAGTCTTTGATGAACTCATTCTTACAGAAAGAGTTGAATATGAGACAACAGAGATAGCTAGAGTTTTTAGCCACTTATTATTTCGTTATTGAGTATACACTAGGAAAAAGACAAAGTTGTAGATGAACTTAGCAAAAAGCATCAGAACGTGGTGTTAGCTATGTTGGTCTAATGGAAAGATTTATATGTATTGACTATTTGTAGTGTGTAGTTAAGATCAACTGCTAGTTCCAGTCAAGTACAGCCACATTATCTTGCTTGGAAGTTTGACCAATGTTGATCAAAAGGATAAATAGAGAGATGTTCCATTACTAGCTGAAAGAATTAGAAGATTGGAAGGTGGAAGTGAGATCGATGATTTGAAAATTTTTAGTCTTGATCAAGAAGGGCTGGTTAAGAAAGAAGGGACAATTGTGTTCCAGATGTTGGTGACATAAGGAAGGAAGTTCTTAGGAAGTGTCATCAATCAGAGTTTAAGATTTATCCTAGAGGAACCAAGATATATCAAGATAGTAAGAGAAGTTTCTTCTAGGAAGGTATAAAAATTGATTTAGGCTTATGGGTAAAGCAGTGTGTGAAATGACAGCAAGTAAAGGCCGAACATTAGAAGCTCAATGGTTTGCTTTAACCTTTAGATATACCAGTTTGGAAATAAGATTTGATGCCCATGAATTTTATTGAAGGGTTGCGAAGGTCGAATCAGAGAAATGAGAGAATACGGGTCATAGTAGATAAACTGATCAAGATTGCACATTTCACCCTCGTTAGGTCGACCAGAACGACATCTGTATTGGTCAAGTTATTCATGAAGAATATAGATAGGATGCATGTGATTCTTATTAGTATAGTCAGTGACAGAGATGCCTTATTCACTAGGGAATTCTGGAAGGGTCTACAGGAAGTATTAGGTACCAAGCTTAAGATGAGTACTGCTTATCATCCATAGACAAATGGGCTGACAAAGAGAGTCGATAAAGTACTTCAAGATTTGTTGAGGGCTTGTATACTAGATTTTGGTGGTTCATGGGAAGACCATTTGCACTTGGTTGAATTTTTCTATAATAATAGTTATCAGACTTGTATAGGAATGGCACCTTTCGAAGCTTTGTATGGAAGGCCGTGCAAATCACCAGCATGTTGGTTGGAGATCGGAGATAGATTAGTCATTGGTCCAACTATGGTAAAAGAAGCCACATGGAAGATTAAGTTAACCCAAGATAGGATGAGAGAAGCACAGTTTGGGCAGAAAATTTATGCAGATAAAAGGTGTAAAGAATTAGAGTTCTCGGTTGGAGATCGTATTTTCATTAAAGTATCACCAATGAAGGGTGTGGTACAATTTGAAAAATCAAGGAAACTGACACTGTGATAAGTTGGACCCTTCCCTATTTTAGAGAGGATCGGAAAACTTGCGTACCGAGTAGAGTTACCGAGTAGTTTGGCAGGTGTCCATAATGTGCTTCATGTTTCTCATCTTAGGAAGTACGTTCATGATCCAAAGACTACCATTGCTCCGACTACATTGGAAGATTTAATAGTAGAATCGGATCTGATTTTTGTGAGACAACCAGTTCGAGGTATAGCGAGAGATGAGAAGAAGTTAAAGAACAAGATGGTTAGGTTAGTGAAATTCCAGTGGAGTGACAACGAAAAAGACCATGCTTAGGAGATAGAGGACAGAATTTAGGATACTTATCCTGAGTTGTTATGATGGTATGTCCTATATATTTTTTGTATATAGACATTATAGCTGGTAGGATATACTAGCGTTGTTTGCATGGTTGATATGCTTGTTATATAGTCCTTACTGAATTTTGGGGATGAAATTCTTTTAGGGAGTGAGCCTCTAACAACCCCAAGTTTAGTTTAAAACTATTCAAGATATTTAATTGGACAGATGAAATAGAATAATGTAAATGGTTAAGGAAAATTAGATTTGAAAATTTATAAGCTCGAGCCAATATTTGTAAAGAAAGAAAGATTATTTTAAAATTAACATATAAGAGAACATATGAGAGTGGAAAATTAGGTAGATCTAACTTTCGCTACTTAAACCCTCTCCACTTCATTTCATTCTCACTTTACTCATTCACAAAAAATCAAAGAAATAAGAAAAAGAGGTCGGCTAAACATTAAGGAAGAAATCACAAAATCTAGGGGATTCAAGGGGAAGAGGTTTAGGGAAACTAAAGCAATACTAAATCACAACTCCAACAATTAATTCTAATGCGAATAGTACCTAAAGCATCTCATTTGCTTATTTGAAATTCGGTTATGGATAGTACCCGAATGATTATTTCCAAGATATGGTGTATAATCATTGTTTGGATAAAATAACGATTTATGGAATTTTATATAATTATTTAAGTAAGTTTTAAGGGTAAAACCTAAGTTTGTAATCTCTAGATGATTCGAATTTTTGGTATGATATGTAAAATGATATTTTGGAGATGGGTTTTTAATTCCATAATTTTCCAAATTTAATTGAATATTTTATGAATTTACTAATGAGAAAATTGGAGCATTTCAGGTCTTAATTATTTAAAATAATTAAATTTGGTTTTTAGCTTCGAAATTTTTATACGGTAAAGAGAAGGATATTCTTGAATTTCTATGAATTTTTTAGATTTTTTCCAAATGAATATGTTTATTATGAATTTAATATTCTAGATAAGCATTTAAATTAGTAACTAATTAAGGTTATTAATTAATAAAAGTTGATAAATGTTTTGAAACTTGAAATCCTATGTGGTAGTCCTGGAAAGATTTGTAAAAGATATTATTTTATCCAATAGGAATTGAAGAAGAAATTCGGTTTGGTGAAAAATATGTACTTTTGTTTAGTAAGAAATTAGTTTTTAGGTTAATTATGTTGATGCCATGCTACCTATATCCCCTTCGCCCTTATAGAAGTGTTGCATTCACGAGGGTCGATGTCGATGAGGATGGAAGCATAAGGTAACTACATAGGTAGTTAAGGAATGATTTCTACAACATCGAAGTTCGATATCGTCGGCAACTAATCATAGACGGTCTCGTATTCTCGTGATTCATTTATGAGTTTTAAATGACGCCGCATGGTTATCATTTCGAAAATTTTAAAAAACCAAGGCAATGGTGCCATATGTTTTGACTTTGGCCATAAACATATACTAAGCAGCATAAATAGCCGAAGTGATTAAGTATAATTCTATATTAACGTCGTCAGTCTTGATGCCGCAACTCATCATTGTCGGCGACCTTATGTATACCAAAGTTTTGTATATTGAATAGGGTCGGAGCATAACATCGATGTTGCACTTCTTCTTTTAATGTTAAAGATGCTCATTTTTAAACTAAAGCTGTTTTAAAATTGGGCGAAGCGGCCTATGTTTGAAAGGGTCAATGACCCTATGTTTTCGACAGTAGCCATTTGTTTTATAATTTCCTAAAGTTTTGATTTCAAAGGTGGATAAACTATATTATATAAGGTTCGATGACCCTATCTTCGAAATAAAGTTTATAATTAAAAGAACTTTAGGTTTGTTTTCGACTTTGGATAGAGGTCAACGTGTTTTAATACCACATATGCTATATTCTATTTCATTGAAGGCGAAGTGCGTTAATCCTTCTTGTCGATAGTATTATTAACATCGATGATCCATATTAACGTGATTAAGGTCGGTGAGCCTATTATTTTATGACTTCGATTTTAAAATTTGGGGATACTAATGCTATTTCAATTGTAGACGTCGACACTATTATTGGAAACAGCGAAGTAAATTGGTTTCGAGAAGCTAAATTTATTATAAATGCGACTTATCATTGGGGTGACCAACGTATTTTCTTAAATGAGTTCGACACCAATCATTAGGGATACCAATGTACTTTACTTTGAAAGATTATAACTTTAAGGGGATATAACATAATTGGGAACACCAAAAGACGTAGGTTAAACATTGGGTAATATGAATTAAATTGTCAAATGATGAGTTCATAGTCATCCTAGGAAAACTATGAGATTTGTGATGGATAGTCCACATCATACCGAAGATGGATAGTCTCTATAAGGTTAATGAATGGTTTATAGTCATCCTAGGAAAACTATGGGATGTGCGATGGATAGTCAACATTATTACAAACTTAATGGAATATGTGTGATGGATAGTCCACATAATTTAAACAGCAGAACCATATGTGCTTGGTAGTCAATATGGTAGGGGATGGTTAATCCAAGAAATAATTACATATGAAATGGGTAGTCCACATAATTATGAATATGTTTAAATTTGAGATGGGTAGTTCACATAATTATAAGACGGGTAGCCAGATTAAAATAAGATGGATAGTTAGTTTAAATTGTGATGGATAGTCATTTGAAATTAAGATGGATAGTCTAATAAATTGGGATGGGTAATCTGGTATATGCTACATTATTATAAATGCAATTTTCTATGTTTTAACCATTGTTGATGCAGGAGCACATTATATGGTTATTATGTTTTGATTAAGATACCAGTGAGGCGAAAACTCGTTCCACTATGCAACGTGGTCTCACTTGATATATTTTAGTTTGAGATGGTAGGTTACTATTCACACACGACTTTTTGTTTGGCCCAAAGTTTTTGTTTTTCCCCTTAAACTCTCGAGTACTCATTTAAGTAGGTCGAGAGTAAAGGCTTTTAGGTTCCAGTAAGACGAATAAGCTTCTAGAGATGTGCAGGATGAAATTTAGCTATTAGGAGCTTTATCTATTTCCAATGTGTTAGACCGTTTGAATGTATGTAATGACAAAGTTGTATAATTGCCAAGTATTTGACTCTAATTTACTAATGGGCATCTTCATATGTCGCTCTTGGAGTATTTTGTAATATTTATATTTTTTTCTAAACGTGGGTTTATGAATTGACTATGCAATGAATGTAAAAATCTTACTTTTAAATTGTAATGGAAGTTGTTAATGGAAAAGTATTTGAAAATTTTCATATTCATGTGTTTTCTAATATTCTTAATGTGTATAACATAGTCACATTCTATCAACAGGTTGGATGACTGCAACATCTGTAGCAGTTAGTTTCGAGCTTCAGAATGGGTGATGTTATAGGTCTCTAGGCACTCTCGGAGTTGGATAACCAAGATGAATGGATAAGATTATAATAACCTCAGACCACTTACACATGTACGAGAATTCAATCGGTTTCTAGGCACGCTTTGAGTCAGATGTATAAGATGAATAATTAGGACTTTTGTTTGCTTTGATTTGAATATTTGTTTGTTTGAAAAATCCACTTGAACGTGATGACTAATATTGATCGTGGTAGTCCTGTCTGGAGAGATGCGACAGTGACCGCATGGTGCAAGTTCCCTCGCCAGAGAGTGAGTGGATGGACTTGTACAGAAAGTAAGTCCCCATGAGTGAGCGGATGTGCTTTCTTGGTTGTCAAGTCCCCTCGCTGGGGAGTGAAGGGATTGGGCTCAGTAAGGATCTAGAGAGATCCAAAGTAGGTCCCTTCATCGGAAAATGAGTGGATAGACTTGCATGGATATTGAGTCCCTTCATGGAGAGCAAGCGAATTGGACGCAACAAGGATCCATAGAGATCAAACCCTAGATTGGATGGCAAACAATCTGGAGAGATGGAACCCTAGATTGGATGCTACATGATCCAAAGAGATCGAACCCTACAACAAATGTTGACTTAATAAAAGGATTTAGACGCCTTGTAATCGGAATGAGATGGATAAATCCCGGACGAACATGATATAATTTTGATATACAAAATGATACCCCTGGATGAGAGATAGATTGATCATGATTCGCAACTGATAATTAAGCAAGGATTGAAGTCCAAAGCTATAACAAGACTAGAGCGATCTTTGTACCACAGGAGAATCAGAAGGAGCCAGATGATTCACCAAGATCGAGGCCAATGGATTGCAAGAAAGCTCAACTATGAAAGATTGACTACTTCTAAAGCTTGTTTGTGAACAAAGCATACTTTACATTCGAAAGGCGTGCTTTGAGGGGTAAGTGTTAATCCGCTTTTTAGCCAAGCTGATTTCAACCGGACTTAGAAAGCCAAGAAAAGACGAAAAGAGTCACGGACTTGAAAACATGCTTAGAAAGGCTAAAAGATTGGACTAAAGAAGTTTGATAGGAACTTGGGTTAAGTAGACCACTCAGTACTGAGAGGAACCTCTCGTTACCAAGAGGTTTTTCCTCCGCTTAGCACTTCCTAATCTCCTCATACTCCAAGCACTTCTTCAAGAAACTGTGATAAAGTGCATTTTACAAAAGATAGATGAGAAACCCTAAGGATTTTGAAGAAAAAACAAAGAAAGAACTAAAATATAAGCGATATTGGATGAATCATCAAAAGGAACTAGATCTTTAGGAAAAAAGAGTTTGGAATGCATTGAATTGGAGATAGAAAGGCAAGGCAAATAAGAGAGGGTTTAGACCCATAAATGACCACTTGGTATTGATAGGTTTTTTGTTGAAGCTTGGGCCAGCTTATTCACTCATGCACACTTGGACATGCATTTGGACTTTATTCAATGTGGGCTCCTGAGTCTACTAGCTAGTTTCTCTATAAATGCCAGTCATATAGCAGCTGAAGAGGGCATTTTGACACTCTGCATTCTCTTCACTCTCATCTCCTTTCCCAAATATACTCTAGAAACTCCATAGTAAATCTTGGATCCACTAAATTGTGGTCAGACCTGATAAAATTAGTTGTAATTCGGAGAGAAAACGGCTAATAACAAAGATTAAAATGGACGTAGGCCAACAAACTTACCGAACTACTATAAAAATTGTCTCCATTTTTGCTTTTACCTTTATTTTGTTATAATTGGTTTTCATCCAATATTTGGGTGTTGGTACCAATTTTGGTGTCAACAATAACTATGTGGGCCTTATCTCAAAAGGGTGTGCAGGCAGTCTTTCCATATGCAATACCCCACGGATTCTTTTAGTCCGGGTGTATAAGGTAAGGTGCAGTCCAAACATAGTTAATCACCATTTCCATTTTATTATATATATATATATATATATATATACACATACATACATACATACATATATATATATATATACGTATTAATAAAGTTAGAGGTTGCAGAAATGGAAGGAAAAGTCTAGTTCTAGGCTACAACTATAGATTGTTTGTAAATTCCACTGTGAGGTTTTCCAAATTTATGTATATTTTTAGAGTTTGAATTGCATAACCAATCACCCACTATTTTTTATATCAGAGATTTGTGCGTAAGATTATTTTGATGGCATTGTCACTACTTTTAGACGATAGGAATAGTGGGGCATCACACATTGTGTAATATCCATTAACTCAGTGGACTTTCGATGAAATACTCTAAACCATAATTGTGCTGGTGCCGCCACCCCCATCACCTTCGGTCTGCTACTAATGTCACATAGGGGTGTCGCTCATGTCATTGCCACTAGCACTCACTTCAACTTAATACGCTATCTCCAACGGCCCTTGTCTAGTAGCCTTGATGGAACCTATTAAATCGATCAAACGCTAATTGTGAATTATCACAAACTCCTGTCGATTTGGTCATCGCCGCCACCATCGAGGAAATCAGCATACTCCAACACCCATTCTCATTCCTACAAGATCCGATAACAACTGGTTGTTGGTCAAACCAAAGGTTGTGGAGCTTGACTTCCTTATTCTGGTCAGTCTAATCGCCTACCAGGGAAGATACCTCTCTACATCACTTCGACTAATAGAGGCAAACAATCTGGCACCTTGTTTACTTGTATTCGACGGTGTTAGTAGAAGGTTACCTATACGGTCACGTCCATTGTTATCACGGTGAACATTGGCATCGCCTCATGGAGTACTCCATGTCATTTAAATTCATTAATCAAATCTAACTCAATGGTGGAGTAAATGATTTATATCTTTAAATGGAGGCTCTTGATTTTATTTATAATACCAGTGCTACAAAATATCTTCCTAATATCTCTCCACATGCTAGATTCTATTTATTACTTCGGTCCATCAACCCAATTAAATAATAAATCATTTAAGCATCAGTAGTACGACCAGTCTTCTAATCATTAATCCATATTAATAATTTCAACCGCCATATAATATTTATTATTTAATAAATATTAATTCGGTCTGTATAAGTAATTAAATAAATCATTAACATTAATATATTTCATTAGTTAATTTTTTGCTCCTCTAAAAAAGTAATAAAAAAATGATTGAATTAATATAATAATAAATAATTTCTCCACAATAATTTCTTACTTATACAAACTATTTGATTTATGTTAATTCCTAACACACATTGAAAATTACGGTTGCGAGACTCCTATGTGTAAACTTGACGGCTGATAATATTTAAACAATTTAAATATTAAAGCATGTATGAACCTTACTGGAGCAAGATAGTGGATGCGAGTTCAGTTGCTTATAAATCATCTAGATAAAGTCTTGCCTTATATCATTGATCTACACCTTAAGTAACAATATATTATGTTTGTCTTCTTTTCGTTATCACAATGTCACTAAAACACCTAGAGTTCATTCAATAGACAACATTTTAGTATTGCTTATTGCTAATTACAAAGTCCAAACTAAAAAAATTTGGTTTGATTCGATAATATTTATCGATTAACCAATTTACTATGGATAGAGATTTTTATTTTAAGTTAACAACCAATTACATTGAAAATAACCTTCTACCGAAGGAGAAGAATCCTTTACTGATAGTATTTCGCGTCATATCATTTTACATGTACCCAACTATGATCGTAACATAATCCTAATTGTAGAATGGTTGACCATAATTAAAGTACAGTTTTATGCATATAAGATCCATGATATTCTTAAGTCAAAAAACCAATGCACATCGTCATATAAGATCTTCTATTTGATTTAGATACATTTAACATATAACTCTTGGTGAGACCTTATAATTGTTCCAAATAATTAAGTATGTAACCCTTTAGTTCCCCCAATGTTTATATGTAAATCACCGCCCATCGTATAGACAGCGTTACACGTACTATTCTCGATAAACATATCAATATCTCATTCTTGATACATCTTAATTAGAAACATTTAAGGACAAGTGTTTATTTGTACAATCTAATACTAATGGTTTAGAAACATTAGTAATATGATCAATAAAATACTTACTCCATAAAATTTCATACTTGTAAATATATCATAAACATGACAAATATCTCTATATATAACAATATAATAAAGTTTAATTTATTTTGAACAAGGTTCGACATTAGAGATGAGTTATAAGATCGAATTACATAATTGCCTTCGAACAAATCCTAATCTCAATCAATGTTATATGATTGGTGTCCGAGAGTCAATGACCTTTATTCACTCACTTTAGCATGCACAAGTCTTCACTTTTTTTAGTGGAGTGTTATTTTAAGGACATAACAAGCTGAAAACCATTATCTTTATGAGTGAGCATTTTAAGTTCAAACCGAATAAAACCAACCAAACCAACTAAGTTTGGTCCATTTAGCTTGGTTTTGTTAGTTAACTGGTTATCTTAGGGTTTTCGTAATTATTTGAATTTTTGGTCGGTATTAGTTTTCAATATTTTAAAGCCAAACCAACCCATCATAAGATGTACATAGAAAATGGTAAAAGACTCCAAAAAAAATGTTAAGAGGTGGGCATTTTATTAAAATTGTTATGAGATGTACACAAAAATTCAAACCCGTTATAAAGAAGTTAAATATAGCTACATAATTATCCCTTTTCTACTGACGTTTCAAGATTGAAATAAAGGAAATCTACCATTTCAATGCAAGCAATTTTCAATGGACCTTCGCCATGTTTCAAGATTGAAATAATGGAAATCTACCTTTTTAAATCAAGCAATTTTCAATGGACCTTCGCCATGTTACTTTTTGGTGATACTAATAACTAATGTTTTTTATTCCAAAATTTCGATGACGTGCTATCAAATTTGCTTAAAAGGATAAATAGTAAATTGCTTCGGTTGAAGCCACACACATTTGATTAAAAGGATAAATAGTAAATTTTCTTAAAAGGACAAGCACCTTTGTCCAAGTGGTTAATTGATTTGGCTTTGGTGCAGGATGTCACAAGTTCGAAACTTGCTTTCGAACGTTTATTTGACATGGGATATGTTGTTGTCCCAATGATTTGTTGTATATAAAGTACCAGTTCAAAAAAAAAACAATTCTTTTTTAGTTGAAGTCCCCCTATATTATCTCTCTACTCATCTCCTCTCGTCAATTTTTCCTTTTGAAGTCACTTTAATAATGTTTTGTGTCAACAGTACATTTCTCTTTCAATTTTTATTGACGTCCATAGAAGAGAAGTAGTTTGTTTTCTAAAATTATGACATCATCAAATATTTATATAAATATCAACTTAATTGATCATTTAACTCATATATTATATTATGTTAGCAAATAAATAATATAGTTCATTTAAAGTTGACGGGCTATCCAAAAAACCACTTTCCTTGGCCAAAAAAATATAGCTAAATTAAAGGCAAATCAATAAAACCAACCAGACCGGTTTTTTTTTTTGATTGGTTTTGGTTTTGAAAAGTATCAACTTGGTTTGATTCGATTTTTGTTTATTTACCAATATTATGGTTTTAATATTTTCTGTTTGTTTCAAACCGAGTAAACCATTTCCTCATCTTAATTAACCTCCTATAGCATGCAAAAGAAATTACTTGTTCAATGCACTAGTACGTGAAGTATAAGGGTTGAAAAGTACTTGAAAATATGAGAGAAGTTCAAGTGAAAGACATGTGACATTTTTCTCTTAAAATTCCACTTCGTTAACATAAAAGCAAACTTTCAAGGCTAAGTTTCGTATGATAAATAGTTGTTCAAAATCAAAAATGGAAATCCTTTAGGTTAAGGAAAAGCCTTAACATAGGCTTTTTTGGTTATAAAATTGGGTTGTGATGGCCTTTAATCTTTAGATGTGTTGATTTTCAAATGAATTTTTTTCAATTTAGCCTAATTTTGTAAACTTGCTACACTTCTAGCATCATTTGAAAACTTATTTCTTTTATAGTCCATGTTTGACCAGCTCAACGTAGAGCTGATCAAAGTACACTGACGACATTTCAAAAAGAGTCTATAAAATTTGGAAAAGAGCCAAAGTATACTGATGACATTTGAAATGTCGCCAGTGCTTTTTATATTTTTTTTTACATTGGCTCCTTTTCAAGAGGAGCCAATGTAAAGTTACAAGAAAAAAAGTGCATGCGGCATTTCGAATGCCGCCTGGATTTTTTTAAGTTCTTACATTGGCTTTATGTAATTTTATTTTAAAAAAAGCACCGACGACATTTTTAAATGTCGTCAGTATACTTTGGCTAGCTTGACATTGAGTTGGTCAAAAGTGATCCATAAGCGTAGTAAGTTTTCAAATGTGGTTATAAGTGAAAACTAGGATAAATTGAATAAAAATTTTTCTCTAAAAAGCTTGGATTTGATTGGTCATGAGTTTTGAATTGCATATAAGTCAAAAATCACTGTTATTCGAAGAATAGGGCTGTCAATGGATACCCGAAAAGTCTGAAATTCGTCCGCATCCGCATCCGAAAAGCGGATAAATATTCGATATCCGAAAAAACGGATGTGGATACGAAGACATCCGCATCCGAAAATTATCCGTCTGGTTTTTATTAAAATTGTAGTTCAAATTATGTGTATTTTAGTACAGTGAAAGATATTTTTTTATTATTTTATTATATTAGTAGTTTATATTATTTAATGCTTTTTAAGTGCTCAAAACTATTTGGTATCATCGTATTTGTTAATTTTTTACAATTTTATAATCGATGAGATTGAAAAATATTTATATTAAACAAAAAATTTCATTTTATAATTCTTGATTTATCAGTCATTAGTGAGTAGAATAATTATCCGATATTCGAAAATGATTTCGGATGCGAATGCGGATATAGCACCATCCGCATCCGAAAACATCTATTGACAGGCTTATCGAAGGACTAAAATTGTTTGCATGATTAGCTATGTAAACTAATCGCGGGGGCTCGACACTTAGCAAAATGCTACAATATTACCACCCCCATTACGCATGCTCAACTTCGCATTGATCGCTTCCCCGATATGCATGGCTAGCTGCTGCTTACATAGAGATGCTTGCATGCTCATCTAAGAGAATAGCGATAAACGATCAGTTAAAGATCGTATCTCCGTACAAGTCTAAATTTAGGCTGAATTACTTCAAAATCAAGGGATGTTTTGAGATATTTTAAGCTTCACGGCTATAAATATCATCTATTATGCCTTAGGAAAGTGGTGTGGTTGGTTGAGGTATCTTCCTACCACCGATGAAGTATAGAGTTGGATTCTCATCGGTCATAATACGCATCTGAATATATAGCAAGTGTGGGCTGGTGGTACAGTGCATTCTTCAGAGTTTAAAGGCATAAGTTTGGTTCCCTTAGCCTTCAAAAATAAACAAATATCATCTATCATCAACTAGTAAAGGGGACCATCTTGTTTGGATCGAAATCTTCTCTCTAAAGGGTGCATTATCATTATTTCTAGAGCAGTAGCTGCCAATTTGAAGTGAAGTACAACAATCAATTTGTACACTTATCCTATATAATCAAATCATAATGTACATACAAAGTGACATAGTAAATTAGTAATCCTCACAAGAATCAAAACCTAATCCTTTCATAGACTTTAGGATTCTACACAGCCGCCTGCATATTTTTGACATATATAAAGTAATATGAATGTTCTATTATGCTTTTAGTATTTGTACATTTCAAAAAATTTAAAAATAGAAAGTAGATGGCAGAGGGGTAAAACCTAAGGGCCTGTTTGATTTTATTTTAAGTTTTGTGTTTACAAAATTCATAACAAAATATAAAGATAGCAAAAGAGAAATTTAAAATTTTAGATCCTCTCGACAATGAAGGAGGGACGGCTGATTATATTAAGCAATTAGTATTATATCAAGCTATTCAATACTGTTAGTTTCAAACAAAGAAACAAACACCATGCAAGGGAAATGATTATATAAATTGTTAAAATTAAATTTGGCAACAAATCATCCATATTAAGCTACCAAGCCTTTATAAACTAAACATATCATCCAATTTAAATAAGTTGAAATCAATATATCAACAATAAGCCTAATTAATAAATCAATCTACTAGCAATCCAAGTATAATTTTAATTTTAAATGATTTAAATAAAAGAAAAAGAAAAGGTTAACTCATTGTTAATGTTTGTAGTATATAGGACTTCATTGCTGCAACATCCCTACTGCCAGACACGTGCCCTAACCAGCATCGCCATCTTCTTCATTGCACATGCCCTCCATTAACGCCTCTAGCACTGTCACAATGTCATCTCTGTTCATCCATGCATGAATGGCTAGGTTGTGCGACACCAAAAATTAATCATTAGGCTTTGAACTCTACCACCCTGGTTGTTCCCTTTCTACGATCGTCGTAAAACCAAGCACTATTACCATCTCTTAACGGCATGCCTCCATCATCGGCACCTGCTCTTGACGCGTCTACCTTTTTTCTCCAGTGGGTTGAAATTGCTTTAGGGAAAATGGGTAAGGATAAGTGGTAATGGTTGGTGGGCTTAGGAATTAGTTTGCTTGGGGCATAGTACAAATAGAATAAGGATGGAAGGGTGTTGTCCAATGAAAAAAGGGGACAATTTAATTTTTGTTTTTGAATCCTTTTGAATCCTTAGCCACTTTATTATCCGACTGCTAATAAATACCCGATAAAATTTTTGCTCCAGACGATTTAATACAAATTTTATTTTATAGATATAATAAATTGTCTTTTATTTAAATATTACTTTTTCGTTTTCAACAATATAAAAAATGGTTTTATTTTCAAAATAAATTTCAAACTTTCACATATTGTTTATTTTGTCAAAATAAATTTTCAAATGTTTGAATTTTTAAAATACAATTCGAATTCCAAATTTGAATTATAAATCAATATTTTCCAAAAATTCAGTTTTTTGAATTAAATTCCATCAAATTCCCAAATCCACTATAATATATTTGTTTTATTTTAACTAGGGTGGCAACAGTTTGGTACCGTTATTAAGAGAAAAAACCATCCCAGCTGCAACTAAGTCGGTAGCTTGAAATCAAAACTGAAACCAACCAAATGCAACTTAGTACATCGAAGATTGTGGTTGGTGGTGGTCGGTAATTCATTTATTTAAAGAAATAAGCTACTGTTCTTTCCCTATGGTGGTTTGCTACTCTTGTCATTAAATGCAAGTGTGGTGTTGCTACATGCAAATATGAAGCACAAAGTGGATGAAACCAGTCTTATTTAGTTGAATAATAACATGTTGTTCAATAAGCCAATCACTCCTTTCATGATTACGTACGTGGTCATGTGAGCATTAAAAAATAATTAAAGACTTCATTTTTATGGAATGATGAATCCACATATATGAGGTTTTTAACTCATAGGTCTAGAGTGGATGTGCGGATCTGACGCTTAGCCAGCTTTTATTAAAAGATGGAAGGATTTGATGTCAAATTCAAGTGAAACTAATGGTTAGTTAAAAAAGAAGAATAATCAGTTAACATTTGCTCTACAATTAGCAAGGAAATTACATAACTCACCGTATAACTTACATTAACAAATAAGAAGCTATGTTAAATGTATGATTAATTATTCATCATATAATCAACAGTTTGGTAAGATTTAACTAAATGTCTACAATGAGAAATGAAATATTTTCAAATATAATCAACAGTTCGATAAGCTTTAGCTGAAAGTCTGCAAAGAGAAATGAAATATGACAATAATAAATGAAGTCACTGCATGCCGATTGTCCTCGTATAGAACATGAGAATAAAATGAGGCTAGTTCTAAAACATTCAAATATCTAACTTTATGGATCAATTATTACATAAAACAACTAAACCCAACATAAAAAAGTCTCATGGTACAAGTATAAATAGTTTGCCATTAACATCGTGGTACGCCATGAAGCTGAACTGCCACTGTCTACTGACTGCCTCAAACACAACCTTTCCAATGCACTAACTAGATGTTACATCGCTAAAACTCACAACATTACGCACGGGCAGCGGCAAGTGCAACAGGGACCAAGTCATATACTGATCAACTTAGTTACTACTTTCAGCTTCACTGACACATGCAATAGTTTGTCCCTGCATTGAACAGCATGGATCACTCAGTTTATTAGAGAGTCTAGTTTATTAGAGAGTATCATATTCGATTTAATCAATAATATTAACTACAAAATATAATATACACAACATTTGTTATTGTGCTTTCCTTGTGCCACTTTGGTAAAATTTCATATATTGTATATTACTTATTCTAATTTATTTCTTCAACAAAACCATAGACAAGAAACACAAATACCCTATTTCATCTAAATAAATCATATGTTATCATAACATAGCGTGATATATGTATGACTTTCAATAGTTCTTTTGGAAACAGAACATAAAAGATTTTTAGAAAATTTCCAAATGTCATAAATTTTCAATAGTCTCATTTGTACAGAGATGCTTTCAAACAAAATACAATATAATAAAATATATATACATCGACCAAAACATTATCGCAAACCATTTATATATCAAAATTTGACACATGACATATAATCCACACTATATATAACTCTTTAGGTAAAATCATACCTTATTTTTAGCATTTTAAAGCAATTTATTTATTCTTATGCAAACAAAAGCGAGTATGCGGCACAATCCGATCTGAGTAGCCTTCGAATACCTAATCTCAACTCAAATTAAACATATAAGTCTCATATATATATAAGTTTACTAATTAGATACTCATTTATCATCCAAATATTTCAAAAATAATATCTAACGTCAAAGACAAAACATGGAAGTGGCTAAAAATGTTATTAGGAAACAAGAGATTTGGTTTAAAATGAGAATACAAAAATCGAGTGATGGGGTTTTTATGCATCCTATTAAAGCCTCTAGTAACACCTCCGGTACCATCGCATTGTCATCTCCATTCACACATGCATGCGTAGCTATATTGCATGACACCAAAAATCATTGCGCTTGGAACTCCGTCACTCGTCTACTCTTATGGTCATCGTCAAGCCAAGCCCCGTCACCATCTCTTAATGATGTGCCATTATCATCGGCGCGGGCTCCTACCGTTCGAGCACACGTTTGTCTCTTTTATAGTGAAATGAAATCGATTTGGTGAAAATAGATATGGATAAGTGGTAATCCCGTAATGGTTAGTGGGCTTAGGAATTAGTTTGCTTAGGGCTAAAGTAAAAATAGGATAAGGATGGAAGGGTGTTGTCCAATGAAAAAGACGGGAAAATTTTATTTTTTCTTTTTAAATCCTTTAGAACCCTTAATAACTTTTTTATCTGATTGCTAATAAATACCCAATTAAAATTCTGCTTGGATATTTTAATCCAATTTTTTTATACTTATAACAAATTTATTTTATTAAAATGTTACATTTCAGTTGTCAACAATTATTAAAAAATGGTTTTATTTCCAAAATAATGTTCAAACGTCCACAAATATTATTTATATTTTCAAAATAAATTTTCAAAATTTTTTTGGATTCTTGAAACATAATTCAAATTTCAAATTTTAATCAATATTCATGAAAATAATCAGTTTATTGAATTAAATTCAATAAAATTTTCGTTTAAAATACTGAATCCATTTTAAAATATTTATTTTATTTTAACTCCGGAACGGGATTTTACAATACCTCTATATTACTTCGACTAGTTGAAGTGAACAATCTGGCACATTGTTTACTTGTACTCGACAAAGTTAGTAGAAGTTTACCTATATAATCACGTTCGTTGTTATCATGTTGAAACGTCAGCATCGCCTCACAAAATACTCTTCGAATTTATAAATAAACTTAATGGTGGAGTAAATCTGTATCTCTAAGTGGAGGCCCTGGGAGTTTATTTATGACATTAGTGCTACAAAATATCTTGCTAATATTTCTGTCCATCAACTTAATTAAATTATAAACATTTATGTATTTCATTAGTTAATTTTTTGATCCTCTTAAAAATAATAATAAAATAGTGGTTGAATTAATATAAAAATTATACAAATTTCCCCGTAATAATTTATAACATCAGAATCTCATAATGGGATGATAACATGTTTGAGCCATATGAATGGTAGATTTTTTAAATTCTAATAAATAAATTCTAAGTATGGGAAAAGAGATTTTTTAACAAACGGGAATGAATGAATTTTTAAAATTAAGTGATATTATTTAAAAGAATAAAGGATTTATTTTTAAATTCAGGTTTTAAATGGTTTGGGAAGAAATAAAAGAAGAATTTTGGAAATAAAGTATGAAATTGATATTTCAGTTTAAATATGAGTAAATCTGGAATTAATGGGTTTTAAAATAAATTTGGGTAAGTAAAGGAATGTATTTTAAAATGGAGTTAGTTTTGAAAATCGATTTGAAAACTGATTAAGTGTTTGAAACTATGATTTAAAAGTAGGATGAGACTGTGGAATTTATAAACTGGGTTTATAAAGTGAAATGAGATATCAGTGGGTATTTGGAAGTATAAACTCACGGTGGGAAGGAATGGGTAATTTGTTTTAAAAATAAATAGTGGATTATTTTTTTAAGGTGTGAAAGAAAAGTATATTTCCCTGAAAAGCCAAGTACGTTTTCAAGCAGATTTTTAAGTATAAATTAAAAGTTTTAAAGTTGTTTTAATAAGAATGTTTTTGAGAAATAATTATTGAAGTTATTTAAAATTTTAAGGGTAAATATTTATTAAATTTGTTATAGTAGTGATAATTTTAAAAGGTTAATTGGAATTATGATTTAAAAAGATAATTACTAATATTTATATTTTATAAAATAGTTTTATTTTAAAGATAGTTTTGGCTAAAGTTTTTATTGAAAATTTGTATAGAATTTTGTAACTTTTATTTTAAAATTTTGTTTGGCTTAAGCTTTACAAGAGAAGTTATTATAAAATTTCATAACTAGTAATTTAAATAAAGTCTTTTAAATGGTTTTTATTTTAAATGTTTTAAAGTATATATATTTTGGGGTAAAGCGATTTATTAATTTAGGACTATTATTATATTCTGATTGTTTTAGTGTTGTTTGATCCATGTTCTGTGCCTTGAACAAATTATCTTTACAAGTCCTTACTTGTTAAAACAGTGGATGTGATACTGTAGTTTGACACAGTGCGTTGCCTCAGTGCCTGTGAAGTGAACATGGCTTCTTCCAGAAGTTCATCATGACATTCTTATAAAAGGTAAGAGAACATGCATATTCAAGGCAGCCTTTATCACTCATTGTTCTTCTTTACTCCGTTTTTTTATATCAGTATTAATTTGTTTTTATTTCTGTTTTTCGACATTTTTCACTTAAAATAGGCAGGGTCTGGGAATCCTGACAATTATTCACAATGGAAGAGTTTCTGCAACTACATGTTATTAGTCAAGATATTGATAAAGTCAAGTGCATTACAGTATCAACTTTCAATCTATGCAGTATCAAGTTCATAGCCCAATCAGATTGAAAGGGTATTGCCCATAACTTTGAAAAAGTGATTCAACTTTTCAACTTCTTTTTCAATTTAAGTAAGACAAGTTGCCATATATTTAGTACTAAATTTTTGATATTTAATGTAAACACACATGCACATACATAACTCTTAGTTAAAACCAACGAATGTTACTTGAAGTATTTTACATGACTTTCACTAAAGCTTTATTAAATGCCCTGGGAGGCTCAACAAGAATGCTATTACATTTGTAAACGTTATACAAGTAATAATAATGACAATTTTTATGTGGAAATGATGCAACCATCGCCAGTTCCGGCAGTGAGGTGACGCAGCGGATATTTCAAAACAAACTTCAATTGATGAAATGTAGCAATCGGTGATTTGAAAATACTGCAATGCCCAAATCCGTTGATCCAAAGATGCCGGATTCTAGCTATCTTCGTCTCGTTGATCGCGCACGATACCGAGAAACAAAGATCTACGATTCTTCGACGTTGATCAAGCGCACTTGATTCCGTGAATCGGCTTCACAAACGAGGATTCGAGCGCACTCGAATGACGTAGGTGGAGATAGGAGATTTCACTCGACTACCAATTAGAGAAGAAAGCACAAAGCAATCAACAAGGAAATTTTATTCAATATTCAACAACCATTACAAATGACACGACTTGCCTATTTATAGGCTTACAACTCAACACACGGCTTAAAATTTACAACACAATATGTATGCGATTTAAAAAAAATGCAGCGACTTCATGTTAACTCAGCAACGACTCATGCTTCTTCGGCAACGACTTAAGCTTGCGGCTTAAAACTTGAACACTGCACAAATTCTCGCGACTCAAAAAAAAAATATAAGTCGTTCGCGACATATAGAATGGAGAAGGAGCGCCTTACTGAAATTTACATAGGTCGTTCGCGACTCATAATTCTCTCGCGCGCGGCAATGAGTCGTTCGCGACTAATGGTGGTTCACGCGACTTAGGGTTTTGGAAGGAGGCGAATCATGGATGAGTCGGTTGCGATTTAGGGTTGAGGAAGTGGATGAGTCGGCAAAGGAATGAGTCGTGAGTTATTGGAGCCGCGCGACTCAAGGTGGAGGCCGAGTCAACTTCGATGAGTCGGTCGTGGCTTAAGGTGGATGGCGAGTCATCGATGAGTCGGCCGCGACTTAGGGTGAGTGCTTCATCATCCTCCCCTTGTTGGAAAGAATTCGTCCTCGAATTCGCATTTCTGTCCTCTTCGTCAAGTTCCTTCCCATAATATGGACTTAAATGTTTGACATTAAAAACATCAGAAGTATGGACCTCTTCCGGCAACCTTAATCGATACGCATTATCATTGATCCTCTTCAAGATTTTTACCGGTCCAATCTTTCGTGCTTTCAACTTATTGTAAGTTCCAACTGGAAAACGATCCTTCGTTAATACCGCGTAAACCAAATCACGCTCTTTGAAGACTACACTTCTTCGTTTCTTATCCGCCATTTGTTTATACCTCTCATTTGTCATTTCCAATCGTTCTTGAACGATTCTATGGCATTCTGTCAACCCATCAACAAAATCAGCAGCCCGCTTAACTGTTCCTTTCGGTCGTGGCACTATCGTTAAATCCAACGGCCCCTTTGGTAAGCTTGAATATATAATCTGAAATGGACTGAAACCTGTACTTCGGTTATTTGCATGATTGTGAGCAAATTCAGCTTGACACAACTTCACATCCTAACTCTTCAAATTGTCTTTCACGAGACATCTCAGTAAATTCCCCAACGATCGGTTAACCACCTCCGTTTGCCCATCAGTTTGCGGATGGTAAGCGCTACTAAAATTTAGCTTTGTTCCGACCATCTTCCACAAAATCAACCAAAAATGACTTAAAAATCTGGTATCCCTGTCGGAAACAATAGACTCCGGCAACCCATGTAAACGATAGATTTCTTTAAAGAATAACTGAGCCACTCGAACTGCATCCGCTGTCTTCTTACAGGCTATAAAATGTGTCATCTTCGAAAACCTGTCCACCACAACAAATATAGAATCATTCCCCCTCTGAGTTCTAGGCAAACCCAAAACGAAATCCATGCTGATATCAACCCATGGCTTAGACGGTACAGGTAACGGTATATACAACCCGACATTCGTTGCTGTTCCCTTCGAAACCTGGCAAATATGGCATCTCTCCACAAATCTTTCAACCTCTTTCCTCATCGACGGCCAAAAGTAAGATTGAGAAATCAACTGCAATGTACGATCTCTACCCACATGGCCTTCTTCATGCAATTCCTTGATAATTTTCATTCTCAAACTGCCCTCTGGAATACATAACTGATTTCCTTTAAACAAGAATCCATCAACCAACATAAATTCATCGGTACTCCCTTCCTTGACTTTCTCAACATATTTCACAAAGTAAGGATCTTCTTCAATCAGCTCTGGCAATAGCTCAAACCCTGTCACTTCAACTTTCAATGTTGTTAACAAATGACTCCTCCTACTCAAAGCATCAGCCACACGATTCGTCACCCCGGATTTGTGTTTAACAACAAAGGTAAACTGCTGTAAATATGCAATCCATGATGCATGTCTCGCTGAAATTTTATCCTGCCCCTGTAAGTGCTTCAAAGCTTCATGATCAGTGTAAAGAACAAACTCCTTCTGAAACAGGTAGTGTCTCCAATGCTTAACAGCTTGCACAACAGCGTAAAATTCAACGTCATATGTACTGTATCTCATCTTTGCCCCTGATAACTTTTCACTGAAATATGCAATAGGTCTCCCCTGCTGACTCAACACTCCTCCAATCCCAACCTTTGATGCATCAGTGTGTAGCTCAAACAACAACTGAAAATTAGGTAAAACAAGAATTGGCGCTGTCGTCAACAGTTCTTTGATTCGTTCAAAAGCAATCCCGGCTTCTTCTGTCCACGAAAACTGTTTACCCTTCATGCAATCAGTAACTGGAGCCATAACGCTACTGAAGTGTGGAATGAATCTTCGGTAGAACGACGCTAGTCCATGAAAACTTCTCACTTCCGTAATTGTCTTTGGCTATGGCCAATTCCTGACTGCTTCAACTTTACTCTGATCAACTTGAATACCTTCTCCTGAAACAACATAACCCAGAAATAAAACCCGGTGCGTCATAAACACACATTTCTTCGTAGCAGCATAAAATTGTTCCTCACGAAGAATATTCAATACTTCCCTCAAATGTTGAACATGCTCCTCCGTACTCCTGCTGTAAATCAGAATATCATCGAAATAAACCACGACGAACTTCCCAATGAATGGTCTGAAGATTTGATTCATCACCCGCATGAATGTACTAGGTGCATTTGACAAACCAAATGGTATAACCAACCATTCGTATAACCCCTCTCTTGTTTTAAACGCTGTCTTCCACTCGTCTCCAGGTCTAATTCGAATCTGGTGATAACCGCTTTTCAAATCAATCTTCGAAAAGATATTAGCCCCACTCAACTGATCTAGCAAGTCATCCAATCTCGGCATTGGAAATCTGTATCTCACAGTAATCTTATTCAAGGCTCGACTGTCAGTGCACATCCTCCACGTTCCGTCCTTCTTCGGTACTAATAAAGCTGGCACAGCACATGGACTTAAACTTTCCTGCACACGTCCCTGCTCAAGTAACTCTTCCACCTGTCTTCTCAACTCTTCATGTTCCGTCGGACTCATTCGATAATGTGGTCTATGCGGTAATACTGCTCCCGGAACAAGATCGATTTGATGTTGAATGTCTCTCAGTGGCGGCAACTCCTTAGGCAACTCCTCTGGGAATACATCCTCAAATTCTTTCAAAACTGGTTTTGCTTGTTCTGGAATTTCAACCTCTTCGTTACATTCTCGTCCAATCAACAAGTACACTTCAGGTTCTTCTTCAACTTCCTTGACAAACTCCTTCAAAGTTAACAGAGTTTTCAATTCTTCAATCTCCTCAAGCTTGCTTTCTTTCTGTTGTTGTTTCTTGGGAACTAAAGTAATTTTAGTGCCTTCAAACATGAAACAATAGTTATTAGCACGACCATCATGTTGAACTGCTCTATCAAACTGCCATGGTCTGCCCAACAACAGATGACATACGTCCATGTCTACAACATCGCACCAAATTTCATCCTTGTATTTCTTCCCAATTGAAAATTTAACACAAGCTCTCCTTCCAACTTTCACCTCACCTCCTTTCCTCAACCAAGCTAACTTGTATGGTTTAGGATGCTTCTCGGTTTTCAATTCCAACTTCTTTACTGCCTCTGTAGAGATAATGTTATCGCAACTCCCAGCATCAATAACGAATTTACAAACTCTTCCCAGAATAGTGCAAGTAGACTGAAATATGTTATTCCTCAACCAACTGTCTCCCTCCTCTTGCTTTGGTGTCAAACAACTCCTCCTCATCATCAGTGAATATCCTTCGTCTCCCGATAACAAGTCTTCCTCCTCAACTGGTAAGGAATTAGAACACTCAGCCTCTTCATCCTCATCCTCAGCTTCAACTATCATAGTTCTCTTCTTCGGCTTCGGACACTCGTTGCTTTTATGACCCATTTCCTGGCAATTATAACATTTGAACCCACTATTAACCTTCGCCTTCTCACCCTCCTTCACAATTGGCTTACTGACAGGTTTAGGGACATTAGAACTTCCACTAGCCCCCTTCACTTGATTGTTAGAATTAGTAAACACACCACCTCCACGCCTTCCCTGCTTCTCCCAAGCTAACGCTTTCTGATGTGCCTCTGCTACAGATCTTGGATCAAACATATTAACCATATCCTGGATCTGCATTCTCAATCCCCCAATGAATCTAGCAGTTAACTGTTCTTCAGTCTCCATAATATCGTTCCTGGCAATGAGTTGGTAAAATTCATCAGCATAATCACTAATAGACTTTGTCCCTTGCCTCAAATTCTGCAATCTCTGGTACATAAGTGATTGATAGTTGTAAGGTAAGAAAGTAGATCTCATCAACTTCTTCATCTTATCCCACTCAACAACCTTCGACTTCCCCATCCGTTCTCGTGTAAGTTTAGTTTGCTGCCACCATGCCAATGCTCTTCCCCTCAATCTAGTAGCAACCAACTTCACTCGACGATTCTCCGGCACTTCCTTGAAATCAAAGATTTCTTCAACGTTAGATAACCAATCTAAGAACTCCTCAGCAACCATCCCACCTTTAAACTCCGGAATCTCCATCTTCATTCCCGATTCCCATCGACGATCATCATCTACATCTCGATTCTGACGTCGTGTTTGTTCTCTATCTCGATGCATGCTCCCTCTGTCACCAACAAATTCCTCATCAAAATCTGAAGTATATCGTTGTCGTTCACGTCCTCCAACATCTCTACCACCACTCCTACTACTAACATCCCTTCGATCCCGATCATCAACATTCCTCCTACTTCGATTATCAACACTTCTATGCTCTTGACTTTCTCTCCTCTCCCGTTCTGAATGTGATAAAACTCTACTATCCCCACGGTTTGATTCAGGTGAAATTCTTCTTCTACTTTGATTCATTTCAAGCATCATTCTCTCTAATCGACCAATTCCTTCGTTCAACTTTTCAGTAAAGCTCTCGTGGATTCGTTGCTCCATTTCATCGGCCTCCTCTCTTCCATACAAGGCATTAATATTGCGATGACGTTGAGCTCGTCTCGGTGGCATGATTGAACTTCGCAAAATCTTTAAACAATAAGCTTCAACAAATCAAACTTCAAAAAAAATCTTCAAACAAAACAACTCCAAAGCTATAATTCAAATCAACTAGCACGGCTTCAAGCTTGCTTCTAACTTCACTTTGGCGTGAAATCTCTCCCACGCAAATTCAAACACCTTCAACAAACTCTAGATCCAAAATGAGATGGATCAAAAAACTTCAACTTGTTGCAATTTCAATATGAACACGACGAATATGAACTTCAAACTTCGAATGCTTGGCTCCAAGACCCGATTTAGCTATGATGGGCTAAAACCAGCTCTGGTACCAAACTGACGCAGCGGATATTTCAAAACAAACTTCAATTGATGAAATGTAGCAATCGGTGATTTGAAAATACTGCAATGCCCAAATCCGTTGATCCAAAGATGCCGGATTCTAGCTATCTTCGTCTCGTTGATCGCGCACGATACCGAGAAACAAAGATCTACGATTCTTCGACGTTGATCAAGCGCACTTGATTCCGTGAATCGGCTTCACAAACGAGGATTCGAACGCACTCGAATGACGTAGGTGGAGATAGGAGATTTCACTCGACTACCAATTAGAGAAGAAAGCACAAAGCAATCAACAAGGAAATTTTATTCAATATTCAACAACCATTACAAATGGCACGACTTGCCTATTTATAGGCTTACAACTCAACACACGGCTTAAAATTTACAACACAATATGTATGCGATTTAAAAAAAATGCAGCGACTTCATGTTAACTCGGCAACGACTCATGCTTCTTCGGCAACGACTTAAGCTTGCGGCTTAAAACTTGAACACTGCACAAATTCTCGCGACTCAAAAAAAAAAAAAATATAAGTCGTTCGCGACTTATAGAATGGAGAAGGAGCGCCTTACTGAAATTTACATAGGTCGTTCGCGACTCATAATTCTCTCGCGCGCGGCAATGAGTCGTTCGCGACTAATGGTGGTTCACGCGACTTAGGGTTTTGGAAGGAGGCGAATCATGGATGAGTCGGTTGCGATTTAGGGTTGAGGAAGTGGATGAGTCGGCAAAGGAATGAGTCGTGAGTTATTGGAGCCGCGCGACTCAAGGTGGAGGCCGAGTCAACTTCAATGAGTCGGTCGTGGCTTAAGGTGGATGGCGAGTCATCGATGAGTCGGCCGCGACTTAGGGTGAGTGCTTCATCATGAGGCAATATTAAAACTTCAAATGCAAAACCAACGAATATTTTGCGCACGAACTATAAGACTATATTGAATCTTACTGAAAGCTGAAGGAAAAATAATCAAAAATATCAAAGGTGTGATGCAAGAAATGCTAATAATGTATAAGTTGCAGACGATAGCTGTAGGACAAAAAGGAATGGTTCAGACTCAGACGTTAACTGTAGGATAAACAAATGCAATCATCATTGTACCAAAATGTCTGCTCCAGGTAGGAACTACATGAATGAACTTCCAGCAATCCTAACGGTCCTGCTAGACGGTATTATTAAACGCAATACCAATAATTATTTTGAGCACAACTATGCAAGATTGCTATATCCTTGGAATCTTTTTCAATTTGGCCCACTTATAATGACATGATAAAATATTGGACCACTTTACAAATTAATTACAAATACATGTCACTTTTGACCAACTCAGCGCCACGTCGGTCAAGGTGTACAGACACTATTTCAAATGTTGCTTGTATTTTTTTTACACTGACATTATTTCCAAAGCGTCAGTATACAACGAATTTTTACACTAGCGCATTTTCAAAAAGCGTCGTTGCTCTGACTTTTCATTTAGTTTTGGGTTTCACTTCTAGCCGACCCTAACTTGTTCAGAAATAATGGTTTAATTGTTGTTGTCGGTGCTCTGACTTTATAAAATATAAATGTTAGGGATGACTTAAATTTTCATAATGAGCCTGTGTGGTTTTACTAAGCTAGATTGCTCCATTTAGATAAATTCGTATTTTAATTTGCACTTGCCATATAAGATGAATATAAGTCCAATGGTGATGGTTTGTAGTAATAAAAAATATATACACTTAAAGCAGTTAAAATAAAGAAATCAGATGGTTCAGGAATAGATATTATTAATTACAATGTTTTCAGAAGGAACGATGCAATTCAACATGTACTATGGCTAATGGTATGTGAAGATAGCCAATTTGTTCAGCTTACTGTTAACCATTACCGAATCTTCTTAACTGCATTTCATCCTTTTGCAACACAGAGGTAATATCTTGCCATGTTAAGACATATAACATTACACCACGCCAAAATGGTGCTGCATTATTTGAACAATCTGCCATCCCAACTTTGAGAAGTCAGTGAGACCGGGCAATTATGACATCACGTTGCTATTGTTACATGGCTCTCAAAATTGTTACTCTTGTCAATTCAGTGACAAATTCCAGAAAAGGTGCCCATTGTTCAGTATCTGCACTGAAATTATACATAAAATATAAGAATGAGGAAATGTATTAGTGGACATATTAACTCACATAAATGACATATGTTCTAGCATGTGTTTATTTGTAGAAGTTGTCTCTTACTTCTCAACCATATATGCCTACCACTCTCCATAGACTGAACCAAATCAAATTATTATGACGACGTGAGAAGTTTGTAGGAAAAGGTTGAGAACATGACAGTGTTTATGGAAAAAACTTCAATAAATGAAATGTTGGAGTCCATGTACATATCATTTAGACTGCTTAGTTGTGCAAGAGGAAATAAATAATTTGTTGTAACATTGAATCAACATGAAGTCTAAATTTTCAAAAATTAAACAATGTGCATGTAACAATTTAAAAATGTAGTTGAAGACAAAAGTAATCTAATAATAAACAGCATGCAACTTCTATTTCTTCTAGCATGAAAAAATTGCATCTGTTATAAGTCAAGAATAATCGGAGCGAATAATCGGAGCAAATTATATGATAGGATGATAAAATGCGAAACGAAAACTATATGTATAATCATGATAACAATAAAGGTAATTATGATACTAAAAAACCATATGTATATTGCATAAAATAGAATATAATGATAACAATAATGTAGAAAATTATGAAACGCATATTAAAACTTAATAGCTTTGTCCACACAACCGACAACCATGATGTTAAGCCATGGCTAGAACACGTCATATATAGTAAATTTACAGCTAGAAAAAACCAAATGTATTTAAGACATTTCCATTTGTGTATGGACTATGCAATTGTAATAAATAACTACAAATGAAGCAAATATTTACAATAAGAAGAAAACATGCAACTGTGATATCAAATAAAATCAAAATAAAACATGCATTGTTAACAATCTGCTATGATATGGAATCATATGGTACAATACTTTGGCTGGATGGACTTGTTAGCGGCATGTCAGAATCCTATAAAATCAAAATATATGAATAGACAAAACTAATTAATACATATAAAATTTGTAATATATGAAAGACAAAACTGGCTATAAACCATTATTGCCCCAAAAGAAATCTATCTTTTATATTGCCAAACTCAATTTTATTCACATTATTTTGAATGTGTCAACTATGGGTAAACAGAACAATTTACTGATTGAAATTGCACTCGGCCTATCTAAAATTGAAAAATAAAAAAGCAATGAATCTGAAAACATATTTAATCAAATTGTCATACACAACCTTGAATTTAAAAAACTCCATCTCCTGTTAGCATTTCAGACTAAACGCCAAAAACCATTTCACCTAGAAAGTGAAACAGTGAAGTAAAAGAAAAGGCAACGTGGTTCATAATAAATCAACTCTTAATTTATCCAAAAGCAATAACGGTCCCATAATTCAGTAGCGAATGTGTGTGTATCAATTACTAGAAGTGTAACATTACTCTATCATCTATTTAATACCTAGCAACCGCAAAGTTCTACAAAGACACACAAAACATATTTACAATCATACCATATTTATGGCACAATCACCCATTTCCAAATGCTTAGCTCTTACTATTGAAACAGATGAAGACAAAAAACGAAATCAAGAAATATACAAGCACTATAAGGACTATGTCTTAAGTTTACCTGTTACGGAGGTGGGAGGACGAACCCTCTACCAATACAAAAACTTGTATGCATCTTTGGATTGGATGGTTGCTGCAATGGTTGCACGACAACTCTTTCAAGCCAAGTCTTCAGATGTCATTGTTGCAACTCTTCCGAAATCTGGTATATTATTCCTTATCCTGAAAATAATTCCTTTGAAAAGAAAAACAGTTTATGAATCATCTGATAAAGAACAAAGAATTTTTTGGATCATAACTGTAAATTATATGTCATATATGACTTACAAATAACATCTAATGCAAGAAATTCTGCATATTTCATGCCACAGACCGGAGAAGCAACCAGTCTAGTTTGGAAATGAATTTTGTATTTTGCGTTTTCAACATGTATTTCAAAATGCACGGAAGAGAAAAAGACTATGAAAAATGGTTAATTTAAAAAATGGTTTTAACATGTAAAATTAAGAATGATATTTTCTTGTTCTTCCGCACTTTTTCAGATATCGAAGGATCAGGCTATCTTCTTCCTTCCTTTTCTCCCAATATTGCAACAACTAGGATTTTCCAATTTCTCATCCTTTTTCAGGTCATTTGAAATAAATATTGAAAAGACAAAACTTGTTTTCAAGACAAACAGACCTTGGTAACTACAATGAAATTTAAAATAGGAGTACATAGTTGACGATGAACCAAGACTAAACAGTCTAAGAAGTTATTCAGGCACACAGCATCAGTTAACTTAAAGTGTACATATAGGTACAACATGGCTTAAAACACTTATCTTTGCAACCGAGAATCGCAACTCCTCCTGCAGTCCTTCCAGTATTTTGACGTCCCTTGGCTCCCATGATTGTGTGCCTTACTTCGAACAGCATGTTTACTGCGAAAACCAAGTTCCAAACTTGAACTTAATCCCCAATCCAAGGCTATTTTCATCCCACCTACCATTTGACATACTGCCAGAGTCCATAATTCAATCTGGATGTAAAATGATATACCTTTGTCGTGAAATGAAGGATACGTTTATCTCTTGGTGGCATTTCATTAACAAAATAAGAAAAAAGAATGGCAAAGAAATTGTTCTGCTTGAACAAGCATTAGACCAGTTCTGCGATGGCCTATGTTTTCCTGGATCTTTTTGGGACCATGTACTCGGTTACTGGAAAGCAAGTCAAGAGCATCCAGACAGAGTGATGTTTCTGAAATATGAAGAGCTTGTTGGAGACACTGCATGTGTTTTACGAAAAATGGCAGAGTTCATAGGGTGTCCCTTTACTTTGGAAGAGGATGAACAAAACGTGGTGGATGAAATCGTCAATTTATGTGCATTTGAGAATTTGAGCACTCTGGAGGTGAACAAGACAGGATTAACAAAATATGTAGATCTTGAAAATAGCATGTTCTTTAGGCACGGAAAAGTTGGCGACTGGGTAAATTATCTCACGCCTGAAATGGCAGAGAGATTAGACAACATAAGTCTGAATAAGTTCAAAGGCACTGGCATGCAGGGTTGAGTTTCTGTTATATGGATGAGATCCATTGAACTGTTATGGTTTTCAGTGTTATATTACTTTGCATAGAATATCAGTGGAACAAGTATTATGTTATAAATAATATAAAAATGTATCTGTAACATCGCATTATAATTTACAAGTAGACCTTCAAATCCATTGAAGAAGAAAAAATCTGTAGCAGAAGTCCAATAATTTTGATACCTGATATCCAAATACTAAACGAAAATGTATAAGCATGTAATAAAAATGAAATGCGGTAGCATTAATACATAAACTGCTATATTCAGTTTTCGAGTTCATAGAATCCTATATGGCGGTAGCATTACGAGTTGACAATCATCTTCTCCCTCAAGCCGAAATCTACCTCTACCTAATTTCAGTCATCTCCTCCTTCATCACCATAGTCAGCAGCCTCCTCCATCATCAATTACCATCCCCACCATCAGCATTATTGTCGCACCTACACCAATCACCATTGTCGTCTCCACCAGTGGCGTAACCAGAATAGGAAGTTGGCGAGGTCACAAATTGAATAAGATTTGGTGGTTTCAGAGCGAGAGCGATTGCCCTTGGATTTTTTTGCCAGTCAGTTGAAGTTACAAATTGTTAACCATAAAACTCATTTAAGAATAATGACATGAAAGCAGTGTTTCGAAATCATTGAAGTAGCACTCAAAGAAGTTAGATTGGTTCCGCAGACACTAAATGCACCTACAAGCATTGAGTGAAACAAGAGCTTTCGAAGGAGTCGAAATGAAGGCAGGGTTACCCTTCCATCTCAGCTAATATTTTCGACGCAGTTAATTCCGCATATATAAAAGAGTATTGTATGACTTCGAAGCACCTTTCGAAGGCGTCGAATAATAGACTCACGCACAAGAACCAAATCTTTCGAATTAGTTGGTTTTTCGCCATTGTTAAGCTTCCACACTGGAACATTTTACCAACGCGAACCTTTCGAAAGCAAAGTTAAGCCTTTCAAAACGATTGGATCCTCCTGCAAGCATAAAGAAAATCTCACATGAGACAAAATAACCTTTCGCAATGATCCTCTCGTCGCCAATTGGACCTTTCGAAACCATCCGAAAGCACTTCCCTACTCAATTAAATAATCACTTATCATGACTAGTACCAGACCAAAACAACCAAAGAAAGGTTTTGAAAGAGGAGGAGTTGGAAGTACTTCCACTTGCATCAAAACAAGCGATAGGAAACCTTGACCCTTCGCTACTAAAAGAGGCATATCTTCCGAAGGTATCGAAAGGTTCCAGAAGAACACGAAAGCAGTATTGAGGAATTTTGGAACAACATCCATGGTAGGTGCACTGTAAATGAAGGTGAAAGGAATAATTCAAACATAATAAGAGATCCAAACATCCGCCTTCGAAGCTATGGAAGCAGAAGGGCGAAGGTGAATGAATGGATGTGAAAAGTTAGAAGAAAAGACCTTTCGACCGCTTCGAAAGGATGGATGTGGAAGGGGGTCAACCCGCATCTATAAATACGACCCTAGAGAACCAAGTTTGGAGACCGAATTTTGAAATTTTGAAATTTCTTACTTCATAGCAAAATCAATTCTTGTAACCCTAGAATTTGGGAAAAATTCTCTTGCTTGAATCCAATTTAGATAAATAAAAGGAGTGAATGCATGGATGCAATATCGATTTCGAATATGAGAAAGATCATTTCAGCTATTAGCTCGACTAATGGCCAATTGCACATGATGCTCACTTATTTTCTTAATCCTTATTTGACTTGTGCAATGCTATGCAGTCTACATGGATATTTTGATTTCAAATTATGTTATCATCACATTTTATGATATGAAATATTAAATTGACGTGATAATGATAATCCAATATTATCAAGTCAATTGAATTCGTATCATTCATCCAAGATAAGGTTCCACTGCATATTGAGTTTAAATCTTATTGTTGTACATCATGTCCCTTCGAGAGAGTAAAGATCCTCTCGACTCGATCGAAAGAGTTTTCGAAGGTACTCATTGTATGATTATCAAAGTTATATTTGTTGAGAGGACTTCTTCGAAAGGCGCTTGGATCCTCCAAAATGTATAACACCTTTCGAAGGAATCGCAACCATGACACTAGAATTTATGCTTTCGAAAGGGGTTCTCCATTAAAGGTACAATGACACTTTCGACTCACTCGAAAGGGATTCCGAATGCACTGATTCTTTCTTAACCTTTGCTTCGAAGTGTTGATTAGTTTTCTTGTCAACAATTAACATCATCGAAAGAGCACCTTTTGAAGACATGCAGTCCATATTGACTCATTTGAAAGGGGTTTTGAAGGGTTGATTTGTTTTAAGTTGTGCTTTGAGGTGTTAGCAAAATTTCTTGTTAACATTTTTGATGCTAGAAGGAGGGCTGGAACCTCCGACCTTGTTGTTTCCTTGTAGATTAATTACAAAACTTTTGACTTATTGTAGAAAAATAAAATTAAAAAGGCTTAGTCCAATGGACGAGGAAGCAATACACACAACAAATTTGGAGGAAAATACTACTCCAACATTCAACTTGGAGAGAGTTGTGCAAGGACAGTCGTTGACCCCAGCACAACCAGACGTAATGCAGTCAAGATAAGACAATTGGAGCAACAACTACTGGAAATGCAAGAGCTCTTGAAAGCGGCTTTATCTCGGAAATCTTCCAAAACCGTAAAACCAACAACTGAAGACGAGGTGATCTTACCAAGGAGAAACTTGAAAGCTCATACCTACGAAGGTAAGAGCAAGGTCAACCTAACATCATCCAAGAAAAAAGAACTTCATGCAATTAAAGTTGATCATTAAGGAAGAATACAGGATAAATCTCTCGAGCAATCTGAAAGCTTGACTTCCAAGGAGCACGGCCCAAATCAAAAAAGCTATCATGACGCTGAAGCTTATTTGAAAGATGTGGCAGAGAAGGTTGTCAAAGATTTACTAAACGCAAAAAGGAAAAGAACTCTGAGTGAACGAGTAAATGACAATGAACGAGTAGCTCCGTTCACAGATGAAATCATGCCAGTGGTCATTCATTCTTATGTCAAGTTCTCAATCATGAAATATCATGGCATTACCGATCCCGACGATCACTTGATGGCTTGCGACAGCCAAATGGATTTGCATACTGGAGCAGTGCGGTGTAGGCTATTCCTAGTAACTCTTCAAGGAGCTACCGTAAAATGGTAGTGTCAATATCAAGAGAAGACTATGTACTCCTAAAATTGAAATAAGTTATTTTCTCGACCCTAATTTGAAAATTTGTCCTACTAGATCATCTATGGGTAACTGCATTTTGAAAACTAAGGGCCTAAAAACTGAACTAAAGAAGAAAAAGACCGTGGAACTAAAAGCTGTTGGCAGTGATTATATGAATAGGTGCAGAGATGGTGATTGATTGAAATGAGTGATGCATGTTGTTCAATGCAGGGACATACTATTGCATGTGTCAGTGAAGCTGAAAGTAGTAACTAAGTTGATCAATATATAAATTGGTCCATGTTGCACTTGACGCTGCCTGTGCGTAATGTTGTGAGTTTTAGCGATGTAAGATCTAGTTGTGCATTGGAAATGTTGTGTTTGAGGAAGTCAGTAGACAGTGACGGTTCAGCTTCATGGCGTACCAAGATGTTAACGGCAAGTTATTTGTACTTGTATCGTGGGACTTTTTTCTGTTGGGTTTGGTTGTTTTATGTAATAATCCATAAAGTTAGGTATTTGAATGTATTAGAACTAGCCTCATTTTATTCTCATGTTCTACACGAGGACAATCAGCATGCAGTGACTTCATTTATTGTTGCCATATTTCATTTCTCTTTGCAGACTTTCAGCTAAAGCTTATCGAACTGTTGATTATATTTGAAAATATTTCATTTCTCATTGTAGACATTTAGTTAAATCTTATCAAACTGTTGATTATATGATGAATAATTAACCATACATTTAACATAGCTTCTTATTTGTTAATGTAAGTTATATGGTGAGTTATGTAATTTCCTTGCTAATTGCAGAGCACTGGTTAACTGATTATTCTTCTTTGTTTAACTGACCATTAGTTTCACTTGAATTTGACATCAAATTCTTCCATCTTTTAATAAAGCTGGCTGACCGTTAGATCTACACATCCACTCTAGACCTATGAGTTAAAAACTTCATATATGTCGATTTATCATTCCATAAAAATGAAGTCTTTAATTATTTTTCAATGCTCACATGACCACGTACGTAATCATGAAAGGAGTGCCTGGCTTATTGAACATGATGTTATTTTACAACTAGACAAAGTGACTGGCTTTATCCACTTTGTACTTCATATTTGCATGTAGCAGCACCACAGTTGCATTTAATGACAAGAGTAGCAAACCACCATAGGGAAAGAACAGTACCTCATTTCTTTAAATAAATGAATTACTAACCACCATCAACCACAATCTTCGATAAACCGAGCATTACTTTACCAAATAATTTGGTTTCGGTTTTGATTTCAAACTACCGACTTAGTTGCGGTTGGGATGGTTTTTTCTCTCTTAATAACGGTGCTAATGGTGCCAAACTTTTGCCACCCTAGTTAAAAATAAAATAAAATAAATATATTATAATGGATTTGGAAATTTGATGGAATATTTTATTGAATTTAATTCAACTAATTGAATATTTTGAAAAATATTGATTTAAAATTCAAATTTGGAATTTGAATTCTATTATAAAAATTCAAAAGTTGTCTGAAAATTTATTTTGACAAAATAAACAATATATGTGGAAGTTTGAAATTTATTTTAAAAATAAAACCATTTTTTATATTGTTGAAAACGAAAAGGTAATATTTTAATAACAGACAATTTGTTATATGTATAAAATAAAATTTGTATTAAAAGTCTCGAGCATAATTTTAATCGGGTATTTAATAGCAATCGGATAATAAAGTGGCTAAGGATTCGAAATGATTTAAAAACAAAAATTAAACTATCCCTTTTTTCATTGGACAACACCCTTCCATCCTTATCATATTTGTACTTCAGCCCCAAGCAAACTAATTACTGAGTCCACTAACCATTACCACTTATCCTTATCCATTTTCCCCAAAGCAATTTCAACCCACTGGAGAAAAAAGAGGCAAATGCGCGCTCGAACGTCAAGAGCAGGCACCGATGATGGAGGCATGCCCTTAAGAGATGGTAATAGTGCTTTGTTTGACAACGACCGTAGAAAGGGAACGACCAGGGTGGCAGAGTTCCAAGCCTAATGATTAATTTCTGGTGTTGCACAACCTAGCTATTCATGCATCGGTGAACAGAGATGACATTGTGATAGTGCTAGAGGCGTTAATGGAGGGCACGTGCAATGAACAAGATGGCGATGCTGGCTAGGGCACTTGTTTGGCAGGAGGGGATGTTGCAGCAATGAAGTCCTGTATACTACAAACATTAACAATGAGTTAACTACTCTTTTTTTATTCGAATCATTGAAATTAAAATACATACTTGAATTGCTAGTAGATTGATTTACTGATCAGGCTTAGTGTTGATATATTGATTTCAACTTATTTAAATTGGATGATATGTTTGATTTATAAAGGCTTGGTAGCCTAATATGGATGATTTGTTGCCAAATATAATTTAATTTTGGTCAACAAACAATACAGACGGCAAGGTACATTTAACAACATATATAATCGTTTTCCTTGCATGGTGTTTGTTTCTTTGTTTGAAACTAGTAGTATTGAATATCTTGATATAATACTAATTGCATGAATGGAATGGTTGATTATGATATTGATTTTATTTTATGTTGAAAACTAAATTGAATTAAGTAATTATATTAAATTTCATATATTATCAATGTCGATTTGAACCGAATATCAAAATGTAAATTGAATTGACAAAGGATAATTTATTGATGAATTTCATAGTTCAACTTATTATTTTATATTCAAATGAAAGAATATCTTAGATAAAAATATTTTCCAAAGTTGAAATGATTTTGATTGATTTTTGAAACCTGTTTAGATGATTTTAGCACTTTTAAAACTATATCTAAAAGTTATTTAAAATGGGAATTATATTTTCATTTATTAATATTCAGTTTTGAAGTTATTTAAATATATTTAAAGTATTGAATATATTTTCAAAAAATATATTATATATTTTTTAAAGAAAAGAAGTTTAGATTTCATTCGAATGATTTCTCTTTGGTTTATAAATTTAAAAAAAATTATTGGATTTTATATCAAAGATGTTTTATTTGATTTATTTGAATTTATACAAAGACGAAAGATTATATATTGAAACTCTTTTTTGAAAATAATTTTAATGGATTATATTACTAGAAAGATTTTCATATAAAATGATTTTGAATTATCTTGACATTAATAGAATTTGAATTTGAGTTTAAATTATTTTCAAATGCAATAAAATGGGATTTCAACTAAAATTGATTTAAAATCCTATCTGAGTATTTTTATTTGGATTTTGAGGGAGAAACGATTTTTTATAAAATAAAGATTGATTTATTTTAGAAATAGTTTGAAATTGAATTTAAACCATGAAGGTTGAATGAGTTTATTTATACTAGCTTTTCGATAAAAGGAATTTTGGTGAATTATTTGAAAGGTTATTTTATCGGTTATGTATAAATTAAACCAAATGTAATTTGATAGTATTTCTAGTACTGCTAATTTCCCAATTTGAACGAAATAATTATGATTTTATGTATTTTTCCGTTTGGAAATGGTTTTGATGATTTTACCCTTTCAAAAGGCATCTCTACTTGTTTTATAATTCGTTTGGACATTATTGTTTTTGATATCACTCAAGGTTAATGCCCGAGCCTGGATCATAGGGATTTGAACAAAAGATTCCTTCTATGGGTGTCAATTACAGATGAGTAATGTAATGATTTATTATGATCTGTTATGATCTATTGTGACGGGCATCCACCTTATGAGGATATTTATTTAAACTAGATTTGGTGAAATCGTATTTTGAAATCTTGTTTTGATGAAATTATCGAATATTTTGGAATTGATTTCAATTAATGGAAAAGTGGAATTAAAAAAAAGGAAAATACCATTTTGTACAATGTTTTGGGATAAATATGATTTACAAATTGATTTAGGAAATATATTGCAAAAGTTGATTTTCTACAAATTGGGAAATATTTTGATAAATTATTTGTATAAAAAACAAATATTTTCACATCGTTTTTAAAGTCGACCTCTGATATATGATTTCTGAATATATGGGATTTTCGTGAATAAAATAATTTTAAAGAAGTGATTTGGATATCCATTTTGAAGTGATTTTGTGGAAATGATTTGAAAGAAACCACTTTGGAAATCTATTTCAAAAATGGTTTTGATTCTTGAGCTTATATGAATTTATAAGGGTTGACTATAGTAATAAATTGGTGTTTATAACAAGGATTGAGGTTTCGGTCGGTACCCTGAAATTTCGGGGGTACCGGACCGTTACCGCTCGTGCACAATCCGAAACCGACAGTCAAAATCGGTTTCGGATCTAGGGCAAAAAAAAAAGAATCGAATCATTTTTGCTTAGAAAAATTAAAACCATCAGTGCGCATGTGAAGAAACAGTGGGATGAAGACCGAAAGCAACCAAAAAGCAAAAGAAATCGAATAACATGTCAAATCAGAAATTTTATTCACCCAAGCGTGAATCAACAGTGAAAAGCGAATGATTAATTCAAGTTGAAAGCCTATAAAATACAATGCTTCAATTACATACTCACAGCATCAAAGATTACAGTGCTTCAATAAATTTCTGCTCGCGCTTCAATTACATATTCACGGTAACTTCTTCTTCCTTATCTGAATTCGACGTCGCGATTCCAAACGCTTTCGTGTTTTTTTTAATCGAGAACTGAAAATCACGTTTTCGTATTATTTTTTAATCGGGAACTGGAAATCGGGATTTAGGGATGGGGAATGGAAACGCGAATTATGAAAGAGGAAGGGGGAATGAAACATCTGTTAATTAAATGGGCTATTGGGCTGCTTGTTTGTTTTTGACAGTAATTGATTACTGGCCTCGGCTTGTCATTTAATTAAATGGGCTGTTAGGTTTAAACATATATTGGGCTGTTAGGTTTAAACGTATATTGGGCTGCTTGTCATTTAATTTACTTCAGCATGTTTTTTACAGTAATTGGCATCGGCTTCTATTTCTGTGAACTGCAGTTTTTTTTTTACTTGCAGAGAAGCATGTTTTTAATTTTAATTTTATTTGGAGCTTAACTTAAGTTATATCATTCACAATTTATAGGTACGCTATGGAAAATCAAGCAAACAATACAGAGATCGGTTGGAATTATGGTACCACAATCGATGGAAATGTTCGAAAAACAAAATACAGTTTGTGTAGTAAACAAATCAACGGTGGCGGTATAACCCGTTTGAAAAAACATTTGGCAGGTGTAGGCGGCAATGTAATGGCATGTCCAAACGTTCCTCAAGATGTCAAAAAATTAGTACGAGATCATATTGTTGGAAAGAAAAATGACCGTACTAAAGGAAAACTAGAGAAACAACGTGTACAACAAGAATTGATGAGTAGACCTCAACAACATGACTCGAACAGTAAAGATGATGAAAATGAAGATGATAGAGATGTTCGTCGTGCTATGCGAGAAAGCAGAAATACATTTAGAGAACAGGAGATGCAAAGATCTTACAAACAATCAGGTGTCGGTTCTAGTCAACCAGAGCGTAATGTACGTAGTAGATCTACGAGACTAGAGAGTGATTTTGAAACTCGCTCTGTTGTAAGGATTGATTCATACATGCAGAAAAAAGGAGGTATTTCTCAACCTTCTATTAAGTCTGCAATGAAAGGCATTAAAAATGCTAAAAAGCACATAGGTCGTGCAATTGCTAAATTCTTTTACTTTAATCACATTCCACATAACGTTGCAAATAGTCCTTATTATGCAACGATGGTTGATGCGATTGCGGAATGCGGTCGTGGAATAAATCCACCTACCGCATATGAATTATCACATTCATACTTGAAAATGGAATTAGAAGAAGTTCGATCATATATTACCACTTTTCATAATTTTTGGGATGAATATGGTTGTACGTTGATGTGCTATGGTTGGAGTACTCAGAATCGACGAAAAATTATAAATTTTCTTGTGTACTCCACCCATGGGACGATATTTCTCAAATTTGTAGATGCTACTAATGAATTTCAAAGCAGTGAAAATATATGTGGATTGATCTGAATTATATATTTCATGAGGAGGATCCATTAGCAGAGTGGACTACTGAAGTTGAACCAAGGTTGCTTGATGACGATCCTTTGATGGTTAATATGATGAATGATGTCATTGCTGCAGCGGATGGCATACCTGCACTAACAATGGCAAGTCAAAGCACTGAAAATAGTAGTAGCTCCTCAAATGGTGATAATGGCAATACTGGTGGTAACAGTATCAGTTTAGCAAGTAATTATGGCCTTGATTCTACTGATGGTGGTGCTTCGCATAGACCAACTATACCTTACGTGAGAAGAAGAGGTGTGATGGGCAATCGTGACAGAAGAGACAGTAATTTGAATGTTGAATATGGACAACAACAAAATTATGATTATGCTAATAATCCGTATACGTCAAATGATCCACCAAACTACAGACATTCTACTTCTGACTACGCCGGTAGCTATTATTATCATAGAGCAAACGAGATATATAACAGTGATATATCAAGCGATCAAAATAGTCAGACTACATGTACAACACAGAATGACGAACCCTCCTCATTTGATAACATGTTGGCAACGTTTCTAGGTATAGGACAAATACAATATGGTTATCCACCATACCATATGACACAAGTGGATGAAGAAAATTGAGAACAATCCATATACAGCACCGAGAAATAGTTTTTGGATGTAGTAAATTTATAATGTTGTATGTTGTATTTTATTTCTTTGTACACTATAATTATATTTTATTGATTGTTCACAAGTTTATTAACAAACTACTGAAAACCGAAATTTGGACTGAAACCGAAACAAAACCGAAATTTCCGAAATTTACGAAATCATCCGAAACTAACAAAATTTCAAACGACCGAAACCGAGACCGAAATCGAGTTCTTTAACCTTGGTTTATAACCTAATAGAGTTATATTAAATTTGTCACACTCGTTATATTACCATTTGAGCTCGGTTACACTCACGGCTAGATTTCTAGTCCGACTCGGGGTTCGTTGTTTGTTTAACAACCTCATGTCAGACCAAGGTTGTTTGATAGGTTGATATTATGACTATATCTGCTTTGTGGACTACGATATAGAGAAGGTGTCGATAACGATGGTGAGTATTTGTTTTGTTTACTTTGTGACTCAGTTGTAAGGGATTAATGATGTGATTGTGTTATGAGATGTATATATATGAGATGGTGTATTGAACATTTGAATATGATATACAATTTATCATTTTTATTTACTTTGATTCTATTAGCTGGAAAACAAATTATTTGTGTCTCTAATACCGTATTATTAAATTCTGAAACTCCTGTACATTATCTTGTGTCGAAATGAGATACATATTATTTCAGATGTAATTACGTATTGAAACGTATTCGTATTGACCAAAGTAAAGTATACGAGCGATCGCTTCTTCCGTGTCCATTGGTCCAAGCTATCAGACTTTAGCTCCCTATAACAATTCGGTCATTGAAGTCGGGGCGCCACAGGTATCTTTCCTGGTAGGCGATTGGACTGACCAGAACGAGGAAGTTAAACTCTGCAACCTATGGTTTGACCAAAACCCAGTTGTCATCGAAGCATGGCTGGTTGGAATGGGAATGGATGTTAGAGTATGTTGATTTCATCAGTGGTAACGACGACAACCAACTCGATTGGACTTTGTGAGAATTCTAATTAGGTTTCGATCGGTTTAATAGGTTTCATCAAGGCTACAGACGATCAAAAGAAAGACAAGGGCTGTTAGAGAGATCAAAGTGAGTTGTAGTAGTGGTGACATGAACGACACCCCTAGAAGACATTGGTGGCAGACCGAAGTTTATGAGGGTGGTAGTGCGATTATGGTTTAGAGAATTTTATCGGAAGTTCTTTGAGTTGATGGATATTACACAATGTGTGACGCCCTACTATTCCCAGTGTCTAAAATTAGTGAGAAACGTCATCAATATGCGCTTGCGCCCTAAACTCAGATATCAAAAATAATGAGTTGTTGATTATACAATTCGAACTCTAAAAATATAAACAAATGAGGAAAACCTTACAGCTATGACAATCCGCATCTCTGAACACACCGATTCAAAGACTAAAATGACTTTCGAACTCACATCTTGCCAAGAAGTATAAGTCATAGAGGTTTAGAACATTACATGACATAGAGACTAAAATAAAGTTTAAGCATCCTACACTTTCAGTTCTCATAGCGGAAAAAAGTAAAATATAAATACTGAAATAGCCTAAACAGACAATAGTCTCCACATAACGTAGTCCATACAATAACTGACAAAACAAAGATCTCAAATAACAATAACATGTCCAATTGATAAAATAATATAGTATGAAAATATATGGAGAGTAACTGTAAATAATATATCTATAGGCACCTAGTCTGCTTCTCCATGTAATTCTTTAGGCCAAATCACCGCTGGTATATTCTCCTGTAGTGGGTATTAAAGGAGAAGTAAATGACCGGATTAGACAATGCCTGGTGAATGAATTATATTACTAGTGTATGGTGTTCACATGTAATTAACTCTATTTATAACCTGCATGACCTAAAGTGTCCATTTATGTTTAATTACTACATTTAAAGGATTGGTTATTTTTAAAATCAAGGGTCCAATTCTAATTAAACTTACAACCACAAGCAACTTACAAAGGTTTCTAATTAAGGGTTAAACAATCAACACTTAACAATTTTAGGTCAATTCCTAATACTTGAATCTTGATGATTAACTTTCTAACTAGCACTGGGCTAACATTCCTAATGATAAACTACATATATCGCACTTACACACTGAACGAGTATCGTAGTGTCTGGGCTCGAACCGAGTATTCTACCTCAACGATTTATAGGCTACATAAGCATTCGTGTCAACATCCCAATGGTAAACATGTCTTATACCATTTATCATTCAGCCTGAAGTATTCAAAAAATGACTATAGCAGATGCCTCCGCCTCCCTTTCCCGATTCCTACATATTTAGCATGCGACCAAGGTACTTCAATAACAATAAGAGCTTCTAATTGCGCTGCTAACGCCCGTCCTGTCGAGTATCACGCTATGCCTGCCATAAAGTGATCCTACTCATTACACTTGGTCCATGAAGTAACGTAAACTCCTAATAGTTGATACAATGGGATTCAAGTCCTTATATTTGTAACGTCCCATAAATCCATACCCCTTGAGTCTACACTATTCTACATCAATCAACTCAAGATGAACGGAAATACGAACCATTTGGGTTAAAGAAGAAGATGTTGAAGAAGAAAATAGAAAACAATATCAGAATCTAACCATCGCAGCGGAATAAAATATAATAGATAATAAATGATCTTTACACAAAAACAAATATATTTGTTTATACATTACATCATCAGAGTACATCAATCACATAACACACAATTAGGCAGTAATCATAACATGCCCTCATACAACTGAGTACACAGCTAATCAACACAGCGGAATATATAAAATAAGTACGGAAGTATGTATCGTCATCCAGCTCATCTCATGAGCTCCACAGCATCATATCATGTATTCTATAATACTCGGTCTGACCCGGGCATTATAGTTAAATAACACCCGAGTCAGTCTGGAATACCAGCGTGAGAAATCACACTCAAATTGATTATTAAAGTTTCAAAAATGCTTTTGAAAACAAAAGCATCTCGTAAGACCACGCCACAAATAAACATGTCGGGTTTTTACCTTACGATGGCTAAAACACTTTTTATTAAAATTCTCCGATATTATAATAGGGTCTATATACAAATACTTATTAAAATAACCGAAATTGTTACATCTACTGAATTCCAGTTACTAGCCACAGAGTGGGGTAATACAAACAAAACTCATAAAAGGCACGTAGGAAGAATGGATTTCCAACTAATGACTAGGCACTGGGGTACCACCTGTCACGGTACCTGGTCTAGATCAGCATACCGAGGATCACTCTCGACCCCCTGCAACACAAGACCGGGACCATCCCTTACTGGATAATCCCGAGTTTCACCCCACGGTTGTGATCAGCAACTGCACCACTAAGCCGAAATAAAATGGACATCTAGACAGGGATGACCTCACCCTGAAGTGGGTGCTACCAACCTAGCCTTGCTGCATAACCCCTGATTTTCAGTCATTCCCGGTTGATGAGGCTTGAGGCTAAGTGTTACCTTTTAGAACATATCCCTTAGAATGCCCATCATCCACCTGATGATGTTCCGAAAGCATTCATCCATACAAGTCCGTCTCGGGTTCGAACGGAACCGAAGGCACTATCCTACTACATCCATTTTGGAATAATACTCGGGATTAGTAGCAACTACACCTTGCACTTCACTGCTCCATCTTCGAATCCAAACTCGTTTTTTTACGAAAACGTACAAACCGGATCGAAGTGGTTTTCGAGAAATTAATCCTGATCCCGGTCTCTTCGAAACGATCATCGCATTTGGCCAATATTGATAGTCGGTTATTTAACTATCAATCAACATTCACAACAAGCAGCAAACAATAAATAATTTCCCAAATATTTCTATTATCACTGAAATCACCAAGCACAAAACTTAAGATTTTTAAAATAAATTTAAAAACTCTTTATTGTAAAATATGCTTTAACATTTAAATTTAGAAAAACTACTTTAATACTTAATTAAAAATAATACTTTAGGAATATTTAAAATAAGGTTATTTCATAAAATATAAACTAGATTTTCTCCTTTGAAACAAAATACTAAGTCACCTTTAAATAATTACTACGATAATAGATTTGAAAAATACTTATTTTAGAATTTAAACATTTAGAAAAAATAAATATCCTAAAACATGCTTTTTAAAACAACATTAAAACTTTTATCTTATATTTAAAAATTTACTTTGAAAACGTACTTGGCTATACAGGAAAATATACTTCTCTACACATTCTTTAGAAATGGATCACTATTTATTTTAAACAAATGTTCTCATTCCTTTAATAAATTCCCATCGTGAATTTTTTTTGCCCCAAATATCCACTGATATATTACTTTGTTTCTATAAATCCAGTTTATAAATTCCATAGCCACATTCTCCTTTAAATTTCCAATTTCAACACTTGAATCAATTTACAAATTTGATTGCCAATTTAATCCATTTTGAAATAAATTCCTTCTTTATCTATTTCAATAAATTTAACTTGGATTTTTAAAATAAATTCTTTATTCCTTTAAATAATGTTACTTAAGGTTTAAATTCATTATTTCTCTGTTATTCAAAATCCCCTTTCCATACTCGAAATTTATTTATTAGAATTTTAAAAATCACTTTTATTCTTTTTCAAATTTATCCTTCAATTTATTCAGATTCTCTATAATTATTTTACTTACAATTCACTCTTTTATTCTCTTTTCAAAAATCCAATTCTATACATTTAGATGACTCAGTGTACCGAAATATTCAAACAAACTATAGCATTCAATATTCCAATATAATTCATCAGAGTATCAAATAATCATAACAGATAATATTAAATAATTTAAATAAATGTTGAGGAATCCAGTTGGATCCCTCCAACCTGTTTTCCCTGCATCCACAGATGTTAGCACAATACCAATTCCACTTCAAGGTGGAATATCGTGGTATATGGGATTTAAATATAATACCATCCGCTATTACGCGGCGCATAGGGTCTCGTCCGCTATTAATGCGGAAAATCAATCATTCCAAGATATATTATATACTATAATATAGCACATCAAATCAATTCATCCATTTTACCAATTATTTAAATTTAATCATTTAAATTTAATTAAACCAAACGAGTGAGATTAACTCACCTTTGATTTTTAATTTGCAGTCCACTTTAATACTGCCTTGGTTTTCTCGACTTTTGACCTTGAATAAATATTAGATGATTTTATGAATATTCGAATAATTTGGACAAATCAATTTCTATTTAATTAATATCATTTTACCTAATAAGTTAATTTCAAACTAATTTTCTTTTTATAAAATATTTTCCAGTTATCAAATAATTATATAAGTTAACTAAATAAATTGATTTCCATTTTATAAATTTAATTTAACTAAATCTTTATTTAAACAAATAATTAAATTTTCCTAAACTAATTTTCCCCTTTCTTTTGAAATCTTTTGTAACTAAATAATTTAATAAGTTTATTAACCGATTAATCCCCATAATGCATTATTTAAAATAACAAGTAATTTAAAATGTGTATACTTATTTTATTTGGAAACTATATATATATATATATATATATATATATATATATATAAATTGAAAACCTGCTTATAAAAATAATCTATGTAGATTTTAAAAATCTAGTTTTACCTACTTTTCAACAATTTATTTTACAGCCTATACACACATACCTATATAAACCCATATCTTCGAGTAAAATTTGAAATTTAAAACCCAAACTTATAAAAATTTCAGCATCTGACTATATATATATAAATTTGAAAACAGCATTCTATCATCTTACTTTTTTCTTTCTGTGCTTATATATTTTTATTTTATTTTAAACTACTGAATTAAAAATTCAAATCCGACATCTAATTTTAAATTAAGCTATAAACATACCTAACAGTCTTCCCCAAATGTCGACAACTACTGAACTTGAAATGTCACCAAAACCTAACATCATCGCAGCACACACGAATCCCTGAGCCCATCGTCACTTGATCGAAACGACATGATGGAGTTTGACTTTGTGATACATCGTCTCCAAGCGACGAATATCGAACGGCGGTAGATCCAAAAAGCACAGAGGCAGGTGACAACGTGCTTCAGCCTTCAGGCGACTCTGGACCGATAGCAGCAATTTCAGATCGTGATCTCGTCCACGACAGGGAAGCTTCAGCTTCTACGAACGTGATCTCGAATAGCGTAACTACGATCGGCATACGATATGAGTTTTCACTCGATAGACACGAAATTGAAATTGCAAAGAGGAAAAAGGGAAAAAGAAAGGGTGTCGGCCACTGTTGTCTTGATTGATTTTTAAAACATATGATATCGGTATTGAAATGAAATAAAGGAGAAGAAATGTCTGTATGGAGGTGATTTTGCATGTAGCAGATGAGCTGCAGTGATTTCAGAGGGAACAAAAGCTGCTGAGGAGAAAAGGGTTGATGTGAATAAATTTCAGCTGAGGTGAAGTTCATTGACTGGCCAAACAAGGTGTATGTTATTTTAAATTTAAATTAAATTGTCCCGAATTCGCCGCTTAAAATTTTGACATCGTATCGAGACGTGCCGCTCGGCGTTTATAACGTTATGCCGCTATTTCGAACGTACTGGAAAAGGTTTCGAGTCCTAATTCGATCGTATGGACAAGATAGCTTTTTTTGATCAGTTATTATATTGAATTTTCAATATAAATTCCAGCGCGTTTACTTATCGTACAGCCAAACGATCATTCCAAACATTATGAAATTTGAAATCCGATAATAATACAATATTACGGATCCAATGAAACTGGTTTCGTCAAATTCCGAGACCGTGCCTCGGAAGGCTATTTTTAAATAACAATTTAAACGATATATTTTTAAAACCGAACGAATCACTTCCAATTTCAATTTAAAAGCTTTTATTATCTTCAGAGCTATCAATATAAAATTTACAAGCCTTCAAATTATTTTTAACAAGCTTAAAACTGAAGATTCAACATTTACCCAACTTCAAATTATTAAATTCAATAATTCAATTATCAAATAGACAGTGATATTTGAATTCAAGTTAAAAATTAACTTTTAAGTATTTAAAATCAATTAAATGTTCCAATTTTAAATGCTCAAAAATTCCGGGTCGTCACATTCCTCCCCCCTTAAAAGAATTTTGTCCTCAAAATTACTAGTTAGGAAGAATGGTCCAATCCCGTTTACTTTTCCCCGAAACCAACAATTCAACATCATACCATCTTTTATAAAAGACCCATTACCATTCTTACTTACCTCCCCATACTCTCCCGTAGTTTTCAAATAATACTATTTGCTCAATCATTCAATTTTCAATTTAAAACCAAATTTTGAATTATCAAAATTTCTCAAAAATTTTCTAACTCCCTAAATATCCGAAATTTTTTGTCGGCGTCTCCTTTGCGCGGCTAGCTCGATACAACTACAAAATGCCTCTACAGGCTCCCAAATTCCAAAAGAAAACAAAAAGCCAAGTGGCTAGATCAAAACCCAATCAAATTTCATACAGAAATTTAAACACATACCTTTTGGTCGGCAATTCAAATTTATCATCTGAAATCAAAACCAATTTCTCTTTCCCTTTATAATACATGCATAACCTATTTAGCAATAATATCCAATCATAGCTTTTAAAATAATTTTATTAAATCTTCGCTCCAATGCTTATTCAATATATTTTTCCGACACCCATATTACTTGAGAATCTTATCATTTATTCTTAAATTCAGTATAAGTATTTTATACGCTTCTTATATTTATTTTCACTTTACCACTTTAGTTTATATCTACTTCTATTCAAATTAGTTTTCCCATTTCCATATGAATTCAATTTATTCTTAACTCTGAATATAAAATTTCATCTTCCATTTATAACTGATTCATATCATTATTTTAAATTAGTTTCATTCACTAATTTATTTCAATTTCCAATTTGAAATCGTTTTGTCGTTAACAAAATTTTCCAAAAATTTTCCAACTCCCAAAATTTTTGAATTTTTTTTACAGAGTCTCCTTTATACGGAAAAGCTTTTGCAATTTGACAAGAGATATAAATATATATACATCGACCCACCCAGTCGGAAAAACAAAAACAGTTCATATTTCCTATTTTTATTGCGTAGGCGTACCTTATTTAGCATTTTTAAGCAAGCGGCTTAAGCAATTAGCACAACCAAATCCAGCCACACGGCTTTCAGGTACCTGTACTTACTCAATTTAAACATGTAAGTGCCAAATATATGAAGTTTAACAACATTTCACTTATTTGCAATAGTTAAACAAATGAATTCTAAAAGCAATGAACACCAAACACTTTACCTAAGCAATTTATACAGTTTTAATACTAATTCAACTGTTATCAATTTATCCATCTACCATTTTTATTCAATTTGAATGGTTTACAACCCACTTGCTTACATTCAATTCATTTTTAATTTTAAACAAACCCATATTATTCCAATTGATTTAAAAATCATTTTTTTTACTTGCAATGATTCATAAAATTTTATTTTCTTCTATTTTCGTCCAACGACCAATTTTTTTCATGCAAATTGGTAATATTCATTCAAGTAAATAACTACTTAAGCCGATGATCATTTTAAATTGATTCCAACTCAATTTATTATTTAATTCCTTCTATTTTAAATTCATTCACAACCATTTGATCTAGCTCGAAACATTCTATTTCAATTTTATTCCTTTTCAATTTTATTCACGATCCATTCATTTACGTTTCAATCCATATTTGCCTTCATTTCATTTGAGACCAATTTATTAAGCTGGAAACATTCCATGCTTATATATTGATAACCATTCCCCAATTTAAATTTACCCAAGTTTTTATTTAATGGTCTATTACCCTTACTCGAAGCCATGCTTCCACTAATTTTAACTTAAATTAATTTATTTCAAATTATTCAAATTTCATACTTAAGCTCATTTTACAAATAAATCTTTCTTTTCAATTCAACTTGATTCTATTTTAATCAAATCTCATTTCAATCTATAAATTTATTTGATTAGTTATTATAAATTTTAAATTTTCAGATTCAATTTATTCTCAATTCATTTAATTAATTGCAATGCCATTTAAATTTATTCTCAAATTCATCTGGGTTTTATTTACAACTAAAATCATCCCTACTTTAATCCAATTCTTTTTATCTGGCAATATTTTCAATTATATTTACCTTACTTAACGATTCAAGTCGAATTTGATTTATAACTCGGGTTTTATTTCCGAACTTCATTATTAACTTACAATTCGGCTTCTCTTTAACTACATTAGACTCTATTTACACATTTCATTAACTAATTTATTATCTAATTAGTTCTTCCCCTATTTAAAATTCAGAACTTGATTTTTTTTTCAATCTCAAAAATCACTTCATTTAATTTTCTTAGGTTCAATTTATTTTATAATTCAAGTTTGGATTTTTGTTTCATTTTCCAAATCATCAAACAATATTTGTTTTGGGTTTTCTATTCCACTTTTCAATTTTATAAGGCACAACTTATTATTTTACACATTTCCATTCATTTATTATCTATAACTCAACTGAATTCATTTCAATTCAATTTTATTTAGCTTAACTCCAGTTAAATCTAGCTACATATCATTCTTCTGAATTTTGTTAAGCAAGGACTTAATTCCATTTAATGTCATTCCAATATCCAATTTCAGTTCATTTACTTACAATTATAAATTCATTTGTTCATTCTCAAATTCATTTTCAACCAATAAATTTTATTTCCAAACATTAATTATTTTTAGTCCATTTGAACTAATTCTGCTCTTTATTTTACACAATTTTAAGTCAAACATTATCCAATATTCAATTTTATTTCATTTGCATACCATATTAATTAATCAGTTACATATTAATTTTAATCTTAAAACTTTGTTTATTTAGTCCAACTTGACTAATTTTTTTTTCATTCAAACTTAAGTTCAACATTCAGTTTAAATTTCTTTTTTTCTTACACGTTTGAACTCATTACTAAAATTCTCAACATTCAATTTTGAAAACATATATATCTAACCAAACTATTCCTTTGCATCTTCAAAATCAAACCAAATTTCTCCAACAAACATTAATCCAAAACATCCCGGTAGCAATCCCTCTTTTGAAAACTCGAAAATGAACACTGATGATGTCGCGATCATCATCGGAATTATTTTTCAGCGACCGTAAAGAGTTCAATGCTTTTATCTCTTTTAAAACCCTTCAAATATTTTAAATTCCAATCTCTCTAGATTCCGAATCCGATTCAAAATATTTCTCAAATATATTTTATTTTTTCCCAACTTTTTGAGAATCATTTTCAAATTCAAAGGAATCTAAATTTCCAAATTTCAAATCCTTTAAATTTATATTCAAACATTACTTTGGAATTTTATCTTATTTTAATTATTAATCACGCTATAATTCACATTCATAGTTACATTTACAAATCTCATTTGTATATGAATTTGTTTCTTTAGCTTTTAATTATGATTTCAATTCCTTATTCAATTATGAATCACATTTACAAATTCCATTTATTTTATTAATTTATTCCTTAATCTTTGGTTATTATTTCAATTTCTTATTCAATTCTCATACAGTGATAATAATTTAATATTATCACTTTCTAACAACCAAGCATCCATATATAACTATAACAACTTATGAAAAATCATTTCTTTTATATACAAAAATAATTTTGGGTAAATTATTTCATTTACCTTATTTAAAACAATACCGTGTCGGTTTATCTTGTTTAAGAGTTTAGAAATCTCTATCGATAACATGGCGTCCCACACATCGACCAGAACCCATAAACACTTAACCGACAAATCAACACAATATAAAACAATTTTATATACACTATCAAATACGTGCTCATATCTATTAATACGCTCAAGCTCATTCTAGAGTACTATGGACTCTATTCTATGATTAATTCCCACCAGAGCCAAGGTTATCACCAACCTAAGCTCTGATACCATCTGTAACGTCCCGCAAATCCGTACCCCTTGAGTCGACACTATTCTACATCAATCAACTCAAGATGAACGGAAATACGAACCATTTCGGTTGAAGAAGAGGTAGAAGAAGAAAATAGAAAACAATATCAGAATCTAACCATCGCAGCGGAATAAAATACAATAGAGAATAAATGATCTTTACACAAAAAAATATATATCTATTTATACATTACTTCATCAAAGTACATCAATCACATAACACACAATTAGGCAGTAATCATAACCTGCCCTCATACAACTGAGTACACAGCTAATCAACACAGCGGAATATATAAAACAAGTACGAAAGTACGTATCATCATCCAGCTCGTCTCCTGAGCTCCACAGCATCATATCCTGCATTTTATAATACTCGGTCTGACCCGAGCATTATAGTTAAATAACACCCGAGTCAGTCTGGAATACCAGCGTGAGAAATCACACTCAAATTGATTATTAAAGTTCCAAAAATCCTTTGAAAACAAAAGCATCTCGTAAGACCACGCCACAAATAAACATGTCGGGTTCTTACCTTACGATAGCTAAAACACTTATTAAAATTCTCCGATATTATAATAGGGTCTATATACAAATACTTATTAAAATAGCCGAAATTGTTACATCTATTAAATTCCATCTACTAGTCACAGAGTGGGTAATACAAACAAAACTCGTAAAAGGCGCATAGGGAGAATGGATTTCCAACTAATGACTGGGTACTGGGGTACCACCTGTCACGGTACCTGGTCTAGATCAGCATACCGAGGATCACTCCCGACCCCCTGCAACACAAGACCGAGAATATCCTTTACTGGATAATCCCGAGTAAGATTACCCCACGGTTATGATCAGCAACCGCACCACTAAGCCGAAATAAAAGGGACATCTAGACAGGGATGACCTCACCCTGAAGTAGGTGCTACCCGCCTAGCCTTGCTGCATAACCCCTGATTTTCAGTCATTTCCGGTTGATGAGGCTTGAGGCTAAGCGTTACCTTTTAGAACATATCCCTTAGCATGTCCATCGTCCACCTGACGATGTTCCAAAAGCATTCATCCATACAAGTCCGTCTCGGGTTCGAACGGAACCTAAGGCACTATTCCTACTACATCCATTTTGGAATAATCCTCAGGATTAGTAGCGATTAGCCATTGCACTTCACTGCTCCATCTTCGAATCCAAACTCGTTTTTCCACGAAAATGTACAAACCGAATCGAAGTGGCTTTCGAGAAATTAATCTTGATCTCGGTCTCTTCAAAACGATCAGCGCATTTGGCCAATATTGATAGTCGGTTATTTAACTATCAATTAACATTCACAACAACCATTAAACAATAAATAATTTCCCAAATATTTCTATTTCCACTAAAATCATCAAGCACAAAACTTAAGATTTTTAAAATAAATTTAAAAACTCTTTATTGTAAAATATGCTTTAACATTTAAATTTAGAAAAACTACTTTAATACTTAATTAAAAATAATACTTTAGGAATATTTAATATAAAGTTATTTCATAAAATATAAACTAGATTTTCTCCTTTGAAACAAAATACTAAGTCACCTTTAAATAATTACTACGATAATAGATTTGAAAAATACTTATTTTAGAATTTAAACATTCAAAAAAAATAAATTTCCTAAAACATGCTTTTTAAAACAACATTAAAACTTTTATCTTATATTTAAAAATTTACTTTGAAAACGTACTTGGCTATCCAGGAAAATATACTTCTCTACACATTCTTTAGAAATGGATCGCTATTTATTTTAAACAAATGTTCTCATTCCTTTAATAAATTCTCATCGTGAATTTATTTTTCCCCAAATATCCACTGATATATTACTTTGCTTCTATAAATCCAGTTTATAAATTCCATAGCCACGTTCTTCTTTAAATTTCTAATTTCAACAATTGAATCAATTTACAAATTTGATTTCCAATTTACTCCATTTTGAAATAAATTCCTTCTTTATCTATTTCAATAAATTTAAATTGGATTTTTAAAATAAATTCTTTATTCCTTTAAATAATGTTACTTAAGGTTTAAAATTCATTATTTCTCTGTTATTCAAAATCCCCTTTCCATACTCGAAATTTATTTATTAGAATTTTAAAAATCACTTTTATTCTTTTTCCAATTTATCCTTCAATTTATTCAGATTCTCTATAATTATTTTACTTACAAATTCACTCTTTTATTCTCTTTTCAAAAATCCAATTCTATATATTAGATGACTCAGTGTACCAAAATATTCAAATAAACTATAGCATTAAATATTTCAATATAATTCATCAGAGTATCAAATAATCATAACGGAGAATATTAAATAATTTAAATAAATGTTGAGAAATCTAGTTGGATCCCTCCAACCTGTTTTTCCTACATCCACAGATGTTAGCATAATACCAATTCCACTTCGAGGTGGAATATCGCGGTATATGGGATTTAAATATAATATCATCTGCTATTACATGGCGCATAGGGTCTCATCTGCTATTAATGCGGAAAATCAATCATTCCAAGATATATTATATACTATAATATAACACTTAAATCAATTCATCCATTCAACCAATTATTTAAATTAATCATTTAAATTTAAATTAAACCAGATGAGTGAGATTAACCCACCTTTGATTTTTAATTTGCAATCCACTTCAATACTGCCTTGGTTTTCTCGACTTTTGACCTTGAATAAATATTAGATGATTATATGAATATTCGAACAATTTGGACAAATCAATTTCTATTTAATTAATTTCATTTTACCTAATAAATTAATTTCAAACTAATTTTCTTTTTATAAAATATTTTCTAGTTATCAAATAATTATATAAGTTAACTAAATAAATTGATTTTCATTTTATAAATTTAATTTGACTAAATCTTTATTTAAACAAATACTTAAATTTTCCTAAACTAATTTTCCCCTTTCTTTTGAAATCTTTTGTAACTAAACAATTTAATAAGTTTATTAATAGATTAATCCCCATAATGCATTATTTAAAATAATAAGTATATTTGGAAACTATATATATATATATATATATATATAAATTGACAAACTGCTTATAAAAATAATCTATGTAGATTTTAAAAATCTAGTTTTACCTACTGTTCAATAATTTATTTTACAGCCTATACACACATACCTATATAAACCCATATCTTCGAGTAAAATTTGAAATTTAAAACCCAAACTTATAAAAATTTCAGCATCTGACTATATATATATATAAATTTGAAAACAGCATTCTATCATCTTACTTTTTTTCTTTATGTGCTTATATATTTTTATTTTTTTTAAAACTACTGAATTTAAAATTCAAATCCAACATCTAATTTTAAATTAAGCTATAAACATACCTAACAGTCTTCCCCAAATGTCGACAACTACTGAACTCGAAATGTTACCAAAACCTAACATCATCGCAGCACACACAAATCCCTAAGCCCATCGTCACTTGATCGAAACGACATGATGGAGTTTGACTTTCTGATACATCGTCTCCAAGCGACGAATATCGAACGGAGGTAGATCCCAAAAACACAGAGGCAGGCGACAACGTGCTTCAGCCTTCTGGCGACTCTGGACTGACAACAGCAAGTTCAGAACGTGATCTCGTCCACGACAGCGAAGCTTCAGCTTCTATGAACGTGATCTCGAATAGCGTAACTACGGTCGGCATACGATATGAGTTTTCATTCGATAGACACGAAATTGAAATTGCAAAGAGGAAAACTGGAAAAAGAAAGGGTGTCGGCCATTGTTGTTTTGATTGATTTTTAAAACATATGATATCGGTATTGAAATGAAATAAAGGAGAAGAAATGTCTGCGTGGAGGTAATTTTGCGTGTGGCAGATGAGCTGCAGTGATTTCAGAGGGAACAAAAGCTGTTGAGGAGAAAAGGGTTGATGTGAATAAATTTCAGCTGAGGTGAAGTTCATTGACTGGCCAAACAAGGTGTATGTTATTTTAAATTTAAATTAAATTGTCCCGAATTCGCCGCTTAAAATCTTGACATCGTATCGAGACGTGCCGCTCGGCGTTTATAATGTTATGCCCCTATTTCGAACGTACTGGAAAAGGTTCCGAGTCCTAATTCGATCGTATGGAGAAGATAGCTTTTTTTGGATCAGTTATTATATTGAATTTTCAATATAAATTCCAGCACGTTCACTTATCGTACTGCCAAACGATCACTCCAAACATTATGAAATTTGAAATTCGATAATAATGCAATATTACGGATCAAATGAAACTGGTTTCGTCGAATTCCGAGGCCGTGCCTCGGAAGGCTATTTTTAAATATCAATTTAAACGATATATTTTTAAAACCGAACGAATCACTTCCAATTTCAATTTAAAAGCTTTTATTATCTTCAGAACTATCAGTATAAAATTTACCAGCCTTTAAATTATTTTTAACAAGCTTAAAACTGAAGATTCAACATTTACCCAACTTCAAATTATTAAATTCGATAATTCAATTATCAAATAAATAGTGATATTTGAATTCAAGTTAAAAATTAACTTTTAAATATTTAAAATCAATTAAATATTCCAATTTTAAATGCTCAAAAATTCCGGGTCGTCACAATATTTGCCCTACTTAGACTGTATCAAGTCTAGGTTCAACCTGGGCTTGTTGCAACTATGGGATGTTTAAATTTCTACTTCAAACATCTGATTGCCTAATAATTTAAAAAAAAATCATCTCCAGATGTTCATACATCCAACATCCTTTTTTCAAATGTCTGACCTAATTTTCAAACGTTTGGTCAAGCGTCTAGTTGTGTTTTCTAGGTTTTATGCTTTGTTTTTTTTCATTCGTCTTCTTCATGATTTCGAATATAGGTTTTCACCCTGCTTTTTGTGCATAGTTCATAATTTAGTTTACATGAATTTAGCTTGTTAATTTTCACGATTATATACGTACATTTACATCATTTTTATTAAAAACTATTATGTGCTTCCAATGAAAATTCTATGTATATCTCAAATTTCAAAATCTATTCGACGTAAAATAGAAGGATATTTGATTTCTTCATTTCCAAACATTAGAGATGATATTCATCTTCACAGAACTAGATACGAATTTCAATAATCTAATTAACAAATATGGTTTTCCATCATCATCATCATTCAATTTAATTCATAACTTAAATTGTAATTCAAAGAAGATTCAAGTTGGAATTATTATTCAAATTCAAAAACTTTGCTTTCAGATCATATAGAATTATAAAGAAATTAAATTACTTATAATCATCACAAATGTAGTAATCAATTCACTTACCTCGAAGGAAATCCCTCTTCTAGTTTGATTTGATTCACCGCTTTCCTTCTTTGCCATTTTATTCCTCCCTCTTTCAATTTGAATCTTCTACTTCTTTGATTCTTCACTTCTCTCTCCCTCTTATTTGATTTTATTTTTATTTTACTTTTAATTTCAGAAATTAGAAAAGAGGTTTAAGAAGATGGAGTTTTTGAGGAGGAAGAATAAGGCGGCGGTTAGGGTGTAGAGTGAAAAGGAGTGAGGACTGGGGTCTTATTTATCGGTGAAGTCTAGGTCTAGGAAAAATTATATGTGTATACATATATAAATCGAATCGTGAAGAAGAGATCTAATCTGAATTGGGATTTAAATTGTAAAATTTTAAGATTTTTGATAACAGTGTTCCACTATACACAAACGCGTCTACATTGTTATTGAATGGAACCGCTAAATTGTAAACAACCATTTCGCCTATGACTGCTAATTCAATGAGCAGAAACCCGACAGAGACTAGTGTCATCGATGCTTTAGCTGCGAATACCTAACGTGATGGTTCAACCTACAAACTGAAATAACATACATTTAAACACCTAGCACTGATGTATTTATCTGACAAAGAAAAAAAACATAATAATAAACACCTCTTCTTTGTTTATCGAGTGGGCATAACATGCTTATTGACTCCGCAATATGTTGGTTGCATCATCGGTTGAAGTTGAACGGAGATATAGTGACAAAATCAGACGAACAACTGCTGCAATCATTCCATGTACATCTGGTTTAACGTTTCAACTTTTAACCTTTTCTCCCCCATAGCAACCTACGTTTTGCTCGATATAGGCGACAGCACTGCAAATATTCAACGTTATTAAAAAAAAGTTTAATAACACAGTAATCAATCCTTGCTCTGATGCACACAATTATTAAAGAAGGTGCAAAAAGCTCTTACACGAGGCAAACACAAGCATTGTACAGAGAGGTGGTGCAAGATGATGGTACAAACCAAAATGACAACCAAAAAAGATACTGATGCAAAAGAGTGGAATTAAAATTGTGTAAAAAAAAAGTTAACTGAAATGTTAAATCAATTTTTGTCCTACGAAAATTTTGAACACAAAAAAGATGCAACGAAAAATAGTTGGTTACAAAGTTGAGTTGTATTACCAAACGACGACAATCTCAATCGTGAATATCAGAAATCCCTCTCATTGTCATTGGTACTCTATAGGAATCAAATTACTAAATAACACCAATGTTTACCCAACCTAAAAGAATAGAAGGTATACGACAAGTCGTTTTAATTGATAGTGAAAAAAACGATGAGATCATGTTCAAGATATGACACGACCTGGCAACGGAAGAACAGTTACAGCCATAAAACATTACTTATTCAAACAATATAGTAATACACTTTTTATGGGAAAAACAATGGATGAACATAAACACAACCAAACAGATACATAAAGAAAACAAAATTAGTTTGTCTATGTGGTGAGTATCCCCATACAGGTTGCAGTCTGGTAGTTGAACTGATTAAAGTTAACTTCAACACACATTCCTTTTGTATTATTTAAACTTCTTCGATTATGAAGTGTTAGAATAATCAGAATAAAAATATAAATAACTAACTGCTGTCCTGGTCCATATGCTGAGCTAGTTTTCAGCAGTTTATTTTGTTGTTTTTGTTTGTTACCGAGTCCTATGTTAAGTGGGTTATTAGATCCTATTTCCTTGCTTTGCATGTTGATGTATCTGCCTATATAATAGGCTGTTACTTGAATAAAAGTTCTTAAGCTCTTTGCCTTATTTTGCATAAAACACGGTATAGTTATAAACTTAAATTTGTATCAGTGGTATCGGAGCCTCAAAAGGGAGAGAAGTTGGTTCCAGCAGTGAACATAATGGCTTCTGAAAGTTTTTTACAACCATCGATTCCAAGATTTGATGGACACTATGATCATTGGAGCATGCTCATGGAGAATTTCATGCGGTCAAAAGAGTACTGGTAGGTGATTGTATCTGGGGTAGCAGAACCAGCAGCTGGTACCATATTAACGGACTTGCAGAGGATGGAGTTAGAAGCATTGAAGCTAAAGGATTTGAAGGCAAAGAATTATCTCTTTCAGGCGATTGATCGGTCTATACTGGAGACAATATTATGCAAAGAAACCTCCAAACAGATTTGGGATTCGATGAAAATGAAGTATCAAGGAAATGCGAGGGCAAAGCGTGTGCAACTCCAAGCTCTTCGTAAAGAGTTTGAGGTTCTTCAAATGAAGTCAGGAGAGTCGGTATCTGAATATTTTTTGAGGACAATGGCAATTGCAAATAGGATGCGGATCCATAGAGAAAAGCTAAATGATGTCACCATCGTTGAAAAGGTCCTTCGCTCAATGACACCTAAGTTTAATTTTGTGATTTGCTCAATTGAGGAGTCTAAAGACATTGATACTCTTTCATTGGATGAATTGCAAAGTTCTTTGATGGTTCATGAGCAAAAAATAAACCAGCAGGCCGGCATTGAAGAACAAGCATTGCAAGCAATAGTTAACTCAAAAGGACATGGAAATGGTAGATGGAAAGGCAAGAATACGCACCAAAAACAAGCAGATAATAAGAAAGTTGAATTTCATGGAAATCTGAAGGGATGTGATTCTCAAAGTTCACCAGGACACAAATCAGCAAGGTACAAATCAACAGGGCATAAACCAAAGCCAATCGATAAATCCAAAGTTGAATGTTATCGTTGTCACAGGTATGGACATTATTCGTTCAGAATGTTGTACAGACTTAAGTAATAATCGTGGAGAGAGATCTAACTTTGTAGAAAAGGAGGATGATGAAGTTTCTCTTCTCATGGTGTGCCATACTAAAGAGGAGGTTAACCCAAATTTATGGTGCCTGGATATAGGTTGTAGTAATCATATGCGTGGAGATAGATCTATTTTTTCGGATTTAGATGAAGCATTCCGAAACACTGTGAAGTTTGGCGATAACTCTTTAGTTGCTGTTTTGGGAAAAGGAAGGATTACAATACAAACAAAAGGAAATGCTTATTCAATTTCCAATGTCTTATTTGTTCCAACCTTAAAGACTAATTTGCTTAGTGTTGGGCAACTACAGGAAAAGGGTTATGAGATTTCAATCAAGAACGGAGTGTGCCGAATCCAAGATGAGAAGTTGGATTTGATCGCACAAGCAAAGATGACAGCCAATCGAATGTTTCCGTTGCATCTCAATTACACTACTCATGCATGTTTGGCTGTAAAATTAAAGGACACGGCATGGTTATGGCATTATCGATATGGTCATCTCAGTTTTGGTGGGTTAAAAACCTTGCAACAGAGAAACATGGTAACTGGTCTTCTAGAATTTGATCCTCCTTCAGAAATATGTGAGGACTGTGTTGTTGGCAAACAACATCGAGATAATTTTCCAAAAGGAAAAGCGTGGAGAGCTAAGAAAAGGCTGGAACTTGTACATTCCGACTTGTGTGGGCCAATCAAACCGATTTCAAATGGAGGTAAACAATATTTCATATCTTTTATTGATGATTATAGTAGGAAAACATGGGTCTATTTCTTGCATGAAAAGTCAGATGCTCTTGCAGCCTTTCAAAAATTTAAAGCACTAGTTGAAAATGAAGTTGGTAGCCGAATTAGAACTTTGCGCACCGATCGTGGTGGAGAGTATAACTCGCAAGAATTTGATGCTTTTTGTGATAAACATGGAATTAGACGGCAACTCACTGCAGCATATACACTTCAACAGAACGGTGTAAGCGAGAGAGAAAATAGAACGATTCTTAATATGGTGCAAAGCCTTCAACAAAGAAGCGGTCTTCCTAAAAGTTTCTGGCCTGAAGTAGTAAACTGGAGTATTTATATTTTGAATAGAAGTCCTACTTTAGCTGTTCAAAATATAACTCCTGAAGAAGCCTGGAGTGGGATAAGACCAGCCGTCGATCATTTTCGTGTATTTGGATGTATAACATATTCCCATATTCCAGATCAAAAAAGGAAAAAGTTGGATGAAAAATATGAAAAATGCATCTTTCTTGGTACTAGTGAACATTCAAAGGCTTACAAATTGTATAATCCTGCTACCAAGAAAATTATTGTTAGTCGCGATGTCATCTTTGATGATGAAAAGACTTGGATATGGAGCAACAACATAAGTGGGCAGCAGCTTTCAGCAGACTTTGATGGTGAAAATGCAGATGAGGTGCCGCATCAGCTTCAACAAAGTGTTTCTATAACACCAACAATGCAAAATATACAAAATGATGTTCCTACAGCCTCTGAATCTTCACTTGCAGCAGCAGAAACCGATGAGCAGGTTAGTACCATAACAGGTTCACGTCCTCAACGTACCAGGAGAAGACCGACATGGATGTATGATTATGTGGTATCCAATACAGATGATATCGACGACCCGCTTGTGCATTATGCATTGTTTTCAAATTGTGATCCTATAATGTTTGATGTTGCTGTTAAGGAAGAAAAGTGGAAAAAAGCAATGGATGAAGAGATCGCTGCTATTGAAAAAATAATACATGGGAATTAACAGAACTCCCAATGGGACAAAAGTCGATTGGCGTCAAGTGGATTTATAAAACGAAACTGAAGCAAAACGGTGCACGACTAGTGGTTAAAGGGTATAAGCAAGAGTTTGGCGTGGACTATGAAGAAGTCTTTGCACCTGTGGCAAGACATGACACAATCGGACTAATGATAGCATTAGCAGCCCAAAATTCATGGCCAATCTTCCAATTGGATGTGAAATCTGCATTTTTGCATGGGAATTTGCAAGAAAAGGTATACATCGATCAACCTCCTGGTTATGTGAAAAAAGGCAGTGAGAATAAAGTTTATAAATTGAATAAGGCTCTATATGGACTAAAACAAGCACCTAGAACTTGGTATAGTCGTATAGATTCTTATTTTCTAAATGACGGTTTTAAAAAATGCCCATACGAGCATACACTTTACACGAAAAATGAAGATGGAGGAAAGTTGCTCATTGTATGCTTATACGTAGATGATTTGATATATTCTGGAAATGATAGAGTCATGATCGATGATTTTAAAAGGTCTATGATGACTGAGTTTGAAATGTCTGATCTTGGAATGATGCACTACTTTCTTGGCTTAAAAGTAGTACAATCTGATGATGGCATTTTCCTGTCGCAAAAGAAATATGCAGAAGGTGCTTTGGCCAGATTCAAAATGAACAATTGCAACCCTGTTACACCCCAGCAAAAAAAGGATTGAAGCTATCGAAGAATCCAGCAGGAAAAGTAGTTAATAGCACTCTCTATAAACAAATAGTTGGAAGTTTGATGTACTTGACTGCAACACGGCCTGATATAATGTATGCTGTAAGCCTCATTAGTAGGTACATGGAGCAACCGAAGGAGATTCACCTTGCAGCTGCAAAAAGAATTCTTTGATATATACATGGTACTACTAAGTTAGGGCTGTTCTACAAGAGAGTCGAACAATCGTACTTGACTGGCTTCACGGACAGTGACTATGCGGGAGATTTGGATGATAGAAGAAGTACATCCGGTTTTGTTTTTATGCTGGGGTCTATAGCTGTTTCATGGTCAGCAAGGAAGCAGTCACTAGTCACACTTTCAACAACGGAAGCCGAGTTTGTAGCCGCAGCATCATGTGCTTGTCAAGCACTGTGGTTGAGAAACATTCTTGAAGAGATGCAGTTTAAGAAACTTGGCTCTACTCGTATTTTCTGTGACAACAACTCAGCAAGAAAGCTGTCAAAAAATCCAGTACTTCATGGAAGATGCAAGCACATAGATGTTCGGTATCATTTCTTACGTGATCTCACAAAGGATAAAATCACTGATCTTGTGTATATTAAAAGTGAGGATCAAATAGCTGATGTTTTTACAAAGTCCCTCAAGCTAGCCGATTTTTTGAGGTTGAGGAAGCTACTTGGAGTTTGCAGTCTGGGAAAAGTGTGCTGACGGTCAGTTCTGCATGATATTTAAACTTGATGTTTGATGACATTAGTTTAAGGGAGGGTTTTTTAGGAATAATCAGAATAAAAATATAAATAACTAACTGCTATCCTGGTCCATATGCTGAGCTAGTTTTCAGCAGTTTATTTTGTTGTTTTTGTTTGTTACCGAGTCCTATGTTAAGTGGGTTATTAGATCCTATTTCCTTGCTTTGCATGTTGATATATCTGCCTATATAATAGGCTGTTACTTGAATAAAAGTTCTTAAGCTCTTTGCCTTATTTTGCATAAAACACAGTATAGTTATAAACTTAAATTTGTATCATGAAGGGGGCATTAACCATAGGACGTAACCATAATCTTCCATAAATATAAGGAACAGCGCGGTTTTAAACATGTACGACTTCAAGTGCAAGTGACAAACCCTTTAAGACATATATAGTCAAACACATTGTTACCTATCAAAAGTTGCCCAATGCCAATGGACAACAATTTTTAATCAAGCAGAGGGGTAGACATTGGAGCACAAGATACAAAGACTGACCTTAAATACAGGACGTGTACAGCAAGGTTGGTAGCAGAAAGGGAAGCAATGTTCGTCCGCGACATGTAAACAAAATTTAGGTTTACTCATCAAGAATCCGAAACTGACAGTGCTATATCCATGGCACCTAAGCGCACATCCAATCATAGTTAGGCAGGAAAATAGGTGTGATTTACCTGTAGCTGTCGACGGAAGACAATTTGGGATGGAATTCGCAGTTTAGGGCAAGCTGGCGACAGGGAAGAAGGGAGGAAGACGCATTAGTGTACCACGGTCTATGGGCGGTTTCATATGGAACGAATACGAAGATAAAAGAACATGGAAAAATTGGGGTAATTACAGCATAACAAGCGGGGAGGAGAGGAATATGAAAAGAAGGCGGTTTGGTTGGTTATATCCAAAAATGAAAATGATTGAGTCTAAATAAAGTCAATAAAAGCGAAAACCAAAGCCAACCACTCAAATTAAATTTGAGTGGTTTTATTGGTTATCCAATTTAGTTGAACTGAAAACAATTCACATTTTATGTTTTGAATATACACTATATTTAAAAAAAAAGCCTCAATATATGCTTAAAGTATTCTTATTTGACATTTTATAGTAATTTTGACATATATGATAAATAAAATTTATTTAGACAACTAAATTAATCTTAAAAAATTATCATAACGGTAATAATTTTAAAAATATAATAGAAGTTTGGTTAATTTGGTTAAACCGATAACCAAACTAAATTTTTTTATGGACCGATTATACAATCTAGTTTCATAACCGAACCAAGCTGACCGAAATGAATTGATTTAGTTAGTTTAACCAAAAATTGCTCACCGCTAATGAAAAGGAAGATTGAGAAGGGAAAATTGCTTTAGATGATCAAAGAAACGATTGGGAGAAAATAATAAAGAATCCGTGAAACACGAATTATTTTGAAATGCTTCAACCGTAAGGTGTCCAACCCAGTAAGGGTAGGTTCGTGTTTTCTACTTTAGGCAATCCAAATAAGAAAACAAGAATGGTACTTCAACTGGCACTCGAGCATGATTTATATAGGGAAGAAATCATAGCTGATGAAATTCAAATGGTCCCCTGAAATCCACATTTATTTCTTTGTCCATGTTTTAGTACCTCATTGTCATCGCTCCTTTGTCAATGTTAAATAAATGAATCATTACTATTCTACCTACAGCCACATGATTCAAACAGTAAAAGCTCATATGATCTGCTGAATCATATGTGTGGCCTGAATTCGAAATAAATTTATAAACAGTCAGCTCAATCAACAAAAGGTACAAACTTCCCGATCCTGATATAGATCTCAATAAACGATTTCAAATACATTTTCTCCTAATCATATCAAAAAACCTAAATTCATGAACCCTTAAAAAAAACATTTTTCTTTGTTTTAATCTTTAAATCTGTAGTTCGTTATTTTATCAAATTATAAAATTGGAATTTCTCAATCAACTCAATAATAGATGGCTCCGATAGCACTTGTTAGAATTTTTAGTATACTTTAACATAAATTGATTATGAAACCCTAAATTTGTATTTGTTGATTAAAAGAGAAGGCGAGTTGGTTTTGGTTTTTCAAATTGATGCATTTAATATTGCTCTTCATAGAAGAGGGTTGAGTTTCTAGACCATAACCCCTTATTTATATTGTTCGCATTTTTTAATTTGACCCTTCAACAAATTAAAGTTGCATTCGGTATCTACGCATTAATACTGTGATAATTAGATCTTTAAGCCTTTTAATCTTAATTCATTATTTGATCGGCATAACGCATTTTATTTTACATGCATGGCTCGTTACTTTCATTTCACTTCACGGTTCCCTCACGATGATTCGGTGTTGCGATTAGCTTTTCTACTGCATGTTCTCTCTTGGGAGTAGCTATTAGTGACATTGCATCTTCATCTGAGGTAATTAGGTTGATAAATTGCGCATCTTCACCTGATTACACCACCCAATTTTTAATTCATGTATCCTTTTGCATATTTTGTTGGTTGACTAGGAATTTATGTGATTAGTTGTTTTGCCTAAGAGTATGAAATAGAATTCTTTTCTATTATTTGTTTAATCAGAGTACTTGTTATTTTGTTTAAAACTGTTTGATTATTGGAAATATAGTGTATTGACCCAAAACATAGTATTCTCTTATACAAAATATCAATACAAGAATACCAAATCAGAGGAATTCCTTTCAAAATGACATGGAAAATACTATGTATGGTTAGAAATTTTAGAAATTGATAGTTTCTGCACTTCAATCCAAATCGCACTTGGTTATATCAATTAAGCATAAATTTCTCTCTTGTGACATGGTGATTGATAACATGCTGAATTTTGATTGAAATTTAGTCTAGGTGTTTCTCCTTTCTAATATATTTGGAAATATGAGAGCGACATTATTTCTTGTCGCATGTTTAAACGTTGGATATCCACATCTTGGAGCTTGAGGAATATACTTTTTACTTACAAGTTTGATAACTAGTATAAATTTATAATGCCTTAAAGTTATGATTTGAGAAGGGTAATAAGGTGACGATGGAAGGGAAAGTGGCATTTGTTAACAAGGAATCTTATCAACGATACTTTTTATAAGATAATTCTATTTGAACATGACCATGTTGTTGACCAAATCGACCTGGTTGAATGGAATAGTAAATTACCAAACCCCTTGACCTCGTCGAAAGAGATAATGAGGCCACTCCAACCTTTCGACCAGGTTAGTATAATAGTAAATGCTAAACCTTCCGACCTTGTCGAAAGGGATGATGTGGCCACTCCAACCTTTCGTCCAGGTTGGTATTATAGTAAATTGCTAAACCTTTCGACCTTGTAGAATGTGATGATGTGGCTACTCCAACCTTAGCTGTAGCATATATGTAAGAAAATGGCTTGTTTATAGCGACTATATTAGCAACTAGTTCTTCCCATCTGGTCCTTTTATGGCCACGGTCCTAGCTAAACCTTCCCCCTTCCTTCTTAAGAACTGTTTTCTTTTTGGCGTAATAAAGCTCATCCATGCGGATGAACTTGTATGCTTGAAATTGGAACTCCTGTAGATCTTTACAGCCACTGGCAACGAGCTACTTCCAAAAAGGGGTGTTCTCGATCAAGTCGGAATGGACAACTATGAGTTTATCACAATCATTCATATCCTTGCCCTTTAAAGCTTCTGAGTTGAACCTTCTCAAGTAGTCCCCCAAGGATTCTCCCTGCCTTTGCTTTATATTTTCCAAGACTGTATAGTCGATAGTAGGATCCTTACAGATGCAGAATTGGACTGAGAACTCGTAAGAAAATTGTTTCCAGGAGTAGAGGTTTTTTCTCTGTATTGCATATACCATTTGACTGTCGCTCCTTGGAGAGTAACGAGGAACAGTCGACATCTGACTACCCCAAAAGCGTTATACAAATCCATCTGGCTGCCAAAAGCCATAAGATGATCATCCGGGTCCATATCCCCATGATATTTCATGGACGGGATTTTTACATATGGAGGTATTACTATGGCCATGATATCATTGGTGAAAGGTGGCACCCTCTCATTTCCAGTGACATTTTCGTCCTTAGTTCTTTTTACCTTGGAATTCATAGCATCTTTGATAGCTTTCTCAGTAGCATCTTTCAGAAAAGCATCAACATTGTCGTAATTCTTATGACTTGGGTGGTACTCTTTAGACGTTGAACTGCCAGACTGTTCCAAGGATTTGTCGACAACTCTTCCTTGTGATTGGCTCTTGATTGGGGAAGTTCCTTCTTTTTCGAGGAGGTCAAGTCCACTCTGTCTTTGCATTCTTTGGAGTTAATCTTTAGATTCCTCCTAGGAGAGCCACTTCTTCTCCTTGAGTCTGTTTCAGAGCCTTTGAAGACTTTTGAGATAAGGCCATCTTCAGCAACTCCTGCATTTCTTGTAATTGTTGTTCCAAACGCTTGATTTTTGCTATGTTTTCATCTTGTCGTGCCGGCGATGAATTCTGCCCTGGAATGATCCCATCCAGGTTAAATGATGGAGCTATATTTTCTTCCAAGTGGTAGTGTGTATTGCTTCCTCCACAATTCTGTTCAAACTCTTTGACCTCATTTTTCATACGCAAGAGAAATGCACTATATTTAGTCTGCATATGGTAATGAAATCGAAGATTCGAGCCCTTCTTCTAGCACCAAAAATGTTAACAAGAAATCTTGTCAACATCCCCAATGCTTTTTGTAAGATAATTCTATTTGAACATGACCATGTTGTTAACCAAATCGACCTGGTTGATTGGAATAGTAAATTACCAAACCCCTCGACCTTGTCGAAAGAGATAATGAGGCCCTCCAACCATTCGACTAGGTTAGTATAATAGTAATTGCCAAACCTTTCGACCTTGTCGAAAGGGATGACGTGGCCACTCCAACCTTTCGATCAGGTTGGTATAATCGTAAATTGCTAAACCTTTCAACCTTGCTGAAAGGGATGATGTGGTCACTCCATCCTTTCGACCAGGTTGGTATTATAGTAAATTATTAAACCTTTCGACCTTTTTCGAAAGGGGTGATGTGGCCATTCCAACCTTTCGATTAGGTTGGAATAGTCAAATTATCTCTAGGAGTTATTCACAACATATAGCTCTCAAAGTCATCACTTTATTGAGTTTCATATCTCCTGGAAGTTGAAAACAATCAATCATCAATGTCTTCTACCCCCTCTCGATCACGTCGAGAGGCGATATTTAAGACCTTTCGGCTTTATCGAAAGGGGATGATTATTTTTCAACCCTTTGGTGTCAACATTATTTCCATGAAATCCCTTCGAAAGGGTTATGATGCCTAAATGAATAGGTTTCCCTCGAATGAATTCCATCCTGAATGGTTGCTAGGCAATATAAACCAGGATTCCTTTCGGAAGTACTCCTTCGACTAGGTCGAAAGGTGCTCCACCTTTTGAAGTAGTCCTAGTTTAATAGTCTACAATCCACTTTATTTTCCTTATATAAGATTGATTTAGATATTCCCATTGTAGGATCGATTTCACCCTAGAGGGGGGGTGAATAGGGTGATGGTATTAATTATAAAATTAATTGCGGAAGCTAATAAATTGGTTTCAACACAGAATACAGAATAATAGCAGCACAGAAAAATAGCAGAATAAAATGCAGAAATAGAACGACACAGAATTTACCCAGCTTCGGCAAAACCCTGCCTACGTGTAGCGACCTAGTATTTTCAACCATTCGCATCCGCACATGTCGGACTTGAATTGTTCAAAATACCGCGTTGTAAATAAAATTTGGCAAATCTCAAAATATACAGTAATAATTAATCACAGATCACAGACACAAAATCAGAATACTCGCAGCGAAATTTAAAAATACTTAGTGGTTCATGAAGCCACTATAAATAGTCTCAACAAATACAAATTACAAAGTCTTTCATCCCAAATATAGTTTAAATCATCAAATAGAAAATCCAAAAATCCCAAAGTCTTGATTTCCTAAATAAGATAACGGACAGAAAGAAGCCAGCAGCTTGAAAGGATCTACAGAAGTCCTAGCTCCGGGATGATGACTGAACTGCAACTCAGGCTGACCCGAGCGTAAAATAAAACATAAACACTCGAGTCAGGACGTACATACTTATATAGTGTAAGCTAATTCAAGTGTACTGTAATATAAAGCAAATAACTTAAAGGATGCTTGGGACCGCCCATCCTCTAAGGATCCGTTAAACTATTTACTATGTAGTAATACTTCGCTATTATAATAGTGTCTATTAGTAAAATAAACTTACTTTTAAATAGCATTAAGGCTTTACATTTTCCACCTTAACACATAATATATTCTCATAGTCTATACAGTACCGTAATCTCCCCCGGAATGGGCGTCGTCAGAGGGCACTCCATAGGTATGGTAAAAAACCAAAATCATATATGGCGCGCTAGGGTAGGTGACACGGCACAACTAGGCAATGCCAGGGTAGATATACCAATTATGCTTCCGGACTGATGGAAACGCGCAGCGCGCAGCTGCCGCCCACCTCGAACAACACTCCCAAATAAAGGGGGGCACCAAAACAATCAAAAAAGTAATAGAATGGCATACGAAGAAGTGCGTCCGATCAGAGGTGCTACCTCATTAATCCGTCGATCGCTCCTGTTTTAGCCACCTTATGCCAACTCACGGGAGTCGGGTCCACGTATATACCTCAAAGGAAATGTCACCACCATCCTACTTCATTCTGGAATCTCCACCGCGTACACGGTTGTTAAAGTGGTTTTCGGTATCGACAGAGAGTATGCCAGATATCCGACCCCGGTCTCTTTAACAACCAAACGTTATTATAACCCGTGGTTACAACTTCTAGAAATGGTATTTATACTTTAAAAATCAAAATAAGTTTCAAATACATTTCAATACCATAATATCATTTCAACCATCATTTATTTAAACATCGGTCATTTTATTTAATATAAAATACCATTTAAATCTACTCAATATATTTAGGAATTAATTTGCCTTTCAACTCACATTTAAAAATTAAATTCTTCAATTTAAAACCATTTAAACTCAGTTCCTTATTTTTTTTAATTACATATTAAATTCCAAAATTTAAGCCTTTTTCCCTAAAGATTATTTCCATTTATTTTAAACAATCCGAAAATTCAGCTTCCGTAGCATTTATGAAATGCCACCTAAAGTCTGTAAGTCAAAACAGTTCATTTATAAAAGACAGAATTTAAGTGCTGTAATAAATTATTAACTTAACAATCAAATTTTAAATTCCCAAATATAACTTATTATCAATTATTTCCTTAACTAAAACTCACTTTTAACAAAATTTCAGAATTTCCCAAAATAAGTTATATTCCAAAAATTTTACTTAAACATTTATTTATTTAACATTTTGACTTATTCAAAATCATTATAAATTTTATAAAAATCCTTTACATTTGAACCAGAATATTATAAATTCCCATTTAAAATACTTTTAAACATTTCAGAAAAATATTATATAAACCACGGGTCTGTATATAGTTTTCTAGCCTAGGTCAAGTGATACGGATTTATATCATTTCAATCCGCAATTTACAAAATCACGGGTTCTATCATTTCAAACCCGCAATCCCAAGTTAACAAATAAATAATTAAACAAATAAATGAACAAATGATTATCGTTCAGGCCTATCATTTCAGCCTATAACGATCTCAAATTTACAGGGAACTTACAGTGATGATTTAATCAGTAAATAAGCATTACATGGTATAACTGCAATAATATTACAATAGATAAACAAATGATGAAGTGTCAATTTTAAAATGGGGTTTAACATCATACGTTATATTTCAGATAGATAAAATTTAATAAATACTTTACAAATACACTTGCGATAATTGATAGATATATAGGTATGTTTGTCTGGTGAGAAATACTCACCTTAAAGCTGCAGAAATTTTGATTCAAAATGAAAATCCCCCGAAAAAGAATCGCATAGCGGGTAACGATCAAATTTTCCCCGGATGTCACGCCTAGATTCAAGATCCAAATACCGAATACGTGACTTTAAAAATTACGGTCAAAGCAAAAATTTTGAGACAATTGGAACGAATAGAGTAAAAGAAATTTTGGTTCAGCTTTTGCTCGACTGCCTCACCCCACATCCCGACCCCAACTTCATAGGCTTGGCAATGCTATTTATTATTATTATATACATATATAAATTTTTCCAACGGCATGTCCTACTTATCTAGTTTGAAAATATGAATTTTATGCAAAACTTGCGTCTCTGCCTAGATAAACACGTCTCTGCCAAACTCCAAATCAAAACATGCACACATCATAACATCTCCATATTTTTAAAGTCCTTTCCCCTATAGTCACGCCTCCCCTTCAGTTTTCAGATAACACGTCCAATATCTCCATGCATAGATGCAAACTATCCCACGCAACTATATGCTTCAAAGCATTGCAGGCCTTCAACTGAAACTCTTTATATTTTTATGCCATTTTATGAACCATGCCTTGCAAAACACGTCCCATTTTGACATTCTATGTCTTCTTTCAAATTTGGAAAGCCTTCTACCAGTTCTACTCAATGATATTACAGGGTTATGCTCGTCAATGGTTTTTTTCTTTTCATTATGGCTATAACAACCTATATCAACTACAGGCACCAACGCATGAAATCTCTACAGAATGCAACTAAGCTCGACTTCCTATATGATATGCACGGCAAAACATGGCAACACTATCAGGGGGAAAAGAAAGGCATGTACTTAGTCAAAGACGGCAGAAATATGGAGTGAGAAGTAGCCGAGCAAGGTGAAATAGAAAAGGAAAAAAAGACTGAAGAAGGAAAACAAAAATATAAGGAAGGGAGAAAGAAAACAGAGAGAATACAAAAGAAGAAGAGGAATAGAAATATTACCTCATTGTATGCAAGCTCACGAGAAGAAACAGAGAGAAGATAGTGGAATTTTGTAACTGAGTATGGTGTATATATATAGATAAACAACTTGCGAAATTTAAGGAAGAGGCAAGCGAAAAAATATGTGTGATTTCTTTCCAGTTTTCTTTAGTTTGATTTCTAGAAAAATATGCGCGATTTATATTGCCATATTTGAATGGATAAGGCTTGCATTGTTTGATTAGCAAGGTTTAAATGCAGAGAAGAAACGACAAGCATTGATGGAGGATAATTTATACGTGATTAATATTCCCAATTTTCTTTCATTCGAATGGATAAGTCTGAGTGATTTTAAATCCAGAGAGGAAAGAATTTGAACCATTCCAAGTTATACGAAAATTCTTGATTTAATGCATTCATTCTGATGCGTGAATTAAAAATGAATACAGGGACATGCGCAAGAAATAATAGATAAGGAAGTAAGAGGCAAATGCCAAAAATGTTAAAAGAATAAAATTTTATGTCATGCGCAAAGGAAGGCAAATTTGATTTTCTCTTAGATAATATATGCGTGATTTTTGCCAGATTTACGAAAAATTTGATTGCAACGTTATATCTTTTTTTTTTTCCAATTAATAGTTGTGTGCTATTTTTATAGTCTGAGAGATTTATATACAAAGAATCAGCAAGTATTAATTTGCTTTGGTGTAACGCCCGACTCCTATACCCATGCCAACCAAGAGCAATACTAAGTATTACTTTCGGAAAGCATGGAGAATGGGACTCGATAGGGCTAAATGTTGTACTCATTCCCTTGAACTAACACTGGCACGAGAAATTTTTCGATTTTTTTTTCCTTCTACTTACCATTTGTGCGCAGTGTTGGTTCAAAGCAATGGTACAAGATAAAAATTTTCCAGGTTACATAGTATAGAATATAATAGAATGTACAATTCAGCACCAAAAACAACATAATGCATAATACATATCATAATGTCCACGATACATAGTCCATAGTACATATCACTTCCAAAATACATAATAACATACATACCATAATACATATTAACTACTTCTAAGTCCAAGCTGAAAAGTCCAAAACCCCAAAACGTGGAAAATGATAAGAATTCTGCTACAATCCACGCATCCTAACCTGCAACCACAATCCTCAGACTGACCCGAGAATTATAAAACAAATCACACGGGTCAGACTATTTCTAGTGTGAGTGAAGTAAGATCTATGAACAATAATTGTCTCAATCAACAAAAGGGAAAGAAAACGCCGCATGTATAAACCAACATGAGGCATATATGTGTGTGAGAACTAACCTGCAAATTTGGTTTCATAAACAATTCCTTTAATCAAACAATGATTTTAGGCCAAACCTATCGTATATAATCCAATACGATACCATCCCAATTATTATTTGTAACACAAAGAATAAGTTCATACACACATTCTCCAAAGATACTGGGTTTTCAAAATCAACTTTAATACTTCCAAAAATCATAAAGTAAAAAAAAATTGCATTATGGGAATTATGTGATAAATATAACATGACTCATAAAATATACCAAATAAACAGACGCTAGTATTGTAAAATCACAGTGGTAGAGCTCAAGCGCGCGCGGAGACATCAACCCCGTAGCCTACTCATAACGCCATAATACACCTGACGATCAACCCAGGATAACCAAGACGGTCTAAGGCAAATGCCGTATGCTACCCGTTCACGGATCTACACGTGGGACCCCCACGCCTCCATCCTTCATAGTCCGTGACCCGCCGATCGGAGATCCCGATCAAAAATAAGATTAGCCCTATGTAGCAGACCGTTGACCTTTGGTGGTAAAAGGGCATGTGATATACCACCGATTCAGGTAGCGATCCTGAATCAGGTCGGCCAAGGTGGAGTTTTGGCCCATTGGTACAACAGAGTCCAATCTATCCCGACCCAAAAATCAAAGTGTTTATAATTTTAAAACACTTCTTAAAAATAAAAGTCAATGATGACAACCGCCTTCCAAAAATTCCATTAATAAACCCAGTATAATATTCAAAAGCAAATAATTGTGTGTATAAAAGAAAATAATTACATCTCCATTTCGCATTAACACATAAGTACCCCATAATACTTATGTATCAAGGCGAAACGCAAAAACCTCATTCATTAGAAAAATTTGTTAAGTGAAACAAAAAAAATTGATAACAATAATTTAATTAAAAAGTCAAGCTTAGTACTTAAAAACGTAATCAAAATCCTAAAATGTTCTATTTACATATTGTTATTATTATTATTTTTTTATGTTTTCAAACACATATTTATCAATAATATAATACTTTTCTGCCTTAACTAAAATAAATTTAATTCAATCATTTTGATTAATTTTAATAAAATTTAATTTTTATTTTTTTTTTATTTTTTTTTATTTTTTTATCTCCGACTTGGGCTGTAACTGTGTAGCCTGTCTGGGCTGCACCAGTACAGCCCTGGGCTGCATCAGTGCAGCCCTGCCCTGGGCTGTACAGCCCCAGGCTGCACAGTGCAGCCCACCCGGGCTGCACCAGGGCAGCCCGCCCGGGCCGCCCCTGTGCAGCCCGCCCGGGCGCCCCTGTGCAGCCCTGGGCTGGGCTGCACAGGTGCAGCCCGCATGGGCTGCACAGGGCAGCCCGCCTGGGCTGCCCCCGTGCAGCCCTGGGCTGCACGGGTGCAGCCCACTTGGGCTGCACCGGTGCAGCCTTGGGCTGCACCGCCTCGGGCGCCCTGGGCCGCCCGAGTGCAGCCCGCATGGGCTGCACCCCCGGGCCGGCCCCGGGCCACACCCGGGCTGCGCCCGGGCTGTACCTGGCGCACCCGGGCGACGCCCGGGCCGCACCCCGCAGGCCGCCCGGGCTGCACCCGCGCAGGCCGCCCGGGCTGCCAATGTGCAGCCCTGGGCTGTACATTTTTGCAGCCCCTGGCTGCACATTTGCAGCCTGTCTGGGCTGCACCACTGTGCAGCCCCAGGCTGCACTTCTGTGCAGCTTCAGGCTGCACCTCTACAGCCCAATCTGGGCTGCTTTTGTGCAGACAGCCCCGTCTGGACTGCACCTGCAGCCTCCTCTAGGCTGTACAGTGCTATTCTGAATTTTTTTTCCTCTCAATCTTTCAAAATGGAGAACCTGAAAGTAATTGTGACAATTATGCGAACACTATGCGTGCATTGCAATCGTATACTTTGGTTTACATTTCTTTCTAATTCAATGATCCAAGTAACACACATGCTACAGGGAATATGCAAGCAAGCCTTTTTTTATCCAAAATTTTTTCCATCATATTTGCGTGCATAGTAAATAAAATAAAATTTAATTATAATTTCACTCACCTAAACACCAATTAGCAATCTCCAAGCCCTAAATCAGCTAGCCTTTGATTGCTGAAGCTTCTCCTTTCAATTGCTAACAAAACAGAAAAAAAACCCTAAATAGCTACACATAAAACAAAAGAATGAAATAGAAAATAATTGATTTAGGGATACTTGCTTTCAGAATTGGGAATCTTAGATTTAATTGTTTCTCTTCTTCTCTTTGTTTTTTTTTTTTTTTTTTTTTATTTGGATGAGAGGGTTAGCAATAGGTTTTCCTTTCTTCCTCTGTTTTTTTTTCTTTCTGCTTTCTGTGCTGTATACGTACAGTAAAGGGAGGGTTGAGGAGAGGGGTATTTTTATTGTAAAGCCCCTACTCTAGAATCTTCTCCCAACTAGCCCTTTATTTTATTATTTCTTCTCTTTTTTTTTTACATAAAGTGTAATCATTTTATTTTGTTTTTGTTCTAGATTTTTCTTTTCCTCAACATTATTTTATTCAATTCTAGAACTTTCCTACATGGCATTATTAAAAAAAAGATATTATTATTTATTATTTATTACTATTATTATTTTACCCTTTTTTTTTCCTTTTATATCTAATTGTAAATCAACATAAAAAATTCTTATGTAAACTCTTCATACATAAAACGCGTTTTATCTCATGTAATTAGTTACCATTCTTTCATAAGAAAAAAAACTTATCATTTTCAATGTTTTTTTTTTTGAATAGTTTAGGTTAATAAAATGGTTCATTTATTAAAATAAATTACACTACCTCAAGAAGGAACAATTTATAACTCCAAATAAAAGCGTACGAATTTGTTACCATTTATTTTCCTCTCAACGCTATTAATATTAAATTCCCATTTTTTTCCATTTATCTATTATTTTATTTTCTTAATAAATATTTAATTATTTATTATTATTAACTAATTATTTATTAAGTTGATTCCCAATTTAGTATCCCTAAAAGTCGGGTTGTTACAGACTTCTCCCCTTACAAAAATTGCGTCCTCGCAATTTCTACGTAAGGGCGATATTTGTAACTTTATTAGTTGATTTAAATTTCAAAAAGAATAAGACATACCTTACTCGAGCGCCAAACAATTCAGGATAATGCCTCTGCATCGATTCTTGTGTTTCCCAGGTGCACTCCTTCGGATTGCTCGACCATTGCACCTTGACTAGAGGAACCACCTTACTACGCAACTTCTTCATCTCAGAGGCAATGATACGGATAGGCTCTCGAGTATATGTCATATTAGGAGCGATCCCAAGCTGCTGCAACTGCTTTGGCTCTATCACCTCCTTGGAATCCCTCAAACACTTTCTCAAGTGTGACACATGAAAGACATTGTGCACACTTGATAAGTGTTCAGGTAAAGCAACTCTATAGGCAAGCTTCCCAATCCGCTCCATAATAGGATAAGGCCCAATAAATCTAGGAGCAAGCTTACCAGTCTTGCTGAACCTCATTACCCCTTTTAAAGGAGTAACCTTCACGAACACATGATCGCCGACGCTGAACTCCAAGTCATTTCTTCTTTTATCTGCATAGGACTTTTGTCTATCTTGTGCTTCCTTCATCCTCCTTCTAATTATCTCTATCTTTTCTGAAGCTTCACGTACCGTGTCGGGACCAAGAACTAACTTATCTCCAGTCTCAAGCCAGCATGCAGGAGATCTACATGGTCTTCCATACAGTGCTTCGAAAGGAGCCATGCCTATACTAGACTGAAAGCTGTTATTATATGAAAACTCTACCAAGTATAGGTGGTCCTCCCAAGAGCCTCCAAAGTCCAGAATACAGGATCGCAACAAATCCTCCTATATCTTGTTGACTCGCTCAGTTTGTCCATCGGACTGAGGATGATAGGCTGAGCTAATATTCAACTTCGTCCCCAAAGCTTCTTGTAGGCTCCTCCAAAATCCACTAGTAAATAATGGATCTCTGTCACAAACTATAGCACTAGGTACACCATGGAGACGAATAACTTCCTTCACATACAGCTTCGCCAAATAAGATGCAGTCCTCTTTGCCTTGACAAGAATAAAATGGGCAGATTTCGTCAAACGATCCACTACTACCCATATGCTATCATGCCCTTGCTTCGATCGAGGCAAGCTATCAATGAAATCCATTGATACCTAAATAAAGTATTAATGGAACACTAATTGGATCACAAATAAGGTTTTATATAAGTGAACTGTTATAAAATCAAAATTCACTTATACCTGATCCCATTTCCATAATGGAATCTCCAAGGGCTGAAGAAGACCGCTAGGCTTTTGATGCTCGCATTTCACCAGTTGGCAAGTAATGCAATTCTTAACATATTCACCTATATCACGCTTCATTCCTTCCCAGTAATATAGGCGCTTCATGTCCATGTACATCTTGCTGCCACCTGGGTGAATAGTGTACCGTGAACAATGGCAGTCCTTCATCACCTCTTGTTTAAGCCCTGCAACATTAGGTACAAAGATTCTACCCTTCTTCCTCAAACAACCATGAGCATCCATCTCAAAACCTTTCAGGTCATCCGCTTCCTCTCCATTCTTCAACCGATGAACACGATCTAAAGCAACTGAATCCTCCTTCTGAGCAAGAGAAATCCTGTCCATAAGACTTGGTCTCACAACCAAGCTAGCTAACATCCTCCCTGAGCTATGAGTAGGCACACTGTAACAGATCCCACTAGAAGCTAACAACTCCAAGTCACGCCATTCAGCCACCATCATCGATACAACTTCCTGGTGTTTACGGCTGAGGGCATCCGCAACACGGTTTCCTTTCCCAGGAGTATACTGAATATCAAAATCATAGGCTGCCAAAAACTCCAACCACCTTTGTTGACGCATGTTCAGTTCCTTCTGGGAAAATAGGTATTTCAAGGACTTATGGTCTGTATAGAGAACAAACCGCTCCCCCATAAGATAGTGTCGCCACAACTTCAAAGCAAAAACCATGGCTGCTAGCTCCAAATCATGAATAGCATACCGAATCTCATTGGGCCTCAATTGCCTAGATGCATAAGCTACAACTCGCCCTTTCTGCATAAGTACCGCTCCCAGGCCAGAGCCACAAGCATCCGTATAGACCACAAGATCCTGATTACCCTCTGGAATCACCAAAACTGGGGCGTTAGTGAGCATCTCCTTCAACTTTGTGAAAGCTTCTTCACACTTATCTGTCCATTCATACTTAACTCCTTTCCTCGTCAGCCTCGTCAAAGGAGTCACAATCTTGGAGAAATCTTTAATGAAACGCCGGTAGTAACCAGCTAGTCCCAAGAAGCTTCGTATCTCGGTAACAGATTCTGGTCTCTTCCAATTCTGTATGGCCTCAATCTTAGAAAGATCCACTGCTAGACCGGGTTCAGAGACTATATGGCCCAAAAACTTTACCTCTTTCTGCCAAAAGTGGCACTTGGAGAACTTAGCTTTTAGCTTATGTTCCCTTAAGGTCTCCAAAACCATCCTCAAATGCCCTTCATGCTCTTGCTCGGACTTGGAATACACTAGGATGTCATCAATAAAGACCAGGACAAATTGGTCAAGATAGCTTCTGAATATTCTATTCATTAGGTCAACAAAATACGCAGGAGCATTCGTAAGCCCAAACGGCATCACCAGCCACTCGTATGAACCATAACGAGTGCGGAAAGCAGTAAGGGGAATGCTATCTTCCGCTACTCTCAACTAATGGAATCCAGTGGCTAAGTCCAGCTGGGAAAAGACTTTTGCTCCACTCAACTGATCAAAAAGATCATCAATACGAGGTAATGGATACTTATTCTTTATAGTCAGCTCATTAAGCTTCCTGTAGTCAATGCATAAACGAAGAGAGCCATCAGCCTTCTTTACAAACACAGCAGCAGCTCCCCAAGGAGAGCTACTAGATCGGATAAACTGCTTCCCTTCCAATTCAGTCAACTGCTTACGAAGTTCCTCCATCTCGACTCGCGGCATACGAGTAGGTGGTCGACTGACTGGTTGGGCTCCAGGAATTAGATCTATGCGGAACTCCATGGCCCTCTTTGGTGGTAAGCCTGTAACAGGCTCAAATATATCACTAAAATCTCTGGCAATTGGTACTCTGGCTATCTCATCTTCCTCTCGTGACTCCATGGAAAACAAAGAAACATAAGCACTAGAGCTCGGTACATCCAGAGTCATATTAACAAGCCCTTTACAGGATGGATGCTTCAAAGTAACAACTCTGTCTGAGCAGGAAAGCTGTGCATCATAACGATCCAACCAGTCCATCCCCAAGATAATATCAAAGCCAAGGCACTCAAATACATGCAAATCACAGGGAAAAGAGAGCCCGCATAAGGAAAGCTCAAAGCCTTTACACAACATTCCAAGTGTTGCGGACCCACCAATGGGATTCGCAACCCTTAGAGATGTCACGAGGTAAACAGCTTCCAAATCATATCTATCAACTAATTCCTTAGATATGAAAGAGTGAGAGGCACCGGTGTCAAAGAGTGTACGAATGAAAGTATCTCTAAAAGGAATCGTACCTTCCATGACCGCCACTTGCTTTCCCTTCCTCTGACTCGGGCCTGGATCTCCTTCCATCACATTCAGCTTAGCTGCTTGCTTCTTCTTCATAAGCTGTGGGCAGTTGTTCTTCAAATGACCAGTCTGATGACACTCATAACACTGCCTCTGGGGACAATTATTAGCAAAATGTCCCATTACTCCACACTTATAGCACTTCACTCCACTTTTATCTTGCTTCTGAGAGCCTGAAGCTTGACCTTTCTTTTGCTTCTTCTGAGGATTTTGCTTCTTCTTAGGGAAGAATGGTGCTTTCCTCTTAGGCACAAAACTCTGTCGGTTCGGTGGTGCATCATCATCTCTTTCCCGATACAAGTCTTCATGCCTCATCGTCAAATCAACTATCTCATCAAAAGTGGAGCGAAGCTGAGTCAAAAGATGTTCCTTCAACTTCCTACGTAGACCATCCACAAATTTCTGGTTCTTTTTGAAGGGAGTGTTGACCAAATCGGGGCCATACTTAGAGAGGGAGTTGAAGGTATTGACATACTCCTGAACTGTCATATCTCTCTTCTTCAGCTCAATAAATCTACGAGCGAGGATGGCCTTCTCCGCCTCAGGAATGAACCTTAACTCGAATCGTTCCCTAAATCTCTCCCATGTAAGCTCCTCCTCGCCTATCTCAGCACTAACCACATCGAACTAGTCAGATGCACCGTCTTGGAGGAAGCTGGAAGCAATCTGGACCTTCTGACGGTCCGTCACACCCATGTGTCCAAAGACTCGTTCACAAGTCTTCAACCAAGCCTGAACTCCAACCACACCTTCATTACCATGAAAAGGCTTCCCTCCAAGGCTCACAAAATCCTTACACATACGAGCGAAATCAACTCTAGGAGCAGCATTAGGAGCAGGTGCGGCCTGTGGCATGTTCCGCATTAACTCTAACCACTGCTCCATGGTCAAACGGGGAGTTCTTCTAGCCATCTTTCTCACTACTCTGCATAGTGAGAAATGTTATTATGCTGGAATCAAAATAGCTCTCATACTAAAAAGATCAAAGATTTGGGGTTTTGGTTTAGGTATGTATGACTATTATTATATTATGGAAGTGATAGTTATGGTATATAGACATGTACAATGCTTCTATTGCTTTGTGCTAACTTATATTCTAAATATATTCTATGCTATTGTTAACCTGGGCTCTGATACCAAAAATGTAACGCCCGGCCCCTATACCCATGCCAACCAAGAGCAATACTAAGTATTACTGTCGGAAAGCACGGAGAATGGGACTCGATAGGGCTAAATGTTGTACTCATTCCCTTGAACTAACACTGGCACGAGAAATTTTTCGATTTTTTTTTCTTCTACTTACCATTTGTGCGCAGTGTTGGTTCAAAGCAATGGTACAAGATAAAAAATTTCCAGGTTACATAGTATAGAATATAATAGAACGTACAATTCAGCACCAAAAACAGCATAATGCATAATACATATCATAATGTCCACGATACATAGTCCATAGTACATATCACTTCCAAAATACATAATAACATACATACCATAATACATATTAACTACTTCTAAGTCCAAGCTGAAAAGTCCAAAACCCCAAAACGTGGAAAATGATAAGAATTCTGCTACAATCCACGCATCCTAACCTGCAACCACAATCCTCAGACTGACCCGAGGATTATAAAACAAATCACACGGGTCAGACTATTTCTAGTGTGAGTGAAGTAAGATCTATGAACAATAATTGTCTCAATCAACAAAAGGGAAAGAAAACGCCACATGTATAAACCAACATGAGGCATATATGTGTGTGAGAACTAACCTGCAAATTTGGTTTCATAAACAATTCTTTTAATCAAACAATGATTTTAGGCCAAACCTATCGTATATAATCCAATACGATACCATCCCAATTATTATTTGTAACACAAAGAATAAGTTCATGCACACATTCTCCAAAGATACTGGGTTTTCAAAATCAACTTTAATACTTCCAAAAATCATAAAGTAAAAAAAAATTGCATTATGGGAATTATGGGATAAATATAACATGACTCATAAAATATACCAAATAAACAGACGCTAGTATTGTAAAATCACAGTGGTAGAGCTCAAGCGTGCGCGGAGACATCAACCCCGTAACCTACTCATAACGCCATAATACACCTGACGATCAACCCAGGATAACCAAGACGATCTAAGGCAAAGGCCGTATGCTACCCGTTCACGGATCTACACGTGGGACCCCCACGCCTCCATCCTTCATAGTCCGTGACCCGCCGATCGGAGATCCCGATCAAAAATAAGATTAGCCCTATGTAGCAGACTGTTGACCTTTGGTGGTAAAAGGGCATGTGATATACCACCGATTCAGGTAGCGACCTTGAATCAGGTCGGCCAAGGTGGAGTTTTGGCCCATTGGTACAACAGAGTCCAATCTATCCCGACCCAAAAATCAAAGTGTTTATAATTTTAAAACACTTCTTAAAAATAAAAGTCAATGATGACAACCGCCTTCCAAAAATTCCATTAATAAACCCAGTATAATATTCAAAAGCAAATAATTGTGTGTATAAAAGAAAATAATTACATCTCCATTTCGCATTAACACATAAGTACCCCATAATACTTATGTATCAAGGCGAAACGCAAAAACCTCATTCATTAGAAAAATTTGTTAAGTGAAACAAAAAAAATTGATAACAATAATTTAATTAAAAAGGCAAGCTTAGTACTCAAAAACGTAATCAAAATCCTAAAATGTTCTATTTACATATTGTTATTATTAATTTTTTTTTTCTGAATAGTTTAGGTTAATAAAATGGTTCATTTATTAAAATAAATTACACTACCTCGAGAAGGAACAATTTATAACTCCAAATAAAAGCGTACGAATTTGTTACCATTTATTTTCCTCTCAACGCTATTAATATTAAATTCCCATTTTTTTCCATTTATCTATTATTTTATTTTCTTAATAAATATTTAATTATTTATTATTATTAACTAATTATTTATTAAGTTGATTCCCAATTTAGTATCCCTAAAAGTCGGGTTGTTACATTTGGATGCTACTTCAAGGACAGATTTGAATGCATGCGTTGATTTATGTCACGGAGAGAAAATGGTAAGAAATTTAATTTTCTGATTGATTGATTTTTAGAAGGCAAGCAATTATATTTGATTGAGAGGAATGAATGGCAAGTGGAATAAAATTTATTTGTGAAAGTTTTTAAATCAAATCTCTATAAAGAGGCAAATGAGAAAGATGTTAAAGGAAATAAATTTCACTGATATGTCACGCGCAAGGAAAGCAAGTTTGATTTCTTTCCAGATGATATTTGCGTGAAAGGGAAGCACGATTTTGAAAACAATATTGGTAGTGGGAATCTCCTTAATCAGTGCATGATTTTAGAGAAACAGATAGGCACGAAATCAATACGTTTTGGTTGGAAATCTCCTAACTGATCTTATTAATCCATATAGATATTGAAATATAATTTTTTTAAATACGCCAAACTGACGCATTACAATACACCCAAAAATTTATACAAAAGTAATGTTTTTAATTTATACGTTTTTACGTTACTTATATCATTACAATGCGTACCCTTTTTAAATGCGAAATTTAACAGTCTGTAAAACACTGGATTTTACAAAGTTATTACTTAACTAAAATTTTAACTTGTTTACATTCTTCGTATTTAAAATATACATAGTTCATTTTTATTAAAATTCCAATTGGTGTTGTCTTTTAACAAAGTAATAATTTCAAAACTTCCAATTTTATATTTAGACTTTTAGGAAATGATTAAATCAAGTTAAAATTTATTTTAAATTTCAAGGTTTTATAAATAAAAAGAAATAAAGAGTAGGCAATTAAAAAGGCAAGAAATTAAGACAATATAACGCATACCCTTTTAGTTTCTTCCAAGCCATAAATAAAAGATATAAACAAGCAATAATCTAATAAATAAACATGACTGTCAAAAAATAAAAATAAAAAGATAAAATTGAGGTGGATATATGAAATAATAATAATAAGAACATATATATATATATATAATATGTAATAAAAGTAGAAAAATTTATTGCGTGTAAAACGCTGTATTTTATCAAAAAAAAAGTATAAGTTTTAAATTCCCAATAAATCCATATATTTGATTTCTCAATCATGTTATTGAATCGACTATTAACTTATCCTCTTATGGGTAATATTAAAATTGGTTTTTATACTAATACATAAAAAAAATTCCCAATTCATCCAAATTTCAATTAATTACTTTCCAATAACTACCATGCTTTAATCCTACTTTTTTATTAGATCTGTTATCACTTTATAAACCTAGTTATTATTTGATTATCTTTCCTTACAAATATATATATTCCAATTTTCATATTTCTTTTGTAATAACTTGTTATTTTCAATTATATTGAATTCCCCAAATATATACATTTATCATAAATAAAACCTAAATCAATTTATTCAACTTGGTTTCATTCCTTTATTTCATCTTATGAATAAAATATAAATTTCCATTTATGTCATTTCATTTATATTCACACATTACAGTTACAGTCCTATCTCACATTAATGAACATTTACCTACATTTAAATGTAATTGACTTCCTACTCTGAATTTAGCAGCCCTAAATAAAAAGGTGACTTGCATAAATGTTGTCACTAACTTTATATTACACTCAAGTTTATTATTTCCACTAATTATTAGAATTGCTTATATAATGTTGAATTGCTTATAAAATGTTGAATTGCTTATATAATGTTGAGTTCACTCCATTACCATACGTTTATTTGCATATATTCAATTTAATACCCAAATGTAACAGTTGAAACTACATTAATAGACCAAATAAATAGTAACTTACACCCGTTACTATATCCCTATTATTTTCATTTCATTTTAAACACTCACTTCATTATAAATTATAAAGGTTTTTTTTTCTTCTTAAATTTAATTACAAAAATCTTATTAAATTAACCAGTTTAATTATTGAAATTTACAGGTCATTACACTCTCCCCCACTCAAAACTTTTGGTCCCCGAAAAGGAAGGAGGTAGGAGAATAGAACACCCTGAAAGAAAACTAAATTGAAACTCAAAATGGAATCATTTATTTAAACCATATAAATTCAATTTAAATTAATTAATATTCAATAATTGATTTAATTCATTTAATTTTTACTAAAGTTAAATCAATCTTAACTATTTCCAAATTAATTATCTTATTATCCAATTATTTTCTAAAATCAGAAATTTGTATAGTCATTTATAATAATCATCTTTTATTCAACAAATTTAATTCTTCTTTATTCCAGATTATTATTAAATATATTCTACTTAATATATCTTATCGCACATATTAAGTAGATTATATTTAATATAACTATTCCAATATATTTTTAAATTTCCTTTAACACCATTTGATATTGTATATTATTCAATTATTATTTTATTTCTATTTACCTCTATTTGTCTTGTTGTAACTGAAACTTTAAGTGTATAACATTTATTATAACCACTCAAATTTTATTTATAAAATCCTTTTATATTGTACATTATCCAATTACATAGTTAATTTCTGAATGATGTAGGTAAGTTATATTGGCATGCAATTATACAAGTAAAATTTTCCAATTCTTATTATTCAAGTTTAAATATTCATTCAAAATTTGACTTTATTTTATCATTAGAATCACCTTTTAACATAAATTTATGAATTAAATTTCCAATTAACTTCAAACCCTTTAGAGATAAATAAATACATACATATAGCATATGTCAAATCAAATTTAAATCATATATCTATATATATTATAAATTAAGTCATATTTAGAAATTCAAATCAATTAAATTTTTGAAGCAAAACTACAGCGTGGTCTCTTTACTTCGATACTCGAAAATGAATGTCGATGATGTTGTAGTCATCACCGAAATTATTTTCCAACGACAAAGAGAAGAGCATTAATTTTTAAAACTTTAAAATTCTTTGGAAACAAATTTATATTCGAAAATAATTTAAAAAATAATATCCTTTTAAGACTTTAAACACAAGGTTGAAACTATCAGAAATTAAATTCTTAAATTCTTGTTTTAAATTCATTTCTGTTTCCAAATAAATTTATAACCATGTTTTATAGTTCAATTATTTATATAAGACAAAACCATAAAGAAAATCAAACACTATTATCTCTTGACAACTAGTTAAATTAATTATAAAATTCTGAAAATTATACTTATATATAATATTAGATTTTTCCTAAATATAGGAATAAATTTTTCAAAACAAGGATAGAGATTCAAATTTGATGGATTCAAATCAAAGAGAATTTTGATTTAAAGATAAATTGGAATCAGAAGATCCGATGATTACATAACAGAACAAGGAACTAGATAAGTTTATATAAATCGCGGGCAACCTTAACCTGGTCAACCGTGACTTAAAGAGTCAGATCGAATGTAGATTTACCATTCGATCCGAAGAGATAGAGTTCGGAATAACCAAAGATACTAGCATCTAAACCGAGGTTAAATATAAATCTTTGGTGAATCAATGCTAATTGTAAAGGAGTTTCATCCCTTTATTAGAATATTGGCGAGACTGCCAATTCACTATAAAGATCATCCGAAGTGGAGTTATGGGATACTCCAGAATCGAAAGAAAATGAATAGTGAGGGACACGAATGAACTTCGGAACCGCAGGGAACGTTCCAAAATTCAAAGGAAATCGAATCAAAAGGAAGAGATTCAAGCTCGAATGAAAGTGATTCTATAAATCAAATTTACCATACATTCTAAGTTTTGCCTAGAGCCAAAGCTCTGATACCAAATGTAACGACCTACTATTTTCAACCGTTCGCATCCGCACATGTCGGACTTGAATTGTTCAAAATACCGCGTTGTAAATAAAATTTGGCAAATCTCAAAATATACAGTAATAATTAATCACAGAATCACAGACACAAAATCAGAATACTCGCAGCGAAATTTAAAAATACTTAGTGGTTCATGAAGCCACTATAAATAGTCTCAACAAATACAAATTACAAAGTCTTTCATCCCAAATATAGTTTAAATCATCAAATAGAAAATCCAAAAATCCCAAAGTCTTGATTTCATAAATAAGATAACGGACAGAAACAAGCCAGCAGCCTGAAAGGATCTACAGAAGTCCTAGCTCCGGGATGATGACTAAACTGCAACTCAGGCTGACCCGAGTGTAAAATAAAACATAAACACTCGAGTCAGGACATACATACTTATATAGTGTAAGCTAATTCAAGTGCACTGTAATATAAAGCAAGTAACTTAAAGGATGCTTGGGACCGCCCATCCTCTAAGGATCCGTTAAACTATTTACTATGTAGTAATACTTCGCTATTATAATAGTGTCTATTAGTAAAATAAACTTACTTTGAAATAGCGTTAAGGCTTTACATTTTCCACCTTAACACATAATATATTCCCATAGTCTATACAGTACCGTAATCTCCCCCGGAATGGGCGTCGTCAGAGCGCACTCCATAGGTATGGTACAAAACCAAAATCGTATAAGGCGCGCTAGGGTAGGTGACACGGCACAACTAGGCAATGCCAGGGTAGATATACCAATTACGCTTCCAGACCGATGGAAACGTGCAGCGCGCAGCTGCCGCCCACCTCGAACAACACTCCCAAATCAAAGGTGCGCACCAAAACAATCACAAAAGTAATAGAATGGCATACGAAGAAGTGCGTCCGATCAGAGGTGCTACCTCATTAATCCGTCGATCGCTCCTGTTTTAGCCACCTTATGCCAACTCACGGGAGTCGGGTCCATGTATATACCTCAAAGGAAACGTCACCACCATCCTACTTCATTCTGGAATCTCCACCGCGTACACGGTTGTTAAAGTGGTTTTGGGTATCGACAGAGAGTATGCCAGATATCCGATCCCGGTCTCTTTAACAACCAAACGTTATTATAACCCGTGGTTACAACTTTTAGAAATGGTATTTATACTTTAAAAATCAAAATAAGTTTCAAATACATTTCAATACCATAATATCATTTCAACCATCATTTATTTAAACATCGGTCATTTTATTTAATATAAAATACCATTTAAATCTATTCAATTTATTTAGGAATTAATTTGCCTTTCAACTCACATTTAAAAATTAAATTCTTCCATTTAAAACCATTTAAAGTCAATTCCTTATTTTTTTTAATTACATATTAAATTCCAGAATTTAAGCCTTTTTCCTTAAAGATTATTTCCATTTATTTTAAACAATCCGAAAATTCAGCTTCCGTAGCATTTATGAAATGCCACCTAAAGTCTGTAAGTCAAAACAGTTCATTTATAAAAGACAGCATTTAAGTGCTGTAATAAATTATTAACTTAACAATCAAATTTTAAATTCCCAAATATAACTTATTATCAATTATTTCCTTAACTAAAACTCACTTTTAACAAAATTTCAGAATTTCCCAAAATAAGTTATATTCCAAAAAATTTACTTAAACATTTATTTATTTAACATTTTGACTTATTCAAAATCATTATAAATTTTATAAAAATCCTTTACATTTGAACCAGAATATTATAAATTCCCATTTAAAATACTTTTAAACATTTCAGAAAAATATTATATAAACCACGAGTCTGTATATAGTTTTCTAGCGTAGGTCAAGTGATACGGATTTATATCATTTCAATCCGCAATTTACAAAATCCCGGGTTCTATCATTTCAAACCCGCAATCCCAAGTTAACAAATAAATAATTAAACAATTAAAAAAATGAACTAATGATTATCGTTCAGGCCTATCATTTCAGCCTATAACGATCTCAAATTTACAGGGAACTTACAGTGATGATTTAATCAGTAAATAAGCATTACATAGTATAACTGCAATAATATTACAATAGATAAACAACTGATGAAGTGTCAATTTTAAAATGGGGTTTAACATCATACGTTATATTTCAGACAGATAAAATTTAATAAATACTTTACAAATACACTTGCGATAATTCACAGATATATAGGTATGTTTGTCTGGTGAGAAATACTCACCTTAAAGCTGCAAAAAATTTGATTCAAAATGAAAATCCCCCGAAAAAGAATCGCACAGCGGGTAACGATCAAATTTTCCCCGGATGTCACGCCTAGATTCAAGATCCAAATACCGAATACGTGACTTTAAAAATTACGGTCAAAGCAAAAATTTTGAGACAATTGGAACGAATAGAGTAAAAGAAATTTTGGTTCAGCTTTTGCTCGACTGCCTCACCCCACATCTCGACCCCAACTTCATAGGCTTGGCAATGCTATTTATTATTATTATTATATATATAAAAAAATTTCCAACGGCATGTCCTAGTTATCTAGTTTGAAAATATGAATTTTATGCAAAACTTGCGTCTCTGCCTAGATAAACACGTCTCTGCCAAACTCCAAATCAAAACATGCACACATCACAACATCTCCATATTTTTAAAGTCCTTTCCCCTATAGTCACGCCTCCCCTTCAGTTTTCAGATAACACGTCCAATATCTCCATGCATAGATGCAAACTATCCCACGCAACTATATGCTTCAAAGCATTGCAGGCCTTCAACTGAAACTCTTTATATTTTTTGCCATTTTATGAACCATGCCTTGCAAAACACGTCCCATTTTGACATTCTATGTCTTCTTTCAAATTTGGAAAGCCTTCTATCAGTTCTACTCAATGATATTACAGGGTTATGCTCGTCAATGGTTTTTTTTTTCATTATGGCCATAACAACCTATATCAACTACAGGCACACACGCATGAAATCTCTACAGAATGCAACTAAGCTTGACTTCCTATATGATATGCACGGCAAAACATGGCAAAACTATCAGGGGGAAAAGAAAGGCATGTACTTAGTCAAAGACGGCAGAAATATGAAGTGGGAAGTAGCCGAGCAAGGTGAAAAAGAAAAGGAAAAAAAAGCTGAAGAAGGAAAACAAAAATATAAGGGAGGGAGAAAGAAAACAGAGAGAATACATAAGAAGAAGAGGAATGAAATATTACCTGATTGTATGCAACCTCACAAGAAGAAACAGAGAGAAGATAGTGGAATTTTGTAACTAAGTATGGTGTATATATATAGATAAACAACTTGCGAAATTTAAGGAAGAGGCAAGCGAAAAAAATATGTGTGATTTCTTTCCAGTTTTCTTTAGTTTGATTTCTAGAAAAATATGCGTGATTTATATTGCCAGATTTGAATGGATAAGGCTTGCATTGTTTGATTAGCAAGGTTTAAATACAGAGAAGAAACGACAAGCATTGATTGAAGATAATTTATACATGATTAATATTTCCAATTTTCTTTCATTCGAATGGATAAGTCTGAGTGATTTTAAATGCAGAGAGGAAAGAATTTGAACCATTCCAAGTTATACGAAAATTCTTGATTTAATGCATTCATTCTGATGCGTGAATTAAAAATGAATACAGGGATATGCGCAAGAAATAATAGATAAGGAAGGTAAGAGGCAAATGCCAAAAATGTTAAAAGAATAAAATTTTATGTCATGCGCAAAGGAAGGCAAATTTGATTTTCTCTCAGATAATATATGCGTGATTTTTGCCAGATTTACGAAAAATTTGATTGCAACGTCATATCTTTTTTTTCCAATTAATAGTTGCGTGCTATTTTTATAGTCTGAGAGATTTATATACAAAGAATCAGCAAGTATTAATTTGCTTTGGATGCTACTTCAAGGACAGATTTGAATGCATGCGTTGATTTATGTCACGGAGAGAAAATGGTAAGAAATTTAATTTTCTGATTGATTGATTTTTAGAAGGCAAGCAATTATATTTGATTGAGAGGAATGAATGGCAAGTGGAATAAAATTTATTTGTGAAAGTTTTTAAATCAAATCTCTATAAAGAGGCAAATGAGAAAGATGTTAAAGGAAATAAATTTCACTGATATGTCACGCGCAAGGAAAGCAAGTTTGATTTCTTTCCAGATGATATTTGCGTGAAAGGGAAGCACGATTTTGAAAACAATATTGGCAGTGGGAATCTCCTTAATCAGTGCATGATTTTAGATAAACGGATAGGCACGAAATCTATACGTTTTGGTTGGAAATCTCCTAACTGATTTTATTAATCCATATAGATATTGAAATATAATTTTTTAAAATACGCCAAACTGACGCATTACAATACACCCAAAAATTTATACAAAAGTAACGTTTTTAATTTATACATTTTTACGTTACTTATATCATTACAATGCGTACCCTTTTTAAATGCGAAATTTAACAGTCTGTAAAACACTGGATTTTACAAAGTTATTACTTAACTAAAATTTTAACTTGTTTACATTTTTCGTATTTAAAATATACATAGTTCATTTTTATTAAAATTCCAATTGGAGTGTCTTTTAACAAAGTAAAAATTTCAAAACTTCCAATTTTATATTTAGACTTTTAGGAAATGGTTAAATCAAGTTAAAATTTATTTTAAATTTCAAGGTTTTATAAATAAAAAGAAATAAAGAGTAGGCAATTAAAAAGGCAAGCAATTAAGACAATATAACGCATACCCTTTTAGTTTCTTCCAAGCCATAAATAAAAGATATAAACAAGCAATAATCTAATAAATAAACATGACTGTCAAAAATAAAAATAAAAAGATAAAATAGAGGTGGATATATGAAATAATAATAATAAGAACTTATATATATATATAATATGTAATAAAAGTAGAAAAATTTATTGCGTGTAAAACGCTGTATTTTATCAAAAAAAGTATAAGTTTTAAATTCCCAATAAATCCATATATTTGATTTCTCAATCATGTTATTGAATCGACTATTAACTTATCCTCTTATGGGTAATATTAAAATTGGTTTTTATACTAATACATAAAAAAAATTCCCAATTCATCCAAATTTCAATTAATTACTTTCCAATAACTACCATGCTTTAATCCTACTTTTTTATTAGATCTGTTATCACTTTATAAACCTAGTTATTATTTGTTTATCTTTCCTTACAAAAATATATATTCCAATTTTCATCTTTCTTTTGTAATAACTTGTTATTTTCAATTATATTGAATTCCCTAAATATATACATTTATCATAAATAAAACCTAAATCAATTTATTCAACTTGGATTCATTCCTTTATTTCATCTTATGAATAAAATATAAATTTCCATTTATGTCATTTCATTTACATTCACACATTACTGTTACAGTCCTATCTCACATTAATGAACATTTACCTACATTTAAATGTAATTGACTTCCTACTCTGAATTTAGCAGCCCTAAATAAAAAGGTGACTTGCATAAATGTGGTCACTAACTTTATATTACACTCAAGTTTATTATTTCCACTAATTATCAGAATTGCTTATATAATGTTGAATTGCTTATAAAATGTTGAATTGCTTATATAATGTTGAGTTCACTCCATTACCATACGTTTATTTGCATATATTCAATTTAATACCCAAATGTAACAGTTGAAACTACATTAATAGACCAATTAAATAGTAACTTACACCCGTTACTATATCCCTATTATTTTCATTTCATTTTAAACACTCACTTCATTATAAATTATAAAGGTTTTTTTTTCTTCTTAAATTTAATTACAAAAATCTTATTAAATTGACCAGTTTAATTATCGAAATTTACAGGTCATTACACTACGTGTTGCCCCCAAGGTTTCTACTAGAAATTAGATAGTCAGATGCTTACACACGTAAACTCACGACACCCGCTATCGACTAAACCTAACTCTACGCTCAAAACCCTGCCACAACTCAGCCACTGAGTTGCAAATTCTCAAACTATGCCGCGTAGTTTGTCCCCTAGTCACACGACTAGAAATTTAAACGGTTTAAAAAGAAATTACAAATTAAAAAACAATTTAAATTAAAATAACCCTACTTAAAATTAAAAGCCCTTATTAAAAACGCCGGCCCCTTTTATAATTTGGCCCGTCTCTTTTATTTGCTCCGTTCGTTTACGTAAAGATGGCGGCCGTTCCTCTTTGCAACTAAATTAGGGCTTCGGCTTTTCGTGAAATTGAATTAGGGCTTTGTTCTTTGATTCCAAATTAGGGTTTCGCGAAGAGCCTGATTATGTTGATCGATTGCGTGGATAATTCGTGAGTAGCTTTGATCGATCTTTTCCTTGTTGCTCACTTTGGCTGCTTCGTTGATCGAGTTCTATCCTTGCTTCGTATGTAATTTATGCTTTTGTGCTTTAGTGCTTTCGTACTTGAACTCGATGGATTGAATTTGTCGATGATGCTATCATTTTATAGGAGTCGAATACCAAAATTTTCGTCACAAAATTTTTGTTCGAATTTGTCAAAAGATTATCACGGCCGCTTGATTATGCTTGAACATTTGATGATTTATCTGACTTTGTCAAATTCGTATATTTCACGTCTTGATTCCTTGGCTACCACGGTATTTTGATTTTTGGCATTTTTACTTTGTAATGAAGGTTGACTTGTTCAACATTGACTTCGGCTCGGTCTTTTGGAGTTGTAGCTTGCATTGTGCATTCATGTGCTTGTTTTGTTGCTATATTGATCCCTCTGTTTGCTTTGGCTTCACTGCATAACATATTGGTACATATTAAAAATGTTGCATCATTGAGTTGCACTGTACTTTTGTTGTTTGCATTAAGCATATGTTCATCTGATATCATGAATTGACTTGATTACTTTGATTATGTGATGTTGCATCACTTGATGTTGCCCTGTTCCCTGACCTTTGTTGCCTCTGTTCATTGGTCTGCACATGTTTCACTGGCACATATGTTTTCATTTGAAGTGATATTGTCATCTTGATTGCTTGCATGTATATATATGCATTCATGTATGTATATATGTGATGTCATCTTGTTTGGAGTAGCTCTGCATTCACTTGCTGCTGTGTTGGCTTGATGGTTTTCTTCTTTGGTTGTATATTTGGTCGTCTGCACTTTGATATTGTGTAGCCTGGTATATGCTTTTTACTTGGTTCATGCCATGGTTTCACTACTTGTATCATTTTGACATTCCTTTGTGTCTTGGTTATATGCATTACTGTGTCACTTGTGTACTTGAGTCAGTGTTTTACTTCATTATGGCCTGATCATTTGTATACATTCATGTGTATTGGTCTAGTTGCATATTTGTGAGTTGTTCAGTGCACTGTTGTTTGCTGTCCACCTGAGTTTGAGCATTTGCTGTCATGTTGAATTGTGAACTTTTGTGTTGGTTCCTTTGTTATTTGAATTTGAGCTTGTGTTGTTGTTTGCCGAGGTTGTTGTGCACTAACTTGAGCTTTTGGCCTTGATATCATGGTGTACATGTGAGTTGCATTTCATTTGCGGCCTTGACTTTTGTGTCATTGTTTTGAACTTGCAGTTTGAGTTGCAGACTTCATGTTGTCTTAACTTTGGTTGATGCACTGAGTTGAGTAGTGACTTGACCTTTGCATTTTGTTTATTTTTCGAAATTTCACCTAAGTTGAATCCAGCTTGAAGCTCGGATTTGACCTTGTGCTGAAAGTTGTGACATTTATTTTATTTCACGTGAGTTGAACCCGGCTTTTCATTTGGGTTTGACCTGTGCTCACTTGTTCCTGTAAATCAATCAAGTGTATATCGGTGTGCACGGCCTTGTGGCATGTACAGTGATACATTGTGCATGTCACATTGTTCGTGTGTGATGAATTCAAATGTAAATGATGACGAACAACCCAAATAACTGAGGCAAATAATATTTTCAAAATCCATATTTTATTTTATATTGAAAAAATATTTCTTTTTCAATTTTACTGCGGTAGTGAATATTTTTGCAGATTGCTCAGATGCTGGATTCTAACTGGAATGAAGTTGAAGATAAAATACGAGTGTGAGTGATATGTAGTGAGGAATTTATGTAAATTAAATTGTGATGTAATTAGAATCAAAATTGTATATGTATAGTGAGAGCTTGAATTTGTACTATTCAAAATTGTAATAAATATTTGTTTGAATAAAATTCCTGTTTGAATTCAAATTCTTTGTTATTTAATTTTATTCAGCAAATATTTATTTAATCTATGAAAAATAAAATAGTACATTAACAAATACATTTAAACGAATGTATATATGTTTATTATCATCAAACAAAAATCATATAAGCGTATATTCAACAATCTTCCCCTTTTGATGATAACAAACATATATTTAAGATTTTGAATATAATAAATGTATTTGATCATTCATATGCTCTAATTGCTCCCCCTATTTAAATACTTCCTTTCTACACAAAGCTACCCCTACAAATATGCATACAAATAAATAATATGCAAATGAGCCTAGATGCAATGGAAAATATTTGACCTTTGCTTGATTTTATTTGACAAAATCTTAACTTTTCTCTCCCCCTTTTGTTATCAGCAAAAGAGTAATAGTGTTAGAGAAAATAGAGATAAAGTGATCGATATTAATTCAAAATTAAAACTCAATTGAATATAAATATTAAATTTCAATAAAAAATCAAACAAAAATCATAAATATTTTGTTAGGCGCATATTCCACTTTTAGAATGATGGGAATGATGTCATCATATAAAACCATACAGTTGTGTCTATTTGTGGCATATTTATATCAGGAATTTGAATATCTACTAACCATGCATAACCGTTAGGACTTTTAAATGAGATTAGTAATTTTCCAATTTTATTTTTAAAAAAATGAATTCAAGTATCTTCTAACCACGCATAACCGTGAGGACTTTTAAATGGGATTAGAATCAACTTGCTTATTTTAAAAATCAACTTTTGACATGCCTTCCATACATGCATAACCGTGAGGACTTTTAAATGAGCATGGAAGCACATAACAAATTCCAAGTAATTCACCCATGCATAACCATGAGGACTTTTAAATGAGAGTGAATACTTTGGTTGTTATTTTGTTTACTATATAATTTTTTTTTCTATTATTTCTAAAAAATGTTAAAATGAAAAAACGAACGATTCCTGTTTAAAGTACCACATATCGACAAACTATATAGAATTTTGATGAGTGATGGTCGTTAGAAATATGATAGAGATAGAGATGGTCATGGATTTTTTACCAACAAAAAGTTTTATAACTCTTGTTTAAATTTCTAAAGAAATTTACTAATTATACCGTCTCGAGTCATAATATATGATAAATATCAACACTCATCACTTTTTCAATCACTATTTATCTTTTCGGTAATTATTAGAGAGTCAGATTAGTCAAAATAGTCATTTAAAAACAAATTCAAAAATAGTTATGAAATCAATTTTTCAAAATGACTAATCTGAAAACATGGTCAAAAATGATTTTCTCGAGGGGGTTTTATAAGAAAATTTTCTGCTATTTGAAAATTATTTGAAATGAAAAATATGCAGATATTTTCTTTGAAAAACGATGCGGTTACTAAATGTCTCAAAAATCACGTTTAACTAGTAATTTTTCTATTAACTAGATTACCAGTGTAATCTGCATCTGAATTTCTTTTTCTCTCAAAATTATCATTAATTAAATTTGATCGAAACCATGAAGTGTGCATCAAAAATTTCAAACTCAATTTTGACAACTATTTAAATGACATTCTTGTGAATTTGAATTGAAGCCGTGTAAATAATCAAAAACCGTGAATGTAGAGTTAGCCGTATTATAACCAAATGTATTATCATCCAACAAAACACTATTTTTAATCCAAACTTATATATATGAAGTAATTCAAAGAATCTAGAGAATTTTATAGTGTTTTTGGCATAAGAATATAATTTGGCTAACTATGTTGCATAAGTCAGAATCAAAATCATCATCTTTTCATCATCTCATTATTGGCTGATTTAATTCAGAATATGGTGCAGATTATCACATTTAATATATCGTTCAAATAAATATACCTTTACCTGTTTTACCTTTACAATATTTTTCGTTGTTGCCCATTGTGATTCTGTCACCTTTGTACTAGGCTAAGGAACTTTGCTTTGTCGCCCGTTGTGTTTCTGGAACAGCCAAAAATCCAGAGAACATTGTTGTTGTTCCTTAGCATGCCACCACACCTACACGGGAAAAGATTTATGTGACCTATTTGTTTTTATAGGTCCATGGTTGTTAGTGGCAGAAAATTTTGAAAAACGATTTTGTAAAGACCCAAAACTATTTATAATTGTTCCCTTCGGCACCCAAATTTGTTTAACTTTGAGAGATTTTATATTTGTGCCTTTTGGAACCCAAATCGGTATAGTTTTCACATGTTTGGGTCTATACCAACAATTATTGTGATTGTGTCCATATTTTCTACAAATCGTGCACATAGAATTAACTTGATTAATATTTCTTTCAACATTTTCAGAATGATTATATCCAAGTCCTTGTCTTACCGTATTAACATTTTGCTTTCCTAATAGCATATTCAACGATTTTTCACTTTTTAAAAATTTATCTAAAGTCGTTGACAATTGTTGGACTTGTGTTTTGAGAGATTCATTTTTGTTTAACAATCATGTGCACTTTTTAATAGAATTCTCTCTCCTAGTATTTTCATTCTCTTTTAAAATCAGAATTTCATTTTCAAGTGATTTTATATTAATTTCTGATTTTTTTTAATTTCTTCTTCAAATGTTGGACACTTATCACACTTAGGGATCCTACTTTGATAGGTTTTACTAATTGGTCAAGTTGTTCATTTAATTCTATCAAAGTGTCATTTTGTGATTCAATTTTAGCATATTTTTCCCTAAGTTGTTCAAAACAGCCATTTACTTCGTGGAAGTAAATAAGCAATTCAGAGTGAGTGAGTTTTGATACCTCGCTTGGCTCATCATCGTCGCTATCAGTTATATTTCCATGAAGGCACATATCTGCTTTCTCACTCTCACTACTAGTACTTTGATTACCTTCATCACTTGTATTCCACGTGGCTGTAGCATTTCTCCGTTTTGATTTCTTTTCAAAATCACGTTGAAATCGGGGATAATTGGGCTTGATATCACAGGGTTTGTTGGAAATGATCCCGTGTTCTTCCGAGTTGTCTAGTGCTTTGATTATTCTGCTTCTTAATTCTTGATTTAGAGCTGGATTTCCGTATTTGCGGTTCCACCTTTTGAATTTCTTCATTATTAACGCCAGCTCAGCTGCTCCATCATCATCATCCTCATCACAACTGCTTTTTACAAATCCTATTAAGCACATTTCTTTAACTGAGTTGGTTGTGGAGGATTTCTCAATGCTGTTGACTTTTGCACCATATATTGCATCGAAAGCATTCCAGATTTCCTGTGCATTTTCACAATGAGAGATGAAATTAAAATTATCTTGATTAATGTAAAAATATAATATATGCATAGCAAGAGCATTAATCGAGATAATTTTCTCGTCATTTATATCACACCCATTTTCAATAATATTCCAAAATTTAATATTAACGGATTTTAAATAAAATTTCATTTTCAATTTCCTATTTAAAAAATCTGTTCCATAAAAATAGGAGGAATAATATTGGAATGATCCTTAAAAAAATTATTATTAAAAGAAGCCATTTTAAAAATTCAAATTTTTAAAACAAAAATTGGTTTTTGAAAAATCAAAATTTTAAAACAAAAACGGCTTTTGTTCCTAGCTCTGATACTACTTGGAGGATCGATTTCACCCTAGAGGGAGGTGAATAGGGTGATGGTATTAAATATAAAAATTAATTGCGGAAGCTTATAAAATGATTTCAACACAGAATACAGAATAATAACAGCATAGAAAAATAGCAGAATAAAATGCAGAAAAAAACGACACAGAATTTACCCAGCTTCGGCAAAACCCGGCCTACGTGCTGCCCCAAAGGTTTCTACTAGAAATTAGATAGTCAGACGCTTACACACGTAAACTCGCGACACCCGCTATCGACTAAACCTAACTCTATGCTCAAAACCCTGCCACAACTCAACCACTGAGTTGCGAATTCTCAAACTACGCCACGTAGTTTGTCCCCTAGTAACACGACTAGAAATTTAAACGGCTTAAAAAGAAATTACAAATTAAAAAACAATTTAAAATAAAATAACCCTATTTAAACTTAAAAGCCCTTATTAAAAATGCGGGCCCCTTTTATAATTTGGCCCGTCTCTTTTATTTGCTCCGTTCGTTTACGTAAAGATGGCGGCCGTTCCTCTTTGCAACTAAATTAGGGCTTCGGCTTTTCGTGAAATTGAATTAGGGCTTTGTTCTTTGATTCCAAATTAGGGTTTCGCGAAGAGCCTGACTTATGTTGATCGATTGCGTGGATAATTCGTGAGTAGCTTTGATCGATCTTTTCCTTATTGCTCACTTTGGCTGCTTCGTTGATCGAGTTCTATCCTTTCTTCGGTATGTAATTTATGCTTTTGTGCTTTAGTGCTTTCGTACTTGAACTCGATGGATTGAATTTGCCAATGATGCTATTCTTTTATAGTAGTCGAATACCTAAATTTTCGTCACATAATTTTTGTTTGAATTTATCAAAAGATTATCTCGGCCGCTTGATGATGCTTGAACGTTTGATGATTTATCTGACTTTGTCAAATTCGTATATTTCACGTCTTGATTCCTTGGTTACCACGGTATTTTGATTTCTGGCATTTTTACTTTGTAATGAAGGTTGACTTGTTCAACATTGACTTCAGCTTGGTCTTTTGGAGTTGTAGTTTGCACTGTGCATTCATGTGCTTGCTGTGTTGCCATATTGATCCCTCTGTTTGCTTTGGCTTCACTGCATAGCATATTGGTACATATTAAAAATGTTGCATCATTGAGTTGCACTGTACTTTTGTTGTTTGCATTAAGCATGTGTTCATCCGATATCATGAATTGACTTGATTACTTTGATTATGTGATGTTGCATCACTTGATGTTGCCATGTTCCCTGACCTTTGTTGCCTCTGTTCATTGGGCTGCACATGTTTCACTGGCACATATGTTTTCATTTGAAGTGATATTGTAATCTTGATTGCTTGCATGTATATATATGCATTCATGTATGTATATATGTGCTGTCATCTTGTCTGGAGTAGCTCTGCATTCACTTGCTGCTGTGTTGGCTTGATGGTTTTCTTCTTTGGTTGTATATTTGGTCATCTGCACTTTGATATTGTGTAGCCTGGTATATGCTTTTTACTTGGTTCATGCCATGGTTTCACTACTTGTATCATTTTGACATTCCTTTGTGTCTTGGTTATATGCATTACTGTGTCACTTGTGTACTTGAGTCGGTGTTTTGCTTCATTATGGCCTGATCATTTGTATACATTCATGTGTATTGGTCTGGTTGCATATTTGTGAGTTGTTCAGTGCACTGTTGTTTGCTGTCCACCTGAGTTTGAGCATTTGCTGTCATGTTGAATTGTGAACTTTTGTGTTGGTTCCTTTGTTATTTGAATTTGAGACTGTGTTGTTGTTTGTCGTGGTTGTTGTGCACTGACTTGAGCTTCTGGCCTTGATATCATGGTGTACATGTGAGTTGCATTTCATTTGCGGCCTTGACTTTTGTGTTATTGTTTTGAACTTGCAGTTTGAGTTGCAGACTTCATGTTGTCTTAACTTTGGTTGATGCACTGAGTTGAGTAGTGACTTGACCTTTGCATTTTGTTTATTTTTCGAGATTTCACCTGAGTTGAATCCAGCTTGAAACTCGGATTTGACCTTGTGCTGAAAGTTGTGACATTTACTTTATTGCACGTGAGATGAACCCAGCTTTTCATTTGGGTTTGACCTGTGCTCACTTATTCCTGTAAATCAATCAAGTGTATATCGGTGTGCACGGCCTTGTGGCATGTACAATAATACACTGTGCATGTCACATTGTTCGTGTGTGATGAATTCAAATGTAAATGATGACGAACAACCCAAATAACTGAGGCAAATAATATTTTCAAAATCCATATTTTATTTTATATTGAAAAAATATTTCTTTTTCAATTTTACTGCGTTAGTGAATATTTTGCAGATTTCTCAGATGCTGGATTCTAACTGAAATGAAGTTGAAGATAAAATATGAGTGTGAGTGATATGTAGTGAGGAATTTATGTAAATTAAATTGTGATGTAATTAGAATCAAAATTGTATATGTATAGTGAGAGCTTGAATTTGTACTATTCAAAATTGTAATAAATATTTGTTTGAATAAAATTTCTGTTTGAGTTCAAATTTTGTGTTATTTAATTTTATTCAGCAAATATTTATTTAATCTATGAAAAATAAAATAGTACATTAACAAATACATTTAAACGAATGTATATATGTTTATTATCATCAAACAAAAATCATATAAGCGCATATTCAACACCCATAACCCTCGCTTTTAACTCAATCCACACCCCATCATCACTTTTATTTTCAACATTAAGTATAGGTTCCGATAATGATGTGTTTCGATTGGAAATAACTAAGTCGATCTTACATATAGCATAGATCAAAAGAGATTTTGAGAATAGGTTAGAATCATGTGTAATTGATCATTAGACTAGCTAATGAGTTTCCTCATCGCCAATATCCATTATGACCAAGCTATCTTCATTTTTGTGTATTATTCGAAATGAGTTACAAGAAATTGAGCTTTCTCTCTAATTCGATTTAGGGTTTCTTCTAAGTACAATTATTTCTAAGAAAGTGGAGTAAAGAAAATGAATTCGGTATTCCAGAATTCACACCCCCAAACTAGAACCCTTGGGTCTTATTTATAGATGCAAGTGACCCCCTTCCGCGCTTTTACTTTCGACTGGGTCGAAAGGTTCTCACTTTCGAAAGGTTCTCACTTTATATGTCGCCTCTTTTGACTTGATCGAAAGGTTATGAACCTTTCGGCGACGTCCGAAGGTGTTCTCTTGTGCCTCTAGTTTATCCATTCGCTTCCTGGCCTTCGACTAGGTCGAAAGGTTCCCTCATTACACGCTGTTTTGAACCTTTCAACCTAATCGAGCCACGCTTCCTTTCAATGTTGTCGAAGGCTATGCTTCTTTTCAATGTTGTCGAAGGCTATGCTTCTTTTTCTTGAAAGGTGTCCCTATTTTTCTTGTCATACTCTTGTAGTTCCTTCATTCTCTCTTAACCTTTCGACCTGATTGAAAGTTATGCCTCCTTTATTATTCTTTTGCCTTTGCTATTTTCTGAGAAATGCATTCTTAATAGCACCTCTCGACATTGTCGAAAGGTGTCCTGGATGAATCTTTGACCAGTTTGAAAGGCTTGCTATGCTTTCGAAAAGGTTACTATTGGGGTGGAGCCTTTGATTTTGGAAGGTTTAACATGTAGTTAGGGGAGAACTATCGATTGCCTTCAAAACGGGTTCCGAAGTCGACATTGCTTCTTCACCTGTGTCGAAAGGTTGGTAGTGGCGAATGTGCCTACTTGTTTTCATCTGGGTCGAAGGCCTTTACACTGTATGAGTAGTTGGTGCTTTCGAATCCTTCGAAATTTTCTCAATGCCTTCGAATCATGCTTTTTATGTCCTTTATGATGACTTGGCCTGTCTCTTCATCGAAACCTCAACCATATTAACTTTCTTTCATATCTCTGTCAAGTAGATTTTATGGTTAACGTTTTGCCCCTCCCCCCATATGAAAGATGCTTTTTTTCTTTAGGACAAAGATTTCATAACTTTCTTACTCTTCGTAACTTTACTTTTCCTACAAAACTCAAAGTTAACAATATTCGATGTTGTTACTATCACACTTACATGTATGTTTAGTGGTAGATCAGCATATTAATGCCCTCATTTGCTTGGTAAGCATCATTTAGAATTAATAAAAACCAACTTTCAACTTTGGCATTAAGAAGGCCAGTTTGAAATTTTCGGTTGTCTATAATAGACTCATCTAAATCATATTAACCATGAAACCCACTCAGATTAGGGTATTAACTTGTGAAGTTTGGAAGCTGATAACGTGCCATTCAGAATTCAGATATCGATATTCAAAAATAGTTCCTTATATGGCACTTATAAACCCAGATTCGAGTTTTTATAGTAAATTAAACAGGGATTAGTAAGTAGTGTTTTCGTATCAAGTTCTGAGCCTAGATCAGGGCGCATGTCAGACAATTATATTTGTAGAAGGATCTTCAGCCCAGATTAGGGCATATACTGTGTAAGAAGACTTCCATAGTGTTGTTTCTAAGATAGAATCTGTGACGCCCCACCTGTATACCCACGCTAGCCAAGAACATTACGGAGTAATGTTGTCAACTAGCACGGAGAATAAGGCTGTCGAGGAGCGACCATCCGTGTAATTGCTTTGTGCGAGCACCGATATGCCAGATAAAATATAACATGCATTTCATCTCAAGAGGAAATCCGACATACCGACGCAAACTCAAAGCTACTACACAGTGGCTATATATAATCTTCGAAAACAAATATAGAAATAAACATAACATAAATCAGTCACAGGCAATTCATATCACAAAGGCGGAAATAAATATGAATATTACACATATAAGTGTATATCAGAGTAGTCGTCTAACAAGATCCACAATATCACAAAAGAATAGATACAAGTGCAAGACAAAAGAATATGTATACATTAAGGAGTCTATATCTCAAGTGTATACAACAAAAAACTGCTAATCTAAATAGTTAGCCAAAAGTCAGAGTAGTGAATCCCAGAAGAGAAGTCGAACAGAAGCACCTGTAACATCACGGTCTGACCCGAGTATTATTTATAAGAAAATAATAAACGGATCAGTCTATCTATAATTATCAGATGACATGATATAAAGTAAAAGATATGGCATAAACATATAATATCCATAATGGCATACTACTATAAGCACGCAAATGATGATCAACAAAAGATCGTTCAATACCACAAGAATCTTCACAAAGATCCAAAAAGGGTTTCATACCCAAAACTTGTATTTACAACAAGTCAATGACACACGAATTCACCAATGCACAAAAATTGATAAATCATATCAATGAAAATCACTAAAATTGGTGAAGCATAAATTCCAGAATTCAACACACGAAATCCAGAAATCATAAAAAGGGGGGAGGCCTATCACACGAACGGGAGCGTGAAAACTCACTAACATATGTATCACACGAACGAGATGCTATCTCATGGTAGCTAGCATTAATTTTTGACACACGAACGGACCGAAGACCATGGGGTGCTACCCCACATGTCTGAGTCGAAATCACACTGAAACAGGGTCTAGTCTAAATCGTAGACAAAGAGACATCGCACAATTGCTAGTCTAAATCACAAAAATGATCGTCATGATCATCAAGAAGTGTCAATTACAGTAAGCTAGTAAATATATGAGCTTAGCTTCATGTCCCATAACCACTAGCTTAACTTAAATATTTACGAACAAATTGTTGATCTCCACTAGAGAATTGTCACAAGGGATTCAATCGAACAAGTCCAAGAATTAACCGACGAAGTAAACACAAGCGTTTCATACCACTTGTTTTACTAAGCCGTTTAATTAGATTTCTCATACAAGTGAGGTAAAGGTTTGTATATACTAATAGATTGGAAAACGGTTTAAGAAACGAGCTTTGTAATAAAATAGTGTTGAAATCATTTTAATGAAAGGGTTTTGATATTTACTACTAGTATTGAAACCTTTATATTTTTAAAGTGACAAATCATAGAAATGATTGTAGAAACAATCAATCATCAAAATTCACATTCGAAGACGTGAATAAAATCCAAAGAAATCGATACCGAATCCATCAAAATGGATATTCCCAAAAATCCCGATATAAAAGTCATCAAGTCCATAATAAATGATAATCAACAAATCGGAATCAACATAAATCGATTAAAGTTGGAATTCACAAAAAAATAGGTTAATAGGCAAAAGTGTGCAGATTCAGACGTCTGAAGTCAAGAATTCAGACGTTTGAATTTGGAAAATAAAATATTTTCCAAAACAGAATTCAGACGTCTGAATCGTTGATTTCAGACGTCTGAAATAGGCACTTTTTAACCTATTTCCTTTCTGGTTCCAAATGAACCAATTCAGACGCCTGAAATATAGATTCAGACGTCTGAATACTAGGGAATAAAAATTCCCAGTATAATATTCAGACGTCTGAATACTACGTTTCAGACGTCTGAATCAAGGGTTCAGGGCATTCCCTCAACCTTGGCCAAAAATGGCCAAACGGATACCGGAAGCGATCGATCGAGCGACAACGACTAAGGATTTACGCCAAGCGACAACCCAACCTTAACGGCTCTGCGATACGCCTCAAATATCAATGTCCAAATATCCATAAAAGGATTTTCATAGATTTTGATTTCAAAACACCAAAAATTGGAATATACACCAAATCAATCCAAACCAAAATCAATTGCACAAGAATAAGTGTTAGGAATTCATACCTAACAATCGAAGATAATTATAGACAAAGATGTGAGATAAAAATATCACCTTTGAACCCAAACAAATGAAGAAGAAGCTTGAAAGCAAAGGAGAATCAACCACTCTTCAAATCCAACTCAAGAAGCTTAATTCTAAGCTTTAAAAGAAGAACATTCCCAAAGTTAGGTTTAGGAATTCTGAAATTGATAAGAGAATGAGTTGTAGAAGAAGAAGAGAAGGCTTACCAATGGGTTCTTCTATTAGTTTGGAGCTAGAGTTTGATTTGCAAAAGAAAACTAGGGTTTGGAGTTTTAATTTCCCATTCCACTCACCATTGTTGCTAAAGCTTGAGTACTAGGAATTAGAAATGAAGTAATAAAGAGTTGGAGTGGAGTTGGTACTGAATACATAAGTGGGGTTAATGGGCTCAGCCCAAACCAATGCCCTAAGTGAAAAAGTAGCAAAATTCCACTAACTCCAAACATATCAAAGCTTATACTCAAAAAGATCGCAAACGGCGTTTTGAACTCAATGGAAGTGGTCTCGAGTCCTAATTCGACCATATGAAAAAAGTAGCTTTTTGGACATTATGGTAAAATAAAAAGATAAAATCGAAACCCAGGTTCAAGTATAACAATTGCAGTGATCAATAATGTTCCCATACCCAGATTCGGATATAATAAAGATGATGATTGATAAAGACCAAAAACCTAGATTTGGGTATTGGTAAATGAAGTCCTGAAATGTAGGCTCCGAAACCCATATTCAGCCATTTGTGATAGATAAATAGAAATTTGTTATTAACATTTCACACCCAGATTAAGGTTCAAATGAGTAATTGTCTCGATACCCAGATTCAGGTATAAAATAATGAAGTTTTGGAATAAATACCTCGTAACCCAGATTCGGGTATTTAATTGATGATGTCTAGAAATGAAAATCCCAAAACCCATATTTAGGTATTTATAATCGGAGTTCCGTTCAACTCCTTTGATGTGTGAACACTTCTTGTCTTGCGTAGAATTAATTTGGTTTGCTGCCTCTTGAGCTCGGACATTTTAGTCAATGATTAGATGTACCGCATTTTGGGCTTGGCATTTCAGTCTTTCACTTGATGAGCCTCCTCTGGGCCTTGGACATCTCAGTCCATAATTAGATGAGCCTTTATCTGGGCTAGGACATCTTAGTCCATTGTTGATTATGCCTCTTCCTGGGCTTGGACATCTTAGTCCATTGTTGTCCGGTGCTCTTGGTTAGCTCATCTTAGAGGCTGGAATCAAGGACTTACCCAACCTTCCCCTAAGAGGCATCCTACCCTAGCCCTTTTACGGCAAGGACAAGGGCATGTTCGGTATTTTAACCTGGCCGTCTTATGGCGTAGATAAAGTGTAACGACCCATAAATTTTCGACAATTTAAATTATTAATTTAATTAAATTTGGTTATTTAATATTGGAGGAAATAAAAATTTGTAATTTAATAATGTAATAATAACTAGACTTGAAGTTGATAATGTTAATTTATGTTAATTACTAAAAACTCGAATGAAATTCCAATCAATTGAAGTAATATAAAATGTTATGCTTGGTTATCAATTGAATGTTCGAAAACAAATGCGAATATTTAATTAACTAATGAAATAATATATTATTAATGATGATTGGACGAAATTTATGTTATGTAAACAATTGTAAAAATTGTTTGGGAATAATTACTTATAAGTGTGATTGAAAGTAATGGTAACAAATATTTTATGTTACCTATTTATTTAGCCTGTTAATTTAAATTTGGTAAAAAATTGCAATAAATCTAAATGAAATATTTTGTTAATGAAAATTTAGTTAATAATGAGAGATAACATTAACTTAATTCAAAATATGACAATTGGTTGAATAAAAGGAATGGAAATAAAGATTTATTAATTTATTTGAAATTTAAATTCAATAGTTCGATTTAATTGCAAATAAATGAAATTAAATATCCAAATATTACGTTAATTGAAATTAAGATGGGATGTGAGAATATTAATGTAATATATTTTGAATCCAATGTTAATTTCATCCGTTTGATAATAATGAATTGAATAATAAAATGAAAAGTAATTAAATGGAATTATTGGAAATTAAATTTACAATTTTTGAATTAATGAAATTGAGGTTAACACTGGAATTGATAAATTTATAAATTGTAAATTGAAATTGAAATTTATTTAAATCATTGTAAACGATTAAGGAATCAAAAATCATGAAAATTTTCAATTATCGAATTGAAATTGAAAAATTGATTTAATTAATTTATTTAATTAATGTAAAAATAGCCATTTTGGCCACTGATTCGGAGTTCGATGAAACCAGTTTCATCGGATCCGTAACGGTGAATTATTATAGGATTTCATGTTTCGTAGCGATCAGACTTGTCTTTTGATTGTACGAACGCAAAACGCCTAGAAATCAATTAATTGAAATCAATTGAAATCAATTTGAAATTACATGATTTTAGCGTAACTTCTTTGTACAATGGAATTTGGACCTGAAACCTGTTTTATTGATTTTAAAATATTTTAAAACATCTATTTTGATATATGGGTTGACCCAATTTTGTTTCGGAGTCAGAACGGGCTTTCCGGGCCATTTTATCGTTCAACGCGTATATCAATCATGTCCGTCTATTCTATTTCAGCTTTGCCTATATATATCCTGTTATAAACCCTAGGGTTTTTCTTATTCCTCATTTCTGTACGTACAATTCTATTTTCTTCTCCTCTTCAATGGCAGACATAACCCTAAATCCCAAAATGCAATTTCAAATAAAATTCAAAGCCAAAAATTAAATCTCATCAAACTATATCGAATTATATATGGATTTGAAGCTCTCGATGAGCGCAAATCAAATATATGATTCGTTTTTCAATTTGGGTTTCGATGTGGCTGAAAATCGATGAACTATCCACGGTCGTTCATCACGCCACGACCAAAATCGTCCGATCGAAGATTCAATCTATGGGTTTTGTAGAGAGGGCCGAGTGGATCGCATCCATGTGGGTTTCGTGGTGAGTTAACGACTGGATCGTCAAAAAAACTTCGAGTAGTGTTTGATTTTGGGGGCGGCGGCTGCCTCAGTTTTTGTGTCGATGGCTCGACCTCGTGGCGCGAGCCTAGGGGAGACGGCGGAGCTGCCTAGAGGCCAGTGATGGCCTGCGACGTGCTGCGGCGAAGCTTGTGATCGTCATCATGGAAGTAGGGTTTCGAACCAAACTGGTTCGTGCGTTTTCTGGAGTGAGGCAGAACGTGGGAGCTCTGCTGACGTGGTGCTTTGTGATTTGTGGGTAGTTGTTTATTTTCTTTTTCTATAATTTTTTTGTGTTTTTCAATGTTCTAATCATCATAACTTTTACATACGAGGTCCATTTCACATGCGATTTTCTCCACTAGGTTTGTGTTGGGATTCGGACATTTTGGCACTAGTTTGGATGAATTCTAAGACTGTTTAAATTTTAGGTTTAAATTGGATTTAAATTCAAAAGGTGAGTGTTTTAACCCACCCACAACTTCTAAAATTTCTTATGTGTGTTAAACAAATTTGTGATGTGATTAGAAATTTATTTATGACTGTTTGGCACATTTTTAATCATCATCTCCGTTAAATTAAATTTATTGAATTAAATTGTTATTTAATTTATTATTGCATATAAACTGCCAGTTAAATTGTTATTTAATTTATTATTGAATATAAACTGCCAGTAAATACCTGTTATTTATTATCTTTTCTATATTGATGTTATCGTGTGAATTGGATGATGATTGCGATAAATGGTTGATGGTTGATATTGGATGAATGGATGTTGTATTTCATATTGTTATGAACTGCAAGTTGTTATGCATTTTATTCCATTCGGGATTGCGGTTTGAAATGATATATAACCGTATTTCTATTTTAAATTACGGATTGAAATGATAAATATCTATATCACTTGACCATACGATAGAAAATTATATGCAGACACCATGGTCTATGTATAAAATATTTTGAAAATGATTTCTATGGTTTTGAAAAGAAATATATGGTTTAATGAATATTGATTTTGATATTATATAAATATTATTTTTGTGTATTGTTAAATGCTTGAATTTGAGCTATGTGTAAGTTTGTTAAATAAAAATCAAGTTTAATAATAGAGTTTGATTTTTATTTAAAATAAAATGTGAGTGAGTATTTAAATTTTATTTAATATAGAGTTTTTAATGACTTGAATGAAATTAAGGTGGGAAGATAAATATGAAATTGGTTTGAATTAAATTTTTTTAGAATTATACTCGAATAAATATGATTTGAAATTTAAATAAAATTGAGGCTTTAAAGGGTGTGATCTTATAACTTGATTTTGGTTTAGAGCGATTTAATGAATATTTCAAGTATATTTACATTTAAGGAAATATTCATTTATTTGAAATTTGGGTTATAATGGATTTATTAAGTAAAATTTTTCAAAACTAAATAATAGAAAATTGAATTTACCGAATTGTAATTATTAAACTTAGTTTTGAAATTGTTGAGTACTTGAGGCTTGAAATATACTAAATTTGAAAGGGTTTATTTTGTGGATCAATCGATTGTGAAATCAATATAATTAGGAATAGTTTATTTGGAAACTGAATCGTATTGAAATTTATGATTTGAGGATTTGATTTAAATATAAAATTTTGGAATTCGAGTTGTTTTGGAATTGATTTGCGAAATTTAAGAAGCTATTATTATATGAAGTATTTTAATATTTAAACCATTTAAGTCATGGAAGTTATGTTTCAAAGTTACGAATTTCAAAGTATTATGATTTGAAAATGTTATAATTTCAAGTATTTGGTTTCAAAGTGTTATAACATTGAAAGTACTATGATTTTGGGAAAGAAGATATAATTGAAATAAAAATGATATTATATTGATTTGGGTTTTATAAAAATGATATCATATTGATTTGGGTTTTAAAAGGAAAATGATATCGTATTTATATGGGTTTTAAATGTATATTATATTCTGGCTTTGAAAGTATAAACTATTTTGAAATGACCGTTGTGTTATAATAACGTTTGGTTGTTAAGGAGACCGGGATCGGAAGCTGTCATACTCTCTGCCAACTCCGAAAACCACTTTAACAACCGCGTACGCGGCGGAGATTCCAGAATGAAGTAGGATGGTGGAGGCGTTTCCTTTGAGGTGAATACGTGGATCCAACTCCCGTGAGTTGGCATAAGATGGCTAAAATAGGAGCGATCGACGGGCTAAGAAGGTAGCACCTTTTATTAGACACACTCCTTCGGTACCATTATATTACCTTGTGATTGATTTGGGCCCTTTTGATTTTAGGGGTGTGGCTCGAGGTGGGCGGTAGTAGCTGCTACGCGTTACCACCGGTCCGTAAGCGTAATTGGTATATCTACCCTGGCATTGCCTAGTTGTGCCGTGTCACCTACCCTAGCACGCCTTATACGAGTTTGATTTGTGTCGTACCTATGGAGTATCCTCTAGTAGCCTCCCGATCAGGAGGTATTACGGTATTGTATAGACTATTGGTACTATTACGTGTTAAGGGCTATATGGGTAACCCCTTAACGTTATTTAAAGGTAAGTTTATTTTACTATTAGACACTATTATATTAGCGAAATATTACTACATAGTAAATAGTTTAACGGATCCTTAGGGGATGTGAATCTCGAGCATCTCTTAAGTTAATGCACTCACGTTAGACACTGGATAGGAGATGTCTAATCCCGTAAACATCTCTGATGCCATTCCACTCATATTATTTACAGTTGATTTGACTTACATAAAATCTTTTAGTTCCGACTCGAGTGTTTTGTCTTTGCAATTCACTCGGGTCGGTCTAAGCATTTCAGGATTTGAAGACCTTATTTCTGGAGGATGAAGACGAAGATTGTATTACTATTATTTATTATATTCCACTGCATCACATTGTTCCGCTGCATTGTTATTGATTATTCTCTGGTATGTGTAACTCTGATATGTATTGTATAAGTATAATCAAATGTTTCGTAAACAGCTTCATGAACTGTTTATTTGATTATTATATTTTATCGTTCCGCTGCAAGATTCTATTTTGTTTTTTCTTTCCCTGCTTTTTCTTATTTACCCCATAACACTCTGCCCTTCTGTATGGTTTAAGTCTGACGTGTGTGGTTTATCATCGATTTAAAGCGTACAAAAAGGTGGAATGTTACATCTGGTATCAGAGCTTTGGTTTAGCGATAAACCTTAGCTTTGTGGGGTTTGACTCTTTATTAATAGGGCAGTAATACTGTATGATGAGTCGCTGAGTGTATATATATGAGAGAGCGTATTTTTTAGTCTTATAAAAAGGGTTTTGATACTGTGTTAATTTGTTCTGTTTTGTATTTATAAATTCTGGTTGGTGCATAGGACGCTATGAAATCAATAGGGATTTCTAAACACTTAATAGGACAGACCGACACAATATTTGTTTTGAATGTAGGTGAATGAAATAATTTTGCCTATTATATTTTCTATATATATAAAATAATTTTTTTTATAAATGATATATATATTTGGTTGCAGTATATTGGTTGTTAGGTAATGGAATTTATAAATAATAGTTGAAATGAGATTGAAAATAAAATAATGAAATTTGGAAATTTTAGAACTTAAGTTCTGGGATTTTGAAAAAAAAAATCAAAGGATTTTGGAATATAATAATATTGTTTATAAGTAATTTCTGATATAAATATTTTCAATAGAAATTGAAAGAATTTTTTAAAGAAATTTTGAAAGAAATAAGTTCTGTACTCCCCTCTCTGTCGTTGTAAAATAATTTCGGTGATGAGTGCACGCATCATCGACATTCATTTTCGAGTTTCGAAGTGGGAAGGCCACTGTAATAGTTTTACTGTAGATTTATTTTGATAAACAAGTATAAATTTTAAATTGTTTTAAATATAATTGGATATATAAACTGTAAGAACATATATTTATCTATTATTTTAAAATGATTTGAAATAAAACCCGGTATTTAAATTCTTAAGTTTTCGTTAATTAACAGTTTCAATTAGTGTAGTGAAATAGAAGTTAACTAATAATTGAAACTTTTAGTTAAAATAAGATATTAAATGCTAGGCTATGAATTAAATTAAAAGAAATTTGGAATTTGTAAAATATAAAGCAAAGGATATGATCATTGAACATTAAATCAATATAAAGAAATGAAGAAGACTTGTATGACTTTCAATTGCATTCCTAAAAGCATATATGTAACTTACCAAATATTAAAAGTTGTAATGTTTAATAAGAAATGTAATAGAAATTGTACGAGTAAACTTATAAATGAAAGTGTTCAATGAATTTCTTTGGTAAATAAGAAATTGATGTTGTGGTTGTTATAAACTAATGTTATAATTGGAATATTACAATGATAAATTGTGATAGAAAGTAAGCATTATAAGAAAGCAATTAAAAACTGAAGTAAATGAAATTGAAACGCTAAGTAATTGAATTGAACATGAACATTATTAATGACTGAATGTAAATAAATGAAATTATGCAATAGTGAAGGAATGAATGAATAAAATGCTATAAAAGAAACTGACATGATATGAATAAATGAAAATGGGATTTTGTAAGAAACGAATAAAGCTAAATGAAACTGTAAGAAATAAAATGTAAATTAAAAAGATCATTATATAAATGAAAAGGAAATCAAACAACAAACATTATGAAATGAAATTGATAAAATTTAACTTGATTTATTGTTTGAAATTGTTTACAGTTGTTTGGGCAAGGATACTTTAAAACTGTTTAGATGTATGAATAATATATTTAGTTTCATCTAAGACTGCTAAGTAAATGGTGCACTCAATAGTTTATTTTTCATTCTATACAATTTAAAGTTTTTGAACCCGAACAACTATTTGTTTTGTTTGATATGAATGGATAATTGATGTGTGTTGATTTTATGTGATGTTTGTTTGTTGCAAGCGATGGTTGTTATACTGATTTGTTTGTCATTGTTTGAAACAACTTTAAATATTTCATTCTATAATTATTAACTCCTTTTGGATTACATAAGTGAAATGCAAGTTATGGAAGCAATTGCTACTACTTTTGGTTTCATAAAATAAGCGTAAATTGCCCGACAAATAGGTACGTTTTCGGATTACGGTTATAACATTATTATATTATTTTTCCTGTGTTAGGATATATATTATTTTGGAAAATATATGTTGTATATTGTCATATTTGATATTATATTTTCTCCCGAGCCTCTCCGTACAAAGGAGACTCTGCCAAAAAATTTCGTAAATTGTGGACTTAGAAAATTTTGAAAATGTTTTTCAGACTTTGTTAATTTGAGTATAAAAAGATTAATGGTCATAAATTGGTATATTTTATTTAAATTAATTAATTTTGTAAATTTATTTATTTATAAAATTAATATTTTTGAATAAGATGTATTGTTTTCTTATTTTCTTCTTTTTCCTTTTAAGGGACGAAAAGTTTTGAGTGGGGGAGAGTGTAACGACCCGTAAATTTTTGACAATTTAAATTATTAATTTAATTAAATTTTGTTATTTAATATTGGAGGAAATAAAAATTTGTAATTTAATAATGAAATAATAACTAGACTGGATGTTGATAATGTTAGTTTATGTTAATTACTAAAAACTCGAATGAAATTCCAATCAATTGAAGTTATATAAAATGTAATGCTTGATTGTCAATTGAATGTTCGAAAACAAATGTGAATATTTAATTAACTAATGAAATAATATATTGTTAATAATGATTGAATGGAATTTGTGTTATGTAAACAATTGTTTAGGAATAATAACTTATAAGTGTGATTGAAAGTAATGGTAAAAAATATTTTATGTTACCTATTTATTTAGTCTGTTAATTTAATTTTGGTAAAAATTGCAATAAATCTAAATGAAATATTTTGTTAATGAAAATTTAGTTAATAAAGGGAGATAACATTAACTTTATTCAAAATACGACAATTGGTTGAATAAAAGGAATGGAAATCAAGATTTATTGATTTATTTGAAATTTAAATTCAATAATTGGATTTAATTGCAAATAAATGAAATTAAATATCCAAATATTACGTTAATTGAATCACAGAATGTGAGAATATAATGTAATAGATTTTTTATCCAATGATAATTTCATCTGTTTGATAACAATGAATTGAATAATAAAATGAAAAGTAATTAAATGGAATTATTGGAAATTAAATTTACAATTTTTGAATTAATGAAATTGAGGTTAACACTGGAATTGATAAATTTATCAACTCTAAATTAACATTTAAATTTATTAAAATCATTGTAAATGAGTAAGGAATCAAAAATGATGAATTTGTCAATTATCGAATTGAAATTGAAAATTTGATTTAATTAATTAGTTTATTTATTTATGTAATTAATGTAAAAATAGCCATTTTGGCCACTGACTCGGATTTCGACGAAACCAGTTTCATCGGATCCGTAACGGTGAATTATTGAAGGATTTCAAGTTTCGTAGAGATCGGACTCGTCATTTGATCGTACGAACGCGAAACGCTTAGAAATCAATTAATTGAAATCAATCGAAATCAATTTGAAATAACTTGATTTTAGCATAACTTCTTCATACGATGGAATTTGGACCTAAAACCCGTTCTACTGGTTTTAAAATACTTTAAAACATCTATTTTGATATATGGGTTGACCCAATTTCCTTTTGGAGTTAGAACGGGCTTTTCGGGCTATTTTATCGTTCAACGCATATATCAATAATGTCCATCTATTCTATTTCAGCTTTCCCTATATATATCCTGTTATAAACCCTAGCCTTTTTCCTATTCCTCATTTCTGTACGTATAATTCTATTTGCTTCACCTCTTTAATGACAGACAGAACCCTAAATCCCAAAATGCAATTTCAAATAAAATTCAAAGCCAAAAATTGAATCTCTTCAAACTATATCGAATTATATATGGATTTGAAGCTCTCGAGCGCAAGTCAAATATATGATTCAATTTTCAATTTGGGTTTTGGTGTGGCCGGAAATCGATGAACTATCTACGGCCGTTTATCACGCCGCGACCAAAATCGTCCGATCGACGAATCAATTTATGGGTTTTGTAGAGAGGGCCGAAGGGATCACATCCATGTGGGTTTCGTGGTGAGTTAACTGTGACGACCCGTCTTTCTAACCATAGAAAGACGTATCATCAATAAGAAAAGAAAGAGATAGAAACAGAAAAGATAGAAAGAAAGAATAACAACATCAGAATCTCATAGCGGAAACGGAACAAAATATAATACATCACATAACTATTACATATTTTTACATATATCAGAGTTACACAACATCATTTAAACAAGATAGTCATATATATATATATATATATATATATATCTGTTATTACATATATCTCAAAATCCAACATATATCAACTAACACGACAGAACTAGATAGATAGATACGTCTGGTCTCCTGCTTCAAGCTCCTCCAGACTCCAACAATCCAAAACCTATCACTTGGCTACTCATGAAAATTTGAGTACCCAAGAGTTTATGAAAAACATAAATAATCTCCGGGTCAGACATGGGTCTGGTGTGAGTAAACGGGTTAAAGTTGTTTAACTTTTAAAACCATTTGAAAATAAAGGTATCACGTAACACTTCCCACACATAAACACGGGTAAGTTTTTCCCTTACGCTAACCAAAACATTTTATAGGAAATCCAGTGATATTATAATATTGTCTAGGGTTTTCAAGTAAATAGAAAATAGCCAAAATTGTTACATTCATTAAATTCCAACTACTAGCCACAAAAGTGGGTAATACAATCAAAACCGTAGGGTCTCGTAGGAAAAATGGGTTTCCATCAATGGCAGGGCTACTGGGGTACCGCCCGTCACAGTACGGAGCCTAGATCACCATACCGAGGATCACTCCCGACCCCTACAACACAAGGTCGAAACTATCCCTTACTGAACAGTTCCGAATAAGGTAACCCCGCAGTTGTGGCCAACAACTGCCCACACAGCCGAAATAAAGGGACATCTAGACAGGGGTATACCTCGTCCTGTTTGGGTGCTACCCACCTAACCTTGCTGCACCTCCCCTATTTTAGCCATTCTCAGTTGATGAGGCTTGAGGCTGCGATTACCTTTAGAGAACACATCTCTTATAATGCTCGTCGTCCACCTTACGATGTTTTGAAAGCATTCAATCCATACAAGTTCGTGCTGGGTTCGAACAAAACCGAAGGCATTATCTCGTTACACTCATTTTGGAATCACCCTCAGAGTTAATGACGATAACCCTTGCATTCTGAAATGCCATCTCGACCTTCACTTGAAGATGTCACGACCTATCATTTAATTTGGATCGATGTGGTTTTCGGATAATCATAACTGACACCCGATCCCGGCCTCATCGAAATCCAAACGCCATTTTAAAGGTCAAGTTGTTTAATAGTTTAAACAATTTAATTCAACACTTTGAATTCACATGGCATTTATCACAGATAAATCATACACAAATATCACAGAGGTATCCAGAATATATCACAGAGTATCACGGAATATCACTAAATAGATATCACAAATTCAGATATTCTACTTATACAATATCCAAATAGGAATTATTCATTCATGGTATAATTAATTTAATTAACTTAAATAAAATTTATTACTTAAGAATTTATTACTTAATTCTTCTTAATTAATTAATCATCAATTAATTAATTATTCCATTCCAAACTATTTAATTAATTAATCACTTCTTAATCAATTTATTAAACCTTAATTACTTAATTCATCACTCCTTAGTTACTAATTAATAACCTTAATTATTAATTTATAAAAACTTAATTATCCATTTGTTTATCACTAATTACTTAATTAATCAATTATTAAGTCTTAATTAAATTACTTAATTAGTTAACTACTAATCACATATTAATTAACTTCAAGTAGTTAATTAAAATTCTTAATTAAAAATTAATTATCACTTAATCATTAATTTACCAATCTTTGATTACAATTATAAATTAATCATTCTTAATTACCTCCCAAAACAATTAATTAAATAATCATTCATCTTAATTAACATTTTAAAAATCTTCCCTAAACTTTGAAATCAAATTATTACTAACTTAAAAAGCTTTAAATGTTAATTAAATTTAATTTTTACCTTACATTAACTACTTAATTAAAGTATTAATTAAGATTTAAAACATAAGGTAGCTAAAACAGGAGCGATCGACGGGCTATGAAGGTAGCACCTTTTATCGGACACACTCCTTCGATACCATTCTATTACCTTGTGATTGATTTGGGTCCTTTTGATTTTAGGGGTGTGGCTCGAGGTGGGCGGTAGTAGCTGCTACGCGTTACCACCGGTCTGGAAGCGTAATTGGTATATCTACCCTGGCATTGCCTAGTTGTGCCATGTCACCTACCCTAGCGCGCCTTGTACGAGTTTGATTTGTGTCGTACCTATGGAGTATCCTCTGGTAGCCACCCGATCAGGAGGTATTACGGTACTCTATAGACTATTGGCACTATTACGTGTTAAGGGTTATATGGGTAACCCCTTAACGCTATTTAAAGTAAGTTTATTTTAATATTAGACACTATTATAATAGCGAAATATTACTACATAGTAAATAGTTTAACGGATCCTTAGGAGATGTGAATCCCGAACATCTCTTAAGTTAATGCACTCATGTTAGACACTGGATTGGAGATGTCAAATCCCGTAAACATCTCTGACGCCGTTCCACTCATATTATTTACAGTTGATTTAACTTACATAAGATCTTTTAGTTCTGACTCGAGTGTTTTGTCTTTTCAATTCGCTCGGGTCAGTCTGAGCATTTCAGGATTCAAAGACCTTATTTCTGAAGAACAAAGACAAAGATTATATTACTATTATTTATTATATTCCACTCCATGACATTGTTCCGCTGCATTGTTATTGATTATTCTCGGGTATGTGTAACTCTAATATATATTGTATAAGTATAATCAAATGCTTTGTAAATAGCTTCATGAACCGTTTATTTGATTATTATATTTTATCGTTCCGCTGCAGGATTCTATTTTATTTTTTTCATTCCCTGCTTTTTCTTATTTACCCCATAACTATCCGCCCTTCTATATGGTTTAAGTCTGACGTGTGTGGTTCATCGTCGGTTTAAAGCATACAAAAAGGCGGGATGTTACATAAAGGCTTACGTCGTCCTCCCTCCAGGAGATGCCTTACCATAGCCATAGCACGGAGCGGATAAGGGCTCTTTCGGTGCTTTAACTAGGCCATCTCATGGCACAGATAAAGGCTTGCTCCATCCTCCCTCCAGGAGGTGCTTTGACCTGACCAGAGGCATAGCCATGGGCTTGTTCAATGCTATAACCTAGTCATCTCATGGCGTGGCTAAAGGCTTACCCGCCCTACCTCCAGGAGGTGCTTTGTCCTAGCCATCTCGACGTGGACAGAGGCTTTACTACCAGCTTAGGTAGCTTCCAACCATGTATATTTTCTCTTTATAAAAGGAAGCTCTTTATTAACCCGTCTTTGGAAAATATGGCCTTAAATGCTCAGCATTCCATGTTCTTGGCATCATATTGCCATCTGGGTGGCACAATTTGTAGGCTTCCAAGGAGATTACGTTATATATGATTAATGGCCCATCCCGGTTCGGTCCTAAGGGTCCATCAGCAGGATTTTTAGTATTGGTCATTATTTTGTGGAATATCAAATCCCCCTCTTGAAATGATCGAGCTCTTACTCTTGAGTTGTAATATTTCGAGATTCTTCTCTGATATTCGATGGTTCTTACAGCTGCTTAATCTCTTAGCTCATGTATCAAGTCCAGTGACTCTCTTTTCAATTCATGATTCTTATTAAATGCATACGCAATCCTTCGATGTGAAGGTATTTCAATCTCGATTGGTAGCACCGCCTTACACCTGTATGTAAAAGAATATGGGGTATGTCCCGTTGCTGTCTTAGCAGATGTTCGGTAGGCCTTTAGCACTAATGGAAGCTCTTTTACCCAATTCCCTTTACCTTATTTAGTCGCTTTTTCAGAATTGTTCTTATGGTTTTGTTTGTACCCTCAATTGCTCCATTAGCTTTTGGATGTGCGACAGATGAAAAACTTTTAATAATCTCGTTTTTATGGCAGAACCGGGAGAATTCTTCGCTCTCAAATTGCAATCCATTGTCAGAAATTATTTTTTAGGGAATTCCGAACCTGGTTATGATGTTCTTGATAACAGATCTCAATACTTTCTCAGAAGTGATTTTCGGAAGTGGTTCAACTTCAACCCATTTAGTAAAATAGTTAATGGCCACTACGACATATTTCGCTCCTCCCTCTGAAATTGGTAATGGTCCGTTCAAATATATTCCCTATACATCGAAGGCTATGGAATTGCGATTGGAGTTAATTGACTTAGGCGAAACATGGGTATCTTTGAATATTTCTAGCATTTCTCGCATCTTTTCACATAATCTATGGCTTGGCTTACCATGTGGGGCCAGTAAAATCCTTGCCTTATTATTTTCTTTGCAAGATTTGTTCCATTTGAATGGTTGCCACAAAATCCTTCATGTGCTTCGACCATTAGTTCCCTATCATTCATACTCACACATCTCAAATAGGGAAGAGCATATCCCTTTTTATAGAGAAGTCCGTTCATTATTACGAAGGTAGGGGCTTGTCTCTTGATTTTCCTTGCTTATCCTTTATTGGATGGGAGTATTCCTTTAACTAGGTACTCAACAATAGGTGATATCCATGTATCATCACATGCGCTATTTGGCCCTGGTTGATTCGTCCTTTCATCCATTAATTCTTTATCACTTTCTTTCTCATTCCCTCCTTGGAACTTGAATTGAGATCTCATCATAACTAGCAATTCCTTCCCTTGCTCGAATGTTTCCTTTTCGATACTTGACTTTTCTTGATATCCGTCGGGGACAATTCGTGTCTTTGGGGCTTCCCTTGAGCTGGCTAATTTTGCTAAAGAGTCTGCCTATGCATTTTCTACTCTTGGAACTTGATTTTTTGAAAACTCCTCAAATAAAGCAAGCATTCATAATATTTCCTTCACATATAATGATAACTTGGGGTCTTTTGTTTGGTATATTTGCTTCACTTGATTTACCTTCAGTTGAGAGTCACTAAAAATCTATATTCGTGGGATTTTTAGTTCCAGTGCTAGGGCCAATCCTACTACCATAGATTCATACTCTACCACATTATTGGTTGCAGGAAATCCCAGTTTCATGGCATAATACAGACGATGCCCATCTGGAGTTATGATTATATGCCCTGCTCTAGCCCCTTGTTCATTTGACGCTCCATCCACGAATAATTGCCACATGGGCTTCTGATCTTTCTCATTTTCTAATTGTTCCTTTACAAAACTAGTACACTCATTAACAAAATCTGCCAGTGTTTGCCCTTTGATTGCAGCCTATGGTTGAAATTCTATATCGTATTGACTAAGCTCAATCCCTCACTTCACTAATCTTCCCGAAGTTTCAGGCCTACTAAAAACTTGCTTAAGTGGAAACTTGGTTAATACCTTAACCGAATGTGCCTGAAAGTATGTTATAAGCTTCGAGCTGTGAGAACCAAGCAATAAGCTAATTTTTCTATAACTGGGTATAACAGCTCAACATCCTTTAGTTGCCTGCTTACGTGGTGTACCAGAAGCCGTGTTACATTTTCTTCTCTAGTGAGTACCGAGCTGACTGCATGTTCTGATACTGCCATGTATATGTACAAAATTTCCGCGCTTTCGGGACTTGAGAGTATCAATGGTTTTTTCAAATGGCTTTTTAATTCCAGCAAAGCTTTCCTGCAATCCTCTCCCAATTCGAAGTTCTTCTTTTTCTTAATTACATTGAAGAGTGGTATGCATTTATTAGTAGCTTTTGAGATAAACCTTCTTAGGGCAGCTACTCTTCCATTTAAGCTCATCACTTCCTTGCTAGCTTTAGGTTCGGCCATGTCCTTTATGACTTGAATTTGATCAGGACTTGCCTCGATTCCTTGAGAACTTACTAAGTAGCCTAAGAACTCTTTAGAGTGGACCCCAAAAGAGCACTTTTGTGGGTTCTACTTCATTTGATACCTCCACAATATCTTGAACATTTCCTCCAGATCCTTAAGATGGTTCTCAGGTTTGCTAGATTCACCAGCATATCATCAACATAAACTTTCATGTTTCTGCCAATTTGTTCCTTAAACATTCAATTAACTAATCTCTGACAAGTGGCCCTACATTCTTTAATCCAAATGGCATTGCCCTATAGCAATAAATTCCCAATACAATTATGAAGCTGGTACGATCCTCATCCAGTTTGAATATCGAAATCTAGTTGTACCCTGAATATGCATCCATGAGGGATAACAATATGTGTCCACTTATTGCATCCATAAACTGATCTATCCATGGAAGTGGGAAGCAATCCTTTGGGCATGCTTTGTTTAGATCCGTGTAATCAATGCATGTTCTCCACTTTCCGTTTGGCTTCTTTACCAAGACTATATTGAGTAACCATTTGGGGTAAAATACCTTTCAGATTAATCCATTTTCAAGGAGTCTGTCAACCTCCTCCTTTAGAGCATCTGATAGGACTTTGTCCAATTGTCTCTTCCTCTGCTTTACAGGGGCTGCTCTGGATTGATATTAAGAGCGTGGCACATTATGGTCGGATCGATTCCCACCATATCAGAATGCGACCAAGCAAACACATCCTAGTTATCTTTGAGGAACTGTATCAAGTCTTTCTTTAACTCATTGTCAAGCTCTTTTCCCACTTTAACTATTTTAGAAGCATCCTCATAATCTATATGGGCATCTTTATGGTCTTCGATGAGTTTTATCCTCTCTGTTTCATCTCTGCGGCCAAACTCTGTGACTATAGGACCCTCCTCTGTTGAGTTAGCATCAATTCTTTTTCTCTTACTTCCTGTAGGAATGTGCCTTTGATACGTATGTTTGTTAGACTTTTTATTGTTAATCTTTTCTTCGAATGTTCAGTGTGAAAATCCATCACGAAAAGGCTGTAAATTAGTAAAAGAATCAAAGTAAGCAGAATAATCCCTTTTGTATTGATCAAACATGGCATAGTACATTTCACGGAAGCTAAATGGTTCTCCTCGCATAGTTCCCCAGCCTCGCTTTGTCAAGAATTTTATCATGAGATACTTTGGGGAGACAAAAGGATCAATCTCATCCAGGGATGGTCTACCAAAAGAAGGCGTTGTAGTAGGAAGGTTGGTCAATTATCACAAAGATAGTTTCAAATGTTCGGCAAGTTGGAGGTACTCCCATGTGTACAAGTTGCTTTATCTGCCCCGTTGGAGTTGACCACTTGTTGTTAAACCCAAATATCGGCTCAATGCTTAGCTCTAATTTATGCTTTGGGATATTCACTGGTCGAAAGCATGTTTGAAGATGACATTAACTGCGCTGACTGTATCGACCAGAATCTTAGAGACAGTGGACAGCCCAATTCTCGCAGTAATCATAAGGGGGTCGTTATGGGGATGATGGACTCCTTTGTGTAGCTCTTGCGGGGTGATCATCAGATTAGGCATTTGGATGTTAAGACGTGGGCTCCTCGTTGGGGGAACTTCTTGAACAGAATAAATTTCCTCCTTGGCCTCTTTAATATATCTGCTTCGAGCCCTTTTATTACTTTTTGCCAGATGTGGCCTGCCATGGATCACATCAATCCTATTAATTGGCAGACTTAAGCTTAGAGGGTCTTCATCCTCTAGCACATTTACATTATTACCCGGGCTTTTCTGGGGAGCATATTCAGTCCATTGGGATTTATGATGATCTTGGATAAATTCTTTGAGATGGCCTTCCCGAATCAATTTTTCAATTATTCTGGCCAAAACCTTGCATTCATCTGTTTTATAGCCGTTAGCTTTATGATAGGCGCAGTAGTCCCCTCCCTTCTTCAGCTTTGGATTATTCTTAGCTTTATAGGAGGTCAGAAAGTTGACTCTTTACTTAGCTGTATCATATATGTAAGACAGTGGCTTGTTTAAGCGACCGTATTAGTAACTGGTTCTTCCTATCTGGTCCTTTTGTGGCGACGGTCCTGGCCAAACAATCCCATCTCCTTTCTAGGAACTGTTTTCTTCTTGGTGTAATAAAGCTCATCCATACTGAAGAACTTATCTGCTTGAAAGTGGAAGTCATGTAGATCTTTGCAGCCATTGACAAAGAGCTACTTCCAAAAGGGGGTATTCTCAATCAGGTCAGAATGGACAGCTATGAGTTTATAACGACCATTCATATCATTTGCCTTTAAAGCTTCTGAGTTGAACCTTCTCAAGTAGTCCCCCAACGATTCTCCTTGCCTTTGCTTTATATTTGCTAAGACTGTATAGTCAATAGTAGGATCCTTACAAATGCAAATTGGACTGAGAACTCATAAAAATTTTGTTTCCAGGAGTAGAAGGTTTTTTCTCTGTATTGCCTATACCATTTGGCTATCGCTTCTTGGAGAGTAACGGGGAATAGTCAACATCTAACTGCTCCAGAAGCGTTATACAAATACATATGGCCATCAAAAGCCATAAGATGATCATCGAGGTCCTTATCCCCATGATATTTCATAAACGTGATTTTGACATATGGATGTATTACTATGTCCATGATCTCGTTGGTGAAAGGTGGCACCCTCTCATTGCCATTGACATTTTCTTCCTTAGTTCTTTTTCCCTTGGAATTCATAGCATCTTTGGTAGCTTTCTCGGTAGCATCTTTCAGAAAAGCTCCAACATTGCCGTAATTCTTATGACTTTGGTGGTACTCTTTAGACGTTGAACTGCCAGACTGTTCCAAGGATTTGTCGACAACTCTTCCCTAATGACTGGCTCTTGATTGGGGAAGTTCCTCCTTTTTCGAGGAGGTCAAGTCCACTCTATCTTTGCATTCTTTGGAGGTAGTCTTTAGATTCCTCCTAGGTGAGACCATTTCTTCTCCTTGAGTCTGTTTTGGAGCCTTTGAAGACTTTTGAGATAAGGCCATCTTCAGCAACTCTTGCATTTCTTGTAATTATTGTTCCAAACGCTTGATTTTTATTGTGTTCTCATTTTGTCATTGTCGGCGATGAAGTCTGCCCCGGAATTATCCCATCCTCGTTAAATGATGGAGGTATATTTTCTTCCAAGGTGGTAGTGTGTATTACATCCTCCATAATTCCGCTCAAACGCTTTGACCTCATTTTTCCTACGCAAGAGAAATGCACTACAATTAGTCTGCATATAGTAATGAAGTTGGAGATTCGAGCCCTCCTTATAGCACCAAAAATGTAAACAGGAAATCTTGTCGACATCCCCAAATGCTTTTTGTAAGATAATTCTATTTGAACATGACAATGTTGTTGACCAAATCGACCTGGTTGAATGGAATACTAAATTACCAAACCCTTAGACCTTGTCAAAAGAGATAATGAGGCCACTCCAACCATTCGACCAGGTTAGTATAATAGTAACTACCGAACCTTTCGACCTTGTCGAAAGGGATGATGTGGCCACTCTAACCTTTCGACCAGGTTGCTAAGTCGTTTAATTGGATTTCTCATACAAATGAGGCAAAGGTTTGTATATACCAATAGATTGGAAAATAATTTTAAAATCGAGCTTTGTATTTATGGTAGTGTTGAAATTATTTTTGTGAAAGTGTTTTAGTATTTACTACTAGAATAAAACCTTTGTAATTAAAAGTGACATATCACAGAAACGATTGTAAAAACAATCTATCACAAAAATCCACATTTTGATAATGTGAATCAAACAATTGGAAATCGATATCAAATCCATTAAATGGAAACATCAAAAATCAAGAAAAGAAATCACTAAAGTTGATTTTGGTTGATAATAACTATACGGATCATCAAAAATTGATAAATCGAAAATCCATATAAAAATAACCAAATTTCCAGAATTCGATAGCCACAGACGTCTGTGGGAAATCCACAGACGTCTATCGCCTGTTTCGAGGAACCCTGAGGTTATAGACATCTGTGGATAGTCCACAGACGTCTGTCACCTGTAGCGGGACAACATTTGCAAAGCCCTTAAATGGGCAAATCTACACCACTTCTCAGATTCAGAAGCGATTGAATGAGCACTGCAATTAGGGATTTATGCTAAGTGACAACTCAGCCCTAAAGGCTCTTCAATTCACCTAAAATAACATATGTAAACACCCAAACTAGGGTTTTCATAAATTTTGACTTCAAAATACCAAAATTAGGAAAATTCACCAAACCAATTCAATTCAAAAGCAATTGAATAAGAAATAGATGTTAGGAATTAATACCTAACAACAGTCAAAGCTATAGGTATAGATGTAAGTTCAGGAACCCACCTTTAAACTCAAAAATAGAAAAATAAGCTCCAAAACAAGATAAGATCAATTCCTCCTCAACTACACCTCTAGAATCTCCAATCTAGTATCACATGCAAAGATTATTCTAGATTAGGTTATTGGAATTTCTGAAAAGTGGAGAGAGATTGAGATGGAGAAGATGAAGATGATGCTTACCTAAGCTTCTCTTTGATTTATAACTTGAATTTGAATTCCTAAGAAAAACTAGGGCTTAGGAATTTTAACTTTCTCTTTCCACCATTTTTCCCTTTAGCTTGAGAGTGTTAGGAAATTATGAAAGGAATGAAGGAAGGGAAGAGGAGTTGGGGGTATTGGTAGAAGGTTTGGGTTATCTTGTTGGGTTAATGGGCTAGAACACAACCCTAAGCCCAAATAAAAGTATCAAAATCCTAATCGACTCCAAACACAACAATGTTTATACTTAAACAAGTTATAAACGTCGATTTGAACTCAATGTAAGTGGTGTCGGGTCTGGACTCGACTGTTTACAAAAAGTCACATTTCGGTCTTTAATTAAATTATCGATGCTATATTTAAATAAATCATTTAAATATAAAATCATAAAATATGCGGTTTGTTACAGATTCCTCTCCTTAAAGAAATTGCGTCCTCACAATATTTAAGAAGGAAATAAGGAGTAACAACCATTATGTGACATAACACAAAAAAGGAAGATTAAAATGAGAAGTTCACCTTAATGAGCACGAGAGAGTAAATCAGGATGTGTTCGCTCGATGAATTCTCTGGACTCCCAAGAACAATCCTTAGGATTTGCGGACCATTGAACTTTCACAAGTGAAACGTCTTTATTACGAAGGCGTTTAACCTCCGTAGCAATGATGCGAATAGGATGTTGCTCATAAGTCAAATTAGGTGAAACCTCAATTTCTTTAATAAATAGGCTCAAGAATAGAATCAGAATCTCTAAGACATTTCAGTAACTGAGAAACGTGAAATACGTCATGAATAGTGAAAAATTGAGCTGGTAACGAAAGGCGATAAGCCACGGAACCAATGCGTTCGGTGGTGGGAAATTGGCCAATATATCGAGGTGCTAATTGTCCCGATTGACTGAAACGCACTACACCGTTCATAGTTGAAACACGAATTAATACCAAATCTCCCATGGAAAATTCCAAATTCCTTCTTTGGTTATCGACATAGGATTTTTGTCTACTCTGGGCTTATTTCATCCCATGAAGAATAAGGTCAATCTTTTCTGTGGCATCATGAATAAAATCTGGACCTAAAACCAGCTTCTCACCTGTTCCAAGCCAACACCAAGAAGATCGGCATGGCCTTTCATAGTGTGTCTCGAAATGTGTCATATCAATACTAGATTGGAAGCTATTATTGTAAGAAAAATGAACGAGAGAAATATGAACTTCCTAACTTTCACCAAAATCAAGAACACATGCACGAAGGAGATCTTCAAGAGTTTGGTTCACATGCTTCGTTTGTCCTTCGAACTGAGGACGATAAGCGGTGCTAAAATTATGTCTCGTTCGAATGCCTTTTGAAGACTTTTTCAAAATTCACTAATAAATAATGGATCATGATTGCTAACAGTAGAAGTAGGGACTCCATGAAATTTAACGATTTCTTTAACGTAGAGTTTATCCAAAAGAGGTATGGTCCGGTTGGACCGAACGAAAAGAAAATGGGTGGATTTTGTAAGTCTACCGATAATCACCCATAAACTGTCACGACCTGAATGAGAATGGGGAAGATCGTCAATAAAGTCCATGGAAACTTGATCCCACTTTCAAATGGGAATGTTTAGAGGTTGCAATAACCCACCAGGTCTCTAACGCTCGACCTTTAAGAATTGGAAAGTCATGCAATGCTTAATAAAGTTAGCAATATCATATTTCATTCCATTCCAATAATAAAATTGCTTCATGTCCACGTACATTTTACTACTACCAGGATGAATGGTAAATTTAGAACGATGACAATCTTCTAAAATGTCTTTACGGAAATCACTAATATTTGGCAAATAAGTCTACCAAATTTTCGAACACCTCTATAAGCATCAATTCCAAAGTCTTTTAAACATCAATATTATTGTTATCTCTAAAACTTTGGCTAAGATGAGCCAATTCAGATTCTTGCTTTTAAGCTTCGAGGATGCAGTTTAAAGGAGAAGGATGAGCCTCAAGGCTACATAAAATAAGAGATGAACATGAATCAGATTCATGATATCGAATCTCAGAAGTGGATAAAGTCTGGAGATCATTCCATTCATATATCACCATGGAAGCAACCATTTGTTGCTTATGACTAAGGGCATCGGGAACACGATTTCCCTTTCAGGGAGTATAAAGAATATCAAGATCATAAGATGCAATGAATTCGAGCCAACATTGTTGACGCAAATTAAGTTCCTTTTGAGAGAATAAATACTTTAAAGATTTATGATCGGTGTAGAGAACAAATTTCTCTCCCAAAAGATAATGATGCCTAATTCTAAGAGCAAAAACTATAGTCTCGAGCTCCAAATCATGAGTGGCATATCTAGTCTCGACAGGCTTTAACTGCCTAGAAGCATAAGCGATAACATGTTCCCTTTGCATGAGAATGGCTCCTAAACCAATATGACTAGCATCGGTATAAACAATCAAGTCTTGGTTCCCTTCAGGATTCATAAGAATAGGAGCATCAGAAAGGAGTTCTTTTAATTTCTGAAAAGAAGCTTGACATTTGTATGGCAAATGTACTTGACTCCCTTCTTTGTCAAAATAATAAGAGGTAAGGAAATTTTAGAAAAGCCTTTTATGAATCGACGGTAATAGCCCGCCAATCCAAGAAAGCTAGAATTTTCGTTACACTCTACGGTCTCTTCCAGTTTTGAATCGCCTCAATCTTTGAAGGATCAATGAAAATTGCGGATTCAGAAATAATATGTCCTAAAAATTTCACATGATATTGCCAAAAATGGCACTTAGAAATTTTTTCTTTCAATATATTGCTCCTAAGAGTTTCCAACACAATTCAAAGATGTTTTTCATGCTCTTCCTCGGTTTTGGAATAAACAAGAATATCATCAATAAAGATAAGAACAAATTGATAAAGAAAGTCATTAAAAATCGATTCATAAGGTCAAAGAAATAAGCTGGAGCATTTGTTAAACCAAATGGCATAACAAGCCATTCATAAGATCCATAATGAGTATAGAATGATGTCAAAAGAATACTATCCTGTGCAATTCAAAACTGATGGAAACTGGATGCTAAGTCTAACTGTGAAAAGACTCTAGCGCCGCAAAGTTGTTTGAATAGATCATCAATTCAAGGTAAAGGATAATTATTCTTAATGGTAAGATCTTTAAGCTTGCGATAGTCAACGCAAAATCTATGGTTTCGATAGTTAACACATTTTAAAACATCTTTTAAAACAATTAACTTCATTTTATAATATCACTTTCCCAAAACATATTCATTTTACTTAATTAATATATTCACTGTCCAAAATCGTGAATATATTTCCTCAACCAAATTCAACATTTCTACACATTTTATTTTAAAGGATTATCCACTGTCAAAAATCGTGGATATATCTCTTTTAATAATCTATAATAATTAACTTATCAAAATAAGTCGATTTCGAATTTATAAAACAACGTTTATAAATTCCATTTATATTTTATAACAACTTCAATTTATGAACCTTCTTTATTAACCAATTCAATTTATAACTCAATTATAAACCAAAAATCCATATTATAAGTTACTTACTTATAATCTTTTATTTTAACAAAAATCTATTCATTTTATAGCTTCACAATTTATAAATCTATAATTTCATTAACTTATGAAATCCATTTATACTTCATTTTAACCTTATAAAAACTCATTTTATAATTCCAATAATTTTAATTTATAAATATCAATTTTATAAATCTTTTATGTAAATCGTTTATAATAATTCAAAAATCCCAGTTTCAACCCCTTTATAAATTAATCAGTTACTTATTTCAAAAATCACATTTCAGTTATATTTCACAAAAATCATAATTTTTATAACATAAAAATTACAACGTTTATTTATTGAAAATGAATAAATTCCAATAATAAATTTTCAACTTAAATTTTCAAAAATCCCATTTTATTTATTTTCGGCATCTAGTGATACCAAAATATATTCGGCTAAAATTTTAGCCTTTAACGATCTCAATCACAAAGATAATCACAAAGATTATAAATAGATCAACACACAACATTGAAACCAATTCAATCATTTGAGGAATCTAGTTGGATCCCTCCAACCTGTTTCCCTGCATCCAAAGATGTTAGCACAATACCAATTCCGCTTCGAGACGGAATATCGTGGTATATGGGATTTATAAAATACTAACCGCTATTATGCGGCGCAATAGGGTCTCATCCGCTATATAATGCGGGAAATCAACAACTCCAATATATACATATTCCAATATATATATATTGCTATATATAGATATATCCTACTATATCTAATATCACAACCAAACAACAATCAATAACTGCAATCCAAATTTTCAATTTGAGTGAGAAGTTCTCACCTATGCTTTTATTTAGCAATCCATTTCCAATCCTGATTTTGTCTTCACGGTATTAAACCTTGTATAAACAGTTTATACGATTTATTAATATTCGAGTTTGTCAAACAATTTAATTTTCCTATTTTCCTACATATAATTATTTATTTTAATTAATTCAAACAGCATTGTACAATACCCTGTCTATATTCATTTTTATTTTTTTCTTCTTTAAAACGTTTATATATATATATATTTGAAACCACATACTTCACTGCAACTTTTGCCCTAATATATATACCTGTATATAGCTGCAATTTAAATACTTCACTATATTTTAAACTATATACTTCAAATGTATATACGTTTTCATTGGATCAAAAATTAATTTTAAGAAATAAAATTCAAATACCTTCACTGACTTGATTTCACCGCCGATACCCTATTTGCGACCCAGCCATGCTAAGCACGAACGACAACATCACGACATCACACCATCACTTCACTGCCACGATTGTTCGAGCAAGCACAAGCCCTACTCGAGAAACTCCAGCCATCGTCGCTCGAAGGCGCAGTCGCCTTTGCCTTTGAAGACGCTCGAAATCGAGCTGCTGCCACTCCATCGCCCACCTCAAACAGTAGCCGCAACTCCAAATCGCGACTCACGCTGCAACGACGCCGCAGCCCACGTAGACGAGTGCGAGCGAATCCTCCACTGCTCTTGCGTTTCCCCTTAGCCGCGACCTCACTTTCGTTCGAATTGGATTTGCACGTTTTTTTTTTGATTTGAACGAGGCTTCGGCCATTCTGTTATTCGAAATCGTGGAGAAGAAAGAGGGCTCGGGGTTTCGATTTTTGAATATCATTTTCGAACTGAAAGGAGTAAAAACACTTGGATTTTGAATGAAGACAGTGGCCATTTTTTCTCTGAGTTTGAAAGGAAGAAGGTTGAATGAAAAAGAGGAGACAACGTACGTGATTAACAGAGAGAACGTGTTTACACGATTCTTTTCGTGATCCTAGGCGCAATTTTAGGGCGTGATTTACGGAAGATAACGTGCTGACGTTGACCAATTATAAATTTAAATTTAAATTGAATTCAATTTAAATTTCAATGCGTTTACCTATCGTATGATCACATAACAACTCCAAATGCTACGAAATTTGAAATCCGGTAATAATTCAATATTACGGACCCAATGGAACTGGTTTCGTCAAATTCCGAGACTCTGCCTCGGAAGGCTATTTTTAAATATCGATTCAAACGATATAATTTCAAAACTGATCCAGTCACATCTAAATTCAATTCTGAAGCTTCTATTATCTTCAATATTATCAATATGGATTTTACAATCCTTTGAGATATTTTTAATCAGCTTAAAATTGAAGATTCAAATTTTTATCCCACTTTCAATAGATTAAATTCTATAATTTAATCGCCAAATTCATTCTGATAATTTGAAATTCAAGTCAAACCATCATTCAAATATTTAAAATTAATTAAATATTTTCAATTTAAATTGTTCAAAATTTAGGGTCGTTACAATAATATGACGGATAATATTATAACAAGCATATATCATCAGCAATTAAATAAAATATAAATAATAGGATATGGTGTCATATCCCACAGGTGAATAGATATATATAATAGCATATCTAACAAAAGTTAAATAATTAACCGTTCGAATTGGCACCATATTTCAATTGTCGTTTCAATTGAAATCAAATTTAATAAACATAGAACGTTAATCGTGAGTGATTGCTCTTCGAGGCTAGAGGCTAGAGAAGATAGACAACACAACAGGCTACGAATTTCAAAGAAACGCTAGATTGGAACGAATTAAACAAAGCTGAGAGATAAGAATTTGGTGAAAACGAATTAGAACCATCTTGATATGACAGAAAATGATGTATATACTTTTATTATTTATTATTAAAATCAATTTAATCATATATCTCAAATTAAAATTTAATTCAACACTTTGAACAAAGTCTCCATGTTTTTATATCTTTTAAAACCAATCAATGTATACTCATATAGACATTTGCGAACAAAATTTTATATTATATATACACACACATATATAAAGTTATATAAACTTAAATAGAAAATAAACAAACGCGATTGTATTACAAGTTTCCAACAATATATATTTTCTGTTTTAAAATATTAGCAATACTACAAACCGTAATATATTATAACTAACATATAACTTAAAATATAATTAACAAATATATACATATACAAACGTACATAATGTATAAATATATACATATGTATACTCACTGACCCTATCTAACCCAATAGGTAAAATCCAAACTAATATAACTCATTTTAAAAAAAAACTTATAAGCACTGTCTATATCATACTTAAACAAAATCTTTATATATTACTGTAAATATATAAACAGTATAACATATATTCATTGTCGAACCAGATTTTCCAGTTTCTATAATATATAAAAATGGATCATATAACTGTTTATATAAGATCAATATTTACGTAATTATAATATCAATAAACCCATGCTTTATCTGTACAAATCCACTTATATTCTTATACAACATATAACTTCATATATGTGTACCTTATACCCTATAACACTTATATATTTTAAAACAAAACAGAGAATATAGTGTGTAATATATACATATTTTCTTTCATAAACATACAACAACGTATATATATATATATATATATATATATAATCATATAAACTAACGTTCACATTATATATTATAATATACCATAGGTTTATAAAAAAAATATACTTACGCAAAAGGAGTACACAGTCTAAGTGGCTACGGAGGAGCATGAGGGGTGGAAGATCAGGGAGGAGCTGCGGAGTGATGGTTTTGAGAAGCTAACAGAGGGGAAGAAAAAAAGAAGAAACAGAGAAGAGAAGTAAAGGCCACAGAGAAATATAAGGGAGGAGCTCAATATTTAAAAGATGGAATAAGAAACGTAAAATTGAATGAGCGAAACGAATGCAAAAAGTATATAAGTTTGATATTCGAATGACGGTCATAAAAGTGGAAATTTGGGTATAGGTAGTGGCTGGCTACAATCAAATATTCACGTTTTGATGGATTGCTTTCCTTTAAGCAATAAAGACAGGAAGAGAAAGAATAGATAAAGGCAACAGATCTATCAATGAATTCACGTTTTGATGGATTGCTTTACTTTAAGCAATAAAGACAAGGAGAGAAAGAATAGGTAAAGGCAACAAATCTATCAATCAAAGAAAATGGAAAAGTTTGAACTTGTACGAAAATAAATAGATATAGAACGATGTAGGTGAGTTGGCTGCTCTGGGTAAAAATGCTTAATAATTTTTATGAACCAAATAGGCATGAACAGACTGCAACAATTAACTAATTGATTGTCTGTAACCGTGCAAGCAAGAAATGAGATAATAATTAAAGGTTTTTTTTTCTTTTTTTGATTGCCGAAGGAAAGAAGGAAAGGCAGACAAATAGGCCAAGAATCATACCATAATTACCCTAGTTAACAGAGGAAAGAAGTTTAAAACAAAAATACAGATAAAGGTTGAGTGAATGGAAACGGTCACCTGTTTGAATCACGTGAAATAATTAAAGCAAATGAAGTGGCTACAGGAAACGAATGATTTCTTCCTATTTTTGAATTAATGTTTACGTAGCCAAATTTTTAAGCAAAATGGAAACATATAACAAATAATAAATTGAAATGACCGTTGATTCAGCAACGTTATTAAAGCAATTTATTATATTGCTTGGGTTGCACGGTGAAGATTTGGAAGAGTCGTGTTTCACAATGCAGCCGTTTTTAAGAAATAGATATATTACTTTCAAACAGAAGAACTGACCAAAAATGAACGTAAACGTATACAATTTATACGTTTTGATATTCAAAAGAATTATAGGATGGCAACAGCTACCCTAAGATTTAGTTGAGAAATTAAAGCAATTAATTGATGATTGGACAGCACGTTCCATATTTGAAATGTAAAGGAAAAAGATAAGTATGGAACGGAAGGATACGTTATAAAGGCAAAATGAACCGTTTGGAAAAAAATAAAAGAAATGATGGCAAATAAAACAGCTGTGCCTTGAATTTCCCAAAATAAATTATTAGAGCAATTGATGGGTTGATTGGACAGTGTGTTTCAATACTTCAAGGAAATGAGTAATATATTTGAAAATACTAACATAACCTATATATACATACCTACTAGAACTCACACAATAATTAATGGACCCTATACCCAAACTAAACTTTCCATGTATATATGTATATTAAGACCAAATTTTTCTTTGAATCAAAAATCCATACTTGCTTTCAAAACTAAATTTCAAAACCACCATTTGATGCATAAACAGAACATAATATTTTTCCTTTTCTTCTTCTTTTTATTAACAATAAATCAAACATTATTTAATAATTTCACATAACTCAACATCTCCATTAGTTACCAATTTTAGTTCATTTGTTAGAGGTTAACTTATTTGAATTACAACAATACAATTAAACTATTGTTTCCTCTTAAATTTTATTCAATAGATCAATATTTACAATTAACAATTATTATTAAATTCTTAACATTTGTTGTTTTAATTCAAATTGTAATCTCATATAAACTATTATTATTCCCGTCATTTTTGTTTCTACCAAATTTTATTCAATATTTTAATAAAATTAGAATTTTAAATTGGTCTAAAATTTCAGATCGTTACCCATTACACCTTTTTTTCCAGATCTAAACTGCGTTGCAAAAATGAAGATGGGAAGAGATTTTGAAACGGTTAAGAAATCAAAGATTTTTATTCCTATTAAATATGGAGACGCAAATGAAAGTGGAAAGTTTTACACGTGAACTGGAGGAAGGGTTTTAATTCTTTTTTTATGCACGTGCTGATTTGATTTTTTAACAGCTAAGATATGAAATAAAAGAGTGCGTACAATAGATGCAATAATTAAAACGAATGTAATCCCAATTTAATTAACCAGTAACGTAATCTAAATTTATATGTTTTCTTATTTATTGACTACTTATATTTAATTATATGTAATCCAAACATTAAATTTTTATTTCGAAATATTATTATTTACAATTTCACCAAACTTCAATTAAATACGTTATAAAAATCAATTAAAATTTATTAAAATTTTACGGGTCGTTACACTCTCCCCCACTCAAAAATTTTCGTCCCCGAAAAGGAAGGAGGTAGGAGAATAGAACAACCAGAAATAAAAGTGGATTGAAAGTCAAGTGTAAATAATTAATTTAAACTATATAAATTTTACTTGAGATATTCATTTGGAAACTTCATTTGAAATTAAATTTTCTTTAATACTTTAATACTTTTCAAAACTCTTTTGAAAACAATTATTTACATTATTACTTATATTTACAAAGAAGCTATTGAAAATATTAAATCCAAAATTCATGAAAATTTTTATTTATCTCAAGATACTTTTCAAATATTAACACTAAATTAATTATCATTTTCTTTAAATATGTTTTATTTAATCAATAACTTCAAAAATATTTATAACCCTAAAATTTTCTATTAAACAATGTAGTATACAAATAAGCAATATTTAAAAAGGATATAGTCAATAAGGAAAAGAAGGTATATCCGGAAAAACAGAATATATGTGAATAAATAAACTGAGCAGATAAGATAGATTCATGGAATAGTATCGGGCACGAATAATTAATCTAGAACCATAAGAATTTCAATTTCGAATATTAGTACAGAATTTCTTTGTTAGAAATACTTTTATAATAAAATACTTTTATATAGAATACCTTTATATCGAAACCAATTTTCCTTTCGAAAATACTTCTATAACTCGATGTTTCAACAAGTTTATCCTCGTTCTTGCAGACTCTGGCCATGCGTTGATCAGGCGCAAAGCTAGAATTCTTCAAGCACTTAGTAGACCTATTTCAACACCCAGTGAAAATACTTGAAAAACCTTTAAAATTGATATGAAAAGTACAATCCAAACAAATCACCTGGATCGCAGGATACATAACAATGGTTACGCCTGGATCCCCTAGGAAACATCCATATCCTTTAAGCATTCACTGCCTTGCGAATTACGCCATGATAAATAAACACCTGGATCGCAGCATATATAAAAATGGTTACGCCTGGATCCCCTAGGAAACATCCATATCCTTTAAGCATTCACTTCCTTGCGAATTACGCCATGATAAATAAACACCTGGATCGAAGGATACATAAAAATGGTTACGCTTGGATCACCCACGAAACATCCATATCCTTTAAGCATTCACTGCCTTGCAAATTACGCCATGATAAATAAACACCTGGATCGCAGGTTACATAAAAATGGTTACGCCTGAATCCCCCAGGAAACAACTATATCCTTTAAGCATTCACTGCCTTGCGAATTACGCCATGATAAATAAAAATGACCGTGGGTTACGCCACGGTAGGACACTCGAGTATCACATCCGAAAAACCAAAATAAGAGAGAATAATTGCAATTGAATGAATCCACAATGTGGCCATAAAGCGGATATCAAGCAGAAGGCACTTTCCACATCTTTACTTCGAAAATATATATCATACAGTACCTTTCCAAATACTTTCAGATATCATACTTAAATAAAGTCCATTATATATAGGATTCCATTTTCAAATAGAATACTTTCCAAATCAATAGTATATCAAACCACACACATATAGACTTCGATTATATAAAATTCTCTTTCCAAATTGAGTACCTTTCAAATCAATAGATTTCAAATCAACTTCATACTTATACAAATCCATTTTATATAAGTTCCACCACTCCCAAATCAAGTACTTAATAATATAAGGTTCTCAATTTCATCAATATCAATTCAGTTTCAAAATCATATATGATTTCACCAAATTTCTTCCAAATTAAATATCTCAATTTCAAAGTTCCTAAAATAATAGGTGTAGAAAATAATCCCCAGTTTTCAAATTAACATAATTCAAGTCAAACAAATTCATTTCCAAAATCATCATATAAATACTGGGTTTTAAATTCCAAATCTTATTTTTTCGAAACCAAATATTTTCCTCAAAATCAATTATACTCAAAAATGGTTTCCAAATTTATAACTATCCCTTTAAAACCTTTAAACTATTTACTTCTATATGAAAAATCCAATTTTTTTTGCAAATTATTTATTTAACAAAAGTTTCAAATTTACTTAAGTCACACTCTTCGAAATTTCTTAGTTTTTAAAAATTTTAGACCTTGATTTGGAAGTTCTCGAACCTTCAAAATAGTCGGTGAATTCAAATTTCAAATCCAAGAGTTGGAAATCAACAACAAATCAGTAAATCAAATTTTTTATTTTTTTTATTTTTATAAATAGAGTTATACTAAATCAAATCGAAAACTCGAAGATTGAACACCGACTTACTTTAAATTATTTCAAATATATATACCTATATCTTTCGAATATTAAATCATACTTTTGAATTTGAAATCAAAATTGGTTTCACAAAGTCACTCGCATAGCAAAGCTATTAAAGTGGCCTCTCCCCACTTTGAAACTCGAAAATCAATGTCGATGATGCGTGCACTCATCACCGAAATTATTTTCCAGTGACATAAGTGAGTTCTGGACTTCTATTTTCTTGAAAACTTCTTTGAATTTTTTTTCGAAATCCTTGGAACTCATTTGAAGTCATTTGAAACATTTCTTACTCAGAAAATACTTTCAAATCTTATTATTATATATTTCAAAATCTTAAACCAATTTTCAAAAATAACGGAGTCCAATCTCTCGAATTTCAAATTCAAAACCTTTCAGTTATAAATCATTTTTATATAAATCCACCTTCTTATAATATTTTCAAAATTTCAAATCTTTTCGAAACTTCAAATTCTCGTTTTTTTAAGGTATATAATCCTTATCGAAAACATTTTCTCTTTTGTATATAGAATAAAATCATAGTTACCCAAATAAAAATTGCGGTATATAAAATAATTTAAAATACAAACAAAACCCGATTTTCAAAGGCTGATTCAAGAATGGACTTCGAAACAAAGATAGAGATTTAAATTAGAGGAACTCTAATCAATGGAGCCCTGATTCGAAGATAGGCTCGATTGAAGATGAGATAATTGAATTACAAAATAGATTATGGATATAAATCGCGGGCGACCTTAACCGGGTCAACCGTGACTTCATGAATATGATCGATGCGGAATTCCAAGGCAAATCGACTGTAACGACCCGTATAAATTCGATGCTTAAAATGAATTTAATTAATAAGATTTTAAATTAAATTTAGAAAGAAATAGAAATATTATTTATTTATATGGAAGCGAATGTTGAAATTAGATGTATCAAGGGTAATTAAAATTTACAAATTAAATTATATATTGCAATTAATTGTAATAGTGGAAATTGTCGCATTTGGATATAAAGTTGAAATAAGTAAATTAAGGCAAGTATTGGATTTATCAATGGAATTAAATATTGATTATGGAAAGGGAATGTAAATGGAAGTAATAAAGTAATGCAGGACAATAAAAAATTTATTTAGTACAATCCCCTTTATTTGTAAACTTTGGTAAGATGTTAATAAATTGAAATGTGAAAATAAGGAAATAGATTCAAAATTTATGTTAGATAATGAATTGCAATAATTAAAGTTAATAATTAATGGATTTGATGGAATAATTAATTAGATTTAGAATCTTAATTTGTATGTGTGCATATATTTATAATGGAATATAAAAGGGTAAAATAATAATATACAAGTATATTAAAGGTTATAATAGTGGGTTACTAGTAAATTCACTCATTTACCAATAAAGATAATTAGATGTGCCTTGATGATAATTAATAACATAACGGAAAGAGTAAATGTATTCATTAGAATATTAATTGCAAATTGGATAGGGATTTTAAGTAACAATGTAATGCAAGGTAAGTAATGCTAAATTTAAGTCAATAATAATGAATAGGGATTAATTCAAAATTTGTAACATATAACTTACCTTCTTATTTGTTAATGGAATTAGAATTTGTAATAAGCGATAATAAAATAAATGAATGTTACACTAATGGAAAGAGAAATAGCGTTCGTTTAAAAGTGAGTAATTCTAGGGTCGTATTTATTTTAAGCGTTACTTTAAATAATTATGATTAATTGTGAAATAAATACGGGAAGATGTAATGTAAATAACTATGAAAGTGATACGTTATAAATTGGTTATAACCTAAACTTATGTGTAGGGTCGGAATTGAATCTAATCCGTTAACTGGAAACTTATTAAAATGAATTGGATTCAAAGTCTAATAAAGGGATTATTTTAAGAAATTGAAATAAATAATATGATTGGTGAAATAATTTACATATAAAATTGAGATGGGAATTTGTTAAGGAATTATAAATTTATGACTTATAGGATTTGAATTATTAGTGAGAGAATTTATTTAATTTTCAATAGTTGGATTTATTGCACATGAATGAAATCAAATAGGTAATTATTATGTTAATTTAAAAATTAAGTTGAAAACAGGAAATATTTATGTGATAATTTTAAATCCAATGGTAAACCCTTATATTTGAAATTAATGAATGGAATAAATATAAGTTAATTCAATTAAAAGGAAAATTTTGGAAATTTATCTATAATTTTGAATTTTATGAAATTGAAGATTTGTACCGATTTAATCTTTAATATATTGGCATAAAAAAAATTTAAATCATTTTAAATGTTTGAGCATTATTAAGTGAAAAAAATTTCCAATTCTAAAACTGAAAAATAAAAATTGGATTTATTTACTAATTTTTTATTTATTTAATTAATATAAAAATAGCCAATTTTGGTCATGGATTCGGATTTCGACGAAACCAGTTTCATCGGATCCGTAACAGTGAATTATTATAGGGTTTCAAGTTTCATAGCGATCGAACTTGTTGTTTGATCGTACGAACACGAAACGCCTTGAAATCGATTTAATTGAAATCAATTTGAAAATATTGATTTTAGCATAATTTCGTCATACGATGGAATTTGGACGTGAAACTTTTTCGATCGCGTTCAGAATATTTTAAAACACCTATTTGGATATATGGATATAACAAATTTCGTTCCGGGGTCAGAACGGGCTTTTTGGGCCACGTTAGCGGAAGCACGTATACCTATCCAACGTGATCCATCTATTCAAATCTCTAACCTACCTATATAAACCCAATTATAAACCCTAGCCTCCATCTATCTTCATTTCTTTGTGCGTTCATTTTCCTCAACCCTTTCTCTTCCTCAATGGATCATATGTCAGATCCAATTCTATTAAAAAATCAAATAAAAATTTAAGTCCTCAGAAAAAATTGAGAAAAACAAATGTTGTAGTTTTCATCGATACGAATCTACGCGCAGTTTCTATTTTTGCATTTGATACTCGAGTCAACCTAAAATTGTGGTCAAATACATGAATTTCGAAACCCTAAGCATGAAATTGGGCGTTTTCGATTGAGGCAACAATCGAGCAATTACTTTCTGGGTTTTGAAGAGGAAGGCTTGTGGAGTTGTTTGACGGTGGTCTCGTAAGCAAAGACGACCGGAGGCGGTTGAAATTGGCGAACTAGGGTTCGAAAACCCTAGTTTTTACGCGGCGGCGCGCGACACATGGGTCGGCCGGAGGTGGCGTACTAGGTAGAGGAGGAGGAGAGGTGAAGAATGGTGGTGGCCGTTCGACCAACGGCTGTGTGTGGCGGTCGTAAAGCATGGTCATAGGGTCGGTCAACACGTGAGGAGTTGGGTTCGGTTGCGTGCGTTATCTTTCTATAGCATACCTGGTTCTGGAACAGAGGAGTGCGCATGAGAAAAAATGATGAGGTGGCAATATGTAAATGTGTTCTTTCTTTTGTTATTTTTAAATTAAACTTTCAATCGTAATTATTGCTATAACTTTTGCATAAGATATCCGTTTTACGCACGGTTTTTTTTATTAGGATCGTATTGAAATTCCGGACTTGATGATGCTAGTTTGGATGAATTCTGAGAAGGTCAAATTTTTGGATTTAAATTGGATTTAAATTCAATTTAAATTCAAAAGGTGAGTGTTTTAACCCACTCACAACTTCTAAAATTTCTTATGTTTGTTAAATTGATGTTAGATATGAGTAGAAATTTATTTATAACTGTTTGGCATGTTTTATTCATTATCTCTATTAAATCGCGTTTATTTAATTTAACTGTTAGTTATTTTTATTATTGCATATAAATTGACAGTTAAAATTTATTTATTTGCATATAAACTGTAACGACCCCAGATTTTAATTTAATTTAAATTGATAATTTATTGAATTTTTGAATTAAAATTGTAAAATTAATGGTTTGAGTTTATAAAATAATATAAGACAATAAATATTAAAGTAAGATAACAATAAATATTTAAACTAGAACTAGAAAAATAATATGAGATAAATTTTAATAAAAATAGGAAGTAGAACATTTGCTAAATTCTAACAACATAATAAAATAGAAATTTATTTATATTACAAAACAAGAAGATTTAAAGAAAATAAAATACATTTAAATATGAAAAGAATGTAGACGAAAATAAAACAAACAAATAAAATACAAAGGACTAAAACAAAAATATGTTTTCATGAACACTTAAACAAACATATATGCAAAAGCTTGTGAAAGAAAATAAAGTAAAGAAAATAGTGTACAAGCCTAATTGATATCTCTAGTACACTACCTTATATATATCAGCCGAAATCAAGTTAAGCTTGCAAAAGAAGAACAAAGTTAAAATAAAACATGTTGTACAAAATATGTAAGTATGTAGACAAAGATGGGAACCAAAGCATTTAATGCCCTCACCCCTAGTACAAGCCAAAGATCACCTCAGCCCCATAAGAAGAATAAGCTCTGACCTATAAAAAAATAATGACATATATTGTAAATAAAATAATCTTGTACCTGCACCTCTTTTTTTCTATATGTACAGCCTCTGTTTACAGGGCTAAGCACACTTGAAAAACATTTTATCAAATTCTTCAAACATTTTCAAGCTGTGGCAAAGCATCAAGCTTGGAAAGAATTTAGCTTCATCGGCAAAAAAATACAAGTATGAAAACAAATCAAAGTACATACGAATAGGAGGCTGTAAGAAAAAAATAGAAACATTTGTACAAACTAAAATTATCTCAGCCTCCTTAGCCTGCAAGAAGAAAAGAAAGAAAAAAATAATAATCTTTACCGTAATAAACAAATCAAGTGAAATGATTCATGTACTTGCCATATTCTTTAGTACATCCAAACACTATCTTCAGCCATGCCTTGTAAAAGATAAATACATCACCTTGTACAAAACCATATTATATCCTGTAAGCTTCATTTTCTTATACATCAACTTCCACAACTTAGTTCGTTCATTTAAACTGAAGTGATATCATTTTCTAAATCTTAAACAAAAACTCAACTTAAAAACATCAACACAATCAACAAACCAGAGTGAAAAAAATCAAGGAAGCAATGCAGAAATTTCTGAAAAAAAAATGTTAAGGAAGATCAAGTTCTTTGTCTCTGCTGCAAATCAAAGGTGAGTAACACTTTTATTAAAAAAATTAACTTAAGTATAGATTAGTTATTTGTTTACTCTAGAATGAAGTGTGCTTGCATGAGAATTTACAAGTGCATTTCTGGAAAATATGTGAATATATGTACATTGAGTAAGCTGCCGTGATTTTTAATTGTTCTGTGCATAATTCCCAGGCTTAAGAAATTGTTTGGAAATTTCTTTCCATTGAATCCAATCTATGTAAAGATGTATGATTTAAACAATATATAGTTTATGTAAAAATAAGTTAAATTTTTGATAAAATAAAAACTATAATGCCTGGAAACAAAAGATAACAGAGAAAACTTTTAGTAAGTGAAAATTTAAATAGCCAGATGCGTTGATCCGGAGGTATAAATCGATTACTTAAACAAAAACTTGAATTTCAAAACTAAAATCAGGATTTTTAGTTTGAAATTGGAAGAGCATTTCTGGTTCATCTAGAAATGGTATTTTGGCATGTCACGGTCAATCTAGCAGGTCGGGGTGGCCATGTTTCTTCCTGGTGATGGAGTTTTGATCGTAGTTTATAGGAAAAATGGTAGTTGATGGGTTAAAGCATTGAGGCAGTGGGAATTTGTGATTAAAGTATTTAACCCTAGTTTTTGTTCATCTGAGAAATTTAATCACCGCGTTTTCACTGGTAGATCGGGTTGTATGGGGTTCTGGGTAATGGAATCTTGAGCATTGACGAAAACGTGGCCCAAGTTTCGTGATCTCCGGTGGTAGAGGCGGCGAGTACGAGGCGTTTTCCAGATTCGACATATGTTCCAGTTTGAACTCATATGCTCGATTTTGATTTTTGACCTCTACAATTGAATTGATGATCGGTATGGCATTGGGAGATGGCCGTTGACTGGCGAGGATGATCGTGAGGGGTCGGAGTTGATTGCCGCGGTGGTGCAGGTGCACGGTTATCATGTGTATCAGTTTGTTCTTGGGGAAGAAGGGAATGGGTTCTCACGTTTGTATCGGGCTGAATCGTGTTTTGTTCGAAGCAAAGGGGTTTGGGACTCGAAGTTGATGGGGATGGGTTGTTCTGCAGAGCTACAGATTTGAACCTGTTATGTTTGTATGGGACGAGTGCGACTCGAAGTATGGAATGGGAAGTCTCGGGTCAGACAAATGCTTGACTCGAAGCGAAGGAGTTTAAAATAAAATAAAACGTAAAGCTATAAATAAAAATAGAGATTTAAACTTAATTTTAAATCTGGATTCAAATTTGAATCTGAATCTTAGTTTTTTTTTTGTAAAAGAAATTTGAAAAAAAAATTAAATTGTTTTAAATAATTTGAATGATAAATGTTCTTTACATTTATTTTAAGGATTATAAATTAAATTTAAGTTTGATTAATGTTTAAATGGTTAATCATTTTGGATTTTAAATTCAAAGTGGAATTTAAATTTGGATTTAAAAGTGTAATGTTTTAAATATACACTTAAACGTTAATTAAAGCATAAGTAAAGGAAATGAATTTTCTATAGTAAATCGATTTATAATTAATAATGGTTAATGTGAGAAATTTTCTTTAAAAGGGAATCAAAGAAACTTAATAGTTAATGAAATCATTAACTAAGATTATCTGAACAATTAATTTACGTGATTAAATTTTTAACAATAAATCAGATTAATAAATTTGATGATAATAAATTGTGCAATTACTAAGTATAATTACTTAATGATAGAAACTATGGAATTTATTTATTTAGCATAACTAATTGAGTTAATTTGATTTATTAAAATCTAAATTTCTTAAGTTAATTAATTCAGAATAATCACTTAATAATTTTGAAAATAAAATTACTTAGAGAAGTAATAAATAGATAATTAATGAATGAAATCAATCAAATGGTGATTTGAAATTTGAGTAAATTATTTGTTAATAAATTTAGAGGATTAATTAATAATGTGATTAATTAAGATTAACTTAACAATTAAAGATTAATTGATTCATTAATTAAGAACTATAGTTAATAATTAAGGGTTAACTAATAAATTGTGAAAGGGAATTTATTTCAAATAATTTGTAATTAGATTATGATAATTAACCCGGATTAACAATTGATACATTCGATTTAAATTAATTATTTGATTAATAAATTCGTTTGTGAATTTTTGGACTTGGCTGAATAATTGTTTCGTTTGATACCCCTGATATACGATGCTTTGTTTTGGGCTGTGTGACTTATTTATCTGTAATTTATTATCTGTGAATCTGTGAATAGACGATGAGCGTTATAGTTCATATCGCTTATCAACTATATTTCTGTGTTTTAATCTGTGATGATTGATGATGTGGCACTTTTATTGTGTTAAACCCCTGGACCACACTTATACACACACAAATATGGATTTCACGAGAAAATCGATTGAGTCACAGATTTTTGAAAATAGTTTTGAATTTGAATTTTTTTTTTAAAATTCAAATAGTTTGAAATGGAATCGGGTTAAAGTGAAAAGCTTTTGAAAATGAAATTTCAAAGATGAAATTTATTTTGAATAACTTGATAAAGTTTGAGATTTAATTTAAATTTAAATTCCAAAATGTGAAACTGAATTCTATAATTTGAAACTAGGGATTAAAAATGTTATACCAGTTATATATGGGTTGAACCATTTTAAAATGTATTAATTTGGGAATATGAATATGAATTAAGAACTTTATCTCAGGTAAATATAATTGGATTTTTCTGAAACGAAAACTGTTTGTTTTCAAATAATAAAAGCTTTCACATAAGTAATGAACTTCCAATTTGTGTTAAAAAGATTTCTAGTTTGAAATGAAAATGATTTCCAAGTTATAGAAACGGTTTGAAAGCTATAAGTTAAATCTTTGATTTAAAGATTTAACGAGTCAATCCTATCGAAATGAAATTGTTCTGGAAATCTATGAATTGATCTTTTTGAAATAAATCTTTTTGGTTTAAAGATTTGAAATGGTAATTTGTTAAACCATTTGAAGAAAAGTTTTGGGTACTAAGTTGTGACTTAATTGAAATCCCAATATCCATATGTTTTTAAATATTGCGCTCACTATTCGGTTTAGCCGGGAGAGGACCTTTGTGTCATATATCCCATTCCGAATATGTGATATGTCGTTATGGATAGAATTTGAAGACCGGTGTTGAAGACCGGATATTTTTGAAAGCGAAAGGACAACTCGTCGAATGTCTTTGCATCGACTGGTCCCCGGTATAGAGACTCCATATGTGATGGGAAGTCCGAACGTGATTAGTGAATATCCGGATTGCAAGGACTTCTTTGTAAGTGCCTTCGGTTCTGTTCGAGCCCGGAACAGACTTGTATGGATTGTATGTCTGACATTACAAATTGAGATATAAAGCCGATTTCTTTCAAATATATTTCTGTTGGTGGCGGAGAATTTATTCTCTTAGCTTAACACCCTTCTCTGAGACGTACGAGCTCAGAGGTTATGTAGTTGAATGTTATCAGCGATATATTCCCAATTTGGTAATGTGAAATGCTGAGTGTTGCTGTGAAATGATCATTGTGTTGATTATTTGTGATAGGATCATTTATTTGATCGTCTATCCTGGTGATCATTTCTATGATCATTTGTTGACCCAAAGCATGGCTTTTGTATAAAGTATGTTTTTGTGGACGAGACTTCGTCAAGCCTCACACCCCGGAATGGTCAAAACAGGAAAGATGCAGCAAGGTTATGAGGGGTAGCTCCCTTTAGGGTATGTGCATTTCCTTCTAGAAAAGGGTGGTATCATGGTATGGAGCCCAGATACTTACTCATGTTGAAAACACTTTGTTATGATTGTGTGATGATGGTGACGAGCGCTCGGTTAAAGGTCCCAAAGGACCGGGGGATGGCATACTCGTGTCAGTAGTTACCCAGTTAGGGGTAACATGGCCTTGTGTTGGTAGAGATCCGGTTTGGTTCTCGGGGACGTCCATCCAGAGGCGTTCTCATGTGGCAATGGGAAGTTCCTTGGCCTGACCATTCGTTGGAAATCCAAAGAAACAATACGACACTTGTACGGTTTTAGTTGTAGAACCTGCCATTTAATATGGTAGCTATAGTAGGCATAATATAATGGTACCTATGCTGGCTAAGATTTATATTCTACTTTCGAAATGAATTTTTTCTACACTATACACTAGCAATAATATCAAATGTTCTTTTTAATACGTATCAAGCATCTTTGACTAACATAAGAAGAAATCTCCTCCAAGTCTGCGTTTGCATTGTGTGTGTGGCAGGAGGTCTTATGGTAGTCTCATTTTTAAAAGCATTGCGAATTGACTTTAAAAATATTTCTTTGAATGTTTTAAAAGATAAACTGTTTTTGTTGCTCACACCAGTCCCACGACTGATCCAGAGTTTATTGTTTCTTTTCTAAACTCTAGGTGCTCATTATTTTCCACACGAGCAGTCTAGAGTTGGGTTTTTCAGATAGTCAGATTAGTAGGTTATTTGTTGCTAGTTCAGTCTTTGGATCACACCGCACTTGCTTATCTTTGTGCATCATTATTGGGAGTTCGAGCTATTGCTGGGTTGGTTCTTGGAAATGGAGTTGCAGTTCTCGGAGTTCTCTTTTGAAGACTATCTTAGAGTTATATTGTTCCGCTGCTAGATGTTATCTATTTTTCTTTTCCGCTGCTATTTTATTGTATCATATCTCTGATGTATATTGATATCTATTGGATCATCTGTTGTATCAAATATTGTATCAAAGCTGTATATCAATGTATTATTCTTTTATTCCGCTGTGTTGTTTACTTAATGATTGTTATAAGCTCCGGCGAATCGGATTTGAACGGTCGAATCTATGACATTCGAATACGATATGAAGTATGGATGTCGATTTTCGAGCGGGCAAAATCCTCGTCGTCACATTTGGTATCAGAGCTAAGGGTTAAAATTTAGCTCAGGAGTATAACACATTAAGTAGCTCATTAGAGATAGGGTGAAGTATACCCTAGAATGAGTGTATCCCTAAGATATCTATTTGAATGCCTCAGTAAATTCTCTTACTATTCACTGATAGTGAGTATGAGTGCAAGAAGAGAACGCGATAGGGGACAGGGGAGTATCACTATAAATGGTCGATGCCCTGCAACAGTGGAAACAACTTTCTCTATCAATCTCTTTCGATTCATCTTTCCAAATTCTTTTGATTTGCTTCGTGATATTTCCAGAAGAAGTTTCAGTGCGATGATGGCCCTACGAACTGTTGGAAATTCTTATTTCATATCTTCATCGATTTCTTATCATTTTTTTGATTTAAACTTTAATGGATATGAATTTGAAAATTGAGATTGGAAATTTTAAATAAATTAGAAATTTTGAATAAATTTGAAATTTTAATTTGAGTTAAATTGATTAGTAGAATATGAAGAATGATTTAAATTGTATAGATAAAACGATTTTGTTTAAAACTAAATTTAAAATTCTATCGTAATTTCTCGTGAATACCAAAAGTCCGAAGAGGGACGAATTAGTATATATTCTGAGATATTCCGACTTGAGTTTGGAATTCATATCTTAAGTTTGAGGAATTATAGGAGATCGAATCTATCTATCTCTGTGTTATTTTCGTGCCTGTGAATTTCGAGGACGAAATTCTTTTAAGGGAGGAAGTCTGTAACGACCCCAGATTTTAATTTAATTTAAATTGACAATTTATTGAATTTTTGAATTAAAATTGTAAAATTAATGGTTTGAGTTTATAAAATAATATAAGACAATAAATATTAAAGTAAGATAACAATAAATATTTAAACTAGAACTAGAAAAATAATATGAGATAAATTTTAATAAAAATAGGAAGTAAAACATTTGCTAAATTCTAACAACATAATAAAATTGAAATTTATTTATATTACAAAACAAGAAGATTTAAAGAAAATAAAATACATTTAAATATGAAAAGAATGTAGACGAAAATAAAACAAACAAATAAAATACAAAGGACTAAAACAAAAATATGTTTTCATGAACACTTAAACAAACATATATGCAAAAGCTTGTGAAAGAAAATAGATTTGTACAAGCCTAATTGATATCTCTAGTACACTACCTTATATATATCAGCCGAAATCAAGTTAAGCTTGCAAAAGAAGAACAAAGTTAAAATAAAATATGTTGTACAAAATATGTAAGTATGTAGACAAAGATGGGAACCAAAGCATTTAATGCCCTCACCCCTAGTACAAGCCAAAGATCACCTCAGCCCCATAAGAAGAATAAGCTCTGACCTATAAAAAAATAATGACATATATTGTAAATAAAATAATCTTGTACCTGCACCTCTTTTTTTCTATATGTACAGCCTCTGTTTACAGGGCTAAGCACACTTGAAAAACATTTTATCAAATTCTTCAAACATTTTCAAGCTGTGGCAAAGCATCAAGCTTGGAAAGAATTTAGCTTCATCGGCAAAAAAATACAAGTATGAAAACAAATCAAAGTACATACGAATAGGAGGCTGTAAGAAAAAAATAGAAACATTTGTACAAACTAAAATTATCTCAGCCTCCTTAGCCTGCAAGAAGAAAAGAAAGAAAAAAATAATAATCTTTACCGTAATAAACAAATCAAGTGAAATGATTCATGTACTTGCCATATTCTTTAGTACATCCAAACACTATCTTCAGCCATGCCTTGTAAAAGATAAATACATCACCTTGTACAAAACCATATTATATCCTGTAAGCTTCATTTTCTTATACATCAACTTCCACAACTTAGTTCGTTCATTTAAACTGAAGTGATATCATTTTCTAAATCTTAAACAAAAACTCAACTTAAAAACATCAACACAATCAAAAAACCAGAGTGAAAAAAATCAAGGAAGCAATGCAGAAATTTCTGAAAAAAAAAATGTTAAGGAAGATCAAGTTCTTTGTCTCTGCTACAAATCAAAGGTGAGTAACACTTTTATTAAAAAAATTAACTTAAGTATAGATTAGTTATTTGTTTACTCTAGAATGAAGTGTGCTTGCATGAGAATTTACAAGTGCATTTCTGGAAAATATGTGAATATATGTACATTGAGTAAGCTGCTGTGATTTTTAATTGTTCTGTGCATAATTCCCAGGCTTAAGAAATTGTTTGGAAATTTCTTTCCATTGAATCCAATCTATGTAAAGATGTATGATTTAAACAATATATAGTTTATGTAAAAATAAGTTAAATTTTTGATAAAATAAAAACTGTAATGCCTGGAAACAAAAGATAACAGAGAAAACTTTTAGTAAGTGAAAATTTAAATAGCCAGATGCGTTGATCCGGAGGTATAAATCGAGTACTTAAACAAAAACTTGAATTTCAAAACTAAAATCAGGATTTTTAGTTTGAAATTGGAAGAGCATTTCTGGTTCATCTAGAAATGGTATTTTGGCATGTCACGTCAATCTAGCAGGTCGGGGTGGCCATGGTTCTTCCTGGTGATGGAGTTTTGATCGTAGTTTATAGGAAAAATGCTAGTTGATGGGTTAAAGCATTGAGGCAGTGGGAATTTGTGATTAAAGTATTTAACCCTAGTTTTTGTTCATCTGAGAAATTTAATCACCGCGTTTTCACTGGTAGATCGGGTTGTATGGGTTTCTGGGTAATGGAATCTTGAGCATTGACGAAGATGTGGCCCAAGTTTCGTGATCTCCGGTGGTAGAGGCGGCGAGTACGAGGCGTTTTCCAGATTCGACATATGTTCCAGTTTGAGCTCATATGCTCGATTTTGATTTTTGACCTCTACAATTGAATTGATGATCGGTATGGCATTGGGAGATGGCCGTTGACTGGCGAGGATGATCGTGAGGGGTCGGAGTTGATTGCCGCGGTGGTGCAGGTGCACGGTTATCATGTGTATCAGTTTGTTCTGGGGGAAGAAGGGAATGGGTTCTCGCGTTTGTATCGGGCTGAATCGTGTTTTGTTCGAAGCAAAGGGGTTTGGGACTCGGAGTTGATGGGGATGGGTTGTTCTGCAGAGCTACAGACTTGAACCTGTTATGTTTGTATGGGACGAGTGCGACTCGAAGTATGGAATGGGAAGTCTCGGGTCAGACAAGTGCTTGACTTGAAGCGAAGGAGTTTAAAATAAAATAAAAAGTAAAGCTATAAATAAAAATAGAGATTTAAACTTAATTTTAAATCTGGATTCAAATTTGAATCTGAATCTTAGTTTTTTTTTTGTAAAAGAAATTTGAAAAAAAAATTAAATTGTTTTAAATAATTTGAATGATAAATGTTCTTTACATTTATTTTAAGGATTATAAATTAAATTTAAGTTTGATTAATGTTTAAATGGTTAATCATTTTGGATTTTAAATTCAAAGTGGAATTTAAATTTGGATTTAAAAGTATAATGTTTTAAATATACACTTAAACGTTAATTAAAGCATAAGTAAAGGAAATGAATTTTCTATAGTAAATCGATTTATAATTAATAATGGTTAATGTGAGAAATTTTCTTTAAAAGGGAATCAAAGAAACTTAATAGTTAATGAAATCATTAACTAAGATTATCTGAACAATTAATTTACGTGATTAAATTTTTAACAATAAATTAGATTAATAAATTTGATGATAATAAATTGTGGAATTACTAAGTATAATTACTTAATGATAGAAACTATGGAATTTATTTATTTAGCATAACTAATTGAGTTAATTTGATTTATTAAAAATCTAAATTTCTTAAGTTAATTAATTCAGAATAATCACTTAATAATTTTGAAAATAAAATTACTTAGAGAAGTAATAAATAGATAATTAATGAATGAAATCAATTAAATGGTGATTTGAAATTTGAGTAAATTATTTGTTAATAAATTTAGAGGATTAATTAATAATGTGATTAATTAAGATTAACTTAACAATTAAAGATTAATTGATTCATTAATTAAGAACTATAGTTAATAATTAAGGGTTAACTAATAAATTGTGAAAGGGAATTTATTTCAAATAATTTGTAATTAGATTATGATAATTAACCCGGATTAACAATTGATACATCCGATTTAAATTAATTATTTGATTAATAAATTCGTTTGTGAATGTTTGGACTTGGCTGAATAATTGTTTCGTTTGATACCCCTGATATGTGATGCTTTATTTTGGGCTGTGTGACTTATTTATCTGTAATTTATTATCTGTGAATCTGTGAATGGACGATGAGCGTTATAGTTCATATCGCTTATCAACTATATTTCTGTGTTTTAATCTGTGATGATTGATGATGTGGCACTTTTATTGTGTTAAACCCCTGGACCACACTTATACACACACAAATATGGATTTCACGAGAAAATCGATTGAGTCACAGATTTTTGGAAATAGTTTTGAATTTGAATTTTTTTTTAATTCAAATAGTTTGAAATGGAATCGGGTTAAAGTGAAAAGCTTTTGAAAATGAAATTTCAAAGATGAAATTTATTTTGAATAACTCGATAAAGTTTGAGATTTAATTTAAATTTAAATTCCAAAATGTGAAACTGAATTCTATAATTTGAAACTAGGGATTAAAAATGTTATACCAGTTATATATGGGTTGAACCATTTTAAAATGTATTAATTTGGGGATATGAATATGAATTAAGAACTTTATCTCAGGTAAATATAATTGGATTTTTCTGAAACGAAAACTGTTTATTTTCAAATAATAAAAGCTTTCACATAAGTAATGAACTTCCAATTTGTGTTAAAAAGATTTCTAGTTTGAAATGAAAATGATTTCCAAGTTATAGAAACGGTTTGAAAGCTATAAGTTAAATCATTGATTTAAAGATTTAACGAGTTAATCCTATCGAAATGAAATTGTTATGGAAATCTATGAATTGATCTTTTTGAAATAAATCTTTTTGGTTTAAAGATTTGAAATGGTAATTTGTTAAACCATTTGAAGAAAAGTTTTGGGTACTAAGTTGTGACTTAATTGAAATCCCAATATCCATATGTTTTTAAATATTGCGCTCACTATTCGGTTTAGCCGGGAGAGGACCTTTGTGTCATATATCCCATTCCGAATATGTGATATGTCGTTATGGATAGCATTTGAAGACCGGTGTTGAAGACCGGATATTTTTGAAAGCGAAAGGACAACTCGTCGAATGTCTTTGCATCGACTGGTCCCCGGTATAGAGACTCCATATGTGATGGGAAGTCCGAACGTGATTAGTGAATATCCGGATTGCAAGGACTTCTTTGTAAGTGCCTTCGGTTCTGTTCGATCCCGGAACAGACTTGTATGGATTGTATGTCTGACATTACAAATTGAGATATAAAGCCGATTTCTTTCAAATATATTTCTGTTGGTGGCGGAGAATTTATTCTCTTAGCTTAACACCCTTCTCTAAGACGTACGAGCTCAGAGGTTATGTAGTTGAATGTTATCAGCGATATATTCCCAATTGGTAATGTGACATGCTGAGTGTTGCTGTGAAATAATCATTGTGTTGATTATTTGTGATAGGATCATTTATTTGATCGTCTATCCTGGTGATCATTTCTATGATCATTTTTTGACCCAAAGCATGGCTTTTGTATAAAGTATGTTTTTGTGGACGAGGCTTCGTCAAGCCTCATACCCCGGAATGGTCAAAACAGGAAAGATGCAGCAAGGTTATGAGGGGTAGCTCCCTTTAGGGTATGTGCATTTCCTTCTGGAAAAGGGTGGTATCATGGTATGGAGCCCAGATACTTACTCATGTTGAAAACACTTTGTTATGATTGTGTGATGATGGTGACGAGCGCTCGGTTAAAGGTCCCAAAGGACCGGGGGATGGCATACTCGTGTCAGTAATTACCCAGTTAGGGGTAACCCGGCCTTGTGTTGGTAGAGATCTGGTTTGGTTCTCGGGGACGTCCATCCAGAGGCGTTCTCATGTGGCAATGGGAAGTTCCTTGGCCTGACCATTCGTTGGAAATCCAAAGAAACAATACGACACTTGTACGGTTTTAGTTGTAGAACCTGCCATTTAATATGGTAGCTATAGTAGGCATAATATAATGGTACCTATGCTGGCTAAGATTTATATTCTACTTTCGAAATGAATTTTTTCTACACTATGCACTAGCAATAATATCAAATGTTCTTTTTAATACGTATCAAGCATCTTTGACTAACATAAGAAGAAATCTCCTCCAAGTCTGCGTTTGCATTGTGTGTGTGGCAGGAGGTCTTATGGTAGTCTCATTTTTAAAAGCATTGCGAATTGACTTTAAAAATATTTCTTTGAATGTTTTAAAAGATAAACTGTTTTTGTTGCTCACACCAGTCCCACGACTGATCCAGAGTTTATTGTTTCTTTTCTAAACTCTGGGTGCTCATTATTTTCTACACGAGCAGTCTAGAGTTGGGTTTTTCAGATAGTCAGATTAGTAGGTTATCTGGAGCTAGTTCAGTCTTTAGATCACACCGCACTTGCTTATCTTTGTGCATCATTATTGGGAGTCCGTGCTATTGCTGGGTTGGTTCTTGGAAATGGAGTTGCAGTTCTCGGAGTTCTCTTTTGAAGACTATCTTAGAGTTATATTGTTCCGCTGTAACGACCCAGAATTTTTATAAATGAAAATTTGAATATTTAATTAATTTTAAATATTAATAATTGAATTTGTAAGTCGAATAAATATTTATTTGAATTTTTGGATTTAATTGAATAATTAAATCGATAATTTAATATGTTAAATTATGGAAATAATTGAAAATTGAGTTAAATATGATAGAAAATGATTTGTAAAATTTTATTTTATCATATTGAAGTTAGAATGATATTTTAGAACTTTTAAAATCGAATTAAAAGTTAATTTGTGAAAATTGAATATTTTAATATTTAATAATCGACTGTAAAATAGCCAATTTTTGAACAGTCTCAGAATTGAACGAAACTAGTTCCATTGGATCCGTAATAGTTAGTTATTACCGGATTTCAATTTTCGTGTCAATCGGAGTTATCGTTTGATCGTGGCAGCTCGAAACGCATCGAATCGTTTTTAATTTAAATTTGGCGAGTCAAAATAGCCATTTTTCAAAAAGTCTCGGAATTCGACGAAACCAGTTTCATCGGATCCGTAATGTGATATTATTGTAAGGTTTCAAATTTCAAGTCAATTGGATTTACCGTTTGTCCGGTACAAATTAAAACGCCTAGAAATCGATTTAAATCGGTTTAATTTAAATTTAGCGTTTATAGCCATAACTCGCACATACTTCCGAATTAGCTTCCGAAACCTGTTCTATTGTGTCCGGAACGCGGGGTAAACCTTAGGTACACTAGTTACGGCGTCTAAATCGGAGTTCGGAATTCCCGGGATGAATAGTGTTTACGCTAGCTTTTTCTATAAATAGAAGTTAAAATCACAAAAAAAATAAAATAAAAAAAGTAAACCCTAGGTCTAACTAACTGCAGCCGCCACCCATGGTTTCAACGGCCAGCAAGTTGTGTCGTTCTCCCCTTGAAAACTTCCAATCCATCCACTATTTACAAAAACTTTCTTCAGCAAACTCGTAGAGCATGGCGAGGCGCACCTATCCAACGGTCGAGATGAGCTATAGTTCGTAAATGACGTCGAAATCTGCTCGCGTTCGTTCGATGTTGGGGCACGTTTTTCGAGATGTATACAGGGCCGAGCTTCATGGTGATTGGGGCGAGCGTAGAGGTGGCCAGGGGCATTCACGTGGAGTATCTTGATCAAGCTAGAAGTCGATGAAGTGGTTGCAAAATCTAAACCCTAGTTTAGTGTTTGGGTTTCATTGTTCGGCCTGGGGATGTTGTAGCCGTGCGTGATGAAGAAGGTGATGGGGTGGACGGGCTAGATGGCATGCTGAAGAATCCAAGGGTGATGAGGGGTAGTGGGTTTATAAAGTTTAATTTAAGTTGAAATTTTTATATAAAAACTCGTGTAACTTGTAAAATTCATATCTTTTTCATACGAGGTCGAAAAAATGCAAACTCAGTTGCGTTGGAATCGTATCGACGAGCACTACGCGATGGAGTTGGTTTGGAGTCGTTTGGAGTTAGTGAGAATTTTGGGTAAAATTAAACGCGCGTTTAATTTTATTCGAAATAAAAGCTAAAACGGAATTTAAAATCAAGGTGAGAACTTCTCACTCAATCGAATCAGTTTCGATTTTATTTTAAATAGTTAGATTTAAAATATTTGAATGCATGTTTGAATGATGATTAATATCTATTGATTGTTAAAATAGACATTATACGCCGTTAGTAAGCGGATGTTATTTAATAAAAACATATACCGCGAATATTTCATAAACAGTGAAATTGGTATTGTATGTAATATCAATATATATATATTGGCATATGTATATATTGCAGTTGTTGATTTTCCGCATTTTTTGTTTAGCGGATGAGACCCTATTACGCCGTTATTAAGCGGATAATATTTAATAAGAACATGTACCGCGATAATTTCGTACTGGAGCGAAATTGGTATTGTGCTAATGTTTTTGGATGCAGGAAAACAGGTTGGAGGGATCCAACTGGATTCCTCAACAGTTTTTATTTGATTTCAGATATTTTGATATTTGATGGATTATCATATCGATATATGATGGATCGTTGTAGTCGTGATTGACTATTTGGTGTGTAGCATCATTGGACCCAGATTTTGGGATTTTAAAATGATTTTCAAAGTGATTTTTGAAATATAAAAATATTTTTGGAATTGATCCATTTAAATAAATAAACGTTATATAATTTTAGAAGTTATAAAATTATGATTTTTGTGAAATATAGTTAAAAGCTGATTTTTTGAAAATAAGGAATTAATGACTTTATAAAAGAGTTTAAATGGAATTCTGAACTTGTTATAAAAAGTTTAAAAATAGGATTTATAAAATTTGATTATTTTATAAATCGAAATGATGAAATTATAAAGGAATTTAAAGACGTTTTAAAAGAATAATATAAATTGATTTATATTAAGAGATTTATAAATGGATATTTATAAATCGAAATATTGACATTATAAAACGAGTTTTTATAAGTGTTTGAATGAAGTGAAAATGAAATTCATTAATGAATGAAATTTATAGAATTATATAACGGTGAAGTTATAAATGGAATTTTATAAACAATAGGTTTATAAAATTTGTAAAGTTCAAAGGAACGATTTTTGCAAATAAATAAATTATAAGTGTTTGACTTATAATTTGGACTTTTGGTTTATAATTAAGATTATAAATCGAATAGGTAAATAAAGAAGATTTATAAAGGAAGTTGTTATGAAATAAATGGAAATGGGATTTATAAACGTTGTTTTATAAATTCGCAAACGACTTATTTTGATAAGTTAATTGTTATAACTTATAAATGGAGTTATATTCACGTTTTTAGACAGTGAATAATCCTTTAAAATAAAATGAATAGAAAGGATGAAATTTGTTAATGAAGTATATTCACGTTTTTGAATAGTGAATAATACGTTAAAGAAAATGTATTGAATGTGAATGTTTTAAATAGAATTAAAACGATTTAACGATGTTTTAATTGTGTTGAGATTCGAAATCATAGATTTCAACATTTATTGTTGAAATAGACGTTTTCGAGAAATAAAAGGAAATGGTGGACTATAACACTGTGTTATAGTAAATGATTTCCGAAAGGAAATGTTTTGAATAGTATTGGGATTTATATATCTATTTTTAATTCGAATCCCTATACTAGTGATTTTGGGACGTTGTAACGATGTTTTACGCAACATTCGTTTTGGCCCAAATAAATATGTTTAAGTGAATGATTTCCTTAATAGAATGAAATATATACTTAATTCGATTTAAGTATATTGCATATTTTCCAGAGTTGAAAATAAAAAGATTCGTGAATTACTTACGAATAGATAAGTATGGAAATGTTTTCCAATATGAAGTGAATAATTAGAATTTATCTTTTTGAAGATAAATTGAAATGAATTATTGAAATCGAATATGCATGGATATTTTGAAATATAAATTCATTATGGAATTTATATGTGAAAAGTGGAATTTGTTTGAAAATAAATATTGATCTATTTTTGAAGTGTTGAAATTATATATCTTATAAAGATATTTTGGAAAATAAATAATTTGGAAGAATTATTTGGAATCTGATGATGTGTGCATATCAATTGATAGTTCAATAGCCGACTATCAATATTTCCCTTTGAATGGGTATTTGATGTGATTTGTTTGAATTTGAATGCACACTTATTTTTGAATAAGCGCTCACTATTCGGGTTAACCGGGAAAGGACCATGGGGTCGTATAACCCATTCCGAATATGTGATACGTCGTTATGAATTGCATTTGAAGATCGGTGTTGAAGACCGGTATTTGCGAGAGCGATAGGATGACCTATCGATTGTCTCTGCACTGGGTCGCTCCTGGTATAGAGATTCCATAAGTGATGGGAAATCCGATCAGGATTGTGAATATCCGGATTGCAAGGACTTCTTTGTAAGTGCCTTCGGTTTTGTTCGATCCCGGAACAGACTTGTATGGATTGTATGTCTGACATTACAAATTGAGATATAAAGCCGATTTCTTTCAAATATATTTCTGTTGGTGGCGGAGAATTTATTCTCTTAGCTTAACACCCTTCTCTGAGACGTACGAGCTCAGAGGTTATGTAGTTGAATGTTATCAGCGATATATTCCCAATTTGGTAATGTGAAATGCTGAGTGTTGCTGTGAAATGATCATTGTGTTGATTATTTGTGATAGGATCATTTATTTGATCATCTATCTTAGTGATCATTGTGTTGATCATTTGTTGACCCAAAACATGGCTTTTGTATAAAGTATGTTTTTGTGGACGTGAATTCGTCGAGCCTCACATCCCGGAAATTGTCAAAACAGGAAAGATGCAGCAAGGTTATGAGGGGTAGCACCCTTTAGGATATGTGCATTTCCTTCTGGAAAAGGGTGGTATCATGGTATGGAGCCCAGATACTTACTCATGTTGAAACACTTTGTTTTTATGATTGTGTGAATTGATTAGAGAGCTCTCGGATAAAGGTCCCAAAGGACCGGGGGATGGCATATTCGGTCAGTTGTTACTCAGTTAGGAGTAACCCGGCCTTGTGTTGGTAGAGATCCGGTTTGGTTCTCGGGGATGTCCATCCAGAGGCATTCTCATGTGGCAATGGGAAGTTCCTTGGCCTGACCATTTGTTGGAAATCCAATTCCCAATACGAAACTTGTACGGTATTAGTTGTAGAACCTGCTATTCACTTATGGTGGTCACCACTGTTTGGATAGTAGCTATAGTAGGCATACGGTAATGGTCGTATGTTGGCTAAGATTTATATTCTACTTTCGAAATGAATTTGTTATACACTATGCACTAATAATAATATCAAATGTTATTTTAAATGCGTATCAAGCATCTTGGACTATCATAAGGAGAAATCTCCTCCGATTCTGCGTTTGCATTGTGTGTGTGTGCGGGAGGCCTTATGGTAGTCTCATTTTTAAAAGCATTGCGAATTGAATTTAAAAATATTCCTCTATTTTGATTTTAAAGTTAAATAAACTGTTTTGAGTTCTCACACCAGTCACATGACTGACTTGGAGTTTATTGTTTTCCTTCCTAAACTCTGGGTGCCCACCAATTTTCCACACGGGCAGTTAAGAGTTAAGGTTTATCAGGATATTCTGGATATTCTGGAATTGCTGGAGGCAAGCTGGATGACATGGCGTATTACTAGTTTATATAGTATTTCTTTTTCCGCTGCACTGTTTGTTGTTGTTGTTGTACACTCTGATGATGTGATGTAATGTAATGTGATGTAATGTAATAACTGATATAGTTCTTTGTTTAAAGATTATTCATTTATTATTATATGTTGTTCCGCTGCGAATTGTGAGATTCTGATGTTGTTCTGTTGTTGTTCTTTCTTCCCGATCTATTTTAAAATTTCCTATTTTCTTCTGTCTTCTCTTCCCTCTATTTTCTAATCTTCCATTTCTTTCTACCTTCTTTTCTACTTTTTCTTTTCTTAAAATCTTTTTAAAACCCCTAAGGGTTCGTATTTTCGTTCATCTTGAATTAAACAAAGGAGATTAGTGTCTATTCAAGGAGTACGGACTTACGGGTCTTTACAGTTGGTATCAGAGCTGATGGTTAAGCGACAACCATGGTTCTGTTGGGTATTACTCATTAGAGATAGAGTCAGTAGTACTCTAGAATGAGTTTGAATGTAATAATAGCTATGAGAGCGTAATTGTTAGTGAATATAAAATTGTTTTATATTGTGATGATTGGTTTATTGAGTGGCATATGAACCTTCCTCAGCACGGTCAGTCAAACTATGCCGAAGGGGTTTCTAAACACTTGAATAGAACAATTCGACACAGTATTGATTTTAAATTGGGTGAATGAAATAATTTTACCTTGATTATATTTTATATATAAAAGAATAATTTTTCAGAATTATTAAAGTGTATACAAGTTGATTGTTAGGTTGTTTGGATAATCTAAATAAAAGAATAATTGTATAAGCAAATGAATTATAAGAATTGAATTATAATTAAAGTGATTTACAATTGTGAAATGAACTTATATATATATAAGAAGTGAAACTATATGAATATGAGTTGTAAATAAAAATGAATTTAAAGTTAAATGGAAATTTACTTTAGAATTGAAACCTGAATTTATTTACAAGTGGGAATTTAAGTTATGTAAAACTAAGTGATGTTTAAATGGAAATATAACTTAAGAGAAGTTGAATGAAGTTGATTTTGGTATCGAAGTAAATAATCAAGTGGATTAGATAAATGTGAACTTAAGTTATGAAATGAAATTCAACTTTAGGAATTGAATTGAATTATGAATAAATTGAATGTGAATAATTTATATGAAATAATGAATATAAGTGTAAATTCATTAAATCTAATATTATTGGAAGTTGAAAAAAAAGTTAATTAAATAAATTGAATGAAAATCAATTTAATAAAACCAATTGGAAAGTAAAGATGTTAAACCAAATTGAATGAATATAAGTGAAAAGAATTTGGTTGTAATAAATATACTTTGGTTGTTATATGGATGTTGATTGATTGTATAAAATTCATTAAGTGTTAATGAAATTTGAAAGCTATGAAATTGAATTCAAATTGAAAGTAAATAAATTTGAATAAGAATTGAATTTAATTAGTAAATGTAAACTAATTGAATTGAGAATGAATGTTGATAAAATCCAATGTGAATAAATCAAATGTGATTTAAAGTGAAAACCAATTCATTGAATATTAATAAGAATATGAATGAATGTTTATTTGATTATGAATGGTAGTTGGTTGATGTTTGCATTTGTTGTTTGGTTGCATTTGCTATGTTAGCATATAAGTTGTTATGTTCCTATATGTTGTATATTGAGATTATTGTCTATATGCATAATTCTCATGTTGTTTGTTGAGTTTAGTAGGTGCGGATCGCGTTTGCTTCGCATTTGGAGTTCGCTTTAGCGCTATATTAGCCGTATATGCTTGCTAATAAAATATAAGGTACATATCTCGGATTAAATATCGTACTTTTACACTTTTTTCCCTGCGGGATGCCTCATTACTTGATGAGATGTATATTTGTGATATATATACTGTCATTTTTTTTTCGGATCAAGCCGCGCAAAGGAGACTATGGCGGATTTTTCTGAAAATTTAAGGCGTTAGAAAAAATTTGAGAAAATTGGAAAATTTTGAAAACTTTAACTTTGATTTGGAATTGAAAGTTAAACAATAGAATTGTTTTTGAAAAGATAACTAAGTATTATTTGAAAACTTAGTAAAGTTTTGTAAAAAGTTTAACTATGAATTTTGGAAAATTAATAGATTCTGTAACTTTCTTACTTGTAATTTCGAGGACGAAATTCTTTTAAGGGGGAAAGATTGTAACGACCCAGAATTTTTATAAATGAAAATTTGAATATTTAATTAATTTTAAATATTAATAATTGAATTTGTAAGTCGAATAAATTTTTATTTGAATTTTTGGATTTAATTGAATAATTAAATCGATAATTTAATATGTTAAATTATGGAAATAATTGAAAATTGAGTTAAATATGATAGAAAATGATTTGTAAAATTTTATTTTATCATATTGAAGTTAGAATGATATTTTAGAACTTTTAAAATCGAATTAAAAGTTAATTTGTGAAAATTGAATATTTTAATATTTAATAATCGACTGTAAAATAGCCAATTTTTGAACAGTCTCAGAATTGAACGAAACCAGTTCCATTGGATCCGTAATAGTTAGTTATTACCGGATTTCAATTTTCGTGTCAATCGGAGTTATCGTTTGATCGTGGCAGCTCGAAACGCATCGAATCGTTTTTAATTTAAATTTGGCGAGTCAAAATAGCCATTTTTCAAAAAGTCTCGGAATTCGACGAAACCAGTTTCATCGGATCCGTAATGTGATATTATTGTAAGGTTTCAAATTTCAAGTCAATTGGATTTACCGTTTGTCCGGTACAAATTAAAACGCCTAGAAATCGATTTAAATCGGTTTAATTTAAATTTAGCATTTATAGCCATAACTCGCACATACTTCCGAATTAGCTTCCGAAACCTGTTCCATTGTGTCCGGAACGCGGGGTAAACCTTAGGTACGCTGGTTACGGCGTCTAAATCGGAGTTCGGAATTCCCGGGATGAATAGTGTTTACGCTAGCTTTTTCTATAAATAGAAGTTAAAATCACAAAAAAAAATAAAATAAAAAAAGTAAACCCTAGGTCTAACTAACTGCAGCCGCCACCCATGGTTTCAACGGCCAGCAAGTTGTGTCGTTCTCCCCTTGAAAACTTCCAATCCATCCACTATTTACAAAAACTTTCTTCAGCAAACTCGTAGAGCATGGCGAGGCGCACCTATCCAACGGTCGAGATGAGCTATAGTTCGTAAATGACGTCGAAATCTGCTCGCGTTCGTTCGATGTTGGGGCACGTTTTTCGAGATGTATACAGGGCCGAGCTTCATGGTGATTGGGGCGAGCGTAGAGGTGGCCAGGGGCATTTACGTGGAGTATCTTGATCAAGCTAGAAGTCGATGAAGTGGTTGCAAAATCTAAACCCTAGTTTAGTGTTTGGGTTTCATTGTTCGGCCTGGGGATGTTGTAGCCGTGCGTGATGAAGAAGGTGATGGGGTGGACGGGCTAGATGGCATGCTGAAGAATCCAAGGGTGATGAGGGGTAGTGGGTTTATAAAGTTTAATTTAAGTTGAAATTTTTATATAAAAACTCGTGTAACTTGTAAAATTCATATCTTTTTCATACGAGGTCGAAAAAATGCAAACTCAGTTGCGTTGGAATCGTATCGACGAGCACTACGCGATGGAGTTGGTTTGGAGTCGTTTGGAGTTAGTGAGAATTTTGGGTAAAATTAAACGCGCGTTTAATTTTATTCGAAATAAAAGCTAAAACGGAATTTAAAATCAAGGTGAGAACTTCTCACTCAATCGAATCAGTTTCGATCTTATTTTAAATAGTTAGATTTAAAATATTTGAATGCATGTTTGAATGATGATTAATATCTATTGATTGTTAAAATAGACATTATACGCCGTTAGTAAGCGGATGTTATTTAATAAAAACATATACCGCGAATATTTCATAAACAGTGAAATTGGTATTATATGTAATATCAATATATATACATTGGCATATGTATATATTGCAGTTGTTGATTTCCCGCATTTTTTGTTTAGCGGATGAGACCCTATTACCCCGTTATTAAGCGGATAATATTTAATAAAAACATGTACCGCGATAATTTCGTACTGGAGCGAAATTGGTATTGTGCTAATGTTTTTGGATGCAGGAAAACAGGTTGGAGGGATCCAACTGGATTCCTCAACAGTTTTTATTTGATTTCAGATATTTTGATATTTGATGGATTATCATATCGATATATGATGGATCGTTGTAGTCGTGATTGACTATTTGGTGTGTAGCATCATTGGACCCAGATTTTGGGATTTTAAAATGATTTTTGAAATATAAAAATATTTTTGGAATTGATCCATTTAAATAAATAAACGTTATATAATTTTAGAAGTTATAAAATTATGATTTTTGTGAAATATAGTTAAAAGCTGATTTTTTGAAAATAAGGAATTAATGACTTTATAAAAGAGTTTAAATGGAATTCTGAACTTGTTATAAAAAGTTTAAAAATAGGATTTATAAATTTTGATTATTTTATAAATCGAAATGATGAAATTATAAAGGAATTTAAAGACGTTTTAAAAGAATAATATAAATTGATTTATATTAAGAGATTTATAAATGGATATTTATAAATCGAAATATTGACATTATAAAACGAGTTTTTATAAGTGTTTGAATGAAGTGAAAATGAAATTCATTAATGAATGAAATTTATAGAATTATATAACGGTGAAGTTATAAATGGAATTTTATAAACAATAGGTTTATAAAATTTGTAAAGTTCAAAGGAACGATTTTTGCAAATAAATAAATTATAAGTGTTTGACTTATAATTTGGACTTTTGTTTTATAATTAAGATTATAAATCGAATAGGTAAATAAAGAAGATTTATAAAGGAAGTTGTTATGAAATAAATGGAAATGGGATTTATAAACGTTGTTTTATAAATTCGCAAACGACTTATTTTGATAAGTTAATTGTTATAACTTATAAATGGAGTTATATTCACGTTTTTAGACAGTGAATAATCCTTTAAAATAAAATGAATAGAAAGGATGAAATTTGTTAATGAAGTATATTCACGTTTTTGAATAGTGAATAATACGTTAAAGAAAATGTATTGAATGTGAATGTTTTAAATAGAATTAAAACGATTTAACGATGTTTTAATTGTGTTGAGATTCGAAATCATAGATTTCAACATTTATTGTTGAAATAGACGTTTTCGAGAAATAAAAGGAAATGGTGGACTATAACACTGTGTTATAGTAAATGATTTCCGAAAGGAAATGTTTTGAATAGTATTGGGATTTATATATCTATTTTTAATTCGAATCCCTATACTAGTGATTTTGGGACGTTGTAACGATGTTTTACGCAACATTCGTTTTGGCCCAAATAAATATGTTTAAGTGAATGATTTCCTTAATAGAATGAAATATATACTTAATTCGATTTAAGTATATTGCATATTTTCCAGAGTTGAAAATAAAAAGATTCGTGAATTACTTACGAATAGATAAGTATGGAAATGTTTTCCAATATGAAGTGAATAATTAGAATTTATCTTTTTGAAGATAAATTGAAATGAATTATTGAAATCGAATATGCATGGATATTTTGAAATATAAATTCATTATGGAATTTATATGTGAAAAGTGGAATTTGTTTGAAAATAAATATTGATCTATTTTTGAAGTGTTGAAATTATATATCTTATAAAGATATTTTGGAAAATAAATAATTTGGAAGAATTATTTGGAATCTGATGATGTGTGCATATCAATTGATAGTTCAATAGCCGACTATCAATATTTCCCTTTGAATGGGTATTTGATGTGATTTGTTTGAATTTGAATGCACACTTATTTTTGAATAAGCGCTCACTATTCGGGTTAACCGGGAAAGGACCATGGGGTCGTATAACCCATTCCGAATATGTGATACGTCGTTATGAATTGCATTTGAAGATCGGTGTTGAAGACCGGTATTTGCGAGAGCGATAGGATGACCTATCGATTGTCTCTGCACTGGGTCGCTCCTGGTATAGAGATTCCATAAGTGATGGGAAATCCGATCAGGATTGTGAATATCCGGATTGCAAGGACTTCTTTGTAAGTGCCTTCGGTTTTGTTCGATCCCGGAACAGACTTGTATGGATTGTATGTCTGACATTACAAATTGAGATATAAACCCGATTTCTTTCAAATATATTTCTGTTGGTGGCGGAGAATTTATTCTCTTAGCTTAACACCCTTCTCTGAGACGTACGAGCTCAGAGGTTATGTAGTTGAATGTTATCAGCGATATATTCCCAATTTGGTAATGTGAAATGCTGAGTGTTGCTGTGAAATGATCATTGTGTTGATTATTTGTGATAGGATCATTTATTTGATCGTCTATCTTAGTGATCATTGTGTTGATCATTTGTTGACCCAAAACATGGCTTTTGTATAAAGTATGTTTTTGTGGACGTGAATTCGTCGAGCCTCACATCCCGGAAATTGTCAAAACAGGAAAGATGCAGCAAGGTTATGAGGGGTAGCACCCTTTAGGATATGTGCATTTCCTTCTGGAAAAGGGTGGTATCATGGTATGGAGCCCAGATACTTACTCATGTTGAAACACTTTGTTTTTATGATTGTGTGAATTGATTAGAGAGCTCTCGGATAAAGGTCCCAAAGGACCGGGGGATGGCATATTCGGTCAGTTGTTACTCAGTTAGGAGTAACCCGGCCTTGTGTTGGTAGAGATCCGGTTTGGTTCTCGGGGATGTCCATCCAGAGGCATTCTCATGTGGCAATGGGAAGTTCCTTGGCCTGACCATTTGTTGGAAATCCAATTCCCAATACGAAACTTGTACGGTATTAGTTGTAGAACCTGCTATTCACTTATGGTGGTCACCACTGTTTGGATAGTAGCTATAGTAGGCATACGATAATGGTCGTATGTTGGCTAAGATTTATATTCTACTTTCGAAATGAATTTGTTATACACTATGCACTAATAATAATATCAAATGTTATTTTAAATGCGTATCAAGCATCTTTGACTATCATAAGGAGAAATCTCCTCCGATTCTGCGTTTGCATTGTGTGTGTGTGCGGGAGGCCTTATGGTAGTCTCATTTTTAAAAGCATTGCGAATTGAATTTAAAAATATTCCTCTATTTTGATTTTAAAGTTAAATAAACTGTTTTGAGTTCTCACACCAGTCACATGACTGACTTGGAGTTTATTGTTTTCCTTCCTAAACTCTGGGTGCCCACTAATTTTCCACACGGGCAGTTAAGAGTTAAGGTTTATCAGGATATTCTGGATATTCTGGAATTGCTGGAGGCAAGCTGGATGACATGGCGTATTACTAGTTTATATAGTATTTCTTTTTCCGCTGCACTGTTTGTTGTTGTTGTTGTACACTCTGATGATGTGATGTAATGTAATGTGATGTAATGTAATAACTGATATAGTTCTTTGTTTAAAGATTATTCATTTATTATTATATGTTGTTCCGCTGCGAATTGTGAGATTCTGATGTTGTTCTGTTGTTGTTCTTTCTTCCCGATCTATTTTAAAATTTCCTATTTTCTTCTGTCTTCTCTTCCCTCTATTTTCTAATCTTCTATTTCTTTCTACCTTCTTTTCTACTTTTTCTTTTCTTAAAATCTTTTTAAAACCCCTAAGGGTTCGTATTTTCGTTCATCTTGAATTAAACAAAGGAGATTAGTGTCTATTCAAGGAGTACGGACTTACGGGTCTTTACATCCGCTGCTAGATGTTATCTATTTTTCTTTTCCGCTGCTATTTTATTGTATCATATCTCTGATGTATATTGATATCTATTGGATCATCTGTTGTATCAGATATTGTATCAAAGCTGTATATCAATGTATTATTCTTTTATTCCGCTGTGTTGTTTACTTAATGATTGTTATAAGCTTCGGCGAATCGGATTTGAACGGTCGAATCTATGACATTCGAATACGATATGAAGTATGGATGTCGATTTTCGAGCGGGCAAAATCCGCGTCGTCACATAAACTTATAGTTAAACAGTTAATAAATATATTATTGAATATAGACCGTTGGTTAATAACTGTTATTTATTACCTGTTATATTTTATATACTATATATTGATGATTGGTTAAATTGACGATGATAGCAATAAATTGGTTGATGATTGATATTGGGTGAATGGATGATGTGTTCTACATTATATAAAGTGCAAGTTATTATGCATTTTCATTTCATTCGAGATTGCGGTTTGAAATGATATACAACCGCATTTTTATTTTTAAATTGCGGATTGAAATGTTAAACATCTGTATCACTTGACCATAGGATAGAAAATTATATACAGGCACCGCGGTATATAGATATAAAATTATTTTGAAATGATTTTTATGGTTTGGATATGATACAGTTTAATAAATATTAAATTTGGATTTTTGTATAAGTATATTTTATATATACATATATAGTTATATTTAGAATTTAAGCTATGTATAAATCTGTTAAATAAAATAAATATGTTGAATAATGGAGTTTGATAATTTATAATATATGATCAAGTACAGTTTTAAGATATGGTGTATATATAGTGTTTTAATGATTCAAAAATTAAGATTGGAAGATAAATTGAAAATTTATTTGGAATTGAGGTTATTTAAAGGTTTAACTCCATAAGTGATGTAAACTTATTTAAAATTGGAAATTTTAAAGGTATGATATTTATAAATGGATTTTTATTTCAAGATAAATTAAATGAATATTTCTAGCATAAATAAATTGAAGGAAATATTTAAGTCGTTAGTAACTGGAGTCTTATTTTAAAAATGATTTTGATTTATTATGTAAACATTTCAAAATTGAATAATAGGTAAATGAATTGGTGAATATAAATTTCAACCTTAAGTTTTCAAATTGTTAAATACTCAAAGTTAGAAATATATTGAATTTGAAATGGTTTATTTAACTGAAAGTGAATTTAAAATTTATGGATTTGGACTAAATATTTTTATGAAAAAATTTGAAAAGTCACAGAAATTATTTTATTTTATAAAGAATTTTAAATTCAAGCTATTTTATTCTATATACCGGTTGAATATCCAAACCATTAATCTTTTAGAAGTTATGGTTTAAAGCTATGAATTTCGTAGTATTATGTTTGCAATATATAATTCAAATGTTTGGTTTCCAGATATTATAAATTTTAAAGCAGTATGATTTTGAGAAGGAAATATATTTGAAATAAAAAGGATATTATTGATTTGGGTTTTATAAAAATAATATCAAAATGAATTGTTTTGGAAATGGAAACGATATCGTATTTATGGGTTGTGAAATGGATAATTATATTCAGGTTTTAAAGTATAAACTATTTTTAAATACCGCAGTGTTATAATAACGTATGGTTGTTGAAGAGACCGGGATAAAAAGTTGTCATACTCTCTGCCAACTTCGAAAACCACTTTAACAACCATGTACGCGGTGGAGATTCCAGAATGAAGTAGGATGGTGGCGGCATTTCCTTTGAGGTAAATACGTGGACCCAACTCCCATGAGTTGGCATAAGGTGGCTAAAACAGGAGCGATCTCGGGCCAATGAGGTCATTCCTCTGATCGGACACATCCCTTCGATATTATACTATGACTTTTGGATTGATTCGGTGACCACTTTTGATTTTTGATTTGGGGGTGTGGCTCGAGGTGGGCGGTAGTAGCTGCTACGCGTTTCCACCAGCCCGTGTGTGTAATTGGTATATCTACCCTAGCATTGCCTAGTTGTGTCGTGTCACCTACCCTATCGCGCCTTGTACGAGTTTCTATTTGTGTCGTACCAATGGAGTATCCTCTGGTAGCCTCCCGATCAGGAGGTATTACGGTACTGTATAGACTATTGGCATTTTACGTGTTAAGGTGGAAAATGTAAAGCCTTAACGCTATTTTAAAGTAAGTTTATTTTACAATTAGACACTATTATAATAGCGCAATATACTATATAGTAAATAGTTTGACGGATCCTTAGGAGATGTAAATCCCGAGCATCTCTTGAGTTATTGCACTCATATTTATTTCTGTTAATTTAATTTATATAAGATCTTTTAGTTCTGACACGAGTGTTTTTGTCTTTTCAAATTCGCTCGGGTCAGTCCGAGCGTTTCAGGATTTGAAGATTTAGATTTGGAGGACGAAGACGAAGATTCGTATTATTATTATTTATTCTATTGCACTACACTCATACTATTCTGCTGCATTGTTATCGGTACTTGTAACTCTGGTATGTATTATGTAAATATAATCAAATGTTTTTATAAAATAGCTTCATGAACTGTATATTTGATTATTATATTTTACCCTTTCGCTGTGAGATTCTGTTTCGCTTATTTTTCTCTTCTCTGTTTTTCTTATTTACCCCATAACGATCTGCCCTTGCGTATGGTTTGAATTGGCATGTGTGTCGATTTAAAGTGTGTGAAAAGGCGGGACGTTACATCTGGTATTAGAGCTTTGGTTTAGCGATAAACCTTAGCTTTGTGGGGTTTGACTCTTTACTAATAGGGTAGGAATACCCTATGGGAGTCGCTGAGTGTATATATATGAGAGAGCGTATTTGTTAGTGATATAATAAAGGTTTTAATATTGTGTTGATTTGTTCCATTTTGTATTTATAAATTCTGGTTGGTGCATGGGACGCTGTGACACCAATAGGGATTTCTAAACATTTAATAGGACAGACCGACATAATATTTGTTTTTAATATAGGTGAATGAAATAATTTTTCCTATTATATTTTCTATATAAAATAAAAAATTTCAAATGATATCTATATTTGGCTGCAATAGATTGGTTGTTAGGTAATAAAGTGTATAAATAGTAATAGAAATAAGATTGAAAAATAAAATAAAAGAAATTTAGAAATTTAGAACTAAAGATCCAGGGTTTTGAAATTTCTTTCAAATAAATTTTTGGAATATAATAATATTGTTTATAAGTATTTTCTGATATAAATATTTCATTATAATTCGGAAGAATTGTTTTAAAGAAGATTTTGGAGAAAATAAGTTTTGTACTTTCCTCTCCGTCGCTGGAAAATAATTTCGGTGATGGCGGCCGCATCATCGACTTTCATTTTCGAGTTTCTAAGTGGGAAGGCCACTGTAGTAGTTTTACTGCAGATTCATTTTTGATAAAGAAAAAATATATATATATACATACAAATTTTGAATTGTTTTAAATATAATTAGAGATATATAAGTAGTAAGAATATATTTATCTATTTTTTTTAAATAAATTGAAAATTTAACCCGGTATTAAATTCTTAAATTTCCGTTAATTAATTGTTTCAATTATTATAGTGAAATGAAAGGTAAGGAATTAATAATTGAAACCTCTAAATTAGGTAAGAAATTTAATACTAAGTAATAAAGGAAATAAGAAGGAAGTTGAAATTGTAACTTATCAGACAAGGTAAAAATTTATTGAACAATGAATTAATTAAAGGAAATAAAACAAACTTGTATAACTTTCAATTACACCCTTAAATAACATATATATAACTTACCAAATATTAAAAGTTGAAATGTTTAATAAGAGATTGTAATAGAATATTATACAAGTAGAAATTTGAAATAGTAAAAGTATTCAATGAAATTGTTGTTCAATGAGAATTTAATGTTATAAACTTAAGTTATAATTGAAATTTTACCAAGTAAAATATAATTAAAGGTAAGTATGACAAATAGATGATTATAAACTTAAGTAATTAAAGTGTAAATAAAATAGGTCATGTAATAATAAATGAGTGAATAATAGTAATTAGTAAATGAAAATAAATGAATGAAATATAATAAAGAGAAATTGTAAATTTAAGAAATAGGGTTGAAGTTATTTCTAAATAAAATTGAAAGAAATGAATGAAAATAAAAGATAAACTGTTATATGAATGAAAAGAATCAAACAACTAATGTATGAAATAAAATTAATAATGAGTTAATTGATTTGTTAGTAGGAATTGTTGTTGTTGGTTATGGTTGTTTGGGTAAGATACTTTAAAAATTGGGTTTGGGTGAATGAATAATCTATTTAGTTTTATCTAAGACTGTTGAGTAAATGATGCACTAGTAGTTATTTCTTCATTCCGTACAATTTAAAAGTTTTGAACCCGAACAACTATTTGTTTGTTTGGTTGAATGGTTTCTTTGAAATTGTTGTATATGCTGTTGTTGAAATTGATGGTTGCTGTATTGATTTATTGTTGGTAGTTAAAACCACTTAAATGTATTTCATTTTATATAAATAGTTAACCCTTTGGATTTTACAAGTGAAATGCAGGTTATGGAAGCAATTGCTACTGCTTTTGGTTCCATGAATTAAGCGTAAATTGCTCGACAAATAGGTACGTTTCGGATTACGGTTTATAGCTATATTTTATATATTTTCCCGGGTTGGATAATATATGTAATATAATTGTTATATTTTGATATTATAGTTTCTCCCGAGCCTCTCCGTACAAGGGTGACTCTGCCAAAATTTTCCATAAATTTTGGACTTAGAATTTTTTTTTAATGTTTTTCCAAACTTTATTTATTTAAGTATAAAAAGATATAATGATTATAAAGAGGGTATATTTCATTTAAGGTAATAAATTTAGTAAATTATTGGTAATAAGTTAAATATTTTGAATAAGATGTATTGTTATTTAATTCTTCTTTTCCCTTCTTTTCCTTTTCGAGGACGAAAGGTTTTGAGTGGGGGAGAGTGTAACGACCCGTATAAATTCGATGCTTAAAATGAATTAATTAATAAGATTTTAAATTAAATTTAGAAAGAAATAGAAATCTTATTTATTTATATGGAAGCGAATGTTTAAATTAGATGTATCAAGGGTAATTAAAATTTACAAATTAAATTATATATTGCAATTAATTGTAATAGTGGAAATTGTCGCATTTGGATATAAAGTTAAAATAAGTAAATTAAGGAATGTATTGGATTTATCAATGGAATTAAATATTGATTGTGGAAAGTGAATGTAAATGGAAGTAATAAAGTAATGCAGGACAATAAATAATTTATTTAGTACAATCCCTTTTATTTGTAAACTTAGGTAAGATGTTAATAAATAGAAATGTGAAAATTAGGAAATAGATTCAAAATTTATGTTAGATAATGAATTGCAATAATTAAAGTTAGTAATTAATGGATTCGATGGAATAATTAATTGGATTTAGAATCTTAATTTGTATGTGTGGATATATTTATAATGGAATATAAAAGGGTAAAATAATAATATACAAGTATATTAAAGGTTATAATAGTAGGTTACTAGTAAATTCACTCATTTACCAATAAAGATAATTAGATGTGCCTTGATGATAATTAATAACATAACGGAAAGTGTAAATGTATTCATTAGAATATTAATTGCAAATTGGATAGGGATTTTAAGTAACAATGTAATGCAAGGTAAGTAATGCTAAATTTAAGTCAATAATAATGAATAGGGATTAATTCAAAGTTTGTAACGTATAACTTACCTGCTTATTTGTTAATGGAATTAGAATTTGTAATAAGCGATGACAAAATAAATGAATGTTACACTAATGGAAAGAGAAATAACGTTCGTTTAAAAGTGAGTAATTCTAGGGTCGTATTTATTTTAAGCGTTACTTTAAATAATTATGATTAATTGTGAAATAAATACGGGAAGATGTAATGTAAATAACTATGAAAGTGATACGTTATAAATTGGTTATAACCTAAACTTATGTGTAAGGTTGGAATTGAATCTAATCCGTTAACTGGAAACTTATTAAAATGAATAGGATTCAAAGTGTAATAAAGGGATTATTTTAAGAAATTGACATAAATAATATGATTGGTGAAATAATTTACATATAAAATTGAGATGGGAATTTGTTAAGGAATTATAAATTTATGAATTATAGGATTTGAATTATTAGTGAGAGAATTTATTTAATTTTTAATAGTTGGATTTATTGCACATGAATGAAATCAAATAGGTAATTATTATGTTAATTTAAAAATTAAGTTGAAAACGGAAATATTTTTGTGATAATTTTAAATCCAATGGTAAACCCTTATATTTGAAATTAATGAATGGAATAAATATAGGTTAATTCAATTAAAAGGAAAATTTTGGAAATTTATCTATAATTTTGAATTTTATGAAATTGAAAATTTATATTGATTTAATCTTTAGTATATTGACATAAAAAAATTTAAATCATTTTAAATGTTTGAGCATTATTAAGTGAGAAAATTTCCAATTCTAAAACTGAAAAATAAAAATTGAATTTATTTACTAATTTTTAAATTATTTAATTAACATAAAAATAGCCTATTTTGGTCACGGACTCGGATTTCGACGAAACTAGTTTCATCGGATCCGTAACAGTGAATTATTGTAGGGTTTCAAGTTTCGTAGCGATCAGACTTCTTGTTTGATCGTACGAACGCGAAACGCCTTGAAATCGATTTAATTGAAATCAATTTGAAATCAATTTGAAAATATTGATTTCAGCATAACTTCGTCATACGATGGAATTTGGACGTGAAACATTTTCCATCGCGTTCAGAATATTTTAAAACACCTATTTGGATATATGGATTTAACAAATTTCGTTCCGGGGTCAGAACGGGCTTTTTGGGCCACGTTAGCGGAAGCGCGTATACCTATCCAACCTGATCCATCTATTCAAATCTCTAACCTACCTATATAAACCCAATTATAAACCCTTGCCTCCATCTATCTTCATTTCTTTGTGCGTTAATTTTCCTCAACCCTTTCTCTTCCTCAATGGATGCAAATTTCAGATCCAATTCTATTCAAAAATCAAATAAAAATTCAAGCACTCAGAAAAATTTGAGAAAAACATATGTTGTAGTTTTCATCGATACGAATCTACGCGCAGTTTCTGTTTTTGCATTTGATGCTCGAGTCAACCTAAAATTGCGGTCAAAGACATGAATTTCGAAACCCTAAGCATGAAATTGGGCATTTTCGATTGAGGCAACAATCGAGCAATTGCTATCTGGGTTTTGAAGAGGAAGGCTTGTGGAGTCGTTTGACGGTGGTCTCGTAAGCTAAGACGACCGGAGGCCGTTGAAATTGGCGAACTAGCGTTCGAAAACCCTAGATTTTACGCGGCGGCGCACGGCACATGGTTCGGCTAGAGGTGGCGCACTGGGTAGAGGAGGAGGAGAGGTGAAGAATGGTGGTGGCCGTTCGACCAACGGCGGCGTGTGGCGGTCGTAAAGCATGGTCAAAGGGTCGGTCAACACGTGGGAGTTGGGTTCGGTTGCGTGCGTTATCTTTCTGTAGCGTGCCTGGTTCTGGAACAGAGGAGTGTGCATGAGCAAAGGTGATGAGGTGGAAATATGTAAATGTGTTCTTTCTTTTGTTATTTTAAATTTAAATTTCAATCGCAATTATTGCTATAACTTTTGCATACGATATCCGTTTTACGCGCGTTTTTTTATTACGATCGTATTGAAATTTCGGACTTGATGATGCAAGTTTGGATGAATTCTGAGATGGTCAAATTTTTGAGTTTAAATTGGATTTAAATTTAATTTAAATTCAAAAGGTGAGTGTTTTAACCCACTCACAACTTCTAAAATTTCTTATGTTTGTTAAATTGATTTTAGATATGAGTAGAAATTTATTTATGACTGTTTGGCATGTTTTATTCATTATCTCTATTAAATCGCATTTATTTAATTTAACTGTTAATTAATTTTATTATTGCATATAAATTGACAGTTAAAATTTATTTATTTGCATATAAACTGATAGTTAAACAGTTAAAAACTTTATTGTTGAATATAAACCGTTAGTTAATAACTGTTATTTATTACCTGTTATATTTTATGTGCTATATATTGATGATTGGTTAAATTGATGATGATTGCAATAAATTGGTTGATGATTGATATTAGGTGAATGAATGATGTGTTCTACATTATATAAAGTGCAAGTTATTATGCATTTTCATTTCATTCGGGATTGCGGTTTGAAATGATATACAACCGCATTTTTATTTTTAAATTGCGGATTGAAATGATAAACATCCGTATCACTTGACCATAGGATAGAAAATTATATACAGGCACCGCGGTATATAGATATAAAATTATTTTGAAATGATTTTTATGGTTTGGATATGATACAGTTTAATAAATATTAAATTTGGATTTTTATATAAGTATATTATATATATGCATATATAGTTAAGTTTAGAATTTAAGCTATGTATAAATCTGTTAAATAAAATAAATATGTTGAATAATGGAGTTTGATAATTTATAATATATGGTCAAGTACAATTTTAAGATACGGTATATATATATATATATATAGAGTTTTAATGATTCAAAAATTAAGATTGGAAGATAAATTGAAAACTTATTTGGAATTGAGGTTATTTAAAGGTTTAACTCCATAAGTGATGTAAACTTATTTAAAACTGGAAATTTGAAAGGTATGATATTTATAAATGGATTTTTATTTCAAGATAAATTAAATGAATATTTCTAGCATAAATAAATTGAAGGAAATATTTAAGTTGTTAGTAACTGGAGTCTTATTTTAAAAATGATTTTGATTTATTATGTAAACATTTCAAAACTGAATAATAGGTAAATGAATTGGTGAATATAAATTTCAACCTTAAGTTTTGAAATTGTTAAATACTCAAAGTTAGAAATATATTGAATTTGAAGTGGTTTATTTAACTGAAAGTGAATTTAAAATTTATGGATTTGGACTAAATATTTTTATGAAAAAAATTGAAAAGTCACGGAAATTATTTTATTTTATAAAGAATTTTAAATTCAAGCTATTTTATTCTATATACCGGTTGAATATCCAAACCATTTAAGTTTTAGAAGTTATGGTTTAAAGCTATGAATTTCGCAGTATTATGTTTGCAAGATATAATTCAAATGTTTGGTTTCCAGATATTATAAATTTTAAAGCAGTATGATTTTGGAAAGGAAATATAATTGAAATAAAAAGGATATTATTGATTTGGGTTTTATAAAAATAATATCAAAATGAATTATTTTGGATATGGAAATGATATCGTATTTATGGGTTTTGAAATGGATAATTATATTCTAGTTTTGAAGTATAAACTATTTTTAAAGACCGCGGTGTTATAATAACGTTTGGTTGTTGAAGAGACCGGGATCGGAAGTTGTCGTACTCTATGCCAACTCCAAAAACCACTTTAATAACCGTGTACGCAGTGGAGATTCCAGAATGAAGTAGGATGGCGACGGCGTTTCCTTTGAGGTAAATACGTAGACCCAACTCCCGTGAGTTGGCATAAGGTGGCTAAAACAAGAGCGATCTCAGGCCATTGAGGTCATTCCTCTGATCAGACACATCCCTTCGATATTATACTATGACTTTTGGATTGACTCGGTGGCCACTTTTGATTTTTGATTTGGGGGTGTGGCTCGAGGTGGGCGGTAGTAGCTGCTACGCATAACCACCAGCCCGTGTGCGTAATTGGTATATCTACCCTGGCATTGCCTAGTTGTGCCGTGTCACCTACCCTATCACGCCTTGTACGAGTTTCTATTTGTGTTGTACCTATGGAGTATCCTCTGGTAGCCTCTCGATCAGGAGGTATTACGGTACTGTATAGACTATTGGCATTTTACGTGTTAAGGTGGAAAATGTAAAGCCTTAACGCTATTTTAAAGTAAGTTTATTTTACAATTAGACACTATTATAATAGCGCAATATACTATATAGTAAATAGTTTAACGGATCCTTAGATGATGTAAATCCCGAGCATCTCTTGAGTTACTGCATTCATATTCAATTCTGTTAATTTAACTTACATAAGATCTTTTAGTTCTGACTCGAGTGTTTTTGTCTTTTCAAATTCGCTCGGGTCAGTCCGAGCGTTTCAGGATTTGAAGATTTAGATTTGGAGGACAAAGATGAAGATTCGTATTATTATTATTTATTCTATTGCACTACACTCATACTGTTCCGCTGCATTGTTATTGGTATGTGTAACTCTGATATGTATTATGTAAATATAATCAAATGTTTTTGTAAAACAGCTTCATGAACTGTATATTTGATTATTATATTTTATCCTTCCGCTGTGAGATTCTGTTTCGTTTAGTTTTCTCTTCTCTGTTTTTCTTATTTAACCCATAACAATCTTCCCTTGCATATGGTTTGAATTGGCATATGTGTCGATTTAAAGTGTGCGAAAAGGCGGGACGTTACATTGACATTCGATCGCCAGATATAGAATTCGGCATAACCAGAGATAGCAGCATCTAAACCGAGGATATATAAATCTTCGGTGAATCAACGCCGATTGTAAAGGATTTTTCACCCCTTTTACAAAACATTCGGTGGATTTATGAATACTCCAGAATCAAACGAATATAAATTGAAGAGACAAGAATGAATTTCGAAACCGAGGGACATTCCATAATTCAGGAAATCATGGAACTATCCTCTGTAGAAGTATACACTATAAAACCATGGTCCTTTCAAATTCATTTATTATTCAAAACCAAAATATCATTTCGTTTCAATTATATTTATTTCCAATTTTACCACTTTCAAATTCGCGATTCAAATCTACTCGATTTCCAAATTCAAATCTAGTCTAATCTAAATTTATCAATTTGAAATTCAACTCAATTCCTAAGTAACCATTTCAATTTTATCGATCTCAAATTCGGATTTGTAATCACAAAATACCCCTTCACATTTCAATATATTTCAAAAACTTTAATATTTGACCTTTCAAGGTTCAATTTAACAGTTTCCTATAGATCTCGATTTAACCTCGTTGTTATTTAGTCTTGAGATATTGATTTAATAAATTCAGTATTATTTAAATAACCTTAATTTACCTTTAATTTATTTAAAACATGGAATATTCATTAAATCACTTAAATCAACATCCGGTTATAAAATCATATCGTCAAGTTTCACATTCAATAGTTTCAAATCGATTTAACTAATGAAATTCTTAATTTAATACCATTTCAGCTAAATCCAAATTTATCTCCCCTCCTCAATTTATCCCAATTATTGCAAAAATCTATTTGAAATATAATTTACATAAATATTAACATAATTTATGTATTAAATCAATCTTAATTAAATTAAATATTATTAAATCTATATATCATTACCCTTTATATATAACAATTTAAGAATCAACATTTATTAAAACCATATATTTCTTTCCAAAACAATGAATTTAATTTCAAAATATTTATATATGGACCAACAGTGTCTGTATATATTTCTTATCATGTGGTCAAATGCTATGGATATTTATCATTTCAATCCGTACACTAAATACATACGGGTGGATAGCATTTCAACCCGTAATCCCAAATTCAATTAAATGAAAATCGTTTGGTTCTATCATTTCAACCCATAAAGAAATTCTCCTACTCTAAAGTCCGTTCGGGTATGTATCATTTCAACCCATAGTGAATTCTATACTAACAGGGAACTTGCAGGGTGATAACAGATATGATAATAATATAACGGATAATAGTATAACAAGCATATATCATCAGTAATTAAATAAAATATAAATAATAGGATATGGTGTCATATCCCACAGGTGAATAGATATAGATAATTGCATATCTAACAAAAATTAAATAATTAACTGTTCAAATTGGCACCATATTTCGATTTTCGTTTCAATTGAAATCAAATTTAATAAATATAGAACGTTAATCGTGAGTGATAGCTCATCTTTCGAGGCTAGAGGCTAGAGAAGATAGACAACACAACAAGCTACGAATTTCAAAGCAACGCTAGATTGGCACGAATTAAACAAAGCTGAGAGATAAGAATTTTGTGAAAACCAATTAGAACCATCTTGATATGACAGAAAATGATGTATATAATTTTATTATTATTATTAAAATCAATTTAATCATATATCTCAAATTAAAATTTAATTCAACATTTTGAACAAAGTCTACATATATTTATATCTCTTAAAACCAATTAATGTATACTCATATAGATATTTGCGAACAAAATTTTATATTATATACACACACACATATAGAAAGTTATATAAACTTAAATAGAAAATATACAAACGCGATTGTATTACAAGTTTCCAACAATATATATTTTCCGTTTCAAAATATTAGGAATACTACAAACCATAGTATATATTAACTAACATATAACTTAAAATATAATTAACAAATATATATATATATATATATACAAACGTACATAAGGTATAAATATATGCATATGTATACTCAGTGACCCTATCTAACCCAATAGGTAAAATCCAACCTAATATAACTTATTTTTTAAAAAAAAACTTATAAACACTGTTTATATCATACTTAAACAAAATCAATATATATTACTGTAAATATATAAACAGTATAACATATATTCATTGTCGAACCAGATTTTCCAATTTCTATAATATATAAAAATAGATCATATAACTGTTTATACAAAATCAGTATTTACGTAATTATAATATCAATAAACCCATTCTTTATCCGTACAAATCAACTTATATTCCTATTCAACATATAACTTTATATATGTGTACCTTATACCCTATAACACTTATATATTTTAAAACAAAACAGAGAATATAGTGTATAATATATACATATTTTCTTTCATAAACATACAGCAACGTATATATATACATAAGCATATAAACTAACGTACACAATATATATTATAATATTATAGGTTATAAAAAAAATATACTTACGCAAAAGAAGGAGTGCACGGTCTAAGTGGCTACGGAGGAACACGAGGGGTGGAAGATCAGGAAGGAGCTGCGGAGTGATGGTGTTGAGAAGCTAACAGAGGGAAAAAAAAGATGAAACAGAGAAGAGAAGTAAAGGCCACAGAGAAATATAAGAAAGGAGCTCAATATTTAAAAGTTGGAATCAGAAACATAAAATTGAATGAGCGAAATGAATGCAAAAAGTATATAAGTTTGATATTCGAATGGCAGTCATAAAAGTGGAAATTTGGGTATAGGTAACGGCTGGCTACAGTCAAATATTCACGTTTTGATGGATTGCTTTCCTTTAAGCAATAAAGACAGTAAGAGAAAGAATAGATAAAGGCAACAAATTTATCAATCAATTCACGTTTTGATGGATTGCTTTCCTTTAAGCAATAAAGACAGGGAGAGAAAGAATAGATAAAGGCAACAAATCTATCAATCAAAGAAAATGGAAAAGTTTGAACTTGTATGCAAATAAATAGATGTATAACAATGTAGGTGAGTTGGCTGCTCTGGGTAAAAATGCTTAATAATTTTTATGAACCAAATAGGCATGAACAAACTACAACATGCAGTTAACTAATTGATTGTCTGTAACCGTGCAAGCAAGAAATGAGATAATAATTAAAGGTTTTTTTTTATTGCCAAAGGAAAGAAGGAAATGCGGACAAATAGGCTGAGAATCATACAATAATTACCCTAGTGAACAGAGGAAAGAAATTTAAAACAAAAATATAGATAAAGGTTGAGTGAATGGGAACGCTCACCTGCTTGAATCACGTGAAATAATTGAAGCAAATGAAGTGGCTACAGGAAACGAATGATTTCTTCCTATTTTTGAATTAATGTTTACGCAGCCAAATTTTTAAGCAAAATGGAAACGTACAACAAATAATAAATTGAAATGACCGTTGATTCAGCAACGTTATTAAAGCAATTTATTATATTGCTTGGGCTGCACGGTGAAGATTTGAAAGAGACGTGTTTCACAATGCAACCGTTTATAAGAAATAAATATATTACTTTAAAACAGAAGAACTGACCAAAAATGAATGTAAACGTATACAATTTATATGTTTGATATTCAAAATAACTATAGGACGACAACAGTCACCCTAAGATTTTAGTTGAGAAATTAAAGCAATTAATTGCTGATTGGACAGCACATTTCATATTTGAAACGTAAAGGAAAAAGATATGTATGGAATGGAAGGATACGTTATTAAGGTAAAATGAACCGTTTGGGAAAAAATAAAAGAAATGATGGCAAATAAAGTAGCTGTGCCTTGAATTTCCCAAAATAAATAATTAGAGCAATTGATGGGTTGATTGGACAGTGTGTTTCAAAACATCAAGGAAATGAGTAATATATTTGAAAATACTAACATAACCTATATATACATACCTACTAGAACTCACACAATAATTAATGGACCCTATACCCAAACTAAACTTTCCGTGTATATATGTATATTAAGACCAAATTTTTCATTGAATCAAAAATCCATACTTGCTTTCAAAACTAAATTTCAAAACCACCATTTGATGTATAAACAGAACATAATATTTTTCCTTTTTCTACTTCTTTTTATTAACAATAAATCAAACATTATTTAATAATTTCACATAACTCAACATCTCCATTAGTTACCAATTTTAGTTCATTTGTTAGAGGTTAACTTGTTTGAATTACAACAATACAATTAAACTATTGTTTCCTCTTAAATTTTATTCAATAGATTAATATTTACAATTAACAATTATTATTAAATTCTTAACATTTGTTGTTTTAATTCAAATTGTAAATCTCATTTAAACTATTATTATTCCAATCATTTTTGTTTCTACCAAATTTTATTCAATATTTTAATAAAATTAGAATTCTAAATTGGTCTAAAATTTCGGATCATTACCCATTACACTTTTCTTTCCCGATCTGAACTGCGTTGCAAAAATGAAGATGGGAAGAGATTTTGAAACGGTTAAGAAATCAAAGATTTTTATTCTTATTAAATATGGAGACGCAAATAAAAGTGGAAAGTTTTACACGTGAATTGGAGGTAGGGTTTTAATTCATTTTTTTTTAAAATGAACGTGCTGATTTGATTTTAAACAGCTAAGATATGAAATAAAAGAGTGCGTACAATAGATGCAATAATTAAAACGAACGTACGCCCAAATTAATTAACCAGTAATGTAATCTAAATTTATATGTTTTCTTATTTATTGACTACTTATATTTAATTATACGTAATCCAAACATTAAATTTTTATTTCAAAATATTATTATTTACAATTTCATCAAACTTCAATTAAATACGTTATAAAAATCAATTAACATTTATCAAAATTTTACGGGTCGTTACAAATAAATTCAAAAATCACCATTTAAATTATTTTATAAAAAAAATCAACTTCATATTTTCAAAAATCAAATTTTTATTTATTTCCAGTATCTAACGATACCAAAATTTTATTCGGCTAAATTTTAGCCTTCAACCATTTCAATCACAAAGATAATCACAAAGAGATTATAAAAAATCAACACACAACATTGAAACAAATTCAATTATTTGAGGAATCCAGTTGGATCCCTCCAATCTGTTTTCCTGCATCCATAGATATTAGCACAATATCAATCCCGTTTCAAGATGGGATATGGCGATACATGGGTTTATATAAAATATTATCCGCTATTATGCGACGCAATAGGGTCTCATCCGCTATATAATACGGAAAATCAACTCCAAGTACATATATAATACCAATTCTACTTCAAGGTGGAATATCGCGGTATATGTATTTAATATAATAACCTCCGCTTAATATGCGGCGTATAGGGTCTATTTCAATACAACAGATAGCAACCATCATTCAATCACACAATCAAGCAATTTTAAATTTAACTATTTAAAATTTTCAATCGAAACAAATTCGATTGAGTGAGAAGTTCCCACCTTGCTTCCAATAACAGTTGTAGTGTTTTATTTTGAATAAAATTAAACTTGCGTTTAATTTTACCCATAATTATCACTAGCTCCAATCAATTCCAATCCCTCTCAATCGCGTAGTATTCGACGAATACGAATCCAATGCAAGTCGTTTCGTGAATTTCCGACCTCGTATGGCAAAGTTATAGCTTTTTAAATATTCACGAATTTAGCTATAAAATTATCTACACTTTTATTTATATTTTTATAAACCTTTTGCAATCTAGCCGTTCAATTTTGTTCACGAGATCAAGGCCGTGTTCACGTCTTCTTCCCTCCAGTATTCGCATATACAAGTTAACCCATAGTCGCCACGACATCCACGAATTTTACACCGCCATCACCGAGCTACACGACGATCAGTTAGCGCCATTCGAATGCCCCAACCCACACCTTCCTTCGGCCAGAGACCGGTCACGCTCGGTGGTGCCTACACCTCGATTTTCGAGCACGAACGGTGCGCCTTTGGACGCGATTTTCCAACGATCCTCTTTGCTATATCAGATCATCACCGTTGAAATCGAAGTACTCATTGTGCTCTACGACTTTACAGTTGGGGGTTTTCCATAATTGTCGATGGATTTGATGCAATCAAGGGAAGAATGAAGATGTATTTCGGCCATTAAAATTGTTAAGGCCGGCTGTGAAACCCTAGGGTAGATTAGGTTTGCAAATAGAAAGTATAACGTCCTTGTATGGAAAATTCTACGAAACACTATTCATCTCTAAATTTCCAAACTCCAAACGAAGCGTGCCGGCTGACATTCCTAGGGTTTAACCCGCGTTCCGGACACAATGGAACGGGTTTCGAAAGATAATTTAATCATATGTGCGAGTTATGGAAATAAACGATCAAATTTAAACTAAATCGGTTAAACTAATTTCTATGCGTTTTAGCTTGCCCCGGACAAACCGTAAATCCGATTGACACGAAATTTGAAATCTTACAATAATATAACATTACGGATCCGATGAAACTAGTTTCGACGAAACCCGAGACTGTTTGAAAAATGATTATTTTTACTCGTCAATTAAAGATTAAAATATTCAATTTCCACAAATTTAACTTTTAATTCAATTTGAAAAGTTCTATAACATCATTCTAACTCCAATATGATTTAATACAACTTTACAAATCAATTTTTATCACATTAAACCAAATTTCCAATTATTTCTGTAATTTCAAATATAAAATTATCGATTTAATTATCCAATTTTATCTAGATATTCGAAATATAATTTATTCGACTTACAAATTTTACTTGTTAATATTTAAAAATCAATTAAATATACGAATTTCAAATGACAGAAATTCTGGGTCGTTACATATATGGTGCCGAATATTTGTTTGTTTGTTTTGATAGTTAAATAACCGACTATCAAATTTTGCCAAATTTTAGTTCTTCGACTTGATGTGGGAACTATTTAGTCGTACACTTAGTATGTAGCCTTCCGTGTAGACTTGATTATCGTTTGTGTTGAGGATGTTGATTCGTATAGTGCGGAGTATTACTCCAATCTATCGAGCTTCCTTCATGGCAAAAGGATAGCAAGTTGAAAGTTGGAGACGTGGTAAGCCTATGAGACTTAGTTTCTGTGTGAGGTTGAGAAACGCTTTTGCGTTATTGGTGCGAAGAGTCCGGGATCGGTTTATCCAAAAACCACTTCGGACCAACGTATATGCGACGATTGTGCAGGTTGCTTGTAATGATATTGATTTTCGGAGTTTCATAGTGGGCGACTGCTTGTTGATCGTTTTGGGTTAAAATCCCAATATACATCCAGTAGCAGTGGTCTCTTCATTATGAAATATCCAATGCGAGGACTTTTCGCTACTAATCCTAGGGATTTCCCGACATGATGTGGTAGGAAAGTACCTTTGGTTTGTCCTATTCCTGAACAACTTGTATGGATGTTTGTCTAACATTGCATTTTTATAGATTACGTACATTGATTTTTACAAACGTACATCAATGATGGCAGAGAAGGCAACTTCTCTTAGCTTAACACCCTCCTTGAGACGTATGAGCTTAAGGGTTGTATTTTTATGGAAGGCAATTAGTAGTCAACTAAAATGGTCGTGTGGTATTCAAAGTTGTGAAAGGTAATCGTTACCTCATCAGGCCTCATCAACCGAATATGACCAAAACAAGGTTAGATGCAGCAGGGCTAAGTGGGTTATTCCCATTAGGATATGGTCATCCTCTTCTAGATATATCTTTGCATGCTATGACGTCGTGCATCTTATTTTTGTGGTTTGTATGGTAGAGGGCCCTCGATAAAGGTCGGTAACGCCCGGAGGATGGTATATTCGATACCATCTAGTTATAGAGGTGGGTCAGTCTTGTGTTGGTAGAGGATCCTTTGTGATGGTCCTCGGTGCATTCTTCTAAAGATGTACTACCGGAAGGTATTCCCTTTACCTGGTCAGTCGTATGGAAACCCAAAACCCACTACGAGCTATGATTTTTTTTGTAAATGCATAACGAATAGCCTCGAAATGCCATATTGGTAACCATTTCGACTATGATTAATATTGTTTGTATATACTAGACACTAGTATAATATAAGAGGATTTGATATGAAAAAAATGTTTTAGTTATCGTAAGCTAAAAACATGTCCGTGTTTATGTGTAGGCGTGTCTTACGAGATACTTTTGTTTTGATAAATGATTTTTGGTAATTTAATAAATTCAGTTGAGTCTGTTTCTCACGCTGGTTTACTAGACTGATCTTCGCTTTCAGTACTCGGGTCAGACCGAGTATATTTACAGGTCTAGATTTGATGCTTTTGGAGCTTCAACATGAGAGTTGGAGATCTTCATTTTCATACATCCGTATTTGCTTGATTATCCGCTGCATTGCTTAGTTGTTTTAAATTATCCGCATTTGTGAGGACAGTTTATTATAACTATTCAAGCTAATAACTATTGATTGATTGTTGAACTCTGATTGATATGTATATATATACAGTTTCTATTTTGTAAAGATCATTATTATGATATTGTATGTTTTCCACTGTGATGTGAGATTCTGTATTGTTATGATATTATATATATACAATAAAAGCAATGTATACGCGTGGTTCCAATTATTGAGAATAGTACATTCAGCTCAATAGGAGGAAAGAAACATACTTCGAATAGTTCCATATGATAAAGGCAGTTTATCAACTTCAGAGAGAGTTAAATGATAAATTAGATAATTAAAACAACATAAAAGATCCACTCATGAATGGTCAAACTCAATTGGTTCTCATCAAACTGATTAAAGGAATGGGATAGAGATTTCAAAATTGACCTCAAATCCAAGTCGGAGATTGATAGAGTTAGAGGTGTCCCTTAAGGGAAATTATATAATTGTAGCACATATAAAGAACCAATCTTGTTAGAAATAAAATGTGCTTTTTCATCATATACTTTGATATAATGTGTCATATTAATTAATTAATTTAATTAAAAGTATGTTTGATAGAAAATCCATAAATGGTATGTTTTGTGATACAAGTGATTTATCATAATAAAATAAACATATCGTTTTAAGAATATCTAGTCAAGATGTTTCTAGATGGAGATCGAAACGTCCACTAGGACTAAAGTAATTCTCTGCAAATATTAGGCAATGCTCTCCAAATGAGTACATAAGCACCATGGGGTTATGTAATGATAGTTATTAGATTACTATAGAATGACTCACTCGATAGTTTTCTATAAGTTCATATAACTAAGTCAAATAGAAAATCCCGATGTGACAATATTACGTAATTCCCTTAACTTGAGAATACTAACAGGCTTTAACGTAGAAAGATCACTATGATCAAAATCGAATTCTGGTCCAGTGAATGACTATGGTCACGTCAAGTGGAAGCATTGAAACTGAAACACTATTCAAGAGATATTGGGAGAGTTCGTCCTCTCGGTTATACGAGGTCAGTATCACGGTCAATTGAAGTCAACTTAAATTCAAAGTCTCTGGCCAGAGATGTTTAGTTAATAATAGTTTGTACATTTCATCCAAGGACTTTGTGCTTTTACTGCAAAATTGAATATGAAATATTGGAATTTTGACCACTACCAAATTTCACAAGTCCTAACATTATATAGTTTTGACGAAGATAATTGGTTTAAATAATTATGCCAAACACGTAATCCTCAAAATAAGTAAAATTGGATTTTACCGAAGCTATGCAAGAGTAAATTTGGCCACAATGTCAAACCACTTACTAAGGTGACATGTGAACCTTAATATTCGAACTGTTCAATATTAATCGCTAACCGAATTTACACCTAAGCTTCACACCGCCAAAATGTTGAATACTTATACTACCACCTCATTTAACTAATTATAATTCTTAAAAATTAATTAAATTAATTAAAAGTTAAGAAATACTAATTATGAAATTTTATGTAATTTTTGTTGATCAAGATTAAATAATACATACATAAAAGTTGTATACATAAATATCGATAAAGATATCGATGTGCATTTAAATTAGATTTAAATGCATATTTGTTTGATCGGGCCTGAAGCAATTTGAAGGACTAAATATGGTCATATAATGGCTAGCCATAGAGGTGGTTTGGTCGGTTTGAATGTTGATTCAAAAGGCGTGAAAAGGTAGGAGGAAAAGATGGATCTGGATCCTATACTGTTTAACCACTGCAAATCCTATTTTCCTACTTTCTTATTTTGGTCTCCTCTATTTATAAATTGGTCGGCACCCACTTTCCTCTACCCTCCATTGTTTCAAGAAAAATGAAGCATAAATTAAATACAAACAATAGATCAATGATTGCTTCTTTTAATTTGGTAGATCTTTCTAGAAGTTTTGATACTGATTCAAGGAGTTCAACAGTTCAATGCTTCAAAGTTTTACTACTAGGAATTAGTCAAGGTAAATCTTTTATCTGTATTTACATGAATACACACGAATATATATATATGTATGTATGTATGTATGTATGTATGTGTGTGTGTGTGCGTGTGTGTGCATGCGTAATTGTTCATTATACCATTTATATGCAATAGATGGTGTACGAATTATCACGAATCCACATATGTCTGTGTTGCCGTTATTAGATGGATGTGTATAATGTAACTTATTTTTTTAGTATATGCTAATATATCATTTCACTTGTGAAAAAATTACTTTAATTTTTTAAATTAATTAAGAAATAGGAAAGACATTTAAACAAAATTTGAATTATTCAACATGTAAATACATTATATAAAATCTACATACATATATTTTAACAAATTATTTTTTAAACTATATGGTTTTAATAAATATATAAAAATATATGATTTTATCAAATATAATCATAGCGGTATATATATGTATGCGTGTGTATAATTATATATATATTTTAATTATTTACACACATTAAAACTTACACCCAGATACACACACACACACAGATATATTTAATTATTTTATATTTAATTTTAAATATTAATTCAATTGTATATAAAATTATCATGTGATTTACGAAACAAAAAAATTAGAATTTTCTTTTCCATTTTCAAAATATAATATATAAATATAGAGAATTAATACATTGATTTGACTTTAAAATTAGTAGAAATTTATTGTGCAAATCCAGAACCGAAATCCAAATTTTGAATTTCAAATTTAAATATAAAATCAAAAAATCTATATTAATATTTATAATATTTTTAAATTATTATGTCAAATACATATATGTATGTATGTATGTATCAAAATCATTATATTTTACAAATATCATTTTGTATTGTATTAAAACTATATATATAATAGACAACATATATATATATATAGGCTAATATGTCCTTTGTAGTGGAAATCCCTACGTTTATACTTTTACATGTTAAACTATGTACACTATACATGTTGCACGTGCACCAACACACATGCACATATGATACACACGTTATATTATATAAATATAATCTTAAATAAAACAATATTTACAAATTAAATATGTATTTATTTTATTTAAAATTAATTTGGATTAGATCTAGGTAAATTTAGACTTCATAGGCTCATAATATCTAAAAAGGAATAATTTTTTTGTATTTTTCCCATTTACACGTTGTGTATTGGCCTAGTTCTAGTAGCCAGTACCTTTGGAACAATAAAAGGATGTTCATCCTGTTTATATCTACGGTATCAACATGGTACTAATACCAGCTCTACAATCAACCCTATCAAGATTAGTACCATCACTCCGTTCCAATTGAGTTACTCATTTCCAACCATCTAAAAAGAAAATTGGGATTCATCAGCAACTCGCCAATGGATAGTAAATGAAACTAGAATAAATAGTGTACTGTGTACATATGTACTCAACTCTTTCACACATGCGGGCACGCGCACACACTTGTGTGTATGTATATATCTTGTAGGAAAAATTCAAACATGCTCTCTCAATACGTTCATAATCCTTAATATAGGGAAAAATTTCTCTAATACCAAATGCAACTACCCACCATATTCGACCTTCTGATTTAACACAATCCACGATGTGTAAATCTCGAAATTCGAATGTAATATGTCGTTGGCGGATGAAAACAAGAGAAAACAATAAATATATTCTACCTATCCCTTTCCGAACTTACGGCAGAGGGTAAAAATATATACAATATAACCAGGTATCACTTTATTTCAAATCGATAGATTCAAAGTACATACATAAGTCAAATCCAATTCCAAACCAAATCCAAAAACACATACAATCACTATCGGTGCCAGATGACTATTTTATACACATAAGTAATGCCTTCGTCATCTGCATCATCCATCGCCATTCAATATAATACAATAGTGTCCATCATCCTATGATGTAATGAAAAAGGAAAATATAAAGAGCGTCGGACTACTCTTCAATAAGGGGTGTACATCTTCTTTACTACATACTCTAACTATTCTCGAATAATGCTAAGACACGGTAAATAATCATACCTTAGTCATGTTTCACCCATAGACAACAAGTCGATCAAATAATACAATAACAAATTGTTTACTCCATGAAATAAGGTTTTAGTCAAATATAGTTACAATGGTAGATGATATTGTCTAACCTATATACAGAGTTAAGCCCACCCGATTGCACGAACACATGGTTGAATCATCGAATGGACATAGTTCATGGCTTATTGGCTCATTCCCACTAACAACACACATCTCATTATTTCAATTCCCACCGAGCAATCGTATTAACATAATAAACCAATAGAGGTTTCAAAATCAATAGTCAAACTATCAAAAATAATAGTCGACTATCCAAACGTATATATCCACACACATATCCATATATATGTGTGTGTGTGTGTGTGTCCAAAAATCCAATCAATCAAGCTATAAAGCCATTTCAAAATGTTATTAAAACTTTGGCTAAAACCCAAGAGAAAACCCAAAAGCGAACAATGCATGCAAACACATGCACACAACGCATAAACACGTGCAAGTTACCTACCTACCCATGTGACCGATCGATGGGTTATTTCCCACACCTTGACTGGTGGGTGGTGCGATGATAGGATCATTAGTTCATGTAAGGCACCACTCTGAGACCCACATTAGTAAAGAGTATTACAAGGTAATATCGTTTGCTAATACAGAGAATAGAGCTAGATAGGAGCGACCATCTATAGCCTTGTCTTATCTATCAACTGAATACGTCGATAAATGTAGCATTTTTTTATGTGGATCAACATATCCAATAGATAATTAATACAAAACTATAACAGCTATAAGATCTAACAGAATAAAATATAACAACTCAAATGTAAACCACATCACAGAATAGTAGATCATCACATACATATTCACATATACAGATACATCACAGAGTATACAAAATGACACATGTGAAGTGGTATAACAACCATAATATACAGGCGAGTCAAAAGAATATACACATCAGAGTTACAACCAAAAAGGACTACACAAAAAGCTATAAAAAGGGAGATAGCAGAATAGTCCATGTAGAAGCAGAATAGGCTAAGTCTGAATGTACCTAACGTGAAATACCTCGGTCTGACCCTAGTATAAAAATACACGGGTCAGTCTAGCTAAACAAATCAGTTAGATAAACTAATTGATAATGAACATGCAATGTCACAAAGTACCACAAATATCTCTAGAAGAAATAACTCGATCATCTAACAAAATATGAATCATAACAAGCCTCATATCATCGGCAACTCAATAAACAAAGGATATGATTATCCCAAATCAAGCCAAAAAGGCAAATAACAAATACCAATGAAGGTAACACAAGTTTCCACAAGGTAATCACTATGTATCAAGTGGTTCAAAAGACCTACTCCGAAAGGCGATGCTCTAGGGAAATATAAATATCATTGAAACAAAAGATGCACGTGCTCAGTACTATATAAACAAGGATCCACAAGCCCGAAGGTGACAAACCCAAGTATCTCTCGAGCGGTGACGAAAGACCAATTCCAAAAGCGATACTATAGGGCAACAAACCCGAAGGCAACAAACCAAAGTATCTCTCGAGCGACGACGATGGACCAACTCCAAAAGCGATACTATAGGGCAACAAACCCGAAGGCAACAAACCCGAAGGCACAAACCCGAAGGCAACAAACCGTAGTGGCGAAGGTCCGTAGGCCCAGTACTGGACACCTCTAACTGGCAATATGTGTCACAAACTCTCGGAAAGGAACCCAAAAAGTGTTAACGTGTGTCCCATACCTCACGTTTGCACTAAAAGGTTTACTAACCATTAGTCAATTCCACACTCAAAGCAGTACAAAGTTTACCTCATCTCATCGGTAAACCAGACCCGAAGGTCAAAATGATCAAACGAATAGATTAGGAATTAACTAAAAAGATAAACGCATGTGTTCATAGCACATGTTTTATCTAATCATTTAGTTCTCCTCCCTATTTGCTCGATGTGCAAAATTGTTTGTTTTATATAGAAATTAAGTTGAAGAAAACGAGTTTTAGGAATGCTTCGAAATCGCTTTAGAAATTGCCTTTGAAATTCTCTTATTATAGAGTATATAATTTTTATACAAAAAATAGTATATAATAATAATTTCAAAAGCCTATTTATTTGAAAAACATTTTTAAAATACATTATAATACCTGTGTATGAAATCCAGAAAGATATATCAAGAGAACATCGAAATAACGGAAATTATAGCAAGTATTATCCGTTTAAAACAAGCTGCGACTCAATATTCGACAGCAGGTTTGAACAAGTTAAATGTTTCAAAATGACTTGAAATTTTGCAATAATATAGTTCAACATTACTAATTCAATCTGCAAAAAAAATCATTCAAATCCGATTTGAAACAAAGAATCTGCGTCGTTTCAAAGTTGGACCAAAACAAGGTTTTAAACACTGAATTACAACAAGCTGGGAGTACAAGTTCGACAGTAGTTACGAAAGAGCGAACCAATCCAGATTGTCTTGAAATTTTACAGGAATATAATTCAACACTCGTAATTCAATATTCATAAGGAATCACTCAAATTCGATTTGAAACGAAGAATCTGCATCGTTTCAAAGTTGGACCAGAACAGGGTTTTAAACATGGAATTACATCAAGTTGGGAGTACAAGTTCGACAGTAGTTTCGAAATAGCAAAACAACCGAGATTGTCATGAAATTTTACATGAATATATCTCAACACTCCTAATTCAATCTGCAAAAGGAATCACTCAAATATGATTTGATACGAAGAATCTGGGTTGTTTCGAAGTTGGACCAAAACAAGGTTTTAAACACTGAATTACAGCAAGTTGGAAGTACAAGTTCGACAGTAGTTTCGAAATAGCAAACCAACCCAGATTTGCATGAAATTTTTCAGGAATGTAATTCAACACTGCTACCTCAATCTGCAAAAAGAATCACTCAAATCCAATTTGAAAATGAGGAGTTATGCTATCTCAAACATGGACTCGGACCATGTTTGCAACAATTCAAAAACCAAAAATGTACGGGCCTGAAACCATCCTGCTTTCAACTTCCAAGCATAAAATAGAGGAACAAATTGCATCAGAATGAGCTCAAAATTGGTATACATATAATAGAAAACTTCATCTTTCAAACAAAAAAAGAATCATTGAATTCCAGTAAGAAACGATTGAGTTATGTTGTATCAAACATAGACTCAGGCCATGTTTGCAGCAACTCAAAACAACTACAGGCAAAAATCTGTGCCTGAGTTGATTTTGCTGCAACGTTTTGGACATTCAAAAGAAAATATATTTCAACCAAAATTTTCATAAATGAATTTCAACATGCAAGCTACCAAATGCAAGAAATCTGGCAGCATTTCATTGCCTGAATCTAAAGTTATGATCATTCAAATAGGCAATAAGAAACATATTTCAGACAGAAAAACAACAAAAATTCATTAACAAAAGCTAGATTTTTGATTGCTTTTGCAATTTTTGAGCTTGGCTCAGCTAGGATTTGTGAATATTACAACTCACCTTGCTGAATGCTTGAGCTACAAGAAAAAATCGGTGAAAAGGAGCAAGCTTTGGCCTCAAAAGAGCTTCAACAACCAAGAAATGAAATGTACATAGACATGCAATGCCAAAACAAAGTTATAAGCTATCAAATAATCTTCAAAACTGAAATTTTATGAAGGAATTAGGTTTAGAAGTTGATTATATGTCAAAATTGACTTAATTTGATAAATTATAGTAAGGATTTGATGAAAATTGTAACATCCCGCCTTTTATACGCTTTAAATCGACGATAAACCACACACATCAGACTTAAACCATACAGAAAGGCGGATTGTTATGGGGTAAATAAGAAAAAAGCAGAGAAAGAAAAAAAACAAAATCTTGCAGCGGAACGACAAAAATAATAATTAAAATACAGTTGATGATGCTGTTTTACAAAATATTCGATTATACTTATACAATATATATCAGAGCTACACATACCAGAGGACAATAAATAATGCAGCGGAACAGTATGTAGTGGAATACTATAATAAATAATAATAAATCTTTGTCTTCGTCCTCTAGAATACGGTCTTCCAAATCCTGAAATGCTCAGGATGGCCTGAGCAAATTGAAAAGACAAAACACCCGAGTCAGAACTAAAAGATCTTATGTAAGTTAAATCAACAGTAAACAATATGAGTGGAACGACGTCAGAGATGTTTACGAGATTTGACATCCCCTATCCAGTGTCAACCGTGAGCGCAGTAACTTAAGAGATGCTCGGGATTCACATCTCCTAAGGATCCGTTAAACTATTTACTATGTAGTAATATTTTGCTATTATAATAGTGTCTAATAGTAAAATGAACTTAATTTTGAATGGCGTTAAGGGGTTACCCATATAGTCCTTAACACGTAATAGTGCCAATAGTTTATACAGTACCGTAATACCTCCTAATCGGGAGGCTACTAGAGGATACTCCATAGGTACGACACAAATCAAACTCGTACAAGGCGCGCTAGGGTAAGTGACACGGCATAACTAGGCAATGCCAGGGTAGATATACCAATTACGCTTCCACGCCGGTGGTAACGCGTAGCGTGCAACTACCACCCACCTCGAGCCACACCTCCAAATCAAAAATCAAAACTGGCCATAGGATCAAGCCAAAAGTCAGAGTATAATATCGAAGGGATGTGTCCGATAAAAGGTGCTACCTTCTTAGCCCGTCAACTGCTCTTTTTTTAGCCACCTTATGTCAACTCATGGGAGTCGGGTCTACGTATTTACCTCAAAGGAAAACACCGCCACCATCCTACTTCATTATGGAATCTCCACCATGTGCACGGTTGTTAAAGTGGTTTTCGGAGTTGGCAGAGAGTATGACAACTTCTGATCCCGGTCTCTTTAAAAACCAAACGTTATTACAACACTGCGGTCATTTCAAAATAATTATACCTCAAAACCAGGATATAATGTTCATTTCAAAATCATATAAATACGATATTATTTTCGATTTAAAAACCAAATCAATATGATATCATTTTAAAATCATAGTATTTCAAAGTTATAAAATTTTGAAACCAAAGTCTAAAAACTATAACACTTCCAAAACGTAATTTTTTGAAATTTATAACTTTGAAACATAACTTCCACTCCTTAAGTGGTTTAAATATTAAAATATTTTATAAAATAAACTAGCTTCTCAAATTTCACAAATCAATTCAAAACAACCCGAATTTCTAAATTTTAAATTTAACCAAATCCCCAAATTTTAAATTTCAATTCAATTCGGTTTTCAAATAGACTATTCCAAATTATATCGATTTCAAAACAGATTTGATCCACAAAATAAACCATTTCAAATTTAATATATTTCAATGCTTAAATATTCAATATTTCAAAACTAAATTTATAATTCATATATATATACCAAATTTACTTTACTATTATTTAGTTTTGAAATATTTGCTTAATAAATCCAATATCCTTTAAATAAAACTTTTAAATTTCAATAACTGAATATTCCTCAATTTGTTTAGACTTGATATATTCACTTAAATCACCTTAAACCCAAATTAAGTCATAAAACCGTATTCTTTTAAAATCTCAATTTAGTAAGTTCCAAATGGATACTTATTAAATACAACTCCTAATTAAATAAAATCTCATATCAATTTCAAAACTATCTTCTCAATCTTGATTTATAAAGATCAATATAAACTCTATATTAAAATATAATTTAAGTAAATACTTATCCATATTATATTTTAATAAAATCAAACTTTATTATTAAACTTATTTTATACTTTAAACCAATTTTACACATAGCTTAAAACCAATAATTTAACTATATATAAAATACCATTTATAAAATATCCAAATTAATATCTCATAAAACCATATATTTCTTTGCAAAACCATAGAAAATCTTCTAAAAATATTTTTATGTATAGACCACGGTGTCTATATATAATTTTCTACCTTATGGTCAAGTGATACGGATATTTATCATTTCAATTCGTAATATAAAATAAAAGTACTGTTATATATCATTTCAAACCGTAATCCCGAATGAAATAAAATGCATATCAACTTGCAGTTTATAATAATATATAATACAACCGTCCGTTCATCCAATATCAATCATTTATCACAATCATCATCCAATTCAAACAATAACATCAATATAGAATAGATAATAAATAACAGGTAATTCCTGGCATTTTATATTCAAAAATAAATTAATTTGAATGGCAGTTTATGTGCAATAATAAATTGAATAACAATTTAATTCAATAAATTCAATTTAACTGGAATGATGATAAAAAATATACCTAATAGCCATAAATAAATTTCTAGTCACGTCAAAAATTAATTTAACACACATAAGAAATTTTAGAAGTTGTGTGTGGGTTAAAACACTCACCTTTTGAATTTAAATTGAATTTAAATCAAATCTAAACCCAAAATTTGAACAGTCTCAGAATTAGTCCAAACCAGAGCTAGAACATCCAGAATTTTGATACGATCCTAGCGGAAGAAGCCGGATGTGAATCGGACCTCGTATGCGAAAGATATAGCGATTAGAGCAATTGAATTCCGAATTTAAATAAATAAAATAAAAAGAAAAACCAACCAGTAGCAGGCTGCCATGTCACCGCATCTTCCCTCTAGAATTTACAAAACCTTACCCTAATCTCGCGTTTGAAAGATCGTGCCGCCTCTTTCTCATACACAGCCAACTTCAAATCGCTTCGCCGACCACTAACGTCGTACGCCCTGACGTGATCACAGCCTACCCCAGTCTCGCCGAGACCATCTTCGTGCCAAACGCCGCTCGAGATCCCTTCGGCCTCCATAAAACTATCGAACCCTAATGAATTTTGTAGCCAAATCCAATCGTTAATCAACCAAATGAATGGCGACAATGACCTCCACTCGTCCCCGTCTACGCGACCATACCCTCCGTTCCACGATCTGACAAAGTTGATCACGATGAGGCGAACGACCGAGAATAAATCGACGAATTTCATCCATTCAGGAAACCATATCCAAAAACGAATATCATAATCAACTTGCGCTCTTCTAGAGCTTTCCGGTGATTTAAAATATGATATTGTTTGTGGGGTTTGAAAATTTGGCTTTTGATTTGATTTGCAATTGGATTTGGTAGTGAGAATTTGTTTGTCTACCATTGAGGAGTAGATATAGTTGAATTGTACGTAGAGACAAATGAGAAATAGAGGTAGGCTAAGGTTTATGGCAGGGTATTTATAGACAAAGCTGAAATAGAATGGATCGGATCGATTGGATATACGCGTTGAACGATAAAATGACCCGAAAAACCAATTCTGACTCTAGAACGAAAATGGGTCAACTCATATATCAAAATAGAAGTTTTAAAATATTTTAAATGCGATGGAAGAGGTTTCAAGTCCAAATTCCATCATACGAAGAAGTTATGACAAAATCAAATTATTTCAAGTTGATTTCAATTTGATTTCAATTAATCAAATTTCAAAGCGTTTCAAGCCCATACGATCAAACGACAAGCCCGATCGTTATGAAACATGACACCCTACAATAATTCACCGTTACGGATCCGATGAAACTGGTTTCATCAAAATCCGAGTCAGTGGCCAAAATGGCTATTCTCCAGTTAATTAAATAAACTAATAATTAATTAATTAAATCACTTTTTCATTTTCAATTCCATAAATAACAAATCTTATCATTTATTATTTGTTAAAAAATTTCAATACATTAAAACATTTGATATCAATTCAAAGTTAATTAATCTACCAATTCTCGTATTCAATTTCTATTTTTATAAATTCATAAATCCTCGATTGAAATTCCAAATAAATCCATTTATTTGATTCTAATTCTTGTTATTCAATCCATTATCATCAAATACATAAAATTAACATTCGCTCATGCTTTATTACATAAATATCTTCAAATTTCATCTAAATTAATATTTACGTAATATTTAAATATTTAATTTCATTTAATTGAAATTAATCCATTTATAAAGATTTAAATTCCAATAAATAAATAAATCTTAACTTCCATTCTTTTTATCCGACCAATTTCCCTATTATGGATAAAATTAACATTACTTCCGATTAATACTTTAATTTATATTAACAAAATGTTAAATTAAGATTTATTGTAATTGATTACCAAAATTTATTTAACACATTAAATAAATAAAAAACCTATATTAATTGTCACATATTTGCTTTTAATTGCATTTAAGTTTGTTACCTATCAACCCAAGTTATAATTCCATATATAACACTAATTTTATTCCATTACTATTTATGATACCCTTGCATTACATACTTCAATATTTCCATTTTCATCTTTATTTCAATTGCATAATATTTAATTTCAATTGCTATAATAATTACACTTATTATAAATTAGATTTCAATGGAATGATTTGATTGTCTTTCGTTACACCACTATATTTAAATATCCATCTTTCCTTTGTATTAACTACTATTTCCATTTTATTATATTTGCCAAATATCTACATTAATTACTATTCATATTATAAATTAATTTATTTACTTGGTTTCATACTTTTATTACATCAATTACTACCTTATAAATAAATCTACGTTTCTATTTAATTTACATTCCCGCTTTCCACTATTATATTAATTATCATTAAAGTAATATTTAGTTACCCTTATTTGTAATTGGTAAATTAACTGGTAACAACAACCATTTGTCACCATTATCCCTTTATAATACTTGGATGTTTATGCTTCGCAGACAATTTCCATCTATTATACTATTTCATACATTAATTCAATAATTTCATTTGTTTTTCTTATATTTCGTTTATAACAAATTATAACATTTCCACTATTTCAATTAGTTTGAATTCCATTCTAGTTATTATTTTTTAATAATAATTCACTACTTTTTATTTTATTAATTAATAAATTCCATAAATCTTATTAAACTAACAGTTTTAATTATCGAAAATTTACGGGTCGTTATACTCTTCCCTACTCAAAACTTTTCGTCCCCGAAAAGGAAAAAGAAGGGAAAAGAAGAATTAAGAAATCAATATATCCTACTTAAAATATTAAATTTATAAAAAAATTAATTTACAAAATTAATTAATTTAAATTAAATATACCAATTTATAACCATTAAATCATTTTTACTTAAATTAATAGTGGTCCAGTGGTTTACGACATGAGGTGAGTTGCTGCATCTTGTTGTGGTGGCACAGGTTCGATTCCCAGCGGCCACAAGTATGAGACATAAGTGCACGGCCACTTTAAAACCGGCTTAACCAAAGGTCAGGGCGACATAGTCTCCCTGTCCCCAAAGTTTTTGTCAAGTACTAGTGGTCCAGTGGTTTACGACATGAGGTGAGTTGCTGCATCTTGTTGTGGTGGCACAGGTTCGATTCCCAGCGGCCACAAGTATGAGACATAAGTGCACGGCCACTTTAAAACCGGCTTAACCAAAGGTCAGGGCGACATAGTCTCCCTGTCCCCAAAGTTTAGTCAAGTACTAGTGGTCCAGTGGTTTACGACATGAGGTGAGTTGCTGCATCTTGTTGTGGTGGCACAGGTTCGATTCCCAGCGGCCACAAGTATGAGACATAAGTGCACGGCCACTTTAAAACCGGCTTAACCAAAGGTCAGGGCGACATAGTCTCCCTGTCCCCAAAGTTTTTCGATGGGTAATTTGCCTACAATATATGTACCTTTTTTTCCTCCTTTTTACTTTTTTAATGTCCTCTGACCCATCTCTTCCCTTCCGACACTTACCATCAAACTTACCCGTCGTCCTTCCTACCATACCTCCACCTGTCCAGTTTTCCCCTCCAGTGCCTCCTGATCCACCCCCGCCTGAACCAGCTCAGCAGTCCACCGCTCCCCACCAGCGTCTTCTCCCACCCAACCCCCCATCTGCTGACCTCTTTTCTTCCTCCCCTCACAACTTTGTTTCACCTCAATGGAATTCGCTGTTCAAAGTTAAACCACGTAATGCTGGTCTACATTCCCCAGTTCGTGTTCCCCTCATTTATGATGGACATGTCCTGGTACCACCTGATGATGTTATTAAGGCTGGTAATGAAGTGTGGGGTGATTACTTAGTGGGCTTCTTTCTTGACAAGCCTTTATCTTATATGACTGTAATCACTCATCTCAAAAAAATTTGGAAACTTAAAGGTTCGATCAAAGTGAAATCCGATGGATTCTTGTTCCTTTTCAATCTATCTTGTGATGAAGATAGAAGGAAAATTATTGAATCAGACCCAATAATCATGAGGAACAAAATTTTCATTGTTAAACAGTGGGATCAAACAGTTGGGAATAGTTGTAGCACTATTAGAACTGTTCCAGTTTGGGTTAAACTCCACAATATACCACTTTATGCTTGGTCCCATCTTGGAATCAACTTGCTTGCTTCTCGTCTTGGTTCATTCATGTGTATGGATGCGCAAACTGAAAAGTTGGAGAGGATAGGATACGCGAAATGTATGGTTGAAGTTACACCGCTTGATGAACTTCTGAATGAATTTCCTGTAAGGTTAATGGATGGATCGGAGCAAGTTGTCACTGTTGAATATCTATGGAGACCTGATATATGTACTAGTTGTAAAGTTTTTGGTCACAATACTGATGATTGCCTGATGATGGGGACAAAGGAGAATGGAAAGGCAGAAACAAGACAAAAAGAAAGAAATGAAAGCAAGGGAAAGGAAATTATGCAAGGCAAAGAATTGAAGAATGTAAAACAAAAGAAAGAATGGAAAAAAGTTGGTAATAAAGGAGATAAGTTAATAATAGAGCCAGAAAAAAAAACAATATATCAGAAGATAAGCAAAAAAAGACAATGAATGTAAATGAAAGTGTTGGCAATATTTTATTGCATGTTTCAGCTACCAATAGTATGACCAGAGAAAATACCATAGTTTCAATGTTGGATGAGGTCCCAGTCTCTAATAGTTTCAATGTGTTGATGGATCAAGACTTATCTGAAGATTGCTATGTAGTTTGCAAAGATTCCATAGAGAATGAACTCTGTAAAAAAAAGAATCAGTTGGAAGAGGGACAAATTCAAGATGACATACACTGTGCTATTGCAGAAAATGAACTTGATCCAGTTAATTGCAATATGCAGGCAGATAGTCAAAAAATTCAATGCAACATTTCCAGTATTGGTTCATCCCTTATGTTCCATAGCCTGGAAACAAATACTACCATGCCTAAAACAATCAGTAAATCCATGCAAGGTATTACCATGCAAGAAAAAAACCAAGACAAGACTGTTTTATCCTTGCCTGATGAATCATTCTTCAGACATGCACTGGAAAAAGAAATTCTATCTTTGTGCATGAAAAGACCACTTGATAACAACACCAATCAATACACTTACACTGGTGACTTACCAGGATGGAAATCATCCCCATCTTCTCCTACCAAACCACTTTCTCCAAACCTAACCTTATTGATCAGAGACAAAACAGCAAAATTCAAACAACATAATAAGGCAAAAAGAAGTTTTGATCCCAGAGACTCTCCTGCAACCAGGAGCATGAAAAACATCATCCACCAATCCTTAAAGTTTTCCAAATGATGCACAGCTTTGCCACTTGGAACATAAGAGGGGCCCATTCCACTACTAAATTGGACCAAGTTAAATACCTTATTTCCCAGTACAAAATCTGTTTATTTGCCATGCTAGAAACCAAGCTGAATGAAACCCTTACTTTAAAAGCTGCTAAGCACATTGAACCAACATGGACTCTTCACCACAACCTTGCTCAAGCTTCCTATGGCCGCATTATGGTGTTACACAATCCCACTGTCATAACCCTTACCTCTATTCTCAACACTGACCAAGTTATGCACTTCCAAGCTAAAATGAATAATTCCCAATTCTCTTTCTACCTATCCTTTGTGTATGCGCAAAATTCTCAGAACTCAAGACAAAATTTTCTCAACCTTCTTCCTGCTTTCAGGCAATCATCCCACCCTTGGCTTGTCTTTGGGGATTTCAACTGTTGTTACAATTTAGAAGACAAACATGGGGGATCTCCTCTCCTTCCCAAAGACATTTTCCCTCTTAATAAAGCCATTGATGACTCAAACCTTCTCCCTATATCCTCCTTTGGAGCTCAATTCTCTTGGAACAATAGGAGTAGGTCTGGTGCTAGGATCTTCTCAAACATTGACCACTCATTTGCCAACCTCAGTGCCTTATCTGCTTGGCCTACCATGTCAACTCTGTTACCCAACCCTGTCCTTTCTGACCATTCCCCTTTGATCTTCTCCACGGGTCAGTGGATTTTAAAAGGAAAAAAAAGCTTCAAATTTTATAATACTTGGGTCAATGAACCGGAGTATGCTAATATTATTAATAAATCTTGGAATACAAAATTTTATGGTAATCCTATGTACATTTTTTGCAGAAAAACCAATGCTACCAAAGAAGCACTTAGATCTTGGGCTAAAAATAAGTTTGGTGATGGTTCACTTGTTTCTTCCCAGCTAAGACAGAAACTCTCTCAAGCACAAGACTGTATGCTAAGTAATCCTGATGATGCTGCTGCTGCAGAGAATGAAAGAATCATCTTTGATCAACTTAATGAAGCTTTATCAACTGAAGGCAAAATGAAGAGGCAACAATTAAGACAAAAATGGGCTCAGGAAGGGGATTACAATACTGCTTATTTTCATGCTGCAACTAAAATCAAACATGCCAGGGAGCAGATCAATCACATTCATGATGAGTATGGTGTCCTTCATTCTGATCCCTCTGCTGTCGACCATGCCTTTCTGCAATATTTCAAATCAATGCTGGGCAACAAAGATAATTTCACTCCTTTTTTTGAGGAGCTTGACCTTGTGCAACTCCCCAAACTGAAACCAGATGAAGCTAATGCTCTAACGAACAAAGTTACGGATAATGAAATTAAAGACACCCTCTTTTCCATGAACAAGCATTCATGTGGGGGACCTGACGGTTTCAATGTTCAATTTTACATACATAGCTGGGATATCATCAAGGAAGACTTTCTTAGAGCAGTTCACAACTTTTTCAATAAATCAAAAATGCTTTTGGAAGTCAATGCAACAAACTTAGTTCTCATTCCGAAAGTGCAATCTCCCACCGCTGTTGACTCCTTTAGACCCATATCATGTTGTAATGTGATGTACAAATGCATATCCAAGATTCTGGCGTCTAGAATTGTTCCTGTTCTTTCCAGAATCATCTCCAACAATCAAACTGCTTTCCTACCTAAGAGGAACATAACTGATAATATTCTACTTACGCATGAACTGCTGAAAGGTTATGGAAGTACTAGTGCTTCCAAGAATGCTTTGTTGCAGCTTGACTTAAAGAAAGCTTTTGATAGTATTCACTGGAGTTCTATAGTGAGGATTATGGCTTTGATGGGATTTCCTAAAGTTTTTGTAGCTTGGATTTATATCTGCATTTCCTCCCCATCCTTCTCCATCAAATACAATGGCTCAAATTCTGGTTTTTTCAAAAGTAAGCAGGGGATCAGGCAAGGGGACCCCATCTCCTCATATTTGTTTATTCTTGTAATGGAGGTCCTGACTGTCATGTTGAATAGCAAGTATGATAACAAGGAAATTTTGTTCCATTCCAAGTGTAAGTCTCTCAGGATATCTTCACTGCTTTTTGCTGATGATATTATGATATTCACAAAACCTGACATACGTTCTTTGGACAATATCAAGGCTACCCTTCAGAGTTTCTACCGAATGACTGGCCTTCAACTCAATTTTAACAAATCTCATATTCTTATCTCTGGTTTAGCTGCTGAACATGTAACTACTCTCTCTGCATCCTCTGGCATCCAAACTATGAATAATAATATGAACTATTTAGGTATCCCTCTTTGCTCCTCAAGAATCACTAATGCCAATTGCCTGCCTTTGTATGTTAAAATCTGCAGCAAGATGAATTGTTGGGCCAATAGATTTCTCTCACAAGCTGGTAGACTTGTCCTTATCAAGTCTGTTATAACATCCATGTTGGTGTATTGGTGCAGAGTTTTCATTCTTCCAAATAAACTTGTGAATATGGTGAGACAAGCTATGCTAAGATTCTTCTGGACGGGTTCTATCCTCTCTAAGAAAATCATTCCCTGCTCCTTTACCATCATGGAGCAGCAGAAACACAATGGTGGTCTTGGAATTCTCAATATGCACACTTGGAATAGAGCTGCCATTAGCTCAAATCTCAATGATTTGATAGCTGACAAAGATACTTTATGGGTCAGATGGACTAAAATTCATAATTTACGCAATATGCATTTCTGGACCATGAAAGTACCACTTAACTGCAGTTGGACATGGAGGACTTTGCTGAATTTAAGACCATATCTTTCCCCTTATATCAGAGTCAAGTTATCTCCTTCTAGCACTGCAAATTTTTGGTCTGTTCCTTGGATGGCCAATGGTCTTATACTTGGGAACATATTTACCTCTCAGCAAATTGTTCAATCTGGTATTAGTGCTAATGCTAAAGCTTCTGATTACATACATGATGGTAAACTTCAGATGCCATATTCAAGTAACCAGGTTATTAGAGCTGTTTGGAACAGTTTTCAGGATAACATTTACCTTTCAAGTGCCTCTGATGAAATTTTATGGTATGGCAAGCAACACACTATATCCTCTGTATACAAATTGCTTGATAAAGCTCCTGTTCCTCCTGCAATAAAATGGCATAAAGTGATTTGGACTGTCAATTCAAGTGCCAGTGACAACTTCATGTTGTGGAAAGTCATAAACAAAGCTCTACTAACTAAGGACAAGTTACTGTCTTATGGGATGGCAGTTGATCCTATCTGTGTCATTTGCAAGATGCAACCTGAATCTGTGGATCATCTGTTTCTTGATTGTAGTGAACTTAGGGGATTATGGACTAGGCTTCATAGTTCTATGAATAATAACCACAATCTGGGGCATTCCAGTCTTCAATGGGATCTTATTGGGAAAGCAACTAAATGGAAGAAAAAGGATAGATTTGTGCACTTTTTTATGATCAAAAAATACATGAGATTAGTTTGGGATGAGAGAAATCAGAGATGTTTTGAGAATAATTCAAGAAACAATCTGCAGCTTTGGAATGCATTGAAGGCTAGTCTCAGGAATGGTATGCGTGATAGTAAGTTTGATTTCAGTGATTACTGCCCTGCTGTCTGGACGTAGCTCTTCCTTTTTTATTTTGTGTTGTTTGCTTCTTGTTTCTTTTTTATGTTGTGCTGTTGTCCTGTGTTGTTTGTGTGTGTTTTGTGTCATGAGTTTGGTCTTGTGGCCTTTGTTTTTTTTCCTTTCTTTTCCCTTTTTTATCAATAAACTGGTAGGGGACCAGCTAACCCCGCTTGCCTTGCAAAAAAAAAAAAAATAAAGTTTGGAAAACATTTTCAAAATATTTTCTAAGTCCAAAATTTAGGGAAATTTTTTGGCAGTCTCCTTTGTATGGAGTGGCTCGGCAGAAAATATAACAATATATAACATATGACTTCCAAAATAACATATCCCAACACAGGAAAAATAATATAATAGTCGGGCAATTAAAGCCGTAATCCGAGAAACATACCTATTAGTCGGGCAATTAAAGCTTAATTATGAAACCAAAAGCAGTAGCAATTGCTTCCATAACCTGTATTTCACTTATACAATCTAAAAGAAGTTAATAATTATATAAAATTAAATATTAATTTTGTTTCATCCTCTAATCAAACAAAACAATGTAAAACACAACAATCACTTGAAATCACAACATACGACCACCATATGAAGCCAATAAAATCAAACATCCATGGCGATTAAATAAAGAGTTATTCAGGTTTAAAAACTTTAAATCATATAGAATGGAGAGTAAACTATTAAGTGCACCATTTACTCAACAATCTTAGACGAAACTAAATAGATAATTCATACATCCAAACAAATTTAAAGTATCCTTACCCAAACAACCATAAACCAAAACAAACAAAAAATCCAAACAACAAATTAAGTTCATTCTTATTAATTTCATTTCATACTATTTGTTGTTTGATTCCATTTTTATTCATATAATGATTTATCTTTTAATTTACATTTATTTCTTGCAAATTTTCATTTGCTATTCATTCATTTTTTAACTTAATTTCATTTATTTGCAGTATTCATCTTTCTATTTATTTTTATTATAAATAACTTCAACATTTACTCCAGTTTATTATCATTTCTTTATAACCTTTCTATTATATTTAATTAGTGGCCCTTCAGTCAGGCTTAAGTTTATAACAATTATAACCTTAAATTCTTATTTATAAAAGCAAATTCATTGAATACTTTCATTACTTCAAGTTTTACTTGTAAAATTTCCCATTACATTTCTTTTAACATTTTAACTTTTTATAGTTGGTAAGTTATATATATGTTAAAGAATGCAAATGAAACTTACACAAGTTTTACCTCATCTCTTTTAATTTAATCGAATATTCAATAATTATAACTTTTGGTTTATTAGTAACAAATTCAATTTTCTTATAGTTTCATTTATAACTCAACATTTAATCTCTTATTTCATTTAGGGTTTCAATTATTAGTTAAATTCCATTCACTACACTGATTGAAACTATCAATTAACGGAAACTTAAGAACTAAATACCGGGTTAAATTTCAAATCATTTTAAAATAACAGATAAATATATACTTACAATTTATATATCAAATTATATTTAAAACAATTTGAAATTTACATTTTTTTATCAAAACAAATCTGCAGTAAAACTACTACAGTGGCCTTCCCACTTCGAAACTCGAAAATAAATGTGATGATGCGTGCACTCATCACCGAAATTATTTCCTAGCGACACAGAGGGGAGTACAGAACTTATTTCTTTCTAGAAACTTCTTTAAAAATAATTCTTTCAAATTTTATTGGAATATTTATATCAGAAAATACTACTAAATAATATCATTATATTCCAAACCATTCAAAAGAAATTTTCCAAAATCTCGAAACTTAAGTTCTAAATTTCCAGTTTATTCTCATTTATTTCACTTTCAATTTATTTTCCAATCAATATTTATAAATTTCACCACCTAAAAATCAATATATTTCAACCAAATATATATATATATATATATATATATATATATATATCATTTATAAAAATTTATTATATATAGAAAATATAATAGGCAAAATTATTTCATTCACCTATATTCAAAACAAATATTGTGTCGGTCTATCCTATTAAGTGTTTAGAAATCCGTATTAATGTCATAGCGTCCTATGCACAACCAGAATTTATAAATACAAAATGGAAGAAATTAACACAATATTAAAACCTTTTTATAATACTAACAAATACGCTCTCTCATATATATACACTCAGCGACTCATCATAGGGTATTACTACCCTATTCATAAAGAGTCATACCCCACAAAGCTAAGGTTTATCGCTAAACCAAAGCTCTGATACCAGATGTAACATCCCGCCTTTTATACGCTTTAAATCGACGATAAACCACACACGTTAGACTTAAACCATATAAAAGGGCGGATTGTTATGGGGTAAATAAGAAAAAAGCAGAAAAAGAAAAAACAAAATAGAATCTTACAATACATATCAGAGTTACACATACCAGAGAACAATAAATAATGCAGTGGAGCAGTATGAATGCAGTGGAATACTATAATAAATAATAATAAATCTTCGTCTTCGTCCTTCAGAATACGGTCTTCCAAATCCTGAAATGCTCAGGCTGACCCGAGCAAATTGAAAAGATAAAACACCCGAGTCAGAACTATTAGATCTTATGTAAGTTAAATCAACAGTAAACAATATGAGTTGAACGACATCAGAGATGTTTACTGGATTTGACATCCCCTATCCAGTATCAACCGTGAGTGTAGTAACTTAAGAGATGCTTGGGATTCACATCTCCTAAGGATCCATTAAACTATTTACTATGCAGTAATATTTCGCTATTATAATAGTGTCTAATAGTAAAATAAACTTACTTTTAAATAGCGTTAAGGGGTTACCCATATAGCGCTTAACACGTAATAGTGCCAATAATCTATACAATACCGTAATACCTCCTGATCGGGAGGCTACCAGAGGATACTCCATAGGTACGACACAAATCAAACTCGTACAAGGCGCGCTAGGGTAGGTGACACAGCACAACTAGGCAATGATAGGGTAGATATACCAGTTATGCTTCTGGGCCGATGGTAACGCATACCGTGCAGCTACCACCTACCTCGAGCCACACCCCCAAATCAAAAATCAAAAGTGGCCACCAAATCAATCCAAAAGTCAGAGTATAGTATCGAAGTGATGTGTCCGATAAAAGGTGCTACCTTCTTAGCCCGTCAATCACCCCTGTTTTAGCCACCTTATGCCAACTCATGGGAGTAGGGTCCACATATTTACCTCAAAGGACAATGCCGCCGCCATCCTACTTCATTCTGGAATCTCTACTGCGTGCACGATTGTTAAAGTAGTTTTCGGAGTTGGCAGAGAGTATGACAACTTTTGATCCCGGTCTCTTTAAAAACCAAACGTTATTATAACACCATGGTCATTTCAAAATAATTATACCTCAATACCAAGATATAATATTCATTTCAAAACCTTTCAAAACCATATAAATAGGATATCATTTTCAATTCAAAAACCAAATCAATATGATATCATTTAAAAATCATGGTATTTCAAAGTTATAAAATTTCGAAACCAAAGACTTAAAACTATAACACTTCCAAAACGTAATACTTTGAAATTTATAACTTTGAAACCTAACTTCCACCCCTACATGGTTTAAACATTAAAATATTTTATAAAATAAACTAGCTTCTTAAATTTCGCAGATAAACTCAGAACAACCCGAATTTCTAAATTTGAACTTAACCAAATCCCCAAATCATAAATTTTAATTCAATTCGGTTTTCAAATTATATCGATTTCAAAACAGATTTGATCCACAAAATAAACCATTTCAAATTCAATATATTTCAAAGCTTAAATATTCAATACTTCAAAACTAAATTTACAATTCATACACACACACACACACACCCCCACACACACACACACACCAAATTTACTTTACTATTATTTCGTTTTGAAATATTTGCTTAATAAATCCAATATCCTTTAAATAATACTTCAAATTTCAGTAACTGAATATTCCTCTATTTATTTAGACTTGATATATTCACTTAAATCACCTTGAACCTGAATTAAGTTATAAAACCATATTCTTTTAAAATCTCAATTTCAATAAGTTCCAAATGGATTCTTATTAAATATAACTCTTAATTAAATAAAATCTCAAATCAATTTCAAAACTATCTTCTCAACCTTGATTTATAAAGATCAATATAAACTTTATATTAAAATATAATTTAAGTAAATACTTACCTATATTATATTTAACAAAATCAAAATTTATTATTAAACTAGTTTTATACTTTAAACCAATTTTATACATAGCTTAAAACCAAGAATTTCACTATATATAAAATACCATTTATAAAATATCCAAATCAATATCTCATAAAACCATATATTTCTATGCAAAACCATAGAAAATAATTCAAAACTATTTTCAAATATAGACCATGGTGTCTTTATATAATTTTCTACCCTATGGTCAACTGATACGGATACTTATCATTTCAATCCGTAATATAAAATAAAAATACGGTTATATAGCATTTCAAACCGCGATCCCGAATGAAATAAAATGCATATCAACTTGCAGTTTATAATAATATATAATGCAACATCCATTCATCCAATATCAATCATCAACCATTTATCACAATCATCATCCAATTCAAACAACAACATTAATATAGAGCAGATAATAAATAACAGGTAATTACTGGCAGTTTATGTTCAAAAATAAATTAATTTGAGTGGCAGTTTATATGAAATAATAAATTGAACAACAATTTAATTCAATAAATTCAATTTAACTGGAATGATGATAAAAATATACCAAACAAACATAAATAAATTTCTAATCGCATCAGAAATTAATTTAACACACATAAGAAATTTTAGAAGTTGTGAGTGGGTTAAAACACTCATCTTTTGAATTTAAATCCAATTTAAACCCAAAATTTAAAAAGTCTCAGAATTCGTCTAAACCAGCGCCAAAACCTCTAGAATTTCGATACGATCCTAGCGGAAGAAGTCGCGTGTGAATCAGACCTTGTATGCGAAAGATACAGCCATTAGAGCAATTGAATTCGGAATTTAAATAAATAAAATAAAAAGAAAAAGCAACCGATAGCAGGCTGCCACGTCACCGCATCTTCCCTCCTGAATTTACAAAACCCTACCCTAATCTTGCGTCTGAAACAGTGCGCCGACTCTTCCTCGTACACGGCCACCTTCAAATCGCTTCGCCGACCACTAATACCGTACGCCCTGACATGATCACAGCCTACCCTAGGCTCGCCGCGACCATCGCCGTGCCAGACGGCGCTCGAGATCCCTCCAGCCGCCACAAAACTCTCGAACCCTAATGAATTTTGTAGCCAAATCTAACCGTTAATCAACCAAATGAATGGCACCGATGACCTCCACTCGTCCCCCTCTACGCGACCATACCCTCCGTTCCACGATCCGAAAAAAGTTGATCACGATGAGGCGAACGGCCGAGAATAAATCGACCAATTCCGTCTATTCATAAAACCATATCCAAAAACGAATAGCAGAATTGACATGTGCTCTTCGAGAGATTTTTGACGATATAAAATATGATATAGTTTGTGGGGTTTGAAATTTTGGCTTTTGATTTGATTTGCAATTGGATTTGATAGTGAGAATTTGTTTGTCTACCATTGAGGAGTAGATATAGTTGAATTGTACGTACAAAGAAATGAGAAATAAAGGTAGGCTAGGGTTTATAACAAGGTATTTATAGACAAAGCTGAAATAGAATGGATCGGATCGATTGGATATACGCGTTGAACAATAAAATAGCCCGCAAATCTCATTCTGACTCTGGAACAAAATTGGGTCAACCCATATATCAAAATAGATGTTTTTAAATATTTTAAATGCGATGGAATAGGTTTCAAGTCCAAATTCCAGCGTATAAAGAAGTTATGACAAAATCAAATTATTTCAAATTGATTTCAATTAATTGATTTCAATTTGATTTCAATTAATTGATTTAAAGGGGTTTCAAGCCCATACGATCAAACGACAAGCTCGATCGTTATAAAACCTGAAACCCTACAATAATTCACCGTTACGGATCCAATGAAACTAGTTTCGTCAAAATCCGAGTCAGTGGCCAAAATGGCTATTTCCCAGTTAATTAAATAAATGAATAATTAATTAATTAAATCACCTTTTCAATTTCAATTCCATAAATAACAAATCTTATCATTTTTGATTTCTTAAACAATTTCAATACTTTAAACCATTTAGATATCAATTCAAAGTTAATTAATCTACCAATTGCCCTATTCAATTTCAGTTTTCATAAATCCTCAATTGAAATTCCAAATAAATCCATTTATTTGATTCTAATTCTTGTTATTCATTCCATTATCATCAAATTGATAAAATTAACATTGGCTCATGCTTTATTACATAAATATCTTCAAATTTCATCTAAATTAATATTTATGTAACGTTTAAATATTTAATTCCATTTATTTGCAATTAATCCATTTATAAAGATTTAAATTCTAATAAATAAATAAATCTTAACTTCCATTCTTTTTATCCAACCAATTGCCCTATTATGGATAAAATTCACATTACTTCCGATTATTACTTTAATTTACATTAACAAAACGTTAAATTAAGATTTATTGTAATTGATTACCAAAGTTTATTTAACACATTAAATAAATAAACAACCTATATTAATTGTCACCTATTTGCTTTTAATTGCATTTAAGTTTGTTACCTATCAACCCAGGTTATAATTCCATATATAACACTAATTTTATTCCATTATTATTTATGATACCCTTGCATTACATACTTCAGTATTTCGATTTTCATGTTTATTTCAATTGCATAATATTTAATTTCAATTTCTACAATAATTACACTTATTATAAATTAGATTTCAATGGAATGATTTGTTTGTCTTTCATTACACTACTATATTCAAATATCCATTTTCCTTTATAATAACTACTATTTCCATTTTATTATATTTGCCAAATATGTACATTAATTACTATTTATATTATCAATTAATTTATTTACTTGGTTTCATACTTTTATTACATCAATTACTACCTTATAAATAAATCTTTGTTTCTATTTAATTTACATTCATACTTTCCACTATTATATTAATTATCATTAAAGTAACATTTAATTACCCTTATTTGTAGTTGGTAAATTAACTGGTAACAACAACCATTTGTCACCAATATCCCTTTATAATACTTGTATGTTCATTCTTCACAAACAATTTCCATTTATTATACTATTTCATACATTAATTCAATAATTTCATTTGTTTTTCTTATATTTCATTTGTAACAAATTATAATATTTCCACTATTTCAATTAATTTGAATCGCATTCTAGTTATTATTTTTATTAATAATTCACCACTTTTTATTTTCTTAATTAATAAATTTCATAAATCTTATTAAATTAATAGTTTTAGTTATCGAAAATTTATGGGTCGTTACAAAAATTTGAAGATTTTGGTTTTGCTTTGAATGAGGGAAGTGGGTTCATTTCTTTTTTTCTTTTACAATAAAGAGAAAGAAGAAGAGGAATTTGCTTTTCTCTTTCTCAATTAGCTGGTTAAGTTTACTAAGTGGGCCTTGGACCCATCAATTAAAAGAAATAAATTTGTATTAGACTAATTTAATTAACACCAAGCCATATTTAAACTATGTAAATAAACAAAGGTTATTTTCTTTCAAATTTTCATATAACAAAGTATGTAAATTTATGTACTTATGAAATAACATATTTTATACTATATAAAAAGATTAATTTTAATTTTTAAACATTTATTATTATTAAAATCCTTTATTTTACAAAAATACACAATTTCCACAAATAAATGCACAAAACCTTATTTTTAACTTCTAAAATTCCACAAAAATATTTTTCTTGCTTAGAAAAATATAACTAACCATTCTAAACTCATATTTATAATTAAAGATCATTTTTACAATAATTTCCACCTTTTTATTTAAATAAACAGCCTTTAAAAATCAAATACTTCCTTTAAAAATTATTAAAAGAAGTAACTGTCAATAATTAATAAAATTATTGCATTTTCTCTAAATAAAAACTATTTTCCATTTATTATTAATCCAAAAAAAATAAAATAAAGTCTCAAACTTTATTTTTCATTTTATTCCAAAATTCACTGTTTATTCCAAATAAACAATTTAATTTCTCCAGTTTTATTTTAATTCACAATATTAAATTATAACTGCCATTATAATTTAATATTTACAGGTAATCTCTAAAACCAGGGTTGTTACAGACTCCCCCTTAACAAAATTACGTCCATGCAATTTCTGTAATGAAAGTTATCTATAACACCAATTTCATAACAACAAGATTCAAATCAAAAGATAGGATCATAGATATTAGTCCTCAATAGAGGATGAATGGATCATGATAAGTTTGCTTGGAAAATCCTGTGGTTTCCCTAGTACAATACTTAGGGCTAGCGGACCATAGAATTTCATAAGTAGAACATTCATATTTCGAAGGTGTTTAATTTTCAAAACAACTACACGAATAGAATTCGGCACAATACACATAATAATCAAGATTAAATCTCGAAGATACAATGAAATTGGGTTACCTAGAACATATTATGAATACCCAAAACTGAACAGAAAACGTTGCTTGGAAGCAATCGAACCAAGGCATTCAGTAATAGTAGATGATCCTATATAACTCGGAGCCAATTTTCCGAATGTCCTAAAATGCACTTAACTCCTTTAAAGGAGTAAGATAAACAAGTAGAATCATCAAAAGTGGATTAAAAAAAAAATAGGTGGAATTTCAAGCTGCCACCGTAACACATGACTACATGAATGTAAGTCATCACAAGAATCGCACTAAGGTAAGATTCACAAGAATGGATTACAAGAAATTTTCTCAAAATTTTGTTATAAGATTTTTTACTCAAATCCATTTTCTTTTATACACAAAACTCAAACTTCAATGCTTGAAAATTTTAAAGTCTCTTACTTAAATTTTTAATTTAATCATCTTTACTTTAAATTTAGTGTAAATTAAATTAAAGTTGTTCTGTACTCTAATTCCAAAAATAAATATGCTACAATAAGTAATATTTTTTTTCACCAAATTTATCAAATTTTAAACCATTTTACTTTATGATTTAAAAAGGACACTTATTAGACCCTTCATCGATGGCTCTAAATATTCATTAATTAAATTTTTTGAAAATTTATCTAAGTGTTTAATTTTTCGAAAAATTTGGCAGTCTCCTTTGCATAGAGAGCCCTTTACAATTTCATAAATATGAATTATAGATATACATCCACCAAAAGTTCGAAACCCTATATATATAATTCTTAACACATAAACACTTAACAATTCATATCTTTCATTTATAGCGTTTAAAATGCAAGCATGATTACTTTTATACTTACTATTTTGCTAATTAATCATTCAAATATCCTCTTGCACCTTCACTTAACTTATTGAAACATATTAGCATGCACTTATAAACATATGAAGCACTAAACTCATAGTTTAAATAAGACAACAACTCAAAACTTTAAAATTTTCAAATTCAGGCCTACTACAAAGACTCAGGCTTTTGACACAGTAAAACTCTTAATCTAAAAATACTCATGAAATAACAGTTATTCTTCTCGGTCCAAGCTTTCTAGCGATATAAAGATCATCAAAATAGGATTTAGGTTTTGAAAGTTATGCCCAATTTACTTTCAGCTTTAAACTCAAAAATTATAAAAGAGGACAAAGATGTCCATCAGTTTTCAAACTCATTTTTGAATAAACAAACTGCAAAATTTTCAAAAATGATATAAAAATGATTTCTAGCTTACTGAAAGCACTCTCTTTTGCAAAAACAATGGACCCATTTGGATTTTTATATCACATGTTATCGCTGTTTTAAAACAGCACTTTCAAATCAAAATTTTCCTATACAAGACCTTTTACTATCAAAATTTTCAAACAATTATTATATTCAAATTACATAATTTTTAGATCAAGAATCTTTTCTCTAAAACATTTATTACATGATCCTTTTCTCCGAAAAGCCAAGACATCTAGAATTATACTATAATAAATACAGCAAACTTTCAAAAATGGTTTGCAAGGAAAACTTTTTCCCAATTTACAAACAAGTCTTTTAAAAGAAGACTTATATTTTAGTTAAGATGATTACTTTCTTATATTAGTAAGAAAAAATTATCTATCCAAATTAGACTTTGGAATTACATATTGATTTTTTTTAAATTTCTTTCACAATTAAAAATCTTATCTTGCTGCTCTATTTATTATTATTTCTAACTTTTCACAAAAATTTGCATTTTATAATAAATGAATCTTTTATATTCAATTTTCTCTTAATCCACAAAGTTAAACATTTATTTTATTATCACCAAGAATAGCCAAGGTTGATACTTAATTCAAACCTGTTTTCAATTGAACTTCACGAATACATAATTAACAAGTTTTTAACACTATTTAAATTCATAACCAAATTTACTCTAATTGTTTTTGCTCCTTATTACATTTCATGCTAATTCAAAAGCACCAAATTATCATTTTCTTAAATTTCCCAAAAGGCATACTTTTTTTTCACTTGTTATTAATCAAATGATTAAATATTTAAACTAATCTTCATAACTATCCTTTTATTTTTTACTAAACCTCATTCCAATCAATATTTTAGATTTCTAAACAATTAATTTTCTTAATTTGAATACTTTGTTTAATTAATCACTATCACATGATATTTTCAACCAATTAAGGTATTTTCTTAATTAAAATTATTTGCCATACAAATAAATAACCATAAGGTAACATTTTCCAGAAATACTTTACCCAAAAGCTTACTTAAGCATTTTAAGTTTCCATGTATGTAAACTTTCACAAACATGTAATATAACCAATAATGAATAAAATTTATTTAGATGAAACCATATTTAAAATTTTCAATTATCAATTTATATAATGATAACATCTAACTAATACATTTATGGTGAATGACATTATCAAAGACTGCATAGTTGACCAAGATCACCATTGCCTCTCTATTGCCCTCTATGTCACACTATTTCCATAAGTCCTTAAGTATGTATATAAGATACTTATCTCAAATGGCAATTTAGATTTTTCAAAATCTTTGCAATATCTATATATATTTATGCATTCAACATCCGTACTAGTAAATATTATTTATTTCCATTTCAAAAGCATGTATCACATCGCCCCGTAAGTGTTTAGGAATCCTTATCGATAACGCTGATCAGACGCATCGACCAGAATTCTTAAAATACTTGTTAGCCAATTGACAAAAGAAATTATAAAACCTGTTTTGATTTCTAAAGGAATCTTAAACATGGTTGTAACAATGTTTACTTTCAAAACATAAAACATTTTCTTATTATACAATCATACAATCAATTCATAAAATAATCAAGTTATAAACATAAGTATATCTCTTGTTAGAAAGATTTTCCATTCACATGGATGCTTTCTTTCCCAAAAATTCTTTTAAAAATTTTACTTCTTTAAAATGCATCCATGAAATTCGTAGACATTAAATTATTATTTCACTTTAACCTTTGGTTAAATACCACTTATGAATTAAATTTCATTTTCGAAATTTAATCTTTCTAATAATTCTTGTGACACTTACAACTTGAAGACAACGCAAGTTCTTATCATTTGCATTGAGTAGGTTTCTAACTCTCAATTATATCACCTACTCAGTATTATTTCAACAATTACTACGCTAACACACATTCATGCAATTATCAACCAAATAAGCATTTATTAAAAACAAAGTATTAAATGTGCCCAGTGAAAACCGTCACACCATTTTCGCCGTGCAACTATAATCATTAAGGATCAAAGAACATAATTTAAATCTAAGCCATCCGAGGTATAATTTCTACTATTTCAAAAATAGTGATGTTTAAAACCCTTATAATATTTTCAAACTTATTATCCATTCTAAGAAAATGAAAAGACTAAAGGCACGATTGAGGAATACGATAGTGGAAAACTATGTTATCACTTGTATTATGCTTGGATGTACTATAATCTGTGTTTCTGTTCTGTGTTTATCATATTTTGTTCTGAGTACCAAGCTGTAACGGCCCACTCTGAGACCCACATTAGCGAAGAGTATTACAAGGTAACACCGTCTGCTAATACGGAGAATAGAGCTGGATAGGAGCGACCATCTATAGTCTTGTCTTAACTATCTACTGAATACGTCGATAAATGTAGCATTTTTTTTCATGTAGATCAACATATCCAATAGATACTTAATACAAAACTATAATGGCTATAAGATCTAACAAAACAAAATATAACAACTCAAATGTAAACCACATCACAGAATAGTAGATCATCACATACATATTCACATATACAGATACATCACATAATATACAAAATGATACATGTCAAGTGGTATAGCAACCACAATATATAGGCAAGTCAAAAGAATATACATATCAGAGTTACAACCAAAAAGGACTACACAAAAAGCTATAAAAAATATGAGATAGCAGAATAGTCCATGCGGAAGCAGAATAGGCTAAGTACGAATGTACCTAACCTGAAATACCTCGGTCTAACTCGAGAATAAAAATACACGGGTCAGTCTAGCTAAACAAATTAGTTAGATAAACTAAATGATAATAAACATGCAAGGTCATAAAGTACCACAAATATCTCTAAAAGAAATAACTCGATCATCTAACAAAAGATGAATCATAACAAGCATCATATCATCGGCAACTCAATAAACAAACGATATGATTATCCCAAATCAATCCAAAAATGCAAATAACAAATACCAATGAAGGTAACACAAGTTTCCACAAGGTAATCTCTATATATCGTGTGGTTCAAAAGACCTCCTCCGAAAGGCGATGCTCTAGGGAAATATAAATATCAATGAAACAAGAGATTCACGTGCTCAGTACCGTATAAACAAGGATCCACAAGCCCGATGGCGACAAACCCAAGTATCTCTCGAGCGGTGACGAAGGACCAACTCCAAAAGCGATACTATAGAGAAACAAACCCGAAAGCGACAAACCCAAGTATCTCTCGAGCGGTAATGATGGACCAACTCCAAAAGCGATACTATAGGGCAACAAACCCGAAGGCAACAAACCCGAAAGCATAAACCCAAAGGCATAAAATCGAAGGCAACAAACAGTAGTGGTGAAGGTCCGCAGGCCCAGTACTGGACACCACTAACTGGCAATATATGTCACAAACTCTCGAAAAGGAACCCAAAAAGTGTTAACATGTGTCCCATGCCACACGTTTGCACTAAACGGTTTACTTACCGTCAGTCAATTCCACACTCAAAGCAGTACAAAGTTTACCTCATCTCATAAACCTAACCGAAGGTCAAAACGATCAAACGAATAGATTAGGAATTAATGGAAAAGATAAACGCATGTGTTCATAGCATGCTTTTTATCTAGTCATTTAATTCTCCTCCCTCTTTGCTCGAAGTGCAAAATTGTGTGTTTTATATAGAAATTAAGTTGAAGAAAACGAGTTTTAGGAACGCTTCGAAATCGCTTTAGAAATTGCCTTTGAAATTCTCATATTATAGAGCATATAATTTTTATACAAAAAATAATATATAATAATTTCAAAATCATATTTATTTGGAAAAATTTTTTAAAACACATTATCATATACCTGTGTATGAAATACAGAAAGAAATATGAAGAGAACATCGAAATAACGGAAATTGTACCAAGTATTATCCGTTTAAAACAAGCTGCGACTCAATATTCGACAGCAGGTTTGGACAAGTTAAAATTTTCAAAATGACTTGAACTTTTGCAGGAATGTAGTTAAGCTTTCCTACTTCAATTTGAAAAAATACCATCCAAATTCGATTTGAAACGAAGAATCTGCGTCGTTTCAAAGTTGGACCAAAACAAGGTTTTAAACACTGAGTTACAGCAAGTTGGGAGTACAAGTTCGACAGTAGTTTCGAAATAGCAGACCAACCCAGATTGTCATGAAATATTATAGGAATATAACTCAACACTCCTAATCCAATCTACCGAAAGAATCACTCAAATCCGAAGTGAAACGAAGAATCTGCATCATTTGAAAGTTGGACCAGAACAAGGTTTTAAACACTGAATTACAGCAAGTTGGGAGTAGAAGTTCGACAGTAGTTTCAAAATAGCAAACCAACCCAGAATGTCATGAAATTTTACAAAAATATAATTCAACACTCTTGATTCAATCTGCAAAAGGAATCACTCAAATCTGCTTTGAAACGAAGAATCTGCATCGTTTCAAATTTGGACCAGAACAAGGTTTTAAACACTGAATTACAACAAGTTGGGAGTACAAGTTCGACAGTAGTTTCGAAATAGCAAACCAACACAGATTGTCTTGAAATTTTACACGAATGTAACTCAACACTCCTAATTAAATTTGCAAAAAGGGTCACTCAAATACATTTTGAAATGAATGAGTTATTCTGTCTCAAACACGGACTCGGACAATGTTTCCAAAAAAACAAAAATGTATGGGCCTGAAACCATCCTGGGTTCTACTTCCAGGCATAAAATAGAGGAACAAATTGAATCGGATTGAGCTCAAAATTGGTATGAGTATACTAGAATACTTCATATTTCAAACAAAAAATATTGAATTCTAGTAAGAAACGAATGAGTTATGCTGTCTCAAACATAGACTCGGGCCATGTTTGCAGCAACTCAAAACAACTACACGCAAAAATCTGTGTCTGAATCGATTTTGCAGCAACGTTTTGGACATTCAAACGTCAATATATTTCAACCAAAATTTTCAAAAATGAATTTCAACATGCAAGCTACCAAATGCAAGAAATCCGACAACATTTCCCTGTTGGAATCTAAAGTTATGATCATTCAAATAGGCAATAAGAAACATATTTCAAACAGAAAAACAACAAAAATTCAATAACAAAAGCTAGATTTTGATTGCTTTTGCAATTTTTGAGCTTGGTTCAGCTAGGATTTGTGAGTAGTATAATTCACCTTGCTGAATGCTTGAGCTACAAGAAAAAATCGGTGGAAAGAAACAAGCTTTGGCCTCAAAAAAGCTTCAACAACCTAGAAATGAAATGTACATGGACATGCAATGCCAAAATAAAGCTACAACCTATCAAATAATCTTCAAAACTGAAATTTTATGAAGGAATTAGGTTTAGAAGTTGATTACCTGTCTAAATTGACTTAATTTGATAAATTATAGTAAGGATTTGATGAAAATTTGGAGATTTTGGTTTTTCTTTGAAAGAGGGAAGTGGGTTCATTTCTTTTTTTCTTTTACAGTACAGAGAAAGAAGAAGAGGAATTTGCTTTCCTCTTTCTCAATTAGCTGGTTAAGTTTACTAAGTGGGTCTTGGACCCATCAATTAAAAGAATTAAATTTGTATTAGGCTAATTTAATTAACACCAAGCCATATTTACACTTAAATAAACAAAACCTATTTTCTTTCAAATTTTCACTTAACAAATTATGTAAATTTACATACTTATGAAATAACATATTTTATACTATATAAAAAGATTAATTTTAATTTTTTAAGCAAACCCTGTATTTGACAAAAATACACAATTTCCCCAAATAAATGCACAAAACCTTATTTTTATCTTCTAAAATTCCACAAAAGTACTTTTATTGCTTAGAAAAATATAACTAACCATTCTAAACTCAAATTTATAATTAAAGCTCATTTTTACAAAAATTTCCACCTTTTTATTTAAATAAACAACCTTTTAAAATCAAACACTTCCTTTAAAAATTATTAAAAGAAGTAATTGTCAATAATTAATAAAACTATTGCATTTTCTCTAAATAAAAAATATTTTCCATTTATTATTAACCCAAACAAATAAAATAAAGTTTCAAACTTTATTTTCTCATTTTATTCCAAATTTCACTGTTTATTCTAAATAAACAATTTAATTTCTCCAATTTTATTTTAATTCACAACATTAAATTATAAGTACCATTATAATTTAATATTTACAGGTAATCTCCAAAACCAGGGTTGTTACAGTTCATGTCAATTAGTTGATAACTACATATATTTATTTTAGTTTTTATTTTAACTTTTCTTATTCGTTTTGTATCAAGTTCTCAATCCATTGTCATTCAAAGTAAAGGATGGTTCTCTATTGTTATCTATATCAAATTCATTAAATTTTCATGTTGAAATCATTTCAGAAGTTGCTACGAATGTCGATATTTGTAAAATTAGTTTTCGGATTATACAAATATACTTTCTTTTTTAGCAATAATAGCCAGCTTTAAAGTAGGTCATCGACATTTATAAATCGATTAAGGAACATATGTTCGGCACAAGTGCCTTAAAAAACTAAACAAAATACAGGCCAAGGAGTTAGGAAAAATACCTATAGTACTATATAGACCACATCCTTCTCGGGAGAGGAGGATCCACTTCCATCCTCAGAAGCGGCAAGGCAATGACATGAAAGTACCTAGAAAAAAGAAAAACTGATGTAGGAACATAATCCACCAAATCGATACCATAAAAATATTTTCTACCCTAAGTGTCACCTGCCAACACGGACTTATTGCTCTCGCCACAGTCACCTAGAACACATAGAAAAAGCACTTCATCATCGAGCTGATAGAATAGGCATCTCTCCTTACATTCATCTCCTACATACTTAAACCACTGACTACACATAGCTCATCTCTAAAATCCAATGGACTCAAGCTTACTCGTATGAACTCCATTAAAAATCAAAAGAGGATTAATCATCACCAGATCCACCATGGTTTGAGCAACATCAACACTAACTAGAGGCATAGAAGGCAAGACCACCGAAAGAGAAATAATGGGTAAGGCCACAGAAACCACAAAATCAACCACCGCGATAGAGCCATGCTTTAGAACCCACTTCCTAGTCATGGGATAAGGAAGAGGGATCTTAGTAGTAAAAAGCAGAGGCACATTAATAGTAAAAGGAGAAGTATTAGAACTACCATGCTTACAACTATTCACCATATGACCAAAAGAGCAACACATCATGCAAATATCCGATGTCTAACTATAGTGAATATCATCTATTTCCACATGCCAGAAGCAGGGCATATTCTAAGTTTGGAAGACATAGGCCTACATGGAGTAATTTCAATCAATGCCTTTACATAAAAAAGCTTTTTCCTAGCTACTATATTGACATCAAAACACTTCAGTTTACCCACAAGGCTCGCTATCTATTCTAAACCAATCATCGGTTACAAAACAGAAGAAATGTGCGAGAAATGAATCTGGATAGGAATAGATAACACTTGCTCCCTGTAATATGAATAGATGCACTCCCAAGTGGTAATAATAAAAGGCTTTCCCTCAACGAAAAATGGGTCAGCTTCAAAAACACAAATCCTCCCCGCAAGCTTAGAGAACTTGACATAGTGCACTTGCAAACCACCCTTAAGTTTCCAAAATTGCCGGAAATCATCTTTAACCACATGATAAGCGGGGTTGGAATCAAGAAAAAGCCAATAAAATATTCCGACTAGAAATAAATACCTACAAAATTACTTTTAGAGGGGGACCGTTCTCAATCAACTACAGACGTTGTAAAAGTCTAAGGAGAACAATTGTCTACAGCATTCCTATGTAGCGAAAAAAAGGAAAAGAGCATGCGTTACTCTTCGCCGAGGGGGCATTTGCATTGTTGAAATTTTGATTAACTTCAACGCAACCTAAGGAACATGTGCATAGGGATGTACTACATCATCCTCTTTTGACATATTGATGCGGCTGAAAGTTCAGATTTCACATTTTCACAAAGACCCGGTGTACAAAAACTATTTCCAACCATTTTTAGCCCCTCCTCAACATTCTCTACATCCAACTCATCACTATTAGCAACATCAAATGAACCATCGTCTTGCCACGCATATACCCATAACAGCAGGAAGCAATGGAGACAATGGGATTTCATAGAATTAGGGGATAACCAAATAATGGTGACAAGAAATTTTTATAACAATGAGTGAGGCTATTTAAGCAAATAAGGGATTAGTTGATAGCAGTGGCGTAGCATTAGAAGGAGATTCGTTGGCCTCTAGAGGGATGAACAGAATGGTACATGAATTGAAAATACATCAAGTTCTTATAGATGCTGGTGACATCACTTCTGATCGATTCAGAGCATTGCTAAATTTCATGATAGGCATAAAGGAAGGGAAGGGGAAAGAAGTGGATCGGTAGAATTAAGAGGAGGAATAAGCGAGCATTGGGGAGAGATCAATGAGCGAATTAATATCCATGAAATGTATCTTCTTTACTTCTTTTATATATATGTGTATGTGTGCGTGTATGTATATGTATTAAAATATACTTAAAAATCAAAGAAATTTTGAAATCAAAATCATATTATGACATTAAACATCATTTGGTATTTTTCAAATATTTTATATAATTTTTATATATATACATACATATGTATTAGTATAATTCATTTCATAGTGCAAATATATAGTTTTTTTAATATATCTTCAAATATCACAATATAAATCATAATTAATCTAATTTAATTCATATATAGTCTCTGAAATATGTAAGCATACCGTTGGAAATATTTTATAAAGCTTTTATATGGTCATAGTAGTTTGAATTTATTATATGCATATACGTCTTAAATTCATTTTAAGATGTCTATCATACTTATATCTATTATATATATATATATATATATATATATATATATATACACACACATACTTAATATCAAGTTTATATTCTATGGTCTATATAAATTATTATCTTGAACTTCATTTATACTAATTCTTTTATTTACATAATTATAAGTCACATATCATGCCTACATAAACTAATTCTTCATTGCTGGCCAAACATTGCTAAATTATTACTTCACATTGGTTATATGATTAAATTCCACTTTAATTTCAGAATATATCCTTTAATTATTATAATATTTTAGCCAATATTCATATAATGCCAATTTATATCCCTAAGCCATAATTTTTATAGAAATATAGTTAGAACTACAAGAGATCAAGTAGATTATATAGTTAATAAGGAAAAAATAACTCACATGGGTTATATCGTCTCTAAATCCCTCTTTGTCCAGAATTGGCCTCACTCCAAATCAATGTATCTGCGATTCTAATTAGTATTATAATGTAGCCCTTGTCTTGCTTTTCAATTCTGTGGCTAAATCATTGATTTTTGTTGAGATATAAGATGGAAATTTGATTTTGAGTGAAGTGGTTTTATGAGAAGGAGGACGAAGAGAAAAGGCGTCCATATAGAAAAATGAAATTTTAAACTTTCAAAATGAGAAATGGTGTAACGACCTGCAAAATTTCGATAATTAAATTGGTTAATTTAATATGATTTTTGCAATTAAATTTAGAAATAAATAAAAGCTTTATAGTTATAGTGAGGTGAATGTTAATCTAAAATGTAACAATGGTTATTAAAGCTAAAATTTTGATAGATTGAATGAAATTACAATAAATGAAATAATGTAAGTGCTATATTAGGCTATAAATCGAATATGAGAAATCAAACGTAAATATTGAATTAATTAATGAATTAATATATATTGAATGGCAATTGAATAAAATCAATGTTTAGTAAGAAATTATAACATTGGTTTGGGAGTGATAAACTTACAAAAATTTGACTGAGAGTTAATAATAACAATTATTAACGGTTAATCATTTATTTAGTCCATTAAATCAAAATTTGTAATCAATGGCAATGAATCTCAATTCAATGTTATGTTAGTGTAAATTAAGGAAATAATTGGAAATAATGTTAACTCTATTCATAATATGATAATTGGTTGAATGAAAATAATGGATATCAAGATTTATTAATTTATTAGAATTTAAACTTAATAAATGGATAAATTGCAGTTAAATGAAATTTAAAAATGATGTAATTTGTTAATTATAGAGTTGAAATTGGAAACTTGATTTAATTAATCAATTATTAATTTATTTATTTAACTAGAAAATAGCCATTTTGGCCACTTACTCGGAATTCGACGAATCCAATTTCGTCGGATCCGTAACGATGAATTACTGTAGGATTTCAAGTTTCGTAGCGATCGGACTTGTCGTTTGATCGTACGGGCTCGAAACACCTAGAAATCGATTTAATTGAAATCAATTGAAATCAATTTGAAATAACTTGATTTTAGCATATCTTCTTCATACGATGGAATTTGGACTTGAAACCTGTTCCATTGCATTTAAAATATTTAAAAACATCTATTTTGATATATGGGTTGACCCAATTTCATTCCGGAGTCAGAACGGGCTTTTCGGGTCATTTATCGTTCAACGGTCCAAACCAATCGTATCCGTTCCTCTATTTTTCAGCTCTACCTATATATATCCGGTTATCAACCCTAGAAGCCTTTCTATTTCTCGTTTCTGTACGTACAATTCCAGTTGCCTCTCCTCTTTCTCAATGGTAGACAAATTCTCAAGTCCAAATTCAATTCCCAAATGCAAATTCAAATCAAAAATAAAACTCCACAAACTATAACGAATTATATATGAATTTGAAGCTCTCGATGAGCGCAAGTCAAATATATGATTTTCTTTTTAAATCTAGGTTTTGGTGTGGCCGGAAATAGATGAACTGTTCACGATCGTTCATTGATTGTTGATGAACTTCGATGGATCGACAAATCGTTGGTACCATTGGGTAGAGGAGGTCGAGGAGAGTTCATATGGGCGCGTTACACGAAGTTTCAATGGCCAGATCGGCCGCAATAATCTATTAGGGCTCATGGAGGAGGCGACGACCGTGTCTTTTTTCGACGACGTAGTGGCCATGGGGGCACCGTTGGGTGCGACTTGGCGAGTAGGTGGCGATGGTGAGGATTGGCATCGCTGCAATGGTCGAAAGCGAGAGGAAATTGCAGTCAAATGGTCGGTCAATGGTTGGTTTCTGAACGTGATAGGCTCGATCGGCTTTTTGGAAGAGAGAGGCATGTCGTGGTTGCTGACGTGTATGTTTGAATTTATTTTATTTATTTTCTTATTTAAATCGTTAAATCTTCTAATCATTGTAATTTTCACATACAAGGTTCGTTTTACGCGCAGTTTTCTCCGTTAGGATCATATTAGAATTCTGGATATTTTTATGGAATATGCGCTTAGCGCTTATATGATTTTTGTTTGATGATAATAAACATATATATATTCATTTAAATGTATTTGTTAATGTACTATTTTATTTTTCATAGATTAAATAAATATTTGTTGAATAAAATAAATTACACAGAATTTGAATTCAAACAGAAATTTTATTCAAAAAAATATTTATTACAATCTTGAATAGTACAAATTCAAGCTCTCACTATACATATACATCTTTTGAATACATCACAATTCAATTTACATTAATAACCTCACTACATATCACTCACACTCGTATTTTGTCTTCAACTTCATTTCAGTTTGAATCCAGCATCTGAGAAATCTGCAAAAAATATTCACTAACGCAGTAAAATTGAAAAAGAAATATTTTTGCCAAATAAAATGAAATATGATTTTTAAAAATATTATTTGCCTCAGTTATTTGGGTTGTTCGTCATCATTTACAATTGAATTCATCATACACGAACAATGTGACATGCACAGTGTATCACTGTACATGCCACAAGGACGTGCACATCGATATACACTTGATGATGCTATAGGGATAGGTTTGCACAAGGTCAAACCCAAATATAAAGACAGGTACAACTCAGGTGCAATATAAATGAAATCTCGTCATCAGCACAAGGTCAAACCCGAGTTTTTAAAACTGGGTTCAACACAAGGCAACATGAAGAATGCAAAGCTTCGACAAATCAAAACTGCATCAAAGCACAAATACATGGAATAATGCAACTCAATCAGACAAGTGCATCCAGAAGTACAAAATGACCAAGCAAGTGCACCACTGAGCTATTCAAATGAAACACAGTGGCAACATCAAAATACAGGCCAGAAGCTCAAGTACACCAGTGACACAAGTGATGCAAGTCAGACCAACAGCAACAATGAAGGAAAAATCAAATGCCATCAAGTCAGCAAACTACAATGTCACAGCAAACACTGTGCACATTGATACATGATCAGACACAGGACAACAAGTGCACAAATGTAACACAATCCAGGCAAAGTAGGATGACCACAAACTTAACAATGCATGAAAGCTTGAATCATTAATTCAATGCAACACAGCAAAAATGGAATCAACATGAATGTCACAAGCATGAAAACACGTATGCAACATGGTGAGCAACATAAGGGCAGTGGACAATACAAGAAAATAAATGCAACAGACTCAAGTGAATGCAACTACATGACATGAATGCAACTACAGGAACTCAAAAAGGCAGACTCGAATGTATAGTTCAAGTGCGTCAACCAAATAACTGAAATGCAAACTATATCGAACATGATATAGTGCTAATATGAAGACAACTACTTGACACAGTAACTGCAAGTGTCGACCAGGTAGCAAGTCAAGTCAAAATGCATCATGCAAGCCATCAAGAATCAGTACACAACGAGCATGAATCAAGACAATGCACCAATGCAAGTGACTCAAGCAACATGCCCAGTTACAACTACAGAGACCAAGTTCATATGCAAAGTGCAGACCAAAAAAAGACACAGTACAGAACAAAATTGCCACCAACATAACAACACAAATGAATACTGCAACAACCAAAGCCAAAGTGTACAACTACAAGGTCAGGGGAGCAACATAATCAATAATGCAACAGTGAATAGAAGTTGATGCAAACTGACTCGAAGATTGCCACCAACATAAACATGACCAACAGATCACACTATGCAGTGTACAAGAACAAGTCAAGCAATGAACAATGCAAACTACAACGCAGACTACAAAAGTGATACATGGAATCACATAAACAAGTTCGAACAACCAGACAACATCATATTCACGAATGCAATGTTCAAGTGGAGACCAAAGAAGATGGCCAGAGACGAAGACTACAAGATGAACAACGACCATGCTAGAGGAATGCATGTATGCCGAGAAACAATGTAACAAAGATGGCCAGACCAAGTCAAAGTCGTAATTCACAGTAAAGCCGAAGTCAGAATTGGCAAAAATAGGAAATCAAACAAATCAAAACAGGAAAGTCTCTGCCGTCTCGAACGCTACAAGATCAAGGCCGTGCGCATCAAGTTAAAAATATATCAGGAAAGCCGTGCGCATCAGGCAATTAAGAATTTGGAAAGTATCGAATTGATACGAAAATACTCAAGTGTCGAATTCATATAAATACCGAACCCAACAAATTCATCATTGGCATCGAGTGCGCAACAAGAACAAGTGATAATTCAAGCAAATTAAACCAGCAAAGAGATTAGATACCGCAATCTGACACACTCGATCAAAGGAGCAGCGGCGAACGAGCGCAAGCAACACAAACCAGAAACGATCATCAGAGAAGTCGCGAGCAAGAGCAACACCAGAGAATTGAATTTGAAGAAAGCCCCAATTTGGATCGATAGCACAAAACCCTAATTGTTGAAGAGGAACGAACAAGAATAGAGAGCCGACATTGATAAAAGAAGATAACAGGGCCGTGTTTTTTCTTGAGTGATAATACTTTGGGCCGGTTATATTTTCAAGGCTTTTGGCTGTTAGGGTTTTGGGTTTAATTGTTTTTATTTGTTGTTTTTACTTTTCGAGTCAAAGTATTGGTAAATCACCACCTAGGTTTTAGGTAGTGTTTGATTGTCTAGTTAGAATTAGTTCAGTGAGTAGGGTGTGCGAGTTTGCAAAACTCTATAGGCGGGAGCAGAGTTTGCGAGTTTGCAAAACTCTATAGGCGGGAGCAGGGGCTGCGAGTCTATTAGAGTGTTTGTAAGCGGGAGCCAGGGTTTGCGAGTCTATTAGAGTGTTTGTAGGTGGGAGACTGTTTAATTCTAATAGAAATCTGGGAATGCAACAGTAGGCAGGGATTGCCGAAGCTGGGTAAATTTTGTTTGTGATTTACTTTTCAGCATATTTATTCCTGCAGTTTGTTTGTGTGTTCAAATCGAGAAAATTTTCTATAACCCTATTCACCCCCTCCCCCTCTAAGGTTAATCTAGATCCTACAAGTGGTATCAGAGCGAGGTATTTTTCTTTAACTATAGAGTCATGAATCCATCAAATAATGCTTTTTCTGAGGGGCAATCTATTGGTAGGCCACCCATGTTTAACGGGAACGATTATGCTTATTGGAAAGTTAGGATGGGTATTTTCTTAGTTCTGTTGATTATGATGTTTGGGATATTATTGAAACTGGCTATAAATCTCCCACTATAACTGTTGGTGATACTGAGATTCCTAAACCGAAGGATATGTGGGATGCTAGCGATAAGAGATTAAAAACTACAAATTCTAAAGCCATGAATGCTTTGATCTGTGCTCTTGATAAGACTGAATTTAATAGAATTTCTCATTGTAAAACTGCACAGGAAATTTGGCATACTTTGGAGGTGACACATGAAGGAACTTCTCAAGTCAAGGAGTCTCGTCTAGCCCTATTCAGCAATGAATACAAGAACTTTGTGACGGACAAAGGCGAGAGCATAAAGGACATGTTTGGACGCTTTTCAACTTTGGTGTACAACGCTAGAGCACTTGGGAAGGTATTCTCTGAGGTAGAGCTTGTGTGGAAGGTACTATGAGTTTTATCGATGAACTTTGAGGCAAAAGTCACGACAATACAAGAATCGAAAGATCTTAGTAAACTAAGCATGGAGGAGTTGATTGGAAACTTGATGACATATGAGCTTGAGCTAAAAGCAAAGGAGGAACGCAACAACTCCGAACCAAAGAAGAAGACGATTGCCTTAAAGAGCAAAGAAGAGAGCGATGAAGAAGAAGAAGATCCAATTGAAGAGCTTGCAATGGTTGTCAATAATCTTAGAAAATGGTCAAGATTCAAGCCACGCAAGAAGAAAGTAAGTGGTAATAGGTCAAAAGATTTTGAAAATTCTGATAATGAATCGACATGCTTTAACTGCAACAAGCCTGGCCACTTCAAACAACAATGCCCACTTCTCAAAAACAACAAAGGAAAGAAAAAGAAAAGGAAGGCCCTTGCAGTGACTTGGGATGATGAAGAAGGAGAGGAAGTTTCGAATAGTAGCTCAGAGGAGGCTAACTTGTGCCTTATGGCAAAATCAGATTCAGAAGCAAGCTCAGAGGAATCTAATGAGGGAGGTGACTATTCTTATAAAGAACTTGTTTTTATGTGTCTTGATCTTACTAAAGTAGTTGATACTCTTGAATCTAAAATTGAAAAACTGAAATCTGATAGGAGAGAACTTGCTCGTGAAAATTTTAGGTTAGAAACTGAACTTGAAAATATTCAAAACCTAGACTGTGAAAAATGTAAAATTTTAGATTCAGAATTATCATGACTCAAGAATAGCTTTGAGAATCTTGAAAAAGAAAACTTGAGTCTTAAGGAAACCATTGACACTAGGAAAAAAGATTTTATAAATAGATACACCTCACTTGTAACTGAAAACACAACACTCAAAACCAATGTCTAAAATCTTGAGAAATCTCTAAACAACTTTTCAAGAGGAGAAAAATCATTCAACATGTTATTGGGAAATCAAATTTTTGCTAACAACAGAAAAGGACTTGGTTTTGGGAAGACACAAGCTGATGATGATGCAAAAGGTAAAAGTGTCTTTGCTGGATGTGAAATAATTGGACATCGTGTTGAAAATTGTAGTCATAGGAACAAGAACACAAAATTTATACAAGTTTGGGTTCCTAAGAATTCTACAAACAAATTTCATGTCTATTGGAACAAGAATAAAAAGACTAAACAAGTTTGGGTTCCAAAGGGATTGTTTATTCACAATGCTTCTGCCACTAACAACCATGGACCTATAAAAACAAATAGGTCACAAAAATCTTTCATCGTGTAGGTGTGGTGGCAGGCTAAGGAATAACAACAGTGTTCTCTAGATTTTGGCTGTTCCAGAAACACAACGGGCAACAAAGCAAAGTTCCTTAGCCTAGTACAAAGGTGACAGAATCACAATGGGCAGCCACGAAAAATTATCGTAAAGGTAAAACAGGTGAAGGTATATTTATATGCGATAATCTGCACCGTATTCTGAATGAAATCAGCCAATATTGAGATGTTGTAGAGATGATGATTTTTTTCTGACTTGTTCACTGTTAAAAATTGAGTTTGAATTTTTTATGCACACTTCATGGTTTGGTTTATCAAATTTAGTTAGTGATATTTTGGAGTGAAAGAGAAATTCAGATGCAGATTACACTGATAATATAGTTGATAGAAAAATTACTAGTGGAACGTGATTAATTTTTGTAACATTCATTTGCTGCATCGTTTTTCAAAGAAAATATCTGCATATTTTTCGCTTGAAATAATTTTCAAATAGCAGAATTTTTTTTCATATAACCCCTTCGAGAAAATCATTTTTTTGACCATATTTTCAGATTAGTCATCTTTATTGATTTTAAATGACTAATTTTGACTAATTGACTCCCTACTAATTATCAAAAGATAAATAGTGATTGAAAAGGTGATAAGTGTTGATATTTAACATACATTACTCAAGAAGGTATATTTGGAAATTTTCTTTAGGAATTCAAACAAGAGTTATAAAACTTTTTGTTGGGTAAAGATTCCATGATCATTTCTATATCTATCATATTTCTATCGACCATTGTTTATCAAATCTTAAATATAGTTTTTCGATATGTGGTACTATAATCAGGGATCATTTGTATTTTCATTTCACATTTTTTGTAAAAATAAATAAATATCCAAAGTATTCACTCTCATTTAAAAGTCCTCACAGTTATGCATGGGTGAATTACTTGGATTTTTTGATCATGTACTTCCATGCTCATTTAAAAGTCCTTACGATTATGCATGTATCGAACGCATATCAAAATTGATTGATTAAAAAGACAAGTTGATTCTAATCCCATTTAAAAGTCCTCACGTTTATGCATGGTTAGAAGATACTTGAATTCATTTTTAAAATTAAATTGGAATACTACTAATCTCATTTAAAAGTCCTAACGGTTATGCATGACTAATAGATATTCAAATTCCTGATATAAATGTACCACAAGTAGATACAACCGTATGATGTTATATGAGAACATCATTTCCATCATTCTAAAAGTGGAATATACGCCTAACAAGGGTAGTTATGATTTTGTTTGAATCTTATTGAAGTTTAATATTTATATTCAAATTGAGTTTTAATGTTGGATTAATATTGATCACTTTATCTCTATTTTTCTCTAACACTATTATGCTTTTGCTGATAACAAAAGGAGGAGAGAAAAGTCAAGATTTTGTCAAATGAAATCAAGCAAAGGTCAAATAATTTTCCATATGCATCTAGGCTCATTTTTATATTTCCATTTGTATGCATATATGTATGGGGAGCATCATGTAGAGAGGAAGCATTTAAATAGGGGGAGCAATTAGTGTATATCATTGTTCAAATACATTTAACACAGTCAAAATCTTAAATATATGTTTGTTATCATCAAAAGGGGGAGATCGTGGAATATGCGCTTAGCGCCTATATGATTTTTGTTTGATGATAATAAACATATATATATATATATATATTCATTTAAATGTATTTTTTAATGTACTATTGTATTTTTCATAGATTAAATAAATATTTTTTGGATAAAATAAATTACACAGAATTTGAATTCAAACAGAAATTTTGTTCAAACAAATATTTATTAGAATCTTGAATAGTAAAAATTCAAGCTCTCACTATACATATACACCTTTTGAATACATCACAATTCAACTTACATTAATAACCTCACTACATATCACTCACACTCTTATTTTGTCTTCAACTTCATTCCAGTTTGAATCCAACATCTGAGAAATCTGCAAAAATATTCACTAACGCAGTAAAATTGAAAAAGAAATATTTTTGCAAAATAAAATGAAATATGATTTTTGAAAATATTATTTGCCTCAGTTATTTGGGTTGTTCGTCATCATTTACACTTGAATTCATCATACACAAACAATGTGACATGCACAGTGTATCACTGTACATGCCACAAGGCCGTGCACATCGATATACACTTGATGATGCTACAGGGACAGGTGTGCACAAGGTCGAACCCAAATATAAAGACAGGTTCAACTTAGGTGCAATATAAATGAAATCTCGTCATCAGCACAAGGTCAAACCCGAGTTTTTAAAACTGGGTTCAACACAAGGCAACATGAAGAATGCAAAGGTTCGACAAATCAAAACTGCATCAAAGCACAAATACATGGAACAATGCAACTCAATCAGACAAGTGCATCCAGAAGTACAAAATGACCAAACAACTGCGCCACTGAGCTATTCAAATGAAACACAGTGGCAATATCAAAATACAGGCCAGAAGCTCAAGTACACCAGTGACACAAGTGATACAAGTCAGACCAACAGCAACAGTGAAGCAAAAATCAAATGCCATCAGGTCAGCAAACTACAATGTCATAGCAAACACTTTGCACATTGATACATGATCAGACACAGGACAACAAGTGCACAAATGTACAAAATCCAGGCAAAGCAGGATGACCACAAACTTAACAATGCATGAAAGCTTGAATCAGTAATTCAATGCAATACAGCAAAAATGAAATCAACATGAATGTCACAAGCATGAAAACATGTATGCAACATGGTGAGCAACATAAGGCAGTGGACAGTACAAGCAAACAAATGCAACAGACTCAAGTGAATGCAACTACATGACATGAATGCAACTACAGGAACTCAAAAAGGCAGACTCGAATGTATAGTTCAAGTGCGTCAACCAAATAACTGAAATGCAAACTGTATCGAACATGATATAGTGACAATATGAAGATAGCTACTTGACACAGTAAACTGCAAGTGTCGACCTGGTAGCAAGTCAAGTCAAAATGCATCATGCAAGCCATCAAGAATCAGTACACAACAAGCATGAATCAGACAATGCACCAATGCAAGTGACTCAAGCAACATGTCCAGTTACAACTACAGAGACCAAGTTCATATGCAAAGTGCAGACCAAACAAAGACACAGTACAGAACAAAATTGCCACCAACATAACAGCACAAATGAATACTGCAACAACCAAAGCCAAAGTGTACAACTACAAGGTCAGGGGAGAAACATAATCAATTATGCAACAGTGAATAGAAGTTGATGCAAACTGACTCGAAGATTGCCACCAACATAAACATGACCAACAGATCACACTATGCAGTGTATAAGAACAAGTCAAGTAATGAACAATGCAAACTACAATGCAAACTACAAAATTGATACATGGAATCACATAAACAAGTTCGAACAACCAGACAACATCATATTCACAAATGCAATGTTCAAGTGGAGACCAGAGAAGATGGCCAGAGAAGAAGACTACAAGATGAACAACGACCATGCTACAGGAATGCATGTATGCCGAGAATTAATGTAACAAAGATGGCCAGACCAAGTCAAAGTCGTAATTCACAGTAAAGCCGAAGTCAGAATTGGCAAAAATAGGAAATTCAAACAAATCAAAACAGGAAAGCCTCTGCCGTATGACTCAAGGCAATCGAACGCTACAAGATCAAGGCCGTGCGCATCAAGTTAAAAATATATCAGGAAAACCGTGCGCATCAGGAAATTAAAAATTTGGAAAGTATCGAATTGATACGAAAAAAACTCAAGTGTCGAATTCATATAAATACCAAACCCAACAAATTCATCATTGGCATCGAGTGCGCAACAAGAACAAGTGATAATTCAAGCAAATTAAACCAGCAAAGAGATTACATACCGCAATCTGACACACTCGATCAAAGGAGCAGCTGCGAACGAGTGCAAGCAACACAAACCAGAATCGATCATCAGAGAAGTCGCGAGCAAGAGCAACACCAGAGAATCGAATTTGAAGAAAGCCCCAATTTGGATCGATAGCACAAAACCCTAATTGTTGAAGAGGAACGAACAAGAATAGAGAACCGACATTGATAAAAGAAGATAACAGGGCCGTGTTTTTTCTTGAGTGATAATACTTTGGGCCGGTTATATTTTCAAGGCTTTTGGCTATTAGGGTTTTGGTTGGGTTTAATTGTTTTTATTTATTGTTTTTTACTTTTTGAGTCAAAGTATTGGTAAATCACCACCTAGGTTGTAGGTAGTGTCATATTGTCTAGTTAGAATTAGTTCAGTGAGCAGGGTGTGCGAGTTTGCAAAACTCTATAGGCGGGAGCAGAGTTTGCAAAACTCTATAGGCGGGAGCAGGGGGTGCGAGTCTATTAGAGTGTTTGTAAGTGGGAGCAAGGGTTTGCGAGTCTGTTAGAGTGTTTGTAAGCGGGAGACTGTTTAATTCTAATAGAAAACTGGGAATGCAGCAGTAGGCAGGGGTTGACGAAGCTGGGTAAATTTTGTGTGTGATTTACTTTTCAGCATATTTATTTCTGCAGTTTGTTTGTGTGTTGAAATCGAGAAAATTTGCTATAACCCTATTCACCCCCTCTAGAGTTAATCTAGGTCCTACAATTTTGACGTTGGTTTGGATGAATTCTGAGACTGTTCAATTTTTGGATTTAAATTGGATTTAAATTCAAATTATATTCAAAAGGTGAGTGTTTTTACCCACTCACAACTTCTAAAATTTGTTATGTTCGTTAAATTGATTTATGATGTGATTAGAAATTTATTTATGACCGTTTGGCATATTTTTAATCATCATCTCAGTTAAATTGAATTTATGGAATTAAATTGTTATTTAATTTATTATTGCATATAAACTGCCAGTTAAATATTTATTTAATTTATTATTCAATATAAACTGCCTGTAAATACGAGTTATTTATTATCTGTCCTATATTGATGTTATTGATTGAATTGGATGATGATTGTGATAAATGTTTGATGATTGATATTGGATGAATGAATATGGTATTTTATGTTGTTATAAACTCCAAGTTGTTATAGATTTTTATTTTTCGAGATTGTGGTTCGAAATGATATATAACCGTATTTATATTTTAAATTACGGATTGAAATGATAAATATCTGTATCACTTGACCATAGGATAGAAAATTACATACAGACACCATGGTCTATATATATAAAAATATTTTGAAATTGATTTTTATGGTTTTTGGAAAGAAATACTAGGTTTTATATAAATATTAATTTTAGATATTACATAAATTTTGTTGTATATATATAGTCAAATTCTTGTCTTGAGCTATGTATAAATTTGTTGATATAAATAAGTTAATAATAAAGTTTGATTTTGTTTAAAATATAACATGGTTAAGTATTTATTTAAATTATATTTTAATATGGAATTTATAATGATTTCAATAAATTAAGGTTGAAAGATAAATTGAAAATTGATTTGAAATTGTATTTAATTGAGAATTTTATTTAATAAAAATTGATTTGGGACTCATTGAATTTGATATTTTAATGAATATGATTTTTAACTTGATTTTTTTCTAAGGTTATATAAATGAATATGTCAAGTTTGAATAAAGTGAGGAAAATATTCAGTTATTTGAAATCGGAGTATATTTGAATGATATTGGAATTATTAAGTAAATATTTCCAAACTAAATAGTAGTAAACTGAATTTGATATATATAGAGTTGACAGATTTAGTTTTGAAATGTTAAATATTGAAAGCTTTGAAATCTATTGAAATGGTTTATTTGGATGTTTGAATCTATATTTTACATCGATATAAATTGAAATGGTTTATTGAAAACTGAAAAGCAGTTGAAAGTTATGAATTGTGATTTAATTTAAAGTGAATAAAATTGTGAAGTCGAGGAAATTATTTTACTTTATAAAGTAATTTTAAAATTAAACTATTTTATTTTATGTATTGTTTGAATATTCAAAACATTTAAGTGGTGGAAGTTGCGGTTTAGAAGCTACAAAATTTAAAATATTATGTTTTGAAAGGTTATATTTCAAGCGTTTGATTTCGAAATATTATAACTTTGAAAGTGTTATGGTTTTACAAAGGATATATTTGAAATGAAAATGATATTGTATTGAGTTGGTTTTGAAAGGGCAATGATATTTGGTTTTAAAGAATAAACTATTTTGAAAATGACCGCGGTGTTATAATAGCGTTTGGTTGTTAAAGAGACCGGGATCGGAAGTTGTAATACTCTCTACCAACTTCGAAAACCACTTTAACAACCGTGTACGTGGTGGAGCTTCCAGATTAAAGTAGGATGGCGGCGGCGTTTCCTTTGAGTTAAATACGTGGACCCGACTCCCGTGAGTTGGCATAAGGTGGCTAAAATAGGAGCGATTGACGAGCTAAGAAGGTAGCACCTTATATCCGACACACTCCTTCAATACTATTCTATTTCCGTGTGATTGATTTGGGCCCTTTGATTTTGGGGGTGTGGTTTTGGTGGGCGGTAATAGTTTCTACGCGTTACCACCAGTCTGGAAGCGCAACTGGTATATCTACCCTGGCATTGCCTAGTTGTGCCATGTCACCTACCCTATCGCACCTTGTACGAGTTTGGATTTCCCTCGTAGCTCGTGGAGTATTTAGGGTAGTCTCCCGATCTGGAGATGCGATGATACTGAATGGAATACTGGGACTATTACGTGTTAAGGTGGAAAATGTAAAGCCTTAAGGCTATTTAAAAGTAAGTTTAATTTACTATAGGCATTATTATAATAGCGTATATTACTACGTAGTAAATAGTTTAACAAATCCTTAGGAGATGTGAATCCCTAGCATCTCTTAAGTTACTGCACTCACGTTAGACACTGAATACGAGATGTCAAATCCCGTAAACATCTCTGAAGCCGTTCCACTCATACAGTTTACCATTGATTTAACTTGCATAAGATCCTTTAGTTCTGACAAGAGTGTTTTGTCTTTTCAATTCGCTTGGGTCAGCCTGAGCATTTCAGGGTTGAAGACCTTATTTCCAGAGGACGAAGGTGAAGATTTTATTATTACTATTATTTATTATATTGTTCGACTACATCACATTATTCCTCTGCATTGTTATCTACTATTCTTTGATATGTGTAACTCTGATTCTGTGTTGTATAAGTATAATCAAATGTTTTTATAAAACAGCTTCATGAACTGTTATTTGATTATTGTATTTTGTCGTTCCGCTGAAAGATTCTTTTTTTCTTCTTTCCCTGCTTTTCTTATTCACCCCAATAACAATTCGGCTTTCTGTACGGTTTAAGTCTGACGTGTATGGTTTATCGTCGATTTAAAGCGTACAAAAGGAGGGATGTTACATTTGGTATTAGAGCTTCGGTTTAGCGATAAACCTTAGCTTTGTGGGGTCTGACTCGTTATTAATAGGGTAGTAATATCCTATGATGAGTCGTTGAGTGTATATACATGAGAGAGCGTATTTGTAATTGTTATAAAAGGTTTTGATGCTGTGTTAATTTGTTCCGTTTTGTATTTATGAATTCTGGTTGGTGCGTGAGATGCAATGACATCAATAGGGATTTCTAAAAACTTAATAGGACTGACCAACACATATTTGTTTTGAATATAGGTGAATGAAATAATTTTGCCTATTAAATTTTCTATATATAAAATAATATATTTTATAAATAGTATATTTGGTTGTAATATATTTGTTTGTTACGTAGTGAAATTTTTAGATATTAGTTGGAAATAAGGTTTGAAAAGTAAAATAAATGAGAATAAACTAGAAATTTAGAACTTAAGTTCCGGGTTTTGAAAATTTCTTTCAAATGATTTTGGAATATAATAATAATATTATTTAGAAGTATTTTCTAATATAAATATTTCGATATTATTTGAAAGAATTGTTTCAAAGAAATTTTGGAAAGAAATAAGTTTTGTACTCCCCTCTATGTCGTTGGAAAATAATTTCGGGGATGAGTGCATGCATCATCCACATTCATTTTCAAGTTTCAGAGTGGGAAGGACATTTTAGTAGTTTTACTACATATTTATTTTGATAAACAAATATAAATTTCAAAATTGTTTTAAATATAATTGGATATATAAATTGTAAGTGTATACATCTATCTATTATTTTAAAATGATTTGAAATTTAACCCGGTATTTAGTTCTTAAATTTCCGTTAATTTATAGTTTTAATTAGTGTAGTAAAATGGAATTTTACCAGTAATTGAAACGTCTAAATGAAAAAGAGATTTAATGCTAAGTTATAAATGGGATTAAAGGAAATTTGAAATTGTAACTTATGAAACAAAAGATATTATTACTGAACATTAAGTTAATTAAAAGAAATAAAATAAACTTGTGTAACTTTCTATTACATACTTAAAAGCATATATATAACTTACCAAAAGATTTAAAAGGTGGAAATGTTAATAAGAAAATGTAATAGAATATTATACAAGTAATACTTAAATTATGAAAGTGTTCGATAAAATTTGCTTTATGAATAAGAAATTTGACATGAAAATTGTTATAGACTTGAGTCAAAATTTTAATACTACTAATTAAATGAAATAGGAAATGAGTAATGTAAGTAAAGATTTTGAACTTAAGCTAATGTTGAAACTATTTATTTTTGAAGTAAATAAATGAAATTGAGAAATGAATAAGTGTAATGCAATAAAAAGAAAATTTATATGATATGAATAAATAAAAATGAATTTATGTAAGTATAAGTGCAAATAAGTGAAATAAACACCGAATCAATGGATGGAAATGAAAATTTGCAAGAAATAAATGTAAATTAAAAAGATAAATCATTATATGAAAAAAAGGGAAATTAAAGAACAAATGTTATGAAATGAAATTATTAAGTATGAATTTGATCTATTGTTTAGAACTGTTGTTTGTTTGGTTTATGGTTGTTTGGGCAAGGGTACTTTAAAATTGCTTAGATGTATGAATAATCTATTGAATTTATCTAAAATTGTTGAGTAAATGGAATACTTCATAGCTATTTGTCATTCTATGTGATTTAAAGTGTCTTAACCCGAACCAACCAATTGCTTTGTTTTGCTTGAATGGTTGATTTGTATATGATGTGTATGCCGTTGGTTGCAATGATTGTTGTTTTATATTGAATTCTTTGAAACAACTTTAAATATTTCAATTTATATAATTATTAACTCTTTTTGGGATTATATAAGTGAAATACAGGTTATGCAAGCAATTGCTACAGCTTTTGGTTTCATAAAATAAGCGTTAATTAACCGATGAATAGGTATGTTCTCGGATTACAATATTCTAGCGTTATTATATATATTTTCTCATTGTTGGGATATATTATTTTGGATATTGTGATGTATATTGTTATATTTGATATTTTATTTCCTCTCGAGCCTCTCATACAAAAGAGACTCTAGCGAATTTTTCCGTATATTTTGGACTAAGAAAAAAAATTTAACAAAAAGTTTTCCAAACTTTATTTACTTGAATATAAAAGGATTTAAGAGTTATAAATTGATTTATTTTGTTTAAATTATTTGATTTTGTAAAACTAATTTTTATAGATTTAATATTTTAAATAAGATATATTATTTTCTTAATTCATTTCTTTCCCTTCTTTTCCTTTACGGGGACGAAAAGTTTCGAGTGGAGGAGAGTGTAACGACCCGCAAAAATTCGATAATTAAATTGGTTAATTTAATTGGATTTTTAATTAAATTTAGAAAGGAATAATAACTTTATAATTATAGTGAGGTGAATGTTAATCTGAAATGTAATAATGGTTATTAAAGCTAAAATTTTGATAGATTGAATGAAATTACAATAAATGAAATAGTGTAAGTGTTATACTTGGCTATAAATCGAATATATGAAAACAAACATAAATATATATTAATTATTGAATTAATATATATTGAATGGAAACTGAATAAAATCAATATTTAGTAAGAAATTATAACATTGGTTTGGGAATGATAAACTTATAAAAATGTGATTGAGAGTTAACGATAATAATTATTAAAGTTTAATCATTTATTTAGTCCATTCAATCAAAATTTGTAACCAATGGCAATGAATCTCAATTCAATGTTATGTTAGTGTAAACTAAGAAAATAATTGGAAATAATGTTAATTCTATTCATAATATGACAATTGGTTGAATGAAAACAATGGATATCAAGATTTATTAATTTATTGGAATTTAAACTTAATAAATGAATAAATTGCAATTAAATGAAATTTAATGAAATTAAGGATAACACTGAAATTGATAAATTCATCAACTCTAAATTGACATCTCAATTTGGTTAAATTAGTGTAAATGATTAAGAAATTTAAAATAACGAAATTTGTTAATTATAGAGTTGAAATTGAAAACTTGACTAAATTAATCAATTATTAATTTAATTAACTAGAAAATAGCCATTTTGGCCACTGATTCGGATTTCGACGAAACCAGTTTCATCAGATCCGTAATGGTGAATTATTGTAGGATTTCAAGTTCTGTAGCGATCGGACTTGTCGTTTGATCGTACGGGCTCGAAACGCCTAGAAATCAGTTTAATTGAAATCAATTGAAATCAATTTGAAATAACTTGATTTTAGCATAAATTCTTCATACGATGGAATTTGGACTTGAAACCTATTCCATTGCTTTTTTAATTTTTAAAAATATATGTTTGATATATGGGTTGACCCAATTTTGTTCCGGAGTCAGAACGGGCTTTTCGGGCCATTTATTGTTCAACGGTCCAAACCAATTGTATCTGTTCCTCTATTTTTCGGCTACCTATATATATCTAGTTATAAACCCTAGCAGCCTTTCTATTTCTCATTTCTGTAAGTACAATTCTAGTTGCTTCTCCTCTTTCTCAATGGCAGACAAATTCTCAATTCCAAATTCAATTCCCAATTGCAGATTCAAATCAAAAATAAAACTCCACAAACTATACGAATTATATATGGATTTGAAGCTCTCGACAAGCGCAAGTCAAATATATGATTCATTTTTCAAACTGGTTTCAGTGTGGATGGAAATCGATGAACTGTTCACAGCCGTTCATTGATCGTTGATGAACTTTGACGGATCGACAAATCGTTAGTACCGTTGGGTGGAGGAGGCCGAGGAGAGTTCATCCGGGCGCGTCGCACGAAGTTTCAACGGCTAGATCTACCACAATAATTTATTAGGGTTCGCGGAGGAGGTGGAGGCCGTGTCTTTTTTCGACGACGTGGGGGGCACCGTTGGATGCGGCTTGGTGAGCAAGTTGCGATGGTGAGGATCGGCATCGCTGTAGTGGTCGAAGGCGAAAGGAATTCGCAGTCAAATGGCCAGTCAATAGTGGGTTTCTGAACGTGATAGGCTCGATCGGCTTTCTGGAAGAGAGAGGCGTGTCATGGTTGCTGACATGTAGGTTTGAATTTATTTTATTTATTTTCTTATTTAAATCGTTAAATCTTCTAATCGTTATACTTTTCACATAAGAGGTCTATTTCATGTGCGGTTTTCTCCGCTATGATCGTATTGGAATTCCGAACATTTTGACATTGGTTTGGACGGATTCTGAGACTATTTAATTTTTGGGTTTCAATTGGATTTCAATTCAATTTAAATTCAAAAGGTAAGTGTTTTTACCCACTCACAACTTCTAAAATTTCTTATGTTTATTAAATTAATTTATGATGTGAATAGAAATTTATTTTAACGACCTGCTATTTTGAACCATTCGCATCCGCACATGTCGGACTTGAATAATTCAAAATACCGAATTGTTAGTTTAAAATTGGCAATACTCAGATATACAATAAATAAATAATCACGGAATCACAGACACAGAGTAATAATATGCAGCGAAAGTAAAAGAGATAGTAGTTCATGAAGCTACTACATAAATATATAAGATACATCAGAGTTTACAACAGAAGATAAATACGATACATCAAGTACAAATCAGAATACATCACTGGAACCATCGAATACTAAAAGCAGAATAGATGGCTGGATCTTCAAGCAAAGCTTCAACTCCAAAGGTGCGCCTCGAATACTGGTACACTCAGTCTGACCCGAGCGTAAAGCAAAACACAAAACACTCGAGTTAGGATTAATATTCTTATATCAATAAATCCAACTCAAGTGAAATAGCAATTGAAATACAAGTAACTCAAAGGATGTTGGAATAACCATCCTTCAAGGATCTTTCAAACTATCTACTAAGTAGTAATGTACGCTAAGTAAATAATGTCTATCAATAATATAAAATATCAAAATAGTGTTAAGGCATTACCATTATCCCCCTTAACACATTTTTATATAGATGTCATAGTCTATACAGCACTGTAAACTCCACCGTAAACTAGTGGGATATCAGGGAGTACTCCACAGGTATAACACAAAACAAATTCGTAGTGGTCGCGTATATAGGGATATAAGTATGACAAGGCACATGAGGCAATACCCAAGGTAGTGCAACTACCGTTTGCCTGATCTGGACTGGTGAGAACGCATCGCCGCAACGATCGCAACACCGCGAAACAACACTCCTGAAATTCCAAGGGTGCACTAATCAATAATAAGTAATGAGTAGTTTTACGAAGAAGTGTGTTCGCTCGAGGTGGCTAACCCCATTTGGCCCGGCACGGCTTCTGATTTTAGTCATTTCTAATTTGACACAAGTGTCAAGGCTATCCATTATCATTCTCTTTCTTCAGTCATCACGTACATCATTCCAACCACTTCATTCTGGATCACACTCCGCGTATAGTTATTAAAGTGGTTTTCGGTTTAGACAGAGAGTATGTCCATAACTGATTCCGGTCTCTTTAATAACTTTCGTAATTATTACACCGATTGCTCGTTTAGTAAATTTCAAACCAAATCAAATTCAATTTCAATTTCAATTCGTAAATCAACATTTCGTTTGTCTTCTAAATCAATTTCCAAAGTTTACGTTTCCAAACTTCCAAATTACCATTTCAAAATCTTATAATTCGATTTCAACTTTTATTTAAACAATTCAAGTATATATTTAAGTTCATATCTAAATTTCATTCTAAAATCATTTAAAATGGTTTAATTTCATTAAAATCAATTTAAATTCATTTATCGATTTCATTCAATGTTCGCTAAGTAAATTTATCCTTCAAAACAACTTCTATTTAAATTCCAATTCATTTAAATCAATTACTTACGTTCAACTTCATTATATCAAAACTTCAAATTGAAATAAAATAAATTCGTCAAATCAATTCTTTAAATTACAATTCTTACGTTAATTTCAATAAATCCCATTCATTTCAACAAATCACATTTTATTTCTTGTTAAAGAATTCAATTTTCACTTATTAATTGACTTCGTTACAAATTTCTAACTCAGTTAATAAAGAACTAAATTTCACATAATCGAGAAGTTTCAATTTCACTTATTAACTTACTTAAATAATTTTTCAAAACTTTAATAAATAAAGAAACTCAATTTCATTTATTAACGAAGTTCAAATCCATTTATTCAAAAGTTAAATTTTCTCTTACCAAAGAATTCAATTTTTATTCAATTATCAAATAATTTAAATCTTATTCAATTATTAATTAATTTCAACTTAATTCATACTAATTTCAAACTTAATAATTTCAACTTAATTATAAATTCAAACTCAATTATTAAATCATTTCAAACTTAATTCAATGAATAATTCCCAATTTAATTGTTAAATAATTCATTCCAAACAACGTTCTTTCGTCAGTTATTACATTAATATTTTGTTTCAGATTCCAATATTAACATTTTCCTTTCATCAAAATTTACGTTCCAATTTTATTTCAAAACCTTATTATTCAAATAAAATGTTTATTATATTTCAAATCAAATTATTGACCAATCGGGTTTATTTAATTCCTATCCTAAGTCAAGTTCATTTTGGGTATTTATCATTTCAACCTGATTCCAATTTCAATTCAAAAATCAAAACATAACAAAGGGAACTTGCAGTTTGATAACTGGGATGGTGTAAAAGTAAATAAACAAGCAATAGCAAACATCAATAACAATTGAATAATTAATTCAATTAAATAATCCCGAAATAGTCGTATTAATTCGCATTGTTATTTGTGCGAATTAATATGATTATTTCTAGAATCTACACTATCATTTCGTGTAGATTAAAGATTATTACATTAATATTTATACGGTTCTCCACGATATTTATTATTCAATTTCAAACTACATCAATTTATACAACATACATTTAAATGGTTCAAGGTGTCGTTAACACTATTTCTACGTGTCAATTTATTTAACATTCAAAGGGGTTATATTATACAAATTTAACTAATCAACTTCAACACATATCAGTTGCAAATTGTTAACTATTCTACGTCAATTTCAATTTCAATTTATTTATCACTTACAACATTAACAATTTAACGTCCAATTACAACATCAAACAATCAATCATTTATCAACCAAACTAGATTATCCTTGCATAAATAACATATAATGGTGTCAAATGTCAAAGGTGAACTGATACATAAATAACAGCGCAATAAATAACAGCAGCATATTTCAATTGTTGTTTTAATTGAAATCAAATTTAATAAATAAAAGAACATTAATCATGAGTGATTGCTCACCTTTCGAGGCTAGAAAGAGATTCGGCGATAGAGTGAGTTACGATTCTAACCCGAATCCCAAGACAAAACAAAGTTGGCACGAGTTCGACGATCAAAGCTTGATAGCTCGGAATTTGACAAATGAGATCAAAGTGGATTGATGAAGATAAATGGTATAAGTGAACTTATATATATATATATAACTATCATATTCTAAATTCAACCATATATTAAATAATATATATATATATATATATATATATATATATATATATATATATATGTTTCGAAATCATTGTTTCAAATTAAAAAACACATATATTAAAATCGATATATATACGCACATCATATATTTAGAAATAACTGCTTATATGCATATACTTATTAAAATGAAAAATACTTATATTATATTTTATTCCTTTCAAAATGTCATATATTTCAAAATAATAACATGACTTATATATATACTTATGCATCAATTAAACAAGCACTGTTGTGTATGTATATACACCATATACACACATATATAAACTCATGTATCATTATATATATATATATATATATATATATATTATTTTTCTTTTCTTTTTTATAATCAGTTTAAAAATATATAATAAAAAAATCCAACTCATAACTACTAGCTTACAGATCATACAAAAATCAGGTTATAAACAAAGTTATGCAAACACTATATATACAGTAGTCTAATGTACAACATACATGATATATAACATCTACACAGCCTACATTTATAGTATGATATATATATATATATATATATATATATATATATAGGTGTAATACTTTATAATTCGACATACAGTACTCCTATACTGTAATATATATATATATAGTATAAATTCATATATAAACTAATATACAATTGCCGTATATACTTTAAAATTTGTATCTTATGTCATAAACTTAAATCCCAGGATATTCTTATAAATATATAAACTATTATATAACAGATACCATATATAACTATATATACACCTATAGATATAGCTTTCAGATACTAGAATGGGGTAATATATATCACTGCAAACATGCTTGGTCACGTATGTAAGACATAAGGCAAACAAGACATAGTCAAGCTATAGATGAAATATAGCTACATCATTGAATGTATACACACAATATAGATATTTACCGTATACACAGAAATGAATGAGGCGGACAAGCAAGGCTATGAGGTGGAAGGTTTGCGTTTGAATGGGTGACAGGCTGGTCTCAACACGAGTGAGAAGAGTGGAAAGCTTCGGTGTGGAGGGGAAGAGCAGGTGGCGTTCGATAATCAGAGTGGGTTGATGATTGAGGACGCGCGCTGGGTTGTGGCCGAAAATACATATCGTTTGTGAAGGAGGGAAGAGCTCGCGTGCTTGTGGCCATGTAGAGGAGATAGTTGAGTTGTTCAGGCGAGCGAGGTTGTTGCATCGGAGGGATAGGGCAGGCGCCTATAGGTTTGGTGACCGAGAAGCCTGGAGGCGGAGGCTCAGGCGCTAAAGCATTGCCATGGGCGGGCTGAGACAAGCGATGGAGAACCCGGGCTTCAACTCGTCCAGGGGTGACAGCGAAAGGCGGAGGAAGGGAGGGGCGTGAAGGATGGAAGCACGGTGTTGCGTGTGTGGTAGGCGATGGAATAGGAGGCATGTTGAGGGTGAGGAGAGGTTACACCGACTGTCTTTTTTTTTTTTAATTATGGAAGATTGTAGCAGGTGACATAATGCATAGCTGGCTTAAGGCAAATGGGTTGATGTGTTAGCTAAGAGGAGTGACAAGGCAGAGGAGAAATGAACGTCCAACATAAAAAAATGGAGAAATGAAAGTAAATTGGTGAAAAGTTTTGAAAGTTGAAACATTTTGAAAAAGAAAGATCACGAATTAAATTTATAAAAGGGGTCAATGTCTATTAGATTAACCGATGGATATACGAAGGGCTAAAGAAACCAACAGACATAAAACTGGTTACCGATACGGCGATCTGTTTCCACGGAGTTGCCGCGTGTTGGACTCCAAAACACACAAACGAATATGCCATGGAAATCGGCATGACGAGATGATCAAAACGGTATACAGATATCAGTGGTACGGTTGAATTATAAAAATTTCAAATTTTCTACTACGGAAAATGCAAGAAAAACGCAGAAGAATAAGATCGACGGAGCTAAAGATGTCCGAATTTGGAAAAACGACAAACTGACATCTTGCTTACAAGATGGTTTAGAATTTTTATGTAAAAATATTTTGGTTTTGAAAACGTTTTATTTTCATCGCTTTTTAACTGATTAAATTGAAGTAAATTTACGCACGAAATAAACTTTCATATTTTCGGACGAAAATTTACCACTTGCTATGTTTAACTAGCCGCATTCCAAATATCAAATTTATATTTCAAAATTTTATCGTTAAAAAAATTCAATTAGTAACGTTATTAAAACCGGTTAAATCTACGGGTTGTTGCACTCTCCCCCACTCAAAACTTTTCGTCCCCGTAAAGGAAGAAGGTCCGAGAATAGAAACAACCAGAAGAAAATAGATTGAAATACAGGGTAAATAATTAGTTCAAACCATATAAATTTCAATTTAAATAAATTTATATTCAACAATTTGTTTTGAAATCAAGGTTTTCATCAAATTGACTTGACTTCTCATTCATTAATGTTAGATACAAAAGGTTTCTTTCAAAATGAAATTCAATTTAAATTCAATTAATTCAAGATATCTCATTAAGTTGATTTAATTCAATTTATTAACGTTCAAAACAAATTATCTTCTATTAATCATACATATTATTTATTTAACTTATTATTCTATTAATCTTCATAAACATTTTATAATTAAAATTTAAGTGAATAACATTTATTATATGCATTCACATTTCTATTTATAAAGACAATTTATATCATTTATTATCCAATTTTCTTAAATTAACAATTTCAAAGATCATAAATTTGAATGGCCATTTATTATAACCATACCTTATTCGACAAATTTAATTCTTCTTTATTCCAAATAATTATTAAATTTATTCCACTTACTATATCTTATTACATATATTATGTATATTTAAATTTATTATAACTACTCAAATTTATTTAAAAATTTCTTAACATTATTTTACACCGTATAATATTCAATAACACAATTAACTTTTGAAAATTTAGGTAAGTTATATATAATGAAATCGAATATTATACAAGTAAAATTTCCAATTCAATTCTCACAAGTTTAAATATTAATTCAAAAATTTTGGTTTCAATCATAATTGAAATCATCTTTTACCCAAATTTTAAGGATTAAATTTCCGATTAACTTCAAACAACTTAGAGATAATTATATACATAAATATATCCAAGTCAAATCAAATACTAATATATATATATTAAATCGAGTCATACTTTAGAAATTCAAATCAAATTCATTTCAAAACAAAAGTGTAGCAAGCTACTGATGGTTTCTCCACTTCGAAACTCGAAAATGAATATCGATGATGCGGCCGTCATCACCGAAATTATTTTCCAGCGACAAAGAGAAGAGCATTGATTTAAACGTTTAAAATTCTTTGAAATGATTTCCATTTGAAAATATTTAAATACTATCCACTTTATAACTTTAAAACCAAAGTTTCGAATTATAGAAAATTAAATTCTCAAATTCTAAATTTAAATTCAATTAAATTTTCAAATCTGCATGTTGAAATAGTCAATGGTTTCAAAAAAAATGAAAATCAAATATTTCTTTTCAACATCAAATTCATTAACTATTTAATTTCAGAAAACTTATATTTATATATAATATAATCATACAAAATTATTTTATTTACTAAACTTGAAACAATATTGTGTCAGTTTGCTCTGCTCAGGTGTTTTGGAAATTCTATCGATAGTGTTGATCAGACGAATCGATCGAAAATCCAAATCACCTCATCAAATCAAACAACACAATATATATTAAAACATTTTAGTATACATATAAATACACTCCATCTCTCGACGATACAAGGATGGATTTCAAAATAAGTATAGAGAATTAAATTTGATAGAGAAAATTTTGATTCGATAATAAGTTCGAAACAGAAGATAAGACAATTCAATTAACAGAATCGGGAGATGCCTAAGCTTATTTAACTCACGGGCAATCTTAACCGGGTCGACTGTAGATCTCAAGAAATAAAATTCAAGTATAGCAGGGAATAGATAGCATCGTAAACCGACGATATAGAAATCTCCGGTAAATCGATGCCTACTGTAAAGGAGTCTCATTCCTGTATAAATCAATTTGAGATTGGCGAGATCGCCGACCCATTATAAAGATCATTCGAAGTGGAGTTATGGGATGCTCCAGAATTGAAAGAAGACGAATAGTTAGGGACATGAATGAATTCCGGAATCGAGGGAACGTTCCAAAACTCAAAGGAATCGAGCCAAAAGGAAGAGATTGAAACTCGAATGAGAGTGATTCTGTGAATACATTTACCCTATATGCTGAGTTTTCCTAGAGCTACCAAAAGCTCTGATACCAACTGTAACGACCCGTTATTTTGAACCATTCGCATCCACACATATCGGACTTGAATAATTCAAAATACCGAATTGTTAATTTAAAATTGGTAAAACTCAGATATACAGTAAATAAATAATCACAGAATCACAGATACAGAGTAATAATATGAAGAGGAAGTAATAGAGATAGTAGTTCATGAAGCTACTATATAAATATATAAGATACATCGGAGTTTACAGCAGAAGGGAAATACGATATATCAAGTACAAATCAGAATACATCACTGGAATCATCGAATACTGAAAGCAGAATAGATGGCTGGATCTTCAAACAAAGCTCCAACTCCAAAGGTGAGCCTCGAATACTGGTACACTCAATCTGACCCGAGCGTAAAGTAAAACACAAAACACTCGAGTCAGGATTAATATTCCTATATCAATAAATCTAACTCAAGTGAAATAGCAATTGAAATACAAGTAACTCAAAGGATGTTGGAATAACCATCCTTCAAGGATCTGTCAAGCTATCTACTTGGTAGTAATGTACGCTAAGAAAATATTGTCTATCAATAATATAAAATATCAAAATAGTGTTAAGGCGTTACCATTATCCCCCTTAACACGTTTTTATATAGATGTCATAGTCTATACAGCACTGTAAACTCCACCGTAAACTAGTGGGATATCAAGGAGTACTCCATAGGTATAACACAAAACAAATTCGTAGTGGTCGCGTATATAGGGATACAAGTATGAAAGGCACATGAGGCAATACCCAAGGTAGTGAAACTACCGTTTGCCTGATCCGGACTGGTGAGAACGCATCGCCGCAACGATCGCAACACCGCGAAACAACACACCTGAAATTCCAAGGGTGCACCAATCAATAACAAGTAATGAGTAGTTTTACGAAGAAGTGTGTTCGCTCGAGGTGGCCAACCCCATTTGGCCCGGCACGGCTCCTGATTTTAGTCATTTCCAATTTGACACAAGTGTCAAGGCTATCCATTATCGTTTCCTTTCTTCAGTCATCACGTACATCATTCCAACCACTTCATTCTGGATCACACTCCGCGTATAATTATTAAAGTGGTTTTCGGTTTAGACAAAGAGTATGTCCATAACCGATTACGGTCTCTTTAATAACTTTCGTAATTATTACACCGATTGGTCGTTTAGTAAATTTCAAACCAAATCAAATTCAATTTCAATTTGAATTCGTAAATCAACATTTCTTTTGTCTTTCTAAATCAATTTCCAAAGTTTACGCTTCCAAACTTCCAAATTACCATTTCAAAATCTTATAATTCGATTTCAACTTTTATTTAAACAATTCAAGTATTGTTTCAAGTTCATATATAAATTTCATTCCGAAATCATTTAAAATGGTTTAATTTTATTCAAATCAATTTAAATTCATTTATCGATTTCATTCAATGTTCATTAAGTAAATTTATCCTTCAAAACAACTTCTATTTAAATTCCAATTCATTTAAATCAATTACTCATGTTCAACTTCATTATATCAAAACTTCAAATTGAAATAAAATAAATTCGTCAAACCAATTCTTTAAATTGCAATTCTTACGTTAATTTCAGTAAATCCCATTCATTTCAATAAATCACATTTTATTTCTTGTTAAAGAAATTCAATTTTCACTTATTTATTGACTTCGTTTCAAATTTCTAACTCAATTAATAAAGAACTAAATTCACATAATCGAGAGGTTTCAATTTCATGTATTAACTTACTTAAATAATTTTCCAAAACTTCAATAAATAAAGAAACTCAATTTCATTTATTAACAAAGTTCAAATCCACTTATTCAAAAGTTAAATTTTCTCTTATCAAAGAATTTAATTTTTATTCAATTATCAAATAATTTAAATCTTATTCAATTATTAATTAATTTCAACTTAATTCATACTAATTTCAAACTTAATAATTTCAACTTAATTATAAATTCAAACTCAATTATTAAATCATTTCAAACTTAATTCAATAAATAATTCCAAATTTAATTGTTAAATAATTCATTCCAAACAACATTCATTCATCAGTTATTACATTAATATTTTATTTCAGATTCCAATATTAACATTTTCCTTTCATCAAAATTTACGTTCTAATTTTATTTCAAAACCTTATTATTAAAATAAAATCTTTATTTTATTTCAAATCAAATTATTGACCAATCGGTTTTATTTAATTCCTATCCTAAGTCAAGTTCATTTTGGGTATTTATCATTTCAACCTGATTCCAATTTCAATTCGAAAATCAAAACATAACAAATGGAACTTGCAGTGTGATAACTGAGATGGTGTCAAAGTAAATAAACAAGCAATAGCAAACATCAATAACAATTGAATAATTAATTCAATTAAATAATCCGGAAATAGTCGTATTAATTCGCACTGTTATTTGTGTGAATTAATATAATTATTTCTAGAATATACACTATCATTTCATGTAGATTAAAGATTATTACATTAATATTTATATGGTTCTCCACGATATTTATTATTCAATTTCAAACTACATCAATTTATACAACATACATTTAAATGGTTCAAGTTGTCGTTAACACTATTTCTACATGTCAATTTATTTAACATTAAAAGGGGTCATATTATACAAATTTAACTAATCAACTTCAACACATATAAATTGCAAATTGTTAACTATTCTACGTCAATTTCAATTTCAATTTATTTATCACTTACAACATTAACAATTTAACGTCCAAATACAACATCAAACAATCAATCATTTATCAATCAAACTAGATTATCATTGCATAAATAACATATAATGGTGTCAGATGTCAAAGGTGAACTGATACGTAAATAACAGTGCAATAAATAACAGCAGCATATTTCAATTGTTGTTTCAATTGAAACCAAATTTAATAAATAAAAGAACATTAATCATGAGTGATTGCTCACCTTTCGAGGCTAGAAAGAGATACGACGATAGAGTGAGTTACGATTCCAACCCGAATCCCTATACAAAACAAAGTTGGCACGAGTTCGACGATCAAAGCTTGATAGCTTGGAATTTGACAAATGAGATCAAAGTGGATTGAAGAAGATAAATGGTATAAGTGAACTTATATATATATATATATATATAACTATATATAACTATCATATTCTAAATTCAACCACATATTAAATAATATATATATATATATATATATATGTTTCAAAATCATTGTTTCAAATTAAAAAACACATATATTAAAGTCGATAAACACATATATGTATATACTTATTAAAATGAAAATACTTATATTATATTTTATTCCTTTGAAAATGTCATATATTTAACATGACTTATATATATACTTATGCATCAATTAAACAAGCACTGTCATGTATATATATACACCATATACACACATATATAAACTCATGTATCTTTATATATATATATATATATATATATATATATATTATTTTTCTTTTTTTTAAAATCAGTTTAAAACATATATATAAAAAAAATCCAAGTCATAACTACTAGCTTACAGATCATACAAAAATCAGGCTATAAACAAAGTTATGCAAACACTCTATATACAGTAGTCTAATGTACAACATACATGATATATAACATCTACACAGCCTACATTTATAGTATGATATATATATATATGTGTGTGTTGTGTGTGTGTGTGTAATACTTTATAATACAACATACAGTACTCCTATACTATAATATATATATATATATATATATATATATATATATATATATATATATTATATAGTATAAATTCATATATAAACTAATATACAATTGTCGTATATACTTTAAAATTTGTATCTTATGTCATAAACTTAAATCTCAGGATATTCTTATAAATATATAAACTATTTTATAACAGATACCATATATAACTATATATATACCTATAGATATAGCTTTCAGATACTAAAATGAGATAATATATATCACCGCAAACATGCTTGGTCACGTATGCAAGACAAAAGGCAAACAAGACATAGTCAAGCTGTAGATGAAATATAGGTACTTCATTGAATGTATACACACAATATATAGATATTTACCGTATACACAGAAATGAATGAGGACGACAAGCAAGGCTCCGAGGTGGAAGGTTTGCGTTTGAATGGGTGACAGGCTGGTCTCAGCACGAGTGAGAAGAGTGGAAAGCTTCGGCGTGGAGGGGAAGAGCAGGTGGCGTTCGATACTCATAGTGGGTTGATGATTGAGGACGCGCGCTAGGTTGTGGCCGAAAATACATAGCGTTTGTGAAGGAGGGAAGAGCTCGCGTGCTTGTGGCCATGTACAGGAGATAGTTGAGTTGTTCAGGCGAGTGAGGTTGTTGCACCGGAGGGATAGGGCAGGCGTTTATAGGTTTGGTGACCGAGAAGCTTGGAGGCGGAGGCTCAGGCACTGAAGCATTGCCATGGGCGGGCTGAGACAAGCGATGGCGAACCCGGGCTTCAGCTTGTCCAGGGGTGACAGCGAAAGGCGGAGGAAGGGAGGCGCGTGAAGGATGGAAGCACGGTGTTGCGTGTGTCGTAGGCGATGGAATCGGAGGCATATTGAGGGTGAGGAGAGGTTACATCGGCTGTCTTTGTTTTTTTTCTTTTTAATTGTGGAAAATGGTAGCATGTGACATAATGCATAGCTGGCTTAAGGAAAATGGGTTGATGTGTTAGCTAAGAGGAGTGACAAGGCAGAAGAGATTTGTGGTTACTAGCAAATGCAAATGAACGTCCAACACAAAAAAATGGAGAAATGAAAGTAAATTGATGAAAAGTTTTGAAAGTTGAAACAATTTGGAAAAGAAAGGTCACGAATTAAATTTATAAAAGGGGTCAATGTCTATTAGATTAACCGTGGATATACGAAGGGCCAAAGAAACCAACAGGCACAAAACTGGTTACCGATACGGCGATCCGTTTCCATGGAGTTGCCGCGTGTTGGACTCCAAAACACACAAACGAATATACCATGGAAATCAGCATGACGAGACGATCAAAATGGTATACGGATATCAGTGGTACGATTGAATTATAAAAATTTCAAATTTTCTACTACGGAAAATGCAAGAAAAACGCAGAAGAATAAGATCGACGGAGCTAAAGATGTCCGAATTTGGAAAAACGACAAACTGACATCTTGCTCAGAAGATGGTTTAGAATTTTTCTATGTAAATATATTTTGGTTTTGAAAACGTTTTATTTTCATCGCTTTTTAGCTGATTAAATTGAAGTAAATTTACGCACGAAATAAACTTTCATATTTTCGGACGAAAATTTACCAATCGCTATGTTCAACTGGCCGCATTCCAAATATCAAATTTATATTTCAAAATTTTATCATTAAAAAAATTCAATTAGTAACGTTATTAAAACCGGTTAAATCTACGGGTTGTTACATTTATTTATGACTGTTTGAAATATTTTTAATCATCATCTCAATTAAGTTGAATTTATTGAATTAAATTGTTATTTAATTTATTATTGCATATAAACCGCCAGTTAAATAGTTATTTAATTTATTATTGGACATAAACTGCCAGCAAATATCTGTTATTTATTATCTGTTATATATATTGATGTTATTCATTGAATTGGATGATGATTGTGATAAATGTTTGATGATTGAATTGGATAATGATTGTGATAAATGTTTGACGATTGATATTGGATGAATGGATGTTGTATTTTTATTCTTATAAAATGCAAGTTGTTATGGATTTTTATTTTTCGGGATTGCGGTTTGAAATGATATATAACCGTATTTATATTTTGAATTACGGATTGAAATGATAAATATCCATATCACTTGACCAAAAATTATATACAGACACCGTAGTCTATATATATAAAAATATTTTGAAATTGATTTCTATGGTTTTTGGAAAGAAATACATGGTTTTATATAAATATTGATTTTAGATATTACATAAATCCTATTGCATATATATAGTCAAATTCTTGACTTGAGCTATATATAAATTATTTGATAGAAATAAGTTAATAATAAAGTTTTATTTTGTTTAAAATATAATATGGCTAAGTATTTATTCAAATTATATTTTAATATAGAATTTATAATGATTTCAATAAATTAAGGTTGAAAGATAAATTGGAAATTGATTTGAAATTGTATTTAATTGAGAATTTTATATAACAAAAATCGAGTTGGGACTCATTGAATCTGAGATTTTAAAGAATATGATTTTTAACTTGATTTTTGTCTAAGGTTATATAAATGAATATATAAAGTTTGAATAAAATGATGGCAATATTCAGTTATTTGAAATCGGAGTTTATTTGAATGATATTGGAATTATTAGCTAAATATTTCAAAACTAAATAGTAGTAAACTGAATTTGATATATATATATATATATATATATATATATAGTTGACAGATTTAGTTTTGAAATGTGACATATTGAAAGCTTTGAAATTGAAATGGTTTATTTGGAGGTTCGAATCTATATTTGACATCGATATAAATTGAAATGGTTTATTGAAAACAGAAAGGGAGTTGAAAGTTATGAATTGAGATTTAATTTAAAGTGAATAAAATTGTGAAGTTGAGGAAATTATTTTACTTTATAAAGTAATTTTAAAATTAAACTATTTTATGTACTGTTTGAATATCCAAATCGTTTAAGTGGTGGAAGTTATGGTTTAGGAGCTATGAAATTCAAAGTATTATGTTTTGAAAGGTTATATTTCAAGCGTTTGTTTCGAAATGTTATAACTTTGAAAGTGTTATGGTTTTAGAAAAGGATATATTTGAAATGAAAATGATATCGTATTGATTTGGTTTTGAAAGGGCAATGATATTTGGTTCTAAAGAATAAACTATTTTGAAAATGATCGCGCGTTTGGTTGTTAAAGAGACCGGGATTGGAAGTTGTCATACTCTCTGTGTAACGACCCAGAATTTCAGTCATTTGAAATTCGTATATTTAATTAATTTTAAATATTCACAAGTTGATTTTATAAGCTGAATAAATAATATTTCGAATATCTGGATTTAATTGGATAATTAAATTGTTAATTTAATATTTGAAATTGCTGAAATAATTGCATATGTGAATAAAAATGTTTTAGAAAGTTGTATTAAATTCTATTTGAATTAGAATGATGTTAGAGAACTTTTAAAATCGATTAAAAGTTAATTTGTAGAAATCGAATATTTTCATATTAAATTTTCGTGTAAAAATAGCCACTTTTCAAATAGTCTGGGATTTTGACGAAACAAGTTTTATCGGATCCGTAATGTTATATTATTATAAGATTTCAAATTTTGTGTCAATCAGATTTACGGTTTGTCCGGGGCAAGCTAAAATGCGTAGAAATCTATTTAAGTGAATTTTAAATTTTAAATATTCGATTCGATAACCTATCTTTCAAATACGATTGAATTGGCTCCCGACATATATTCCATTGCGCTCGGAATAGGGGTAAAACATTATAAACGCCAGGCGGCACGCTTGGATCGGAGTTCGAAAATTTTCGAGATGAATAGTGTTTTACAATATTCATAAAAGGACGTGAATATCTTCATTTTGCAAAACCCTAATTGAAACTAAGGCTAGCCGCCGCTTCTATTTTAATGGTCAGAAATGCCGCAACTTCCTCCTCCAATATCTCTCCATCAATCAACTTTTAGGCCGAGACTTCAACTAGAGATTTGTAGAGGGCGACGAGACCATCGAATCCAAAGGTCGTGATCGTAATCGGCGTAGCCGATCGATAGAAAACCTCATTCAAACGCACATGTTTCATGCACGAATCCCACAGCAAGGAGATGGCCGAGCTTGCCATGCTCGTTGCCGTGGGTGAGGCTCAGTTAGGCGCACGCAACAATGGCCTTTGATATATGTTTAGATCGACGAAATGGCCGCGATAAAATGATGAACGTTGGTGGCTCTATGGGTTTAGCACGTACGTGATTCACCTGAGAAGAAGAAGCAAATAGGAGAGGCTCATATCTGATGTGGATGAAATCAATTGCTGTGATGATATCACGGTTTAAAAATAAAAATAAAATAGTAAATTGATTTATATAAATTCATACAATCTTTAAAAATGCTTTATTATTTTGATGCGCAGTCCGTTTCGCACGATACGAATTGCGTTGGGTCCGTACTAATGAGCACTACATTTTAGAGCTTGTTTGGAGTTGATTGGAGCTAGTGTAAATTTTGGATAAAATTAAAGGCTCGTTTAATTTTATTCGGAATTAAACACCACAACTGCTATTGGAGACAATGTGAGTACAACTCACTCTTTCCGACTCACTGATATTTTATATAAGTGGGAAATAATATTATTTATGATGATTAATGATTGTTGGGATAATATATGATATATTGATTGGTATTTGGATATATATCTGCCTAGTGGAGCAGATGACCCTATACGATCCCATGTATGAGCGGATGACCCTTTTTACCGGCGTCTACCATAAATGGGACATTGTACACATATTTTAATATGTATATTAGTTGCAGGTGACAAGTTGGAGGGATCGAATTGGATTCCTCATCCGTATTGATTTATTTACAGATATTGTTATATATTCTGTTATCATACGATATATGATGTTTTGGATGCCATGATTGTTATATTTAGTGTTGTTGCAGCATTGGGCCTATATTTTGGAATTTAAATAAAGTAATGATTTCCAAATTTAAAAGGATTTTAAAGTGATTTTTCAAAGTATATGTTTTATTGAATTTTGGAATTTATTCATTTTAAATAAATAACCGTTATAATTTTTATGTTATAAAAATTATGGTTTTGTGAAATAAAACCATAATATGATTTTTGAAATGTGAAGTTAACTATTTTGCAAAATGGTTTAAATTGAGATTTTTGATTTATTATAAATGGTTTATATAGAAGATTTATAAAATTGGTATTTTATAAATTAAAATATTAGAAATATAAATCGTGTTTTATAAGTGTTCAAAATGGAGTTCTTAATGGACGTTATAAGTAAATAAGCTTTATAGATTGATGAAGTTATAAAAGGAAGGATTTTGTAAACAAGAGATTTATAAGTAATTAACTTATAATTCGGATTTTAGCGTATAAATGAAATGTAAATGAGATTTTTAATAAAGTAATTTTATAAGTTGAAGTTTTTATAAAATATAAATGGAATTTATAAACATTGTTTTATAAATTCGAAATCAACTATATTTTGATAAGAGAATATAGATGTTTATTAAAGGAACTATACTCACGATTTTGGACTCGGTAACCCTTTAATTAAATATGCAACAGTAATGGATTTGGTAAAGGGGCATATTCATGATTTTGGATAGTTAGTTGTCTTTTGAAATAAATGTGTAGATGTATTGGAATTTGTTAGAGAATTTATATTCACGATTTTGGACAGTGAATAATATTTTAAAATTAAATAAATGTTTTCGGAAGCGGTATTTAAATTGAAGTTAAATGATTTAAAGATGTTTTAAAATGTGTTAAGGATCGAAAACTTAGATTTCAACATTCATCGTTGAAATAGACGTTTTCGAGAAGTAAGGAAATAATGGACTATAACACAGTTGTTATAGTAAATGATTTTCGAAAGAAAATGTTTTTGTATAGCATATGGGATTTATATATCTATCTTATTTTTGAATCCCTATACTATTGATTTTGGTTTGTCATAACGATGTTTTACGCAACATTCGTTATGACCAAAATAAAGGTGTTTAAAGAGAAGGTTTTCCTTATAGAATAAAATATATACTTAATCATGATTTAAGTATATGAAATATTTTTCAAGTGTTGAAAATAAATAAAATTGTGAATTACTTATTATTAAATAAGTATATGGAAATGTTTTCCAATATAGAAGTTGAAATGGTTTGGAAATATAACTTTTTTTATGATAATTCGAAGTGGATATTTGGCAGATGATTTAATTAATAGAAGATTAATTAAAAAGGCCTAGTGATTGTATATGGTGTTGAATATTTGTTTGTTTGTTTTGATAGTTAAATAACCAACTATCAAACTTTGACAAATTTTAGTTCCTCGACTTGATGTGGGTACTATTTAGTCGTACACTTAGTATGTAGCCTTTTGTGTAGGCTTGATTATCGTTTTTGTTGATGATGTTGATTCATATAGTGCGGAGTATTACTCCAATCTATCGAGCTTCCTTCTTGTCCAAAGGATAACAAGTTGAAAGTTGGAGACGTGATAAGTCTATGAGACTTAGTTTCTGTGTGAGGTTGAGAAACGCTTTTGCATTGTTGGTGTGAAGAGACCGGGATCGGTTTATCCGAAAACCACATCGGACCAAGTTTATGCGACGATTGTGCAGGTTGCTTGTGATGATATTTATTTTCGGAGTTTCATAGTGAGGGACTGCTTGTTGATCGTTTGGGGTTAAAATCCCAATATACATCCTGTAGTAGTGGTCTCTTCATTACAAAATATCCAATGCAAGGACTATTCGGTACTAATCCTAGGGATTTTCCGACATGATTTGGTAGGAAAGTACCTTCGGTTTGTCCTGTTTTTGGACAACTTGTATGGATGTTTGTCTGTGTAACAACCCGTTAATTTCGTGGATTTTATTTGGTTAAATTTATGAGTTTTGAAATTAAATTTAGTAGAAATAAAAACTTTATAAACAAATAATTGAAATGAACTCCAAATTAAAATATATAAATGGTGACCTAAAACCTATTTACTAGCAATTTGAATAAATTTCAATAAATGAAATGTGGTAAGTATTATACCTGGATAAAAATTTCATTAAAAGGGAATTAACTAATATGTTAATGTAAATTAAGGAAATATTGGAATAAATGATAATTCCATTCATACTTGTAAGAAGTTATTATAAGCTGCATGTTGAAATGGTTAATTGAATTGGAATTTAAAATTTAATTTAAATGAAAAAAAATATAAAGGTTTACAATAACGAAAATTTAGGAAATAAGGTTAGAACAAGTTGATAAGTAATAACCAAAATAAGGGAATAATGTTAATGTATATAAAGTTGAAACAAATTGGATATAGAGAAATAAATGTAAGCATTTAATAAATTAATTAATATGGATTTCAATAAATGGTAATTGAATAAAAGTCAACGTTCTCTAAGTAATCATATTACTTGCTGGAAAGTAATACGTAATTGATTGAATGTGATTATGAAATATAAAATTTGTGTATACACGGGAGTTTAACGGTGATTGTTAAGTAATAAACCTATAAAGGCATGTAAAAGAAATAGGTAACAATCTATATGTTATTTATTTTATTTAGTATGATGAATAAAGGTTGGAATTCAAATTACAATTAAAGGAGGGTAGGTAGTACATTATTATGAAGTAAATTTAAAGGTAGGATAACAACTATTATAAATTTCCTAATTAATTGGGCAATGAATTTATTTGAAATAACGATCATTTAAATGTGAGTAATTACAATGTCGTTATAGATTTTAAGCGTTACTTTAATAATTATGATTAATTGAGAAATTAATATGAGAAGCATGTAAATAACTATGAATGTAACATGTTATAAATTGATTATGACCTAAACTTAAGTGTATGTTAAAGGTTGAAATTGAATCTAATCCATTTAATTGGAAACTTATTTAAAATAAATGGGATTCAATTTATAATTAAGGGGTTATTTTAAGAAATTAAAATAAATTCTATAATGGATGAATTAAGTTACTTTAAAATTGAGATGGGAATTGGTTTAAAGAATTATGAATTAATAAGTAAATCAAGATGATGAAATTTATGAATTATAGAAATTGAATTTTAAGTAGTGAGTTAATTTATTTAATTTATAATAATTGGATTTATTGGAAATGAATAAAATCAAATATGTAATTATTACGTTAAGTTAAAAATTAAGTTGAAAACGGGAAATATTTATGTGATAATTTTAAATCCAATGGTAAACCCTTCTATTTGAAATTATGAATGGAATAATTATGGGTTAATTCAATTTAATGGAAATTTTGGAAATTTATCTATAATTTTGAATTTTATGAAATTGAAGATTTATATTGATTAAATCGTTAATAAATTGACATTTAAAAATTGTTAAATCATTTTAAGTGTTTAAGAACTATTAAGTGATAAAAATTCCAATTCTAAAACTGAAATATAAAAATTGGATTTATTTACTAATTCTTGATTTATTTAATTGATATAAAAATAGCCATTTTGGTCACGGACTTGGATTTCGACGAAACCAGTTTTATCGGATCCGTAACAGTGAATTATTGTAGGGTTTCAAGTTTCGTAGCAATCGGAGTTGTCGTTTGATCGTACGAACATAAAACGCCTTGAAATCGATCTAATTGAAATCAATTTGAAATCAATTTGAAATTTTTGTTTTCAGCATAACTTCTTCATACGATGGAATTTGGACGCGAAACTTTTTCCATCGCGTTCAGAATATTTTTAAATATCTATTTTGATATATGGGTTGACCTAATTTCGTTCCGGAGCCGAAACGGGCTTTTTGGGCCAATTATCGTTCAGCACGTTTGTTATCGGATCCATCTACTCTATTTCTATCCTACCTATATAAACCCAGTTATAAACCCTAGCCTCCATCTATTCTCATTTGTTTGTGTGTTCATTCCCTCAACTCCTCCTCTTCAATGGCTGTAAACACTAGATCCAAATACAATTCAAAAATCAAAATCAAAATCAAAAATTCAAACTCCTCAGAAAAATCTCAAAAAAATATATGTTGAAGCACTCGAAAAACATAATCTTCGGGTGTGATTCAATTTTCTATCGGATTCACCGTTTTTCCACAAATCGTAAATCATTTCAGGCCGCTCGTTTTGGTTTTTGTGAATTCAACGGTGGATCTGCAATTTGAGAACGATCGAAGGTGATCAATGAGTAGAGGCTGTCGAGCAGGCCAGATCCATGTGGCTACTTTGGTTTTTAGGGGCTTGGATGCATGAAAATTCGATGATGAAAGAGCTGACGTAGCTCACGGCCTGGATCGTTTAGGAGGCGGCGGAGCACCGGAGTGGAGGCAAGGAGGGGCGGCAGAATGTGGTGGTCGTGCTGGCGTAGTTTGATGGTGGAAAGGAGGCGTGAGGTGTTGCAACGAATTCACGCAAAAAGTGGCGGCCTTGGGAATTTGGGTTTCGGCGAGAAGTAGGGCTTTACGCGTTTTCCTGTGCGTGGTGGAGGGATGCCGACGTGGCATATCGTGTTGGGTGAGTTGGTCTTTCTTTTAATTTATTTTAATTTTTGTTTCAAACGATTTAAATCAAATAACTTTCACATACGAAATCCGTTTCACGTGAATTTTTTTTGTTAGGATCGTAATAAATTCCGGATCTGTTGACGCTAGTTTGAACAAATTTGGAGACTGTTCAATTTTTGGGTTTAAATTGGATTTGAATTCAATTTAAATTCAAACGGTGAGTGTTTTAACCCACTCACAACTTCTAAAATTTCTTATGTTTGTTAAATTGATTTATGAAATGAGTAGAAATTCAATTATGACTGTTTGGCATATTTTATTCATCATCTCAGTTAGATTGCATTTTATTTAAATTAAATTGTTATTTAATTTTATTACTGCATATAAATTGACAGTTAAATTTATTTATTTTTGCATATAAACTTCCAATTAAAAAGTTATTAATTTATTAGTGAATATAAACTGTTCGTTGATACCTGTTATATTTTATATGCTATTTATTGATGTTTGTTCAAATTGGATGATGATTGTAATAAATGGTTGATGAATGATGTTTGGTGAATGGATGATGTGTTCTATATTATACAATCTGCAAGTTATCATGCATTTCATTTCATTCGGAATTGCGGTTTGAAATGATATACAACCGCATTTTTATTTTTAAATTGCGGATTGGAATGATAAATATCTGTATTACTTGACCCTAGGATAGAAAATTATATACAGGCACCGCGGTCTATATATATATTGAAAATGATTTCTATGGTTTGGATATGATACGGTGTAATAAATATTAATTTTTGATCTTATATAAAATCTTATTTTATATATACATATGTAGTTAAATTTTTGAATTTAAGCTATGTATAAATTTGTTAAACAAAAATAAATAAGTTGAATAATGGAGTTTGATAATTTATATTATATGATTAAGTACCGGTTTAAGATATTGTATATATATAGAGTTTTAAATGGTTCAAATAAATTAAAATTGGAAAATAAATTGGAAATTTATATTGAATTGAGCTTATTTAAAAATTTAACTCTACAAGTTGGTGTAAACTTATTAAATTTGGAAATTTTAAAGGTATGATATTTATAACTGAATTTTATTCAAAATAAATTAAATGAATATTTCTAGTATAAATAGATTGAAGGAAATATTTAATTGTTAGAAATTTGAGTTTTATTTTATGGATTTATTCTGTGAATATTTCAAAACTAAATAATAGGACAATAAATTGCTGAATAAAATTTCCATCCTTAGTTCTGAAATTGTTAAACACTCAAAGTTGAATATATTGAAATCGAATTATTTATTGAAACTGAAGTGAATCTAAATTTATGGGGTTTAGACCTAAAATTTTAAATGAATAAAACTGTGAAGTCGCGGAATTTTTTTTAAAGAAAATTTGAATTCTGACTATTTTATTCTATATGCTGTTTGAATATCCAAACCATTCAAGTTTTAGAAGTTATGGTTTTAAAGCTATGAATTTTGAAGTATTAGGTTTTGAAAGTTATAATTCAAATGTTTGGTTTCCAGATATTATAAATTTTAAAGCAGTATAGTTTTGGAAAAGAAATATATTTGAAACAAATATGATATTATTGATTTGGGTTTTATAAAAATAATATCAAAATGTGATTGTTTTGGAAATGAAAATGATATCGTATTTATGGGTCTTGAAATGGATAATTATATTCTAGTTTAAAGTATAAACTATTTTTAAAGATCGCGGTGTTATAATAACGTTTGGTTGTTGAAGATACCGGGATCGGAAGTTGTCATACTCTCTGTCAACTCCGAAAACCACTTTAACAACTGTGTACGAGGTGGAGATTCCAAAATGAAGTAGGTTGGTGGCGGCGTTTCCTTTGAGGTAAATACGTGGACCCAACTCCCCTGAGTTGGCATAAGGTGGCTAAAACAGGAGCGATCGACGGGTTAATAAGCTAGCACCTCTGATCGGATACTTCCCTTCGATACTATACTCTGACTTTGGATTGATTCGGTGGCCACCTTCACTTTTGATTTCTTTGATTTGGGGGAGTTTGTTCGAGGTGGGCGGTAGCTGCACTTTACGCGTTACCACCGACCCGGAAGCGTAATTGGTATATCTACCCTGGCATTGCCTAGTTGTTCCATGTCACCTACCCTATCGCGCCTTATACGAGTTTCTATTTGTGTCGAAACTATGGAGTGTCTCCTCGTAGTCTCCTGATCAGGAGATATGCAGGCACTGTATAGAATATTGGCACTATTACGTGTTAAGGTGGAAAATGTAAAGTCTTAACGCTATTTTAAAGTAAGTTTATTTTGTAATTAGACACTATTATAATAGCGAAATATACTATATAGTATATAGTTTAACTGATCCTTAGGAGATGTAAATCCCGAGCATCTCTTGAGTTACTGCACTCATATTTATTCCTGTTAATTTAACTTACATAAGGTCTTTTAGTTCTGACTCGAGTGTTTTGTCTTTTCGATTCGCTCGGGTCAGTCCGAGCGTTTCAGGATCGAAGACTTTATTCTGGAGGACGAAGACGAAGATTTATAGTATTACTATCTACTATATTATTCCACTACACTATTTAATTCCGCTGCATTGATAATTATTAGTACGTGAACTCTGATATTTATTGTATAAAGAAGAATCAAATGTTTTGTAAACGGTTTTATGAACTGTATATTTATTATTATATTTTATCCTTCCGCTGTGAGATTATGTTTAGTTTTTTTCTCTTCTCTGTTTTTCTTATTTAACCCATAACAATCTGCCCTTCCGTATGGTTTGAATTGGCACGTGTGTCGATTTAAACCGTGCAAAAAGGCGGGATGTTACAGTTGGTATCAGAGCTTTGGTTTAGCGATAAATCTTAGCTTTGTGGGGTTTGACTCTGTATTAATAGGGTAGAAATACCCTATGGCAGTCGCTGAGAGTATATATATGAGAGAGCGTATTTGTTAGTGTTACAAAAAGGTTTTAATATTGGGTTAATCTGTTCCGTTTTGTATTTATAAATTCTGGTTGGTGAACGGGACGTTGTGACATCATTAGGGATTTCTAAACACTTAATAGGACAGACCGACATAATATTTGCTTTATATAGGTGAATGAAATAATTTTGACTATTATAGTTTCTATATATAAAATAAAAAAATTCAAATGATATTTATATTTGGCTGCAATAGATTTGTTGTTAATTAATAAAGTGTATAAATAATAATAGAAATAAGATTGAAAAAAAAAATGAAATTTGGAAATTTAAAACTTAAGATCCGGGGTTTGAAATATTTTCGAATAAATTTTTGGAAAATAGTAATATTGTTTATATGTATTTTTTGATATAAATATAATTCGGAAGAATTGTTTTAAAGAAGATTTTGGAGAAAATAAGTTTTGTACTTTCCTCTCTGTCGCTGGAAAATAATTTCGGTGATGGCGGCCGCATCATCGGCTCTCATTTTCGAGTTTCGAAGGGGAAAGCCACTGTAGTAGTTTTACTGCAGATTCATTTTTGAAAATGTAAATAAATTTTGAATTGTTTTAAATATAATTAGAGATATTTAAGTTGTAAGAATATATTTATCTATTATTTTAAAATAAATTGAAATTTAACCCGGTATTAAATTCTTAAATTTCCATTAATTAATTGTTTCAATTATTGTAGTGAAATGAAAGGTAAGTAATTAATAATTGAAACCTCTAATTTAGGTGAGAGATTTAAGGCTAAGTCATAAAGGAAATAAAAAGGAAGTTGAAATTGTAACTTATAAGGAAAAGGTAAAAATTTATTGAACAGTGAATTAATTAAAAGAAATGGGAAAACTTGTATAACATTCAATTACATTCTTTAAAAGCATATATATAACTTACCAAATATTAAAGGGTGAAATATTAATAAGAGGATGTAATAGATATTATACAAGAAATAAACTTGAGGTAATTAAAGTAATTAATGAAATTCTTTATTAAACAAGGATTTGATGCTGTAATTGTTGTAAACTTAAGTTACAATTGGAATTTTACTATATTTAAATATAATTAAAGGTAAGTATCATAAATAGATGATTATAAACTTAAGTAAATGTTAAAGTTAATTATTTTAATAAATAGAAAGATGAATACTGTAATAAATGAAATTAAGTAATAAATAAATGAGGACATGCAATAATAAATGAATGAATAATTATAACGAAATAAAAGGAACTGGCATGACCTGAATTAATGGGATTGAATAATTGTAAGTAATAAGTAAAAATAAATGAAGCAAACATTTAATGAGTAAATGTAAATTAAAAAGATAAATCACTGTATAAATAAAAAGAAAATCAAACAACAAAGGTATGAAATGAAATTAATAATAAGTTAAGTTGATTGTTGTTTGGATTTGTTGTTGCTTAGTGATGGTTGTTTGGGCAAGGATACTTTAAAATTGGATTTGGGTGAATGAATAATCTATTTAGTTTTATCTAAGACTGTTGACTAAATGATGCGCTGGTAGTTTATTCTTCATTCCGTACAATTTAAAAATTTTAAACTCGAACAACTATTTGTTTGTTTGATTGTATGGTTGTTTTGTATTTGTTGTGTATGTTGTTTGTTGAAATTGATGGTTGTTGTATGGATTTGTTGTTAGTGATTGAAACCACTTAAATATTTCACTTTATATAAATTGTTAGCCCTTTGGGTTTTATAAGTGAAATGCTAGTTATGGAAGCAATTGCTATTGCTTTTGGTTCCATAAATTAAGCGTAAATTGCCCGACAGATAGGTACGTTTCGGATTATGGTTTATAGCGCTATTTTATATATTTTCCCGGGTTGGGATATAATATTTTGGATAATATATGTAATATAATTGTTATATTTTGATATTATATTTTCTCCCGAACCTCTCCGTACAAGGGAGACTCTGCCGAAATTTTTCGTAAATTTTTGGACTTAGAAATTATTTTGAAAATGTTTTCCAAACTTTATTTATTCAAGTATAAAAAGATATAATGATTATAAAATGGGTATATTTTATTTAAAGTAATAAATTTTGTAAATTATTGTTTATAAGTTAATATTTTGAATAAGATGTATTGTTTATTTAATTCTTCCTTCTCCCTTCTTTTTCCTTTTCGGGGACGGAAAGTTTTGAGTGGGGGAGAGTGTAACGACCCGTAAATTTCGTGGATTTAATTTGGTTAAATTTATGAGTTTTGTAATTAAAGTTAGTAGAAATAAAAACTTTATGAACAAATAATTGAAATGAATGCTAAATTAAAATATATAAATGGTGACTTAAAACCTATTTACTAGCAATTTGAATAAATTTCAATAAATGAAATGTGGTAAGTATTATACCTAGATATAAATTTCATTAAAAGGGAATTAACTAATATGTTAATGTAAATTAAGGAAATATTGGAATAAATGATAATTCCATTCATACTTGTAAGCAGTTATTATAAGTTGCATGTTGAACTGGTTGATTGAATTGGAATTTAAAATTTAATTTAAATGAAAAAAATATAAAGGTTTATTATAGAATCAACACCAAGGTCTCTCTGGCTACTCCTCCTCCTGAAGTTCCTTTATATGTCCCTAGTCCGCCGACCTCTTTTGCTCGGCCTGCATCCCCTTCAGCATCCATTGTTCCTAGTGTTGATTCTGCGGATTCCATTGCAGTTCCGGATCTTGTTTCGACTCAGTTGCCTGTAGTTTGGGTTGAGTCTGAGAGATGTTGGGTTGATCGATGTTCTGATTTGCGATTCAACCCCGTGGACGATTCCTTCTTTAGATTTGTTTCCGATGATCTTATGGACCTTCGACGCCTTTACTATAGACCGTCTGGTGATTCCTTGATTCTTGATTTGGATGGTAAGTATGCTGAGATAAATTCTGTCATGCTTGCCAATACATCCTGGGATCGATTTTTTATATACTCTTCTGATGCTGAGATCTATGATCCTTCTCTTTCTCTCCTATTTTGCCCCTGTATTGGTCTTCTTGGGTATGTCTCTTTGGATTCATCTCAGGTGGATGTTGTTGTTGGTGGTACTACCTCTTCGGAGGAGTCATAGTCTTGGTAGTAAACTATAGTAGTTGTGACATGTCTGCCACACTCCTGTGCCATTTTTTCATTCTTTTTAGTAGTTAAGGTATCTCAACCTTAATCATGTACTTCATGTTTTTATTACATTTCGTAATAAAAAGTGGACGGTCCACTATAAAATCGGCTGGCCTTGCCAAAAAAATTTAGGAAATAAGGTTAGAACAAGTTGATAAGTAATAACCAAAATAAGGGAATAGTATTAATGTAAATAAAGTTAAAACAAATTGGATATAGAGAAATAAATGTAAGCATTTAATAAATTAATTAATATTACTTGCTGGAAAGTAATACGTAATTGATTGAATGTGATTACGAAATATAAAATTTGTGTATACACGGGATTTTAAAGGTGATTGTTAAGTAATAAACCTATAAAGGCATGTAAAGGAAATAGGTAACAATCTATATGTTATTTATTTTATTTAGTATGATGAATAAAGGTTGGAATTCAAATTACCATTAAAGGAGAGTAGGTAGTACATTATTAGGAAGTAAATTTAAAGGTAGGACAACAACTATAATAAATTTCCTAATTAGTTGGGCAATGAATTTATGTGAAATAACGATCAATTAAATGTGAGTAATTACAATGTCGTTTTAGATTTTAAGCGTTACTTTAATAATTATGATTAATTGAGAAATTAATACGAGAAGTATGTAAATAACTATGAAAGTAACATGTTATAAATTGATTATGACCTAAACTTAAGTATAAGTTAAAGGTTGAAATTGAATCTAATTCATTTAATTGGAAACTTATTTAAAATAAATGGGATTCAATTTATAATTAAGGAGTTATTTTAAGAAATTGAAATAAATTCTATAATGGATGAATTAAGTTACTTTAAAATTGAGATGGGAATTGGTTTAAAGAATTATGAATTAATAAGTAAATCAAGATTGTGAAATTTATGAATTATAGAAATTGAATTTTAAGTAGTGAGTTAATTTATTTAATTTATAATAATTGGATTTATTGGAAATTAATAAAATCAAATATGTAATTATTACGTTAATTTAAAAATTAAGTTGAAAACGGGAAATATTTGTGTGACAATTTTAAATCCAATGGTAAACCCTTCTATTTGAAATTATGAATGGAATAATTATGGATTAATTCAATTTAATGGAAATTTTGGAAATTTATCTATAATTTTGATTTTTATGAAATTGAGGATTAATATTGATTAAATCTTTAATAAATTGACATTTAAAAATTGTTAAATCGTTTTAAATATTTGAGAATTATTAAGTGATAAAAATTTCCAATTCTAAAACTGAAATATAAAAATTGGATTTATTTACTAATTCATAATTTATTTAATTAATATAAAAATAGCCATTTTAGTCACGTACTCGGATTTCGACGAAACTAGTTTCATCGGATCCGTAACTGTTAATTATTATAGGGTTTCAAGTTTTATAGCGATCGGACTTGTCGTTTGATCGTAAGAACGCGAAACGCCTTGAAATCGATTTAATTGAAATCAATTTGAAATTTTTGTTTTCAGCATAACGTCTTCATACGATGGAAATTGGACGTGAAACTTTTTCCATCGCGTTCAGAATATTTTTAAATATCTATTTTGATATATGGGTTGACCGAATTTCGTTCCGGAGTCGAAACGGGCTTTTTGGGCCAATTATCGTTCTGCACGTTTGTTATCGGATCCATCTACTCTATTTGTAAACTACCTATATAAACCCAGTTATAAACCCTAGCCTCCATCTATTCTCATTTGTTTGTGCATTCATTCCCTCAACTCCTCCTCTTCCAATGGCTGCAAACACTAGATCCAAATACAATTCAAATATCAAAATCAAAGTCAAAAATTCAAAGTCCTCAGAAAAATCTCAAATAAAAAATATGTTGAAGCTCTCGAAAAACGTAATCTTCGGGTGTGATTCATTGTGTGATTCGTTTTTCGATCAGATTCACAATTTTTCCACAAATCGTAAATAATTTCAGGCCGCTCGTTTTGGTTTTTGTGAATTCAACGGTGGATCTGCGATTTGAGAACGATCGAAGGTGATCAATGAGTAGAGGCTGTCGAGCAGGCCAGATCCATGCGGCTACTTTGGTTTTTAGGGGCTTGGATGCACGAAAAATCGATGATGAAAGAGCCGACGTCGCTCATGGCCTAGATCGTTTAGGAGGCGACGGAGCACCGGAGTGGAGGAAGGGAGGGGCGGTAGCACGTGGTGGTCGTGCTGGCGTAGTTTAATGGTGGAAAGGAGGTGTGAGGCGTTGCGATGAATTCACGCAAGAAGCGGCGGCCTGGGGATTTTGGGTTTCGGCGAGAAGTATGGTTTTATGCGTTTTCCTGTACGTGGTAAAGGGAAGCCGACGTGGCATATCGTGTTGGGTGAGTTGGTCTTTCTTTTAATTTATTTTAATTTTTGTTTCAAACGTTTTAAATCAAATAACTTTCACATACGAAATCCGTTTAACATTAATTTTTTTTTGTTAGGATCGTAATAAAATTCCGGATCTGTTGACGATAGTTTGAACGAATTTGGAGACTGTTCAATTTTTGGGTTTAAATTGGATTTGAATTCAATTTAAATTCAAAAGGTGAGTGTATTAACCCACTCACAACTTCTAAAATTTCTTACGTTTGTTAAATTGATTTATGATAAGAGTAGAAATTCAATTATGACTATTTGGCATGTTTTATTCATCATCTCAGTTAGATTGCATTTTATTTAAATTAAATTGACAGTTAAATTTATTTATTTTTGCATACAAACTTCCAATTAAATAGTTATTAATTTATTAGTGAATATAAACTGTTCGTTGATACCTGTTATATTTTATATGCTATTTATTGATGTTTGTTCAAATTGGATAATGATTGTAATAAATGGTTGATGAATGATGTTTGGTGAATGGATGATGTGTTCTATATTATATAATCTGCAAGTTATCATGCATTTCATTTCATTTGGGATTGCGGTTTGAAATGATATACAACCGCATTTTTATTTTTAAATTGCGGATTGAAATGATAAATATCCGTATCACTTGACCTAGGATAGAAAATTATATACAAGCACCGCGGTCTATATATATATATATATATATATATATATATATATATATATTGAAAATGATTTCTATGGTTTGGATATGATACGGTTTAATAAATATTAATTTTTGATCTTATGTAAAATCTTATTTTATATATACATATATAGTTAAATTTTTGAACTTAAGCTATGTATAAAATTGTTAAAAATAAATTAATAAGTTGAATAATGGAGTTTGATAATTTATATTATATGATTAATTACAGGTTTAAGATATTGTATATATATAGAGTTTTAAACGGTTCAAATCAATTAAAATTGGAAAATAAATTGGAAATTTATTTGGAATTGAGCTTATTTAAAAATTTAACTCCACAAGTTGGTGTAAACTTATTAAATTTGGAAATCTTAAAGGTATGATATTTATAACAGGATTTTATTCAAAATAAATTAAATGAATATTTCTAGTATAAATAGATTGAAGTAAATATTTAATCGTTAGAAATTTGAGTTTTATTTTATGGATTTATTTTGTGAATATTTCAAAACTAAATAATAGGACAATAAATCGTTGAATAGAATTTCCAACCTTAGTTCAGAAATTGTTAAACACTCAAAGTTGAATATATTGTAATCGAAGTGTTTATTGAAACTGAAGTGAATCTAAGTTTATGGGGTTTAGACCTAAAATTTTAAAAGAATAAAATTGTGAAGTCGCGGAATATTTTTTTTTAAAGAAAATTTGAATTCAGACTATTTTATTCTATATACTGTTTGAATATCCAAACCATTCAAGTTTTAGAAGTTATGGTTTTAAAGCTATCAATTTCGAAGTATTACGTTTTGAAAGTTATAATTCAAATGTTTGGTTTCCAGATATTATAAATTTTAATGTAGTATGATTTTGGAAAAGAAATATATTTGAAATAAAAATGATATTATTGATTTGGATTTTATAAAAATAATATCAAAATGCGTTGTTTTGGAAATGGAAATGATATCGTATTTATGGGTTTTGAAATTGATAATTATATTCTAGTTTAAAGTATAAACTATTTTTAAATTCCGCAGTGTCATAATTACGTTTGGTTGTTAAAGAGACCGGGATCGGAAGTTGTCATACTCTCTGTCAACTCCGGAAACCACTTTAACAACTGTGTACGCGGTGGAGATTCCAGAATGAAGTAGGTTGGTGGCGGTGTTTCCTTTGAGGTAAATACGTGGACCCAACTCCCATGAGTTGGCATAAGGTGGCTAAAACAGGAGCGATCGACGGGTTAATGAGGTAGCACCTCTGATCGGACACTTCTCTTCGATACTATACTCCGACTTTGGATTGATTCGGTGGCAACCTTCACTTTTGATTTCTTTGATTTGGGGGAGTTTGTTCGAGATGGGCGGTAGCTGCGCGCTACACGTTACCACCGACTCGGAAGCATAATTGGCATATCTATCATGGCATTGCCTAGTTGTGTCGTGTCACCTACCCTATCTCGCCTTGTACGAGTCTCAATTTGTGTCGTACCTATGGAGTGTCTTATCATAGTCTCCCGATCAGGAGATATGGAGGCACTGTATAGACTATTGGCACTATTACGTGTTAAGGTGGAAAATGTAAAGCCTTAACGCTATTTTAAAGTAAGTTTATTTTACAATTAGACACTATTATAATAGCGAAATATACTATATAGTAAGTAGTTTAACGGATCCTTAGGAGATGTAAATCCCGAGCATCTCTTGAGTTACTGCACTCGTATTTATTCCTGTTAATTTAACTTACATAAGATCTTTTAGTTCTGACTCAAGTGTTTTGTCTTTTCAATTCGCTCGGGTCACTCTGAGCGTTTCAGGATCGAAGACTTTGTTCTGGTGGACGAAGACGAAGATTTATAGTATTACTATCTACTATATTATTCCACTACACTATTTAATTCCGCAGCATTGATATTTATTCGTATGTGAACTCTGATATTTATTGTATAAAGAAGAATCAAATGTTTTGTAAACAGTTTTATGAACTGTATATTTATTATTATATTTTATCCTTCCGTTGTGAGATTCTGTTTAGTTTTTTTTCTCTTCTCTGTTTTTCTTATTTACCCCATAACAATCTGACCTTCTGTATGGTTTGAATTGGCACGTGTGTCGATTTAAACCGTGCGAAAAGGCGGTATGTTGCAGTCTGAAATTGCATTTCTATAGATTATGTACATTGGTTTTTACAAACATACATCAGTGGTGGTGGAGAAGGCAACTTCTCTTAGCTTAACACCCTCCTTGAGACGTATGAGATTAAGGGTTGTATTTTTGTGGAAAGTAATTAGTAATCAACGGAAATGGCCGTGTGGCATTCAAAGTGATGTGATATGTGATCGTGAAAGGTAACTGTTACCTCGTCAGGCCTCATCAACCGAAAATGACCAAAACAGGGTTAGATGCAGCAGGGCTAAGTGGGTCATTCCCATTAGGATATGATCATCCTCTTCTAGATATATCTTTGCACGTTATGACGTCGTGTATCTGATTTTGGTGGTTTGTATGCAAGAGGGCCCTCGGTAAAGGTCGGTAACGACCGTAGGATGATATATTTGGTACCATCTAGTTATAGAGGTGGGCTGATTTTGTGTTGGTAGAGGATCCTTTATGATGGTCCTCGGTGCATTCTTCTAGAGATGTACTGCCGGAAGGTAGTCCCTTCACCTGGTCATTCGTATGGAAATCCAAAACCCACTACGAGCTGCGATTTTGTCTGCAAAGGCATAATGAATAGCCTCAAAATGCTATATGGGTAACCATTTCGACTATGATTAATATTATTTGAATATACTAGACACTAGTATAATATAAGAGGATTTGAAATGAAAGAAAGGTTTTAGTCATTGTAAGGTAAAAACATGTCCGTGTTTATGTGTGGACGTGTCTTACGAGATACTTTTGTTTTGATAAAGGAAAAGTTTTGGTAATTTAATAAATTCAATTGAGTGTGTTTCTCACGCTGGTTTACCAGACTGATCCGGACGTTCTTCCCTTTCAATGCTCGGGTCAGACCGAGTATATTTACAGGTCTAGATTTGATGTTTTTGGAGCTTCAACAGTAGAGCTGGAGAACTTCAATTTCGTGCATCCATATTTGCTTGATTATCCGCTGCATTGCTTAGTTTTTTTTAAATTATCGGCATTTGTGAGGACAAGTTATTATAACTGTTCAAGTTGATAACTATTGATTGATTGTTGAACTCTGAATGATGTGTATATATACAGTTTCTATTCTTTAAAGAACATTGTTATGATATTATATATTTTCCACTGTTATGTTCGTACATGATAGGGGGTTCTCGCTTCTTGTTAGGTAGCGAACCGATGACTCTTACTCCTACATGTCCCTGAGATCGAGAATCGAGGGGTTGGTTTGGTAGTTTGCCTCACAGTCGAGAGGCTGGACGTAAAAGAAAATCATGAGGTACGCATGTGAGCTACGGTGGAGTTTATCCACTGTCGATGGTTGAAAACCCTCGATCGTCACAGTTGGTATCACAGCTAAGATTTTGTGTATTCCTAAGCTTGATGTGTACTCAGTATAGATAGGGACAATAGCGCCCTAGATTGAGTTTGAGTGTATTATCTATATGAGCGCGTATTTGTTAGTGATATAAAATATTTTATATTGTGATTTCTTATCCATTGAGTCGTTTGTGAATTCTAGTCGGTATGTGGGACGCCATGTTATCGATAGGGATTTCCAAACACTTAAACGAGGCAAGTCGACATAGTATCATTTTGAATTGGGTAAATGAAATAATTTTACCTCGATTATATTTTATATATAAAAGAAATAATTTTTCAGAATTATTAAAGTGTATATAAATTGACTGTTTTGTTGTTTGACAGTGTAAATGTATATAAGTTAATAAAAGCTGTTTGAATTATCTAAATAAAAACAACAATTGTAGAAGAATAAATTATATAAGCAAATGAATTATAAAGTATGGTATTATAATTAATATGATTTAAAATTGTGAAATAATCTTATATATAAGAAATGGAACAACTTGAATATATTTATAAATATGAATTATAAATAAAAATGAATTTAAACTAAGAATTTGATGTTGAGTTCCATTTATTTTGAAAGTTGTTTTTCAAAGTTAAAGATGTTATAATGTTATAAATTGAGAAAAGATAAATAAATTTGGAATGATCTTATATAAGTACAGTGAAATAGTGAAATTGTATAAGTAAAAGATTTATAAATGTGATTTATAAATAAAAGGATTTTTGAAAGAATATAAAGCACCGCATTCACTACTGTTGATGGGAAATAATAAGGGTGATGATTGCAGCATCATCAGTATCATTTTCGAGTTTCTGTGTGATGGATTTGCTACCAATAGTAAATTGAAACTGAAGTTTTGTTGTTATAAGCAAATTTGATTTAAAATCCAAGTTAAAATTGATAAAAATAGGCGAAACAAGTTTTGGACTTATGATATGAAATAATAAATTTTAGCTATGGTAAAGTTGAAATAAATGTGAGTTAGCATAACAAATGTATGATTTAAAATTTAACTAAAGGATGGTTAAATTGAATTGGATTTGAATTGGATTATTTAAGTTATTAAAATGGAAATTAAACTTAAAAGCTAAGTGATTGTATAATATGAATTAAGTTGTATAACTTATAAAGTGAGAAAAAGTCAGTAAAACCAATTGTTAAAATGGTTACACAATTTTGTTAAGCAAAACAGAATTTGAATTTGAATAAGGATATGAATATGACTTAAGTAAAAGTTAAATAAAATAGAATTTGAGTTAAATTAGTAGTTAACTTTAGTTGTATAATGGAAGTAAATGCAAGTACGAATGAAATGAAACATGACTTAAGTAATGTTAAATGAAGTTGATTTTAGTATCGAAGTAAATTAATAAAATGAATTAAATGAATGTGAATATTGTGAATACTAGAATTCAATCCAATTTGAGTATTAAACGAATTGAATAATTGAATGAAAGTTAATTGAATGAACGTAAAGTAAATTAATTTGGTAATGTTGGATATACATTGGTTGTTAGATGGATGTTAGTTGATTGAATAAAAAATTCATATGAAATTGAATTAATGAAATTGAAAGCTAAATAATTGAATCCAAATTGGAAGTTAGGTGAATTTAACTAGAATTGATTTGATTTGATTTGGAAGTGAACTAATTGGAATATGAATTAGTGAATGTAAACTAATTGAATTGGAATAAATGAATGTTAGTAAAATCCAATGTTAATGAATCAAAATGTGATTAAGATGAAAATCAATTCAATGAATATTATTGAAAAGTGAATGTATATTGATTTGGTTATGGATGTTAGTTAGATGATAGTTGGTTGATGGTTGGATTTGTTGCCTTTTGTTGCATTTGCTATAGTGGCATATATTATTGTTGTATTGGTATATGTAATATATTGATATTACTTTCACATATATGTGTTTCTCATTTGTTTGTTGAGTGTTCAGTAGGTGCGTATGGCGCTTGCTTCACATTAGGAGCTCGCTTTCGCGCTATATTAGCCGTATATGTTCGCTAATAATATATAAGGTACATATATTGGATTACATATCGTACTTTTACACTTTTTTTCCAACTGGATGCCTCATCCTTGATGATGAGATGTATATTTGTGATATATATATTGTTTTTTTGGGGATCGAACCGTGCAAAGGAAACGCTGGCGAATTTTTTTGAAATTCTAAGGCGTCAGAAAATTTTGAGAAAATTGGAAAAATTTGTGAAAACTAAATTTTTTGACTTTGAGTTGAAAGTTAAATGATATTAGTTGGTTTTAAAAGATAACTATGTATGATTTGAAAACTTATTAAAGTTTTATAAGAAGTTTAACTATTGGATTTTGGAAAAAGCTAAAGGTTTAATGGATTTGAAATCTAATTTGAAGGAGTTGTTTCGAAAAGTTAATGGATTTTGTGACTTTTCTTACTTGGTAATTTCAAGGACGAAATTCTTTTAAGTATGGAAGAATGTAACGACCCAGAATTTCAGCCATTTGAAATTCGTATATTTAATTAATTTTAAATATTCACAAGTTGATTTTATAAGCTGAATAAATAATACATCGAATATTTGGATTTAATTGGATAATTAAATTGTTAATTTAATATTTGAAATTGCTGAAATAATTGGAATTTAGGATTTAATGTGAATAACAATATTTTATAAAGTTATATTAAATTCTATTTGAATTAGAATGATGTTAGAGAACTTTTAAAATCGATTTAAAAGTTAATTTGTAGAAATTGAATATTTTAAAATTTAATTTACGTGTAAAAATAGCCATTTTTCAAACAGTCTCGGATTTCGACGAATCTAGTTTTATCGGATCTGTAATGTTATATTATTGTAAGATTTCAAATTTCGTGTCAACCGGATTTACGGTTTGTCCGGGTCAAGCTAAAACGCGTAGAAATTCGAAAATGTATCTTTCAAATACGATCGAATTGGCTCCCAATATATATTCCATTACGTTCGGAATAGGGGTAAAACACTATAAACGCCAGGCGGCAAGCTTCGATCGGAGTTCGAAAATTTTCGAGATGAATAGTGTTTTGCAATTTTCTATAGAAGGACGTGAATATCTTCATTTTGAAAAACCCTAATTGAAACTAAGGCTAGCCGCTGCTTCTATTTTAATGGTTAGAAATGGTGCAACTTCCTCCTCCAATATCTCTCCATCCATCAACTTTTAGGCCGAGACTTCAACTAGAGATTTGTAGAAGGCGACGAGACCTTCGAATCCAACCGTCGTAATCGTAATCGGCGTAGCCGATCGACGGCAAACCACATTCAAATGCATGCGTTTCGTGCACGAATCCCACTGCAAGGAGATGGCCGAGCTTGCCATGATCGTGGAGGTGGGTGAGGCTCAGGTAGGCGCACGCAACAATGGCCTTTGATCAATGTTTAGATCGGCGAGAAGGTCGCGATAAAATGGTGAACGTTGGCGGCTCTATGGGTTTAGCACGTACTTGATTCACCTGGGAAGAAGAATAAAATAGGAGCAGCTCAGATCTGATGTGGATTAAATCAATGGCTGTGATGATAGCAAGGTTTAAAAATAAAAATAAAATAGTAAATTGATTTATATAAATTCATGCAATCTTTAAAAATGCTATAACTTTTTGATACGAGATCCGTTTCATACGAAACGTATTGAGTTGGGTCCTATTGACGAGAACCACATTTTGGGTAAAATTAAACGCTCTTTTAATTTTATTCGGAATTAAACACTACAACTGCTATTGGAGAGAATGTGATACAACTCACTCTTTCTGACTCACTAATATTTTATATAAGTGAGTGTTAGGGATGCGGATGAAGGATCTTAAGGCAGAAATAACACTAGAGGGGGGGTGAATAGTGTTTTAAAGAATATATGAGCTATATGACTAAATTAAAACTTTCAACACAAATCTAAACAGAATTCTAACACAGAATGATAACAGAACATATAACAAATGCAAATAGTAAAGTAAAGCAAGTAAAAGGAAAGAACACACCGGATTTTATACTGGTTCGGAATCCTCCTACATCCAGTTCTGCACCAAGGCAATATCCTTGTACAGATTTTTATAAGCCAATATCCAAATTACAACCCTCAATTTCTAAGGCCTTGAGAAACCCTCCTATCTCCTAGTCTGGGGTAAACTCTCTTGATTTTCGGGACACAAGATCACCCTAATTCTTCTTAATAACAATCCTTTTTAATGGATAGATTCTATGGACATTTTGAATACAAATTAATCCTATAACTCTGAATAGCACTTTGATCTTTAGTAGAATGATGGAGAATCAAATAGAGAGAGTATCTAAATGATTTCCTATTGAGAATTTGGCGGTACGATGGCACTATATTGAAAATATGAAGTTTTATGGGTATGGAATGGTGGAGAAGAAAGAGTGAAGAAAATAAGAAAATATATGTTAAAAAAATTCGTTCTGGAAGCCTTTATATAGATGCACAACAGTCATAACCATTGGCGAAAGGTTTTCGAACAAATGGACACTTCTTTTGAAAATTAAATTTTGAATCCAACTGTCACCATGTCGACATGGGGTATCCCCTTATGTCGACATCCCTTAGTTCAAAATTAAAGAGATGTTGTTTTGTAAAGACAATTGAATTTAAAACAAGTTGAAACTTCTCTGAAGCAAAGTAAAGTGTTTAAACAATATTTTGAGATAGAGAATGAAAATAAAACATTATTTTAATTATATATATATAATTGATATAGACCGTCAATTATATAAGTAATATTTAAAATCAGAATAAGTTTTGATGTTTTAAAATTAGAAGGTTTTAAAATCAGAATAGAGGAATATTTCAAGGCTAAAACAAGGTTTGAAAACATTTTTGAAAACACGATTTTGAAAGCTAAAACATTTTGAAAACAGATATAAAAACATTTTGAAAAATCTATTCAAACTGAAATTGCAAGAACCTTCCTACAGAGCTCCTCCATAGGACTCGAAAACTTGTACAAAGTAGTTTGAATGATTTTGATTTTCGTGGGTTTGTAACCCACTTGTCGTAGGTTTGTAAGCTACTTGTCGTGGATTTGTAAGCCACTTGTCGTAGGTTTGTAAGCTACTTGTCGTGGGTTTGTAAGCCACTTGTCGTAGCTTTGTAAGCTACTTGTCGTGGGTTTGTAAGCCACTGGTTTCGATAGAAATTGGGTTCCAACCCAAAAGAAAATTAGAAGAAAGATGAGAGTGCTATTATGAAGTTTTAACAAAATACTAGACACTTATCTTGAGATCTTGAAATCTTGATTCTCTAATCTTCATCTTGATGCTTGAGTCTTTATACTGATCAGTCTTCGATGATACCTGCATATACTTCCTATATATATATATATATATATATATATGGAAATGTTAGTATATATTTTATAAAGTAAAGTATAATAACTATATAAGGTTGTTGTCATCAAAACATCATCAACTCAGTTCCTAACAATCTCCCCCTTTTTGATGATGACAACCTTTAATTATAAAATATTCTTACCGTACCATAACTCCCCCTTACTCCGTGATTTCTTCTTAAAACTACAACTCCCCCTTACTCCGTGACTTCCCCTTACACCAAGCACATATATTTTTATAACTTTCTCCCCCTTTGACATCAGCAAAAAGGAATAAAAGTTCTACCTGTTCTAAGATAATCAAGTATATATATATATATATATAGAATAATATTGTAAAGTGAACCTATAAGTGATCAAGTGAGTATAAGTGATCAAGTGTGTGAACATATATAAGTGTATCTTGGCAATCAAAACAATATCATACATAAGCAAACCAATCATGTGTAGTATATGAAGTTATATACAAACCAAATCCAAATCAAACTTAAGTAAACAAATCAATCAAATCCTAATCAAATCTAAGTCAAATCAAATCAAACAAACAAACAAACTTAATGATCAGACATTCCTTGGGACTTCCACCCATCCATCTTCTCCAAAGATAGGATCAGTTTTGATAACATCCCAATTATCTTTGTCGAGACTGACTGGTGGATTTGCTTCGGGTTCGTCTTTGCTAAGGCTTGAGATCATCCAACGAAGTGCGTCGAAGTGTGCCTCTTGCTATTTGATCATCTGCATTTGGCTTAATTCTAAGTGCCTCTGATTTCTATGTATAAAAGAAAGAATATTCTTGAAAGAGGTGAGAGTTTCTTCAAGATTTTCACTTAAATTCTTAATTGGAGAAGCCATAATTTAAGAAACAAGTTGAAGTATGAAAGGAGATGAATAGAAATGGAGTTAGAGAAGTTTTTCTAGAAGAAATAGGTATATATAGGAGTTATTGGCCGTTCAAAATGAATTGACACTTGGTAGTTACAAGAATTTGAAGTCAGAAATTGTAACTACTTTCTGGCCATTATATGTCGACATGGGGGGATAGGGTATGTCGACATGGTCTAGACAGAATGACCAATTTTAGTTATTTTTGATTTCTAAGTTTATTTTTATACTAGTGGACCTATATAAACTTAAAATAAATAACTATCAGAGATATATAAAGATGGAAAGCAGAGAATAAGATAACATTACTTATATTAGATAACATTACACAATATTTAACTAAAAATAGAATATACAAAGATAGATAAACGATAACTAGATAGATAATGGCTAGGATTAGTTTGATGAAGATGATGATGAGGACAAGCCAAGTTTCCTGCCTATTTTCCCTAAGAACTTGTCGATCTTGGTAGAGATTTTATCTATTTTCTTGCTCATAGATCTCTTAAGAACCTTTTGGTTTTGAGCAAGTATCTTTTGGTTCTTGAGTATGGTTTTGTTGGACAGATTGGCGGGTGTAAGTGGATAATCTTTACTTTCTAAAGAGGTTTCTTCTTCTTCCTCTTTTTCAATTTCCATTCCTTCCCCTTCTTCTTCTTCTTCTTCCATCTCTTCGTGGACAAGTCTCTCTTCCTTCTCGGCAAGTGTTTCATATGGTTGAAACATAAGTGGGATTTTCATAAGAGAAATGTTCCCATGATTCAACACTTTCTACTTACAAATTCTTCCTTTTTAACATCCACATCAAAATAATTGAAAATCCGAGTAAGGTAAATTCCATGACAGAGAGTGTTTTCTCCCATAGTAAATTTTTTGGGTCTTAGCTCATCCAAAATAGTTTGTGCCCAATTAATATCATATTTTCCAAATATAGCAAAAAGAGCTTTACACACTTTTGAGGTGGGATTATTGTAGTTTCCCGACCTAGGAATAACGGTGTGTTGAATAAGAAGGTTGGCAATTCTTGCTTTTGGGTGGAAAAAGCGATTCTTAAAATCCATGTGGTCATCGCTTTCAAAAATGTGATGAAAAGTCTCTTGATCGGTTTCATTGATTTGAAATTGCAAGAGATTCATACCGGTAGATTTGCAACCCAAAATAGTACCTAAAATATTGGAATCCATAACAATAAGTGTTCCTTTAACACGACGCCAAATTTGATCTTCATTTCCATTATAAAATTCACGGTTTAGGTTTGCATAAAACATTTTGACAAGGTTTGGATAACAAACGAAATCATTTTGCTTGTTATCAATCAAGCTAAGAATGGAGTTTTCTTCAAAAAGTTGATTGAGTTCATAAGAAGGAAAATCATCAAAAATAGCAAATTTTCCCGTATTGACTTTACCATAGTTTACATAACTTATGTAAGCTTTGATAGCCTCCGGGTCACTGAAAAGATCATTTTTGAAGGATTTGGGCAGCTTCATAGTTGATGGGTTACTTGAGGAAACTATTGATGAGTGTTTGAGAGGAGCAGAAGATAATGAAGAAAGTTTGAATTAGGAGAATAAAGTGAAAAGAGATGACAAGAGAAGTATATTAAATAGATTCTCTAAAGTCATGTTCTCTGGTCAAGTGGTATCTTTTCAGAATTTTGAAGTAAGTGAAAAGGTGGAGGGAAATTCAAAAGTTTGAATTCAAATTTTGAAATCAAATTTCTGAGAGGCATGTCGACATGGGGTATCCTTGTATGTCGACATGTGCCTGCTGATTTTGAAAAGGAGTTTCTATTCCTAAAAAAAACTAATCTATATTCTATATCTATATATAATTCTAGTAATAATATTAAATATAATAATATTAAAATATTTAAAATATTATTAAAATAATATTATTTTGAATTAAAAAATTCAAATTTCAAAGGGTGATTTTGAATTTTAAAAATTCAAGGAATTGCAAACAAAATCAAAGCAAACAAGCATCCAATAAAATTAAAATAAATGTGTACCTATTTTTAGATCCAAACTCCGATCGTCTTCTGATTCGAGAATAGCCGTGAAGCACAGATTTGAATTATCAGTTTTCTTCTCGTCATCGCTGGATGAATCTGAATCGTCAAGAGTTGCTGCATATGCCTTCTTTCTTTTCCTTAGTTGCTCGTTGTTTGGTTGAAATGTCTATTTGTCTGGATATGGACAATCTATCTTGTAGTACCCTGTTTTGTTGCAGTTGTAGCATCTATCACAATTGTTGTTGTTGTTGTTGTGGTTGTTGTTCTCCGAAGTATTTCTGGAATTTCTTTGATCATTTCTTTTGAAATTATTCATCTTTCTATACTTCAGAAATTTCTTGAAATTTCTGGTCATGAAAGCAATTTCTTCATCACTATCTTGTTCTGAATCTCCAGTTGTTGCTTTGAATGTGATCGATTTCTTTTCCGTTGCCTTAGATTCTTTTCTCCCTTGTAGTTGAACTTCGTAAGACATTAGATTACCGATTAACTCTTCGATCTTCATTTGACTAACATCATTTGCCTCTTCAATAGTAAGTGCCTTTTGATCCCATTCTGGAGTGAGTGAATTGAGTATCTTTCTGACTTGATCTTCTTCTGAGAAACCCTTTCCTAAAGCAATCAATGAATGTACAATATCTTGAAACCGACAATACATGTTGGAAATGGACTCATTTTCATGCATTTTAAACAACTGAAACTGGTTAGTTAATATGGAAATTTTAGTCTGTTTAACTTTGCTTGTTCCTTCATGAGTTACTTGCAAAGTTTTCCAGATTTCAAATGCAGACTTACAAACAGAGACTCTATTAAATTCATTCCTATCTAGTGAACAAAATAGTATATTCATAACCTTAGAATTGTTTTGTGAAACTGTCTTTTGCTCAGTAGTCCACTGGGCAAAATTAGTGGTTGGTTCAATATATTCAATTTGTGTCATATTCCAAGTATCTAAACTTATAGATTTTAAATAAATTTTCATCCTACATGCCCAATATGCATAATTACTGCCATTAAAAAGTAGTGGTCTGACAGTAGACTGACCCTCTACAAATGAACTAGTGTTAGTGCTTGTGTTGACATAAGTAGTAGTGACAGGAGTGACATTACTAGTGTGTTGTGCCATTAAAACTTTTCAAAATTTCAGATTATGAAAATAATGAAAACCAATGCTCTGATACCAATTGTTAGGGATGCGAATTAAGGATCTTAAGGCAGAAATAACACTAGAGGGGGGGGGTGAATAGTGTTTTAAATAATATATGAACTATATGACTAAAGTAAAACTTTCAACACAAATCTAAACAGAATTCTAATACAGAATGATCACAGAACATATAACAAATGCAAATAGTAAAGTAAAGCAAGTAAAAGGAAAGAACACACCAGATTTTATACTGGTTCGGAATCCTCCTACATCCAGTCCTGCACCAAGGCAATATCCTTGTACAGATTTTTATAAGCCAATATCCAAATTACAACCCTCAATTTCTAAGGCCTTGAGGAACCCTCCTATCTCCGAGTCTGGGGTAAACTCTCTTGATTTTCGGGACACGTGATACCCTAATACTTCTTAATAACAATCCTTTTGAATGGATAGACTCTATGGACTTTTTGAATACAAATTAATCCTATAACTCTAAATAGCACTTTGATCTTTAGTAGAATGATGGAGAATCAAATAGAGAGAGTATCTAAATGATTTCCTATTGAGAATTTGGCAGAATGATGGCATAATATTGAAAATATGAAGTTTTATGGATATGGAATGGTGGAGAAGAAAGAGTGAAGAAAATAAGAAAATATATGTTAAAAAAATTCGTTTTGGAAGCCTTTATATAGATGCACAACAGTCATAACCATTGGCGAAAGGTTTTCGAACGAATGGACACTTCTTTTGAAAATTAAATTTTGAATCCAACTGTCACCATGTCGAAATGAGGTATCCCCTTATGTCGACATCCCTTAGTTCAAAATTATAGAGATGTTGTTTTGTAAAGACAATTGAATTTAAAACAAGTTGAAACTTCTCTGAAGCAAAGTAAAGTGTTTAAACAATATTTTGAGATAGAGAATGAATATAAAACATTATTTTAAATATATATATATATATATATATAAAATTGATATAGACCGTCAATTATATAAGTAATATTTAAAATCAGAATAAGTTTAGATGTTTTAAAATTAGAAGTTTTTAAAATCAGAATAGAGGAATATTTCAAGGCTAAAACAAGGTTTGAAAACATTTTTGAAAACATGATTTTGAAAGCTAAAACATTTTGAAAACAGATTTAAAAACATTTTGAAAAATCTATTCAAACTGAAATTGCAAGAACCTTCCAACAGAGCTCCTCCATAGGACTCGAGAACTTGTACAAAGTAGTTTACATGATATTGATTTTCGTGGGTTTGTAAGCCACTTGTCGTAGGTTTGTAAGCTACTTGTCGTGGGTTTGTAAGCCACTGGTTTCGTTAGAAATTGGCTTCCATCCCCAAAGAAAATTAGAAGAAAGATGAGAGTGCTATTATGAAGTTTTAAGAAAATACTAGACACTTTTCTTGAGATCTTGAAATCTTGATTCTCTAATCTTCATCTTGATGCTTGAGTCTTTATACTGATCAGTCTTCGATGATACCTGCATATACTTCCTATATATATATATATATATGGAAATATAAGTATATATTTTATATAGTAAAGTATAATAACTGTATAAGGTTGTTGTCATCAAAACATCATCAACTCAGTTCCTAACAGTGAGAAATAATATTATTTATGATGATTGATGATTATTTGGATGATATATGATATATTGATTAGTATTTGGATATATACCCGCCTAGTGGAGTAGATGACCCTATACGTTCCCGTGTATGAGCGGATGACCCTTTGTACGTGCGTCAGCCTTGAAGTAGACATTGTACACATATTCTAATATGTATATTTGTTGCAGGTGACAGGTTGGAGGGATCCAACTGGATTCCTCGCCCGTATTGATTTATTTACAAATATTGTTATATATTCTGTTATCATATGATATATGATGTTTTGGATGTCGTGATTGTTATACTTAGTGCTGTTGCAACATTGGGCCTATATTTTGGAATTCAAAAAATTTAGAGTGATGATTTCCAAATTTAAAAGGATTTTAAAGTGATTTTGGAAAGTATACATTTTATTGAATTTTGAAATTGATTCATTTTAAATAAATAAACGTTATAATTTTTATGTTACAACAATTATGGTTTTTGTGAAATAAAACCAGAATATGATTTTTGGAATGTGAAGTTAACTATTTTGCAAAATGGTTTAAATGGAGATTTTTGATTTATTATAAATGGTTTATATAGAAGATTTATAAAATTGGTATTTAATAAATTAAAATATTGGAATTATAAAACATGTTTTATAAGTGTTCAAAATGGAGTTCTTAATGGATGTTTTAAGTAAATAAGATTTATAGATTTATAAATTGATGAAATAATAAAAGAAAGGATTTTGTAAATAATAGATTTATAAGTAATTGACTTATAATTTGTATTTTAGCATATAAATGAAATGTAAATGAAATTTGTTAATAAAGGAATTTTATAAGTTGAAGTTTTTATAAAATATAAATGGAATTTATAAACATTGTTTTATGAATTCGAAATCAACTTTATTTTGATAAGAGAATATTGATGTTTGTTAAAGGAACTATACTCATGATTTTGGATAATGGGTAATCCTTTAATTTAAATATGCAATAGTAATGGATTTGGTAAAGGGATATATTCACGATTTTGGACAGTGAATTATCTTTTGAAATAAATCTGTAGAAGTATTGGAATTTGTTAGAGAATTTATATTCATGATTTTGGATAGTGTATAATATTTTAAAATTAAATAAACATCTTGGGAAGTGGTATTTAAATTGAATTTAAATGATTTAAAGATGTTTTAAAATGTGTTAAGGATCGAAACCATAGATTTCAACATTCATTGTTGAAATAGACATTTTCGAGAAGTAAGGAAATAATGGACTATAACACTGTTGTTATAGTAAATGATTTTCAAAAGAAAATGTTTTTGTATAGCATATGGGATTTATATATCTGTCTTATTTTCGAATCCCTATACTATTGATTTTGGGTTGTCGTAACGATGTTTTACGCAACATTCGTTTTGACCTAAATAAATGTGTTTAAAGTGAATATTGTCCTTATAAAATAAAATATATACTTAATCATGATTTAAGTATATGAAATATTTTCCAAGTGTTGAAAATAAATATAATTGTGAATTACTTATTATTAAATAAGTATATGGAAATGTTTTACAATATAGAAGTTGAAATGGTTTGGAAATATAACTTTTTTAAAAGATAATTTGAAGTGGATATTTGGAAAATGATTTAATTAATAGAAGATTAATTAAAAGGGCCTAGTGATTGTATATGGTGTTGAATATTTGTTTGTTTGTTTTGATAGTTAAATAACCGACTATCAAATTTTGCTAAATTTTAATTCTTCGACTTGATGTGGGAACTATTTAGTCGTACACTTAGTACGTAGCCTTCTGTGTAGGCTTCATTATCATTTATGTTGAGGATGTTGATTCGTATAGTGCATAGTATTACTCCAATCTATCGAGCTTCCTTCTTGCCCGAAGGATAGCAAGTTGAAAGTTGGAGACGTGATAAATCTACGAGGCTTAGTTTCTGTGTGAGGTTGAGAAACGCTTTTGCGTTGTTGGCGCAAAGAGACCGTGATCGGTTTATCCAAAAACCACTACGGACCAACGTATATGCAACGATTGTGCAAGTTGCTTGTGATGATATTGATTTTCGGAGTTTCATAGTGGGGGACTGCATGTTGATCGTTTTGGGTTAAAATCCTAATATACATCCAGTAGCAGTGGTCTCTTCATTATGAAATATCCAATGTGAGGACTATTCGCTACTAATCCTTGGGATTTCCCGACAGGATGTGGAAGGAAAGTACCTTCGGTTTGTCCTGTTCCTAGACAACTTGTATGGATGTTTGTCTGACATTGCATTTCTATAGATTACGTACATTGGTTTTTACAAACGTACACCAATGATGGCGTAGAAGGAAACTTTTTTTAGCTTAACACCCTCCTTGAGACGTATGAGCCTAAGGGTTGTATTTTTGTGGAAGGCAATTATTAGTCAACGGAAATGGCCGTGTGACATTCAAAGTTGTGAAAGGTAATCGTTACCTCATAAGGCCTCATCAACCGAAAATGACCAAAACTGGGTTAGATGCAGCAGGGCTAAGTGGGTTATTCCCATTAGGATATGATCATCCTCTTCTAGATATATCTTTGCATGCTATGACGTCGTGTATCTTATTTTTTTGTTTTTTATGCTAGAGGGCTCTCGGTAAAGGTCAGTAATGACCGGAGGATGGTATTTTCGATACCATCTAGTTATAGAGGTGGGCCGGTCTTGTGTTGGTAGAGGATCCTTTGTGATGGTCCTTGGTGCATTCTTCTAGAGATGTACTGCCGGAAGGTAGTCCCTTTACCTGGTCATTTGTATGGAAATCCAAAACCCACTACGAGCTGCGATTTTGTTTGTAAATGCATAATGAATAGCCTCAAAATGCCATATGGGTAACCATTTCGACTATGATTAATATTATTTGTATATACTAGACACTAGTATAATATAAGAGGATTTGATATGAAAGAAACGTTTTAATTATCGTAAGCTAAAAACATGTCCGTGTTTATGTGTGGGCATGTCTTACGAGATACTTTTGTTTTGATAAAGGAAATGTTTTGGTAATTTAATAAATTCAGTTGAGTGTGTTTCTCATGCTGGTTTACCAGACTGATACCAGTGTTCTTCCCTTTCAATGCTTGGGTCAGACCGAGTATATTTACAGGTCTAGATTTTATGCTTTTGGAGCTTCAACAGGAGAGCTAGAGATCTTCATTTTCGTACATCTGTATTTGCTTGATTATCCGCTGCATTGCTTAGTTGTTTTAAGTTATCGGCATTTGTGAGGATAGGTTATTATAACTGTCCAAGCTAATAACTATTGATTGATTGTTGAACTCTAATTGATGTGTATATATACAGTTTCTATTTTGTAAAGATCATTGTTATGATATTATATATTTTCCACTATGATGTGAGATTATGTATTGTTCTGTTTTGTTCTATCTTCTCTCTTTCTTCTCTTCTCTTCTTCTCTCTTCTTTTCTTTCTCTTGACCTTTTGTCGGTTTGTGCTTTTTAGGTCGGACATATGTGGATTATTGTCGATTCAAAGGTTACGGATTTTTGGTTCATCACACTTTGCCAACTCTAAAAACCACTTTAACAACCTTGTACCGGTGGAGATTCCAGAATGAAGTAGGATGGTGGCGGCGTATCCTTTGAGGTAAATACGTGGACCCGACTCCCGTGAGTTGGCATAAGGTGGCTAAAATAGTAGCGATTGACGGGCAAAGAAGGTAGCACCTTTTATCGGACACACTCCTTCGATACCATTCTATTACTTTGTGGTTGATTGGGGCCCTTTGGTTTTGGGTGTGTGGCTCGAGGTGGACGGTAGTAGCTGATAGCGTTACCACCGGTTGGGAAGCGTAATTGGTATATCTACCCTGGCATTTCCTTGTTATGCCATGTCACCTACCCTATCGCGCCTTGTACCAGTTTGGATTTCTCCCGTAGCCCATGGAGTATTTAGGGCAGTCTCTCGATCTGGAGATATGCTCATACAGGATGGACTACTGGGACTACTACGTGTTAAGTTGGAAAATGTAAAGCCTTAACGCTATTTAAAAGTAATTTAATTTTGCTATAGACATTATTATAATAGCGTATATTACTATATAGTAAATAGTTTAATCGATCCTTAGGAGATGTGAATCTCGAGCATCTCTTTAGTTACTGCACTCACGTTAGACACTGGATAGAGATGTCAAATCCCATCAACATCTCTGACGCCATTCCACTCATACTGTTTACAGTTGATTTAACTTGCATAAGATCTTTTAGTTCTGACTCGAATGTTTTGTCTTTTCAATTCGCTCGGGTCAGCCTGAGCATTTCAGGGTTGAAGACCTTATTTATAGAGGACGAAAGCGAAGATTTTATTATTACTATTATTTAGTATATTATTCCACTGCATCACATTGTTCCGCTGCATTGTTATCTATTATACTTTAGTATGTGTAACTCTGATTCTATGTTGTATAAGTATAATCAAATGTTTTTGTAAAATAGCTTCACGAACTGTTATTTGATTATTGTATTCTGTCGTTCCGATGTAATATTCTATTTTGTTTATCTTCTTTCCTTGCTTTTCTTATTCACCCCTATAACGATCTGCACTTTTGTATGATTTAAGTCTGACGTGTGTGGTTTATCGTCGATTTAAAGCGTACAAAAAGGCGGGATGTTACAAATGGCCTAATATTTATAGTCCAATATGAGATGTCCATCCAACTTAAGTTGAGTTGATCTAAATTTAAATTCAAATTTTGAAACACAAAAACAGCGATATCTCGTACATTCAGACTCAGTTTCGGATAAATGAATGTATGGCTCATGTCAGAAAAATAAGACAGTTTTAATGGAACTAGTTTCATTTTCAAATTCAAAAAATTGAAAAACGAAGATGTTGCCCTTTAGTTGAAAATTATTTTAATTTATTTTATCATTTGAATTTTCTAAAAATACTGGTTATTATAGGTATTAATCCATTAAGCCATATAAGATTTGATTAATTGATGAATTCCAGTGCGACTTGACGAATCTACGGCACAAAGATAGCCTATTACAACTGCAAATAGGAAGCCATCATCAAGAGTAAAGTGGTTTTGGCACTTGGTTTATTCAAATCTAGGGGAAATTCTATAATTACCAACTTAATAATAGAAGATGAACTTGTACTTAAAATTCTCTGGTAGACGTAGTGTGAATTCATCAATAAAGCATGGATAAAGTGGATGTAAGTCAGAGATTTGCTGAATCGCTATGAAAATAGTGTTCCTCGCTCTTTTTTACTAATCTTTCTTACCTTTTACATTTATTTTATCAATTTGCGATAATTGATACGATTCTACAACTTAGAATCAACAACTCTTCAAAACAAATGACTTAGGGGTGTTAGACCAATTTTCTAAGTCACAAATATTTATCAGCATTTCAGATTAATATGGCGCAACTCTACCGTATTTTTAAGTAATTTTTGATGGAACATTGTCGTATTACAGTTTAGTGATATTTTATGCTTGTATGTAGATTTCTTCGTACACCTCTAAAAGTTTTCTTTTTAAATTTTGGTTAGATGCTACCAAATTTGCTTGAAGGTGGTAAACTAGCAAATTGATAGGGTTCAGGCCCTCTTATTATGTCCTATGCTTAATAAAAAAATTTGTTGGAGAATCTATAAAATAATAATAAAGAAGAAGAATTTCTTGCTCTCTTACTAATTCGAAGACTTCCCTCGTCTCTCCTCGGTTCTCTCGAGATATTCTATTCTCCATTATCATTTGTTATCTAAATATCAACATTTAATCATTTCTATAACTATTTGCAAAGTTCTCCTAAGTTTTAACATTTTTTTTATACTTAGGTACGTAATTTTAATTAATTAAGTAATCTAAAATGAGAACTTTAAAATAAATGCAATTAATTAATATTTATTGTTTGGTCTAATAAGTCCTAAAAATTAAAAATTAAATGTATTTTATACCATATTTATGTTGTTGAAAATTATAAAACTAATGCTTCGTTCAAGTCCATGTAACTTAAAATTCAAAAATATATATATGCGGAACTATCATTTGTTCTCTTATATTATTCAACATTCTTGTAACAACCCTGTTGCTAGTTATCTAGATTAATTAAATTAGTGATATTTAATTTAATTCGTGATTTGAGAAATTTAATTGTGAAGAAATGTTTGATTTGATTCATTTAAGAAATCGGTTTTATTTTTTAAAAAGAATTTAAATTTATAATTGGATTATTATTAAGTCGACTATTTAAATTTGACACTTTGAATAAAATATATATATATTCTTTTAGAATAAATAATTTTGGAGTATTCGATAATTAATTTCATGGAAATAGATTACAAATTTTAAACATGAATATTATTTTCATTCATTCATTAATTTAAAAATGAAGATTTATTGTTAAGATGAGATATTTTTTAAGTGTTATGAAATAATATTTTTATTGTAAATATAACATTTTAGGACCTTATTAGTATTAAAAAGGAATTATTAGTTTTATTATATCATATCCAAAATCTAAAACATGATACACATGCTTATCTTGATTTTATAATAAAGAGGGAAACTTATAACAATTAATTATGATGTGACTCCCCACCCCAAGACCTACATTAACAAAGTTATTGGGTAATACTGTCTATGAATGCGGACAATAGAATTGGTTTGGAGCGACCATCTATAGTTTTGTCTTATACATCTATTAAATATGTATATGTCGATTAATGCTCTAATTTTTTTTCTCAAGTGGATCGACATATTCAATAAATGCTTAATATAAAACTACAGTGGCTAACGGATCTATTGGAACAAAATACAACAACAAAATGTACATCACATCACAAAACAACAAACAAACATATATATATATATACACAAATACACTGATACATCCCAGTGCAATACAAAATGATACATCAGAAATGGTACAAGGACCACACTATATACAATGAGTAAAAAATATAGATACATATCAGAGTCCATCAAAAAGGCAACAAAACTACACAAAATAAGATATGTAGGTATCCAAGGCGGAAGCAGCAAAGCAAAGTTCAATAATAGGAATCTAACCTGAAACAACTCGGTCTGACTTGAGTATATAAAAATACATGGGTCAGTCTAGCTAAAACATCATATTGGTAACAGATATATGAAGTATAAGGTAAAGGGATGATATCTCATCTCGAATGAGAAGAAGAATGCAAGAAACTTACCATTAGTTCAAGTGAGGTAGTATCACTAAGTACATATATCTTCGAAAGAGGTAAACTCAACAATAAAAGCAACTAACTATAAAGCATGCCTCATATCATCGGCATAATCCCAAAAGCACCTATAAGTGTTTCTTTAAACCATACTCCTAGATAGGAGAAATCTCAAAATCAAAACTCGCCATAAATGTCCATCACAAATATTTTCTCAAAATAGTGAAGTCCCAAAACTCAAGATACGCCAAAAATGGAAAACACATATATCTCCAAAGGAAATTAGAAATCTCAAAATAAACGCTAAGTTTTGGCAATCCCCAATCTCAAGTATAAAACTCGATAAGGAGTTCAATTTCCCAAAGATTTAATCGCTATATATAAGGTCTCGAACGACTCAAATGGCCAATAATGTAAAAAGGCGGCAGACTTGAAAAATCACAAATAAATTAGTGAAATCATCTCAAAAGATAGCACATGCTTATAAAATGGCCGAAGCCCGCCAGGTATTGTTCTCTCAAAATAAGGCGCCACGTCTCAAATGAACAAACATCCTCAAAGATAACATCCCAAAGGACAAAACATCCCATAGGACAACATCCCGAAGGACAAATACATCTCAATAGGCAAACATCCCGAATGACAACATCGCGAAGGACAAATGACCTGAAGGTCTCGTACTGGCAACTCGAGAATGTGTCACAAACTCTCAAAAAGAAACCCCAAAAATGGTAACGGTGTGTCTCACACCATACATTCTCATTTATCGGTTTACTATCCGCTAGCCAATGCCACACTTGGAAACAAAATCAGTAATCACAAATATTTTCCTCATCTCATCGGCAAATATGACCATACGGTCAAAACGTTCAAATGGACACGTCAGGAATTAATCAAAAAAGTAAATGCACATGTCCCATACCACATGTTCTACTAAATCATTTATTCTCCTTCTTATATGCTCGAATAGAGCAAAAATGTGTATTTTATATAGAAAATAATTTGTTCGAGAAAATAAGCTTTTAAAACAATTTCGAAATTGTTTTTAGAAAACAATATTTGAAATTCCCTTGTTATAGAGAATATATAAGTTTATAGCCTGAAAATAATTTATAAATATTACATAATAATTATTTCAAAATCCAATTTATTTTAAAAAATGTTTCAAAATTAATTTAGAAAAACCCTTGCTCGAAATCAAAGAAAAATCATCGAAAAACACCAAAACCGACATTCAAAAACATCTCAAAATCTATTCATTTTGAATCAAAAAATCACCAAAATTTTGGCTTGCCTAATGATAGTCTCCATGGCCTTCAAAACAGTTTAGAAATATCACAAAAATAAGATGCAGAAGTTGGAAAATGGATTAGAAAACAACGCACAACACAAAAATGCACAGGCCAAAAAAACAATACCAAGGTCCGAAATCTTCTCCGGGTTCAACTTTCAGACATAGTTCGAAATGGTCCGAAATTTGATACACACAATGTAGAACTATTTATCTATGGAAAAGGATCCGCTGAGTTCCAACATGAAATGGTAATGATGTGAAATTAATAACATGGACTCAGGCCATCTTGAATTCCGCCCAAGTCCGAAAACCCTCTCGGGTTCAACTTACAGGCATGAAACAGGTGACCAAACAACCTCATATTGAACTAAAAATTGGTATGCAAATAGTAAAAAATTTAAATTTCAAATAAAAAAATCAATGAATTCCGACAGGGAATGAAAACGATACGCTGTCTCAAACATGGACTCAGGCCATGTTTGCAGTACCTTAGAAAACGAAAATGTGCCCACGCTTGAAAACCATCTTGGGTCCAACTTACAGGCATGAAACAAATGACCAAATGTCCTCAGATGGAACTCAAAATTGGAATGCACATAATAGAAAACTTTAACTTTCAAATAAGAAAAGAATCAATGAATTCGACATAGGAATAAGAAGATGTGGCCATACAAAAATGCAACTCAAAACTGAACAAAAAAATTAATAGTAAGCTTATTTTTTGTAATTTTGGTTAGCAAAGCATTTTTTCCAGCTAGAAATCATGAGAAGGAACTCACCTTTGTGATTTTTAAGAGCAAATAAGAATTAACTGAAGAAAGTTGCAAGCTTAGTGCTTAAAATAGCTTCAGAGACCTGTAAAATTGAAGAACAGAGACATGCAACACAGAAAAACCAATTACATACAATCTATCTGTGACGACCCGGAATTCTTGAGAATTTGAAATTGGAATAATTAATTGATTTTAAATGTTTAAAAGTTAATTTTTAACTTTAATTCAAATATCACTATTTATTTGATAATTAAATAATTTGAAGTTGGGTAAAATGTTGAATCTGGAGTTTTAAGCTGTTAAAAATATTTTGAAAACCTGTAAAATTTATGTTGATAAAGCTGAGGATAATAAAAGTTCGGTAGCGCCCATTAGGCTGAGGTCATCCCTGTCTAGATGTCCCTTTTTATTTGGCTTAGTGGTGTGGTTGCTGATCCTAATTGTGGGGTGATCTTACTCGGGATTATCCAGTAAGGGGTAGTCCCGGTCTTGTGTTGCAGGGGGTCAGGAGTGATCCTCGGTATGCTGATCTAGACCAGGTACCATGACAGGTGGTACCCCAGTGCCTAGTCATTAGTTGGAAATCCATTTTCCCTACGCGATTGTACGTTTTTGATTGTACCCAACTATTGCTGAAACATAAGATGCAAGCATTTCAGCTAGATTCTATTTTACTTTCTATAGGCACTATTATAATATCAGAGAATTTTAATAAAAAGTGTTTTCGCTATCGTAAGGTAAAAATCCGACTTGTTTATTTGTAGCGCTGTCTTAGAGATGCTTTTGTTTTCAAAGGATTTTTGAAACTTTAATGATCAATTTGAGCGTGATTTCTCACGCTAGTATTCCAGACTGACTTGGGTGTTATTTAACTATAATGCTCGGGTCAGACCGAGTATTATAGGATACAGGAAAGGATGCTGTGGAGCTCAGGAGACGAGCTGGATGGCAATACGTACTTTCGTATTTGTGTTAAATATTCCGCTGTGTATTCAGATTTTGAGGATAGGTTATGACTACTATCCAGTTGTGTGTTATGTATACTCTGATGCTGTACTCTGATGATGTAATGTATAAACAAATATATTTGTTTTTGTGTAAAGATCATTTATTATCTATTATATTTTATTCCGCTGCGATGGTTAGATTCTGATGTTGTTTTCTATTTTCTTCTCCTACCACTTCTTCTCTAACCCTAATATTTCGTATTTTCATACATCTTGAGTTGTTTGAAGGGGAATAATGTCGACTCTAGGGTACGGATTTGCACGTCGTTACATTTGGTATCAGATCCAGGTTGGTGGTAACCGTGGCTCTGGTGGGGATTACTCATTGAAAATAGAGTTCGTAGTACTCTAGAATGAGTTCGAGTGTATTAATAGATATGAGCGCGTATTTGTTAGTGAATATAAACTGTTTTAATATTGTGTTGACTTATTGGTTGAGTGGAATACGAATTCTGATCGGGTAAGTTGGTCGCTATTTGAGAAGAGTTTATAAACACCTGACACGATAAATTGACATAGTGTTGTTTCAAAGGAGGGTGAATGAAATAATTTTACCCAAAATATATTTTGATATAAAAGAAATATTTTCTTAAATTGATATATAACTTGGATGTTTGGATGATAATATTTTAAACAAATAAGATTATAAAAATTGGAATGTGTTGGGTGCATTTCCACCACCACCGGTCCAAAAGAAAAGAGCCAAGCCTCTCCACCTCAAAGCCGATCCAAAGCCTCTCATCACCAAATCATCCCCCACCGATCCAAAATCCACACCGGACCGGCCCATGCCGAACCAACCTATTCCAAGTGCCTGCCGAACCAGCTTACTCCAAGTGCCTGCCGAACCAACCCATTACCACACCAACTCACAACCGGACCATCCATCACCGAACCAACACTCACCGGACTAACACCCACCGGACCAACACACGCCGAACCAAGCCCACACCAAACCAACACCATGACCGAACCAACCATCGTCGAACCAAATTACAACTCCAACCATCTCTGAACCAAGAGGATGCTGAACCAACATCACCAGGCCAGATTGCTTCGGCCCAAGCCCACCAGCAGCTATATACATCCAAGACCCCTTCCCCCAGCCTCACTCTATAAATAGAGGGGCAGGGGTACAACAATGGCAGACAAGTTTGAGAGCTCAAGCACGGAAGGAACTTTCAAACAACTTCTATATACTTGTAATCAAGGCTTTGTACTTGTAATCTGAATAGTAAGAGGAGAATAACATATAAAGTGGACGTAGGCACGTTCTGGCCGAACCACTATAAATCTGTGTGTCTTTTACAGTTTAGTCCAGTTATTTCATCTATTTGGGTAAATCACCCAAATCACCAGAAACAACATAAAATCAACTAATTCACACGACTTGGAGGTGTTTGCCCATTTTTTGTGCAAACATTTTTGGTGCTTTCACTGAGAACGAGGAGCTCGAAGCTTCAGCTTCTCCCACTTAACCCTTTGTCCATCAGTATCATTCATTGCTTGGAAAACATGCCTCTCAGACGGAAGAAGGATGCTAACAAAGGAAAAAACATCGCAACTGGCAGCATCCCAGATCCAGTGACCAAAGACCAAGACAATCGTCCAGTTCCAACAGCAAATTTAAATCAGGCAAATCCGACAGCCCCTACTACGGAAAAACCAATTACAAGGACGGATCTAGACAGGATTGTGGCTGAAGTAACTAACCGCTTCGCATCTCAACAAGAAGCATTGGTGGACCGACTCATATCACGCTTAAGGGATGCTGAAGAATCCAACAGCAACACTGAATCATGGGGCGAGTCCCGATCTGAAGGATCTGGAAGACGACAAAGATCTTTCTTCTTCGAAGAGGTTAACAACGGAAATAGCAATGGTAGGAGCCGAGCCCGGACTCAGCCCGAATTCCGACCCGAGGAAACACTTGGAACCGAACCCAATAGGGGAGGTAAGCTGAGCCTGTCATGCTACCTAACCATGGAAACACCAGTAGACGGGGCCGAGCTGGAGTCCAGCCCGAAGTTGGACCCGAGGAAGTGCTAAGAACAGAACCCAACAGGGGAAGATCAAGGCAAGGGCCAACTGTGGCTAACCCTAGCATGCCCCCGGAAGACCAGAGGCAGCCATTGGAGAATGTCAGGAGTGATAAACGATACCATCCTTACAGGTCATCTGGACAAAATCAATCCCGCAGGGAAGAACCAAGCTCATTTTTATCCGCTCCAAGTTCTGATGAAAGGATGGCGCGATTGTTCAGAGAGTGCGTCCAACGGGAGCAAAGGGATCGGGGGATAGGTGCTAGAGTAACCAGCCCCTTCACCCGCAATATCGAAACTGCCATCACCCCCCGAGAATGGAAAATGCCAACGATGGAACCTTACAAGGGAACCTCTGACCCCATCGTACACTTACAAAGATACACCCAGCATATGCTCATGAGCGGAGCAACAGAGGGAGTGTTGTGTAAATGCTTCCCACTATTCTTGACAGATCTAGCTACTTCCTGGTTCTGCCACATACCCCAAGGGTCCATCGTCTCATGGGAAATGTTGAAAGAAAAGTTCATCAGTCAGTTCCGCATTCATGTGGAACAGCCCAATGACGCTTATTCCTTATTTAATATCAAACAGAAACCCGGAGAGACAGTGCAACAATATCTGACCCGATTCAATGCCGCGGCGGCCGCAGTCCAAGATGCCGACGAGAAACTTATCCTAATGGCCCTCTGCAGTGGCGTACATCCAGATACTAAATTTGCTAGAAGACTAACCAAGGAAAAACCAGCTACTTTACCTGATTTCTTTCATGAAGTCGGAAAATATATGAGACTTGAAGACGCTGCCACTGAGAGGCAGTCAGGGAAACAGGCTAATACAGCTCCAGACAGGGTTCCCGCTGTAGTAAAGGATGTTTGGAGAAGTGACTCTAAAGACAATGCTGGGGGAAAGAAGGGAGAAAAGCGCCTATATCGACCAGGACCAAGATTTGACTCCTACACTCCTTTGAATGAAACAATCGAAAACATCTTCTTGGCCACTCAAGACGAAGTTAGGTACAAGCGCCCCCCGTACAAAAAGAAGTCAGATAACGCACTCAAATCTGGAAAGTTCTGCCGCTTCCACGAATCCCATGGACATAACACCAATGAATGCCACCATCTCCGGGACTTGATTGAAGAACACATTAGAAGGAGGAGACTGGAACGCTATGTAAAAAGCCAGAACAGGACTCCGGCTCCCGCCAACGAAAACCCAGGGCTACCCCTCCCAGGGGTAGGTGGAGGGAATCGCAACACCAGCGGCTCTAGTCAAGAGAAGATAGTGGTCCACACCATATCGGGAGGACCACACATCGCCGACAGAAGCTGGGCAGAGATGGAAAGATACGGTAAATCACTTAGAAACGATGAAGGCTATGTTAATTCTGTTATGGAAGAACGCCACCCGAAACGGAAAGAGAGTGACGACATCACATTCAGTAGGCGCGATCTAGAGGGAAGACAGTACCCACACATGGATCCTATGGTCATCTCTGCCTGGTTCGGTCCAGCCAAAGTTTTCCGAATTTTAGTAGACACTGGAAGCTCGGTGAATATCCTATTCAAGCATGCTTTCGACAAAATGAAGGTGTCAATGAAGGACGTGTCTCCCTGCAACAAACCACTACATGGTTTCACTGGAGATGCAAAGATGCCCCTCGGGCAACTGGATCTCTTTATCGAAATAGGAAGTCATCCCCGCTCCGCGATGCGAAAACAAACGTTTGTACTAATAGAGAACCATTCGGCCTACAACGCCTTTTTGGGAAGACCAGCCTTGTCCGACTTCCAAATTGTCCTAGCCCCATGGTGCCTGAAGATGAAATTTCCAACAGATAATGGAATAGGAGAAATGGAGGGAGATCAAGACGCTGCTCGAGACTGCTATATAACTGAACTTCGCAATAACCGTAGAAAGGATAAAGGAAAAAATGCAAAGAATACTCTCTGCATGAAAAACTTGGAAGCATAGCAACTAAAGAAAGCCCCTCCTCTTCGATATACCAGTGATCCTTTCAATGAGTTAGACCCTAGGGATAAAGAGGAGGAGGCCACCGCCGAGCCTGCAGAGGCTATGGAATTCGTAGCTGTAGACAAACATGACTCAAGTAGACTATTGAAAATCGGATCTCAACTAAAAGAAGAATTAAAGGTTCGACTCATTGATTTTCTTCACCACAACATGGATGTATTTACATGGACACACGCTGACATGACAGGAATCTCCCCAGACGTAGCATGCCACATGCTGAACATCGATCCCACCAAGGTGCCAGTGAAGCAGAAAAAGAGGAGCATGGGGGCAGAATGATCAGCAGCCCTCAAGGAAGAAATAAAGAACTTACTTGCCAATGACTTCATACGAGAAGCCATCTACCCAGAATGGATCGCCAACCCGGTACTGGTAAAGAAAGCTAATGGGAAGTGGCGAACATGCATCGATTTCTTCAACTTAAATGACGCTTGCCCAAAGGACTGCTTCCCACTCCCCCGAATCGACCAACTCGTGGACAGCACAGCCGGACACGAACTCTTATCCTTTATGGACGCATACTCGGGATATAACCAGATCCCTATGCACGCCCCAGATCAAGACCACACTAGCTTCATCACCGACCGGGGATTGTACTGCTACAAAGTAATGCCTTTTGGACTTAAAAACGCCGGAGCTACTTATCAGCGCCTCGTCAACAAGATGTTTGCGGAATTAATAGGACGAACTATGGAAGTTTATGTGGATGACATGCTAGTAAAATCAAGAAAAGCCAATGATCATATAAATCACCTGGACGAGATGTTTCAAGTACTTTGCCAATATGGAATGAAGTTGAATCCTCTAAAGTGCTCCTTCGGAGTATCGTCGGGAAAGTTCTTGGGATTCATCGTCCATGCCAGGGGGATTGATGCAAACCCCAAACAAGTCCGAGCCCTGCAAGATATGAAGATACCATCCACTCGAAGAGAGATGCAAAGCCTAAACGGGAAAGTGGCCGCCCTAAGCAGGTTCATCTCTAAAGCAACCGACAAATGCATCCCTTTCTTTGAAGCTCTAAAGAAAGACAAAGGAAAGTTCGAATGGTCTGACGAATGCTCGACAGCCTTCCTTAACCTAATCGAACACCTCCAGAGACCACCAGTACTCTCAACTCCGAATGAAGGCGAGGAACTATACCTATACCTTGCTGTATCGTCCCATGCTTTAAGCGCCGCTTTGGTGAGAGAAGACGACCGCGCGCAGCGGCCCGTATACTTTGTAAGCAAGATATTTACTGGGGCAAAAGCCAGATACCCTAAACTTGAAAAGCTAGCATACTGTTTGCTGATCACGTCACGAAAACTGCGACACTATTTCCAATCTCATTCCATTAGAGTTTTAACCGATCAACCGCTAAGGCAGGTACTCCATCGCCCCGACACCTCTGGGCGACTACTTAAGTGGTGCATTGAACTGAGTCAATATGATATCACCTACCATCCTCGCACCGCTATCAAGGGGCAAGCCATAGCTGATTTCATTGCCGAATTCACTACTAACGAAGGTAAGGAGCAATCTGAAATAGCAGAAGATATGAAGTGGAATCTCTTCGTAGATGGAGCATCAAATGAACAGGGCTCGGGGGCAGGTGTTGTGACAATCACCCCCAGGGGAAGGAAGCTGCACTACACCCTAAGGCTGGAATTCACTGCCACCAACAATGACGCAGAATACGAAGCAGTGATAGCCGGATTAGAACTTGCCCTGGAGATTGGAGTCGGTTCTTTATGTCTCCATAGTGATTCTCAACTTATTGTAAATCAAATACTGGGGGAATTCCAGGCTCGAGGAGAATGACTCACAGCATATCTAAAGAAGACCAAGCTGCTGCTCAATCAATTGGATCACTATCAAATCAAATACATTCCTCGGGAAGAAAATCAGGAGGCCGACGAACTGGCAAAGTAAGCTAGCATGAAGGACGACACTGCTTCCCGAACGATAACCATCTCAAAGCAACTGGCCCCGAGTTACGAGCCAATGAATATGATAGCTGCAATTAAAGGGGAAACTTGGATGACTCCCATCCGGAAGTGCTTACAAAGTGGCACACTGCCCGACGGGCGTAACGAAGTCAAGAAAATCTTGAGGAAAGCTTGCCTCTACATGATACAAGAAGGCATCCTCTATCGACGCGGCTTCTCTAATCCCTTATTAAGGTGTGTCGCTGGAAGGGAAGTCAAGGAAATCTTATCCAACATACATCGAGGAAGTTGCGGAGATCACACTGGTGGGCAGACTCTGGCAAAGAAGATACTCCGATATGGATATTACAGGCCCACCTTAAACAAAGACGCCCTAGACTTCGTCAAAAGATATGACAAATGTCAGAAATTTGCTAAAATTCCTCGACTACCAACAAACAAGATTACCCAAAGGACCAGCCCTTGGCCCTTTGCCATATGGGGAATTGACTTGATTGGCGAACTGCTAGTGGGCCGAGGCGGAGCCAAATATGCCATAGTAGCAGTTGACTATTTCACCAAATGGGTGGAAGCGGAACCTCTAAATAAAATATCTTTGGCAAAAGTTATTAACTTCTTGATCAAAAATGTTTTATGCAGGTACGGGGTTCCACTCAAAATCATATCGGACAATGGACTTCAGTTTGACAGCGAGGAATTCGCCGACTGGTGCCAAGAGCATGGAATTCACAAAAGCTTCTCATCTGTGGCTTACCCCCAGGCAAACGGACAAGTCGAAGCTGTCAACAAAATCCTCAAAACCTTAATCACGAAGAAACTTGAAAATTCAAAAGGAGCTTGGGTGGATGAACTTCCTACGGCACTTTGGGCCTACCGCACATCTTACAGAACATCGACAGGGCATACTCCTTTCTCTTTGGCATACGGATCGGAGGCCATGCTCCCAGTTGAAACTGTAGTGCCTTCCCACCGTAGGATCCACTACAATCCAGAAGAGAACGAAGAACTCCTCCACATGTCTTTGGATCTAATTGAGGAGAGAAGAAACGATGCAAGACTCAAAGCAGCAGCTCACAAGCAAAAAGTTGCAGCACAATACAACTCCAAAGTCAAGCACCGCAGCTTACAAGAAGGAGATCTTGTCCTCAAGCGGATCTTCCCGCGTCCCGGAGCGCTAGATCCAATCTAAGACGAACCCTATGTAATTCATAAAGATCCCCGCAACGGAGCCTACATTTTGTCAACAGTGGACGGAGAGGTGTTCCAGAGGGCATGGAACATCCAACACCTCCGTCGATATTTTTCTTAACTTGTACTGCCCATATGAAGTGAATTAACAAAGAGAATCAGTGGACGTAGGCATTTTCATGCCGAACCACTTTAAAAAACTTGTCTCTTTTTAACTTGTTCCTTTATATCTTGGCTACTTGTTAAGATTTATCCTTTTCTGTTGAACAAAATCATGCATAACGACATTTCCATTTTGGACACTTCACGGCACAACCTCACCTGGACAAGACCCAACAGGTACTATGCGAATCTATGCACTCGCCAATGAGACACTTTTGCTCCAGCATCCCTCTGCTGCGGGTTAACTCATTACTTGCGACTGCCCTCAAAGCCAATTGTAATGAGCCGATTATAAGCCATCAAGAAGGCCGATTATAGCCGATGGCAGCTCATTACGGCGTTCGGCTCGTCGGCAACTGTGAACCTACTTTAAGCCCCAACATAAGGTGTGGCCAGCCAGGGGTAGTTCACGGTTGACGATCGGCACCCACGCTAGCCGGCCACAGTAAATCGAATAATACCCACGATTACGGGCCATAATGGCTCGGGTAGTTACTGTGCGCGATCTCGGCTCCGATATGTCTTAAGTGCGGCTGTGGTAAAAAAGATAAACTCCCCGCGGAGGCGTAAGATGGGTGACAAATGTCTCCAAGACCCACAGCTAGGGAAAGTGACTACAAAACCCGTTTGCCACGAACTTAAGCATATCGACGGCCTTCCGTGATTGGAAGTTTTACTATTTCTCATATTTCCATTTCATTCAAAAACTTTTCTCCTATCCTATATAACAATCCCTAAAGTACAGGTCACAAAATAGGGGAACTCTCGCTTGTGGAAATATGAACTCGCGTCCGAATGACGAAACGCTCAGCTACATTCCATACTCAGTCACGCAAGACATTCGAAGCAACCCCCTACAACTAAAACACGAAGGGCGGTACTTTCTTCTCTTGTATACAGATATGTAGCTTTAATTTATTCACACATCGTATTGACATTGCAAGACATGAAATAATATTTTGAGCAGAAACTTAGCATCAAATACGATTAAATCACATGCATAAACACGCAGCTGTATTTCTTATGCAACATATCAAAATAACAACCACATTCGAACATGACAGAATCTGCTTATGTTATAAAGTTACATAAAGATGTTCGTTGTAAGGACGTAATTACAGCCTGAATATACAATAATGTTTTGGACTAGTATATACAGGAATGTCAAACAGAACAAATAAAAGAGTCAACTACATCGAGGCTCCGCCTTTGTCCTGCCCGCCATCCGGATCTACTTAACTACAGGGTCAGAACTCCCCGCATGTACTCCAGAGGTCCCGCCTGCCCAATTCAGAGGAGAATCCATCAATAGTCACGAAAGATAAGCAATCAAATCATGAAAAGACTAAGAAGGAAGACTTACCAGCATCTGCTCCCTGATCATCATCATCTAGCTGCATTCCCACCTCATCCGCAGCGAGTAGCCGCATTCCCTCATTAACCGCCACCTTCTCTTCCTTAGTGAATTGGGTCGTAACCACAGCCATCCTGAAAGCTGTGCCACCTTCCTTATCCGCGTCTGCCTTAGCCTCCTCCAAAGCCCGAAGATATATCCTAGCCATGACCCGGGGATAGTCGTCCATCCAGGACAGGTTGCCCTGCCTCTAAGTTCGGAAATACATGTCCGGGAGCATCTCATCCATTATCCCCACGTTCTCCTCAAACTCTTTCATCCGGGCCTCAGAAGCCGACAACCGTGCGACAGCAGCATCTCTCTCCAATCGGTATCTCAAGCAGTCAGCCTGAAGGGATCTCCGCATCACTTCCATCTCCTCCTTCAGCTTGGCCTGAGCAAGCTCTACGGCCTCAAGCCTCCCAGATAACTCCTCTACCTGCTCAAGATCCGCTCTCCGAACCTCATCCACCGTTGCGATGGCCATGTCAATTCGTTCTTTGCAAACAGCCTCCATTTTTCGCAATTCAACCTTGCTAGCCTCTTCCATGGTTTTCTTTAGTCGTCTGGAGGCCGCCTCATGTTGGGAGATTTGAATGGCCTGATCGGCAAGCTGTTTGGCCTGATCGGAAACCGTTAGCCGCATCCGAATGTTAGCACTCCCGATTTCCTCCCCAGCCTTGACCAATCGGGCGTGATGCTCCATCAACTTCCTGGTCTCTTCAGCCACCCGATCGATGTTTGCCTTGGCCTCATCCCCCTTGGTCACAATCCGAGTAGTAAGCAAATCAAGGTCTAAGGACTTAGCCTCATCAAGCACCCGTACCATGGGGTTGCGGGGAAGAAGATGCTCACCAGTGGCCTCGTCAAAAGAAATGTCCTGAAAACTCGGGTCCAGATCCGGATGGCCGGCAAATGGGTTGCGAGCCAAGCCAAGGTATTCTATCGGGGTGACGGTTGGATTTCCGAACGAATGTGGGGAAGGCATAAGCTCGATATCTTCGTCAGTAATATCATGGATAGGCTGGACTGGAGGCTGAGGGCCAGGTGAAGGTTCAAACGAAGATCGCCCCCTCTTCCTATTTTGCATATCTTCTTCAATAACTCCGAGAAGGGGGCGATAGCCAACCACATCTCCGGGATGGATAGTTGATGGCTTTGGTTTGGCGGAAGCTTTGAGTAGCTTGTACTGTTCAAGGCGGTGCCGAATATCTGATGTCTTGGCCACCTTACCCGTTCTTGGAATAAAACCAAGTGTTACAAGCATGCATGAAACTATGATTCAGGAAACATATGAAGTTAGAAGAAGGAATTAAGAATTCACCTTGGGCCGCTGGAGTTGCCTTAGCTGAAATACTCTCAGAAGATAGACTGGCACCAGTCCCGGCCTTATCAGACTTCTTCGATTTCTCCACCAAGGCCGGCCCTTCCCCCAACCCCTCAATGACTTGGCGGAAAGCATCATCCGTCCACTCTTGAATCTCACCCGCTTGCCCAGAAGTCAGGGCACCAACACCACTACCACCCTGACCTTCGCCACCGTTACCACCATCACCTTCTCCATCGCCTCCACTCTCCTCCTCGCCTCTTTCCTCCTCTCCACTTTCCTCCTCCGGAGCATCCGGGCATGTGCTGGGAGAGGGTCCATCAGATTTCTTAAGCTTCTTCCCCCCGATTACTGGAGGTACCGAGAAAGGTCTTCTCTTGCATAGCATTGGCAGCCCTCTCCTCGGCTGTATCCCTCTGCTTAACCACAGATTGACGTGGCAGAATTAAGTTGTACTCCAGGAGAGTGGCATTCCTGATCAGGTAAGAGGCCGACCTATCCCGTCCCGAAATGGCCTTTATTTCCGCAGCCATCCGAGCCAAGGAATCATTCTCCACAACCGCAAAGCCACCTGTCGCTAGCAAGAAATAAAAGCATATAAGAAGAAGCATTGCGGTCGAGACAAGGAAAATATAAATGAAGTTCTACTTACAGCCGGAAGTGAAAAGACGGAAGGAAATAGAGTCATCCTTGATGAAGAACCATTCTTTCTTGAACATACTGAGCTTCGAATACAAATGCAGGACAGGTTTGAAGGGCACGGCCACTTCCAAGCTGATATATGTAGACCCCTTCTTATAGCCTCTCAAGTTGTACAAATACCGGATCTCCCGGTTAGCAGGGGGACTCCCATATTTCCTCTGAAAGTGATGAACAAGCACACCAGGATAGCATAGGAATTGTGCTGAAGTTGGAATGGAGCCGCCTTCAAATAGGTAAGAAAGCTGATTATCCAGGCATTGATTGGGGGAATGGCCCCGCACATACAATGGTATCGGCTATAAGCGAAATATCCTTCAGGCGGATCATACGGCATCACACCATCTCCCGGCAACAGCATACTCCCCTTGTCAATCCCAAAGGAGCGAGCGATGACATCAAGTTGCCCTTCTTTGAGGGAGCTCGGAAAGCAATCGGGAGGAGAGTTCAGAAGCTCCTGAGGGCCATATCCGTCCACTAATGACCTCGGGGCAGGTCCATGTCATGCTTGTCCCGGCTGGACTGGGGGCACAGCGGAAGACTCACTTTGGTCCGTAGATTTTCTCTTTTCTGATCGAGTTTCCACCTTGCGAGACATTTATCTGTAACACCGGAAAAACATATTGTTAGAACAAGGAGTATGGAAATACAAATAAACAAGTACATGCAACCTAGAGTCTCATTCGCAATTCGAAACATAAAAACTCGAGACCAAAGACCATTCGGCCTCACACTTCCCAAACTCATTCGGTAAATCAAACTACAAGTTCATTCGGTACTTGGGGGCAACGAACACATTCGGTAAATCAAAGCTTTCAGGTTCATTCGATACACGAAGTCCCCGAGTCCATTCGGTAATTAAAAGAAAGACCTCATTCGGCATTCCAAGCATATAAGGCCCATTCGGCACTCAACGCCCAATCTCATTCGGCGATCCTACTCTCCAATTCATTCGAAACTTAGAACCCTCAAGCTCATTCGGTAGTACAAGGTAAAAGTTCATTCGGCGGCAAAGTAGTCTTACCTGGTTCGGCTAACACTGTGATTCGGCGAAAATAAGAGTTTGAATCGGCAAAAGGTTTGGCTCAGTCGGTAAGGAATAACGATGGCACGAGGCCCCTATTTATAAGCAAACATCAATGACCGGACCAGATGACTCGGCGTTAAAGATCGGATGGAAATAACCACGCTAAAACAAAGCACGCCATATATAGGCATATGCCCTACTTTGGGGGGCAAGTGTTGGGTGCATTTCCACCACCACCGGTACAAAAGAAAAGGAGCCAAGCCTCTCCACCTCAAAGCCGATCCAAAGCCTCTCATCACCAAATCATCCCCCACCGATCCAAAATCCACACTGGACCGGCCCATGCCGAACCAACCTACTCCAAGTGTCTGCCGAACCAGCTTACTCCAAGTGCCTGCCGAACCAACCCACTACCACACCAACTCACAACCGGACCATCCCTCACCGAACCAACACTCACCAGACTAACACCCACCGGACCAACACACGCCGAACCAAGCCCACACCAAACCAACACCATGACCGAACCAACAATCGTCGAACCAAATTACAACTCCAACCATCTCCGAACCAAGAGGATGCCGAACCAACATCACCAGGCCAGATTGCTTCGGCCCAAACCCACCAGCAGCTATATACATCCAAGACCCCTGCCCCCAGCCTCACTCTATAAATAGAGGGGCAGGGGTACAACAATGACAGACAAGTTTGAGAGCTCAAGCACGGAAGGAACTTTCAAACAACTTCTATATACTTGTAATCAAGGCTTTGTACTTGTAATCTGAATAGTAAGAGGAGAATAACATATAAAGTGGACGTAGGCATGTTCTGGCCGAACCACTATAAATCTGTGTGTCTTTTATAGTTTAGTCCAGTTATTTCATCTATTTGTGTAAATCACCCAAATCACCAGAAACAACATAAAATCAACTAATTCACATGACTTGGAGGTGTTTGCCCATTTTTTGTGCAAACAGAATGACTTGTTTAATCAAATGGGAATTTGTATGAGCATAAATAATACAATTGAATTATATTTAAAGTTTGATTAAGTCAAAATTTGAAAATTTAAAACCCCAGAGATTGTGGAAGTGTTTTTCAAAGTGTTTTGAAGACAAATAAAAACATTATTATTTTAAAGGTATTTCTGAAAGGAAATTGTTTCAAATAAATATTGAGAAGGGATATAGCATTTAACTCACTCCAGTCGCTGGAAAATAATCTAGGTGATGACTGCGCAGCATCATCAGTATTCATTTTCGAGTTTCTAAGTGACGGATTGCTGCCAAATTGATTTGTTCAGAAGAGCTAGTTTTGTTTTTGTAATTTCAAAGGAAATTTGTTGGGGATAAAAACCAGGATTGGTTTAAAAATTTAAGAAATGTGGTTTTAGGATAATGGTGGTCGTAAAATGATTTGAACCAAAAGCCGGGTGTTTGAAAATCCTGATGAGGTAAGTTATAAACTTGTAAAGTTGAGATGATTTTTAAATAAGGAAGAAAAATATGAGCTTTGAATGTTGAAGTTAAAATTTAAAGTGAAAAGGTTAAATAAATTTAGTCTGGAGAAGTTAAATTATGGAAAATTTAATGGATGATTGGAAGAAATAATTAGTAAATCTTGAATCAGATTGGAATGGGAAAATAGAAATTAAATTTGGAATAAGATAAAATTTAATTGGATTGAAATAAATTGAATTAAACTAAAAATAAACCCAGCTGTATTTGAATTAAGTTAAAATTGAATTGAAATAAATTTAGTTGAGTTATAGGTGATATTGAATGGAATTAGATCCTTACTTAAATAAATGGAAGTAAGTTGGATAAGAAATAAGTTGGATAAGAATTGGATTGGAATAATGAAATGGATTTGAACTAAGTTGAAATTGAATTGTAATGATATAATTGAGATGTAGATGATATTAAGTGAAAGTAAGTTCTTACTTAATTTAAATTCAAGTGGAATGAGTGGATTAAAAAGAATGGTATGATGCTAGATTTAATTGAAGTTAAGTTAAATAAAATTGAAAAGTAGAATAGGAAACCCAAAATAAATATTGTTTGATGTTTTGGAAAATGAAACAAAAATCCAAACTTGAATTATAAATAAATTGAACTTAAGAAAATTAAATGAAGTGATTTTTGAAATTAAAAATCAAGTATTGAATAAATAGGGGAGAACTAATTAGATAATATATTAGTTAACGAAATATGTCAATGGAACCTAATGTAGTTAAATAGAAGCTGAATTGTGAGTTAATAATGAAGTTTGGAAATAAAACTCGAGTTATAAATCAAATTCGACTTGAATCATTTGAGAAGTAAATATAATTGAAAATGTTGCCAAATAAAAAGAAATTAGATTAAAGTAGGGATGGTTTTAGTTGCAAATAAAACCCAGATGAGTGGGAATAAATTGAAATGGCCTTGTAATTAATTAAATGAATTGAGAATGAATTGAATCTGGAAATTTAAAATTTATACGAAACAGAAGAACTAATCAAATAAATTTGTAGTTTGAAATGAGATTAGATTGAAATAGAATCAAGTTAAATTGAAAAGGAAAATTTATTTGCAAAATGAAAATGAGCTTAAGTATGAAATTTGAATAATTTGAAGTAAATTAATTTAAGTTTAAAATTAGTGGAAGCTTGGCTTCGAGAAAGGGTAAAAGTCCATTAAATAAAAGCTTGGGTAAATTTAAATTGGGAAATGGTTTCAAATGAAATGAACGCGGATAAGAAATGAAACGCAAATGAATGGATCATGAATAAAATTGAAAAGGAATAAAATTTAAATGGAATGTATTGAGCTAAATAAAATGGTTGTGAATGAATTAAAATAGAAGGAATTAAATATAAATTGAGTTGGAATCAATTTAAAATGGTTATAAGCATAAGTAATTATTTATTTACATGAATATTGTCGAACTGCATATAAAAACGTGTCATTCGGTGTAAACAAGATTAGATAAAATCCTATGAGTTATTAGAAGTGAAATAGGATAATTTTGAAATCAATTGGAATGAATATGAGTCTGTTTTGCTTAGAATGAATTAAACATAAGCGAGTAAGTTGTAAATCACTTAAACTAAATGGAATGGTTTGAGAATTGGTTGTAAACAATTGTAATAAGTGTCAGAACCTTGTATGTGCTTATGGAAATTATATAACTTGCATTATATGTGAAATTTATGTGTTAGCTATATTAAAATAAGTGAAATACTAGTAAATTGCATATATTTGGCACTTACATATTTTAGTTGAATAAGTACAGGTTCAGGGAAGCCGTTGGGCTGGATTTGATCACGCAAAATGCTAATTAAATAAGCCGCTTGCTTAAAAATGCTAAATAAAGGTACGCCTACGCAATAAAAATAGGAAATATGAACTATTTTTGATTTTTCGACCATGTGGGTCGATGTATATATATTTATAGCTCTTGTCAAATTGCAAAAGCTCCTCGATACAAAGGAGACTCTGCCAAAATTTTCCAAAAATTTTGGGAGTTAGAAAAAATTTTGAAATTTTTTTTGGGAAAATTTTATTAGCGACAAAACGATTTCAAATTGGAAATTGAAACAAATTAGTGGATGAAACTAATTTAAAATAATGATATGAATCAGTTATATGTAACGACTCTAACTCGACCTTCGAAAATGGGCACTGAATACGACACTCGTATTCAAATGCCGCAGATCCAAACGTCGAATCTGGTTCGCCGGAGCTTATAACACATTAAGTACAACAACACAACGGAAGAAAAGAATAATACATTTGATATACAACATTGATATAATATATGATAATATATGATACAAAAAAATGATACAATGAATATCAATATACACCAGAGATATGATACAAGACAATAGCAGGGGAAAGAAAAGATAACACTAGCAGCGGGACCATATCTCCAATAGAGAAAGTAGTCTTCAAAAGAGAACTCCAGCATTGGTAATCTCCATCTCCAAGGCACCAATCCTGAAATAGCTCGAACTCCCAATCAAGATGAAAGATAAAGCAACTCGATCCAAAAGCGATTGCAAAATCCTAAGGCTGAAAGCTATCGAATCTACGCCTACTATTTGATTATCTGAAAAATCCAACTCTAGACTGCCCGTATGGGAAAAAAGCGGGCACCCAGAGTTTAGGAAAGGAACAATAAAATCCAGGTCAATCGTGGGACTGGTATGAGCAAACAAAAACATTTGGTCTTTAAAACAGACAACAAGAGAATTTAAAATAAATCTGCAATGCTTTTTAGAAAATGAAACTACCATAAGGCCTCCCGCCACACACACAATGCAAACGTGGAATTGGAGGAGATTTCTCCTTATGATAGTCAAATATGCTTGGTACGACAAAATTTCTTTGATATTATTACTAGTGCATCGTGTAGAAAACGTTTTGAAAGTATAATATAAATCCTAGCCAACATACGACCAGTATCGTATGCCTACTATAGCTACCATCTAAACAGTGGGGCACCTCCATAACTAAATGGCAGGTTCTACAACTAAAACCGTACAAGGCGCGTATTGAAGATTGGATTTTCCAACAAATGGTCAGGTAAAGGAACTTCCTACTGCCACATGGGTACGCCTCTAGCGGGATGTCCCGAGAACCTAAACGGATCTCTGCCAACACAAGGCCGGTTTACCTTTGTAACTAGGTAACTACTACACGAGCGTGCCATCCCCTGATCCTTTGGGACCTTTATCCGGGGTACCTCTAATCCAACAACCACAAAGCAATCACAAAGTAATAGATCTGTAGTATACACATGAGTGAAATATCTGGGCTCCATACGATGATAGCACCCTTTTCCAGAAGGGAATGACAAACGGTAAAGGGCACGACCCTCATAACCTTGCCGCATCTTTCATGTTTTGACCATTTCTGAGGGGTGAGGTCCTAATGCAGTCTCGTCCACAAAGCTACGCTTTATGCAAAAGCCATGCTTTGATCAACAAATGATACACAGCAGCACTCAGCATGCAACACTACCAAATTTGGGAGTATATCACTGATAAATATCAACTACATAACCTCTAAGCTCGTACGTCTCAGAAAAGGGTGTTAAGCTAAGAGAATAAATTCTCCTCCACCAAGCAGAAACGTATTTGATAGAGATCGGTTTAATATCTCAAAGTGTAGTGTCAGACATACAGCCGTACAAGTCTGTTCTGTGTTCGAACGGAACCGAAGGCTCTTCCGAAGAAGCCCTTGCAATCCCGGTATTCACAATCTCGATCGGACTTCCCATCAATTAGGGAATCTCTATAGCGGCATGACTCAGTGCAGAGACAATCGACGGGTTATCCTTTCGTTCTTGAAAATACCTGGTCTTCACCACCGGTCTTCAAATGCTATCCATAACAACGTACCATTATTCGGAATGGGTTATATGACACAAGGTCCTCTCCCGGTTAAACCGAATAATGAGCGCAACGTTTAAAACATATGGACATAGGATTTCAGTTAAGTCACAACTTATTATCCCAAAACCTTTGTTTAAATGGTTTAAAACAAATTACCTTTCCAAATCTTTTAAACAAAAAGGTTCATTTCACAAAGTTAGCCCATTTTCCACAAATGTTCATTTACGGCTTCTCAAAACAATCTCATTTCATATTGGATCAACTTATCCAATCTTTAAATTAAAGATTTAATTCATAACTTTTCAAACTATTTCCAATTCAAGTCTTTAATATGAAAGATATACCATTTAAAACTTTCTTCGATTTCAAAGCAATGTTTAATAATCTTTCACATAAGTTATAGCCATTTAAGTAAAAACTTGGGTTTAAATTTAAGTTCCTAAAACAATGCTTTTTAAATGGTTTAAAACACATATAAACACCTTTATAACTTGTATAAACTTTTTAAACCATAATTTCCAAACATAGAATTACATTTCAAATATTGAATTCAAATTTAAATAAAATTATTTAAATTCCAAAACTTTATCAAGTTATTCAAAATAACCTTTATCCTCCAAACCCTTTTTCAGAAGCTTTTCATATTTAACCCAATTCCATTTCCAAAACCGTTTAGATTTAAAATTCAACTTTTAAAATTATTTTGAATTAAATTCAAATATCTGTGACTTAACCGATTTCCTCGTGAAATCCATATTTGTGTGTGCATGGTGTAGTCCAGGGGTTTTAAACATAATAGTGCAATAACAACAATCATCACATCACAGATTAAAGCACATCAATATCGATAAGCGGTATATTCCAATAACGCTTATCATTATTTACATATTCACAGATAGATATGTAAATGCATCACAGATTATATGTAAATACATTATAGGTAAATAATATAAACACATAGCTCAATCAAAACAATCCACATTACAGAATCATTATAGATCAACTCAAGGAATTCACGCAATTCATACATCCATAAGCAAAATCAATTAATTATCTGATTTATTTAAATCAGATTTATTACTTATGAATAAACACTAATTCTGGTTAACTGATATTAATTTATTACAAATTATTTTAATTAATTAACCTTTAACGATAATTAATTAATCTTTAATTATTAATTAACCTTTAATCATTAAATAATTAACTTTTAATTATTTATTAACTAACCATTGATAATTAATTAATTAACCTTTAATTAGTTATCCTTAATCAATCACATTAATTAATTAGCCTTTTAATTAATTATCCTTTAATTAATCGCTAGATTAATCAACCTTAATCATCAATTAATTACTCATATAAATCCTCCTTAATTAATTGTCTTGATTAATTAACCCTTAGTTGTTAATTAATTAACTCTTAATTACTTTTATGAATTAATTACTTCTTAATTAAAGTTTAATACCACATCGTTGTATTTTCAAAAACACTTATTAATTAATAAATTAACTAATGTGAAATTTTCTAGTATCAAAACAATTTCCCTTTAAAAACATTTAGCTTAAAAATTTTAAACTTGGAAATTTGTTTAAAACTTGTTTAACATTTCACATTGAAACTCTGGTTATATATAATTTCCTCTTTACATTTAAAATCTGGATATAAGGAAAAACCCGAGCCATTCAGAACTTTCACCGATTCCAGCTTCGAGAAAAAATTGGCAAACCCAATTACTTCGAAAATTCCCTACAACTGCTTTGAGTCGAAACCCGATACATAACCTTCTTACAAAAAAAACAAAGCATCCCTGATACACAGCGACATAGATGTACGTGCACATGCCATCTCTGCGCCTCCGACCATCGATGTGATTGCCAGAGCATTGTCGATCATCACCACGATTAATTCGAGCAACAAGTTTTACGAAAACATTTACAAACCAAAATCAAAAAAAATTTCGAAAACATCTGGAACATCTCGATCAACAATCCCTTCTCTAACGACACTGCCGGTCATCAGAGTCCTCGCAAATGCATCTGAAGCTCCCTTGACATCCAACGCCTTGATCGCCACTAGAGCGAACACCTTCGGTCCTTGGATGGTGACCCGGCAATGAGTTTTCCGACCATCACCAAATGTAGGTCATAAACCCTATTTCCATGTCGTCCGGCCACCACATTTATCGAGAACACCTCTGATCATTTTTGCCAGGACCATCATCCATCACTCTACCTCCGGTAGCGACCACGACCAACCCAAGGCAACAGATCACCAGAAACGCCTCAAAAACCAAATTCTGATCAACCATGTTTCCTTGCTCATTTCAAAATTTAAATTTGTAATTTTACTTTTTTAAAAATCACGAATTTCGATGGGAATCCAGATTATATCAGGAAATCAAACGATTATGATACTTGAATTTAACATATTTTCAAAGCCTTACCGACCTTCTTAAATTCCAGATAAATTTCAAAACTATTAAACTTAATTTTATTTTTAGACTTAATTCATGGGTAAACAACACATCTTGTATGAATTCCTAAGCCTATCAGAGATTATATGATGAGAATTTGGGATTTGGTTACATTTTTAACTCTGTAACTTACAGAGATGATATCAGATGTGCACACAACAATATTCACATATATACATTCAATTCATACCTAAACAAAAATGCAAGCATCACATAATAGATTCAAGAATTACAGCATGCATCAGATTCATCAAACAATTGTTTAAACTTGTAAATTTTGTTACTTTCAGGATATAGGATGTTTACATAGGTTTAAAACTGAGGTTCTCTGATTTTGAACTGGAATCATTTATATATAGACATGTAAGCATAATACAATCTAGACAATTCACATGCAACAGATTTACATTACTTAAATCTTTAAGAAAATTACTTACTCACAGGCATTTCAAATCAAAGAAGGTGAAGTTTTCTCACCTTGGAGTTGTAGCAGAGAATAGCGGAAGGCAGAGAACAACTTAGCTTTGAACATCTGGAATTTTGATTTTTTTTCTTTTGTTCTTGACTGTTTGAATTAGGCTCTTCAGGATTTTGCTTTTCAGGTCTTGAAGTTATTATATTTATTTGCTTTGTTTGATCTCCCTGCTTCTAGGTTTTGAAAACTATTTGCTTGCTCAAATCTTCTTCCAGGTTGAACTTTTAAACTGATATTTTTTTTCTTTTTTTTCCTGATCTTTGCTCTGATTTCTTTTGAATTCCCAGAGTTGAGAAAAAAAAATAAAGCTCTGCATTGCTTGATTCCAGATTGAAGCTCTCTCTATTTCAAGTTGAAGTTTTTGAAAAACAAAGATTTTGTTTTAGATTTTTAGAAGAGAATGACAGTTCTCTTTTTTTCTTATTCTTTCTATTTTCTTTGTGTGTTGAAGTTTGGAATTGCTCAATCTTTTTTTTTTTACTGTATTTTCAGATTTGGTGAGATACTATATGATTGAGCATGGGAAGATGGGAAGTTTTTATAATTTTAAACTTCATTATTTATTAAATCAATTATACTGAATGCCATGTGTAAAAGCAAATGATTATGAAATCCCAATGCATATTGATTTCTTTACTCATCTCCTTTATGTATGTTTACATTTGCATTTTTCAAAGATAAAAGAAATTTTTATATAAATTTTTATATCATATTTACTTTATAAAACATTTCTTTTTTATATATATTAACATATATCACAATCTTTATATTATTTTCACATTTAAATAAGTATAATTTTTTTCTTTTCATTTATTCATGTATGTGTTGTGTTTTCTTTTATATCTATATTTACAATAATAAGTTCTTATCTCCATTGTTTTTATATTCACACTCAGTCTTTAATTTAGTTCATACATTTATTTAAAATTTATATTTACACAATTTACATTCATACATTTTTTTATTATTCATTTGTAAAACTTTTAAAAGAAAAGAAGGATTTAAAAATTTTAATTTCATATTAACAAATAGTCACACTTATTTATATAAGGGAATTAAATCTTAAAAATATTGAAATTTATTACTTCTTCTAAATATTAATATAATTTAAATTTTAGAAAACAAACTGTCATTATCTTTTTATCAATCTCAAGTCTTTAAATTTCTATTTTATTTTAATACATTTATTTTTCCTAAACCCAATATTTATTTATAAGATACTCATACTTTCTAATTAAATTCCTATTTATAATCAAAAATTATTTATTTATTCTGGAAATCTTTAAATAATTCATAATTTATTTTCAAAAATCAATTTAATTGCCAAATTAAACTTGGTAAAATTTCAGGAATGTTACACATTCCCCCTTTAAAAAAAATTTCGTCCTCGAAATTTGCAAGGGAGACGGGAAAGAATAGATGATAGATAAGGAAATGATTGATCAGTTCAGATCGAAATATTTATTCTGCATTCGGTTTACCAAATCAGAATATCACTAATATGAGAACAAACTCATAAAATTATTTCACAAGATACTTGGGTCCACCGACCTACGAATATGCAAGGGCATTGATTAGTTCGATAGGATAATTAATCGTTCGTAGAATATGTCGGTCCCCAAAGAATAGATAGATAGATTTAATCTTCCATAACTCTCAGACACTAGATATGGATTCCAAATTCGGGTCGAAATACCCCAAAGTATATATAACTTGTCCCTCTTTGTACTTTGATATACACAAGAAATTACAATAGAATTTCCAATTTGGTTTTAACCGATATTGTTTTTTGGTACAATTCAAATTTAGCCTCATATCTGTTAACCAATTTAACTCAACTTAAAATTTCCAATTTATTTAAAATTTTCAATTTCAAATTCATTAAGGTTTAGAACAAAAAGATGATAAGAAACCGATGAAGATACGAAGTAAGGATTTTCTACAACGATTCGTAGGGTCACCATCACATCGAAGCTTCTTTGTGGAGCTGCTACGAAGCAATCAAAAGAATTTGGAATCGAATCAAAGGAGATTGAGGAGAAAAGTTGTTTCCACCGTTGCAGGGTATTGACCATTTGTAGTGGTACTCCCCTGTCCCCTATCTCATCCTCTTCTTGCACTCACACTTACTATCAGTGGATAGTAAGAGAATTTACTGAGGCATTCGAACAGTTAACTTAGGGACTACTCATTCTAGGGTATACTTCACCCTATCTCTAATGAGCTACTTAATGTGTTATACTCCTGAGCTAAAGTACTAACCCTCAGCTCTGATACCAAATGTAACGACCCTGACTCAACCTTCAAAAATCAGCACCGAATACGACACTCGTATTCAAATGTCGCAGATCCAAACGTCGAATCTGTTTCGCCGGAGCTTATAACACATTAAGTACAACAACACAGCGGAAGAAAAGGAATAATGCATTTGATATACAACATTGATATAATATCTGATACAATATGATACAATAGAATGATACAATGAATATCAATATACATTAGAGATATGATACAAGACAATAGCAGCGGAAAGAAAAGATAACACTAGCAATAGAACCATATCTCCAATAGAGAAAGTAGTCTTCAAAAGAGAACTCCAGTATCGGTAATCTCCATCTCCAAGGCACCAATCTAGAAATAGCGCGAACTCCCAATCAAGATGAAAGATAAAGCAACTCGATCCATATGCGATTGCCAAATCCTAAGGTTGAAAGCTATCGAATCTACACCTACTATTTGATTATCTGAAAAACCCAACTCTAGACCGCCGGTGTGGGAAAATAGTGGGCACCCAGAGTTTAGGAAAGGAACAATAAACTCCAGGTCAGTCGTGGAACTGGTATGAGCAAACAAAAACATTTGGTCTTTAAAATAGACAACAAGAGTATTTAAAATAAATCTGTAATGCTTTTTAGAAAATGAAACTACCATAAGGCCTCCCGCCACACACACAATGCAAACGCAGAATTGGAGGAGATTTCTCCTTATGATAGTCAAATATGCTTGATACGAGAAAATTTCTTTGATATTATTACTAGTACATAGTGTAGAAAACGTTTCGAAAGTATAATATAAATCCAAGCCAACATACGACCGGTATCGTATGCCTACTATAGCTGCCATCTAAACAGTGGGGCGCCACCATTAGTAAATGGCAGGTTCTACAACTAAGACCGTACAAGGCACGTATTGAAGATTAGATTTTCCAACAAATGGTCAGGCTAAGGAACTTCCTACTGCCACATGGGTACGCCTCTGGTGGGACATCCCGAGAAGCTAACCAAATATCTGCCAACACAAGGTCTAGTTACCTCTGTAACTAGGAAACTAATACACGAGTGTGCCATCCCCCGGTCCTTTGGGACCTTTATCCGAGGTACCTCTAATCCAAAAACCACAAAGCAATCACAAAGTAATATATCTGCAGTATCCACATGAGTGAAATATTTGGGCTCCATACCATGATACCACCCTTTTCTAAAAGGGAATGACAAACCCTAAAGGGCGCGACCCACGTAACCTTGCCGCATCTTTCCTGTTTCGACCATTTCCGGGGTGTGAGTTCCTGATGCAGTCTCGTCCACAAACTACGCTTTATGCAAAAGCCATGTTTGATCAACATATGATACACATCAGCACTCAACAGACCACACTACCAAATTTGGGAGTATATCACTGATAAATATCAGCTACATAACCTCTGAGCTCGTACGTCTCAGAGAAGGGTGTTAAGCTAAGAGAATAAATTCTCCTCCACCAAGCATAAATGTATTTGATAGATATCAGTTTAATATCTCAAAGTGTAGTGTCAGACATACAACTATACAAGTCTGTTCCGGGAACCGAAGGCACTTCCGAAGAAGCCCTTGCAATCCCCGTATTCACAATCCCGATCAGACTTCCCATCACTTAGGGAATTTCTATACCGGCGTGACTCAGTGCAAAGACAATCGACGGGTTATCCTTTCATTCTTGAAAATACCAGGTCTTCACCACCGGTCTTCAAATGCTATTCATAACAACGTATCATTATTCAGAATGGGTTATATGACACAAGGTCCTCTCCTGTCTAAACTGAATATTGAGCGCAATGCTTAAAAACATATGGATATAGGATTTCAGTTAAGTCACAACTTGTTATCCCGAAACCTTTCTTTAAATGGTTTAAAACAAATTACCATTCCAAATCTTTTAAACAAAAGGTTCATTTCACAAAGTTCGCCCGTTTTCCACAAAAGTTCATTTACGGCTTCTCAAAACAATCTCATTTCAAATTGGATTAATTTATCCAATCTTTAAATTAAAGATATAATTCATAACTTTTCAAACTATTTCCAATTCAATTCTTTAATATGAAATATATATCATTTAAAACTTTCTTCGATTTCAAAGCAAGGTTTAATAATCTTTCACATAAGTTAAAGCCATTTGAGTAAAAACTTGGGTTTAAATTTAAGTTCCCAAAACAATGCTTTTTAAATGGTTTAAAACACATATAAACACCTTTATAACTTGTATAACCTTTTTAAACCATAATTTCCAAACATAGAATTCAATTTCAAATATTGAATTCAAATTTAAATCAAATTATTTAAATTCCAAAACTTTATCATGTTATTCAAAATAACTTTTATCCTCAAAACCCTTTTTCAAAAGCTTTTCATGTTCAACCCAATTCCATTTCCAAAACCATTTCGATTTAAAATTCAACTTTTAAAACTATTTTGAATTAAATTCAAATATCTGTGACTTAATCGATTTCCTCGGGAAATCCATATTTGTGTGTGTATGGTGTAGTCCAAGGGTTTTACACACAATAGTGCAATTACAACAATCATCACATCACAGATTAAAGCACATCAATATCGATAAGCAGTATACTCCAATAACGCTTATCATTATTCAAATATTCATGGATAGATATGTAAATGCATCACAGATAATATGTAAATAATTATAGGTAGATAATATATACACATAGCTCAATCAAAACAATCCACATTACAGGATCATTATAGTTTAACTCAAGGCATTCACACAATTCATACATCCATAAGCAAAATCAATTAATTATCTGATTTATTTAAATCAGATTTATTACATATGAATAAACACTAATTCTAGTTAATTAATATTAATTTATTACAAATTATTTTAATTAATTAACCTTTAAAGACAATTAATTAATCTTTAATTATTAGTTAACCTTTAATCATTAAATAATTAACCTTTAATTATTTATTAACTAACCATTGATAATTAATTAATTAACCTTTAATTAGTTATCCTTAATTAATCACATTAATTAATTGGCCCTTTAATTAATTATCCTTTAATTGATCACTTGATTAATCAACCTTAATCATCAATTAATTACTCATATTAATCTTCCTTAATTAATTATCTTAATTAACTAACCCTTAGTTGTTAATTAATTAACTCTTAATTACTTTTATTATTTAATTACTTCTTAATTAAAGTTTGATACCACATCGTTGTATTTTCAAAAACATTTATTAATTAATAAATTAACTAATGCGAAATTTTCTAATATCAAAAAAAATTCCCTTTAAAAACATTTAGCTTTAAAATTTAAACTTGGAAATTTTTTTAAAACTTGTTTAACATTTCACTTTGAAACTCTGGTTATATATAATTTCCTCTTTTCATTTAAAATCTAGATATAACGAAAAACCCGAGCCATTCAGAACTTTCACCGATTCCAGCTTCGAGAAAAAATTGGCAAACCCAATTACTTCGAAAATTCCCTACAACTGTTTCAAGTCGAACCCCGAGACGTAACCTTCTTCCTAAAAAAACAAAGCATCCCTGATACATAGTGACACAGATGTACGTGCACATGCCATCACTGCGCCTCCGACCATCGGTGCGATTGCCAGAGCATTGCCGATCATCACCATGATTAATTCGAGCAACAAGTTTTACGAAATCATTTACAAATCAAAATCGAACAATTTTTCGAAAACATCTAGAACATCCCGATCGACAATCCCTTCTCCAACGACACTGCCGACCATCAGAGGCCACGCAAATGCGGCTGAAGCTCCCTTGACATCCAATGCCTCAATCGCCACCAGAGCAAACACCTCTGGTCCTTCGATGGTGACGCGGCAATGAGTTTTCCGACCATCACCAAATGTAGGTCTTAAACCTTATTTCCATGTCATCCGGCCACCACATTTCTCGAGAACACCACCGATCATTTTTGCCGAGACCATCATCCATCACTCTACCTCCAGTAGCGACCATGACCAACCCGAGGTAACAGATCACCAGAAATGCTCAAAAACCAAATTCTGATCAACGACGTTTCCTTGCTCATTTCCGAATTAAAATTTGTAATTTTACTTTTTAAAAAATCACGAATTTCGATGGGAATCCAGATTATATCAGGAAATCAAACAATTATGATACTTGAATTTAGCATATTTTCAAAGCTTTACCGACCCTCTTAAATTCCAGATAAATTTCAAAACTATTAAACTTAATTTTATTTTTAGACTTAATTCATGGGTAAACAACACATCTTGTATGAATTCCTAAGCCTATCAGACATTATATGATGAGAATTTGGGATTTGGTTACATTTTTAACTCTGTAACTTACAGAGATGATATCAAACATGCACATAACAATATTCACATATATACATTCAATTCATACCTAAACAAACATGCAAGCATCACATAATAGATTCAAGAATTACAACATGCATCAGATTCATCAAACAATTATTTAAGCTTGTAAATTTTGTTACTTTCAGGATATAGGATGTTTACAAAGGTTTAAAACCGAGGTTCTCTGATTTTGAACTGGAATCATTTATATATAGACTTGCACGCTTAGTACAATCTAGAAAATTCACATGCAACAGATTTACATTAATTAAATCTTTAAGAAAAGTATTTACTCACAGGCATTTCAAAACAAAGAAGGTGAAGTTTGCTCACCTTGGAGTTGCATCAAAGAACAGAGGAAGGTAGAGAACAACTTAGCTTTGAACATCTGGAATTTTTTTTTCTTTTGTTCTTGACTGATTGAATTAGCTGCTTCAAGATTTTGGTTTTTAGGTCTTGAAGTTGTTGAATTTATTTGCTTTGTTTGATCTCCCTGCTTCCAGGTTTTCTAAACTATTTGCTTGCTCAAATCTTCTTCCAGGTTGAACTTTTAAAGCGCTATTTTTTTCTTTTTTTTTTCTGATCTTTGCTCTGATTTCTTTTGAATTCCCAGAGTTGATAAAAAAACTGAAGCTTTGCATTGCTTGATTCCAGATTGAAGCTCTCTCTGATTTCAAGTTGAAGTTTTTGAAAAACAAAGATTTTGTTTCAGATTTTTAAAAGAGAATGATAGTTCTTTTTTTTTTCTGATTCTTTCTATTTTCTTTGTGTGTTGAAGTTTGTAATTGCTCAATCTTTTTTTTATTGTATCTTCATATTTGTTGAGATACTATATGATTGAGCAAGGGAAGATGGAAAGTTTTTATAATTTTAAACTTCATTATTTTGTTAAATCAATTATATTGAATGCCATGTGTAAAAACACATGATTATGAAATCCTAATGCATATTGATTTCTTTACTCATCTCCTTTATGTATGTTTACATTTGTATTTTTCAAAGATAAAAGAAATTTTTATATAAAATTTTATATCATATTTACTTTATAAAACATTTCTTTTCTTATATTAACATATATCACAATCTTTATATTATTTTCACATTTAAATAAGTACAATTTTTTTTTCTTTTATTTATGTATGTTTTGTTTTTTCTTTTATATCTATATTTACAATAATAAGATCTTATCTCCATTGTTTTTTATTTCTTCACACTCAATCTTTAATTTAGTTCATACATTTATGTAAAATTTATATTACACAATTTACATTCATACATTTTTTATTATTCATTTTTGTACTACTTTCAAAAGAAAAGAAGGATTTAAAAATTTTGATTTCATATTAACAAATAGTCACATTTAATTATATAAGGGAATTAAATCTTAAAAATAAATCTTTTGAAATTTATTACTTCTTCTAAATATCAACATAATTTAAAATTTAGAAAACAAACTGTCATTGTCTTTTTATTAATCTCAAGCCTTTAAATTTCTATTTTATTTTTAATACATTTATTTTTCCTAAACCTAATACTTATTTATAAGATACTCATACTTAAATTTATAATTAAATTCCTATTTATAATCAAAAGTTATTTATTTATTTTGGAAATCTCCAACTAATTCACAATTTATTTTCAAAAATTAATTTAATTTCCAAATCAAACTTGCTAAAATTTCAGAAATGCTACATTATAAATGGAAGATAAAATTCAATATTCGGAGTTGAAGATAAATTGAATTCATATGGAAATGGGAAAACTAATTTGAATAGAAGTAGATATGAAAACTTCTGTAAGGAAATGTATAAAATGATTTTAAAAGCTCTGATTGGATATTATTGCTAAATAGGATATGTAGGTATTATAAAGGAAAAGGAAAATTGGTTTTGATTTCAGAAGATAAATTTGAATTGCTCGACAAAAAGGTATGTGTTTAAATTTCTGTATGAAATTTGATTGGGTTTTTGATCTAGCCACTTGGCTTTCTTTTTTCTTTTGGAATTTGGGAGCCTGTAGAGTCATTTTGTAGTTCTACCGAGCCAGCCGCCGCAAAGGAGACGACGGCAAAAATTTCAAAAATTTTGGGAGTTAGAAAATTTTTGTGAAATTTTGAAAATTTAAAACTTGGTTTTGAATTATAATTTCAATGGTTGAATAAGTAAAGATGTTTGGGAGCTATGGAAAAGTTTGGAAAGTTAGTAAGATGGATGGTGTGTCTTTAACAAAGATTGTTCGGTTGTTGTTAAAAACTGTTTGGTTTTAGGAAAATAGTAATGGGTACTGGACCATTCTTCTTAACTAGCAATTTCGGGGACGAAATTCTTTTAAGGGGGGAATGTGAGGACCCAAAATTTTTGAGCATTTGAAATTGGAATAATTAATTGATTTTAAATGTTTAAAAGCTAATTTTGAACTTGAATTCAAATATCACTATTTATTTGATAATTAAATTTATTGAATTAAATAATTTGAAGTTGGGTAAAATGTTGAATCTGGAGTTTTAAGCTGTTAAAAATATTTTGAAAACTTGTAAAATTTATGTTGATAGTGCTGAGGATAATAAAAGTTTTAAAATTTAGTTTAACGGTTATTTGTTCGGTTTTGAAAATATATCGTTTAAATTGATATTTAAAAATAGCCTTCCGAAGCACAGTCTCGGAATTTGACAAAACAAGTTCCATTAGATCGTAATATTATACTATTATCAGATTTCAATTTTCGTATTGTTTGAAGTTGTTGTGTGAGCGTACGACATATAAACGCACTTAAATCTATATCGAAATTTCAATATAATAACTGGTCTAAAAAGCTATCCTCTACATATGATCGAATTAGGACTTGAAACCTTTTCCATCGCGTTCGGGATAGGGGTATAACATTTTAAACGCCTAGCGGCACGCCATGATAGGAGGTCGAGATTCTGGGTTGCGTAATTCGAGACGATTTAAAATTCAAATTTAAATATAAAATATATATTGTTGTCCAATCCAAAACTATTCACATTAAAACTTTTTCCAAATCACTGTTGCTCACCTTCTCCAACGTTCCTCCCTCATCTTTATATCACGTCAAAACTTTATCCCCCCTCGTTCAAATCAAAGCAGAGAAGAAAAAAATCAGAGGCTGTTATCTTCTTTTCGAAGCCACTTCTCTATATAACAACACGCTTCCCTTTTTCTTCGTCTTTTGATAATCAGTCAAACGAAGTTCAAAATCGAAAATTTCAATGGCTAAACAAATTATTTTCCCCTTTTTTCTTTTAAGCATCGATCTCCTTTCCTCCTTTCAGTTAGACCGAGTTCATTTGATTTTCATAAATAAAAAAATGAGGCGATTCGAACGAGTTTTGAGCGATGGCAGAAGAGGAAGCAGCAAGCTAGCGCTCGCGATTTAGATTTTTGATCGCATGAGTTTCTGTCGCGATGGGAAGGGGGAGGGGCGACACCCTACTCTCAAGCAAGCACGACTGGGGAGGGCGAATGTGCCATTCATCATGGATTCTAAGATAGTTGCGTGAGCACATGAAATCGCGGCAATACGTGGAGGATGCCGATGTGGGCTCGCGGCCTGGAAGGCAGAGAGAACTCGGTGATTACAACATGATTGCTATGATATGGGAAATGTTTGGAAGGTGGAGTCGAGTTCGAGTTCGATGATTATCAGAGGTGTGTGTTTGATGATGTGAGGAGATGATGTGGGTGAATTTTATCTGTGCAGTGGATATTTGACGGTGATGTTCTTATTCATAATTAAGTGAGGGTGGTCTCGCTTCGAAAATGATGGTTTGGAGGTTTGATGCTTGGTCGATGGAGTATGCTACAGTGAGGAATTATAGGAGGAGAGTGGTTGGTTTGTTGAACTGCACAAGGGACAGTAGGGTGTAGTTTGGCAAGGCGTCAAGTTGACCGTGTTAGGTTGCATTCGTTTGGGTATGGCTTTTCTTTTTAGTTTAATTCAAATTGATAAAAAAAGTTATGTCACAGAAGAATTTTTGTTTTAATGTATATCTTTATGCAAAAATGAACAGAAAATTTGTATAAGATTTTTGGAGAAAATCGAAATTTTAGAATGTTGAACATAAAGATTAGATTTTTAGGTCTTTATGGGTTATTTTCAAAATAAAAATAAAAATACATATACACATTTTTAAATCCACTAGTTCGAATTTTAAAATAATGATTGATTAATTTGTTTAACTAACTTATTTAATTATTTTAGAAATTGTTAAAAGAAAATTAGTTTAAAACTAAAAATATTTGTTAATTAAATTTCAAAATGGAAAATAAATTGTTAGAATTAATTCAAATATTAATAAATTGTATAATGTTTATACAAGATCAAAAATAATGAAGAACAAGCTGGTTTGGATTGCATTGCATACAAAATCAAAGGTGAGTTAATCTCACTAATCTAGGTTATTTAAATTTAAATAGTTAAATTTAAATAATCGGTTGAATGATTGAATTGATTTGATGTGCTATATTATATATAGTAGTACATAGTATATATTGGACTGATTGGTTTCCCGCATTTTATAGCGGATGAGACCCTATGCGCTGCATAATAGCGGATGATATTATATTAATCCCATATACCGCGATATTCCACCTCGAAGTGGAATTGGAATTGTGCTAACATTTGTGGATGCAGGGAAACAGATTGGAGGGATCCAACTGGATTCTTCAATATTTATTTAGATTATTTAATATTCTCTGTTATGAATATATGATATTCTGTGATGAATATTATTGATAATTGGAATATTGAATGCTATGGTTTGCTTGAATATATTTCGGTACAATGAGTTATCAAAATCTATAGAAATGGAATTTCTGAAAAGAAAATAAAAGAGTGGATTTTTAAGTAAAATAATTTTAGAAAATTTGAATAAATTTAAGAATAAATTGGAAAAGAATGAAAGTGATTTTGAAATTCTAACAAATAATTCCGAGTATGGGAAAAAAGGGATTTTGAATAAACAGGAAATAATGAATCGCAAGCTTAAGTGATATTATTTAAAGGAATAAAGAAATTTACTTTAAATTCAAGGTTTAAATTTATTTGGAAGATAAAGAAGAAATTTGGAAAATATGAAATTGGTATTTCAGTTAACAAGATTTTAAATCATAATGAAGAAATAAAATCTGAAGTTGATGGATTTTGGAATAAATGAAGTAAGTATGGAAATTTATTTAAAAAGTGAAGTAAATTGGAAATCAAATTGGAGATTTATTTAAGTGTGTAAAATCAAGATTTTAAAAGGAAGTTGAAACTAAGAAATTTACAAACTGGGTTTATAAAAGTAAAGTAATATATCAGTGGATATTTGGAAGAATAAATTCATTATGGGAATTATTAAAGAAATGGGAAAATTTGTTTAAAAATAAATAGTGATTTATTTTTAAAAGGATGTTAAGGGAAGCGTATTTCACTAGATAGCCAAGTACGTTTTCAAAGCAAATTTTTAAATACAAATTAAATAGTTTGAAGTTGTTTTAAAAAGCATGTTTTAGGAAATTTATTATTTCTAAATATTTAAATTCTAAGTAAATGTTTTTCAAATCCATTATCGTAGTAATTATTTAAAGGTGATTGGGTATGTTGTTTTAAAAGAGAAAATCTAGTTTTATATTTTATAAAGTAACCTCAGTTTAAATATTCCTAAAGTATTATTTTTAATAAGGTATTGAAGTAGTTTACAATTTAAATGTTTAAAGTATATTTATAATAAAGTGTTTTAAAATTATTTTAAAATCTAAAGTGTTTGTACTTGGTGATTTCAGTGGAAATAGAAAATATTTATGAAATCTATTCTGTAAAAGGAAGTTGGTTTGAAAACTGTTTTCAAAAAGGTTTGAAAGCGGAAATATATCTTGCGGAGATATTTTGAGATATGAAATAATTTGGAGAAATTATTTATTGTTTGATGGTTGTTGTGAATGTTAATTGATAGTTAAATAACCGACTATCAATATTGGCCAATGCGCTGATCGTTTCGAAGAGACTGAGATCGGGATTAATTTCTCGAAAACCACTTCGATCCAGTTTGTACGTTTTCGTGAGGAAGACGAGTTCGGAATCGAAGATGGAGCAGAGAAGTGCAAGGGCTAGTCACTACCAATCCTGAGGTGATTCCAAAATGGATGTAGTAGGAGAAGTGCCTTCGGTTCCGTTCGAACCCGGGACGGACTTGTATGGATTGAATGCTTTTAGAACATTGTCAGGTAGACGGTGAGCATTCCAAGTGAAACGTTCTAAAAAGGTAACGCTTAGCCTCAAGCTGCATCAACCGGGAATGACTGAAAATCAGGGGTTATGCAGCAAGGCTAGGTGGGTAGCGCCCATTAAGGTGAGGTTATCCCTGTCCAGATGTCCCTTTTTATTCGGCTTAGTTGTGCGGTTGCTGATCCCAACCGTGGGGTGATCTTACTCGGGATTATCCAATAAGGGGTAGTCCTGGTCTTGTGTTGCATTGGGTCAAGAGTGATCCTCGGTAAGCTTATCTAGACCAGGTACCATGACAGGTGGTACCCCAGTGCCTAGTCATTAGTTGGAAATCCATTTTCCCTACGCGCCTGTACGGTTTTGATTGTGCCCAACTATTGCTGAAACGTGAGATGCAAGCATTTCGGCTAGATTCTATTTTACTTTCTATAGACACTATTATAATATCAGAGAATTTTAATAAAAAGTGTTTTCGCTATCGTAAGGTAAAAACGCGACATGTTTATTTGTGGCGTGGTCTTACGAGAGGCTTTTGTTTTCAAAGGATTTTTGAAACGTTAATAATCAATTTGAGTGTGATTTCTCACGCTGGTATTCCAGATTGACTCGGGTGTTTTTTAACTATAATGCTCGGGTCAGACCGAGTATTATAGGGTACAGGAAAGGATGTTGTGGAGCTCAGGAGACGAGCTGGATGGCAATACGTACTTTTGGATTTGTGTTAAATATTCCGCTGTGCATTCAGATTTTGAGGATAGGTTATGACTATTGTCCAGTTGTGTGTTATGTATACTCTGATGTTGTATTCTGATGATGTAATGTATAAACAGATATATTTGTTTTTGTGTAAAGATCATTTATTATCTATTATATTTTATTCCGCTGCGATGTTTAGATTCTGATGTTGTTTTCTATTTTCTTCTTCTACCTCTTCTTCTTTAACCCTAATGGTTCGTATTTCATACATCTTGAGTTGTTTGAAGGAGAATAATGTCGACTCTAGGGGTACGGATTTGCTGGTCGTTACACTACCTTCACAAAATCCAAATTTGATGAAATTGAATAAGTTTTGGAGTTGACTACCTAGGAATATAGCTTTAGTTTGATTTTTTTATAGCAAATTAGTTGAAGAGATTAGAGATTTAAAGCTTTGGATTAAGAAAAGAGGAAAGTTTCTCTTTGTTTTCTTTCTGTTTTGTTCTTACAATACAAATGAACGTACCAAGCTTGAGAAAATAGAACTTTTCACTTCAGGTTAGAATAGGTCAATTGGCTTAGAGCCAAAAGAATAATTAACCAAAATAAAATCAAATTTATCACTAATTACACTAATATACGCTAATATTGTTAATAAACGACATATATACACAAGATTTCTTCACAATAAATTTACCCCAGCATATTTTCATGTTTTTCAAATATTTTTACAGCAAAATAAAACATAATTTAATTATAAAAATATTTTTATTATCAAAAAATCTCTTATTTTAAAATAAATACCCAATTTACACAAAACACTATTTTTATCACTAAAAATTAGACAAAAATTATTTTCTTGTAAAATAAAGTACAACAAACCATTTTAACGCCAATCTTATAATCAAAACTTATTTTTAAACAAAATTCCTTCTTTTTGTTTATAATATACACATATTAAATATTATATACCATTTAGACTTCAATAAAAGATAAATTTGGCAAAAATTACTGAAATTATTGCATTTTCTCAAGAACAAAACCGTGTATTGCACATTTTTCTCACAAGCAGCCAAGATAAAGCTTTAAAACCTTGTTTTCACATTTTATTTCTAAAACCCATTTTTTATCTAAAATAAATAATTTTAAATCTCCAATTTATTTTTAATTCCCAATAATATATTATAACCACCATTATAATTTAATATTTACGGGTAATCACCAAAACTAGAGTTGTTACAAACTCCCCCATTATAAAAATAAGTCCCCATAATTTCTAGAGAAGAACTGTATTCAACACGATTATTTCATTAAGCAACAGAAAATAGATATGCTCGAGTTTAAAATTTGGCACTCTCAATATAGGATGACCGAAAATAAAAATAAGATTGCTCGATAAATTTTATAGTGTCCTGGGTGTAATTACTCTGGGTGTAATTCCTGGGATTAGTGGACCATTTGATTTTTACGAGCAATACATCATGATTTCGAAGGTGTCTCACCTTCGAAATAAGAATACGGACAAAATGCTACACCGAAGAACAATCGAGTGAGATTGATTTCTCAGAAGCTTCTCGAATAGAGTCGAGATTTAACATAGTTTTATCCGAGTTCCAATCAACTAGATAATTATCAATATGACCTTCCGTATGTCACTACAGAAAGAGCCACACTGACATTAGATTGACAACAATTGATGTAGGAAGTCTCAATAAGAGGGAGGTAGTTTCTTCAATACCACCAACCCAAACGACCGTGTAAATGCAATTCATTAGATAATTGCACAAAGGCAAGACAAACTCAAGGAATGGATATTTATACTCCTATTTTACTAAAAAGATATTTTTAAGGTTTTTAAAACCATTTTCTTTATAATCAAATTCTCAAATTTCAACATTTTGTAAATTTTCAAAACCTTCTACTAAAATCCAATTTAATATCCAAACTCATCATTTAAAGCGAATATGATGTTTTGCTCTTAAATTCTACCACAATATATTTTAGTTTGAAACGTATATTTTTATTACTTTCCAAAATCTAGTTTTAAAGCAATTAACTAAGAAAACTCATTTTGGAAGAGATAACTAATCTCTTCCATTATCAAGAGATGATTATTAATTATCCATCAAAATAAATTATGGGAAATATATATATATATATATATATATATATATATAGTTTAAAATTATTCTCATAATTTAAAATGATTATAACATGAATTGTTCATTTATCAAAACATTTCAAATTCGCATTTCCACTTTGTCATAAAACTTAAATTCCCATCTAGTTATCAACATAGAATTAATTAAAGTCGATAGTTAATTCAAAATTGTTTTCAAAAGAATTTTACAATTTCACATCAATAATTTTTTTAACATAACCAATATTTAAAACAAAAACTTGCTTACAAACTCATGCTAAAAGTTTAAAAATAAGCATATTCAATTTAAAAAGTTTCATAATACAAGGGTATTGCCTAGCCATTGATTTATAGCCTATGACCCCATCAATTGGCTGCAAAGTTGACCTAATGATCAAAACTGTTTCGCCACCCATCCAACACTCACTATGTTTCAATGGCTTCATTACATGTTCAAAATAAAATTTAGTTCTCAAATCATATTAATTTATTCCAAACTTTCCTTATTAAAGCTCAAGTTACCGTGTATGGTTGTCTCATCATACTTTAGGAAATTCCTATCGATAACATTGATCAAGCGCATCAACCAGAACTCTTAAAGCCCTCATTGGACAATCCAACACAAAATCATTTTCTGTAAGCAAAATGCCTCTGATAAAATTTTACTAAATATTCTTTGCTTGTCTCAATAAACAAAGTCCAATTATACTTAAAAACATATCTTCTATTTGAAAGATTTGCAATATCAAATTGTTACTTATACTCAAAATCAAAGAACATAAGGAGAACTCATCGAGAAATTCCCAGAATACTCCATTGACAAGATTAATGAAATAAACTGGAGTGTTCATCAAACCGAATGGTATAACGAGCCACTCACAAGAACCACATGAGTGTGGGATGCGGTAAGAGGAACGCTATCCTCTGCAACTCATAGCTAATGAAAATCAATGCAAGGTACAGGGGGAGAAAGACCCTAGCAAAACTCAATAGATCAAATATTTCATCGATCTTTGGTAATGGATACTCATTCTAATGGTTAACCTGTTAAGCTTGCGAAAATTGATGCAAAGCCTAAGCGTACCATCAGATTTCTTAACAAAGATGATCGTTGGCATGCCACCGTAAGGCCGGACAGAATGAATTTCTTGGCTCACGCTTTAGTAATTTCAACTAGAGTTTCTCATTTCCCTAGTGGACACCCTCATGGAAGGATGACTAACATGCTAAGAACCAAAAATGAGGTCAACACAAAACTCAACTGGACGATTGGGTAGCAAACCCGAAACTGACTCACATATATCAACAAAATCACAATCAACAGGAATTCGAGATACATCATCATTTCGAAACTCAAGACAAATAAGGATACTTCAGAATTATCATCAACATTCCGAAAAGCAAGAGACAACTAACCAGCCGATTTAGGATTCCTAAAATATAGGATCCTTTCATAACATAAGGTTGGAGTCTAATAACAAGCAAGCCAATCCATCCCCAAATCATATTAAACCCAAGGTGATGACTAATGTGCAGATTTCCTGGAAAGAAAAACTACAAAGAACAACCTCAATATTGTCATACAACATCCCAAGTATTGCAGATTCCCTTAATAGGATTCGCAATCCCCAAAGAGTAACAAGATAAGAAACTTCCAACGGTATCAACAAGCTCCTTCGATACGAATGTGTGTCAAGCACCCGTAAAAAGAGAATTAGAATAAAATAATCACGATAAGGATAATTCGTAGGATAAGATATCATTAATTCAATTATGGAATACTAGGAAATATAATATATTCTTAGACATATTCCAAACTTATATCTACCCAAAGGACAATAAATGGTTAAGGACACAATGATTAGGTGATTTAAAACACTCATATTGTACATTGATGTACTGTAATATATGTTTATGTTTTGTGTTTATCATATTTTGTTTTGATACCAAGCTTTGACGCCCCACCTCGAGACCCACATTAACAAAGAGTATTACTGTATAATACTATCTGCTAATACTGAGAACATGGCTGGTTAGGAGCGACCATCTTTAGCTTTGTCTTAAACATCTATTAAATACGACGATTAATGCTCTAATTTTTTTCTTTCTCGAATGGATCGACATATTCAATAAATGCTTAATACAAAACAACAGTGGCTAACAGGTCTATCATAACAAAATACAAAAACAAATTTACATCACATCACTGAACAGCGAACAAACATATATATACATATACACTGATACATCCCAGTACAATACAAAATGATACATTAGAAGTGGTATAAGGACCACACTATTTACAACGAGTCAAAAATATAAATACATATCAGAGTTAATAAAAAAGACAAAAAAACAACACAAAAGAGATATGCAGGTATCTAAGGTGGAAGCAGCAAAGCAAAGTCCAATAAAAGAAATATAACCTAAAACAACTCGGTTCGACCCGAATACATAATAATACACGGATCAGTCTAGCTAACACATCAGATTGGTAACAGATATACGAAGTATAAGGTAAAGGGCTGATATCTCTTCTTGAATGAGAAGAATAATGTAAGGCACATATCATTAGTCCAAGTGAGGTAGTATATCCTCGAAAGTGGTAAACCCAACAATAAAAGCAACCAAGCATAAAGCATGCCTCATATCATCGGCATAATCCCAAAAGAAACTATAAAGGTTTCTCTAAACCATACTCCTAAATATGAGAAATCTCAAAACTCAAAGCTCGCCGTAAATGGCAATCACAAATATATTCTCAATAGAGAAGTCCAAAACTCAAGATACGCCAAAAATGACAAACACATATATCTCCAAAAAGGAGATTAGAATTCTCAAAATAAACGCCAAATGTTGGCAAACCCAAATCTCAAAGTATAGAGCTCAATAAGGAGTTCAATTTCACAAAGGTGTAGTCGCCATATATAATGTCTCGAATGGCTCAAATGGCCAATAATGTAAAAAGGTGATACAGATGAAAAATCACAAATAAATCAATGGGATCATCTCAAAAGATAGTACGTTCTTATAAAACGGACGAAGCCCGCCAAGTACTATTCTCTTAAAATAAAATGCCACGTCTCAAATGGACAAACATCCCATAGGACAACATCCCGAAGGACAAAACATCCCAAAGGACAACATCTTGAAGGATAAATACGTCTTAATGGACAAGCATCCCAAAGGACACCATCCCGAAGGACAAATGACCCGAAGGTCCAATACTGGCAACTCGAGAATGTGTCACATACTCTCAAATAGGAACCCAAAAAGTGGTAACAATACGTCCCACACCACATGTTCTCACTTATCGGTTTACTAACCGCTAGCTAATGCCACACTAGAAAACAAAATCAGTAATCACAGATATTTGTCTCATCTCATCAGGAAATAAGACCCGAAGGTCAAAACATTCAAACGAACAAGTTAGCAATTAACCGAAAAAGTAAATAAATGTGTCTCATACCACGTGTTTTACTAAATCATTTAATTCTCCGCCTCATATCCTTGAATATTTCCGAAACGTGTATTTAATATAGAAAATAATTTGTTTGAGAAAACAAGCTTTTAAAATAATTTTTGAAATCATTTTGGGAAAACAATCTTTGAAATTCCCTTATTATAGAGAATATATAATTTTTATAGCTTGAAAATAGTTTATAAATATTATATAATAATTATTTCAAAAACCAATTTATTTTAAAAATCATTTAAAAATTATTTAGAAAAACCCGTGCTCGAAATCAAAGAAAAATCATCAAAAAACACCAAAACCGACGTTCGAAAACATCTCAAAATCGATTCATTTTGGATCACAAATTCACTAAAATTCTGGCTCGCCTATTGATAGGTTCCATGTTCTTCAAAGCACTTTAGAAATTTCACAAAAAAATGATGCAGAAGTTGAAAAACGGAATAGAAAACAAGGCAGGATGCAAAAATGCACAGGCCAAAAAAACAATGCCCAGGTCTGAAATCTTCTTCGTGTTAAATTTCAGACATAATTCGAATGGCTTAATGACCTCGAAATGATCTAAAATTTGATACACACAAGTTAGAACAATTTTTCTATGAATTAGAAAAATATTCACCCGATTCGAACATGAAATGATAAAGATATGAAATTTCAAACATGGACTCAGGCCATGTTGAATTCTACCCAGGTCTGAAAACCCTCTCGAGTTCAACTTACAGGCATGAAATAGGTGACTAAACGACCTCAGATTGAACTAAAAATTGGTATGTACATAGTATAAAACTTTAACATTCGAATGTATTCCGATAGGAAATGAAAAAGATATGTTGTCTTAAACATGGACTCGGGCATGTTTGTAGTAGCTCAAAAAACGAAAATGTCCCCAGGTCTGAAAACCATCTGTGGTTCAACTGACGAACATGAAACAGATGTTCAAACATCCTCAGATTGAAATTGGTATGCACCTAGTAGAAAACTTTAACTTTCAAATAAAAAAAGAATCAACGAATTTCGATAGAGGAGTAAGAAGATATGGCCATGCAAAGAAGCAACTCAAGACTAAACAGAAAAATTTACAGTAAGCTTAGTTTTTTTTTTTACAATTTTGGCTAGTAGAGCATTTTTTCTAGCTAGAATTCATGAGTGGGAACTCACTTTTGCGATTTTGAAGAGAAAACAAGAATTAGCTGAAGAAAGTTGCATGCTTGGTGCTTAAAATAGCTTCAGAGACCTGTAAAATTGAAGAACAGAGACATGCAAAATAGGAAAACCAATAGCAGACTATCTACCTTTGCAAAATCCAAATTTGATGAAATAGAATAGGTTTTGGTGTTGATTACCTGATAAATATAGCTTTAAATTATTTACAACAAATTAGTTGAAGAGATTGGATGTGACGACCCAGATTTTCGCGTTCGAAAACCGACATCCATACTTCGCTCGTATTCGAAAGCCGCAGATTCATCCGTTCAAATCTGATTCGTCGAAGCTTATAACACATTAAGTACAACAACACAGTGGAAGAAAATGAATAATATCATTGATACAACAATGGATATAATATCCGATACAAAAAGAAACAAATGGATATCATCCTATCAAAGACAATATACACAGCGGAAAAGATAACACCAACAACAAAGGCTTCAAAGAGATCTAAAGCCCATACAGCAACTTCATCTCTAATGCTCCAAAACCAAATAGCTCATCCCAAAAGCTTCGGAGACTCCAATCCAATAAGCTTGAACCACCATCAAGCTGAAATGAAACAAACTAGGTAACAGAATGTTGAAGTGAAACAACTCCAATTCTAAAGAAACAAATGCGATTGCCAAACCAAAGACGTCAAAAATATCGAATTTACATCTACGAGCTGATTATCTGAAAATCTAACTCTAGGCTGCCTGTGTGGAACATTGTGGGAACCCAAAGTTTTAATGGGGAACAATAAACTCCAAGTCAGTCATAGGACTGGTATGAGCAAACAAAAACTATTTATCTTTGAATAAAAAAACAAAATAATTTAAAACTGAAATCCGGAATGCTTTTTGGAAAATAAAACTACCATAAGGCCTCTCGCCACACACACAATGCAAACGCACAATTGGAGGAGATTTGTCCTTATGATAGTCAAACATGCTTGATACGTGAAATCCTTTTGATATTATTATTAGTGCATAGTGCAGAAAACATTTCGAAAGTATAATATCAATCTTAGCCAATATAGACATTTCGTACTATGCCTACTATAGCTACCATGTTCAATAGCAGGTTACCACCACATTCCATGGCAGGTTGTACAACTAAAACCGTATAGGGCACGTATTGTTTCTTTGGATTTCCAACAAATGGTCAGGCTAAGGAACTTCCTTCATCGAATGGAACGCCTCTGAAGGAACGCCCCTAAGAACCAAACCGAATCTCTGCCAACACAAAGTCGGGGTACCTCGGTAACTAGGTAACACCTACAAGTAAGCCATCCCCGGTCGTTATCGACCTTTATCCCAGGATTCACCAATAAATAGCAACAACCACACAGTTAAATATCTGGGCTCCATACCATGACACCACCTTTTATCCAGAAGAAAATGAACATACCCTAGGGGCACGACCCCTAAAAACCTTGATGCAACATTGCTGTTTCGACCATTTCCGGGTTGTGAGGATCAACAAAGTGTCGTCCATAAAGCTAAGCTTTTCACAAAAGCCATGCTTCGATCAACACATGATCAACAGCACTTCGTATGCCACATTACCAAATTGAAAATGTATCACTAGTAACCATCAACTACATAACCTCTGAGCTTGTACATCTCAGAGAAAAGTGTTAAGCTAAGGGAATAAATTCTCCGCCACTAAACAGAAATGTATTTGATAGAAACCAACTTTACATCTCAAAGTGTAACGTCAGACATACAACCATATAAGTTTGTCTCGGGTTCGAACAGAACCAAAGGCATTTCAAAAGAAGCCCTTGCAATCCGGATAATCCCTAATCACGTTCGGACACCCTATCACAAAGGGTGATCAAATCTCTATACCGGGGCCATTCGGTGCAGAGACATTCGACAGGTCATGCTTTCGCTTTCGAAATTTTTTGGTCTTCGCCACCGGTCTAAAAATGTTATCCATAATGTCATATCATTATTCGGAATGGGTTATATGACACAAAGTCCTCTCCTGACTAAATCGAATAATGGGTGCTTAATTTAAAAAGCACATGGATATTGGGATCATAGTTAATTCACAACTTATTACCCCAAACCTTTCTTTCAAATAGTTTAAACCAATTATCATTTCAAATCTTTTAAACAAAAAGATTCACTTCACTTTGAAAACAAAGTTCACCAATCTTTCACAAAAATAATTCGTAGCTTTCCAAATAATTTCATTTCCAAATCTTTTATAACAAAGATACATCTTTAAACCCTTTTCAGTTTAAAACAAGGTTCACCAATCTTTAACAAAGATTCATTCATAGCTTTCAAAACAATTTTCATTTCAAACCTGAAATTCTTTCAACACAAATTGGAAATCCTTTCTTTATATGAAAGCTATTATCATTTGAAAACAAAGAATTTTCGTTTTGGAAAATCAAATTTTATTAACTCAAGCTAAAGCCCTTTAAGTGTATACTTGGGTTAAATTCAAAATTCCAAAATAATACTTTTAAAATGGTTTAAAACCTATGTAAATACATTATATAACTTGCATACCAAAATAAACATACATATATATGTATGCAACTTCAAAATCTTGGATTCAAATTCAAATCAAACTATTTAAATTTCAACTTTATCATGTTGTTCAAAATAACTTTTATCTTTAAAACTCCTTTTCAAAAGCCTTTCATATTTAACCCAATTCCATTTCCAAACCATTTGAATTCAAAATTCATCTTTAAAATCATTTCACAATATTAAGTTCAAATATCTGTGACTTAACCAATCTTCTCATGCAATCCATATTTGTGTGTGTATGTGTAGTCCAAGGGTTTTACATAATAGTGCAACATCATCAATCATCATAGATTCAAGCATATCAATATCGACGAGCGGTAAATCTTACAACACTTATCTACATTTACAGATTCGTAGATAAAAAATATAAATTCATCACTGATAAATAGATTATATTTATCACGACTCACACCAAAACAATTAATAGCACAAAACGTATCATATCAGGGATATCAAACAGTTCAAAGCATTCCATACAATTCAAACATCAATAAGTAAGATTAATTACTCATCCGATTAATTTAAATCAGATTAATCACTTATGAATAAATTACGAATCTCGGTTAATTAATATTAATTAATTACAAACTATCTTAATTAATTAACCTTTAATCATATATTAATTAACCTTTAATAATAAATTAATCAACCTTTAATTATTAATTAATCAACCTTAATTAATAATTTAGTCAACCTTTAATCATTAAATATTAACATATAATAATTTAATTATACTTTAAATTAATTACCCTTAATTAATTAATTAATTAACCCTTAATTAATTACCTTTAAATTACTGGTTAATTATTAATTAATCCTTAATTATCAATCTTAATTAATTATCCTTAATTAATAAATTAATCTCAATTAATCTCATTAATTAACTCTTAATCAATCACATCATTAAATTAATCACCTTGATTAAAACAAATTAACCTTTAATTAATCACATTGATTAATTAATCACCTACCTTAAGTAATTAATTATTAAATTCCATTTGAAAGCATTTAGAAATTAATTACATAATTAACCTTACGTGTATTACTTTTAAAACAAATCAATCTTAAAACATTTAGCTTAAAAATTAAACCTTGAAAACTTTGTTAAAAACTTGTTTAAAATTCAATTTCGCTTCTAAAACATAGTTAATATATCTTTGCAATCTTGATTTAACTTATCATTGTTATTCAAACTTGGTTTCAAATAGCTTAAAGAATTTATTATAAATAATGGTCACCTAAATACATAATTTAAACTAAATTAATTTTAAAATAAATTATTTTAAATCCTTTACTTAATACTTAAACAAAATAATTATTTAAAAGAATTTGTTGAAAAATAATTAAACTTTACTTTTAAAACTTTCCATTATCTAGCATTAGAAATCCAATTAACATTTTTCTGAAATTCCCATGCCAAATGATTAGAGATACGAGCTCCACTTCAGGTTACATCCCTTCCCTTTTGCTTTGAGACAATCATCTTAAGTTACGAGTTCGACCCCGAGCACTTTTGTTTCTTCCCTAATCACCAAAATTCCCAGACACATCAAAATGAGCGTGCACTTGTACACTGATTTCGATCGCCTCTGATCACTGTCATGATCACCAGCAACACGACGATGATCTATTCCTACGATCCTGCCACCTGAGCTTCCAAATGAACGTGTATTCAAAATTTGATATACCTGAACCCAACCTGGAACCAACACCTTGGACTAAATTGCCCAACCGACGACCATCCAGCCCGTTATCATCCTCACCATTCCACCTAGTGTTTTAACCTTCGACCCACGCAGAGTTTCCACCAGGTCTGATCGACTATAGTTCATCCACAATGACAAATTTTCCTCGCAAACCCAGTCAAACAAACCTATTCCCAAAAGCCTATTTCCTCGACAATCGCTCTCCATGGCGAACGATAATTTTTTTCTTCCATTTTTCCATTAATCGACAATGCTCGACCACCTTCGACGTAAGGCCGGACCCACAAAACTTGACAAAATGCAACTTTTCTTCAACCTAAAATTTCTCGATGATTATAGGCTTAAAAATCATGAAATGCTTTTTAAAAATCATATCTTTTTAGTACGAATCGAGTTATAGTATCAAAACAACTTATTATGATCATCAAATTTTGACATTTACATGATTTTTTTACAGTCATTTTCTATTTTAAATTAATTACTTAATATAAATTTCCAAAATCATTTTTAAAATTTAAATCAGGTGACTACAATCAGCTACTTAAAGATTATTACATGAATCTTTATAGATTTGGAGATGTGTTTTTTTGGGAAGTTTACTAACCTGTTGTTTAACAGAGATAGATCTGTATATACACAGGCATACATTCAACCATTTACACACACACATGTACATACACACACACATACATATATATATACACACACAAACCAGCAGATATATTCACATTCATCAACATTATCATCACAGGCATAAGATTCAAAAGAAACCGGTTTAAACAATAAAGTTTGCTCACCTGGGATTTTAAAATAGAGAAAAGGCCTGACTTGATCTTTTAGTCTCGAACTTGATATATTTGATTATTAGCTTGTTTGAGATGATCTGAAGTTTTATTTACTTGAGTTTGAATTTGATTTTTGAATATGAATCGATCTTATTTTTGGTTTTGATTTTCAGGCTTGAAAGCTTGCAGGTATGAAGACGCTGAAGTTTTGATTTATTCTTTCCAGGTTGGAGATGTTTTTGAAAACAAGATTTGATTTTGAACTTTTGTTGTTTGCTTTTGATTTGGTTTTTAGACTTTCATTCTTACTGTATTGATTTTAAGATCTAATCTTGAAGATAAGATGAATTTTGAACTGAGGTAAGTAACCAGGTTTCTTATTCAAAACCTTATTACATATAAATTAATTATTCCATTTGAAGAAAGAGATTTATGCCACTTGTTATTATTTGTTCACACTTGTTAATCTATGTAAACATTTATCTTACATTTGTTATTATGAAAGAAATTTGTGTTTAAACCCTTAGGTAGTATTATGTTTACATTTATGTCTTAAATCCTTGTTTCATTTAATTTAAAATCTAAAATTTAAACCCTTGCTTTAATTTAAATTATGAATCGTGTTTTATATTTTTATTACTAAGTATTATGAGATAAAAATACAAGTTATATTTATTTATTTTTAAAAGAAAGCAAAAAAAATGATCTTTTTATAAAATCTATGTTTATATTTATATTTATACAACTTTAAATAGCCTCTTAAAAATTAGTATAATAATCTTCAGATCATAACTCCCAAATATATACATATCAGAAAACAAATTCTTATTAACTTTAAAATATAGAGTTTTCAAATATATTATTCAAAAACATTTATTTTTGAAAATTCAATTTCAAATTTCAAATTACTATTTATTTTCATAGTAAGCAAGCACATATCTTATTAAATTATAAAAATTCAATTTAGTTCACAATTTGATCCAGAAATTTATTTCAATTATCAATTTAAATTTTTCCTCAAAATCGGGATTGTTTCAGTTTCCCCCTTAAGAAAATTTCATCCTTGAAATTTGCTAGACAGGGAGACAACAAAGAACAGATGAAAGATATAGAAATATCTTTCCAGATCAAACTAAATATCTATTCTGCATTAGGCTTACCAAATCAAAATATCATCAATACATATGAGAATGAAATCGTTCCATATCTCATAAGGTACTCGGGTCACCAGATCTACGAAATATGCAGGGGTATTTGGTTAGTCCGAAGGGTTAACTAACCGTTCGTAGGATATATCTGGACCCAAAAAACAAATAAATGGATTCAATCTTCCACAATTCGCAAACACTAGGTATGGATTCCAAATTCAGGCCGGAATACTTCAAAGTATACACTAGCTTCTCCATCTTCGGACTTGGATCCACACAAGAAAAATGATTTTCCAAATTTTGGTTTTGATCGAAATCGTTTTATCGATACAATTTAATTTAGCTTCATATTTTGTTAACACCAATTTATTTCGATTTTCATTTCAAATTAATTAAAGTTAAAACGAAAACCTGATAGAGAACTGATGAAGAGAATACGAGTTAGAAATCTTTCTACAACGATCCATAGGCCTTTCACCACACCAAAGCCTTTTTCTGGTGCTGCCACGAAGCCATCAGAGAATTTGAAATTGGACGATCAACATAGGAGATTGATAGAGAAAGTTATTTCCATTGTCGTAGGGCATTGACCATTTGTAGTGGTACTTCCCTGTCCCCTACCTCATCCTCTACTTGCACTCATACTCATTATCAGTGAATAGTAAGAGAATTTACTGAGGCATACGGACGGGTATCTTAGGGATACTAATTCTAGGGCATCTGTAACCCTATCTCTAATGAGTTACCTTACGTGTTATACTCCTAAGCTAAAGCTCAACCTTCAGCTCTGATACCAAATGTGACGACCCAGATTTTCATGTTCGAAAATCGACATCCATACTTCGCTCGTATTCGAATGCCGCAGATTCAACCGTTTAAATCCGATTTGCCGGAGCTTATAACACATTAAGTACAACAACACAACGGAAGAAAATGAACAATATCATTTATACAACAATGGATACAATATCCGATACAGAAAGATACAAATGGATATCAACCTATCAGAGACAATATACACAGCGGAAAAGATAACACCAACAACAAAGGCTTCAAAGAGATCCAAAGCCCATACTACAACTCCATCTCTAATGCTCCAAAACTAAATAGCTCATCCCAAAAGCTTCAAAGACTCCAATCCAATAAGCTCGAACCACCATCAATTTGAAATGAAACAAACTAGGTAACAGAATGTTGAAGTGAAAGAACTCCAATTCCAGTGAAACAAATGCGATTGCCAAACCAATCACTTCAAAGATATCGAATCCACATCTACTAGCTGATTATTTGTAAATCTAACTCTAGGCTACCGGTGTGGAAAATTGTGGGCATCCAGAGCCTAGATAGGGAACAATAAACTCTATGTCAGTCATGGGACTGGTATGAGCAAACAAAAACAGTTTATCTTTGAATAAAACAAACAAAAGAATTTAAAATTGAAATCCACAATGCTTTTTGGAAAATGAAACTACCAAAAGGCCTCCCGCCACACACACAATGCAAGCGCACAATTGGAGGAGATTTCTCCTTATGATAGTCAAACATGCTTGATACACGAAATCCTTTTGATATTATTATTAATGCATAGTGCAGAAAACATTTCAAAAATATAATATAAATCTTAGCCAGCATAGACATTTCGTTCTATGCCTACTATACCTACCATGTTCAATAGCAGGTTATTACCACATTCCATGGCAGGTTATATAACTAAAACCATACAAGGCGCAAATTGTTTCTTTGAATTTCCAACAATTGGTCAGGCTAAGGAACTTCCTTCACCGAATGGAATGCCTCTTGAGGGATGCCCCCAAGAACCAAACCGGATTTCTGCCAACACAAGGCCTGCTTACCTATGTAACTAGGTAGCACCTACAAGTAAGCCATCCCCGGTCGTTACCGACCTTTATCCCGGGATTCACCAACAAATAACAACAACCACACAGTTAAATATCTGGGCTCCATATCATGATACCACTTCTTATCCAGAAGTAAATGGACATACCCTAGGGGCGCGACCCTTAAAAACCTTGCCGTAACATTCCTGTTTCGACCATTTCCAGGTTGTGAGGCTCGACGAAGTCTCGTCCACAAAGCTATGCTTTTCACAAAATCCATGCTTCGATCAACACATGATCAGCAGCACTTCGTATGCCACATTACCAAATTGGGAATGTATCACTAGTAACCATCAACTACATAACCTCTGAGCTCGTATGTCTTAGAGAAGGGTGTTAAGCCATGAGAATAAATTCTCCGCCACCAAGCAGAAATATATGTGATAGAAACCAGGTTTACATCACAAAGTGTAATGTCAGAGATATATCCATACAAGTCTGTTTCGGGTTCGAATAGAACCGAAGGCACTTCAAAAGAAGCCCTTGCAATTCGGATAATCCCTAATCACGTCGGGACTCCCATCACAAAGGGTGATCAAATCTCTATACCGGGGCCATTCGGTGCAAAGACATTCGATAGGTCATCCTTTCACTTTCGAAAATATTCGGTCTTCACCACTGAACTTCAAATGCCATCCATAACGTCGTATCATTATTCGGAATGGGGTATATGACACAAAGTCCTCTCCCGGCTAAACCGAATAATGAGCGCTAAATTTAATAAGCATATGGATATTGGGATCTTAGTTAAGTCGCAACTTATTACCTAAAACCTTTCTAACAAATGGTTTAAACCAATTATCATTTCAGATCTTTTAAACAAAAAGATTCACTTCACTTTGAAAACAAAGTTCACTAATCTTTCACAAAGATTAATTCATAGCTTTCCGAACTATTTTATTTCCAAACTTTTTATACAAAAGATACATCTTTAAAACCCTTTTCAATTTAAAACAAGGTTCACCAATCTTTAACAAAGATTCATTCATAGCTTTCAAAACAATTTTCATTTCAAACTTGAAATCCTTTCAACAAAATTGGAAATCCTTTCTTTATATGAAAGCTATTATCATTTGAAAACAAAGAGTTTTCATTTCAGAAAATCCTATTTTATATGCTCAACTTAAAGCCCTTTAAGTATAAACTTGAGTTAAATTCAAATTTCCAAAATAATACTTTTAAAATGGTTTAAAACCTATGTAAAAACATTATATAACTTGTATACCCAAATAAACATACGTATATATGTATATAACTTCAAAATCTTGGATTCAAATTGAAATCAAACTATTTGAATTTCAACTTTATCAAGTTATTCAAAATAACTTTTATCTTTAAAACTCCTTTACAAAAGCTTTTCATATTTAACCCAATTCCATTTCCAAACCATTTTAATTCATAATTCATCTTTAAAATTATTTAACAATATTAAATTCAAATATCTATGACTCAACCAATTTTCTCATGTAATCCATATTTGTGTGTGTATGTGTAGTCCAGGGGTATTACGCAATAGTGCAGCATCATCAATCATCACATATTCAAGCACATCAATATCGATAAGCGGTATAATCTTAAAATTCTTGTCTTCATTCACAAACTCACATATAAATAATATAAATTCATCACGGATAAATAAATTACATTTATCACAGCTCACACCAAAACAATTCATAGCATAAATCATATCATATCAGGGATATCAAACAATTCAAAGCATTCCATACAATTCAAACATCCATAAGTAAGATTAATTACTCATCTGATTAATTTAAATTAGATTAATCACTTATGAATAAATTATTAATCCTGGTTAATTAATATTAATTAATTACAAACTATCTTAAGTAATTAACCTCTAATCATTTATTAATTAACCTTTGATAATAAATTAATCAACCCTTAATTATTAATTAATCAACATTAATTAACAATTTAGTCAACCTTTAATCATTAAATAATTAACCTTTAATTATTTAGTTATCCTTTAAATTAATTACCCTTATTTAATTAATAAATAAATTAATTGACCCTTAATTAATTACACTTAAATTGCTGGTTAATTATTAATTAATCCTTAGTTAATAAATTAATTTTAATTAGTCACATTAATTAACTCTTTATTAATCACATCACTAAATTAATCAACTTGATTAAAACAAATTAACCTTTAATTAATCACATTGATTAATTAATCACCTACTTTTAGTAATTAGCTATTAAATTCCATTTGAAAGCATTTAGAAATTAATTACATAATTAACCTTACATATATTACATTAAAAACACATCAATCTTAAAACATTTAGCTTAAAAATTAAACCTTGAAAATTTTGTTAAAAAACTTGTTTAAAATTCAATTTGGCTTCTAAAACATAGTTAATATATCTTTGAAATCTTGATTTAAATTATCATTGTTTTTCAAACATGGTTTCAAATAGCTTAAAGAATTAATTATAAATAATGGTCATCTAAATGCATAATTTAAACTAGATTAATTTTAAAATAATTTATTTTAAAACCTTTACTTGATACTTAAACAAAAATAATTATTTAAAAGAATTTGTTGAAAAATAATTAAACTTTACTTTTAAAACTTTCCATTATCTAGCTTAGGAAATCTAATTAACATTTTTCTGAAATTCCCAGGCCAAATGATTAGATACCCGAGCTCCACTTCCGGTTACTTCCCTTCCCTTCTGCTTTGAGACAATCATCATAAGTTACGAGTTCGACCTCGAGACCTTTTGTTTCTTCCCCAATCACCAAAATTCCCAGGCACACCAAAATGAGTGTGCACTAGTACACTGATTTCGATCGCCTCCTATCACTGTCGTGATCACCGGCAGCACGACGATGATCTATCCCTACTATCCTTCCCACCTGAGCATCCAAACGAACGTGTATTCAAAATCTGACATACCAGAACCCAACCTAGAACCAACCCCTTGGACTAAATTACCCTACCGACTATCATCCAGCCCGTTATCATCCTCACAATTCCACCCGGTTTTTCACCTCCGACCCACGCAGAGTTTCCACTAGGTCTGATTAACTATAGTTCATCCGCAATGAAAATTTTCCTTACAGACCCAGTCAAACAAACCTATTCCCAAAACCCTATTTCCTCGACAATCGTTCGTCGTGGCGAACTATAATTTTTTTCCATTTTTCCATCAATCTACAATGCTCGAGCCACCTTCGACGTAAGGCCTGACCCATAAAACTTCGCCATTGATCTGATCTTGACAAAAATGTAACTTCTATTCAACCTAAAATTTCTTGATGATTATATACTTAAAAATCATGAAACGATTTTTAAAAATCATGTCTTTCTAGTACGAATCGAGTTATTATATCAAAACAACATATTATGATCATCTAATTTTGACATTTATATGATTTTTTTACTGTGATTTTCTATCTTAAATTAATTACTTAACATAAATTTTCAAAATCATTTTTAAATTTAAATCAGGTGAGTACAATCAAATGCTACTTAAAAATTATTACATAAATCTTTATAGATTTGGAGATATGATTCTTTTTTCTGGGAAGTTTACTAACCTGTTGTTTAACAGAGATAGATTTGTATATACACAGACATACATTCAACCATTTACACACATATACATATGTATATACCAGTAGATATATTCACATCCATCAACATTGTCATTACAGGCATAAGATTCAAAAGAAACTGGTTTAAACAATAAAGTTTGCTCACCTGGGATGTTAAAGCAGAGTAGGAGCCTGACTTGAGCTTTTAGTTTGGAACTTGATATATTTGATTATTTGCTTGTTTGAGATGATCTGAAGTTTGATTTACTTGAGTTTGAATCTGATCTTGAATATGAATTGATCTTCTTTTTGGTTTTGATTTTTAGGCTTGAAAGCTTTCATCTTTGAAGATGCTGAAGTTTTGATTTATTGTTTCCAGGTTGGAGATGTTTTTGAAAACAGGATTTGATTTTGAACTTTTGTTGTTTGGTTTTGATTTGGTTTTCAGACTTTCATTCCTTCTTTATTGATTTTCAGATTTGATCTTGAAGATGAGAGAAATTTTGAACTGAGGTAAGTAACCAGGTTTCTTATTCAAAACGTTATTACATATAAATTATTTATTCCAATTTAAGAAAGAGATTTATGCCACTTGTTATTATTTGTTAACACTTGTTAATCTATGTAAACATTTATCTTACATTTGTTGTTATGAAAGAAATTTGTGTTCAAACCCTTAGGTAGTATTATGTTTACATTTATGTTTAAACCCTTATTTCATTTAATTTAAAATTTATATTTTAAACCCTTGCTTTAATTTAACTTAGCAATCATGTTTTATATTTTTATTACTAAGTATTATAAGATAAATATACAAGTTATATTCATTTATTTTTAAAAGAAAGCAAAAAGAAATGATCCTTTTATAAAATCTATGCTTATATTTATATTTATACAACTCTAAATAGCCTCTTAAAAATTAGTATATTAATCTTTAGATCATAACTCACAAATATATACATATCAGAAAACAAATTCTTATTAACTTTAAAATATAGAGTTTTCAAATATATTATTCACAAACATTTATTTTTGAAAATTCAAATTTCAAATTACTATTTATTTTCATAAATAAACAAGCACATATCTTATTAAATTTGAAAAATTCAATTTAGTTCACAGTTGGATCCAAAAACTTATTTCAATTATTAATTTAAATTTTTACTCAAAACCGAGATCGTTGCATTGGAGATTTAAAGCTTTAGGTTAAGAAAATAGGAAAGTTTCTCTTTGTTTTCTTTTGTTTTTCTTACAGTAATAATGAACGCACCAAGCTTAAGAAAGAATTACTTTTCTCTTCAGGTTAGAATAGGTTAATGGGTTTAGACCCAAAAGAATAACTAACCAAAATAAAATCAAATTTATCACTAATTACACATATATTATTAATTAAACAACATATGTACATAAGATTTTTTCACAGCAAATTTACCAAAGCATAATTTCATGTTTTTCAAATATTTTTACAATAAAATAAAATAAAATTTAATTATAAAAATATTTTTATTATCAAAAAAATTGTTATTTTTAAACAAATATCCAATTTACACTAAGATTTAAACAAAACACTATTTTTATCACTAAGAATTACACAAAAATTATTTTCTTGTACAATAAAATACAACAAACCATTTTAACGCAAATCTTATAACCAAAACTTATGTTTAAACAAAATTCCTTCTTTTTATTTATAATTGTAACGACCCGCCATTTCGTACCATTCAAATCGACAATTATCCACACATGTCAGACTTGAATGATGCAAAATAACAGATTGTAAATAAATTTGGATCAAATGAAATCAAATACACAGAATCACAGACATAGAACAATCAGAATAACTCGCATTGTAATATAAAATAACATAGTAGTTCATGAAGCTACTATAACAAAGTCTCAAAACAAATACATAATATCAGTCTGAAAACAACATAATAGAAATCCCAAATATATAGAAGTTCACTAATACATGAGATAAACTAGAACAGCTGAAACAGAAATAGATATATAAGTAGATAAGTAGAATCTCCAGCGAAGTCCAGCTCCAGAAAGAGAATCCAAAGCTGTGAATACTCAAGTTGACCCGAGCTTAAAGCAAAACACAAAACACTAGAGTCAGGACAATATATACTTATATAATATAAACCAACTCAAGTGAACTGCAATAAAGATACAAGTAACTTAAAGGATGCCTGGGACCACTCATCCTCTAAGGATCTGTTAAACTATTTACTATATAGTAATATTGCGCGAATATAATAATGTCTACAGCAAAATAAACTTACTTTAAAATAGAGTTCCGGGCTTACCCGTATCACCCTGCACACATAATGGTCCCAGTAGTCCATCCAATATCATGATATCTCCAGATCGGGAGACTATCAGAGGATACCACACGGGCTACGGGAGAAAAACATACTCGTAGTAAAGGCTCGTTATGGTAGGTGACACGACACACAAGGCAATGCCAGGGTAGATATACCAATTACGCACACGGGCTGGTGGTAACGTGGCAGCCACTACGCCCACCCGAACAACACTCTAAAATCAAGGCGTGCACCCAATCAATCACAACAGTAATAGAATGGTATCGAAGAAGTGTGTTCGGCCAGAGGTGCTACCTCTTTTGGCCCGAGACCGCTCCTGTTTTAGCCACCTTAAGCTAACTCACGGGAGTCAGGTCCATGTAAATGTACCTCAGGAACGTCTTCACCATCCTACTTCATTCTGGAATCTCCACCGCGTACACAGTTGTTAAAGTGGTTTTCGGTATCGACAGAGAGTATGTCCATATCCGATCCCGGTCTCTTTAACCACCCATCGTTATTATAACCCATGATTATAATTTAAAAATGGTATTTATATATCAAAAAATCAAATATCATTTGACAATTCAATATCATTTCAAATCCATTTCAAAATATCCAACTTATCATATCATTTCAAAACCACATTCGTTTTATTCAAATTTAAAATACCATTTCCATTCACATTCAAATCGAATTACTTCATTTAAATCATTAAAATGAAGTTATTATATTTAATAATTAAATTATTAAATTTTAAAAAATTTAATCTTTCAAAGTTCATTTATTCACTTATATTTATCAAACAGTGAAAATTCACCTTTCGCAGCATTTAGAAAATGCTACAGAAAGTTACCTTTTAAAACAATTCAATTTAACAAAAAACAGCATTAAAAATGCTGTAATAGGGTTACATTAGTTCAAATAAAACCTTAGTTAAATTCATCAATTATAGCACTTACAAAGTGCTATAATATCCCTTTATTAAAATTTAGCCATTTGGTTCATTTACATCAAATACAGCATTTACAAATGCTGTAATATCCTTTTAATTAGAAGTAATAGCATTTCAAAAAAATGCTGTTAATTAAATTTCAAATATTCAATATAATTTCAAAAACAATTAAATATATATATAAACCATTTTAAACTTATAAAATCATACATTTTCACTTTTAAAACAATCATTTAATTACCCTTATATTCATGATTTTAATAAGTTAAATTTCCGTTTAAAAATCAATATTTAATAATAATTATCTTATTACTTTCCAACATTCAATTTCAATTCTTTATAATTAAAATTTTAACTTAACACTTAATTTTTAAATTTCCAAATATAACTTCATTTCATTTTATTTTCTTAACTTAAAATTCATTTTTAAACAAAATTCACAAATTTCCAACTTAAGTTACATTTCAAAGTTCAACTTAAATATTCATTTATTTCACATTTTAACTTTATTCAAAAATCATTTATATATTATAAAATCATTTTAATTTCATTTTTATTCAAAATATCATAAATTTATCATATTTAACATTTTATTTAAATTCCATTTATCACCAAATTATAATTTCCAAAATAACTTACATTTCAGATTTTCTAACTTTACCATTTATTTATTTCACTTATAATTTCTTAGAAAATCAATAATACTTTACAAAAATTATTTTTAATTAAGTTTAAATCAAAATATTATAAAATTTACGTTTCTAAATTATTTTAAAATTTTTAGAAAAACATATTTTAACCACGGGTCTATATATAATTTTCTAGCCTAGGTAAAGTGATACGGATAATATTTCATTTCAATTCGTAATTTACAAAGAAAACCCGGGTTCTATCATTTAAAACCCACGGTCCCAAGTAAAATGAAATAATTCAAAATCGATCAGGCCTATCATTTGAGCCCATAACGATTTTCCCCTATTCTAAAGTCTGTTCGGGTATCTATCATTTCAACCCATAGTGATTCTAATCTATGGGGAACTTGTAGTGCGATAAATTGATATAAATAACAGAATAACATTATATAACAGTAATAGATGATATAACAGGTGTTTAAGCATGGATGAACATCATATGATCATAACATAGCAGGTGTAACATGGTGATGCATTTTACAGATTCAAATGTGATCGGTTTACTAGTCATATAAGTATAAAATTGTCAGGTGAGAATAACTCACTGGTATAAGCTGAAGACAACAACCCAAGTATACAAACTGAGATCCACAAAGGCACGATAGCACGACAATGATTCGAGTGTGGGAGAGACAAAGCTAATTTCCTTGAACACATTCAAACAAAACAATATAAACATGAATAACACTTCACAAAATTTTTAAACAACATATAAATTCATGCACAAAACATCTCCAAACCACTTGCACTGGCCTTCAACTATCCCTAGCCTCAGCTATGGGTTAAAGTACACGGCTAAGGTGTGTGTTTGGGTCTGGTTGTGGACTGATATGGGTCGGCCTAGCATGGGAGAATGGTGCAAACTTTGGTGATATATGAAACTACCACTAAAAAGGAACTATATGGTTTTCTATGTCATCATAGTCTCGTCCAAAGCTTAGGAGGAGCACGACCATGCTTCAAGTGGGTCAGGGGTGATGTGGCAGAGGGTGTCAGGTTAGGAAAAGGCTGGTGGTGGTGGTTTAGGTGGCGGCCAAGGAGGAGTTTGAGGTTGTGATGTAACATGGCTCGGCTATGAACATATATAAGTGAAGTTTATGCATTTTGTGATGGATCTTCAACATAGGATGGCTCGACATGGCTTTGGTGTTAGAGAGGAGGTGGTGGTGACTAGTTGTGGTGGTGGTGGAGGTGGCCAAGATGATGGAGATGGCAGGCCGAACCTAAAGTAGAAGAAGTAAGTGCAAGTTTACAACAAAAAAATGAAAAAGAAAAGAGAAGTTTTTACCGAAATTTTTCACAAGGATGAGGCCAAAAGTTTTAGGGTTTTTTTGCTTGTACATGAAAAACTAAAGGAGAAGTCGGCTGAAGATAGGGAGTTATGGCAGCAAAAACGAAAAGGTGTTGGTTGATAATGAAAAGACAAGAATATAAAAAACCTAAGTAGATAAAAGGTCACAAAACTCTTCAAATTTCCACCATTTCTTTTTCAATTTTAAGTACATGTAAAATATGTATAAAATCAGGTAAGAACATGAAAATATATTAAATAAACAAAAATAAATAAATAAATATTAATTAAATATAATTAAATTACGAAAAATAGCAAAAATTGTTAACTTGGCTTGAAAATTTGAAAATAAATGAAATGAACTTTGGAAAATTTTTATGTACCTAAAAAATATTTATAAATAAAGATAAGAACACAAAAATAAAATTCATGCATAAAAATAATAAATTTTAATTAAATATAATTAAATGAAGAAAATAACAGAAAAATGGAAACTAGGCTTTAAAAATAGAAAATAAATGCAATGAATTTTGGAAAATTTTATTATCACTTTAAAAATATTTATAAATGAAATCTTACAATTAAAACAAATTTAAAATAATTTCAAACAAAATAAAGTCAAATTTAAAATTATATTCAAAAATCTAGGGTTATTACACTCTCCCCCACTCAAATATTTTCGTCCTCGAAAAGAACGGGCATGGAAAATAAAGAGAAACAAGATAGAAAAGCAAAATAGTACCTGAAACGAATAATTCCGGACTCGAAGCACGAATGCTCTCCTCTGTTTCCCAGGTACAATCTCGATTGTCGGTACTCCACTGTACTTTGACTAGATTAACAGATTTCCTTCTAAGCTGCTTCGTACCTCTATCGACAATACGAAGTGGCTTCCTCTCAACAGTCAGATTAGGCTCAATATCCAAACTATCAAGAGTAGAAGGATGGACAATAAGAGATGGACCATGAAGATGTCAGCGAAGATTCGAGACATGGAATACATTATGCACTCCAGAAAGCTTCTCGGGCAAATCTTGACGATAAGCCAAAGAACTAACTCTTTCCACAATGCGGAAAGGACCAATGAACCTAGGAGAAAGCTTCCCTCTACGACCAAAGCGAATGGCATTCCTTAAGGGAGAAACCTTAAGGAACACCTGATCACCAATAGAAAATTTCGAATTCCGCCTACACCTATCAGCATACTTCTTCTTCCTATCCGGAGCAGATCTCAACCTCTTCTTAATCTCCTCAGCTCTCTCAGAAGCTTCCAAAATCACATTAGGACCAAGAACCAAACGATTACCGGATTTAATCCAGCAAGATGGGAATCTACAAGGTCGTCCGTATAGAGCAGCAAACGAAGATGTTTTGAGACTGGCCTAAATGTAAATATGGAATGAGATAGATAAAAAGATTAAGAATAGACTAAAAAACAGAAGATAAGATTATACCTGATAGCTATTATTGTAGGTGAATTCGACAAGATGGAGATGATCTTCCCAAGATCCTCTATAGTCAAGCACACAAGCACAAAGAAGATCCTCAAGAATCTGATTCACTCTTTCCATTTGATCGTCGGTCTGTGGATGGTAAGCAGTGCTCACATTCAAACGAGTACCCAGAGATTCCTGAAAAGCCTTACAGAACTGACTGGTAAAGATAGGGTCACGATCATAAAAAATACTGAGAGGAACACCATGGAGATGAACGATCTCTCTTATGTAGATCTGAGATAAGCTAGAAGCAGAACGAGTAGACTTGACCGGAATGAAATGAGCGGACTTGGTCAGTCTATCCACAATAACCCAGATACTCTCATTACCCCTCCGAGTCCTCGGTAAACCATCGATGAAATCCATGGAAACCTGTTCCTACTTCCAATTGGGTATCTCAAGGGGCGGCAACAAACCAGGGGTCTTCTGGTGATCGGATTTGACTTGCTGACAAGTCGCACACTGACTAACAAAGATAGAGATATCCCTCATCATCCCCTTCCACCAATAGAGCCTCTTCATATCCAAATACATCTTTGACGCACCAGGATGAATAGAAAGCCTAGATCGGTGATCCTCTTGAAGCAACTCCTGCCTCAAACCATCAACATTCGGGACACAAATCCTGCCATTAATCCTCAAAATCCCTCTGTCATCAATTTGAGCTCCATTAATTCTACTACCACCAACCCTGCTATGAACACTCTCCTTCATCAATCTACACATCTCATCCTCATCCTGCTTAGCCATAATATGATCTAGAAGAGGAGAAGAAGAAACAACAATCTGACACAACAAAACCTTCTTCCGACTCAAAGCATCAGCCACAACATTAGCTTTACCGGGAGTATAGCTAATATCAAGATCGTAAGAAGCTAGAAACTCAAGCCAACGAACTTGCCTCCGATTCAAATCCTTGTGGGTGAAGATATATCTCAGAGACTAATGATCGGTGAAAAGCTCAAACTTAGTTCCAAGAAGATGATGCCTCCAAAGCTTCAAAGAAAAGACAACAGCAAGCAACCCTAAATCATGAGCAGCATAATTTTCCTCATGGGTTTTAAACTAACGACTGGCATAGGCAATGACCCTACCATCCTGCATGGGAACAACACCCAAACCCTCACGACTAGCATCAGTGTATACCGTCAATCCATCACTTCCATTCAGAACAGTAAGAACTGGTGCAGAAGTTAGCTTGCTGTTTAACTCATTGAATGCAGCCTTACACTGATCACTCCAGACAAACTTGGCATTCTTACGACTCAAAGCTGCAAGAGGTGCAGCAATCCGAGCAAAATTCTCAATGAATCTCCGGTAGTAACCGGCAAGGCCCAGAAAACTACGAATATCAGATGGAGTCTTTGGAGTTTCCCAATCCTGAAATAGAATAGGGAGAAAATAAGGACAGCAGGAAAGATAAAATTATAAAATGATAAATAAGAAGAGAAAGAAAGACTTATATTGATCGCAGCGATCTTGACTGGATCAACAAAAACTCCATTACTAGAAACAATATGCCCAAGATATTGGACTTTATCCTTCTAAAAATGGCAATTAGAGAATTTAGCCTTCAGTTGATGATTTCTAAGAGTCTCTAGAACATATTTGAAATGCGACTTATGCTCATCCTTAATCTTAGAGAAGACAAGGATATCATCAACAAATATTAGCACAAATTTATTAAGCACAGCACGAAAAACATGATTCATCAAATCAACAAAGAAAGCAGGAGCATTAGTCAAACCAAAAGGCATGACTAACCATTCATAAAAACGATTCTCAATGCGGAAAGCAGTCATGGGAATGCTATCCTCGGCAACCCTGAGCTGATAAAACCTGTGGCAAGGTCAAGCAGAGAGAAAATAGTGGCACCATAAAGCTGATCAAACATATCATTGATACGAGGCATTGGATATCTGTTTTTCATAGTGAGCTTGTTCAGCTCCCTATAATCAACACACATCTGAAGAGAACCATCAGACTTGGTGACAAAAACCACCATGGCTCCCCATTCAGAAAAACTAGGCCTAATCAGACCTTTGGAAGACAAGTCCTCAATTTGCTTTCCCATCTCAACCTTCTCGCGGGGTGCCATTGTTCTAGGAAGAAGAACAACATGTCGAGCACCAGAAATAAGATCAATCTGAAAATCAATTTTGCGCTTCGGAGGCATAGAAGTGACTTCACCAAATACATCGGGATATAATCTCACCACAGGAGTCGAATCAAGATCACTGGGAGAAGAATCCAGAGAATAAAGAAAGTTGCCAGCAAAATCCTAAGGCATGCATAACTGAATAATCAAGGAATTTCCTTGATCATCAACAAGGTGAACAGATCAGGCTTTATAAGAGATATGAGCGTCATGATTCACTAACCAATCCTGACCAAGCAATAAATCAAAAGCATCGAAGCACAAAACATAAAAATCACCACAAAAGCGATGATCAGAATGGAGAAGTTTCACTTGCTTACAAATCTGATTAAGGTTAGCAGGACCCCCAATAGGATTTGAAACACATAATGGAACAAAATCATACTCAAGAGATAGGAGATGCTCAAACTTATCACACATATCAACAGAAATAAAACTGTGGGAAGCTCCAGTATCAAACAACACACGAACAGGATGATGGAATTAAGTAAATGAACCCTAGAGAGACCTTGGTCATCACTAGGAGTAGAAGCAGGCGGAGGAATAGGAGATGATGCAGAAGTGACAACAAATATACCAGAAGGCTTTCCCTTCTTCTGGGTAGGGCAGTCCTTCTTAAAGTGACCAGGCTGGAGACAGATATGGTAAAGATCACGCCTAGCCAACTGAGCAGGTGGAGGAACAGCAGCACCAGCTAATGTAGGACAGCTATTGGCATAGTGTCCCTTCTGGTCACACCTAAAGCAAGTGATAGAGGAAAGATCAACTGGTTGCCTCTGAGAAGGAGCAGATGATGAAGATCCCAAACCAGGATGCTTTTGCCAATTCTTCTTCTGTTGATGGAAGTTAGGCTTACGCTTCTTGGAATTAGCAGAGGAACACTGAGCACCAGAAACAACAGGACCCAAGATGGAGGGTTCTCATAGCGAATAGCCATATCCATAAGCTGGGTGAAAGAGCCATGAACATGAGAAATGAGGCAACTATAATACTCTGGACGAGCACCAGCAATGAATTTCTCATTCTTCTTAAGAGGAGTATCAATTAGGCCAGGACCGAACTTGGAAAGTTCATTGAACTTCCTCTCATACTCAGTAAAAGACAAGCTACCCTGCTTAAGATCCATAAATTCACGATAAAGCTGAGATTTCCTGGCTTCTAGCATCCATTTTGCCACAAAAACCTCCCTGGAAAAGAGATATAGAGACAAGCTTAAGATAGATTCAAAGAAAAGGGAAAAAATAGGAAAAAAAATTCAAGATAAAACAAAGGATACCTAAACTGCTCCCAAGTAATATCAGCTTTGACGGTGTTAGCCGTAACGGACTCCCACCGATCTAATGCAGAATCACGCAACTGCTAAGCTGCTAACTGATGCTTCTAGGCATCAGTAATATCAAGACCAGTAAATATCCTCTCAAGACTCCACAACCACTACTGAGCCTCAATGATGCTCTCTGAACCGATGAATGGGGTTCCACCTAGTTGAGAGAATTCCTTACAAAGAACAATGAATCGAACAGGAGCAACAGGTTGAGGAGCTGGGGCAATACCACGACCTCTACCTCTGGCATTTCCTCGATTCATCCTGAAAAATCAAGAATGAATTTAGGACAAGATAAAGGCAAGCCAAAGATAAATTAAGATAATACAAGAGAATTCACTTGGATGAATATTCTAAAGAAAAATCTACCAAGGTAGATACGAAAGAAGGGAAGTCGGAAAACATTTGAAAATCCTTTAAAACAAGAAAAAATTTATATATCAAAATAATCTTTGAAAATCTTTTTGAAACCATTTTGAAAAAATCATTTTATACTTTGAAAATACGTCTCTTATGAAGATATGATTCTGAAATTGATTTCACTCATTCTAGAGTAGAAATACCCTATCTCTAATGAATTTTTGCTCTATAAAGGCAATAGTTTTCCAAAAACCAAAGCTCCGATACAAACTGTAACGACCCGCCATTTCGTACCGTTCAAATCGACAATAATCCACACATGTCAGACTTTAATGATGCAAAATAACAGATTGTAAACAAATTTGGAGCAAATGAAATCAAATACACAGAATCACAGACACAGAACAATCAAAATAACTCACAGCGAAATATAAAATAACATAGTGGTTTATGAAGCTACTATAACAAAGTCTCAAAACAAAAACATAATATCAGTCTGAAAATAACATAACAGAAATCCCAAATACATAGAAGTTCACTAATACATGAGATAAACTAGAACAGCAGAAACAGAAATAGATATATAAGTAGATAAGTAGAATCTCCAGCGAAGTCAAGCTCCAGAAAGAGAATCCAAAGCTGTGAATAATCAGGCTGACCCAAGCATCAAGGAAAGCACAAAACACTCGAGTCAGGACAATATACACTTATATAATGTAAACCAACTCAAGTGAACTGTAATAAAGATACACTTAACTTAAAGGGTGCCTTGGACCGCCTATCCTCTAAGGATCCGTTAAACTATTTACTATATAGTAATATTGCGCTATTATAATAATGTCTACAGTAAAATAAACTTACTTTAAAATAGCGTTCCGGGCTTACCCATATCACCCTTCACACATATTAGTCCCAGTAGTCCATCCAATATCATGATATCTCCAGCGGGAGACAATCAAAAGATACCACACGGGCTACGAGAGAAAAACAAACTCGTAGTAATGGCTCGGTATGGTAGGTGACATGGCACACAAGGCAATGCCAGGGTAGATATACCAATTACGCAAACGGGCTGTTGGTAACGTAGCAACCACTACGCCTACCCTGAACAACACTCCAAAATCAAGGGGTGCACCCAATTAATCACAACAGTAATAGAATGGTATCGAAGAAGTGTGTCCGGCCAGAGGTGCTACCTCTTTTTGGCCCGAGATTGCTCCTGTTTTAGCCACCTTAATCTAACTCACGGGAGTCAGGTCCACGTAAATGTACCTCAAGAACGTTGTCACCATCCTACTTCATTCTGGAATCTCCACCGCGTACACAGTTGTTAAAGTGGTTTTCGGTATCGACAGAGAGTATGTCCATATCCGATCCCGATCTCTTTAACAACTAATCGTTATTATGACCCGTGGTTATAATTTTAAAATGGTATTTATATTTCAAAAAATAAAATATAATTTAACAATTTAATATCATTTCAAATCCATTTCAAAATATCCAACTTATCATATTATTTCAAAACCACATTCATTTTATTCAAATTTAAAATACCATTTCCATTCACATTTCAAAATAGTTTACATTTCAAATCGAATTACTTCACTTAAATCATTAAAATGAAGTTATTATATTTAATTATTAAATTATTAAATTTACAAAATTTAGTCTTTCAAAGTTCATTTATTCACATAAATTTATCAAATAGTGAAAATTCACCTTTCGCAGCATTTAGAAAATGCTATAGAAAGTTACTTTTTAAAACAATTCAATTTAAAAAAAGACAGCATTGAAAATGCTGTAATAGGGTTACATTAGTTCAAATAAAATCTTAGTTAAATTCAACAATTATAGCACTTACAAAGTGCTATAATATCCCTGTATTAAAATTTAGCCATTTGGTTCATTCACATCAACTACAACATTTACAAATGCTGTAATATCCTTTTCATTAGAAATAATAGCATTTCAAAAAAATGCTGTTAATTAAATTTCAAATATTCAATATAATTTCACAAACAATTAAATATAGATATAAACCGTTTTAAACTTATAAAATCATACATTTTCACTTTTATAACAATCATTTAATTACCCTTATATTCATGATTTTAATAAGTTAAATTTCCATTTAAAAATCAATATTTAATAATAATTTTCTTATTTCCTTCAAACATTCAATTTCAATTCTTTATAATTAAGATTTTAACTTAACACTTAATTTTTAAATTCCCAAATATAACTTCATTTCATTTTATTTTCTTAACTTAAAATTCATTTTTAAACAAAATTCACAAATTTCCATCTTAAGTTACATTTCAAATTTCAACTTAAACATTCATTTATTTCACATTTTAACTTTATTCAAAAATCATTCATATATTATAAAATCATTTTAGGTTCATTTTTATTCAAAATATCATAAATTTATCATATTTCACATTTTATTTAAATTCCATTTATCACCAAATTATAATTTCCAAAATAACTTACATTTCAGATTTTCTAACTTTACCATTTATTTATTTCACTTATAAATTCTTAGAAAATCAATAATACTTTACGGAATTCATTTTTAATTAAGATTAAATCAAAATATAGTAATATTTACATTTCCAAAATATTTTAAATTTTTTAGAGAAACAAATTTTAACCACGGGTCTGTATATAATTTTCTAGCCTAGGTAAAGTGATACGGATAATATATCATTTCAATTCGTAATTTACAAAGAAAACCCGGGTTCTATGATTTCAAACCCACAATCCCAAGTAAAATGAAATAATTGAAAATCGTTCAGGCCTATCATTTCAGCCTATAACGATTTTCCCCTATTCTAAAGTCCGTTCGGGTATGTATCATTTCAACCCATGGTGATTCTAATCTAAAGGGAACTTGTAGTGTGAATATCTGATATAAATAATAGAATAGCATTATATAATAGTAAGAGATGATATAATAGGTGTTTAAGCATGGGTGTGCATCATATGATCATAGCATAGCAAGTGTAACATGGTGATGCATTTTACAGATTCAAATGTGATCGGTTTAATAGTCAGAAAGGTACAAAACTTTCTGGTGAGAATAACTCGCTCGTATAAGCTGAAGACAACAACCCAAGTACACAAACTGAGATCCACAAAGGCATGATAGCACGACAATGATTCGAGTGTGGGAGAGACAAAGCTAATTTCCTTGAACACATTCAAACAAAACAATATAAACATGAATAACGCTTCACTAAAATTTTAAACAACATATAAATTCATGCACAAAACATCTCCAAACCACTTGCACTTGCCTTCAACTATCCCTAGCCTCGATCATGGGTTAAAGTACACGGCTATGGTGTGTGTTTGGGTCTAGTTGTGGACTGATATGGGTCGGCCTAACAAGGAAAGAATGGTGCAAACATTGGTGATATATGAAACTACCACTAAAAAGCAACTACATGGTTTTCTATGTCATCATAGTCTCGGCCAAAGCTAAGGAGGAGCACGGCCATGCTTCAGGTGGGGCAGGGGTGATGTGGCAGAGGGTGTCAGGTCAGGAAAAGGCTGGTGGTGGTGGTGTAGGTGGTGGCCAAGGAGGAGTTTGAGGTGGTGATGCAACATGGCTCGGCTACGAACATATATAGGTGAAGTTTGTGCATTTTGTGAGGGATCTTCAACATAGGATGGCTCGGCATGGCTTTGGGGTTGGAGAGGAAGTGGTGGTGACTGGTTGTAGTGGTGGTGGAGGCGGCCAAGATGATGGAGATGGCAGGCCGAGCCTAAAGTAGAAGAAGCAAGTGCAAATTGACAACAAAAAAATAAAAAAAGTGAAAAAGAAAAGAGAATTTTTTACCAAAAATTTTCACAAGGATGAGGCCGAAAGTTTTAGGTTTTTTTCTTGTATGTGAAAAGCTAAAGGAGAAGTCGGCTGAAGATAGGGAGTTATGGCAGCAAAAATGAAAAGGTGTTGGTTGATAATGAAAAGATAAGAATATAAAATGCCTAAGTAAATAAAAGATCAAAAAACTCTTCAAATTTCCACCATTTCTTTTGCAATTTTAAATACATGTAAAATATGTATAAATTCAGGTAAAAATACGAAAATATAGTAATTAGACAAAATTAAATAAGTAAATATTAATTAAATATAATTAAATTAAGAAAAATAGCGAAAATTGTAAACTAGGCTTGAAAAATTGAAAATGAATGAATGAACTTTGGAAAAATTTTATGTACCTGAAAAATATTTATAAATAAAGATAAGAACACAAAAATAAAATGCATGCATAAAAATAAATAAGTAAATTTTAATTAAATAGAATTAAATGAAAAAAATAGCAAAAAAATGGAAACTAGGCTTTAAAAATAGAAAATAAATGCAATAAATTTTGGAAAAATTTTCTTATCACTTTAAAAATATTTATAAATGAAATCGTAGAATTTAAAAAAAAATTAAAATAATTTCAAACAAAATAATGTCAAATTAATAATTGTATTCAAAAATCTAGGGTTGTTACAATATTATACACACATTAAATCTAATACTCCGTTTAGAAACCAATACAAGATAAAATTTGGTAATAATTACTAAAATTACTACATTCTCTCAAGAACAAAATCATATATTGCTCATTTTTCTCACAAACCCCCAAGATAAAGCATTTAAAACCTTGTTTTCACATTTTATTTCTAAAACACATTGTTTATTTAAAATAAACAATTTTAAATCTCCAATTTATTTTTATTTATCAATACTAAATTATAACCACTGTTACAATTTAATATTTACAGGAAATCACCAAAAATATGGTTGTTACATATGATTTCCTTTAATTTGAATGGGCCTAAATGTGGGCCATATGCCCTTAAAGTGATCTAATAGCTTCCTATAGTTTTTTTCCAACCAAAAGAATACGTATACGTCCATTATAAAGGAAATCGAAAAAAAGAAATCAAACCAAAAACATCCCATTCCTTAAATTAAAATTCCTATGCCCTAAAAAGATGACTAAATCTCTAAATCAATTCGTGAATTGCTTGGATGGAGTGATGGTAGCAAGGAATACTTGGCTTCGGCATAGGGCTTCAAGCGTGAAAGCGATGTGGTGGAACAGCGACCAAGGGCAATCGTGCGTACAATGAGACTGGTGGGAGGCACGGTGTCCAAGGCGAGGAAGATGCAACTTGGAGATGTGAGTTGACTTTGGTAAGCGGCAAATTGATGGCGACAGAGGCAGGCATTGTAACGATCTGAATTTTTCGTCATTTGATTGTGTCTATTTAAATGGTTTTAAATATGGATTTTAAATGTAATTTGATTTTCGAATATGAAGATGTTGATTGAAAGTTTTAGGATGAATTTAAGTTCTAATATAGCGATTTATTGAACAAAATTTAATCGTTGAATTTAAATTGAAAATCTTTAAATAATGTGAAAGTGGAGTTGATTATGAATCGAAATTATTTCTAATGATGATATGAATTAGAGTTGAGTTGAGTTAATAAGTTTTTTAAACTGAAAATTCAAGCGATTTCGTTATTTTAATCGGTGCGTTAAAATAGCGATACAGGCACAGTCTCGGAATTCGATGAAATCAGTTCCATTGTGTCCGTAATAGTGTATTATTATTAGATTCCAAGTTTTATAGTGTTTAGAGTTATCGTTTGATCGTATGTGATAGAAACGCGTTGAAATTAATATCGAAATTTTGTATAATAATTTAGTCCAAAAAGTTATCTTCTCCATTCGATTAAATTTGGACTCGAAACCTTTTCCATTGCGTTCGAAATAGGAGTATAACATTACAAATGCCTAGCGGCATGCGTCGATAGGAGAGCAAAATTTAAAGTTATATATGACGAGATATTTGAAAATTTTATAATATAATTAATTTGCAAAGTCAAAACCCATCCTATCCACTCACCCTAACCACGTACGTTTAGTTGATATCTTCTCTATGAAGCTGCCCCTTCCTGTAATATTAAAATCGTGTATCCTCCTTTATTTATTTAGTTTAATTTTCATTTAAGTAAGTTAATTTATAAATTCGATAACTATGTCATGTGAGCTTCAAAGTCAATGGAACAAGCCATATTTGGTTCGTAGCTGCGGAATATAAGCAATGGAATCAAAATTGGAACAGGTTACAATTAAAAATAAAAGTGAGAAATTCTCATTCATTTGGATTACCAAGTTTAATTTCAAATAGTTAAAATTAATTCTGGATGTTTGGTCAAATGGATTATCTATTGAATGATTATATATATATATATATATATATATATATATATATATATTAGTATATATAAACTATTATATAGATTGATATTCCCGCACGTTATAGTGGATGAGACCTTATGCGCCCTACATAATAGCGAATGACCCTATATACTGTGATATCCCCCTCGAAGTGGAATTGGTATTTTCATGTTGTATTAACATCTGTGGATGTAGAAAAATAGGTTGGAGGGATCCAACTGGATTCCTCAAAATGTTGAATATAATTTCATATATCGTGATGTATGGTTAGTGTAGAATAATCTATTATAGATTATTGTAGTGATTGGAATTATTGGATGCTATCGTAGCACTGGCCTGAATTTTTGTATTTTGGATACCATAAATATTTTTTTTGAAATTTGAAGTAAAAAAGGGAACTTTGGATATAAAAATAATTATATTGGAATTTGGGTTATTTTAAAGGAAACTGAATTGGAGGAAAAGAATAAATAACAAATATTTGTTTTTGTTGTACTTAACTATCCGTAATTGTTTAAGATAGATATTTTTTTTTAAAAATGAATTATATGAAAGAAATTTATAAATGATATTCTAAAAATATGACAAGGAGTTGAAGTCAAAATTAAAAATAGATTCAAAATAAAAAATTAATGGAATTATTAAAGTTATGGATTTATAGAAATGAAATTTGATAAACGAGGTTAGTTTTATAAAATGTGAAACTCAAAAGAGTTATAAAATTTATAAACAATATTTATAAATAAGGGAAATCGATATCAGATGATAGGTTGTGAATATAAATCTACAGGGAGAATTTATATTAGAATATTGCATAGGGTGAGAAAAATAGTGGATATTATTTTTGAAAAGTGAAAATGGCTAAGGAGATCAGAGTGGAAGTGATGTAATATGATTCGAAAGCAAATTATAAATTAAATTGGTTATTGAGGTTTTAAAAATATATTTTTAATTCTAAGAAGTTAAGTTTGTTTTTAAAAGGAAAATTTTATTATTTAAAATTATGAAATTTTAAACTGGCTAGGACTGAAATACTCCGGTAAGTAGATTTTCAAATATTAAGTATTTATTTTAGTAAATTCTAACCTTTTAAACAATCTTTGAAAATTTATTTTTATCTAAAAATGAGTTAGTGAAGTTTATAGAAGTGTTTTCGATATTTCAAATAATTACTTGAACACGTTTTTAAAAAATTTATTATTCTTTTAAATACTTATTTTATATATAGAGAGAGTTCTGAAGTGATTGAAAATTTTATTTATAAATCCTCTCGAGATTCGTAAATAGGGCTTTTAAATGGATATGATTTTGAGGGAAGAAATTTTGTATGGGTGTTGGAGGAAATGGAATTTCAAAATGTTGAATATGGGAACTTCAAAAATGAAATCTGAATTCATAAAAGAAGTTATAAATTGTTTTGAATGGGGTACAAATAGGTATATTGGGTTTTGGAAATTGAAAACGGGAATTTATTAGTGATTCCGAAGATGAAATAAGTTACGAAATATTCTCTTAAGTATTTGTATTTGGAAAGGTTTGGGAAAATAAGACTTATAATATTTTCCTAAGTATAAAAACGAAAATTTGGAAATATTTATAAGTGTTCAGATGGTTTGAAAGTATCTATTTACGGATTTAAGTAATTCAAATGTTGGAAGGGATTGATATATCTTATAAAGATATTTTGAAAATAAATATTTTAGAAAAATTTATAATATGGCCTAGTGACTGCTTACGGATAGTTGAATACCGACTATCAATATTGCCCAATTTCATTAACCATTTCAAAGAGACCGAGATGAGATTTAATTATCCGAATACCACTTCGATCCAGTTTGAACGTTACGAATGAGTACCATGAAGATGATGAAGACGGTGACTCGTTTTTCCAAACGCAGGACAACTTGTATGGACGAATGATATCAGAACATCGCTATTGGAGGACGATTAGCATTCTAAGTGGAAATGTTTGAAAGGTAATTGTTAGCCTCAAGCCTCTTCAACCGGGAATGACTAAAACGTAGGAGATGCAGCTAGGCTAAGTGGATCGCACACATTTAGGGAATGCTATCACTTTTCTAGATATCTTCAAAAAAATATAAATGATGGAGATGGTTGTGCATGAAAAAGGGAGTGCTCTAGTTTTAAAGATGGAACACCCAGGGTGATAACATATTCGGTCTATCCATGCTAGGGTTAAGCCGGTCTTGTGTAACAGGGGATCCCGGCGAGATCCACGGTACATTTTTCTAGCGGTGTACTATGATGGGCGGTACCCCAGTGGCCCGGTCATTATGTGGGATCCATTCTCCAGTAAGCGTCGTATGGCTTTGATTGTGCCCAACTATGCTGAAATGTGAGGTGCAAGCATTTCAGCTATTTTCTATTTACTTTCTATATACACTATTATAATATCAGATGATTTTAATAAAAATTTCGTAAGGTAAAAACCCGTCATGTTTATGTGTGACGTGGGCTTACGAGATACCTTTGTTTTCAAAGGATTTTGAGAAAAATTAATAATTCAAATTGAGTGTGTTTTCTCATGCTGGTTTTTTAGACTGACTTGGCTGTTATTTTATTATAATACTCGGGTTAGACCGAGTATTATAGATTCAGGACAGGGTGCTATGAAGCTCATAAGACAAGCTGGATGATAAAGACGTATTTCCATAATTAGTTTATACTTCTGTTGTATGCGGACAAGTTACTATAACTGTCCAGATTGATGTATGGGTTATTATACTCTGATGATTATAAGTATACAAACTATTACAAATTCTTTTGTATAAAAATAAGTTATTATATATTATATTTTTTTCCGCTGCGATTGTGAGATTCTGTATTGCAGTTCTATTTTCATCTATATCTTTCTTCTTCTTTACCCTAATTATTCACTCTTTCATACAATTTAGGTTGAATAGGAGTGAATTATTATAAACTAAAAGGGTACGGAACTGCGGGTCGCTACACTTGGTATCAGAGCAGAAGGTTAAGTGAGAACCTTGGCTCTAGTGGGGATTACTCATTAGAGATAGGGTCAGTAGTACCCTAGAATGAGTTTGAGTGTATTAATATATATAAGCGTGTATTTGTTAGTGAATATAAATTGTTTTATATTGTGTTGATTTATTTATTGAGTGGTATATAAATTCTAGTTGAGTAGTGGGAGGCCACTACATCGATAATGGTTTCTAAACACTTGAATAGAGTAATTCGACATAGTATGGTTTTGAAGCGGGTAACTGAAATAAATTTACCCAAATTATATTTTGATATAAAAGGAATAATTTCCTAGAAATTATTATAGTAGATTGATGTGTTTGATTATCGTTATATAACCAAAGTATGATTTTAAAATTTGGAATAGTTATAAAAACCAAATTCGATTGTACAAGATTGAATTATGCAAGTAAATTAAAAACTAAAATTGGTTCAAACCAGAATTTGGAAAAAAATTAAATCTTGGACGATTTTAGAAGTATTTTCCAAAATGTTTGAAAATAAATAATAGCATCGTTATTTTGGAGATAATTTTGAATAGAAAAATGGTTTTAAATGGATTTTCAAAGCGATATAGCATTGAACTCACTTCATTCGCTAGAAAATAATACTGGTGATGGCTGCACGGCATCACCAGTATTCATTTTCGAGTTTCTAAGTTATGAATTGCTACCATAGGAATTGATATGTAGATTTTTGGTGAGAACAAGTATTGTTTTGAAAGTTCCGAGGGAATTGTTTTGGATAAAATCAGGTTGATTTTGAAATTCAAAGGAAGTGGTTTATTAAACCAAAAGAGTATGTATGTATATATATATACATATACATATACACACATATTTGATTTTAAAGTGATTTGAATTATATATCGGTGTTTGAATTTCGAAATTTTAATATAAATGTTGGGGGAAAACCTCATAAATAAGTTATGAACTTATAAAGTGAGGATGGTTTCAATAAGAAAGGAAACTATGGAATTTGAGTTTTTGGAAATAAATTTTAACTCATAAGTTAGAATAGATTGTGTGAATTGAATAAATTCATTGGGAATTAAGACAATAGTAAACTCGAATGGTGAAATTGCTATATGAATATAAGTAAGGAAGTGGGAAAAAATTGAAATTGGAATTGAATTCTTACTTGATTTAAATTGAATGAATTAAAAATAAATTTGTTTGAAGAGAAATTAATATAAGTACGAATAACTCGAATATGGCTTTGAAATATTGGTTAAAAGGAGTTGAAATTTAAATAAAAAGTGAATTAGACTTGAATCATATTGAATTGAGTCAAATATGTAAATGTGAATTATAAAGTGACTATACAACTATAGGTTATAAAATTGGTTGGATTAGAAATAATACTGAATTGAAGTAAATATAAATTTTGAGTTGGGAAATATTATATAACCATAAGGTATAAATGCAACAACCCGCATATTTTGAAAATATTTTAAATGAAAATTCATTTGAAACTTTGAATATAATTATTTTAAAATTTGATAAATTTGGAAATTTGATGTAATATTTTGGGATTTGATGTGAAATGTTCTTCCAAATTTAATAAATAAAGATTTTTCCTAAAACGCAAATTTTGGTCAACTTTGGTCAAAGTTTGACTTTCTGTGAAAATTTTAAAATTTGATTTTGGAACATTTAATTTTTTTTATGAAGATGGATTTAATTCTAACATTTTTTAATTTTTAATTTTGTAAAATTTTGATTTCTACTTCTCAAAATTTACAAATTTTGGCGTATTACACGTAGTTGTTTTCCTATAACATTTATCTTATTTATATTTTGATTTTGGGCTTGTACTATTTGGCTAGGAATTTCTTTAGTAGATGAGAAGTCACATGATTGAGATGACTATATAATATCCTAGGATTTTGCTAGACTCTTCATTTTCATTTGTGCCTCCATAGAAAGAAATTAATGTAAGTTTTTCTTCTTCCTCTTCCTCCTCCAAACCCTAGGCTTCTCCTCTTAAATTTATCCTTCCTCCTTCCTCAAATTTTGACCATGCTCATCACCACACCCTTCTCCTCTTTTGCCAAGCAAACAAACCCTAGCCAAAACCACTTCTCCTCCTTCCTTTTTCCCTTCCTTTCCAACAAATTTCGGCCTCCACTCCTCTTCTTTCCACCACAAACCCTATAGCCGAACCATCACCTCACCTTTCCCCTTGCTTTGCTTTGGCCATGACCACCTTTTCCACAACCAAACCCTAACCTTAGCCCTAGCCGAACAAAATCCCACCCAAATCAAGCCTAGACTGAACCGAACAAACCCTAGACCAAACCTATATGTCCCCTAGACAAGCCTTCTTCACATATTTACAAATATATAATTTTTCTACTTTTATTTTCCTATGTGAATTATTTGTTTACATATGAAGTTTATTTTATTTTTCAAAGCTTTTGATTTGGATTCTCCTTCCACTCAAGCTTGTCTATAATTGTCGTGCTTGTTGTAGCCGTTGTGTTGTGTTTGTAATCACTTCTCTAACCAAAGAAGGTGAGTAAACACTTTTGACAACATACTTATATTCTATTGAATTGATGGCCATGGAATTTTATGGATTTGTATATGCAAGTTGAGAATTTCACCTATGATTATATTATGTTATTTCATATCATATTATACCTGTTATGATCATATGCCATGATATGTTGAATATTGTTATGTTTATTTAATATTCTGTTCTCAAATTGCAAGTTCCTTCACTATGGGTTGAAACGATACATACCCAAATGATCTTTAGATCAGGGAAAATTGTTATGGGCTGAAATGATAGGCCTGAGAAATTTTATTTGACTTGGGATTGCGGGTTTGAAATGATATAAACCCATGAAATTAATGAATTGCGATTGAAATGATATATGTTCGTATTAACTTGACCCCAGGGTAGAGAATTTTATACAGACTCCGTGGTTGATATAAAATGATTTTATAAAAAAATTTGTTAAGTATTTTGGATTTCTATATATGAATCTCAACTAAAATTTAATGTAATAATTTCTATGAATTTATTTACATGTGTTAAATTTTTTATAAGAAATAAATAGTTGGAAATGTAAATTTTGGAATCTAATTTATAGTATGAAGGTTAATTGAAATTTAATAATCCGATTTGACTTAATAATGGTATTTTATTCTATCCTATAAATTGTAAGTTTCAACTCACGTAATAGTGATTAAAACGATAAATGGTTTTTTGTGGGAAAAAAATGTAAGCTAAAACGTACATTTGACATGTATGTTTTAACTAATGTAAATGGTATAACTTGGGTAATAAAAATGATAAATGTTATTTACTGAAAAGAAAATAAAGTGTAAGTTAATAACATACATTTAACTTAGCATAATGATTTCAGCTTTAAAATTTGACATTGTAGTAACAAAGTTATTTAACTAAAGGCGTGGTTTCTTTAATGACCAAATATCTAAAATTAGAGTAATATAATAGGAATGATATAATGACTATGATAAACACTATAAATACATGTACTATTTGATTTTTATAAACTATTGTAGTAGGAAGTATTACAGTAACAATTCAAAACTACTGTGATTTCTTATTTAACAATTCAAAACTGTGCAATTTCTTACTGTAACAATTCTGCATAGCTCCGGACTCTTACAGTAACAATTCTGCACCGTTCCGGATTCTTACAGTAACAATTCTGCACCGTTGCAAATTCTTACAGTAGCATATCCATACCATTGCGTTTTCTTAAAAGTGACATTTTCAGAATGCTATAAATTTTTCAGAAGGGTTATAGTTCCGAATGTTATGGTTCTAAAGGTTACATTTTTAAAGTGTTAAGATCTCTAAACTTTTACGTTTCTAAAGGTTATAATTAAATGAATTTGGAAGTGTACGACTTTGGAAAAATGAATAATAATTTAAATAATAATGATATAGAATTTATGTGGTTTTGAAAGGAATATGTTTGATATGAAAAATAAACCATTGGAAATTGAATAATCACGGGTTATAATAACGTTTGTGTAACAACCCATAAATTTCGTTAATTAAATTAGTCATATTTATAAGATTTTGGAATTAAATTATAAAGAAATATAATTGTTATAATGGGTAATGAAGTAAATGTTAATAATTAACCTATGAAATATTACATTAGTTGTAATAGACTTAATTATAAAAAGTGAATTTAATAAACTCTATTCATTCATTTGGAACCTTGTTTATTGATATGCAAAAGTATAATAAATGAGTTATTACAAGAGCTTGAAATTTAAATAGAATTCTAATGAATGAATAGTGGAAAGGATTATACAGGTGTATAATTTAATATGAGAAAGGAACGTATTTAATTGTTTATGTAATAAAAACATTGTAAAGGTAATTGGAATAAATTAAGGAATATGTTAGTATAAGTTAATTATTAATAACTTGAAAGGAAATCCAACCAATTCAAGTTAAAAGTTACACTTGGTTATAAATATAATATAAGAGAACTAATAAATTTTGGAATAGTTTGTAATAAATGTTAATTGAGTAAAACCAGTGTTATGTAAGTAATTACAATATTGGGGTGTAAATAATGAACCTCTAAAAGTGTAATTAAGAGTTAATGACAATATTTATTGTACGTTACTTATTTTGTAGGTTATTAAGTTAATTTGTAATCAATTTCAATTAATTCACTAAATTATGGCAGTTAATGTGGAATAAATTGGTAAGTGAAGAATGTCGGATTCAATAAGATGTAACCATGGTAAAATTCCATTCATGATAGGATAATTGATGTAATAAAAAGGCGTGAAACCAAATGAATCAATTTATTTAGAATAGTTAATCGTAATTTATGGATATAATTTGCTTAGATATAATAAATGGAAATAGGAAGTTTATTAACTAAGGAAGAAATACGTAATAAATTGCAATGTGATTGAATCAAGGCCGGGTAAGTAATTTTAATAAAATAATAACTAAAATGAATAGCAACTATTATAAATTACCTAATTAATTGGTCAATGAATTTATTTGAAATAACGTTCATATAAGTGTTGTGAAATTATAAGATCGTTACTGATTCTGAGCGTTACTTTAATAATTTGATTAATTGAAAAATTAATACGAGAAGTATGTAAATAACTATGAAAGTAAAATGTTATAAATTGATTATGACCTAAACCTATCTGTAAGTTAAAGGTTGAAATTGAATCTAATCCATTTAATTAGAAACTTATTAAAATAAATTGGATTCAATTTATAATAAAGGGGTTATTTTAAGAAATTAAAATAAATTCTATAATGGATGAATTAAGTTACTTTAAAATTGAGATGGGAATTGGTTTGAAGAATTATAAATTAATAAGTAAAATCAAGGTGATGAAATTTATGAATTATAGAATTTGAATCTTTAATAGTAAGCTAATTTATTTAATTTATAATAGTTGGATTTATTGCCAATGAATGAAATCAAATATTTAATTATTACGTTAAATTAAAAATTAAGTTGAAAACAGGAAATATTTATGTGATAATTTTAAATCCAATGGTAAACCCTTCTTTTTGAAATTTTGAATGGAATAATTATGGGTAAAATCAATTTAAAGGAAATTTTGGAAATTCATCTATAATTTTGAATTTTATGAAATTGAAGATTTCTATTGATTAATCTTTAATAAATTGACTTTTAAAATTTTTAAATCATTGTAAATGTTTGAAAATTATAAAGTGATAAAGATTGCAAAGTACAGAATTTTTAACGCGAAATTTGATTTAATTAATTAATTTTAAATTTATTTAATTAATATAAAAAATAGCCATTTTGGTCACGGACTCGGATTTCGACGAAACCAGTTTCATCAGATCCGTAACAGTGAATTATTGTAGATTTTCAAGTTTTGTAGCGATCGGACTTGTCGTTTAATCGTACGAACGCGAAACGCCTCGAAATTCATTTAATTGAAATCAATTTGAAATCAATTTGAAAATATTGTTTTTAGCATAACTTCTTCATACGATGGAATTTGCACGTGAAACTTTTTCCATCGCGTTCAGAATATTTTTAAATATCTATTTTGATATATGAGTTGACCCAATTTCGTTCCGTAGTCGAAACGCGGTTTTTGGGCCAATTATCGTTCAACACGTTTGTTATCGGATCCATCTACTCTATTTCTAACCTACCTATATAAACCCAGTTATAAACCCTAGCCTCCACCTATTCTCATGTGTTTGTGCGTTCATTTTCATCAACTCTTCCTCTTCCTCAATGTATGCAAATCCTAAATCCAAACACAATTGCAATCAAATCAAAAGTCAAAAATTCAAAGTCCTCAGAAAAATTAAAAAAAATCTATGTTGATGCTCTCGACGAGCGAAATTCAATGGTGTAAGTCATTTTTCGGTTCGGGTTGTGGTTTGACTAGAAATTGAGCGTTCAGTTTCGGCCGTTCATCATCGCCGCGATAAATTTCATCGGATCGGGAAACAGTTTCTGGGTTTTGGAGAGGAAGTCGAGGGGATCTCATCTGTATGATTTTTGTGTCAATTCAACGGTCAGATCGATCGATAAAATTGATTAGGGTTTGAGGATAGGTGGCGGCGGTTGATGGTTTGGGCATCGATGGCCTAGGTCGCGCGTCACGTCAGGATTAAGGATCTCAGGGGGGGCGGCGATTCATGGGGGAAGGCCGAGTACGGCGGTGTTCAGGTGGAGTGTGCCGACGCTTTATGGAGGGGCCTTTGTTCGTGTGCATCTTCAGTTCAGGGAAGAGAGAGGGACGGTCACGTGAAGGAGATGAGGACCGTACGTTTTTTTGCTTTTTTTTGTTAAAATTTAAATTTGTTTTCAAGCAATTAAATCGCTATAACTCTCGCATACAAACTCCGTTTCATGCGCGATTTTTTTATTAGGATCGTATTGGAATTCCGGAGATTTTGATGCTGGTTTGGTTGGATTTGGAGACTGTTAAATTTTTGGGTTTCAATTGGATTTAAATTCAATTTAAATTCAAAAGGTGAGTGTTTTAATCCACTCACAACTTCTAAAACTTCTTATGTTTGTTAAATTGATTTGTAATATGAGTAGAAATTCATTTATGACTGTTTGGCATATTTTATTCATCATCTCAGTTAGATTGCATTTATTTAAATTAAATTGTTATTTAATTTTATTATTGTGTACAAATTGACAGTTAAATCTATTTATTTTTGCATATAAACTCCCAATTAAATAGTTATTAATTTATTTTTGAATATAAACTGTTCGTTGATACCTGTTGTATTTTATATGCTATATACTGATGTTTTGTTCAAATTGGATGATGATCGTAATAAATGGTTGATGATTGATGTTTGGTGAATGGATGATGTGTTCTCTATTATATAATCTGCAAGTTATCATGCATTTCATTTCACTCGGGATTGCGGTTTGAAATGATATACAACCGCATTTTTATTTTTAAATTGCGGATTGAAATGATAAATATCCGTATCACTTGACCATAGGATAGAAAATTTTATACAGATACCGTGGTATATATATATACTTTTTTTTGAAATGATATCTTTATGGTTTTGAAAAGAATACGGGTTAATAAATATTAAATTTTGAATATATATGTAAATATTTTGAATGATTTCTATGGTCTTGTAAAGAAATGCGGGTTATATAAATATTGATTTTTAATGTTATATAAACGTCAAATTTGTTTTGATTTTACTATATATAAATATGCTTTGAAATATAAAATAAGCCCAATAATTACGTTGTATATTTTATATAAATTTCGCTTAGTGAATATGGATTTTTGGTATTTTATAAATACTGTTTTTATATATAGAACACTTGAATTTAAGCTATGGATGAAATTGGTTTAAAGAATAAAAGAAGTTTAAAAATAAAAGTTAAATTTTATTTAGATATAATACAGTTATGTATTTTATTAAAATTTATTTATAGATTATAATGTCTTAAATAAAATAAACCGTGGGAAGATAAATATGCATTTGCTTTGAATTAAAGTATTTAAGAATTATCCTCGAATAAAATTTATTTAAAATTTAAATAAATTTGGGATTTTAAAAGGTATGATCTTTATAACTTGATTTTAGCTTAGAGGACTTAAATGGAATATAAAGTCGATTAAGTGAATATTATCAAGTTAATAAAATTGAAAGAATATCCTGTGATTCAAAGTTTAAAGATTTTACGGAAATGATATTTGATTTATTAAGCAAGTACTTCAAAACTAAATAATAGTAAAGTGAATTTAATATATGTATATGAATAAAAAATTTAGTTTTGAAATGGTGGAATATTTAAACTTTGAAATATATGAAATATAAATGGTTTAATTGGGAATTCAAATTTGATTTGGAATTGATTTGAGAAATTGAAAGCTAATTTACTTTATTAAGTAATTTATTTTTAAATCATTTAAGTATTAAAAATCATGTTTCGAAGCTATGGGTTTAAGATATATATATATATTTGAAATTACTATGATTTTGGGAAAGGGATATTTATAAAATATCAAGGATATCATATTGATTTGGGATTTTAAAAATATAAATGATATCATATTTATATGATTTGAAAGAGATATTATATTCTGGTTTTAAAGTATAAATTATTTTGAAATAACCGCGGTGTTATAATAACGATTGGTTGTTGAAGAGACTGGATAGGAAGTTGTCATACTCTCTGCCAACTCCGAAAACCACTTTAACAACCGTGTACACGGTGGAGATTCCAGAATGAAGTAGGATGGTGTCGACGTTTCCTTTGAGGTAAATACGTGGACCCGACTCCCGTGAGTTGGCATAAGATGGCTAAAATAGGAGCGATTCTTGGGCCAATGAGGTCATTCCTCTGATCGAACGCACTCCTTCGATATTATACTCTGACTTTTGGATTGATTCGGTGGCCACTTTCGATTTTGATTTTGGGGGTGTTGTTCGAGGTGGGCGGTAGCTGCGCGCTGCGCGTTTCCATCAGCCCGGATGCGTAATTGGTATATCTACCCTGGCATTGCCTAGCTGTGCCGTGTCACCTACCATACCGAGCCTTGTACGAGTTTGGATTTCTCCCGTAGCCTGTGTGGTATCCTCCGGTGGCTTCCCGATCAGGAGGGACTATGATATTGGATGGACTACTGGGACTATTACGTGTTAAGGTGGAAAATGTAAAGCCTTAATGTTATTTAAAAGTAAGTTTATTTTACTATAGACACTATTATAATAGTGAAATATACTACATAGTAAATAGTTTAACGGATCGTTAAAAGATGTAAATCCCGAGCATCTTTTAAATTACTGCACTCATATTTATTCCTGTTGATTTAACTTACATAAGATCTTTTAGTTCTGACTCGAGTGTTTTGTCTTTTCAATTCGCTCGGGTCAGTCCGAGCGTTTCAGGATATAAGACTTTAGCTCTGGAGGACGAAGATGGAGATTTCTATTATTATTATTAATTATATTCCACTACGCTCATATTGTTCCGCTGCATTGTTATATGGTATGTGTAGCTCTGATGTATGTTGTATAAGTATAATCGAATATTTTAAACAGCTTTATAAACTGTATATTTGATTATTATATTTTATCCTTCCGCTATGAGATTCTGTTTTCTTTTATTTCTTTCTCGTTTTCTTATTTACCCCATGACAATCCGCCCTTTTGTATGGTTTGAATTGGCACGTGTTTTGATTTAAAGTGTGCGAAAAGGCGGGATGTTACATCTGGTATCAGAGCTTTGGTTTAGCGATAAACCTTAGCTTTATGGGGTTTGACTCTTTACTAATAGAGTAGTAATACCCTATAGGAGTCGCTGAGTGTATATATATGAGAGAGCGTAATTGTTAGTGTTATAAAAAGGTTTTAATATTGTGTTAATCTCTTCCGTTTTGTATTTATAAATTCTGGTTGATGCATGGGACATTATGACATCAATAGGGATTTCTAAACACTTAATAGGACAGACCGACATAATATTTGTTTTTAATATAGGTGAATGAAATAATTTTGCCTAATATATTTTCTATATATAAAATAAAATTTTCAAATGATATCTATATTTGGCTGCAATAGATTGGTTGTTAGGTAATAAAGTGTATAAATAATAATAGAAATAGGATTGAAAAATAAAATAAATGAAATCTGGAAATTTAGAACTTAAGTTCCGGGGTTTTGAAATTTCTTTCGAATAAATTTTGGAATATAATAATATTGTTTATAAGTATTTTCTGATATAAATATTTAAATATAATTTGGAAGACTTGTTTTAAAGAAGATTTTGGAGAAAGTAAGTTTTGTACTTTCCTCTCTATCGCTGGAAAATAATTTTGGTGATGGTGGCCGCATCATCGACTTTCATTTTCAAGTTTCGAAGGGGAAAGCCACTGTAGTAGTTTTACTGCAGATTCATTTTTGATAAATATATATATATATATATATATAAATTTTGAATTATTTTGAATATAATTAGAGATATATAAGTTGTAGGAATATATTTATCTATTATTTTATAATAAATTGAAATTTAACCCGGTATTAAATTCTTAAATTTCCATTAATTAATTTTTCAATTATTGTAGTGAAATGAAAGGTAAGTAATTAATAATTAAAACCTCTAAGTTAGGTAAGAGATTTAAGGCTAAGTTATAAAGGAAATAAAAAGGAAGTTGAAATTGTAACTTATAAGAAAAAGGTAAAAATTTATTGAACGATGAATTGATTAAAAGAAATGGGAAAACTCATATAACTTTCAATTACATTCTTTAAAGCCATATATATAACTTACCAAATATTAAAGGTTGAAATATTAATAAGAGGATGTAATAGATATTATACAAGAAATAAATTTGAGGTAATGAAAGAAATTAATGAAGTTCCTTAATAAATAAGAATTGATGTGTAGTTGTATGAACTTAAGTATAATTGAATGCTACTAATTGAATATAATGGAAAGTAGGTATTGTAAGTAAGCAACTAAAAACTTAAGTAAATACACGAAATTAAGAATTAAGAAATGAGTGAATATGATGCAATAAAGAAGAAACTTACATGACATTAAAATGAAAAAATGAATATTGTAAGTAATAAATGAAAATAAATGATGTAATCACTCAATGAATGAGAGAAAGGAAATCAAACAACTAATGTATGAAATAAAATTAATAATAAGTTAATTTGATTTGTTGGTTGGAATTGTTATTGTTTGGTTATGGTTGTTTGGGTAAGGAGATTTGAAATTGTTTGGATGGAAAAATATAATCTATTTTGTTTCATCTAAAACTGTTGAGTAAATGATGCACTTGATAGTTTATTTTTCATTCTGTACAATTTAAAAGTTTTGAACCCGAATAACTATTTGTTTGTTTGATTGAATGAGTGTTTTGTATTTGGTGTGTATGCTGTTGTTGAAATTGATGGTAGTTGTATTGATTTGTTGTTAGTGATTGAAACCACTTAAATATTTCACTTTATATAAATTTTTAACCCTTTTAGATTTTATAAGTGAAATGCAGGTTATGGAAGCAATTGCTACTGCTCTTGGTTCCATAAATTAAGCATAAATTGCCCAACAATTAGGTACGTTTTCGGATTACAGTTTATAGCGCTATTTTATATATTTTCCCATGTTGGGATATAATATTTTGGGTATTATATGTGATATTTTGTTATATTTAATATTTTATTTTCTCCTGAGCCTCTCCGTACAAAGGAGACTCTGCCAAAATTTTCCTTAAATTTTGGACTTAGAAAATTTTGAAAATTGTTTTACAAACTTTAATAATTTATGTATAAAAGATTTAAATGGGTATAAATTGGTATATTTTATTTTAAATTATTTTATTTTGTAAACTTATTTGTTTATAAATTTAATATTTAAGAAAGATATATTGATCTCTCATTTCTTCTTTTCCCTTCTTTTCCTTTTCGGGGACGAAAAATTTTGAGTGGGGGAGATTGTAACGACCCGTAAATTTCGTTAATTAAATTAGTCATATTTATAAGATTTTAGAGTTAAATTATAAAGAAATATAATTGTTATAATGGGTAACGAAGTAAATGATAATAATTAACCTATGAAATATTACATTGGTTGTAGTAGACTTAATTATAAAAAGTGAATTTAATAAACCCTATTCATTCATTTGGAACCTTGTTTATTGATATGCAAAAGTATGATAAATGAGTTATTACAAGAGATTTAAATTTAAATAGAATTCTAATGAATGAATAGTGGAAAGGATTATACAGGTGTATAATTTAATACGAGAAAGGAAAGTATTTAATTGTTTATGTAATAAAAACATTGTAACAGTAATTGGAATAAATTAAGGAATATGTTAGTATAAGTTAATTATTAATAACTTGAAAGGAAATCCAACCAATTCAAGTTAAAAGTTACACTTGGTCATAAATATAATATAAGAGAACTAATAAATTTTGGAACAGTTTGTAATAATTGTTAATTGAGTAAAACCAGTGTTACGTAAGTAATTACAATATTGGGGTGTAAATAATGAACCTCTAAAAGTGTAATTAAGAGTTAATGACAATATTTATTGTACGTTACTTATTTTGTAGGTTGTTAAGTTATTTGTAATCAATTTCAATTAATTCACTAAATTATGGCAGTTAATGTGGAATAAATTGGTAAGTGAAGAATGTCGGATTCAATAAGATGTAACCAAGGTAAAATTCCATTCGTGATAGGATAATTGATGTAATAAAAAGGCGTGAAACCAAGTGAATCAATTTATTTAGAATAGTTAATCATAATTTATGGATATAATTTGCTTAGATATAATAAATGGAAATAGGAATGTTATTAACTAAGGAAGAAATACGTAATAAATTGCAATGTGATTGAATCAAGGCTGGGTAAGTAATTTTAATAAAATAATAACTAAAATGAATAGCAACTATTATAAATTACCTAATTAATTGGTCAATGAATTTATTTGAAATAACGTTCATATAAATGTTGTGAAATTATAATGTCATTGATTCTGAGCGTTACTTTAATAATTTGATTAATTGAGAAATTAATACGAGAAGTATGTAAATAACTATGAAAGTAACACGTTATAAATTGATTATGACCTAAACCTAAGTGTACGTTAAAGGTTGAAATTGAATCTAATCCATTTAATTGAAAACTTATTAAAATAAATTGGATTCAATTTATAATAAAGGGGTTATTTATGAAATTAAAATAAATTCTATAATGGATGAATTAAGTTACTTTAAAATTGAGATAGGAATTGGTTTAAAGAATTATGAATTAATAAGTAAAATTAAGGTGATGAAATTTATGAATTATAGAATTTGAATCTTTAATAGTAAGTTAATTTATTTAATTTATAATAGTTGGATTTATTGCCAATGAATGAAATCAAATATTTAATTATTACGTCAAATTAAAAATTAAGTTGAAAATGGGAAATATTTATGTGATAATTTTAAATCCAATGGTAAACCCTTCTATTTGAAATTTTGAATGGAATAATTATGGGTAAAATCAATTTAAGGGAAATTTTGGAAATTTATCTTTAATTTTGAATTTTATGAAATTGAAGATTTCTATTGATTAATCTTTAATAAATTGACTTTTAAAATTTTTAAATCATTGTAAATGTTTGAAAATTTATAAAGTGATAAAGATTGCAAAGTTCAGAATTTTTAACGCGAAATTTGATTTAATTAATTTATTTTAAATTTATTTAATTAATATAAAAATAGCCATTTTGGTCACGGACTCGGATTTTGACAAAACCAGTTTCATCGGATCCGTAACTGTGAATTATTATAGGGTTTCAAGTTACGTAGCGATCGGACTTGTCGTTTGATCGTACGAACGCGAAACGCCTCGAAATCGATCTTAATGAAATCAATTTGAAAATATTGTTTTCAGCATAACTTCTTCATACGATGGAATTTGGACGTGGAACTTTTTCCATCGCGTTCATAACATTTCTAAATATCTATTTTGATATATGGGTTGACCCAATTTCGTTCTGGAGTCGAAACGGGCTTTTTGGGCCAATTATCGTTCAGCACGTTTGTTATCGGATCCATCTACTCTATTTCTAACCTACCTATATAAACCTAGTTATAAACCATAGCCTCCATCTATTCTCATTTGTTTATGCGTTCATTTTCATCAACTCTTTCTCTTCCTCAGTGGATGCAAATCCTAGATCCAAACACAATTGCAAATCAAATCAAAAGTCAAAAATTCAAAGTCCTCAGAAAAATTCAAAAAAAAAATATGTTGATGCTCTCGACGAGCGAAATTCAATGGTGCAATTCATTTTTTGATTCGGGTTGTGGTTTGACCAAAAATTGGACGTTTGGTTTCGACCATTCATCATCGCTGCGATAAATTTCGTCGGATCGGGAAACGGTTTCTGGGTTTTGGAGAGGAAGCCGAGAGGATCTCATCTGTACGATTTTTGTGTTGATTCAATGGTCAGATCGATCGATAAAATTGATTAGGGTTTGAGGATAGGTGGTAGCGGTTGATGGTTTGGGCATCGATGACCTAGGTCGCGCGTCACGTCAGGATTAGGGATCTCAAGGGGGCGGCGATTCATGGGGGAAGGCCGAGTACGGCGGTGTTCAGGTGGAGTGGGCCAATGCTTTATGGACGGGCCTTCGTTCGTATGCATTTTTGGTTCAGGGAAGAGAGAGGGACGGTCACGTGAAGGAGATGAGGACCGTACGTTTTTTGTTTATTTTTTGATTTTAAAATTTAAATTTGCTTTCAATCAATTAAATCGCTATAACTCTCGCATACAAACTCCGTTTCACGCGCGATTTTTTTTGTTAGGATCGTATTGGAATTCCGAAGATTTTGACGGTAGTTTGGTTGGATTTGGAGACTGTCAAATTTTTGAGTTTAAATTGGATTTAAATTCAATTTAAATTCAAAAGGTGAGTGTTCTAATCCACTCATAACTTCTAAAACTTCTTGTGTTTGTTAAATTAATTTATGATATGAGTAGAAATTCATTTATGACTGTTTGGCATATTTTATTCATCATCTCAGTTAGATTGCATTTATTTAAATTAAATTGTTATTTAAATTTATTATTGCACATAAATTGACAGTTAAATCTATTTATTTTTGCATATAAACTTCCAATTAAACGGTTATTAATTTATTTTTGAATATAAACTGTTCTCTGATACCTGTTATATTTTATATGCTATATACTGATGTTTTGTTCAAATTGGATGATGATTGTAATAAATGGTTGATGATTGATGTTTGGTGAATGGATGATGTGTTCTACATTATATAATTTGCAAGTTATCATGCATTTCATTTCATTCGGGATTGCGGTTTGAAATGATATACAACCGCATTTTTATTTTTAATTTGCGGATTGAAATGATAAATATCAGTATACTTGACCATAGGATTGAAAATTTTATACAGACACCGCGGTATATACATATAAAAAAAATTTGAAATGATATTTTTATGGTTTTGAAAAGAATACGGGTTAATAAATATGAAAATTTTGAATATATATATATAAATATTTTGAATGATTTCTATGGTCTTGTAAAGAAATGCGGGTTATATAAATATTGATTTTTGATGTTATATAAACGTCAAATTTATTTTGATTTTACTATATATAAATATGCCTTGAAATATAAAATAAGCCCAATAATTACGTGGTATATTTTATATAAATTTCGCTTAGTGAATATGGATTTTTGGTATTTTATAAATACTATTTTTATATATAGAACACTTTAATTTAAGCTATGGATGAAATTGGTTTAAAGAATAAAAGAAGTTTAAAAATAAAAGTTAAATTTTATTTAGATATAATACAGTTAAGTATTTTATTAAAATTTATCTATATAGTATAATGTCTTAAATAAAATAAACCGTGGGAAGATAAATATGCATTTGCTTTGAATTAAAGTATTTAAGAATTATCCTCGAATAAAATTTATTTAAAATTTAAATCAATTTAGGATTTTAAAAGGTATGATCTTTATAACTTGATTTTAGCTTAGAGGACTTAAATGAATATAAAGTCGATTAAATGAATATTATCAAGTTAATAAAATTGAAAGAATATCCTGTTATTCAAAGTTTAAAGATTTTACGGAAATGATATTTGATTTATTAAGTAAGTATTTCAAAACCAAATAATAGTAAAGTGAATTTAATATATGTATATGAATAAAAAATTTAGTTTTGAAATGGTGGAATATTTAAACTTTAAAATATATGAAATATAAATGGTTTAATTGGGAATTCAAATTTGATTTGGAATTGATTTGAGAAATTGAAAGCTAATTTACTTTATTAAGTAATTTATTTTTAAACCATTCAAGTATTAAAAATCATGTTTCGAAGCTATGGGTTTAAGGTATATATATATTTGAAATTACTATGATTTTGGGAAAGGGATATTTATAAAATATAAAGGATATCAAATTGTTTTGGGATTCTAAAAATATAAATGATATCGTATTTATATGATTTGAAAGAGATATTATATTCTGGTTTTAAAGTATAAATTATTTTGAAATAACCACGGTGTTATAATAACGATTGGTTGTTGAAGAGACCGGGATCGAAAGTTGTCATACTCTCTGCCAACTCCTAAAACCACTTTGACAACCGTGTATGCGGTGGAGATTCCAGAATGAAGTAGGATGGTGGCGGCGTTTCCTTTGAGGTAAATACGTGGACCCGACTCCCGTGAGTTGGCATAAGATGGCTAAAACAGGAGCGATTCTCGGGCCAATGAGGTCATTCCTCTGATCGAACGCACTCCTTCGATATTATACTATGACTTTTGGATTGATTCGGTGGGCACTTTTGATTTTGATTTTGGGGGTGTTGTTCGAGGTGGGCGGTAGCTGCGCGCTGCGCGTTTCCATCAGCCCGGATGCGTAATTGGTATATCTACCCTGGCATTGCCTAGCTGTGCCGTGTCACCTACCATACCGAGCCTTGTACGAGTTTGGATTTCTCCCGTAGCCCGTGTGGTATCCTCCGGTGGCTTCCCGATCAGGAGGGACTATGATATTGGATGGACTACTGGGACTATTGCGTGTTAAGGTGGAAAATGTAAAGCCTTAATGTTATTTAAAAGTAAGTTTATTTTACTATAGACACTATTATAATAGCGAAATATACTACATAGTAAATAGTTTAACGGATCCTTAAAAGATGTAAATCCCGAGCATCTTTTAAGTTACTGCACTCATATTTATTCCTGTTGATTTGACTTACATATGATCTTTTAGTTCTGACTCGAGTGTTTTGTCTTTTCAATTCACTCGGGTCAGTCCAAGCGTTTCAGGATCGAAGACTTTAGCTCTGGAGGACAAAGGCGGAGATTTCTATTATTATTATTAATTATATTCCACTGCACTCATATTGTTCCGCTGTATTGTTATATGGTATGTGTAGCTCTGATGTATGTTGTATAAGTATAATCGAATATTTTAAACAGATTTATAAACTGTATATTTGATTATTATATTTTATCCTTCCACTGTGAGATTCTGTTTTCTTTTATTTCTTTCTCGTTTTTTTATTTATCCCATAACAATCCGCCCTTTTGTATGGTTTGAATTGGCACGTGTGTCGATTTAAAGTGTGCGAAAAGGCGGGATGTTACAGTTAGGTTGTTAAAGAGACCGGGATCGAAAGCTGTCATGCTCTCTACCAACACCGAAAAACACTTTAACAACTACATATGCGGTGGAGATTCCAGAATGAAGTAGGATGGTGGCAATGATCCTAAAGGTATACATACGTGGACCAAACTCCCATTAGTTAGCATAAGGTGGCTAAAACAGGAGCAATTGACGGGCCAAGTGAGGTAGCTCCTCCGAACGGACACACTTCATCGTTGGCCCTTCTATTACATTGTGATTGATTTGGTGTGCACCTTTGATTCGGGAGTGTGGATCGAGTTAGGCGGTAGTTGCAGCTATGTGTTACCAACAGTCCGAAAGTGTACTTGGTATATCTGCCCTGGCATTTTCTAGTTGTGCCATGTTACCTGCCTTATCGAGACCACTGCGAGTTTGTTTTGTACCATACATATGGAGTGCCCTCTAAAGACGTCCAGTACGGACGGGATTACAGTATTGTCAGACTATGGGAATATATAAAATGTGTTAAGGGGAAATGGGTAACGCCTTTACGCTATTTTAATAGTTTACTTTACTTTAGACATTATTATAACAGCATATATTACTACATAGTAGATAGTTTAACAGATCCTGAAAGGATGGGTGATGCCAAGCATCCTTTAAGTTACTGATGCATTTTCTTTTGCAGTTCACTTGAGTTGATTTACATTTTATAAGTATGTACGTCCTGACTCGAGTGTTTTGTGTTTTTCTTTACGCTTGGGTCAGCCAGAGTTCCATAGCTTTGCATTCATCTTTTGGAGCCAGAGATCCACCGGAGATTTAGCTGTCTACCTGATATTTCCATTTCAGTTATTTCCACTCAGCATTTGCTTTTGTGGTAGAGAACTTATGTACCTAGAATTTCCGTTGTATTTTCTTTTAGATTTAGGTATTATGTATTAGTTTGAGACTATGTATCTAGGAGCTTCATGAACTCCTGTGTTTATTTTATTCCACTGCGAGTTATTCTAATATTCTGTGTTTGTGATTCTGTGATTGATTTTATTTTCCCCAAATTTTATTAATAATCTGTTGTTTTGAATTATTTATGTCTGACTTGTGTGGTTTTATTGTCGATTTGAATGGTCCAAAACAGCGGGATGTTAAAGTTGGTATCGAAGCGAGGTTTTAGGCAAACCTTAGCTTAGGGCCAAAAACTCATTAGAGATAGGGTAAAAATACCCTAGAATGAGTAAAATCAATCTTAGAATCATTCTTTTCAAGAGAACGTATTTCCAAATATAAAATGGTTTTCAAATGATTTTTCAAGGATTATTTTGGATATAAAAAATTTCTTATTTCAAAATCAAATTCCTTTTCTTAGAATTTCCTTCTTTTCGAATCCACCTTGTTTAACAGAATTCTTTGATTCGAATTTCTATTCTAGTTGAATCTTGTCTTTTATCTTTCTCCTCTATCTTGGTCCTAAAAAGATTCATTCTTGAATTTCCAAGATGAATCGTAGGAATGCCAAAGGTTAGGGGCGTGATGTTGCCCCAGTTCTAGCACCAGTTGCACCCATTAGGATCACTACTCTCTGTAAGGAGTTTACTCAGCTTGGTGTAATAATTTTACTGGAGCAGAAACCATCATTGACGCTCAGCAGTGGCTGAAGAGTTTAGACGCCAGAAGCTAGGAAATATCAGCTATATAGGGAGTTCATGGATTTTAAGCAAGGGGTTATGTCATTTTCTGAGTATGAGCGAAAGTTCAACTAACTTTTCAAGTTTGGTCCTAGCTTGATTGATACCTCTCTTAAGAAGAATGAGAAGTTTATAGCTGGAGCTCGCCCAGAGTTTTTTGATCGTCTGATTTCTCATACGCACAGCCTTTTTTCTGGATTGATCGATATGGCCATTAGATATGAGAACCCCACTTCTAAGGAAGCATCTACTGCTCGTGTACCTTCATCTCAGCCTTCTTCTGGAAACTCTATGAAGAGGAAGTCTAATTTCCATCAACAGAAGCAGAATTGGCTTAGGAATTTAGGTTTAGGATCTTCTTCTTCCCAGAGGCAGCCTATTGATCTTTCTTCCATCATTTGCTTCAAGCGTGACTAGAAGGGGCACTATGCCAATAGTTGTCCTACTATAGCCGGAGCTGTTGTTCCTCCAATTCATGTGACTAGGCGTGACCTTTACCATATTTGCTTGCACCCTGGCCACTTCATGCAGGATTGTCCTACACAGAAGAAGGGCAAGACATCTGGTATCTTTGCAGTTACTTCATCCGCGGCACCTACTCTTAGTGATACCCAAGGTACCCTCCAGGGCACTTTTACTTTGTTTAATTTTTCGGTTTGTGTTCTATTTGACACGTGAGCTTCTCATAGTTTCATTTCTATGAACCTTTGTCATAAATTTCGGCATATACTTTCACCTAAGTTTGCAACCGAACCTTTGTGTGTTAATAATACTATTGGTGGTTTCGCAAAACTTAGTAGGATTCGTAACAATGTGAAACTCTTCTTTTTCGACCATCGCTTTTTTGGTGATTTCTATGTTCTTGGTTTCGATGATTTTGGCATGTTGCCATAAGGAGATTGGCTGAAGATGTATGAAGTTGTTATCTCTTGTAAAAACCCAGACTGTTTCTCTTGTTGATGATTTTAGAAAACCTTTGGTTATTCAGTGCCATATGCCTTAGGAGTATGTAGGCAGCTTTATCTATTCTCTTGATTCTTCCCCTTGTGATCTTGATTCTACTCCTATGGTCAAACTCTATCCCGATGTGTTTGGTGAAGTCACTTCTTTACCTCCTAAGCGAGAAATTGAATTCCGTATTGATCTCATTCCTGGAGCTCTCCCTGTAGTTCTTCCTCCCAGAAGAATGGCACGCCGTGAGATGGTTGAGTTAAGAAAGCAAATTGAAGACCTGTTCTCCAAAGGTTTGATCAGACCCAGTCATTCCGAATGGCGGTGCAGCAGTAGCTTTTGTCACTAAGTCTGATGGTTCTTTGAGGATGTGTGTTGATTATAGAGAGTTGAAAAAGCTCACAATGAAAATTAGATATCTAATGCCTCGTATTAATGATATGTGCGATCAGCTTTATGAAGCTACTGTATTCTCTCAGCTTGATCTTGCCACCGGTTTCACCAGTTCAGAATTGCTGAGGAAAGTATTTCCAAAACTGCTTTCCATTCTAAGTATGGTTTCTTTCAATGGTTAGTTCTGCCTTTTGTTTTGACTAATGCCCTAGCTTTCTTTGTCGACCTTATGAATCATGCTTTTCATGATGTTCTTAATAAGTTTGTTCTATTCTTCATCGACGATATTCTTGTTTTTCACTAAGTCAAAGGAGGAGCATGAATCTCATTTGAGCTTTGTTCTGGGAACTCTTAGGAGTCATCAGTTGAAAGCTAAATTCTCAAAATGCTATTTCTGGAAAGATGAAGTCCGATTTCTTGGACATATTGTTTCTGGTGATGGAGTTTCTGCTGATCTGGTTAAGACCTCTACGATCAATAAATGGGAAACTCCTAGGACTCCATCGGATATCCGTAGTTTTCTGGGACTTGTTGGTTATTATTGGAGATTCATTGAGAATTTTGCTCGGATTGTTGCACCTCTCACCGCTTTAACTCGTAACAATGCAATGTTTAGATGGAATGATAAGTATGAAGCTGCATTCAATAGTTAAAGCGCAAGCTTACTTCCGTACCAGTTCTTACCATTCCAAATGGAAATGAGGGATTAACGGTATACAATGATGGTAGTCGTGAAGGTTTAGGAGCCATTCTAATGAAGGATGGGAAGGTTATCGCTTATGCCAGTCGTTAGTTGAAGATTCATGAAGATAATTATGCAGCCCATGATTTGGAATTGCTTGCCGTAGTTTTTGCTTTGAAGCTTTGGAGACACCATCTATTGGGAACTAAGTTTGAGCTATTTACGGGTCATAATTCTTTGAAATAATTTTCACCTAGAAGGACTTGAATTTGAGGCAGGTTAGGTGACTTGAGTTTTAGCTTCTTATGCCCTCGACATCAACTATGCCCTAGGACAAGCTAATGTTGTAGCCGATGCTTTGAGTCGGAAGAAGGCGATGTTATGTCAGCTTGTTGTTTCTTATTCTCTTATGGATCATATTATTGCTGAGAAAGATGAGGATAAGATGCTTAGGCTTATTAAGGTGAATGTTCGTAACAGAATTAGTGGTAGTAGCCAAGATGGAAGTGGAGCTCAGATTGATGATAGTGGAATTTTGAGGATTAATAATCAAATTTGTGTCCCGAATGTCGATGGATTGAGGAAAGATTTACTTTGGGAAAATCATCAGTCCATGCTTTCTATTCATCCATGTGTGATGAAGATGTATCAGGATATGAAGAAGTTGTATTGGTGGAGTGGTTTGAAGCGTGATATCTTCCTTTTTGTTAGTAGATGTGAAACTTGTCAACAGGTTAAGGCTGATCGTCAGAAGACCAATGGATTATTGCAACCCCTTGAGGTTCCCAATTGGAAATGGGAATATGTTTCTATGGATATTATTGATGGATTATCAAGGACTAGGAGAGGTAATGAGATTTTTTGGGTAATTGTGGATAGATTGACCAAGTCAGCTCATTTTATTCCGGTTAGGTCCGTCCGTTTTGCTTCGAGTTTAGCTGAGATTTACATGAGAGAGATTATTCGTCTTCATGATTTTCCGGTCAGTATTGCTTGTGATAGAAACCCCATCTTTAGCAGTCAGTTTTGGAAAGCTTTTCAGGAATCTTTAGGTACTCGTCTAAATCTGAGCACTTTTTACCATCCGCAGACCGACGGTCAAATGGAAAGAGTGAATCAGATTCTGGAAGTTCTTCTTTGTGCCCGTGTCCTTAATTATCGAGGATCTTAGGAAGATCTTCTCCGTCTCGTTGAATTCACCAATAACAATAGTTATTAGGCTGGTATCACAATGGCTCCATTTGTTGCCCTTTATGGACGACCTTGCAAATCTCCATCTTGCTGGGTTGAATCCGGTAATCATTTGGTTCTTAGTTCTGATATGATTCTAGAAGCATCTCAGAAGGTTGAGGAGATTATTAGAAACATAAGGATTTCTTAGGACAGACAGAAGAAGTATGCTAATAGGCGTAGGAGGAGTCTGGAGTTTTCTATTAGTGATCAGGTTTTCCTTAAGGTCTCTCCATTAAGAAATGTCATTTCTGCTGTATGAGGACAAGTTACTATAACTGTCCATATTGGTGTATAGGTTATTATACTCTAATGATTGTAAGTATACAAACTGTTACAGATTCTTTTGTATAAAATTTTGTTATTATATATTATATTTTATTCCGTTGCGATTGTAGATACTGTGTTGTTGTTCTATTTTCCTCTATCTCTTTCTTCTTCTTCACCCTAGTTATTCGCTCTTTCATACAATTTAGGTTGAACAGGAGTGAATTATATCAACTCAAAGAGTACAGAACTACGGTTAGCTACAAGCTTAGACGTCGCCTATTGGCGACAATGGTGATGAGGTAGTGAATGTACGCAGTGACCTAGGGCATTGAGGTGGCTGCCGCCAGTAATGATTTAAGTGAGTTCACAACTCACATAATCCATCTCCATATCCATTTGCTTGTTATTGTGTTAAATTTTGTGGATATTACTTCAAATTGGATAGCTGTTTGTTAAAATTCCACTTGCTAAATTTCAAATTCATAATTTAGTCATATATAATTAGAAACTAATACTAGAAATCAATGAGCAAATCCATTGATTTGTGATACCTTATGCTTGCGTCCTTACCTTCCTTTATCCATGTGTTAATGTCTGACAGTGAATGCACTATACATACACACGTACATATATATATATAGTTGAAATTAGCCACAAGGGCCTCTTTAGAAAGTGCAATTAGTTTCTATGACACACAAATAAAATAATTATGTTTAAGGACAAAATGCAAAATAATTGGTTTCTAAGGCTTCAAAACCTATGAAATTATGTCCTTGAAAGTAATTGGACCGCTAACTTTGTCCTTAAAAGTAATTATTCTGCTGACTTTGGTCTTGAAATTAATTTTCATGGATGTGTGTTCTAGAAACTAATTGGACTGCAAAGTTTATCCTTATAGTGAAATTCCCATATATATATATACAACTATCAAACTATGAATATATTAATGTACAGATATATACTGCAATTTTTGTTTCAAATCAGTTTTAGTTAAGAAATATAAAACTTAGTTTGAATCTATATGCTTATATATTGGTAAATAAATTGCCTTATAGATTTTTTGAAGAAGTAACAGTATATATAAATGGTAATAAGACTGTAAGGACACAATATTTTCAACCACTCGCATCCACACATGTCGGACTTGAAATGCTCAAAATAGCGAATTGTAAATATAAATTGGCAAATCTTATAATATACGGCAAATAAATCACAGATCACAAACACAGAGTAATAATAATGTAGGGAATACAAAGAAATAGTAGTTCATGAAGCTACTATATAAATATACATCAGAGTTAAACAAGATACAACGGAAGCCTCAATATGATCATCAAGTACAAAGCTGAATACATCCCTGGAATTCAATTGAATGACTGGAATCAACTAGATAACTGAAATGAATTAGATAGCTGGATCTTCAAGCAAAGCTCCAACTCTGTAGTTGAGTCTCAACTACTGTATCACTCAGCCTGACCCGAGCGTAAAGCAAAACACAAAACAGTCGATTCAGGACATACATACTTATACAATGTAAACCAACTCAAGTGAACTGTAATAGAAAGGTACAAGTAACTTAAAGGATGCTTGGGACCACCCATCCTCTAAGGATCCATTAAACTATTTACTATGTAGTAATATTTCGCTATTATAATAATGTCTATAGTAAAATAAACTTACTTTTAAATAGCGTGAAGGGGTTACCTATATAGCCCTTAACACGTAATAGTCCCAGTAGTCCATCTAGTATCATAGTCCCTCCTGATCGAGAAGCCACCAGAGGGTACTCCATGGGCTACGGGAGAAAACCAAACTCGTACAAGGCGCGATAGGCTAGGTGACACGGCACAATGAGGCAATGTCAGGGAAGATATACCAATTGCCATCCGAACTAGTGGTGATGCATAGCTCGCAGCTACCGCCCACCTCGAGCCACACCCCCAAAAATCAAAGGGCCGCAATCAATTACAAAGTAATAGAATGTTATTGAAGGAGTGTGTCCGATAAGAGGAGCTACCTCACTGGCCAGGAATCGCTCCTATTTTAGCCACCTTATGCCAACTCACGGGAGTCAGGTCCATGTATATACCTCAAAGGAACGCCACCGCAATCCTACTTCATTCTGGAATCTCCGCCGCGTAAACAGTTGTTAAAGTGATTTTCGGTATCGACAAGGAGTATGCCCATATCCAATCTCGGTCTTTTTAACAACCAACCATTATTATAACCCATGGATATTTCTTTCAAAATCATTTACACTTTAAAACCAAAATATCATATCCATTTCAAAACTAAACACTATATTATCGCCTTTCAAAACCAAATCAATGTATCGTTTCCACTTCAAAACCAGAGTAATAATATATCATTTAAATAAAACCCAAATTTCCAAATCACTGAATATTTCCTTCAATTTATCAAACTTGAAATATTCCTTTAAATCATCTTAAACCAAAATTTATACATTTAAAGACAATTCTTAATTAAATACAATTTCAAATAATTTCATTTCCAAACCATAGTGCTTTCAAAGTTAGAACAACTCCAAAACCAAAAATACTTTGGAAACATAATACTTTGAAATCATAACAATTTAGAAATCTTATCATTACGAAATCATACTGCTTAAAATCACAACACTTTGGAAATATTATTCTTTTTAGAATCATTATACTTAGAAAAATCATAAAACCTTTAAAATAATCATTATTTAAACCATTTAAATTCATTGACAAATAATATTCATTTTAAAGTGGTACATTTCTAAGTTCATTCATTAAATTATAAGATTTCCAATAAATTTCCAACACATTGCAAATTTCAGCTACAACAGCATTTATAAAGTGTTATAGTAGATATGTTAGTATTTCAAAAACATTGTCAAATTCAGAAACAACAGCACTTATAAAGTGCTTTGGTAGGTATTTAGTTATTATTTCAAAACAGTTTACTTCCAGCAACAACAGCACTGGCAAAATGCTGCAGTAGCTTCTAGTATTGCAAAACGGTTTACATTCAACAACAACAGCACTTACACAGTGCTGCAGTAGCTCATTATTATTCCAGAACAGTTTATTTTCAGAAATGATAGCACTTAACAAATGTTGTCTTAAAAGTTAAAACCATAGCATTTCTGAAGTGCTACCAATATTAATTCCATATTTATAATAACTTTTCAACCACATTAAAATTTCAATTTTAAGCCATTTTAACTTATAAAAATCATATTTCGCGCTTCAGAAAATATCCATTTTGATAATCATTTATCTTATGATTAAATAAAATAAAATTTATAATTAAAATATCCAAATTAACTAAAATTACCATATTTTACTTAACTTTTATTTTTAACAAATAACTTTACACTTTATTTTAAAATAACCATCCCATAAATAAAAATTTCTATCACTATATTACTTAACTTCCATTTTAAAACTAAATTTCCACTTATCAAGTTAAGTCATCTTTAAGTTACCCTTTTCCATTTAAATCATAATCATTTCTTTTTACAAAACATTACCATAAATAAAATATTTTATCATAGTTAATATAACAATCCAATTCTATTTATAAATCTATTCCTTTAGACATAAATTAACCATGATTTCACGTTAAATAAATTTTATTACATAATGCCCAATTAAAACTGTAATTCATTTCCCAAATCAAAATACATCATTCATTATACGAAACATATTCATTTCAAAACTAAAATTCTATTGCATTTTCCATGTTAGATTTTAAAATTCCATATTAATCAACTTTAATTATTAAGTTATTTATTACAAATAAAGATCTTTAAATTACCATTTAAAACCAAATAAAGACTTTCAAGTTATAACTTAAAACCAATTAACAACTTATAAAATAACTTATAGAAAACCAATATCTCTTTATATTTCTAACCTTTTAATCAAATTTAAGTTAAAATTTCATACTAGAATTCAAAATACTTAATAAATTTTTATGCAATTATTACTTTAAAATATTAACCATGGGACTGTATAATATATGCTAACCTAGGTCAAGTGATATGGATATGTATCATTTCAATCCGTAATTTAAAAGAAAAATCTGGGTTCTATCATTTCAAACCCGCAATCCTGAGTAAAATAAATACGTTAAAAATCACTCGAGCCTACCATTTCAGCCCATAATGATTTTTCCTTATTCTAAAGTTCGTTCGGATATGTATCATTTCAACCCATGGTGATAGGGAACTTGCAGTATGAAATACAGTAAATAAAATGAACAGTACTTCATATAATATCGTATCAATGATGTGACATGCATATATACTGCATTTAATAATATATAAACATATCACAGGCAGGTATGAATATAGCATATTAATTTATACAATTCACTTGTCGTCCTTTCGCAATTATATACGTACGTAATGTCTAGAGTGAATAACTCACCTTTTAAAAGCTAGAGATCAAATTCAAACACAAATCTAAACTTCGCAAAGCATGAAAAGGCATGACAAAGCACGATTATGTTTTTGAGTGAATGCAGAGTCAGATCCAAATCATGTATGCAAACAAATATCATAAACATAAGTATGATGCAATGCAAAAGAATATAGTTTGAAACAATGGGAAATATGAGATAAACGTGACATAACCTTTGCTTCAACCACCAAGTGGGCTTGGCCATGGTCTAATAGGCTAGACCATCATCACGTGGCTAGGCCACATCATGTTTTGTGCAAGCTAGGCTTGGCCTTGATGGGAACAAGCAAGCTATGCACGGCTATGGCTTGGAATTTGAAGAGAAGTGCAAGAGGTGTAAGTTAGAAATTAAGGAAGGCAAAAGGTCTAGGTTTTGTGAACTATTGGTTCGGCCATGGAGCTTCATGTGCTCGACCATGATAGGTATGAGGTTAATAGGCATGGCTATGGTAGTATAGATCATGGTATGGAAAGGAGGTGCGGTTGCAAGGGGTGGCTGAGGCAATAGGCAAGAGGAAGGTGAAGGAAATAGGAGTTTGGTAGGGTTAAAACTTGATTGGGTGATGTTGTCTTCATCTAGGAGTCACGGCCTTGGTTATAGGAAATGATGCGATGGTGGTGGTCGATTATAGGTGGTGGTGGAGTGGTTGTGGTCGGCTAGGTGTGGAGGCCGAGTTTGCCCAGAAGAAAACAAAAAAAGGAATAAAAGAGGAGAAGAGGAAGCCATGGATCTTGGGGCATGCTGTATTTTTTTCACGCAAATGAGATTTAAGGAGGTGAGAAACTTTCACGTGATTTAGATATGAAGTGGCGGCTAGGTTTTAGAGAAAAGAATGGCTATGGCATAAGAAATGAACGACTAAGAAGGTGGAAGGCTAGGGAAAAGGAAAAGGCCTAAAGTAAATACATGTAGCTCAAGTCTTTGGAAATTTCCAAAGCTATTATTGAAAATAAAACAAATCAGAACTAAATAAATACGATCGAAGTTTATATAAATAAAAATCGAGAATAAAATTAGAGAATTAAACATAGGAAAAATAAAAATGAAATATAGAAAATTATTGCATGTAAAACACTGTGTTTTATCTAATTCAAAAGGTATACAACAGAATTTTACGAAATGAAAAGTAGAACTAATATTAAAATAAAATACACTTTCAAAGAAAAAGATTAGTATTTAAAAATTCAAATTTAAAAATTTCAATTGTGGTCATACTTTGACTTCCAGTTGACCAAAATATAAAATTTTCTGAAATTGTTTATTTTATTTGTTAGCACAAGAATTGGTCACTAACACCCTTAAGAGAGATTGTGTAGAGGGATTAATAAAGAAAGTAAAGTTAAACAGAAAACGGTATGCAAATTTAAATGCAGAAAGTATGAACACCAGATTTATAGTGGTTCGGCGTAATTGCTTACATCCACTTTGAGGTTAATCTTTATTGCTTTCCTCGATATTCGATTACAGATACAATCCATATATCAACTATTTGATTACAATTGTTAAGCAAGAAAGGTAAGTCTTGAATGAGTTTTGAATGCGGCAGAGTCTCTCCGGTGTTCTCGAAAAAAGGTCCATTTCACAGTGCCCCTGCCTCTCTATTTATAGGAGAAAATGGGTTGGACTTCCCTGGTGGGCCAGGTAGCAAAGTATCTTGGCCGAAAAAGAGCGATTTCTGTGTGCCGATCCATAGATGCCGAACGAACACCCTGATTGCCGAACGAGGTATTTGTGCCGAACGACACTGGAAGCTGACCCAGTGTGTTGCGCCGAACGACTCTGGATGCCGAACGATCCCGAATGCCGAACGAGATTTATGCCGAACGAAGTGATGTGACAAACAAGGTTTGGATGCCAAGCAGTATGGAATGCCGAATGACTCTGCCATGCCGAACGTCCATAGATGCTGAACGATATACAATACCGAACGTCTCTCAATGCCGAACACACATGCATGCTGAACGTCCCATAGATGTCGAACGATATGCAATACTGGACGTCTCTCAAATCCGAATGCTCACGCATGCCAAACGTCCCATAGATGCCGAACGAACATGAATGTCGAACGAGATTTATGTGTCGGACGACTCTGGAAACCAGGATATTTCTAATGTCGAACGCTCCTAAATGCCGAGCGATCTTGAATGCCGAGCGTTCTCTAATGTCGAACGATCTGGTTGCCAAATGACTCATAAATGCCAAACAGTATGCTAATGCCAAGTACTTAGTTGCCTGGTCAAATCTCCAGGTAACACTTTCCTCCCAAATTGGATCACGTGGTCGAACGTGGTGCGCTTTGAATCACGTGTCCAATGTGCTTTTCTCCGAGCTGTGGTTTAGTTTCCTTAATGGTTACTTCCCTTGATTACCAGGTGAGGCGATGTGTGCCGAACGCCATGCTAATGCCGAACAGTACAGCCGAAGCCGAATGCTCCATGTATACCGAACAGCTTTGTATGCCGAGGCCGAACGATGTAGATTTGACCGGTTCTACCGGTCATTATCTGTTCGACTTCCCCTCTTCTCCTATAAAAGTCGGCATTTTCCTTCTTCTTCTCTTTTCACTTTTTACCACTGTTATTTTCCAAGAACTCGCAACTTACCTCCTCGGAATCCATCATGCCTTTCCTAAGTTAAGTCCTAACAACCTTTAATCCTAAACTCATAGATCCTTGAGCTCTCCATGTACTCTTCGGTAAGATGCTTTTGATCACCCTCTCAAATTAGGAGACATTAGATATTACTCGAATTTGTGAATCTTCCATAGGTCGTAGAAAGTAGGGGGCGTGTGAATAAGGGTGATGATTTGAGGCTCGGTCGTGTTCTAGGGCTGTAACTTAGTATGCTCTTAGGTGGTTTCGAGGTGGATGGATCGGAGAAGAGAAAGGTGGAAGGTGCATTGTAGCGGCTCGGCATGATCTTCCAATGTCGAGCTGTCCTATGGTATCATGAGAATGGAGTTGGAGATTAGGCCTGTTGGTGTAGGTTTATACGATCATGGTTCGGCATGACCTCCTCATGTCGAACTAAATTGGAGTGGAAAAATTTAAAGGTAGCGGGAAATGGACACGATGCCGACCGATATTTTGGTCGAACAGCGCTTAAGCCGGACGGCACGAATGTCGATCGATACTTAGGCCGAACGATGCTTAGGTCGATCGATAGTTTATCCGAACGACACTTAGGCTGAACAATATTTAGGCCGAAACATACTTAGGCCGAACGATATTTCGGCCGAACGATACTTCGGCTAATACTTAGGCCGACCAACATTTACCTTGCCTAATCTTATAAAAAAACAAGGACAAGGACCTAAGCAAACTAGCATATCGAACTAATCTGGACTGATAACTTCCTAGTTTCAGTAATCATAAGCCTGAACCTAAATTGACAAAAACAGATAATTTCCTCATATTGTGCTTATGTTTGAGTCCGAAATTTAAAACACCATAGAGCAGGCTTTTGGAGACGGTCAGCGATGACGGTCTTTGAAGGCGACGATTCGAAGCTCAACTTTATACCATTAACTCCATGACTTTCAATTTCTTAGTACTTATACATGAATTATCACACTAGTCGACACACCACACGGGGGGAATACTTGTGTTGTTAAGTCTAACGTCGATTGTTTTTCAAGTATAGTTCAAACAGGTACTCTGCTAGATTCAATTTCTATCAAAGATATCTAAGAAATCTAGCTCCGCCACGATCTCAGATAGACCTAGGCCGTCTTCTAAACAAGGAATCTCAGATACTTTAAACCCATCGACTTCCTCTGCTCATAACTTAGCTCCCGACGCCCTGGAGGCATCAATTTTCTTCGACAACCCGGTCGATTCACAGGCTTTGAAGATCAATGAAAGTGCACTCCGTCGGATATGCTCCATCCATGGAATCCCCTTCGACGACGTATTAGTTCCATCGGGGCACTATCGTCCACACTTGTGCAGAGTTGGATATACATCTTGTAATAAGTTTATGAGCTTGGTCGGCAGTGTGCCATTGTTCAACTTATTTCTTCGGGACGTGCTGCAATACATCGACGTTGCCTCGTCACAACTGCACCCGAATGGTCATGCCTTCAACTACGGTACCTACATCCTCTTCATGAATGTCCTCTCCAAGCCTCCAACCCCGGGTGACATCAGATATATCTATATGATGAAGAAGTGGAGAGATAGCCCCTCTTTCATGATTCTCGAGCCGCACCACAAATGCCAAATCTTAAATGGGGCATGCGGCAAGTTCGCCATGTACAAGCAGGAATGGTTTTTTGTGCGTTGCCCTCCTGGTTTCACGAGGAGATGTGTGGAAGGAAGTAAGTGTTTTCTCTGGATCGATATTCATGCTTGGTCAAAGCCATGCCTCTTCTAACTCTTTTTGCCATCTTTTCAGGTATTAATCCACGTCCCGATGGCTGTGGATATTCTGAAGCCGTCGAAGCTATTAGAGCCATTCCTGCCGACGAATGGGGCATCCAAACTCTCATTCCAAATGAGTCACTTTCGAAGTTTGGACTATTGGCAGAAGGCTGTCGGATAAGCCTTCCTTAGGGCGTTACCATACCCTGGCCCGCCTCTGGCAAAGGAAAAAAACAAGCCGAGTCTTCAGCACGCAACGCTCCTGGCGCACTAGAAGAAGGAGAAATCAAAGAAAACGAAACACCCGAAGCACAAGACGAGAACGTTGGTCCTACTCAGGACCCACTAGTTGAAGTTCATGACATCGAAACGTCATCCCCTCCTTCGAAGAGGAAAAAGAAACTGACGTACAAGATAAGGAGAGAAAAAGTTGGTGCAACCTTTAAAGTTACTCTTATTCCAACAGAGAAAGAGGCTTCCTCACAACGTTTAGAAAGTTCTTTAAAGGGCCTCTCGAACCTCTCAATACCTAACAATCTACTTAATTATGATTTCGACGATCTGGAGGCACTTAAACTTCACTCGCCCATCAGAGGCGATGCAGGCGTTCAAGCCCAAACTCAGGGTGAAAAAACTCCCATTAGTAAAGAAACTGGTCCATCGGGGGGAAAAACTAGGACACACACAAACACATTCACTTCACCTTGCACTTAAATTTCCGTCGTCACACTTCTCTTTGCTAATTCGTTGTTTTTTAAATTCTGTGCAGATGACATGGGGCGTACACACGGAATCGATCGTCTCCGCGGGTCGTCTATCTTCCATCACTCTGGACGGGATTTAGGTTCCGGAAGATGTCGGGATAGCGACGTTGATGGCGACATGGATTACCATTCTCGGAATTCATCATCTCGGAAGAAAACATATTATCATTCCAAATATAACCAACAACCCTCTTCTCACTCGAAACAAAGCAAAGATAAGCACGACCATAAGGGGTCGCAATCCAATGTCCCCTGAGATCAACACTTTGATTCCTCTTCCACACGACAATCTCGGGATCCTGACAGGAGAGCTGCACTTTTAAAGCCGTCTCCTCCTGTTCCTATAACAGATCCAACAGTATCAGAGAGACTGGCTGAGCTTAAAGTTAAATGTCCAAAGATCTGCTTTGACGGCCTGAAGTTCCTCCCGGCGATCCACCATATACCTGGAGATGTTAAGCAGAGCGCTATCGCTTGTACCAACGACGTCTATGTTCAGCATGACGCGTTCATTCATCTTGCGGAGAAAGTGTCGGAAGTCTCCATAGAACGCCAACATGAGATTGATCACCTAAAGCTTGAGGCTATTCATGACAAAGACATTATCAAAGCTCAGGACGAAGAGATTGCGACTTACAAATCTCAACTTGAGGCCGCCCAACAGAGCGCCAAGGATACCGCCGAAGCCATAACTCGTTTAGAATCAACTCACAAAAAAGAAATCGATGAGGCGGTACAACGCTGCGGGGCTTTAGCTTTGGAGAAGGACTCGGTGCAAAAAGAGAGGGATGCATTCCATCTCCGAGTTAAAGAACTTAAGGAGCGACTCCGCAAAGAGCAAGAATAGAAGATTGCTGCCCAAGAAGAGTCACAATGGTATTGCAACGAGATCGTTGCAACGCGACTCCTAAAGGCGAAACTTGAGGGCGAGCTTTCTAAAGTTAAGGCGCTGAAGGATGAAGCCCGCGAAGAGGACAAAAAGATAGCATTTGGGGAAATCGACTCCCTTCTCGAGGCGGCCAAGGAAGAAGGTAAAGAAGAAATCAAAACCATGTTCGACCCGCTTATTGCCGAATTCAATGCCCGTGTTCTCATGCACCGGGACTTAACTTTTCTAGGCGAAGGCTTTCTCGAATCTTTAGCCGAAGCATGGGAGACCTTAATATAAATCAAGAAGGCCGAACACGGTATCGAGGAGGTTGACGAGGGGGCTTTGATAAAAGAATTCCTTAAGGGAAACGAGCCTTCGAACCTGTCAGCGGCTAAAGCCCTTTATTGCAAAGGCTCCCGCTCAAGGAAAGGGAAAGAAGTTATCACCGGTCCATCCGGGATTGAGCCTCCAGCTCATGTGTCTACCCAACCGGCCGATCGGCCGATACTCGATCCTTTTGAACAGCACATTGGCTATAACGCGGAGGACCCCCGCCTTGGCGTTCACATTTTGTCCCCTATTCCACAGGGTGAGACCCCCTTGATGGCTGAGGGCCAGCCGGAACCTGGTAGGCAACTCTTTTGCTTTAAAATTCCAAGAGGTTTCGCTTTTCACCAGAATCTATCGCATTCTAATACTTGCTTTTCATGATTTCATGCAGGTCGTTCTGATCTTGAGCCCACTCCGAGGAGCGATGTCGCTAACGAGGTGAGGGAAAAAACAAGTGAAGCTACTCACACAGGAGAAGCTCCCGGTCCTGATGCTCAGGTGATCGGAGCGCTTGATGAGGGCAGACCTAAGACTTCCTCTCCCATCGATGGGAGTTATGAAGTTGAAATTACAGACGTCTCTGAGCACACATACGAACTGAGCATGAAGGAGCAGATTGATAAAGAGAAGGAAAAGAAGATCAAGATCAAGTTCGAACCTCAAGCTGTGGGCCCAGACGATCCTTTGAACAAGCCATTGAAGGTCATTCTTCCAGGTGGGTCCAAACCCATGGATGTTCCTCATATTTCTTCAGCTGTCACTCCCCCGTCAAAGAAACCTATCAAGGGTAAACGTCCCAGGGAGGAGTCATCGAGCAAAAAGTCGAAGAAGTCAAAGAAGTAGTCTTCGCTCTCGTTCAAGAAGAGCTAGTTTAGATTATGTAATTATTTTTTGTTTTCGTAGTTTATGTAAATAAACTTTTGACTCCGAGCTTCGGAGGAGTTGTAGTAGAAACTTTTTTTTGATGAATAAAACTTAGCTCTTTTTTCCTTTCAGAAGACTTCTGTTGTTCGGTTTTCTATATAATCATGGTCAAAACCCAAGCTATTGCGAGTTACATAAACTTCTCGATTCATCTTCGAATAAGTTGATAGCCTTTTGGCATTGCACATTCTTTATTCCACGCTCCGGGTACTTAGAATATTTTCTAGTCCGCACGCCAAGGATTCGATGACTTCAAGCCATCTGTATCCAGTCCGTACTCAGGGGACTTGGATATTTTGAGTCATTTATACTCGAGTCCACACTCTGGGGACTTAGAGTACTCCAGTCCACGCTCTCGGGACATGGAGATTTTGAATCGTTTATACTCGAGTCCGCACTCTGGGGACTTAGAGTACTCCAGTTCCCACTCCGGGACTTGGAGATTTCGAGTCGTTTATACTCGAGTCCGAACTCTGGGGACTTAGAGTACTCCAGTCCGCACTCCGGGGACTTGGAGATTTCGAGTCATTTATACTCGAGTCTGCACTCTGAGGACTTAGAGTACTCCAGTCCGCACTGCGGGGACTTGGAGATTTTGAATCGTTTATACTCGGGTCCGCACTCCGGGGACATGTAGATTTTGAATCTTTTATACTCAAGTCCGCACTCTGGGGACTTAGAGTACTCCAGTCCGCGCTCCGGGGACTTGGAGATTTTGAATCATTTATACTCAAGTCCACACTGTGGGGACTTAGAGTACTAGAGTCCGCACTCCGGGGACTTGGAGATTTGGAGTCGTTTATACTCAATTCCGCACTTTGGGGACTTAGAGTACTCCAGTCCGCACTCCGGGGACTTGGAGATTTTGAATCGTTTATACTCAAGTCCGCACTCTGGGGACTTAGAGTACTCCAGTCCGCACTTCGAGAACTTGGAGATTTGGAGTCGTTTATCCTCGAGTCCGCACTCTGGGGACTTGGAGATTTTAATTCGTTTATCCTCGAGTCCACACTCCGAGAACTTAGAGTACTCCAGTCCGCCCTCTGGGGACTTGGAGATTTCGAATCGTTTATGCACGTTCGTACGTCAGATAGAGTAATGTATCTCTTATCATTTGTTACAGCGTTATCATATACAGAAACATCAACAATTCATGGGAACAAGAAATGGTTTTAAGCCTTTATTAATGCAAATAAGCTAAATTGTCTTTTTAAATGCTGTAAACTAGGAATAAAAACTTGCTGGAAATAAATGCAACTAAAATATGATAGAAATGAACTAAGTGTAATAATTCCGTAAATGTTCACCATTCCATGCTCGAGGGAGTGTCACACCATCGACGATCGCTAGATTGAAAGTTCCTACTTCAAGCTTCTGTTCAATGACGTATGGACCTTCCCATGCGGGGTTCGTTTGTGATGGAACTGGGAAAACTCGTTTCAAAACGAGATCACCCACGCCAAAGATTCTCGATCGGACTTTTTCATTATAATATCGAGCAATTTGGTGCATATACGTGGCCGCTCTTAAATTAGCTTCTTCGCGTTTTTCATCAATGAAGTCCAACGATTCCAGCAAGAGGTCTTGATTTGACTCAGGGTCATAATAAGTTACCCGATGTGATGGGACTTCAAGTTCCACGGGTATGACAGCTTCCATACCATATGCTAATGCAAATGGAGTGTGGCCAGTCGTGGACTTGTGGGTGGTTCTGTAAGCCCAAAGAGCCATCGGAAGCTCATCCACTCACTTGCCTCTAACCTTTTCCAAATGTTTTTTCAATATGGATTTGATTATCTTGTTAATGGCCTCTACTTGTCCATTAGCTTTCGGATGAGCAACTGCTGCAAACTTTTTCTCAATACCATATTTTTGGCAAAATTCCCTGAACTCTTTGCTTTCAAACTGAGTTCTATTGTCTATAACGATGGTTCGTGGTAGGCCAAAGCGACATATGATATTTCATACAACGAAATTAATGACTTTCTTGGTGGTGATAGTGGCCAAAGGCTCTGCTTCTGCCCACTTGGTAAAGTAATCGACTGCAACAATCGCGTATTTTGCACCACCTTTGGATAGGGGTAAGGAACGGACTATCCCGATCCCTCACATTGCAAATGTCCAAGGACTAACCATTTGTGTGAGTTTCGTCAGCGGAGCTCTTGGGATTTTCGCATACATCTGGCATTTGTCACATCTTCTTACATAGTCTGCGGAATCCTTATTTATAGTTGGCCAATAGTATCCATAGCGGAGGATGTTCTTTGCTAACGTCTGCCCCCCAGTATGGTCACCACATTCACCTTCATGGACTTCCGTCAGGACTCATTTTATCTCATTATGGGCAATGCACCGAAGCAATGGGGTCGAGAATCCCCTTCGATACATTATTCTATACTGCATTACATAATGAGAAGCCTTACGAATGACTTGTCGTCTTTCGCTCCTTCTTTCGGGCATGACCCCATGTAACAAATACTGCTTGAATGGGGTCATCCATGACTCCTTTTAGATTTCTGCTTCTAACACGAAATCTACCTCCATCATATTTATGCACGGAACAAGTAAGGTTTCGATAGGAAACAATCCCATCTGTTGCGCATCACCAGTGCTTGCGAATTTTGCTAATGAATCAACTGCTCTGTTTTGTTCACGCGGAACATGTGAAATATCATAATACTGGAGATTCGATAGCAGCTCCTGAACTAGGGCCAAATACGGGGCAAGTTTCTGCACCCTTGTTTGGTATTCTCCATGCACTTGATACACCACCAGTTGTGAGTCGCAAAAAATTTCAACCGGTCTTATTCCCAGTTCTTTGACGAGTATTAAGCCGACAATCAGTGCTTCATACTCGGCTTCGTTATTCGTTGCTGTGAATTCGAGACTCAAAGCGTAGCAAATTGATCGGTTTTCAGGAGTTACAAGAACTACGCCAAGCACCGAACAACAGTCGTTAGATGCCCCATCGGTGTACATCTTCCATTGGATGGGAGGTATGACATTGCGGCCGTTTGATTCGTTTGTCATGGTGAATTTAGTGATGAAATACGCTAGCTCTTGTCCCTATATGGCCTTTCACGGCAGGTAAGTAATATCAAACTTACTCAGCTCGATATTCCATTTTAACATTCTTCCAGAAGTTTTCGGTCGTTGGGGTATCTGACGCAAGGGTTGATTAGTGTAAACACTGATTGGGTGTGCCTAAAAATATGGACGAAGCTTGCGTGATGAAATCACCAGCAATAAGCTAATTTCTCAATCTTGGGATAGTATCTTTCTGCCCCCGTCAGACGTTTACTAACATAGTAAACAGGTTTTTGAACTCAGTCCTCTTCATGATCTAAAGCCGTGCTGATAGCATGTTGAGATACTGCCAAGTACACATACAACATTTCATGGTCTATTGGTTTCGATAGCACTAGGGGGCTCTCCAAATGCCTTACCAGAGCTCAGAATGCTTCCTCGCAGTCAGATGTCCACTCGAAGTTACTTTTTCCCTTCTTTATCACATCAAAGAAAGGAATGCACTTATCCATGGCTCTGGATATGAATCGGCTCAGTGCTACCACCTTTCCGTTCAAGCTTTGTACTTGCTTTATAGTTCTGGACACTTGTATGTCCCAAATAGCCTGAATCTTTTCTGGGTTAGCATCAATTCCACGTGCATTCACAATGAAACCCAAGAACTTTCCTAACGCCATGCCAAAAGAGCACTTTAGGGGGTTGATCTTCATACCGTATTCTCTAAGTATATCAAACATCTCTGCAAAGTCTCAGATGTGGTCGTTTGACTGCCGCGACTTCACGAGCATGTCATCCACATAGACTTCCATCGTCTTACCAATCTGGTCCTTAAACATTCGATTCACCAGACGCTAATAAGTTGCTTCCGCATTTTTCAATCCAAAGGGCATTACTACATAGCAATATAGCCCCATATTTGTGACAAAACTGGTGTGCTCTTGGTCTGGAATGCGCATCGGGATTTGATTGTATCATGAGTACGTATCCATAAATGATAATAATTCGTGTCCGGCGGTAGAGTCGACGAGCTGGTTGATTCTAGGTAAAGGGAAACTATCCTTCGGGCATGGTTTATTTAGATCGGAGTAATAGACAAAAGTTCTCCACTTTCCATTTTCTTTCTTCACTAGCACTGGGTTAGATACCCATTCGGGGTAGAGGGCGTCGCAGACGAACCCATTGGCTTTGAGTTTGTCCACCTCTTCCTTGAGAGCCGCGGACCTCTCCGGGTCCATACCTCTCCTTTTCTATTTTACGGGAACGTGTTTTGGGTCTATGTTCAACATATGACTTGCAATTGTTGGAGAAATCCCGCACATATCAGAGTGTGTCCAAGCGAAAACGTCCAGATTCGCCCAGAGGAAATCAGTAAGATCCTCGACCACTGAAGGGTCGAGTTACGATCCAATCTTAAGGACACGTGATGGGTCGTCCCAGCTGATTGGGATGTCGATCGTCAGCTCAGCCGGTGCTGCATTCGTTTCCTTGGATTCCCCATCATCATCTCTCGGATCTATGTCTCTAAGGATCCGAGAATGCTACACGAGCCAGGGCTCGGGCACTACTTGTCAATCATCAGTCTTTAGAATGCGAATGGAGCTATCCGCAACCTTTCCCTTCTCTCGCCGCTGAGCTTCTCTCAATTCCGCCACATAACATGCGCGACCAGTCACCTGATTGCCATGTACAACACCGGCTCCTTGGTCTATCAGGAATTTTAGCGTCAAACACAATAGAGCCAAAGCAGCCTTAAATTCTGCCAAGGCTGGGCGACCCAAAAAGACATTTTATAGAGAGTCAACATCCATTACTATGAACAGTAGGACTCGCACTCTCCTACGCTCACCTTCAACCTGTTCAACTGGTAGCTCTATTTGCCCCCATCGCGTCGGTTGCAGCACCGTTAAAGCCGTGGATACGGGCTTTGCATGGCTTGAAATCTTTCGTTTCCATCTTCATTTGGTCATAAGCCGTCTTGAAGATGATGTTGACAGAGCTTCCATAATAAATCAAGATTCTTTTCACGTAAGCTGGCCCGATTGTTGCAGATATGACAATCAGGTCGATAGTAGGAGCCTCCACCTTGTCCGCGTCTCGACACCTAAACACTATATCGTTAGTCATCATGCGTTGTTGTTTTGCGGGGGTTCCATCTTCCACATTTGAACAACATTCATAATCTGCATGCCTCAAGGAGGTAGCATATCATTCCATCTCCTGCCAATTATTGTCTACAGGATGAGGTCCTCCGACAATAGTATTTATGATCAGTCTACCCACAGTCCGAGCAGGTTGTTCTGGTTGGCGTGGAGCCGGCCCGCGTCTGGGGGTCTGACGTTATTTGTCTTCCATCTTGCGGGATTTTAACGAATTCCTACAGTTTTTTTCTGTCTGATCAACTTTTCTATGGCGTCATGGAGGTGTCTACACTCCTTGGTATTGTACCCATGGGTCTCATTGAAGCGACAGTACTTCCCTGTCCGTTTTTGTTCTTCAGTGGACTCCTTTGGGTGCGGCTTTCTGTATTTAAAGGTGTTACAGGTAGATAGATAAATGTTTTCAAGAGAAGTATTCAGCGGGGTGTACTCATTGTAGGTCGGAATCCTTGGCTTCCATTTCCCTACTTCTCTTTTCTTTCCGGGATTTCCACCTCCGGATCCTTTGGAATGCCGAGGATTGTTCTGGATGTTGACTTGAACTTTTCCCGAACTATCGTCGGACTGCTTCACGGCGACGTTACTTTTCACCGTCTCCTTAACAGGCCCTGGTGCTTTATCTTGTCTCGTCCATCGAGCCTCCTACCTCCATATGAACTGATGAGCTTTGGAATAGAATCGTTCAAATGTAGCTGGGGTTTTTCCTGCCAACCAATCTCCAAACTCCGAGTATGGATCTAAACCTCGCAGTACCGCCATCAAAATTGCATGGTCATTAGGATTTCTAACTTCAGTGGCGGCAACATGAAACCACTGCAAGTATGCTTTCAAAGATTCTCTTGGAGCCTGGATCACGCTTGATAAGGACATCACGTCCTTTGGACGAGTAGCGTGTATCCTGAATTGTTCAACAAATTTCATCGCTAACACGTTGAAGCTGGATATAGATCGCGGAGGAAGCCGAGTAAACCATATAGTGGCGATTCCGAACAGAGTGATTGGGAAACACCTACACTTAGTTGCGTCATTTGCCCTTGCCGAATCCATCATCCATTCGTACCTCATCACGTGTTGCCTTGGGTCAGTCTTTCCTTCATAGGCTAGGATAGTTGGCATATTGAATTTCTTGGGGTACTCAGCATGTAGGATACCATCTATGAAGGGAGTATGACACCTGGACACTCCACAATCTTCGTTGGTCAGGCCTTGGTTCTCTCTCATCAACTGCTTGACCATGGCTGATAAATCTGGAGTTTGTACGGAGGGTGGGAGGTTGGGTTCCGTTCCACGGGACCGTGCGGGTTGATGTCCCGCTTGATTTGGGTCTTGGTGATCCGGACGTCCGATCTCATCACGTGCCTGATCCCTGGCGGATCGATCGATAGCACCAGCTTATGCAGCTCCATCCCTACGGCGTCTACGCCTAGGAGGTTCATCAGCCGAGGTCGAGCTATCGGATTCAGAATAGGGAGCAGGACTACTTCTAGCATTTTGATGCTGCTGCTAGGCAAGCTAAGTCATGAGATTAGTGTTGGCGTGAATCTGCTCAACAAGTTACCTTCTACTTTCCCTGAGTTCTCTTATTAAGTCGTTGAACTCTGTTCGTGAAACGACCTCCGCTTGGTTCTGAGTGTAGGGCCCTACGCCTTGAATTGTTGGTTGGTTGCTAGGTCCTATCTGTTGTACACTAGCAGTTTCATTGACATCTGCGTTGTGAGAGGCCAATCTAGTTCGTGGTCTTCCCATGATAGAGTTGTCGGTTGTAACTCTGAGTAGAATTAACAGATATCTTGCGAATGATTTGGATCTCCATGGGGGATTTTTCAATCCAGTAGCTACAAAGTAGATCCTATCGTCCTGAGAATTCGATTCTCAGTGAAAGCACCAAAATGTTAGCACCAGAATTGGTCACTAACACCCTTAAGAAATATTGTGTAGAGGGATTAATGAAGAAAGTAAAGTTAAACAGAAAACAGTATGCAAATTTAAATGCGGAAAGTACGAACACCAGATTTACAGTGGTTCGGCATAATTGCCTACGTCCACTTTGAGGTTAATCTTTATTGCTTTCTTCGATAATCAATTACAGATACAATCGATATATAAACTATTTGATTACAATTGTTAAGCAAGAAAGGTAAGTCTTGAATGAGTTTTGATTGCGGCAGAGTCTCCCCAGTGTTCTCGAATAAAGGTCCATTTCATTGTGCCCCTGCCTCTCTATTTATAGGCAAAGATGGGTTGGACTTCCCTGGTGGGCCAGGTAGCAAAGTAGCTTGGCCTAAAAACAGTGATTTCTGTGTGTCGATCCATAGATGCTGAACGAACACTCTGATTGCCGAACGAGGCATTTGTGCCGAATGACTCTGGAAGCCGACCCAGTGTGTTGCGCCAAACGACTCTGGATGCCGAACTATCCCGAATGCCGAACGAGATTTATGTCGAACGAAGTGATGTGCCGAACAAGGTTTGGATGCCAAGCAGTATGGAATGCCGAATGACTCCGCCATGCCGAACGTCCATAGATGCCGAACGATATTCAATACAAAATGTCTCTCAATGCCGAACGAGATTTATGTGTCGGACGACTCTGGAAGCCAGGCGCTTTCTAATGTCGAACGCTCCTAAATGCCGAGCGATCCCAAATGCCAAGCGTTCTCTAATGCCAAAAGATTTGGATGCCAAACGACTCATAAATGCCGAACAGTATTCTAATGCCGAGTACTTAGTTGCCTGGTCAAATCTCCAGGTAACATTATTGTACTTCGAAAATAAATAACAGAAAAAATCCGAAGTTACAATGGAAAATTCCAGAAATTCAATTTTTAAATGATTTAAGAATCAAAGTTTTCAAATATAATTAAATTAAAAATATTTACAAAATTATGGGCTGTTACAGTCTCCCCCACTCAAAAGTTTTCGTCCTCGAAAAGGAACGAGATAAGGGGGAACAGGGAAAACAAGATAGAATGAGATAGGATTAACGCAAGATGAATAGAGATTGAAATTATACCTGATAATTATCGTTATAGGTAAATTCAACAAGATAGAACGATCTTCCCAAGATCCTCCAAAATTAAGAACACAAGCACGAAGAAGATCCTCTAAAATATGGTTCACTCTTTCCATTTGACCGTTGGTCTATGGTTGGTAAGCAGTGCTCGGATTCAAATGAGTACCAAAGGTTCCTGAAAAGTTTTCCAAACTGAAAGGTAAAGATAAGTTCTTCAGGAATAAGATCATTTCGGAATTAGATTTCCCACTTTAGGATGTAAGAGAATATAAACATCCCGACAGAAAAGAGATTGGAAAATAAGATAAGATAATAAATTTAAAACTATGAAAATTTCAACTTAAATTAATACTTGATTTCACCTATGTTAAATAAATCTTAACTATTTTTAATTTCATTATCATATCATCCAATTATCTTAAATTAAGAATGTCTAAAATCATGAATTTGAAAATCATTTATCACATTTATAATTTATTCAATAAATTTAATTCTTCTTTATTCAAAATCATCATTAACTTTATTCCACTTAATATATATCTAATCACATATATTAAGTATATTCACATTTATTATGACTACTCCAATTTATTTATGATTTCCTTTAACACCATTTTATATTGTAAATTATTCAGTTATTTTTTTATTATGTTTGTCTCTATTAATCTTTTTATAACTAAAATTTAAGTGCATAACATTTATTATAACCACTCGCATTATATTCATAAAATCCCTTTTATATTGTATATTATCCAATTACATTGTTAGCTTTTACTAATTAAGGTAAGTTATATTGGAATGCAATAGAATATTATACAAATAAAATTTTCTAATTCAATTATCTCAAGCATAAATATTCATTCATAATTTTGATTTCATTTTATAATTGCCATTATCCTTTAAGACAAAGTTTAAGAATTAAATTTTCGATTACTTCAAACAATTGTAGAGATAAAATAAATATACACAATATCAAATCAAATCTTAAATCATATATCACATATATTATAAATCAAGTCACATTTGAGATATCCAAATCAGTTTAATTCTCCATAGCCAGACTGTAGCAAAACTATAGAATGGTCTCTTCGCTTCGAAACTCGAAAATGAATGTCGATGATGCGGTAGTCATCATCGAAATTATTTTCTAGCGACAAAGAAAAGAGAACTGATTTACAAATTAAAAATCCTTTGAAACAGTTTTGTTTGATATACTTTAAATAATACACCCTTTGAAACTTTAAACATAAAGTTTGAAACCATCGAAAATTGAATTCTTAGTTTCTTGTTTTAAATTCATTTAAATTTCCAAATTAGTTTATAGCTATGTTTATAGTTCAATTATTTAGATATGAAACAAAAGCCAATAGTTTACAAGCTATATATACAGAACCAAATATTATTTCTCAACATCCAATTAATTAACCATCAAAAATTCAAAAATTGTAATTATATACATATACAATATAATTGTACTGATTTTATTTCATTTACTAAATTTGAAAACTATATTATATCGGTTTGCTCTGTTCAAGTGTATTAGAGATCCTATCGATAGCGATGATCAGACGAATCGATCGAAAACCCAAATCAGCATCAAACAACTCAAACAACACAATATCTAATACATTCTAAATATAGATTTACAAATACACTATGCATGAATAGTTTTAAAGCAAGGATAGAGATTCAAATTGGATTAACTCAAATCAAAGGAAATTTTGATCTGAGGATAAGTTGGAACAAAAGATAAGATGATTAACTTACCGAATAAGGAAATGGATAAGCTCCTATAAATCGCGGGTAACCTTAACCGTGCCAACCGCGACTTCGAGAATAAGATCGATGCAGTATTCTAAATCAAATGTACGCTCGATCTCCAAAGATAGACTTTCGGGAAACAAGAGATACTAGCACCTAACCGAGGATATATAGAAAACTCCGGTAAACCAATGCCTGTTGTAAAGGAGTTTCCCCCTTTTACAAAAATCCATTTGAGATTGGCGAGACCGCCGATTCATTAAATAGCTCATTCGAAGTGGAGTTATGGGATACTCCAGAATCAAAAGAAAAAAAATAATGAGGGACTAGAATGAATTTCAGAACCGTGGGGAATGTTCCAAATTTCAAAGGAAATCGTGTCAAAAGGAAGAGAATCAAGCATGAACGAAAGTGATTCTATAAATAAAATTACCATATAAGTTAAGTTTTGCCTAGAGCCAAAGCTTTGATACCAAATGTAACGACCCGATATTTTCAACCATTCGCATCCACACATGTCGGACTTGAATTGCTCAAAATATCGAATTGTAAATATAAATTGGCAAATCTTAGAATATACAGCAAATTAATCAAAGATCACAGACACAGTTTAATGATGATGCAGCGGAAACAAAGAAATAGTAGTTCATGAAGCTACTATATAAATATACATCAGAGTTAAATAAGATACAACGGAAGCCTCAATACGATCATCAAGTACAAAGCTGAATACATCCTTGAAATTCAACTGAATGACCGAAATCAACTAGATAACTAAAATGAAACAGATAGCTGGATCTTCAAGCAAAGCTCCAACTCTGAAGGTGAGTCTCAACTGATGTATCACTCAGTCATACCCGAGCGTAAAGGAAAACACAAAACACTCGAGTTAGGACATACATCCATATACAATATAAACTAACTCAAGTGAACTATAATAGAAAGGTACAAGTAACTTAAAGGATGCTTGGGACCGCCTATCATCCAAGGATCCGTTAAACTATTTACTATGTAGTAATATTTCGCTATTATAATAATGTCTATAGTAAAATAAACTTACTTTTGAATAGCATTAAGGGGTTACCCATATAGCCCTTAACACAAAATAGTCCCAGTAGTCCACTAGTCTCATAGTACCTCCTGATCGGGAAGCTACCAGAGGATACACCATAGGCTACGGGAGAAAACCAAACTCATACAAGACATGATAGTGCAGGTGATACGGCACAACGAGGCAATGCCAGGGTAGATATACCAATTTCCATTCGGACTAGTGGTGACGCATAGCACGCAGTTACCGCCCACCTCGAGGCACACCCCTAAAAATGAAAGGGCCCCAATCAATCACAAAGCAATAGAATGGTATCGAAGGAGTGTGTCCGATAAGAGGAGCTACCTCAATGGCCCGGAATCGCTCCTGTTTTAGCCACCTTTTGCAAATTCACGAGAGTCAGGTCCACGTATATACCTCAAAGGAACGCCGCTGCCATCCTACTTCATTCTAGAATCTCCACTGCATAGACGGTTGTTAAAGTGGTTTTCGGTATTGATAGAGAGTATGCCTATATCCGACCCCGGTCTCTTTAACAGACAACCGTTATTTTAACCCATGGATATTTCTTTCAAAATCGTTTACACTTTAAAACCAAAATATCGTATCCATTTCAAAACTAAATACTATATTATTTCCTTTCAAAACCAAATCAATCTAACATTTCCATTTCAAAACCAAAGTAACAATACATCATTTAAATAAAACCCAAATTTCCAAATCACTAATATTTTCTTCAATTTATCAAACTTGAAATATTCCTTTAAATCATCTTAAACCAAAATTTATACACTTAAAGACAATTCTTAATTAAATACAATTTCAAATAATTTCATTTCCAAACCAAAGTGCTTTCAAAATTATAACAACTCCAAAACCCAAAATACTTTAGAACCATAATACTTTGAAATTATAACAATTTAGAAATGTTATCATTAGGAAATCATACTACTTAAAATCACAACATTTTGGAAATGTTTTTCTTTTTAAAATCATAATACTTAGAAAAATCATAACACCTTTAAAATAATCATTATTTAAACCAAATAAATTCAATGATAATTAATATTCATTTTAAAGTGGTACATTTATAAGTTCATTCATTAAATTATAAGATTTCCAATATATTGTAAATTTCAGCTACAACAGCATTTATAAAGTGTTACAGTAGATATACTAGTATTTCAAAAACATTGTCAAATTTAGAAACAGCAGCACTTATAAAGTGCAATGGTAGGTATTTAGTTATTATTTCAAAACGGTTTACTTCCAACAACAACAACACTTACAAAATGCTGCAGTAGCTTCTAGTATTGCAACACAGTTTACATTCAGCAACGACAGCACTTACACAGTGCTGTAGTAGCTCTTTATTATTCCTGAACTTAGTTTATTTTCAGAAATGATAGCACTTAACAATGATGTCATAAAACCACAGTATTTCTAAAGTGCTACCAATACTAATTTCATATTTATAATAACATTTCAGCCACATTAAAATTTCAATTTTTAGCCATTTTAACTTATAAAAATCATATTTCACGCTTGAGAAAATATTCATTTTGATAATCATTTATCTCATGATTAAATAAAATAAAATTTATAACTAAAATATCCAAATTAACTAAAATTACACTATTTTACTCAACTTTTATTTTTAACAAATAACTTTACACTTTATTTTAAAATACCCATCCCATAAATAAAATCTTTCTATCACTAAATGTACTTAACTTCCATTTGAAAACTAAATTTCCACTTATCAAGTTGAGTCATCTCTAAGTTACCCTTTTCCATTTAAATCATAATCATTTATCTTTATAAAACATAACCATAAATAAAATATTTTATCAAAGTTAATATAACAATCCAATTCTATTTATAAATCTATTCCTTTAGACATAAATTAACTATGATTTCACGTTAAATAAATTTTATTACAAAATGCCCAATTAAAACTATATTTCATTTCTAAATTCAAAACACATTATTCAATATACAAAACATATTCATTTCAAAACTAAAATTTGATTGCAATTACCATGTTAGATTTTAAAATTCCATATTGATCAACTTTAATTATTAAGTTATTTATCACAAATAAAGATCTTTAAATTTCCATTTAAAACCAAATAAAGATTTTCAAGTTATAATTTATAACCAATTATCAACTTATAAAATAACTTATAGAAAACCAATATCTATTTATATTTTAAACCTTTAAATTAAATTTTAGTTAAAATTTCATATATTCTAGAATTCAAAATACTTAATAATTTTTTATAAAATTATTACTTTAAAAATATTAACCATGGGCCTGTATAATATTTTCTAACCTAGGTCAAGTGATACAGATATGTATCATTTCAATCCGTAATTTAAAAGAAAAATCCGGGTTCTATCATTTCAAACCCGCAATCCCCAATAAAATAAATATGATAAAAAGAACTCGAGCCTATCATTTCTGCCCATAATGATTTTTCATTATTCTAAAGTTCGTTCGGGTATGTATCAGTTCAACCCATAGTGATTGGGAACTTGCATTTTGAAATACAGTAAATAAAATGAACAGTAAAGCATATAATATCATATCAGGTGATGTAACTGGTATAAAATGCATTTAATAACATATAAACATATCACAGGCAGGTATGAATATAGCATATTAATTTATACAATTCACATGTCATCCTTTCATAATTATATAAGTACGTAATGTCTAGAGTGAATAACTCACCTTTAAAAGCTAGAGATCAAATTTGAACACAAATCTAAACTACGCAAAGCACGAAAAGGCACGACAAAGCATGATTATATTTTTGAGTGAATGCAGAGTCAGATCCAAATCTTGTATGCAAACAAATATCACAAACAAAAGTACGATGCAATACTAAAGAATATAGATTAAAACAATAGGAAATATGAGATAAAAATGACATGACCTTTGCTTCAACGACCAAGTGGGCTCGGCCATGGTCTAATAGGCTAGACCATCATCATGTGGCTCGACCACATCATGTTTTATGCAAGCTAGGCTCGGCCTTGATGGGAATAAGCAAGCTATGCACAACTATGGCTTGGAATTTGAAGAGAAGTGCAAGAGGTGTAAGTTACAAATTAAAGGAAGGCAAAAGGTCAAGGCTTTATGAACTGTTGGTTCGGCCATGGAGCTTCATTAGCTCGGCCATGATAGGTTTGTGGTTAATAGGCATGGCTATGGTAGTGGAGATCATGGTATGGGAAGGAGGAGGGGTTGCAAGGAGGTTCCGAGGCAATAGGCAAGAGGAAGGTGAAGGAAATAGGAGTTTGGCTAGGTTAAAACATGATTGGGTGATGTTGTCTTGATCTAGGAGTCACGGCCTTTGTTATAGGGAATGATGTGATGGTGTGGTCAGTTAAAGGTGGTGATGGAGTGGTTGTGGTCGGCTAGGGGTGGAGGCCGAGCATGCGTATATGAAAACAAAGAAAAAAATTAAAAGAGGAGAAGAGGAAGCCATGGATATTAGAGCATGCTGTATTTTTTTTCACGCAAATGAGATTTGAGGAGGTGAGAAACTTTCACATTATTATATATGAAGTGGCGGCTAGGTTTTAGAGAAAAGAATGGCTATGGCATAAGAAATGAACGGCTAAGAAGGTGGAAGGCTAGGGAAAAGGAAAAGGCCCAAAGTAAATACAAGTAGCTCAAGTCTTTTGAAACTTCCAAAACTATTATTGAAAATAAAACCAATCAAAATTAAATAAATATAATCAAATTTTATATAAATAAAAATAGAACATAAAATTAGAGAAATAAACATATGAAAAATAAAAATGAAATATAGAAAATCATTACATGTTAAACACCGTATTTTATCTAATTCAAAACGTATACAATAGAATTTTACGAAATGAAAAGTAGAACTATTATTAAAATAAAATACACTTTCAAAGAAAAAGATTAGAATTTAAAAATTCAAATTTAAAAATTTCAACTATGGTCAAACTTTGACTTCCAGTTGACCAAAATATAAAATTTTCTAAAATTGTTTATTTTGTTGTACTAGGAAAATAAATAACAAACAAAATCCAAAGTTACAATGGAAAATTCTAGAAATTCAATTTTTAAATGATTTATGAATCAAAGTTTTCAAATAAAATAAAATTAAAAATACTTACAAAATTATGGGCCGTTACAAAGACTTTCAAACTTGTAATAGTCATAGCCATTTAAGTCACATAAATATTAGAATAGTATGTTGATGTTGTAGCTTTGCAATGAGATTTGTTTTACTTTAGTTTTATACATCCACTACGCATGTAGCCATATACCTACTCACGCATATAAACCAAAGTAGTAATTCTTACTTTTGATTTGTTACTCTTCCTTTATTGGTTTATTCGCATATCCTCACTGTTTTTTCTTTTTGAATAATCATTAATTTTCACTTCCTATTGTACCAGTGCCATGACCTAATGTTAATTTGTTCTATTATTTGTAATTCTTTTTATTCCTATAGGAAAATAATTTTAGTCCTTGCTATTGTTGAATAAAATGGATGGCTGCTCTATAATTTTGTATGTCCATCCATGCTTTTGTTGCATTGTTTTTTTGTTGCTATATATTATATATATATATAGTTTCGCTTAGTGTCCAAATCAGATTTTTGATGCTTCTTAAACTATCTTACAAACCCTTGTTCGTTTGTGAGATCTATGTTTCAAATGCAAATCATTTTACGAAAGAAAGTTATGATGATTTTCTATTTCAAACTACTTTTCATGTTAAATCCAATTCTTTTATAAATGGTTTTATCAAGTAATTATATATATATATATATATATATATATATATATATATTAGAACAAATTTATATACGAATACAAATTTATAAATGAATAATTATGATTTTATAAAGTAAATGAATTTACAATTAATGTTTGTGAAACATGGCATGAGTGACGCCCCACCCCAAGACCCACACTAACAAAGAGCATTATTAGGTAATACTGTATGTTAGTGCAGAGAATAGGGCTGGTTAGGAGCGACCATTCGTGATCTTTGTCTTAAATGAGTATCGAATATGTCGATTGAGTGTCATTTTTTTCTTTCTTTCTTTCTTAAGTGGATTGACATACTCGATTAAGGTTTAACATAAAACTACGGTGTCTGTGGATGGAATTCAGAAAAATATAATAACATCAAATACCTGATATCACAGAACAGGAACATACAAATATATATACATATATAGAGTCAGTAGAAGTACAACATAACATGCTACATGAATTTGGTTCTTATGAACCATATATACAACAAGAGTCACAAAATAATACATACATTAGAGTACTTCAACAAAAAGAGGATACATCAAAACATACACTAAGCAATAAAGAGGAAAGATCACAGCGGAGCAAAGCAAGGCGATGGTCAAACTGCAATCACTGACCTGTAATGACCCGGCCAGACCCGAGCATCATATAAAATATAAACACATGGGTCAGTGTAGCCTCAACAAGATAGTTATTAATGATGGGTGAAGTTAAGATACACAAAGAGGATAATAACTCGCCATGGAGATGAACTCCATGTTGTCAAATCAATGTATGGAATATAAGCCAAATCATGTAATAATATAAGGCATATGAGCCAAATCAACGTACAACATAAGGCTTGTGAGCCAAAGCACTGAACAATACAAGGAGTAAAAGCCAAAACATAAAACAACATAAGACGTATAAGCCATGTCACAAAAACAACATAAATCTCAACATATCGAACTCACTAAGGAGTTCAAAACAACAAAAATGTAATCATGATGTCATCATCATAAAATAGCACAAAGGCTATGTGTAACTCCAACATCTAACAAAATGGTGAAAACATTTGAAAATCAACAACTTCTAGAAATAAAAAATAATGAAATCTAGAAAAAACAGCAAAAGTGGATCCCAACAAATGGCATTCTAAGCTACGCTACATGTGCATCAACAACATATGGTCGAAGCCTGCCAAGTACCATCAACAACAAATTTGGGGCCCAACAAATGACCCAAATGTCCAACAATTGGCCTAAAAGCCTAACAAATGATTGAAGATCCGACAAATGGCACGAAAGCCCAACAAATGATCAAAAGGTCTAATACTAGCAATCAACAAACCCGAAGGTCCAACATTGAGTGTCACTAACTTCCACATAGTAACCAAATCAGTGACTACAGTGTGTCACATACCACACGTTTTCACTAAACCGTTTACTATAAGGTAGTTAATCCCACTCTAGTGTAACTTCAATTGAACAAGTTCGGAATTAACTGAATTAGTAAATGCATGTGTCATATACACATGTTTTACTAAATCGTTTCATTCTCTTCCTCATTCACTCGAAGAGTGAAAAAAACAAAAATTAAAACCACACAAAACTTAGCAATAAAACTCGAGACGGTGACTTATTTAGCGGATTTGACCCTTTAAAACATAAAATTAGATAAAACATAAAGCACAAAATTTGATGGTAATTGCCATAGTTTGAAGCCAAAAAAAGAATCATCTGATTTGGACATATAAATCAAAAGTTATGTCAATTTCAATTCTCATGTCTAAAATGACAAACCTCTGATAATTAAAATGACGACAGGGCTGCGAATTAAAGAGCCAATTAGACCATATAGAACATAGAACTTGATGAAATGTAAAAATTGAAAGTTGAAAATCATTGCCATAGCTTGAAGAAAGAAAAAGAGTCACCTAATTCGGACATATGAATCAAAAGCTGTGGCAGTTTCAATTCTCAGGTCTAAAATTACAAAACTTTGATAATTAAAATAACAGCAGGGCTATGGCTTAAAGAGCCATTTAGACCCTGTAGAACATCGAATTTGATCAAATTTAGAACATGGAAGTTTAAGAGCACTTCCAAATCTTCAACTCATAAGAAGAATCATCTAATTCGAACTTACAAGTCAAAAGTTATGGAAATTTCAATTATCAGATCTAAAACTACAAAACTCTAATAACTAAAATAACGACTGGATTGCAGCTTAAAGAGCCATTTAGACCTTGTAGAGCACAGAATTTGATGAAATTTAAAAATAAAAGTTGAAGAATATTGCCCTAGATTGAAGTCAGACAAAGAATCACCTAATTCGAACTTATGAATCAAAAGTTCTGGCAATTTTAATTCTCGGGTCTAAAATTACAAAACTCTGATAATTAAAATAACAATAGGGTTATGGCTTATAGAGCCAATTGGACCCTATAGAACATAGAATTTGATGTAATATAAAACTTGAAAGTTGAATAACATTGCGATAGCTTGAAGGCAGAAAAAGAGTCACTAATTCGAACTTATGCATCAAAAGTTATAGCAATTTCAATTCTCGGGTCTAAAATTACAAAACTTCGATAATTAAAATAACGACAGGGTTGCAGCTTAAAGAGCCATTTATACCCTCTAAAACACATAATTTCATGAAATATAAAACACTAAAGTTGAAGAGGATCGCTATGGCTCGAAGACGGAGAAATATTTATCTAATTCGGACTTTCAAGTCAAAAGTTATGCCAATTTCAATCCTCAAGTCTAAATTTACTACTGCTATCGTTTAGTTCTCAAGACAGTAAGAAAGAAGTGCAATTTGACTAATTTAACTTCAAAATATCATAAAACTCAAAACATGAAACTTGCAGTAATGTCTATGATTTCCAGAACATCAATAATCATCGAATTTGGATAAGGAATGTAAATGATATGGCCAAATTCATTTCAGGTTCAATCAAAGTTTTTTTCTCAAAGCTTCAACGTGTTTCGAACTTGATTTTCAGCATAATTTCGAGGCACATACAGAAACTATTTCAATCCATATTTCAGCATTCAAGATGGCTGACACTCAAAAACCAATGCGAAGAAAATACGGCATGAATTCATGACAAGAACAGAGATGTAAAAGCACACAAAGAAGGACTCTAGAATATATATACTTACTATAATCATTCAAGTAATAGACTTTCTTCTAATAATAAGTAGAAATTTGAGAATACTAACTTGCAAACCAGATTAAACTAGATGTGAGGGGTTTTTAAACTCACCATTTAGCGATTAGAAACACTTGCAAGATGGAAGCTTTAGCTTTTGTTTGTCCCTAAAAACTTGTAAATGGAGGAAGAACGGACATGCAAAGTAGGAAAAAAAAGTTACAGACAAACACTTTTTCTAAATTTATAAAGGACATGAAATAGCTTACTGGTTTTCCAATGGCATCCTTAATAAGTGATTGCTAGATCTTTAAGAGAATGCAGTTCAGGTTTTCCAATGCTATCATTAATAAGTGATATTTACTAGCTTTTAGTATATACTTTGATTTCACCATACAATAAGGGGTATATTGGTTAAATTGTAGTAATTACCGAAGGTGGTAGTATTTTTCACTTTAGAGTTTACTCTCTTTTGGTGTGCGGCAAGTGGTTGCTAGATCCTTAAGAAGTTACTCCTGGATTTCTTTTCAAGTGTAATAATCTAAAATAAATTTGAAAGGTTTGGTCAAGGCTACTATCCTTGAGATCATTTTGTGATCCTTTGATTCCTTTCCTATGTACGATTCTCAGTATCGGACCGGTTCATTTGATACCAAATTGTTTATCTGTTTGCTATGGTTCTGTGTACGATCGTTTTGCATAAGATCTCTTGGATTCTGGATATTTGGATTTTGTGACTATTTTGTGTTCGTGAAGTAAATATATATACTTGGGTTTTGCATTCGTGAAATATATATATATATATATTCTAGTGTCTTATGTTGGTGAAATGAATATATATTCTTGTATCTTGTGTTCGTGAATAAATATATATTCTTGTGTTCGTGAAATAAATATATATTCTTGTATCTTGTGATGGATGTTAAATTAAGTTAATTCTATTATTCAGTGTTTAGTGACTAGTTCGTGTCTGTGACTTGAACTTATAACCCAGTTCAAAGTTAAATTATTCTTTAACTCGTTATATCCAGGACATCTATATTTACTTATATGTTGTTTATTCTTGTATTATATTCGATTCTCACCCTATTGAATATTTAGAGATACTGTGACCCGGGTGTTATTTTTCTTGGGTTAGGACGAGACTTTTCAAGATACATGACAAGTTGACCTTTGGATGTTTGGGCAAACAAGGAGAAAATCACATTTGAATTTTTAGTTTATCCCATTTAGGAAATTTGTGAACATGTTTATATGATTCACAATTAAGATTAGAGAATGGTAAAACTTGTATAAAAATCAAGTTTAGTATTTCATTTTGTAAACTCAAAGTTTGTATATGAGTAAGTTGACATTTATTCGACTGTGGTCTATGACTGTTATTTATATGATATACTGTTCTATTTCAGAGAAATCGATGTGTCTATTACTCTATATTAATGTTGTACATGTTAAATTCAATTCAAATATTAAGCAAAAAGGTATAAATGATGTGTGACGCCCCACCTCTATACTCACGCTAGCCAAGGACCCTACGGAGCAATGCCGTCAACTAACACGAAGAATAAGGCTATTGAGGAGCGACCATCCATGTAATTTCTTTGTGCGAGCATCGGTATGTCAAATAGTACAACATGCATTTCATTTCAAGAGGAAATCCGACATACCGACACAAACTCAAAGCTGCTACACAGTGGCTATATATAATCTTTGAAAACAAATATAGAAATATCATAACACAAATCAGTCACAGAAGTTCATATCTTAAAGGCGGAAATAGATGCTATTCAAAGCATTCAAAGGGCGGAGGGAAACAAAACCTACGGCTTCGCTTCGCAAGCACCTTTACACGAACGCCAGGAAGAAATGAAGAGGAGCTCCTTCTTTCGCAAGCACCAGAGACCGGGCGAGGCTCTCCACTTTGACTTTCTCTACCAGAGACCGGGCGAGGCTCTCCACTTTGACTTTAGTGTGTTAAGCATAACGAGTGCATTTCCTATCTTGAGAGTTATCTCCCCTAACGAGTTCGTTCTAGTTATCTCCCCTAATTGACCTTCTCCTGAATATATAACACTTAAAAGTGTATATCAGAGTAGTGGTCTAACAAGATCAACAATATCACAAAAGAATAGTTACAGATGCTACACAAAATAATAAGTATACATCATGGAGTATATATCTCAAATGTATACAACAAAATAAACTACTAATCTAAGTAGTTAGCCAAAAGGCAGGATAATAATCCCAGATGAGGAGTCAAGTAGAAGCACATATAACATCTCGGTCTGACCCGAGTATTATTTAATAAGAAATGATAAACGGATTAGTCTAACTATAAATATCAGATAAAATGAGATAGAATATGAGATGTGACAAAAACGTATGGTAACAATAATGCCATTAAATGACAAATATATCTTAGATGACACAAAAACCATACATCATCTCAAGAAATCTCAAAACACAGAAAAGAATGACATATTCTTTATTTTTGTTCACCAAACCATAAATATTGACAATTTACCAATGCCAATCACAAAATTTAATGACACACAAATTCACCAATGCACAAATATTGATAAAACTTATCAAGGTAAATCACGAAAATTGGTGAAACACAAATTCTAGATATCATCAACTAGAAATCCAGAAATCACAAAGAGGGGGGAGGCCTATCACAAAACGGGAGCATGAAAGCTCACCAACACCTGTATCACAAAACGGAACGCTATTCCATGGTTGCTAACCATTAATTTTGAGCCGAGGCTCCACAAAACGACCCGAAGATCATGGGTCGCTACCCCACCAATTTGAGTCGAAACTCCACAAAAACGGGGTTTAGTCTCCCTCGCAGACATAGAGTCATCGCTCATCGCTAGTTTAAATTACAAAATGATCATCATCGATCATCAACAAGTGTCAATTACACTAAGCTAGTAAATATATGAGTTTAGCATCATGTCCCATAACCACTAGCTTAACTTAAATATTTACGAACAAATTGTAGATCTCCACTCGAAAATTTTCACAAGAGGAAAAATCGAACAAGTCCAAGAATTAACCGTCGAAGGAAACGCAAGCGTTTCATACCATTTGTTTTACTAAGCCGTTTAATTAGATTTCTCAAATGAGTGAGGTAAAGGTTTATATATGCTAGTAGATTGGAAAACGATTTAAGAAACAAGCTTTGTAATAAAATAGTGTTGAAATCGTTTTAATGAAAGAGTTTTGATATTTACTACTAGTACTGAAACCTCTATATTTTTCAAGTGACAAATCACAAAAATGATTGTAGAAACAATCAATCACCAAAATTCACACTTGAAGACGTGAATAGAATCCAAAGAAATCGATACCGAATCCATCAAGGTGGATGTTCCAAAAATCCCCAAGAAAATGTCATCAAAGTCGATAATAAATGATAACAACAAAAGGGAAACAACACGAATCGATTAAATTTGGAAACTCAGGCTAAATAGGCAAAACAAGAAAAAAGAAGCAGATTCAGACGTCTGAAGTGTATGATTCAAACGTTTGAATCTGGAAAATAAAATATTTTCCAGAACATAATTCATACGTCTGAACCTATAAATTCAGACGTGTGGAAATGCCAATTTTTAGCCTATTTCTTCTCTGGTTCAATTCGAACCAATTCACACGTCTGGAACCTTTGATTTAGACGTCTGAATACTGGGGAATAAAAATTCCCAGTATAATATTCAAACGTCTAAAATAAGGTTTTCAGACGTATGAAACTGTTGCTCAGACACTTTTCTGAACCTAGGCCAATAATGGTCAAAATAATTACAGGAAGCGATCAGACGACGACTAAGGATTTATGCCAAGCGACAACCCAGCCTTAATGGCCCTTCGATACGCCTCGAGTATCAATGTCCAAATATCCATATAAGGATTTTCATAATTTTTGCTTTCAAAACACCAAAAATTGGAATAATCACCAAAGCAATCCAAATCAAAAGCAAATGCACAAATAAGTGTTAGGAATTCATAACTAACAGGGATAGACATAGACATAGATGTGAGATAAAAATCTCACCTTTTTACACAAAAACAAGGAAGGAGAAGCTTGAAAACAAAGGAGGATCAACCATTCTTCAACACGACCCAAATGAGCTTGAATCTAGGCTCAAAAGAAGAACATTCCCTAAATTAGGTTTAGGAACTGAAATTGGAAGGAGAAAGAGTTGGAGAAGAATAAGAGGATGCTTACCAAAGCTTTTTCCATGAATTTGGAGCTAGAACTTGAATTTGCAAATGGAAACTAGGGCTTAGGATTTCCTAATTCTTTTTCTCTTTCCCCATTTTTGATGAAGCTTGAATGTATTAGGAAATTTATGAAGGAATGAAGAGAAGTAGGTTTGAGTTAGGTTGATAAGTGGGGTTAATGGGCTAAAACCCAACCCAAAGCCCTAAATGAAAAGTAGCAAAATTCTACTAACTCCAAACATATCGAAGTTTATACTTAAAAAGGTTGCAAACGCCATTTTGGACTCAATGGAAGTGGTCTCGAGCCTTAATTCGACCGTTTGCAAAAAGTAGCATTTCGGACTATAATCCGACTAACGATGCTACATTTAAATAAAATATTTAAATACACAATCGTAAAATATGCGGGTTGTTACAGACTTCCCTCCTTAAAGAAATTGCGTCCTCGCAATATTTAGAAGAAGATAAAAAGTAACAACCATAAAAGCATATCACACAAAAGAAATTTGAAATAAGAAGTTCACCTCAAAGAGCACGAGAAAGTAAGTCCGGATGTGTTCGCTCGATGAATTCTCTAGATTCCCAAGAAAAATCCTTAGGATTTGAAGGCCATTGAACCTTCATAAGAGGAACATCTTTATTTCGGAGGCGTTTAACCTCCGAAGCAATGATTTCAATAGGATGTTGCTCATAAGTCAAATTAGGTGAAACTTCAATTTCTTCAACAAACCGGGCTCAAGAATAGAATCGGAATTTCAAAGGCATTTCCGTAGTTGAGAAACGTGAATCACGTCATGAATAGCAGAAAACTACGCCGGTAATAAAAGGCGATAAGCCACAGAACCAATACGTTCGGTGATGGGAAATGGACCAATATATCGAGGTGCTAATTTTCCTAATCGACTGAAACACACAACACCTTTCATAGGTGAAACACGAATAAACACAAAATCTCCCATAGAAAATTCTAATTTCCTCCTTCGGTTATCGGCATAGGATTTTTATCTACTTTGGGCTTCTTTCATCCTATGACGAATAAGGTCAATCTTTTCTGTGGAATCACGAATAAAATCTGGACCTAAAACCAGCTTATCACCAGCCTCAAGACAACAAGAAGGAGATCGGCATGGCCTTCCATAGAGTGCCTCGAAAGGTGCCATACCAATGCTAGATTGGAAGCTAATAATAGGAAAACTCGACCAGAGAAATATTATCTTTCCAACTTCCACCAAAATCAAGAACACATTGTAACATCCCGTATTTTTAACCCATGGAATTTGAACATTTAATTCATTTTAAATGTTGAATATGGATTATAATTTGAATCTTGAAAATAAAAGACTTTGGTTGAGTTAGTGAAATTAGTCAAATTTCAAATACGTGAATTTAATTGAAATCTGAATAATACTAATTTAATATTAGAATTGGGGTAATTAGTAATTTTGAGTGTTAATAGGAATAAAATCAGATTCTAAAATTTATTTTAGGTCTAATTGGATTGGAATTATAATGTGGGATAATTGAAATGAATTAGAAGTCGATAGGTCAAATTTGGAATTTTATATTAATTTAATAAGAAGATTTAATATTATAAAATATTGCAATTAATCCGATTTTAGTCCGGAATGAGCCAGAATGATTTTTATTGTGCTTATAAATTTCATATGATTTATTGTTAAGTTGATAAAATTTTAAAGTGAAGTTTCAATTGATTTCGTCAATTATGAAAATCGCTCGATTTAATAGACGAGTTAAAATAGCCTTCCGGGGCACAGTCTCGGAATTCGACGAAACCAGTTCCATTGGATTAGTAATAGCTAGTTATTATCGGATTTCAATTTTCGTAGCAATCGGAGTTGTCGTTTGACCCCGGCAGCTCGAAACGCATCGAAATCGTTTTAATCGGTTTAAATTAAAATTGATCGTTTAATTTCGTAACTCACGCGTATGACCAAATTAGCTTACGAGACCTGTTCCATTGTGTCCGGAACAGGGAAAAACCCTAAGAACGCCTGTCGGCACGTGTCGTTTGGAGATCGTTTGGAAATGTCGCATTATAATGGTTTTAATATTAAAATAATGGTCATTAACATTTATATATGCAAATTAATAATCAAAACCCTAGCATTGTCTCAGGCCGCCGCTTCAAACATTTTCATGGCCGAAATCGTCTTTCATTCCTCCTCAATTTCCTCTCAATCCTTGCTTCTATTCAGGAAACTTTCTACTGGAGAATTGAAGATCCCATCGAGTACTACAGATCTAACGGTGGTGATGGGTTGTGGCGAAGCGTAGAGGGGGTACAGGGGCCGTGTTCGTGGATGTCGTCGACCCTGTTTGCGCGACCTTGATGGAGCCGGACCTAACCGCGTTCTGGCTATGGGGGTGTGGCGGCGTGCCCTTCGAGGTGGTGGAGTCTGATCAGCGTAGAGTGCGGCGTAGGAGGAGCGGTTCGAAACCCTAGCTATGAAAATGGGTTCGAACTTCACCTGGAACGAGCGTGAGCAGAAGAAAGGGGAGCGGCCGCGTTTTTTTTTTCCTTGGGTAAAAAAGAAAAAGAAACAAAAAGGAAATGTTGTTTCCAAATTTCATGTGAACTTTATAAATTCGTAACTATTGTATACGGTGTCGGATTTCAGTGAAATTCACGGCGCCGGAATCGCAGGAAAGTACACTACGTGGTGGTGCAGATCCGGAGTCATTCTGGGCAAGTAAAAAATTTGGGTTAAATCGAACGTCGTTCGGTTTAATTTGAAATTTCGAACGCTCACCGAAACTCAAGGTGAGTTATTCTCACTCACATCTGGATATTGGCTGATTTAAATAATAAATATTTAAATATCTGTGTGATTGGTTGCATATTATTGTTCTTATTTAGTTTGGATTGATATCTATATATATGCGTTGTGTTAATATTTGTGGATGCAGGGAAAACAGGTTGGAGGGATCCAACTGGATTCCTCACATTATAATAATTATCTTTATAATTGATGTTATGATCTGTTTTCATATTGTGATTGATAAATCTGAGTTTAAATTGTACTGTGATATTGTTGAAAAAAATATAAATGCTGAATTTTTATTGTAAACGGGATTAATTGGGATTTAAGAAAATAAAAGAAATTGTTATATAAAGAATTTAAAGGAATAAAATTTGGGTTTTAAGAAATAAAGAATATGGTTGGATAAACTATAAATTCAGAATTTAATTATAAATGAATAAATTGAATTTTAGAGAAATAAAAGATATTGTTAAATAAGGAATTTAAAGGAATTAAAATTTGAAATCCATTTGGAATGAAAATTGAAGTTGGTAAATCTGGAATGATAAAGAAAAGAGAAAAGTTATTAGTTGATAAATGGGAAAATAAGATTATGTTATTAAAATATAAACCTGAATTGAAATAAATTGACGGAAATCGTAAGAAGGATTTATGTGATGTTTAAGTGGAAATGAGTTCCCTAGGAAAACCAAGTTCGAGTTTAAACTGATTTTATAAAAAAAAAGAAACTTTAAAAAAATTCAAGTTTGTTTAAAAGAGTGTTTGAAATTTTTTATTTCAAAAGTAACTATTTATAAATTAGCAATAATAGATGTTATAAATATCTTAATAATTATTTTTACAAATGGATTTGTTCAAAAGACTAGTTTTGAACTAAGTTATTGAAATTAGTATTAGCCTTTTAAAAACTCTACTTATAAGTTTAGTTTAAACTAAAACCCTTATTTAAAATCAAGATTTATATCCTAATAAATGGTTTAACTTTAAATATTTTGAAACTATATTTTTAGTAAATAATTAGTAGTAAAGTTACATATTTTAAAGTATATTTCAGAATAAAGTATTTTTACTGTTTTAAATCCAAATGTTTTGAACTTGGTTATTCCAATGGAAATATATGGCAAAGGATTTACCTTGTAAAGGAAGAATTTGGGAAATTATTTCCAAATGGGTTTTGGAAATTTGAAAATATATCTTTTAAAGATATTTGGGTAAATAAATATTATGGGAATTATTTATTGTGTGATGGATGTGTATGGATATTTATGAATATAAATTGATAGTTAAATCACCGACTATCAATATTGGACAACTGCATTAATCATTTCGAAGAGACCGGGATCGAGATTTATTTCTCGAAAACCACTTCGATCCGGTTTGTACGTTTCGTGCGAAAAACGTGTTCGAAGTCGAAGATGGAGCAGTGAAGTGCAAGGGCTAGTTGCTACTAATCCTGAGGATATTTCCAAAATGGATGTAGTAGAAGTAGTGCCTTCAGTACCGTTCGAACCCGGGACGGACTTGTATGGATGAATGCTTGCGAAACATCGTCAGGTGGGCGATGGGCATTCTAAGTGAAAACGTTCTAAAGGTAACGCTTAGCCTCAAGCCTTATCAACCGGGAATGACTGAAAATCAGGGGATATGCAGCAAGGTTAGGTGGGTCATGCCCAAGCAGGACAAGATATTTCCCCTGTCTAGATGTCCCTTATATATTTCGGCTTAGTGGGTGGTTGGTCGCGCCAACCACGAGGTTTATCTTGTTTGGGACTGTTCAGTAAGGAATGGTTCCGGCCTTGTGTTGCAGGGGATGAAGGGAGTAATCCTCGGTACGGTGATCTAGGCCCCGTATTGTGACAGGTGGTACCCCAGTGCCTAGTCATTGTTGGAAATCCATTTTCCCTACGAGCCTTGTACTAGTTTTGTTTGTATTACCCACTTTTGTGGCTAGTAGTTGGAATTTAATGAATGTAACAATTTCGGCTATTTTATAAGTATTTGTAAATAGACCCTATTATAATATCAGAGGATTTCTATAAAAAGTGTTTTAGCTATCGTAAGGTAAAAACCCGACATGTTTATTTGTGGCATGGTCTTACGAGATGCCTTTGTTTTCAAAGGATTTTTAAAACTTTAATAATCAAGTTGGATGCATATTTAGTATCAGCTGGTATTCCAGACCAACTCGGGTGTTATTTCATTATAATGCTCGGGTCAGACCGAGTATTATATGTTCAGGTCAGGATGCTATGGAGCAGGAGAGGAGCTGGAGTCCGAGACGTATTATATGTACCTATATATATATATATATATATATATATATATATATATATATCTGCTGCTATGATTGTATGGTAGGTCTGATTTGTGATTGTTGATGTATGAGATACTCTGATGATATGATGTATAAAACAGTAATAGATTTCATTTTGTGTAAAGTTCTATATTTACTATTATATTTCATTCCGCTGCGACTGTGAGATTCTGATATTGTTTAGTTTCTTCTTCTTCTATCTCTTCTTCTTTAACCCTAATGGTTCGTAATTCTGTGCCACTTGAGTTAATAGAGGTAGAATAGTGTTGATTCAAGGGTTACGGATTTGCGGGCTGTCACACTTGGTATCAGAGCTTAGGTTGGCGACAACCTAGGCTTTGGTGGGGAAAATTACTCATTAAACAGAGTCAATAGTACTCTATAATGAGTTGAGCGTATTAATAGATATGAGAGCGTACTTGTTAGTGAATATAAAATTGTTTTTTTACTGTGTTGACTTATCGGTTGAGTGTTTATGAATTCTGGTCGGTACGGGAAGTACAACCGTATCGATAGGGGTTTCTAAACTCTTAAACAAGATAAACCGACATAGTAACGTTTTAAAAGTGGGTAAATGAAATTATTTTGCCCAAATTATATTTTGGTATAAAAGAAATAATTTTCTGAAATTATTATATATATATTTGGATGATTGGTTGTTAATGTCTAAATTAAATAAGAATCTAAAATTTAATCTGAAATTTGAAATAGTTATAATGAAAATAAAATTTTGCAAATATAAATTATATAAAAGGAAGAATAACTAAATCTGAATTAAACCAGAATTTAAATCCCGGAAGTTTTGGGAAGGATTTTAAATAAAATAGAAATAAAGTTTGGAAATTTAAAATCCTGGGAAAGTTTGAAATGTTTGTTGAGATTTGAAGGTGTTTGAAGGCAATGTTGGAATATTGTTTTGGGAAATATTCTTAAATGGAAACAGTTTTGAAATGAATTTGGGAAAGTAAGAAGCATTGAACTCACTTCAGTCGTTGGAAAATAATCCTGATGATGCTGGCCACAACATTAGAATTCATTTTCGAGTTTCTAAAGTGATGGATTGCTTCCCTAATATTTGGTTATGGTATTGTTTGGACTAGTTGGGTATAACAGTTGTTTTGGACATTCCATAAATGGGAAAATTTGTTTTGGTATAAACAAATTGTTTTGGAAAAATCTGGAGATTTGATTGATATATCAAATAGGTATATATTTGATATATTTCAAAATGGTTTTGAAATAAAAACCGGGTAAAATGAATTCTGGGAAAAATTCTAATTAAATAATGTGTAAAGTTGAAATGAATTAACTATTGAACTTATTAAGTGAAGTAGATATTAATAAGAAGGAGAAATGAAAATTTTAATCATGGAATTACAAATTTAACTTGAATAATTGGAAATGAATAAAATATATTAAAGTGAATTGGAAATTTGAATTTAACTTGGATAAGTTAAATAAATTGGACTTAGAATTAAATTGATTTGGGTTGAATTAAAATGTAAGTGACTTTGAAATTGTGGGTGATTGTGTAATGGATTGTACCCATAAGCTATTAAGTGCTATACTTATAATCTGAAATGTGGATTTAAAATTTGCAAAGGATTAAGATTGAAGAATTATAACTTTGAAATTGTGATTATATGCTGTAAATGGATTCAAATGAGCAATATGAGCTTTAAAATAAATAAGTTGGTGAACTTATATAAATAAGAATGAAATTATAATCACAATTGGGAAATAGTTGAATGGTATGGTGAGTCCAAACTAAACTCAAATGAAATGTGAATTGAGATAAGGTAAAGTGAGATATAAAGGAAATGAATGAACTTAAATTAGTAAACAAGTTTTGAACTTGTATACGGAGAATTAAAGTTGAGAATTTGAAAGTGAATTAAATCTAAATGAATTAAAATTAGATTGAATTGGATTTAAATTCAATCGAATGGAATTGAGATGGAACTGGATTTAATTAAAAACAAGATTCAATTGTGTTGTGAATAAATATGAATGGAATTAAATCCTTATTTAAGATAGTAAGGGAAAATGAAATGAATTCAAGATGGCTAAATAAATTTAGTTAAAACTTGAATCTAAATTTGGAAAGACTTGAATTGAAAGAAATCTAATTTGCTGAAGGGATATTGTATGAATAAAAGTTTGACTTAACTAAATTCAAAAGGGTTATTTGAAGATGAATTTAGTATAAGCTTAATTAAATAAAGGTAGCGCTGAAATGGGTATAATTTTGGAAGCTTGTTAATAATTGAAGGGTAAATGAAAACTAGTTCTTGTTTAGAACATTTGAAAATGGTCGTATTATAGATAAGTTCAGTATGAATTGAGGAAGTGAATTAGAACCTAATATGGATTAGATTAGAGACTAATTGAATTACAATTAAATGGAATTTGTTTATTGTAATGAATAGAATTTTGATAATTGATCAAAATTTGGAAAGTAAATAGAAATCCAGCTGTAGCATGGGATTTAAGTTGGTGGTAACAAATAATGAAGTGTGAATGAAAAATGGAATTAAATTATAATAATGATGGTTTGAATTGTAAATAAATTCAAATGAGTGAAAAATTTAAAGTGGTTTCTTTGCTAATAAAATAAGTCTAAAAATGGATTTAATAAATAGGCAAAGTGCATTAAAGTATGTAAATGAATTGGAATTTGATTTGGATGAGAATCAAATGAAAATAAAAATTGATTTATAAGAAAATAATGGAGATATTGTAAAGAAAGCTTAAGCAAATTAAATAATTATGATTAAGCTGAATAATGTGGTGTTGGATAAATTTGTTTAGATGCAGAAATTGAAATGCAAGTGAAGAGAATTTTAATTAATTATTGTGATGGAGTAAGCAAGTATGAATTAAAGATGGGTGAGAGTTGTAAATAATATAGAATGAGATGTTATTGATCTAAACTTAAGCTGAATGTATAAGCTAGTTGGATTAAAATTTGTAAAGTGTTTGATTTGGTAAGAATCAGTTAAGATGGAAATAAACTGAGATATTATGGAATTGTAATCATTTAAGAGAATGATGAGATGGTTATTTTAAGCCTATGAAAATAGATTTAAATAAATTTGTTTGCAAAATAAAATTTTGAATGCAAGCAAATGACTTTTAAGATAGTTATTGTGATGAAGAAAGAATATATGAGTTGTAAATAAGAATGGAATGACTTATATAACTATGAAAAAAAATATAATAAACATAAATTTAAAATGATTAATAAATTTAAAAGTGACAATAAGGATTGATTTAATAAATTGAAGTGGAATAAGAATACTTGGATTGTAAACCATGCAGAATTTGATAAATTAATATGAATCTAAGTGGGAATTAATTTTAAAACTATTATAAGCTTGAGTAATGGGTTATTCCATGAATAACATGCAAATTTGCATTGTAGATTTGTCGAATTATGGTAAATGAAGATAAATAGTTTAAAGTAAGCAAATAATTGGTTTTTGAATTAATTGGAATGGATTGACATGTTATTAAGTGATTTTGCATATGAATGGAAATGGATCATGAAAGAAATGCAAATGTTTCAAGTTAAAAATAAAATTTGATTGTAAATAAAATTGGGAATGTAAGTTAAAATAAAGAAATGTAAGTAAGGCATATGGTAAACTTGAACGTAAATCATTTAAGTGAAGTAAAATGAAGTTTGGTTGGATGAAAGTAGAATGGGCTAAAATCTTAATAAATGGGTTTGAGTATAAATATAAGTGAATCATAATAGAAAGGCTAGTGTTGCAAATTGAAATAAAATTTGCTTGGTGAATTAATTCGAAAATTTGGTAGAGTATGAATTAAGAATGGTAAACTTGTATGTAAATCATTTGTGTGAAATAAAATGGTAATTGGCATTAGAAAAGGGAACTTTGTGCATGTTATCAAAAGTGGTTTACTTATGAGATCATGCAAAATTGTTGAATGGATTATGTAATGGATATGTTGGCTTACATTTAGATAGGAAATGTTGATTAAAATGCTCATATCTTTGAAAACTGATAAGTTGTTTGAGTTTAGTACAGGTATAGAAGACGTTTGAGAGAGTTGGAGCGCGTATATGCGGTATATTAGCTACTTGCTATTAAAATTTGCTAAAAAGGTACGCCTACACAAATATAATTGGGAAAATGATATATATATTGTGATATATTTTGGTTTCCGACCGTGTGGGTCGATGTATATATATTTGTGTGTATCGTGATATCGAGAAAGCTCCTCCGTGCAAGGGAGACTCTGCCAAAAAATTTCGAAAATTTGGGGAGCTAGAAAATTTTTGGGATTTTGGGAAAAGTTAAGTAACTTGAGAAGTTATTTTGAAATAACGTTGAAACAAAAGCTTTAGAATATAAATAAAGCAAGTGAGTTTGGATTTGAGCTAAAGAGTTTTGGAAAGTGTATATAAGTTCTAACTAAAGAAGTTTGGGTTAAGTTAAGAATGTAGGAGCATTCTTCTACCTTAGCAAATTTCGAGGACGAAATTTTTATAAGGGGGGAGGAATGTAACATCCCGTATTTTTAACCCATGGAATTTGAACATTTAGTTCATTTCAAATGTTGAATATGGATTATAATTTGAATCTTGAAAATAAAAGACTTTGGTTGAGTTAGTGAAATTAGTCAAATTTCAAATACGTGAATTTAATTGAAATCTGAATAATACTAATTTAATATTAGAATTGGGGTAATTAGTAATTTTGAGTGTTAATAGGGATAAAATTAGATTCTAAAATTTATTTTAAGTCTAATTGGATTGGAATTATAATGTGGGATAGTTGAAATGAATTAGAAGTCGATAGGTTAAATTTGGAATTTTATATTAATTTAATAAGAAGATTTAATATTATAAAATATTGCAATTAATCAGATTTTAGTCCGGAATGAGCCGGAATGATTTTTATTGTGCTTATAAATTTCATATGATTTATTGTTAAGTTGATAAAATTTTAAAGTGAAGTTTCAATTGATTTCGTCAATTATGAAAATCGCTCGATTTAATAGACGAGTTAAAATAGCCTTCCGGGACACAGTCTCGGAATTCGACGAAACCAGTTCCATTGGATCCGTAATAGCTAGTTATTATCGGATTTCAATTTTCGTAGCAATCGGAGTTGTCATTTGACCCCGGCAGCTCGAAACGCATCGAAATCGTTTTAATCGGTTTAAATTTAAATTGATCGTTTAATTTCGTAACTGGCGCGTATGACCAAATTAGCTTACGAGACCTGTTCCATTGTGTCCGGAAAGGGGAAAAACCCTAAGAACGCCTGTCGGCACGCGTCGTTTGGAGATCGTTTGGAAATGTCGCTTTATAATGGTTTTAATATTAAAATAATGGTCATTAACATTTATAAGTGCAAATTAATAGTCAAAACCCTAGCATTGTCTCAGGCCGCCGCTTCAAACATTTTCATGGCCGAAATCGTCTTTCGTTCCTCCTCAATTTCCTCTCAATCCTTGATTCTATTCAGGAAACTTTCTACTGGAGAATTGAAGATCCCATCGAGTGTTACAGCTCTAACGGTGGTGATGGGTTGTGGCGAAGCGTAGAGGGGATACAGGGGCCGTGTTCGTGGATGTCGTCGACCCTGTTTGCGCGACCTTGGTGGAGCCGGACCTAGCCGCGTTCTGGCTATGGGGGTGTGGCGGCGTGCCCTTCGAGGTGGTGGAGTCTGATCAACGTAGAGTGCGGCGTAGGAGGAGCGGTTCGAAACCCTAGCTATGAAAATGGGTTCGAACTTCACCTGGAACGAGCGTGAGCAGAAGAAAGGGGAGCAGCCGCGTTTTTTTTTCCTTGGGTAAAAAAAAAGAAAAAGAAATGTTGTTTCCAAATTTCATGCGAACTTTATAAATTCGTAACTATTGTATACGGTGTCGGATTTCAGTGAAATTCGCGGCGCCGGAATCGTAGGAAAGTACACTACGTGGTGGTGCAGATCCGGAGTCATTCCGGGCAAGTAGAAAATTTGGGTTAAATAGAATGTCGTTCGGTTTAATTTGAAATTTCAAACGCTCGCCGAAACTCAAGGTGAGTTATTCTCACTCACATCTGGATATTGGCTGATTTAAATAATAAATATTTAAATATCTGTGTGATTGGTTGCATATTATTGTTCTTATTTAGTTTGGATTGATATCTATATATATGCGTTGTGCTAATATTTGTAGATGCAGGGAAAACAGGTTGGAGGGATCCAACTGGATTCCTCACATTATAATAATTATCTTTATAATTGATGTTGTGATCTGTTTTCATATTGTGATTGGTAAATCTGAGTTTAAATTGTACTGTGATATTGTTGAAATAAATATAAATCCTGAATTTTTATTGTAAACGGGATTAATTGGGATTTAAGAAAATAAAAGAAATTGTTATATAAAGAATTTAAAGGAATAAAATTTGGGTTTTAAGAAATAAAGAATATGGTTGGATAAACTATAAATTCAGAATTTAATTATAAATGAATAAATTGAATTTTAGAGAAATAAAAGATATTGTTAAATAAGGAATTTAAAGGAATTAAAATTTGAAATCCATTTGGAATGAAAATCGAAGTTGGTTAATCTGGAATCATAAACAAAGAGAAAAGTTATTAGTTAATAAATGGGAAAATAAGATTATGTTATTAAAATATAAACCTGAATTGAAATAAATTGACGGAAAACATGAGAAGGATTTCTGTGATGTTTAAGTGGAAATGAGTTCCCTAGGAAAACCAAGTTCGAGTTTAAACTGATTTTATAAAAAAAAAGAAACTTTAAAAAAATTCAAGTTTGTTTAAAAGAGTGTTTGAAATTTTTTATTTCAAAAGTAACTATTTATAAATTAGCAATAGTAGATGTTATAAATATCTTAATAATTATTTTTACAAATGGATTTGTTTAAAAGATTAGTTTTGAACTAAGTTATTGAAATTAGTATTAGCCTTTTAAAAACTCTACTTATAAGTTTAGTTTAAACTAAAACCCTTATTTAAAATCAAGATTTATATCCTAATAAATGGTTTAACTTTAAATATTTTGAAACTATATTTTTAGTAAATAATTAGTAGTAAAGTTACATATTTTAAAGTATATTTCAGAATAAAATATTTTTACTGTTTTAAATCCAAATGTTTTGAACTTGGTTATTCCAATGGAAATATATGGCAAAGGATTTACCTTATAAAGGAAGAATTTGGGAAATTATTTCCAAATGGGCTTTGGAAATTTGAAAATATATCTTTTAAAGATATTTGGGTAAATAAATATTATGGGAATTATTTATTGTCTGATGGATGTGTATGGATGTTTATGAATATAAATTGATAGTTAAATCACCGACTATCCATATTGGACAACTGCGTTGATCGTTTCGAAGAGATCGGGATCGAGATTTATTTATCGAAAACCACTTCGATCCGGTTTGTACGTTTCGTGCGAAAAACGTGTTCGGAGTCGAAGATGGAGCAGTGAAGTGCAAGTGCTAGTCGCTACTAATCCTGAGGATATTTCCAAAATGGATGTAATAGGAGTAGTGCCTTCGGTTCTGTTCGAACCCGGGACGGACTTGTATGGATGAATGCTTGTGAAACATCGTCAGGTGGGCGATGGGCATTCTAAGTGAAAACGTTCTAAAGGTAACGCTTAGCCTCAAGCCTCATCAACCGGGAATGACTGAAAATCAGGGGATATGCAGCAAGGTTAGGTGGGTCATGCCCAAGCAGGACAAGATATTTCCCCTGTCTATATGTCCCTTATATATTTCGGCTTAGTGGGTGGTTGGTCGCGCCAACCACGGGGTTTATCTTATTCGGGACTGTTCAGTAAGGAATGGTTCCGGCCTTGTGTTGCAGGGGATGAAGGGAGAAATCCTCGGTACGATGATCTAGGCCCCGTACTGTGACAGGTGGTACCCCAGTGTCTAGTCATTGTTGGAAATCCATTTTCCCTACGAGCCTTATACGAGTTTTGTTTGTATTACCTACTTTTGTGGCTAGTAGCTGGAATTTAATGAATGTAACAATTTCGGCTATTTTATAAGTATTTGTAAATAGACCCTATTATAATATCAGAGGATTTCTATAAAAAGTGTTTTAGCTATCGTAAGGTAAAAACCCGACATGTTTATTTGTGGCGTGGTCTTACGAGATGCTTTTGTTTTCAAAGGATTTTTAAAACTTTAATAATTAAGTTGGATGCATATTTAGTATCAGTTGGTATTCCAGACTGACTCGGGTGTTATTTCATTATAATGCTCGGGTCAGACCGAGTATTATATGTTCAAGTCAGGATGCTATGGAGCAGGAGAGGAGCTGGAGTCCGAGACGTATTATATGTACCTATATATATATCCGCTGCTGTGATTGTATGGTAGGTCTGATTTGTGATTGTTGATGTATGAGATACTCTGATGATATGATGTATAAAACAGTAATAGATTTCATTTTGTGTAAAGTTCTATATTTACTATTATATTTTATTCCGCTGCGACTGTGAGATTCTGATATTGTTTAGTTTCTTCTTCTTCTATCTCTTATTCTTTAACCCTAATGGTTCGTAATTCTGTGCCAATTGAGTTAATAGAGGTAGAATAGTGTTGATTCAAGGGGTACGGATTTGTGGGCTGTCACACACATGCACGAAGAAGATCTTCAAGAGTTTGATTCACATGCTCGGTTTGTCCGTGGGACTGGGGGTGATAAGCAGTGCTAAAATTAAGCTTCGTTCCCAAAGCTTTTGACTAACAATAGAAGTAGGAACTCCATGAAATTTAAAATTTCTTTGATAAAGAGTTTGGCCAAAAGAGGAACGCTTCGATTAGACCGAACGGGAATAAAATGGGCGGATTTAGTAAGTCTGTCAACTATCACCCATAAGCTATCATGACCCGAGCGAGAACGGGGAAGGCCGTTAATAAAGTCCATGGAAATTTGATCCCACTTTCAAATTGGATTATCCAAAGGTTGTAATAACCCACTGGGCCTTTGATGCTCGGCCTTGACAAGTTGGCAAGTCATGCAATGCTTAATAAAGTTAGCAATATCAGATTTCATCCCATCCCAATAATAAAGTCGCTTCATATCCGCGTACATTTTACTACTACCGGGATGAATGGTAAAATTAGAACGGTGAGAATCTTCTAAAATGTCTTTACGAAGATTACCAATATTTGGCACGATAAGTCAACCAAATTTTCGAATGCCGCCACGAGAATCAATATCAAAGTCTTTCAAACCTTCAATATCAATTTTATCCCTACAACTTTGGCTAAGAAGAGCCAATTCGGGATCTAGCTTTTGAGCTTCAAGAATGCGGTCTAAAAGAGAAGGGTGAGCCTCAAGGCTACATAAAACAAGTGATGAACATAAATCGAATTCAAGATCTCGAATCTCACAAGTGGATAAAGTCTCGAGATCATTCCATTTGGATATCATTATGGAAACAACCGCTTGTTGCTTTCGGCTAAGGGCGTCGGCAACACGATTTCCCTTTTCGGGAGCATAAAGAATGTCAAGATCATAAGATGCAAGGAACTCGAGCCAACGCTGTTGACGCAAATTAAGTTCCTTTTGAGAAAATAAGTACTTCAAAGATTTATGATCCTTATAGAGAACAAATTTCTCTCTCAAGAGATAATGACGCCAAATTCGAAGGGCGAAAACAATAGCCGCGAGCTCTAAATCATGAGTGGCATATCTAGTCTCGGCTGGCTTCAATTGCCTAGAAGCATAAACAATAACACGTTCTCTTTACATAAGAACGGCTCCCAAACCAACACGACTAGCATCGGTATAAACAACAAAATCTTGGTTTCCTTTGAGAATCACAAGAATAGGAGCATCGGAAAGGAGTTCTTTTAATTTCTGAAAACAAGCTTCACATTTGTCCCACCAAATGTATTTAACTCCCTTCTTTGCCAAGCTAGTAAGAGGCACGACAATCTTAGAAAAGTCCTTTATGAATCGACAGTAATAACCCGCCAATCCAAGAAAACACGGATCTCCGTCACACTCTCCGTCCTCTTCCAATTTTGAATCGCTTCAATCTTTGAAGGATCCACGAAAATTCTGGATTCGGAAATAATATGACCGAGAAACTTCACACGAGATTGCCAAAAGTGGCATTTAGAAAAAATTTCTTTCGATTGATTGCTCCTAGGAGTTTCCAACACAATCCGAAGGTGCATTTCATGCTCCTCCTTGGTTTTAGAACACACAAGAATATCATCTATAAAGATGAGAACAAATCGATCGAGGAAGTCTTTGTAACTCGATTCATTAGGTCAACGAAATAAGCCGGAGCATTCATTAAACCAAATGGCATAACAAGCCATTCATAAGATCCATAACGAGTACATAACGATGTCAAAGGAATGCTATCCTCTGCAATACGAAGCTGATGAAAACCGGTTGCTAAGTTTAATTGTGAAAAGATTCTAGCACCGCTAAATTGATCAAATAAATCATCAATCCGAGGTAAATGATATTTATTCTTGATGTGAGATCGTTAAGCTTGCGGTAGTCAATGCAAAGCCTAAGTGTACCATCGGATTTCTTTACAAAAATAGCAGAAGCTCCCCAAGGGGAGGAATTAGAGCGAATAAATTGCTTCATCTCTAATTCGGATAATTGTTTGCACATCTCCTCATTTTCTTTATTAGACATACGATAAGGAGGACGAGTGATAGGTAGAGCTCCAGGGATTAGATTGATCCTGAACACAATTGCTCGCTTAGGTGGTAGTCCTAGAACGGGCTCGAATATGTCAGAAAATTCACGAACAACATGAATAAGAGAAATGACATCTTCCTCATCATCAATATCATCATCATGAGGATTTAAAGAATATAAATATGCTGCCAAACTGGAATCTTAATCTTTAAGAACAATAGAAATCTGATTAACAGATTGTGGATATTGAAGATAAATAATCAGCATAGGACATAGGATATGAGCTTCATAACGGTTAAGCCAATCCATTCCAAAAATCATTCCAAAGCCTAAGTAACGCATGACATGCAAATCGGCTTGAAAAGTGAAATCACATAAAACAATCTTGACATCTTTACAAAGTAAACTGAGTGTTGCGAACCCACCAACCGGATTCGCAATTCTCAAAGAAGTCATTAAAGCAACAACACTTAAAGAAAAAGTATCAACAAGTTCCTTTGATATAAAAGAATGGGATGCACCCGTATCAAAAAGAACTTGAATAGGATGATCATGAAACACAAAAAAGCCATCAAGGATAGAATAAGAAATACCTTGACCACGAGAAGTGTTGCAAGGGCTTGCGCCACATTAAGCTTTCCCTCCTTCTTGTTTTGGAGTTTGGGGCATGTAGATAAATAATGATCCGGGCTTTTGCAATAGCGACAAGTGCGGGGCTTTGAACACTTATTCGCATAATGGTCCTTAGAACGACAGTTGTAGCATTGCCCACCACTAGAGGCAGAAGTCTTCGCTGCCGGAGATGTTTGTTTCCCCCTTGTATTGGGATAAGGACCTTTGAATTTATTAGGCCTTTTTCTTGTTGTTATTGAAGTTCGGTATGGCACTCCCAACTTCAACGTCGCACTCCCTATCCGCCTCTTCGAGATGAAGAGCGTTATCAATGAGTTGATCAAAAGAAACATCTAATTTTAGAAGTAATGGCTTCTTGAGATTTTTGTTCAAGCCATAGACAAATCTTTGGTTCTTCTTCGATGGGGTGTTTATGTATTCGACACCGTATTTTGAATGTGACTCGAATGATGTGACATAATATGCCACGGAGGATTCACCTTGAACGAGGTCAATGAAACGACGAGCCAATGTCACCTTCTCAGCTTTTGGTACAAACTTTAATTCGAATCGTTCTCGAAATTTCTCCCAAGTAAGATCCGCTTCAGTAATTTCAAAAATAAGAAGCTCATACCAATCTAATCCTCTTTCTTGGAGCATACTAGAGGCCACTTGAACTCGGTGAAGATCAATAAGATTCATGTGAGAAAAGATGCGATCGCATGTTCTAAGCCAAGCTTGGACTTGAATGACGCTTTCAGAACCCTTAAATGGCTTCCCACCCAAGTTGGTATAGTCACTGCACAAGCATGCAAACCCGAATTTAGGGTGAGAAGGCTTTGGAATGGGTCGGGATGCCTGTGCATTCTTTACAAGATCAAGAAGTTGTTGTGCAGACATAAATACTCCATCTTGGGGAGTAGCACTAGATTGACCGGCGTAGGTATGGTCATGCCTAACCATTTCTCTTCTTTAAGAAAGAAAGAAAGAAGAATAAAAAGGTTATTCACAAAATGAATATCAAACAATAATGATTGATTAAGCAAGGCATCACAAAAGAAAATAGGATAAGACGGTACGAAGACTCGAATTAAATCCTGAGGCACGACTCCTAAGATGGACTTAGGACGATGATCCTTGTTAAATTATTCTACATTGTTCCGAAGTTTGGCTCTGATACCAAGCTGTGACGACCCACCTCTATACTCATGCTAGCCAACGACACTAAGGAGTAATGCCGTCGACTAGCACGAAGAATAAGGCTGTTGAGGAGCGACCTTCCGTGTAATTGCTTTGTGCGAGCACAGGTACGTCAGATAGTACAACATGCATTTCATTTCAAGAGGAAATTTGACATACCGACACAAATTCAAAGCTTCTACACAGTGGCTATATGTAATTTCGTAAATAAATATAGAAATATCATAACACAAATCAGTCATAGAAGTTCATATCTGAAATGCGAAATAGATATGAATATATAAAACTTGAAAGTGTATATCAGAGTACTAGTCTAACAAGATCCACAATATCACAAAAGAATAGTTACAGGTGCTACACAAAAGAATAAGTATACATCATGGAGTTTATATCTCAAATGTATACAACAAAATAAACTACTAATCTAAGTAGTAAGCCAAAAGTCAGGATAACAATCCTAGATGAGGAGTCAAGCAGAAGCACCTATAACGTCTCGGTCTGACCCGAGAATTATTTAATAAGAAAATAATAAACAGATCAGTCTAACTATAAATTTCAGATAAAATGAGATAGAATATGAGTGAAAAAAACATATGGCAACAATAACGCCATTAAATGATAAATATACCTTAGACGACACGAAAACCATACCACATCTAAAGAAATCTCAAAACACAGAAAAGAATGTCATATTCTTTATTTTTGTTCACCAAACCATAAATATTGACAATTTTACCAATGCCAATCACAAAAGTTAATGACACACAAATTCATCAATGCACAAATATTGATAAAACTTATCAAGGTAAATCACAAAAATTGGTGAAACACAAATTCTAGAAATCATCGACTAGAAATCCAGATATAACAAAGAGGGGGGAGGCCTATCACAAAACGAAAGCATGAAAGCTAACCAACACGTGTATCACAAAACAGAACGCTATTCCATGGTTGCTAACCATTAATTTTGAGCCGAGGCTCCACAAAACGGCCCGAAGACCATGGGTCGCTACCCCACCAATTTGAGTCGAAACTCCACAAAAACGGGGTTTAGTCTCCCTCGCAGACAAAGAGACATGGTTCATCGCTAGTTTAAATTACAAAATGATCATCATCGATCATGAACAAGTGTCAATTAAACTAAGCTAGTAAATATATGAGTTTAGCATCACGTCCCATAACCACTAGCTTAACTTAAATATTTACGAACAAATTGTAAATCTCTACTCGAAAATTGTCACAAGAGGTTCAATCGAACAATTCCAAAAATTAACCGTCGAAGTAAACGCAAGCGTTTCATACCATTTGTTTTACTAAGCCGTTTCAATAGATTTCTCATACGAGTGATGTAAAGGTTTATATATGCTCGTAGATTGGAAAACAATTTAAGAAACGAGCTTTGTAATAAAATAGTGTTGAAATCGTTTTGATGAAAGAGTTTTGATATTTACTACTAGTATTGAAACCTTTATATTTTTAAAGTCAAAAATCACAAAAATGATTGTAGAAACAATCAATCACCAAAATTCACACTCGAAGACGTGAATAGAATCAAAAGAAATCGATATCGTATCCATCAAGGTGGATGTTCCAAAAATCCCCAAGAAAATGTCATCAAAGTCGATAATAAATGATAACAACAAAAGGGAAACAACACAAATCGATTAAATTTGGAGACTCGGGCTAAATAGGCAAAACAGGCAAAAAGAAGCAGATTCAGACGTCTGAAGTGTATGATACAGACGTCTGAATCTAGAAAATAAATTATTTTCCAGAACATAATTCAAACGTCTGAACCTATAAATTCAGACGTCTGGAAATGCCAATTTTTAGCCTATTTCTTCTCTGGTTCAATTCGAACCAATTCAGACGTCTGGAACCTTTGATTCAGACGTCCGAATACCGGGGAATAAAAATTCCCAGTATAATATTAAAATGTCTGAAATAAGGTTTTCAGACATCTGAAACTGTTGCTCAGGCACTTTTTTGAACCTAGGCCAATAATGGTCAAAATAATTATCGGAAGCGACCAGACGACGACTAAGGATTTATGCCAAACGACAACCCAGCCTTAATGGCCCTTCGATACGCCTCGAGTATCAATGTCCAAATATCCATATAAGGATTTTCATAATTTTTTCTTTTAAAACACCAAAAATTGGAATAATCACCAAAGAAATCCAAATCAAAAGCAAATGCACATAAATAAGTGTTAGGAATTCATAACTAACAACAAGGATAGACATAGACATAGATGTGAGATAAAAAATCTCACCTTTTTACACAAAAACAAGGAAGGAGAAGCTTGAAAACAAAGGAGGATCAACCACTCTTCAACACAACCCAAATGAGCTTGAATCTAGGCTCAAAAGAAGAACATTCCCTATGTTCGGTTTATGAAATTTCTGAAATTGGAAGGAGAAAGAGTTGGAGAAGAAGAGGATGCTTACCAAAGCTTCTTCTATGAATTTTGAGCTAGAACTTGAATTTGCAAATGGAAACTAGGGCTTAGGATTTCCTAATTCTTTTTCTCTTCCTCCATTTTTGATGAAGCTTGAATGTATTAGGAAATTTATGAAGGAATGAAGAGAAGAGGGTTGGAGCTAGGTTGATAAGTGGGGTTAATGGGCTAAAACCCAACCCAAAGCCCTAAGTGAAAAGTAGAAAAATTCTACTAACTCCAAACATATCGAAGTTTATACTCTAAAAGATTGCAAACACCATTTTGGACTCAATGGAAGTGGTCCCGAGCCTTAATTCGACCGTTTGGAAAAAGTAGCATTTCGGACTATAATCCGACCAACGATGCTATATTTAAATAAAATATTTAAATACACAATCTTAAAATATGCGGGTTGTTACATGATGTGTCAATGTTTGTATAAACATATATTCACATTCGATCGCCCTTAACAAGCCGTATTATACAGATTAATAGACGACATTATTTGTAATGTTCTTTGCTAATCTGGGTATCACGATGGGTCATTACAGTTTCATATCAGATCTATGCCAAAACATTATAGCATATAATATCATAGTTCTAGACCTAGTGTGACTTAGCGTCCTAACCCCAGGGTGTGTAATCGATAGTTTTGCTAGTTATCTATATTAGGAATAGTAATATAAAATTATTATCGGGATAATAATTTGGTGTGTAAATTGATTTAAAAATTTTAAAATGATAAATTCGAATTTGTGACATTAAAACCTTTGGAGAATAATGAGTAATATCTTTTAGAATTGAGAAAATTTGGGATTTAAATTGGAATGAATTAAATTAAAATGAACTATTTTCATTTAACGGAAAATTTGGGAAATTGAAGTGAATAAATTTAATATTTAAATGTTCCAGGAATAATCAAAGTTGCGTAGAACAATTTCAAACATTGAATTGTTCCACTGTAAGTGACTATGTATGTTTTGGTTGATTGGTTGCTAGGAATTGATTGTTTGCTTACATTTATTTAAAACTGATGCATGGATATTAGTAATAATAAAATAAATGCATATAAACTGGAGATTATCTATTGTGTTGACTGATCCAGATGTTGTTTAAGGATTCTGATCGGTATGTAGGACTCCATGTTATCTATAGGGGTTTCTAAACATCGAACGAAACATTTTGACATGAAAAAAAATTTGGATGTCAGTATATATATTTTAAAAAGAGTTTAAAAAGAACAAGTTGAAAAAGAATGAAAACCTAATAATAGGTATTTTTGATCTAACCAAAAATGGTTTTTTGTATGTTCCTATGTTATACTATTCAATTCTCAACGAGAAATTGATTTGATAGATCAAAATTTTTTATTCATAATATTAACCTGATTTGGTATCATCGAGATACAATTCATTAAAGATCAAGTTCAATAATTACTTATATGGTAGAAATATAGATAATATTATTGATTATTTGAAAATCATGGAAAGAGATTAGAAAATAAAAATGAAATGAGTATTTAATATATGATAAATTATTCTACAAAAATTTATCACATATCCTTGGTTAAATAAGAGATGTAAGGGAAAGTAAATTGGATCTTATTATCCGTTGTTTACTTCCTTTCGAAGATTTGCTGGAGTTAGTGGTTATGAATTGACTACTCGTCTACTTGGCTCGGTTGAATGCATATACAGCTATAGACCTTGTTCAATTAATTATCATCTTATTTCAAAAGCATTTAAGTTACACAGTGACCGGATTATTAACCTTTGTGGTCACAATAATATTAAAGACTACATTATGATATTTACTTCTCATATTTTGTTGCATGAGTGCTATATAATAAATACTAAGATCCATCCCCAGTATCATTTAAACCCTTCCATTGCATTAGATGGTTGATTTAAAGAACAATAATAGTCTTTGTTAGTCTGGATTGAAATGTGATCTAAATTTTGAGTTTGGACATAATTTATCAGGTCAATTTACAAGTGTCCATAGTAAGGACATATTTGGAAAAAAAGTCATTTCATGATAGATTGACATAAAATGGGCAAAAAAATGTTTGTAACCTGGATTTATATGTACATCAAGAACAATGCAAGTTGTTGTTAACTATATACACTTACGTTCGGTCACTCTTCATTCGGAAGAAATAATTAATTTAGTACATATTTTATTTTCGACAATGTTTAAGTTTCCATGGAACCTGATTATAATCTTTGTTATCTAAAAAGAAAAAGGCGATTACACACACACATACACACACGCATATATGTATATATATACAATTATAAATTTTGAGAATCTTATTATCTGGTAAGTCTATGGATTTAATTTTTTTTGTATATAATACAATTTGTGTTTGACCCTTATTTCAAATTAGTTCATGAGTAAATATACTTAGATCCATATAAATCCAAGCCGGTATCACAACATGTTGTGGATTTAAAAGTAGTATTTAATATACATATGTTTTGTATACTCATGGATATATTGAATACCGAATAAAAAACCAAGCTTGTTTAATTACATGTGGTTAATTAAAATAATGTGGTCATGTAGTTGAATTCATTTTCCATATGCTTGAATATTATTCTCATTTGATTATTAAGTGTTCAGTAGGTACCAAAGACGAGAGCTTTGCATTTGGAACTCGTTTTTGCGTTTGACTTGATTTTATGCTTGCTAAATATTGAAATAAGATACGTATCTCGGATTAGATATCATATTTTTTTTGTTCCCAACGGGATGCCTCATCCTTGAGATGAGATGTATATTATGTAATTATATCCATATTGTAAATTTTCAAAATGCTAGCCGCGCAAAGGACGTGCTGGCGAAATTTTCCGTAAAGTTAAGGCATTAGAAATATTTTTGAGGATTTTGAAATTTTTTGCTAACTAACATTTTATATTAGTATTGTCATTAAGAGTGATATTAATTGGTTGATTTTGAAATGCAATTTGAAATTAATTAGCAAATAACTATTCTGAGAATAAATTTATATTATAGATTTCTTCCGTTAAGGGAATTGTGGGGACGCAATTTCTTTAAGGGGGAAGTTTGCAACAACCATGTTGTTAAATACCTGATTAGTTTAATCTAATTATGAATTATTAATTTAATTCGTGAATTGAGAAATTTAATTGTGAAGAAATATTTAACTTGATTCATTTAAGAAATAAGTTTTATTTCTTAAAAAGGATTTCAATTTACAATTGAAATATTATTAAGTCAACGGACTAAATTTGACATTTTGGATAAAATATTTATAATTCTTTTATAATAAACAATTTTGGAGTATTTGATAATTAATTTTATGGAAATATATTACAAATTTGAAAATGAATATTTATTTTCATTCATTCTTTAGTTTAAAAATGAAGATTTATTGCTAAGATGAGATGTTAGTTATCAATAGTGTTATGAAGTAATGTTTTTATTGTAAATAAAACATTTTAGGACCTTATTATTGTCGAAAATGAATTAATTTTTTTATTATATCATATCCAAAATTTAAAACATAAAACATATGCTTACCTTGATTTTAAAATAAGTAGGGAATCTTATAACAGATAATTATGATTTCATTTAATTTGAATGGGCCTAAATGTGAAGCCCTTGCTCTTAAAGTAACCAAATATATTCCTATACTTTTTTCTTCTTCTTAGCCAAAAGAATGCATATACATTCATTATAAAAGAAATCATAAAATAGAAATCAAACCCAAAAACATCTCATTTCTTAAAATAAAATTCCCATGCCTTAAAAAGACCAAATCCCTAAATCGATTCATGAATTACTTGGATGGAGCAATGCTAGCAAGGAAGATTCAACTTTGGCACGAAGCATCAAGCACGTGAATAATGTGGTGGAATAGCGGCCAAGGGCAGGCGCACGCACAGTGAGTCTAGTGAGGGGTACAATGTCCTGGGTGAGGCAGATGCGACTTTGAGGCGTGCGATGATATTGGTGAGCGGTGAATCAATGGTGACAGTGGCAAACTTTGTCATCGGCTATTGGCAACAATGGTGATGAGGCAGTGAATGGATGCGGTGATCTAAGGCATAAAGGTGGCTACAAGTTCGCCAGTAATGATTTAGGTGAGTTCACAACTCATGTAATATATCTCCATATCCATTTGTTTGTTAGTGTTAAATTCTGTAGTTATTACTTCTTATTGGATTGCTTGATGTGCACATAAATGTGCATATTTTTACCACCATATTTATTGTAATTAATTTAAATAAATGATCATATTGGGTATTTTAACTTTTTTTACCAAAGTCCATATTAATTCCAAATTGTCACAAATTCATCTTCATCCAAGTGAAAAATAGTCATTTTTGTGCATAAATTAACTTGAGAAAATTTATTTAGAAACTTCCATACTATTTTGTAGGAATTTGATTTCAATTACAAGTTGTTTCATGAAGAAGATATGCATGCACAAAAAGAACGCAAAGGAACGAAGATAGAAATAATTCAAAGTAAAGATCATGGAGGACCTCACCTACCCACCTACCTTAATGAACAAATTAGAAGCTAATGCACATGCTTATGGAATTAATGGCTTCATGTACACTTAAATGATGATTAGTAGAAGCTAGTGATTACTTGGCCTCCACACATTCTCAAGGGTAGTTTAGGCATTCCCTAAATTATGGATTAGGATTTCGTGCTTGCATAAATAACCTCCTATGTTTCATGTAATCCTCTTCCTTAGTCTCTCTTTAGATTAGTTTAGGCTCAAAATAAAAGAAAGCTTCTCCTTTCTCTTCATGGCTACTTAGCCATTCTTTCTTTATGTAATTCTTTTTTACGCAATTTAATACATGTTTTTTCCTTTTCTTATTTATTTCTTTTCATGTTGTAATGTAGATTTCTTTTCTTTTATGCAAGTAGATTAGTTCTCTTTTCCATTATCTTTCATTTTTCTTTTTTTTGCTTTCATGTTGCTAGCTACATTTGTTAATCAAATGACAAATATGAGAGGCTAAATCCCTTTAATTTAAGGGTAATGAAGCTCTCTAATTACGTAGCTTCAACTATTTGTCAATTCATGCTCACTTTTTATGCTTAATGATGATTATAGAAGTGGTTTACTTGTTGTTTTTTCTTTGAATTCGATAGCCTATATTGTTGACACCAAATAGGCTATGCTTAAACAATGACTAACACTAATTGCCTCTTTATCAAAATATGATTATGGCAAAGAAAGTGATTTGAAATTAAAATTTGATGGTCTATATTTCCAATCAATAGTTAATAGGCCATACCTAAAATAGATTTTATTTTCATTTTCTTTGTCAAGTTTCATGAAGGTTGGTAAGTGCTTTAAGGGATGTTTTATAGTTTGATGGCTTATGTTGACTAATCAATAGCACAAATATGTCATACTTATGAAAAGCACATCAATTAAAGCACTAATGACCATAAAAGAGAGATCATGATTTCGTATATGTTGAACTACATGATCTAGATAGTGGATTTATTCTCTAAATTGTCATTTAACCCTTATGTTTGCTTGTCTTTTCTTTTAGTTACTTAGTTAATTCTCTAATTCTCTAGCTTAATTTTCCATCGACTTTGGTATAATTTTATTGAATAGAATATTAAAATCTATAATTTCCTAGGGATTGACCCGTACTCCATACGTGCTACATTCGTACACCGTGCGCTTGCAATTATATTTTAATTTGAAAATTTTCGACTATTTTCTAACTCGATAGAAAACAAGCCGATTAATTTGAAATTTTTCGACTATTTTCTAACTCGATAGAAAACTAGCCGATTAACATTGTTGTTTGCTAAATTTCCACTTGCTTAATCTCGAATTCATAATTTTAACATATATAATTGCTAACTAATACTAGAAATCAATTAGAAAATCCATTGTTTTATGATACCTTGTGCTTGTATCCTTACCTTCTTTTAGACACGTGATAATGTATAATAGAGAATGCAATATATATATATATATGTATGTATGTATGTATGTATGTATGTATGCATGTATGTATGTATGTAGGTATGTATATATGTATGTATATGTATATATATTGAAAATGGGTGAACTACACACGCACACGCACATACATATACGCACACACGTACTTGCTACTATCAAACTATGAATATATTGTTATATAGATATATAGTGTTACTTAATGTTTCAAATCAGTTTCTTTGTTAAGTAATATAGCATTTGTTGGAACTTGAATGTATATGCTTAAATATTAGTAGATAGATTGCCTCATAGATTTTTGAAAGAAGTAGAAGTATATATAAATGGTAATAGGACTTTCAAACTTGTAGTAGTCATAGCCATTTAAGTTACAAAAATATTAGAATAGTATGTAGCTGTTGTAGCTTTGCAATGAGATTTGTTTACTTTAGTTTTATACATCTCTATGCACGTAGCCATGTACCTGTTCACACATAAACCAAAGCAGTAATTCTTACTTTTGATTTATTGCTCTTCCTCTGTTGTTTTATTTGCATGTCCTCATTGTTTTTGCCTTTTGGAAATAATCATTAATCTGCACTTCCTGTTATACATGTGCCATGGCCTCTAATTTGTTCTGTTGTTTGTAATGCTTTTGTTCCTATAGGCAATTAATTTTAGTCACTGCTATTGTTGAATAAAATGGATAGCTACTCTATAATTTTGTATGTACATTCATGCTTTTGTTGCCTTGGTGTCCTGTAGTTATATAGACATTTCACTTAGTGTCTAGATAAGATTTTTGATACTTAATAAACTATCTTATAAACCCTTGTTCATTTGTGGGATCAGTATTTCAAATGCAAGCGATTTTACTAAAGATGGTTATAATGATTTCTAATTCAAACTACTTTTCATGTTAAATCCAATTAAATGATTTTACCAAGTAATATTATATACACACACACACACACACACACATATATATATATATATCAAAATTAATTTATATACAAATATAACTATATAAATGAGTAAATATGATTTTATAAAGTAAATGAATTTACAATTAATGTTTGTGAAATACGGTCTATGAATTAATTCAGTTTTAATGAATATTTTAGTGAATAACCTAATTTAATTAAATAATAAATGGATTTATGAAAATTTAATAATTGTTATAAACAATAAACTCAAATGAGAAAATGTTGGGAGAACCTTAATTCTATAATTAGGGAAGTGCTGATAATGGACTTAGTGTTGTCGATTGGTTTAAATGCTTTCGAATCACGCTTCGCCGAATGTGGCACAACCTTTTAAATAGAATGTTTGAGTGGAATTTACTAACCCATTAGTAAATGCTCGAATTCCACCAGGTAGTATGGGATGCCTTGGTTAAATTCTTGTGATCGCATTTGGGAAAGTAGTTAACACTTTAAAGTGGTATTCTCTTGTAGTATGCGATAAGTGGTTGCTAGATTCCTGAAAGAATGTAGTTCAGGTTTTCCAATGGTATCCTTAATAAGTGATATTTACCATCTTTTACTAAGTATTTGGATTTCACCATATGGTATGGGACGTCATAGTAATTACCGAAGGCGATAGTATTTGGCGGTTTAGAGTTTACTCGCTTCTGGTGTGCGGCAAGTGGCTGCTAGATCCTTAAGAAGTTACTCTTGGGTTTCATTTCAAGTGTAATATCTAAAATAAATATGAAAGATTCAGTCATGTATGCTATCCTTGGTTTTTCGACACATTGGAATAGGGAAGAGGGAGATCACATTTTAGTTTTGGCTTTCTCCTTTTCTTTTCTTTTTTTTTCTTTTTGAACGAAGAAGGCGACGTGATTTTAAAAAGGAGAAGGGAAACAGTTGAGAGGAAGGTTGCATGTAAAAGAAGGGCTATAGTGTCTTGAGAAGAAGGAAAAGCTGATATGAATAAAGCTGATGTGAATATATCTTGACTGGTCAACATCAAATATATAAATTTATTTTAAATTTTCAAATCGTCCCAATTCCACGGCTAAAAATTTCGAACCCATATCGAGGCATGCCGCTAGGTGTTTATAATATTATACCCTTATTCTGAATGCAATTAAAAAGGTTTCAAATCCAAATTCGATCGTATGGAGAAGATAGCTTTTTGGACCCAATTAATATATTGAATTTTCAATATAAATTTCAGTGCGTTTCTATCATGTACGATCAATTGATAACTCCAAACGCTACGAAATTTGAAATTCTATAATAATGTACTATTACGAATCCAATGGAACTGGTTTCGTCGAATTCCGAGACTGGGCCTCGGAAGATTATTTTTAAATGTCAATTTAAACAAACTATTTTAAAAATTGAACCGACCACTTTTAAATTCAATTTTAAAGCTTATATTATTTTCACTATTATTAATATAAATTTTATAAGCCTTTATATTATTTTTATAGAGCTTAAAATTCAAGATACAATAATTTAACCAATATTCAGCTATATAATTCAATAATTAAATTATTCAATAAATCGCTATATTTTTTGCAAGGCAAGCGGGGTCAACTAGTCCCCTACCGGTTTATTGAGAATAGAAAAAAGAAAATGATTATGAACATGCTCATAATCACCAGAAAATGAAAAAAAAAACAGAAAAATCACACAAAGTCTAGCTACTAAGAAAACCACACAAAGGAAACAAGACAAGAGGTAGATGAAAGAGGAACATAAACACATTCATGAGCTAAAGACAAACTTCAATCATATGACTACTGAAGTCATAAAGGCTTTCCTTCATACCATTTATGATAACATTCTTTAGGGCTTCCCATAGCTGAACCATACTCCTACTCTTATTTTCAAAACATCTTAAATTTCTTTCCTCCCAAACCGATTTCAAGTACTTCTTAAAGAAGAGGAAATAAATTGTTCTGTCATGCTTTCTCCACTTAGTTGATTTGCTTATCATATCCCACTCCACCGAAGACAAACCATGCATATGATCTATATTTACTCTTCTCACCAATCTACCTTAAAGACCCATTAAGTCAGTGCATTCAAAGTATATATGAGCCTCAGTTTCAGTCTGCAACTTGCAGAAAACACATAGTGGATCAACTATCATACCATAAGACATCAATTTAATCTTGGTCAACAAGGCATTCATGATAACCTTCCACATCAGCAAGTTGTCCGTGGTAGGAGAGAATCTTGACCATAAAACATTATGCCAAACTATTTCAGGGCTTCCAGTCACATTAGCAAGGAGATCATATGTAACAGAGATTGAGTGAGTCTTTCCATTCCAAAGAATTTTTTCATTAGGATCTATATGGTAGTTTTGACTCTGATATTTATTCCAAACAGCCCTAATTTCCTGATTACTGGTGTATGGCAGCAAAAGCTTGCCATCATTCAAGTGATCTATAGCATGAGCATCCCTACTTATTCCAGTCTGAGCAATCTGGTGTGGGGTAAAAAATTTCCCAAGCAATAAGCCTTCAGCCATCCACGGTTCATTCTAGAAATTGATAGTACTGGATTGAGAGAGAACATATTTTATAAATGGAGAGAAAGTAGATCTTAAGTCCAGCAACTTCGTCCAAGTCCAGCTACAATTCTAGGGCACAGACATAGTCCAAAAGTTCCTTCTTCCCAGATTATAATTTTTGGTCCATTCAACCCATAAGGAATCAACACCACTTAGCAAGGCATCAATATGAACACTAAAGGCTGCTTTATTCCATGTTTGCAAATTAAATATTCCAAGTCCACCTTTCTTTTTAAGGAAACTCCATTTTGGAAAAGGAGCACAGGATGATTTTCTTAGAATGTATTAAGCCATTCCAGAAAAATCTGAACATTGCTTTTCTAACCATTTTCACCAGCTTAATGGGAAGAATATACACCCTAGAACAATACACCATCATAGATGAAATAACAGACTTGATGAGCACAAGTCTTCCAGCTTGTGAGAGAAATCTATTAGCCCAGCAGGACATTAAGCCACAAATTTTTGAATACAGAGGCAGGCAATTGACAGTTGTAATTCTTGAAGAGAAAAGTGGTAGGCCCAAGTAATTCATGTTATTATCCATTGAAGAGAAAAGTTGTAAGTCTTCCAGCTTCTTCAGTAGTTACACCAGAAGTAAGAATATGTGATTTATTTGCATTGAGTTTCAAGCTAGTCATATGGTTGAATTTGTGAAGCATAGCTATAATATTCTCTAAGGAGCTCTGATCAGGCTTAGTAAATATCATGATATCATCAGCAAATAGGAGGGATGAAATTTGTGGGGACATACATTCAGAATGAAACAAAATATCCTTCTGCACATAACTCTTAGACAACATAGTAGTTAAAACTTCCATAACATGAATAAATATATAAGATGAGATAGGATCACTTTAACGATCCGGAAATTTCGATCCCGAAATTTCCAGATAGTTAGTGAAAAGAAGAAAGAGAAAGTAGAAGAAACAGAAAACTCAAACTCAGAATCTCACATTCGCAGCGGATAAACCGTATCAGTATATTTACATTTTACATCAGAGTTACAAGAACTTCACAAGTATGGACAGTTTTAAACACATGTCCTAGATATACAACTATATATCACAGCGGCTCCATATGTTCCAGCCATCCAGCTCGCCTCCTGAGCTCCAGAACGTCCTTACCTGAAAATCTGTAATACTCGGTCTGACCCGAGCATTACGTCAAAGTAACACCCGGGTCAGGCTGGAAACCAGCGTGAGTAAACCCATCTGACATGAATGACAAAAACATACAACTTATATAAAACCTGGGGTAACTTATATAAATTTCAACTTCTCAAGTTATTATAGACATCATCTATTTCACACATTAATTTCTAAGTGCAAAAACTTATTTAAATGGTCCAATTCACTTAAATCATTCACATCAGCCTATTGATTTCACATATCAAATCTATATAGAATCGAAGTGGTTTCGGGTATTTACTAATACCCGACTCCGGTCTCTTCGAATCCAATGTCAACTAAACCCAAGTTATTCAATTTAATACAATTCAACTTTAATTGTCGGATAACACCTTTACACAGTAATTCATAATAGATTGATAATCACAAACATGCAAACCAAATTACAACTTCCTTTACAATTTATCACATGCATTCCAGAATATATTTATTAACTGTTTCAAGGAAAATTTTACTCACCTGTCTTTAAGTTGAACAGAGCACTGATTTTGAAAAACTTTTGAATTTGAGTTGCTGGAAAATGCTTTTGCTTTCGTCTTGTTTTAGTTATGGAAAAAAAATGCTGGCATCAGGTCTTGCAGAAATGCATAGGCTTGATTCCATTTTTGCTTATCCTAATTATCTCAGAGTTGAGGAAGAAGTCCAGGTTTCTGGTTTGAAATTGAACTACAGGTTTAATTTTTGTTGTTTTGATTTTGCAAATGTTAACATGCAAATGGTTTGAGAATAATGAAGGTTTTGATCTGGTTTTGAGGAAGCTTATTCTCAGATTTGGTTTCAAGGAGGGTTTCAGCTGACGTTTTCTTTTTCTTTTTTTAGAGATGAATGAGAAAAAAAAGAAAAAGAAAATAGAAAATGCGTGTTTATATAACTTAATTTATGTTTTACTAAAAACCAAAGGAAATGAAAATAAATTATGACACTTGTCTTCTTTCTATTTAATTTTCTAACACTTGTTATCAAGTGAATTTATATGCTAACACTTGTTTAAACAAGCTCTTAATAGATTTACACATGTTCTTTAAGTAGTTTGTATTTATATTTTTGTTTTTTTAAAGTTAATATAAACTTATATTTAACTAATTAGTTTATAAGTATTTGTTTATATATATAGAAAATTTTAAAGAAATAAAACCAAATACATTCATAAATAAAAGTTTATACTTATATTTTAAAATCCAAAACAATATAAATACCTATACCTTGAATTTCAAAACTTTAAATTCAAGTTCAAATCAAATTCTAAAATCCAATTTACAAATCAGGTTATACACATACACATATGTAACTACCTATTCAATTTAAAAATAACAATTCTATTCCTATAAAATCTATTTATATCTATATCTATAAACAATCATCATCATCATCATTATTATTATTATTATTATTATTATTATTATTTACTTTGAATTTCAAATTTAATTCGAATTACAAAGGAGTGGCTCGGGTAACACAATAGCTTCCTCTATAAATATGTGTATTCACTTGTATATGAACACACATAAATTTTCACTAACGTTTGCATATGTCTATTAACATATTTTAATTTCCCATAAGGAATATTATTTCCCGATAATTTTAAATTATCAGAACTCACTTATTTATTCATATAAAAACAGTAAATTATCCAGTTATTAAATGTTCAAAAATCCGGGTTATCACATTCCTCCCCCCTTTGAATCTTTTCGTCCTAAAAAAGAAATGAAAACAGAATTTATTAAAATGCTTACTTTTTAGAAAAAATTATTCTTTGAAGCACTTTTAAAATCTATATAATATTATAAAATAGTTTATAAAAATAACATTCTATAACTCGATGTTTCAACAAGTCCATCTTTGTTCTCATAGAAATTCGGTCATACGTTGATCAGGCGTACGACTGAAATTTTATAAGTACTTAGCAGACTCATTTTCAACATCAAGTGAAAATACTTGGAAAATAATTTTATTGAAAATATAGGAAACAGGTTTTGAAAATAGAAGAAATATCTTTAGTGAGGATGCTCTGGAAATCATCACCCCCATCCATAGTCGCAGTTAACCCGATGGTTACGTTTCCATCCCGACAAAATCCATAGATAATTGTAGGCCTCTATGCCCCTCGATTACACCATGGAACCCGCTACAGATCGCAGCTACAACTGGGGTTACGTAGCTATCACAGCAAAAACTCATATAACTGTAGGCATCAGCGCCCTCGAGTTTCGCTGCCAAAAAAATGAAACTTCTCCGCTCCACTTGACCATAGATCGCAGTCTACTGATGTTGGGTTGCCTTCCCGGCAAAATCAAGTGTAGACCATTGGCACTCATCCTCCACACGATTTTCGCTATGGTCCCTGTAACGACCCAGAATTTTTATTAATTAAAAATTGAATATTTAATTAATTTTAAATATTAAAAAGTGGAATTTATAAGTCGAATAATTTATTTTTGAATAATTGGATTTAATTGGATAATTAAATCGATAATTTAATATGTGAAAATACAGAAATAATTGAAAATTGGTTTAAATATGATTGAAATTGATTTGTAAAATTTTATTTTATCATGTTGGAGTTAGAACGATATTTTAGAACTTTTAAAATTGAATTAAGAGTTAATTTGTGAAAATTGAATATTTTAATATTTAATCGACTAGTGAAATTAGCCAATTTTCGAACAGTCTCAGAATTGGACGAAGCTAGTTCCATTGGATCTGTAATAGTTAGTTATTATAGGATTTCAAATTTCGTAGCAATCGGAGTTATCGTTTGATCGTGGCAGCTCGAAACGCATCGAAATTGTTTTAATATTAATTTGGCGAGTTAAAATAGCCATTTTTCAAAAAGTCTCGGATTTCGACAAAACCAGTTTCATCGGATTCGTAATGTGATGTTATTATATGGTTTCAAATTTCATGTCAATCGGATTTACTGTTTGTCCGGTGCAAGCCAAAACGCCTAGAAAATCGTTTAATCGGTTTAATTTTAAATTGAACGTTTATTGCCATAACTCGCACAGATGATTGAATTAGCTTCCGAAACCTATTCCATTGTGTCCGAAACGCGGGGTAAACCCTAGAAACGCTGGTTACGGTGCGTAAATCGGAGGTTGGAAATTCCGGAATGAATAGTGTCGTTCAAACTTCTATAAATAGACCATCCTCTTCACAAAATAAAAAAAATTAGGGTTAAAACCCTAGCCGCCACTATTGTTCTGAACGGCCAGAAATTGCTCTCTTTTCTTCCTCAATCTCTTCAAATTCACTAACAATTAGAGGAAAGTGCCAACTACAAACTTGTAGAGCATGAAGAGAGCTTCGAATCTATACGGAGTTGATCGAAATTGGAGCTACGAATCAACGGGAATTTGCGTTCAAAGGCATGCGTTCGTTCTCGATTTGCGTGCACCAGAGATGGCCGAGCTTGGCCGCACCCAGGCCGAGGGTAGAGGAGGTTAGGGGCTTCCAAGTGGCGCTTCCTGATCGTGTTTTCGTGCATCGTGGTGGTCGGATTCGCTAACCCTAGTTTAAACTATATGGGTTCATGCGCGTGTGTTGCCCGTAGAAGAGAACGTGAGGAGGAAGGAGAGGGGGCACGGCCCAGATTTGCAAATGTTGGATCCAACGGCTTAGATTGATTTAGGTTAAGAAAATTTAATTTATGTTGTAAATAAATATATATAAATCCATGAAACTTGTAAAAATCATATCTTTTTCATACGAGCTAGAAAACGCATGAAACAGGAAGCGTTGGAATCGTATGGACGAGCACTACGCTATGGAATTGGATTGGAGCCGTTTGGAGTTAGTGAAAATTTCGGGTAAAATTAAACGTCCGTTTAATTTTATTCGAAATAAATCGCTAAAACGAAATTGAAATCAAGGTGAGAACTTCTCACTCAATCGAATCGGTTTCGATTTTTATTTTAAATAGTTAGATTTAAAATATTTGAATGCATGTTTGAATGATGATTGTTATCCATTGATTATTAAAATAGACATTATGCGCCGTTAGTAAGCGGATGTTATTTATTAAAAACATATACCGCGAATATTTCATAAACAGTGAAATTGGTATTCTATATAATAGCAATATATATATATTGGCATAAGTATATATTGCAGTGGTTGATTTCCCGCATTGTATAGCGGATGAGACCCTATTGCGCCGTCTATTAAGCGGATAATATTATAAATCCCATATACCGCGATAATTCCGTACTGGAGCGGAATTGGTATTGTGCTAATGTTTATGGATGCAGGGAAACAGGTTGGAGGCATCCAACTGGATTCCTCAACTGTATTGATTTATTTACAGATATTTTGATATTTGTTGATTATCATATCGATATATGATATTTGGATGTCGTGATTGACTATTTGGTGTTGTTGCATCATCGGATCCATTTTTGAAGTTTTAAAAGAACGATTTTTAGTTTTTAAAGGAATTTTTAAAGTGATTTTTGAAAGTATACGTTTTATTAAAATTTGGAATTGATTTATTTTAAATAAATTAACATTATAAATTAATGTTATAAAAGTTATAATTTTTGTAAAATATAACCAAATTAAGATTTTTGAAATAAATAGTGATTAATTTATAAAATGGTTTAATTGGGAATTTTGAATTATTATAAACGGTTTATATAAAAGATTTATAAAATTGATATTTATAAATTAAAAATACTGGAATTATAAAACGAGTTTTTATAAGTAATAAAGTGAAATAAAAAAATGGATTTCATAAGTGAATTGAGATTTATAAATTTATGAAATATGAATATTTAAAATGGATAGGTTTTGTAAAATATAAGATTTATAAGAAATCAACTTATAAATCGGATTTTGGCATTTAAAATGAGATATAAAAAAAAGGATTTTTATAAATAGAAGTTTATAAAAATATAAATGGAGTTTATAAACGTTGTTTATAAATCCGAAATCAATTGAATTTGATAAGTTGGATATAGGAATATATGAAAGGAATTATATTCACGATTTTGGACAGTGAATATATTATTAAATGAAAGGGATATGTTTTTGGGGAAGGAACATTATGAAATGAAGCTAATGATTTTAAAGATGTTTTAAAATGCATTAAGTATCGAATACATGGATTTCAACATTCATTGTTGAAATAGACGTTTTCGAGAAATAGAAGGAAATGGTGGACTATAACATTGTTGTTATAGTAAATGGTTTCCGAAAGGAAATGTTTTGTATAGTATTGGGATTTATATTTATCTATTTAAACTTTGAATCCCTATACTAGTGATTTTGGGTCGACGTAACGATGTTTTACGTAACATTCGTTTTGGCCCAAACAAATGTGTTTAAGAGAATGATTTCTTAAAGAATGAAATATATACTTAATTTTCGATTTAAGTATATTGAATATTTTCTAAGTATTGAAAATAAATGGATTTGTGATGTACTTATTATTAAATAAGTATGGAAATATTTTTCCAATGTGAAATGAACGTTTTAGAATTTATCCTTGTAATGATAAATTGAAAGTGAATATTTGAAATTGATTGAAAATCGTGTATCATAAATATTTTAGGATTATAAATTCACTAAGGAATTTATAAAAGAAAGGGGAAATTGTTAAAAATAAACATTGATTTATTTTTGAAGTGTGGGAATTGATTTACGAATTTGGAACGTAAATGTAAAGTAAATCGGTAAGGATTTATTTAATTGGTTTAAATGAACCGTGTTGAAATGAAAGTATTTCCGAGTAAGGAAAATGATTGAAATTTGTTTTCAAAAGTTGATAAAGTATTGAAAAGTGATTTGAAAATTGGTTTTCAAATGTTGAAGTGTGGAAAATTTTATATCTAGTAAAGATATTTTGGAAAGTAAATAATTTGAGAAATTATTTGGAACTTGGTGATGTTGAGCACGCCTATTGATAGTTAAATAATCCGACTATCAATATTTACCTTTAAATAGGTATTTGTTGAGATTTGTTTGAATTTGAATGCCACACTTATTTTTGAATAAGCGCTCACTATTCGGGTTAGCCGGGAAAGGACCTTGGGGTCGTATAACCCATTCCGAATATGTGATACGTCGTTATGGATTGCATTTGATGACCGGTGTTGAAGACCGGATATTTGTGAAAACGGAAGGATTACCGTCGAGTTACTCTACATCGGCTGATCTCCGATATAGAGGTTTTATCACCCTTAGTGACGGGAAGTCCGGTCGTGATTAGTGAATATCCGGATTGCAAGAACTTCTTTGGAAGTGCCTTCGGTTCTGTTCGAGCCCGGAACAGACTTGTATGGATTGTATGTCTGACATTACAAATTGAGATATAAAGCTGATTTCTTTCAAATATATTTCTGTTGGTGGCGGAGAATTTATTCTCTTAGCTTAACACCCTTCTCTGAGACGTACGAGCTCAGAGGTTATATAGTTGAAGGTTATTAGTGACATACTCCCAATTTGGTAGTGTGGCATGCTGAGTGTTGCTGTGAAATGATCATTTGTGATAGGATCATTTATTTGATCATTTATCTTGGTGATCATTTCTATGATCATTTGTTGACCTAAAGCACGGCTTTTGTATAAAGTGTGGCTTTGTGGACGAGACTTCGTCGGACCTCACACCCCAGAAATGATCAAAACGGGAAGGATGCAGCAAGGTTATTAGGGGGTAGTGCCCCTTTAGTGTATGTCATTCCTTCTGGATAGAGGTGGTATCATGGTATGGAGCCCATATATTTAACTTATGTTGTTGCCGCATATTTTGTGGTTGTTGAAAATCGAGGATCCTCGGATAGATCAGTTACGATCGGGGGATGACATATTTGTGTCAGTAGTTACCCAGTTAGGGGAAACCTGGCCTTGTGTTGGCAGAGATCCGGTTTGGTTCTCGGGGACGTCCTTCCAGAGGCGTTCTCATGTGGCAATGGGAAGTTTCTTGGCCTGACCATTTGTTGGAAATCCAAAGAAACAATACGATCTTGTACGGTTTTAGTTATAGAACCTATCATTCACTTATGGTGGCGCCCCACTGTTTGGATGATAGCTATAGTAGGCATACGATAATGGTCGTATGTTGGCTAAGATTTATATTCTACTTTCGAAATTGTTTTATACACTATGCACTGGTAATAATATCAAATGTTCTTTTTAATGCGTATCAAGCATCTTTGACTATCATAAGGAGAAATCTCCTCCGATTCTGCGTTTGCATTGTGTGTGTGTGCGGGAGGCCTTATGGTAGTCTCATTTTTAAAAGCATTGCGAATTGACTTTAAAATATTCCTCTATTTTGATTTTAAAGATAAACTGTTTTGAGTTCTCACACCAGTCACATGACTAACTCGGAGTTTATTATTTTCCTTTCTAAACTCTGGGTGCCCACCAATTTCCACACGGGCAGTCAAGAGTTAAGGTTTATTCAGGATATTCAGGAGTTGCTGGAGGCAAGATGGATGGCATGGCGTATTACTAGTATATAGTATTTCTTTTTCCGCTGCATTGTTTGATGTTGTTTGTTGTTGTACACTCTGATGATGTAATGAAATGTAATGTATAAAATATAATAACTGATATAGTTCTTTGTTTAAAGATTATTCATTTATTTATTATATGTTGTTCCGCTGCGAATTGTGAGATTCCGATGTTGTTCTGTTATTTCTTTCTGTTCTATTCCATCTTTTTCTCTCTTTCTTCTATCTTTTCTTCTTCTTTAACCCTAACATTTCGGTTTTTCGGCAACGAAAAATCGCAAACGTTACATTTGGTATCAGAGCTTATGGTTAAGCGACAACCATGGCTCTGTTGGGTATTACTCATTAGAGATAGGGTCAGTAGTACTCTAGAATGAGTTTGAGTGTAATAATAGCTATGAAAGCGTATTTGTTAGTGAATATAAAATTGTTTTATATTGTGATGATTGGTTTATTGAGTGGCGTATGAACCTTCGTCAGCACGGTCTGTACAACTATGCCGAAGGGGTTTATAAACAATTGTATAGAACAATTCGACACGGTATTGTTTTAAATTGGGTAAATGAAATAATTTTACCTTGATTATATTTTGTATATGAAGAAATAATTTTTCAGAATTATTAAAGTGTATATAAGTAGATTGTTTGGTTGTTTGAATAATCTAAATTAAAGAATAATTGTATAAGCAAATGAATTATAAGAATTGAATTACAATTAATGTGATTTACAATTGTGAAATAAACTTATATATATATAAAGTGAAACTCTATAAGAAAAAGATTTATAAATGTCATTTATAAATGAAAGGAAAATTTTTGAAAGAATATTAAGCACTGAATTCACTATTGTTACTGGGAAATAATAAGGGTGATGACTGCAGCATCATCAGTATCATTTTCGAGTCTCCATGTGATAGATTTGCTACCATAGTAATTTGGGAATGATAAATGAGTTGATAACTTATGCAATTTGAATTTTGATAGAATAAATTTAACGTAAAGGACGAAGTTAAATTAAAGGAAGCATAAGTAAATCAATAAAATCCAAGTAGTAATTGTTGAATATAAGTTGTATAACTTATAAGATGATGAATATAAGTGAAATAAGTTTTGAACTTATGATAGGAGTTAATAAATTTAGCTTTGGTAAAAAGTTAAATAGGATTGGAATTTGAATTGGATTTATAAGTGAAAACTTAAGTTAAATTAAACAAAAGGTGTTTGGAATGAAATATAACTTAAGTGATGTTGAATGAAGTTAAATTTTGGTATCGAAGTAAATTAATAAGTGAATTAATGAAATGAAGTCATTAAGAATGTGAACTTGAGTTATATAAATGAAATTCAACTTTAAATTGTTAAAGGAATTAGCAATTGAATTGATAAATGGATTGAATGTTAATCAATTAAATGTAAACAATTGATATGAAATAATGGATGTAAGTATAAATTCATTAAAAGCTAATGTTATTGGAAGTTGAGTAAATTGAATGGAAATCAATTTAATATGATCCAAATGGAATTTAAAGTGTTGAACCAAATTGAATGTAAAGTGAATAAATTTGGTTGTATTGAATAAACATTGGTTGTTATTTGATTGTTGATTGATTGTATATAATTCATTAAGTGTTAATGAAATTGAATTGGCAAAATTGAAAGCTATGAAATTGAATTCAAATTGGAAGTAAATAAATTTGAATAGAATTGAATGTGAATTGGATTTAATTAGTGAATGCAAACTAATTAAAATTGAATATGAATGAATGTTAGTAAATCGAATGTTAATGAATCAAATGTGATTTAAATTGAAAACCAATTAATTGAATATTAATGAGAATATGAATGAATATTGATTTGGTTATGGATGATAGTTGGTTGATGTTTGCATTTGTTGTTTTGATGCATTTGCTATATGTTGTAGTGGTTATGTTGCTATATGTTGTATATTCATATTACTTTCATATTTGCATGTTTCTCATGTTGTTGTTGAGTGTTTAGTAGGTGCGGATTGCGCTTGCTTCGCATTTGGAGCTCGCTTTCGTGCTATATTAGTCGTATATGCTCGCTAATAATATAATAAGGTACATATCTCGGATTAAATATCGTACTTTTACACTTTTTCCCTACGGGATGCCTCATCACTTGATGAGATGTATATTTGTGATATATATACTGTCATTTTTTTTCGGATCGAGCCGCACAAAGGAGACTATGGCGAATTTTTTCGAAAATTAAAGGCGGTAGAAAAAATTTGGGAATTTTTGGAAAATTTTGAAAACTTTAACTTTGATTTGGAATTGAAAGTTAAACAATAGTAGTTGTTTTTGAAAAGATAACTAAGTATGATTTGGAAAATTAGTAAAGTATTGTAAGAAGTTTAACTATGAATTTTTGGAAAGTTAATAGATCCTGTAACTTTTCTTACTTGTTAATTTCGAGGACGAAATTCTTTTAAGGGGGGAAGTATGTAACGACCCAGAATTTTTATTACTTAAAAATTGAATATTTAATTAATTTTAAATATTAAAAAGTGGAATTTATAAGTCGAATAATTTATTTTTGAATAATTGGATTTAATTGGATAATTAAATCGATAATTTAATATGTGAAAATACATAAATAATTGAAAATTGGTTTAAATATGATTGAAATTGATTTGTAAAATTTTATTTTATCATGTTGGAGTTAGAACGATATTTTAGAACTTTTAAAATTGAATTAAGAGTTAATTTGTGAAAATTGAATATTTTAATATTTAATCGACTAGTGAAATTAGCCAATTTTCGAAAAGTCTCAGAATTGGACGAACCTAGTTCCATTGGATCCGTAATAGTTAGTTATTATCGGATTTCAAATTTCGTAGCAATCGGAGTTATCGTTTGATCGTGGCAGCTCGAAACGCATCGAAATTGTTTTAATATTAATTTGGCGAGTTAAAATAGCCATTTTTCAAAAAGTCTCGAATTTCGACGAAACTAGTTTCATCGGATACGTAATGTGATATTATTGTATGGTTTCAAATTTCATGTCAATCGGATTTACCGTTTGTCCGGTGCAAGCCAAAACGCCTAGAAAATCGTTTAATCGGTTTAATTTTCAATTGAACGTTTATTGCCATAACTCGCACAGATGACCGAATTAGCTTCCGAAACCTGTTCCATTGTGTCCGGAACGCGGGGTAAACCCTAGAAACATGGTTATGGCGTGTAAATCAGAGTTTGGAAATTCCGGAATGAATAGTGTCGTTCAAACTTCTATAAATAGACCATCCTCTTCACAAAATAAAAAAAAAATTAGGGTTAAAACCCTAGCCGCCACTATTTTTCTGAACGGCCAGAAATTGCTCTCGTTTTTTCCTCAATCTCTTCAAATTCACTAACAATTAGAGGAAAGTGCCAACTACAAAATTGTAGAGCATGAAGAGAGCTTCGAATCTATACGGAGTTGATCGAAATTGGAGCTACGAATCAATGGGAATTTGTGTTCAAAGGCATGCGTTCATTCTCGATTTGCGTGCACCAGAGATGGCTGAGCTTGGCCGCACCCAGGCCGAGGGTAGAGGAGGTTAGGGGCTTCCAAGTGGCGCTTCCTGATCGTGTTTTCATGCATCGTGGTGGTCGGATTCGCTAATCCTAGTTTAAACTATATGGGTTCATGCGCGTTTGTTGCCCGTAGAAGAGAACGTGAAGACGAAGGAGAGGGGGCACTGCCCAGATTTGCAGATGTTGGATCCAACGGCTTAGATTGATTTAGGTTAAGAAAATTTAATTTATGTTGTAAATAAATATATATAAATCCATGAAACTTGTAAAAATCATATCTTTTTCATACGAGGTCGAAAACGCGTGAAACAGGAAGCATTGGAATCGTATGGACGAGCACTACGCTATGGAATTGGATTGGAGTCGTTTGGAGTTAGTGAAAATTTCGGGTAAAATTAAACGTCCGTTTAATTTTATTCGAAATAAATCGCTAAAACGAAATTGAAATCAAGGTGAGAACTTCTCACTCAATCGAATCGGTTTCGATTTTTATTTTAAATAGTTAGATTTAAAATATTGGAATGCATGTTTGAATGATGATTGTTATCCATTGATTGTTAAAATAGACATTATGCGCCGTTAGTAAGCGTATGTTACTTATTAAAAACATATACCGCGAATATTTCATAAACAGTGAAATTGGTATTATATATAATAGCAATATATATATATTGGCATATGTATATATTGCAGTTGTTGATTTCCCGCATTGTATAGTGGATGAGACCCTATTGCGCCGTCTATTAAGCGGATAATATTATAAATCCCATATACCGCGATAATTCCATACTGGAGCGGAATTGGTATTGTGCTAATGTTTGTGGATGCAGGGAAACAGGTTGGAGGGATCCAACTGGATTCCTCAACTGTATTGATTTATTTACAGATATTTTGATATTTGTTGATTATCATATCAATATATGATATTTGGATGTCGTGATTGACTATTTGGTGCTGTTGCATCATCGGATCCATTTTTGAAGTTTTAAAATAATGATTTTTAGTTTTTAAAGGAATTTTTAAAGTGATTTTTGAAAGTATACGTTTTATTAAAATTAGGAATTGATTTATTTTAAATAAATTAACATTATAATTTAATGTTATGAAAGTTATAATTTTTGTAAAATATAACCAAATTAAGATTTTTGAAATAAATAGTGATTAATTTATAAAATGGTTTAATTGGGAATTTTGAATTATTATAAACGGTTTATATAAAAGATTTATAAAATTGATATTTATAAATTAAAAATACTGGAATTATAAAACGAGTTTTTATAAGTAATAAAGTGAAATAAAAAAATGGATTTCATAAGTGAATTGAGATTTATAAATTTATGAAATATGAATATTTAAAATGGATAGATTTTGTAAAATATAAGATTTATAAGAAATCAACTTATAAATCGGATTTTGGCATTTAAAATGAGATATATAAAAAAGGATTTTTATAAATAGAAGTTTATAAAAATATAAATGGAGTTTATAAACGTTGTTTATAAATCCGAAATCAATTGAATTTGATAAGTTGGATATAGGAATATATGAAAGGAATTATATTCACGATTTTGGACAGTGAATATATTATTAAATGAAAGGGATATGTTTTTGGGGAAGGAACATTATGAAATGAAGTTAATGATTTTAAATATGGTTTAAAATGCATTAAGTATCGAATACATGGATTTCAACATTCATTGTTGAAACAGACGTTTTCGAGAAATAGAAGGAAATGGTGGACTATAACATTGTTGTTATAGTAAATGGTTTCCGAAAGGAAATGTTTTGTATAGTATTGGGATTTATATATATCTATTTAAACTTTGAATCCCTATACTAGTGATTTTGGGTCGTCGTAACGATTTTTTACGTAACATTCGTTTTGGCCCAAGCAAATGTGTTTAAGAGAATGATTTCTTAAAGAATGAAATATATACTTAATTTTCGATTTAAGTATATTGAATATTTTCTAAGTATTGAAAATAAATGGATTTGTGATGTACTTATTATTAAATAAGTATGGAAATATTTTTCCAATGTGAAATGAACGTTTTAGAATTTATCCTTGTAAAGATAAATTGAAAGTGAATATTTGAAATCGATTGAAAATCGTATATCATAAATATTTTGGGATTATAAATTCACTAAGTAATTTATAAAAGAAAGGGGAAATTGTTTAAAAATAAACGTTGATTTATTTTTGAAGTGTGGGAATTGATTTACGGATTTGGAATGTAAATATAAAGTAAATCGGTAAGGATTTATTTAATTGGTTTAAATGAACCATGTTGAAATGAAAGTATTTCCGAGTAAGGAAAATGATTGAAATTTGTTTTCAAAAGTTGATAAAGTATTGAAAAGTGATTTGAAAATTGGTTTTCAAATGTTGAAGTGTGGAAAATTTTATATCTAGTAAAGATATTTTGGAAAGTAAATAATTTGAGAAATTATTTGGAACTTGGTGATGTTGAGCACGCCTATTAATAGTTAAATAATCTGACTATCAATATTTACCTTTAAATAGGTATTTGTTGAGATTTGTTTGAATTTGAATGCCACACTTATTTTTGAATAAGCGCTCACTATTCGGGTTAGCCGCGAAAGGACCTTGGGGTCGTATAACCCTTTCCGAATATGTGATACGTCGTTATGGATTGCATTTGATGACCGGTGTTGAAGACCGGATATTTGTGAAAACGGAAGGATTACCGTCGAGTTAATCTACATCGGCTGATCTCCGATATAGAGGTTTTATCATCCTTAGTGACGGGAAGTCCGTTCGTGATTAGTGAATATCCGAATTGCAAGGACTTCTTTGGAAGTGCCTTCGGTTCTGTTTGAGCCCGGAACAGACTTGTATGGATTGTACGTCTGACATTACAAATTGAGATATAAAGCTGATTTCTTTCAAATACATTTCTGTTGGTGGCGGAGAATTTATTCTCTCAGCTTAACACCCTTCTCTGAGACGTACGAGCTCAGAGGTTATATAGTTGAAGGTTATTAGTGATATACTCCCAATTTGGTATTGTGGCATGCTGAGTGTTGCTGTGAAATGATCATTGTTTGATCATTTGTGATAGGATCATTTATTTGATCATTTATCTTGGTGATCATTTCTATGATCATTTGTTGACCTAAAGCACGGCTTTTGTATAAAGTGTGCCTTTGTGGACGAGACTTCGTCGGACCTCACACCCCGGAAATGGTCAAAACAGGAAGGATGCAGCAAGGTTATTAGGGGGTAGCACCCCTTTCGTGTATGTCATTCCTTGTGGATAGAGGTGGTATCATGGTATGGAGCCCGGATATTTAACCTATGTTGTTGCTGCATATTTTGTGGTTGTTGGAAATCGAGGATCCTCGGATAGATCGGTTACGATCGGGGGATGACATATTTGTGTCAGTAGTTACCCAGTTAGGGGTAACCAGGCCTTGTGTTGACAGAGATCCAGTTTGGTGCTCGGGGACGTCCTTCCAGAGGCGTTCTCATGTGGCAATGGGAAGTTTCTTTGCCTGACCATTTGCTGGAAATCCAAAGAAACAATACGATCTTGTACGGTTTTAGTTGTCGAACCTATCATTCACTTATGGTGGCTCCCCATTGTTTGTATGATAGCTATAGTAGGCATACGATAATGGTCGTATGTTGGCTAGGATTTATATTCTACTTTCGAAATTGTTTTATACACTATGCACTAGTAATAATATCAAATGTTCTTTTTAATGCGTATCAAGCATCTTTGACTATCATAAGGAGAAATCTCCTCCGATTCTGCGTTTGCATTGTGTGTGTGTGCGGGAGGCCTTATGGTAGTCTCATTTTTAAAAGCATTGCGAATTGACTTTAAAATATTCCTCTATTTTGATTTTAAAGATAAACTGTTTTGAGTTCTCACACCAGTCACATGACTGACTCGGAGTTTATTTTTTTCCTTCCTAAACTCTGGGTGCCCACCAATTTCCACACGGGCAGTCAAGAGTTAAGGTTTATTCAGGATATTCAGGAGTTGCTGGAGGCAAGATGGATGGCATGGCGTATTACTAGTATATAGTATTTCATTTTCCGCTGCATTGTTTGATGTTGTTTGTTGTTGTTCACTCAGTTGATGTAATGAAATGTAATGTATAAAATATAATAACTGATATAGTTCTTTATTTAAAGATTATTCATTTATTTATTATACGTTGTTCCGCTGCGAATTGTGAGATTCTGATATTGTTCTGTTATTTCTTTCTGTTCTGTTCTATCTTTTTCTCTCTTTCTTCTATCTTTTCTTCTTCTTTAACCCTAACATTTCGGTTTTTCGGCAACGAAAAATCGCAAACGTTACAATCCCCACAGTAGATCATAGTGACATCGACTTACATTGTCGTCACAGCATAACCCAAATGCCCCTGTAGGAATCAGCGCCCTCGACTTTCGCTACCCAATAATCCTCAGGAACTAGTTTGTCCGGACTCCTCACAGGATCACTTTAGAACCCCCCCGGGGCTCAAGGCAGCACCACCCGGTGGTACTCCTGAGAAGTCCATTCCAAGGGAGCGCCTTTTTCCCCAGAGCATCATCAAAACATTTTATATTATACATATATAGTATCTTTAAATCATACACCTAGTATGATCTCATACAAAGCTCCTTTACACAAAATCGATTATTCCAAAATCGATAATTCTCAAACTAGGCTTTTCAAATTCTCATATTGATTTTACCCAAAAATCAAAAGCCTTTTCCAAATCCAAAGGTTCCTAAAACCCATTTTTCCAAAATTCTCATATGATCCTTTATATATATATTTAGTAATATAAAATCTTTTAAAACTTTGGATCATTTCAAACCTATTTAAACTCCTTTTATACTTCAAACATTTCCAAAAACCCTTTCCTTCTGGCAAAAGATTCAATAAGGGAAGTTTTATCTTATATTACTATGATGTATAACTTTGTTTATCCAAAATCAAATATTCAAATTTGATTACTCCTTTCAATATCATTTCCGTTCAAATCTGTACGATGTACACATATCATCCGTACGCTATACCAATCTGATCGCTCACTCGATCACATAATTTCACTTCCGAACTAGTATCGTCCACCCGACTTCCTAGTGCGGACACAGATCTGGTTTCTTGATCAGAAACCGTCATTCTCCTTGCATAGTCATAACTATGATAGAGAATATCCAGAACCAATCAACAATCCATATCCAGGTTCGCCGTTAAAAATCAAGTGGAAAATTCCAACTCGGATCAATATATCTATCTCAAAATTCTGTGCTCGAATCTGGATCAAATCACTATGCGAATAGAATAACATACGTACGCCCTACGTATTTATCTTTATTCGTTATTAGCCAAATCAATTCTATTTCTATTCACATTCATTATGATTTTCATTCACTTACTCACAATTGCTTCAATCCCATTTGGATTATCACCTCTATTCTTACCTCGATTGGGTATTTAACCAATAACAGTTTGAACTCCGACCAGTTTATTTAGAAAATAGCTTGAAAAGTTTAAAAATAGATAAGTAGTTGAAATATAATTACTAGTTTGTAAAATAGGTGTAAAATAGTTAGAAAATAGTTAAAATAATTATAGAAATTTTAGATAATTGCAAAATAATGGTAAGATAGTAATTAGTTTTGTAAAAGAGTTGAAATATAATAATTAGTTTATAAAACGGTTGGAAAATTGTTAAATAGTTTCAAAAATAATTGTAAAACCAGTATAAGTTAGTTTGGCTTTTAAAAAGAAAGGTTGTATATATAAATAATTGTTTGGAAAAATAGGTTTATATTAAACAATTTATATTAAAAATAGTCCAGAGTCAAACTGCTCACTTTCCAATCTTCATTCTCATTTATTCAATTTAAATTCCTCCTTCCATTTAAATTGACTCAATCCCAATTTTAAATAATTTCAATTTCCATTGAAATTGATTCATCCTCAATTCAAGTTGAAGTAATCTCAGTTTCTTTCCAAATTTAACTTTATTCAACCTTGATCTCACATTCTACTAATTCAAATAAATTTTAATTGAACTAGATCCAATTTCAATTCATTTCAACTCCAGTTTGAATTAATTCCAATTTCAAACTCCATTTCCAAATCAAGTTGAATTATTCTTGATTTCCTCCCAGATTTAATTCAAATTCCATTTGAATTTAAAATTATTCAACTTTAATTACAATTCCAAATTATTTGAATCAAATTTCAATTCAAATTTTCCATTTGAATCTTATACCCTTTCATCTTCAATCACAATCTCAATTAATTCAAACCAAATTCAATTTGAACTAATTCAAATTTCAAATTTAAATTATTTCGAATTATATAAATCCAAGTCAATACTTCAAATATTGATTTAATTCCTTTAAATCAATTTAACCTTTATTAAAAAGCTTTTAAACAATTAAATTTAGAATTCAAACTTCATTTTTAATCTATTTCAAAGTTCAAATAATTCAAACTCTTTTTAAACAACTACATCTTTGAAATTCAATTTATCATCAATTTAAATTTTGAAATCAAACTCTTGAAGTTTTATCTTATATATTCAAATCTTAAGTCCAAAATGATTCCATCTTACCTTAATAATGGATATATTACCATACCCAATTTAAATTAATCATTTAACTTTCCAAGTTAAATTTCAATTTCATATTGAAATTCCCAAATCAGGTAGTCCTTTCCAACTTATTTAACTTCCTCTAAGTTAAATTTAATTCACTTAATTCAGTCAAACTCACACAATTTGAATTCCCATTTAAATTTCAAAATTCTTCCCATCTATAAGTTTAAAAACTTATCACTTTGGGTATCACATCTCATTCAAAATTTAAAACTCAACATTTAGAGTTTATCTCAAACCATCTTTGATATTATGTATATTCCTCACATATATACACATTTTCTTCTTGGTCCACCAAGCCGAATTTTAAAATTTAAACCACCCATGGTTTTAATTCAAAACATATTATTTTAAAATTTTAAAACATTTCTTATTTAAAATAAGATCATATTCAAAATAGTTTGAATAATATAATTTCCTTTATCATTTTGAAACCAATTCAAATGTTTAAATTTAGAATTCCAAACTGCACAATTTGAAACCCACTTTAATTTACATCCTTTCAAACTTACAAGTTACTCTTTTTAAATGGTTACTTCCTTAAAACATTTTATTGTTTATTGAAGAACAATCATTCCAATATTAAACACAATAACCATATATTTATTTGGGTTGAAACCAATTTTAATTTCAATTTATTTTGAAATACTTCTCCAATTCAAGATTTCAATTTTAGTTTGAATCCATTTCAAACTTATCTTTATTTAATTCTAATTTCAATTTCAGTTTGGTTGTATTTCTATTACTTTTTAATTTAATTCCAATAATTTAACAACCAATTCCCTTAATATAATAGATATTCTATTTCTTATATAAGATCCATTTACTTTTGAAATCATTTAAAAACCTTTATATAAGAAAATAACAAGTACGCTCTCTCATATATATATACTCAACTCATTCTAGGGTACCACTAACCCTTATCCTTAATGAGTAATCCCACCAGAGCCAAGGTTCTCGCTTAACCTTCAGCTCTGATACCAAATGTAATGATCCGGAAATTTCGATCTGAAATTTCCAGATAGTTAGTGAAAAGAAGAAAGAGAAAGTAGAAGAAACAGAAAACTCAAACTCAGAATCTCACATTCGCAGCGAATAAAATATAATAGCAAATAAAAATAAGAGTTTACAAGAAGGACCGTATCAGTTATTTACATTTTACATCAGAGTTACAACAACTTCACAAGTATGGACAGTTTTAAACACATGTCCTAGATATACAACTATATATCACAGTGGCTCCATACATTCTAGCCATCCAGCTCTCCTCCTGAGCTCCAAAACGTCCTTACCTAAAAATCTGTAATACTCGGTTTGACCCGAGCAATACATCAAAGTAACACCCGGGTCAGGCTAGAAACCAGCGTGAGTAAACCCATCTAACATGAATGACAAAATCATACAACTTATATAAAACCCGGGGTAACTTATATCAATTTCAACTTCTCAAGTTATTATAGACATCATCTATTTCACACATTAATTTCTAAGTGCAAAAACTTATGTAAATGGTCCAATTCACTTAAATTATTCACATCGGCCTATTGATTTCACATATCAAATCTATATAGAATCGAAGTGGTTTCGGGTATTTACTAATACCCGACTCCGGTCTCTTCGAATCCAATGTCAACTAAACCCAAGTTATTCAATTTAATACAATTCAACTTTAATTGTCGGATAACACCTTTACACAGTAATTCATAATTGATTGATAATCACAAACATGCAAACCAAATTACAACTTCCTTTATAATTTATCACATGCATTCCATAATATATTTATTACACTGTTTCAAGGAAAATTTTACTCACCTGTCTTTGAGTTGAACAGAGCACTGATTTTGAAAAACTTTTGAATTTGAGTTGCTGGAAAATTCTTTTTCTTTCATCTTGTTTTAGTAATGGAAAAAAAATGCTGGCATCAGGTCTTGCAGAAATGCATAGGCTTGATTCCATTTTTGCTTATCCTAATTATCTTAGACTTGAAGAAGAATTCCAGGCTTCTGGTTTGAAATTGAACTGCAGGTTTAATTTTTGTTGTTTTGATTTTGCAAATGTTAACATGCTAATGGTTTGAGAATAATGAAGGGTTTGATCTGGTTTTGAGGAAGCTTATTCTCAGATTTGGTTTCAAGGAGGGTTTCAGCTGACCTTTTTTTTAGATGATTGAGAAAAAAAAGAAAAAGAAAATAGAAAATGTGTGTTTATATAACTTAATTTATGTTTTACTAAAAATCAAAGGAAATGAAAATAAATTATGACACTTGTCTTCCTTTCTATTTAATTTTCTAACACTTGTTATCAAGTGAATTTATATGCTAACACTTGTTTAAACAAGCTCTTAATAGATTTACACATGTTCTTTAAGTAGTTTGTATTTATATTTTTGTTTTTTTTAAAGTTAATATAAACTTATATTTAACTAATTAGTTTACAAGTATTTGTTTATATATATAGAAAATTTTAAAGAAATAAAACCAAATACATTCATAAATAAAAGTTTATGCTTATATTTTAAAATCCAAAACAATATAAATATCTATACCTTGAATTTCAAAACTTTAAATTCAAATTCAAATCAAATTCTAAAATCCAATTTACAAATCAGATTATACACATATACATATGTAACTACCTATTCAATTTAAAAATAACAATTCTATTCCTATAAAATCTATTTATATCTATATATATAAAAAATCATCATCATCATTATTATTATTATTTTACTTTGAATTTCAAATTTAATTCAAATTACAAAGGAATGGCTCGGGTTACACAATAGCTTCCTTTATAAATATGTGTATTCACTTGTATATGAACACACATAAATTTTCACTAACGGTTGCATATGTCTATTAACATATTTAAATTTCACATAAGGAATATTATTTCCCGATAATTTTAAATTATCAGAACTCGCTTATTTATTCACATAAAAACAGTAAATTATCCAGTTATCAAATGTTCAAAAATCTGGGTTATCACAATCACCTTGCCTGATCCCCTGTTTACTTTTGAAAAAACCAGAAGTGAAGCCATTATATTTTATTGAGAAGGTGGGAGTTGAGATATAGCTGTATATCCAAGCCACATAAACTTTTGGAAATCTCATCAGAGCCATTATTCTCACAATTGATGTCCAGTGTATGCTATCATATGCCTTCATTTTGTCCAGTTTTAACATGGCATTTTGGGTAGCTTGAGCACAACCATACCCTTTTAAGTAATCAAGATGTTGTCAAGGATATTCCTTCTGGGAAGAAAAGCAGACTGATTCCTGGAAATTAATCTGCTAAGTACAACAACAAGTCTAGAAGCTAAGATTTTTGATATACACTTATACATTACATTACAATAAGAAATTGGCCTAAAGGATGCAACAGAAGAGGGAGGGTGGACTTAAGGAATAAGTACTAGATTAGTTGCATTCACTTCCTTTAGCAGTTTGAATTTGGTGAAAAATTATGAACTGCTTTTAAAAATTCTTTCTTGATTATACCACAACTGTAAATAAAGAATTGAACATTGAACCCATCCTGTCCTCCACTTGATTGTCTATTCATGGAAAAAAGAGTTTCTTTTATTTCCTTATCTTTTACCTTAATGACTAGATTGTTAGCTTCCTCAGAATGCACTTCTGGTAATTGCAATTGGGTTAGTTCTTCAATCTAGGGATTGAAATCATCATTGTTTCCTAACATATTCTTATAATAATTAAGAAGAGCTTTGTCAACTTCGGATGGGTTAGAGTGCAGGACCCCATACTCATCATAAATGGTTGATATATGCACCTCAACTTGTTTATCCTTAATGGCCGCATGAAAATATGCAGTATTGTTGTCCCCTTCGGCTGCCCATTTTTGCCTCAGTTGTTGCCTCTTCATATTACCCTCAGTTTTCAAAGCTTCATTTAGCTCATAAAAGTATTTTCTCTCAGATTCAGCAGCTGCTGAATTAGCTGGATTGTTCATCATTATTTCTTGTGCTTCCATGAGTTTCTTCCTTAGCATAGTTGATTTGAAGGTCCCATCACCAAACTTGTTCCTTGCCCAATCTCTTAAAAGCATATTTTGTAGCTCTTAATTTCCTGCAAAAAATAAACCTAGGATTTCCATAAAAAAATTCAGACCATGCTTTATTTATTTATTAGTATACTCAGGTTCAAGGACCCAAGTATTATAAAATTTGAATCTTTTTTTACTTTTAACAACTTCTGTCCCGAGGAGAATATTATAGGTGAGTGGTCAGATAAGACTGATTGGGGAATAAAGGAAGACATTGTTGGCCAAGTGGATAAGGCTTGGAGGTTAGCAAATGAGTGATCTATGTTGGTAAATGTTCTGACTCCAGTTCGACTCCTTTGCCATATTTAATCCAAAAACGTACCTTGTTTAGCGTTTTTTTTAAGCATTACTGAGAGAGCATTTACTTCATATGCAATACGAAACCCAAATCTAGCCAAATAGTCCCTTTGCACCTGTACTTACTCAATTTTGAACACATGAGTAACACAACCACGAAATTTTACAACATTCCATTCATTTAAATGGATAAACATATAGATTTCATAAACACTGCATTCTAACACATAATCATAAGCAATTATAATGTTCCAACACCAATTTACTTACTTCCAATCGATCCATATATCATTTTGTTCAATTAAAATGATTTACAACTCACTTTACATGCATTTGATTCATAGTTTTATGAAACAAACAACACATATCCATTCCAAATTGGTCAATTTATTTACATTCCATTAATATCCACTTTTACTGTACTCAAACTCATTTAATTTATCTCGAAAACATTCCATGCTATTTTATTTAATGGCCATTTTACAAATTTATTTGCATCAAGCTTTTGTTCAAATATTTACTAAAGTTGATTTATTTACTTCAAATTATTTCAACTCCATAACTTAGGTTTAACTTTTCGGGTAAACTATTTTCCAATTCAAATTACTGATTTGATTTTTATTCAATCAATTTTCATTCCGTTTACCAATTAATTTAATTGGACCATTTATCCAATCCACTTCAATTTTAATTCCAAACTCAATTCATTAAAATAATATCTAAGGCCATATTTAATTAATCCATATTAAAATTGGATTTATTTGCAACTCAAGTCATTTTTATTTCAATTCAATTTTATTTTATCCGATCAGCTTCCAATTATATTTAATTCACTTACAATTTAAGTCGAATTTTACTTATAACTCAAGTTTCAATTCCAAAATCCATTTTTAATTTATAATCCGAATTTTATTCGTCCAAGTTAAGTTCCATTTCTGTATTCCATTAACTAATTAATTATTTAATTAGTTCACTTTCATTCTATAATTCAGTATCTTATTTTTATTTCCACAAATCACTTCAATAAATTTACTCGAGTTCAAATTTATTTTATAATTCAAGTTTGGACTTTATTTCATCACTTTAAAATATTACACCATTTTTATTTTAGGTTTTCTATTTTACTTTCCAATTTATTTTTATAAGTCACATAACTTATTTTTTTCCCACTTCCATTAGTTTGTACTCGAATATATCCACCTTTTATTTTTCGCTCGAGATTATACACTTATTTATAGCCCAAGTAAAATTTACTTCCATTCGTTTCAATTTTTCTAAGCCATTGAAATTTGTTTATTCCATTCAAAATCGTCTATAACTCAATTCTATTTTATTTCAATTCAATCAAAATGCCACCCAATTTTTATTCAACTTTTCTTAAGATAAATTTCAATTCTTTTAATTTAATTTAACTCATTTAAGTTAAAATCGCATTTATTATAATCACTTCATTTATTGATTTCATTTACTTTGCTTAAGTTAAATTCAAATTTTCTTTTACCAGTTTAATCTATTTAACTTTCATAAGTCAGTTTCAATTCATTTTGTTTATTTTAATTTGCTTTGTTAACTTTAATTTTATCCATTTTCACTTTACACAAGTTAAAATTCATTCCTAAAACTAAAATTCCATATTTTTCCTTCCCTATTTAGAATCATTCTCAATTTACAAGTTTATACTTATTTTTCGATGATTTCTAAATTATTTAAATAAGGATTCCAAAATTCAAACACCTGGTATTTATTTTAAAACACTTTGAAATCAATTATATAGATATATATAACCCTCTGTTTCAACAAACCATTCTATTCGAATTTTTAAAAATTCACTTGGTTCCATCTCAAAACAATTCTCCTTCAGAATTTTCAAAACGAACTTGTTTTTCCTCAAAACAATTCAAAACAATGACCCGACAGCAATCCATCACTTAGAAACTCGAAAATGAACACCGATGATGTCGCGATCATCATCAGAATTATTTTCCAGCGACCAAAGCGATTTCAGTGCTATTATCACCTTCAAAAATCCATTTAAAAACATTTTTCTGTTTAAAAATATCTCCAAATAATAAATAATTATCTATCTCAAAATACTTTTGAAAACACTTCCACAAATCTCCGGGATTTAATTTCTCAACCTTTGGTTTTTAATCAAGTCCTACTTTTTAACTCAATGTATAATCCCTATTTATACAATGTCTATTTGGTTATATAAACTATTTGCAATCTGGTTTTGATTATAATATTATCATCCAAACACTCGAAATATACCATAATAATTTCTAAAAATTATTTCCTTTATACTAAAATATAATTTATGTAAAATTATTTCATTTACCCGCTTCAAACCATACCATGTCAGTTTATCATGTTAAAGTGTTTAGAAACTCCTATCGAGCTAGTGGCGTACCACTATTCAATCATAATTTATAAGCCCTCAACCAATATGTCAACAAAATAGAAAATAATTTACATTCACTAACAAATACGCACTCATATCTATTAATACGCTCAAAATCATTCTAGAGTACTACCGGCTCTATCACTAATGAGTAATCCCCATAGAGCCAAGGTTCTCGCTTAACCTTCAGCTCTGATACCAAGTGTAAAGGCCCGCAAATCCGTACCACTTTGAGTCGAAAATATTTAACCTGGATGGAAATATGAATCTTTAAGGTAAGAAGAAGAAAGAGATAGAAGAAAAACGCAGACAACAACACAAAATCTCACAATCGCAGTGGAACAAAATATAGTATATAATAACAGATTTTATACAAAAGAATCTGTAAAAGTTTATACACTTACAATTATTAGAGTATACCATCAATACATCAAATTGGACAGTTATTGTAACGACCCAGAATTTCTGTCAATTAAAATTCGTATATTTAATTGATTTTAAATATTAACAAGTAAGATATGTAAGTCGAATAAATTTTATTTCGAATTTCTCGATTTATTTTGGATAATTAAGTCGATAATTTAATATTTGGAATTACAGAAATCATTGAAAATTGGGTTTAATGTGATTAAAAATGATTTGTAAAATTTTATTAAATCATATTGGAGTTAGAATGATGTTATAGAACTTTTAAAACTGAATTAATAGTTAATTTGTGAAAATTGGATATTTTAATATTTAATTGACGAGTTAAAATAGCCATTTTTCAAACAGACTCGGATTTCGACGAAACTAGTTTCATCAGATCCATAATGTTATATTATAGTAAGATTTCAAATTTCGTGCCAGTCGGATTTACCATTTGTCCGAGGCAAGCCAAAATGCATAGAAATTAGTTTAATCGATTTAATTTAAATTTGATCGTTTATTTCCGTAAATCGTGCATATAATCGAATTAGCCCTCAAAACCTAATTGTAACGACCCAGAAATTCGAATAATTTAATTTGAAAATATTTAATTAGTTTTAACTATTTGAATAATGGTTTGGATTGAATTTCCATTATAACTTTGAATTTGCTGATTAAAAATATTTCAAAGGCTTGTAAAATTCATATTGATAATATTGAAGATAATAGAAGCTTCAGAATTGAATTTGAAAGTGAATTCTTCCGTTTTGGAATTTTATCGTTTAAATCGAATTTAAAAATAGCCTTCCGAGGCACAGTCTTGGAATTCGACGAAACTAGTTCCATTGGATCCGTAATATTGAATTATTACCGGATTTCAAATTTCGTATTTTTCGGAATTGATATGTGATCATACGTTGAGTAAACGCGTTGGAAGTAAATCGAGTTCAATTTAAATTAAAACTATAATTGGTCAACATCAGCTGAAATTATATCACATCAGCTGTTTCCCTTCATTTCAAAGCCACCCTAGGTTCTGATTTGTGACGACCTATCCCTCTGTTAAATCACGCGATTTCATCTGCAAAGGCACGATCTCTCGTCCTCTCCCTCTCCAGTATTCAAATTCGAAGAATAAATAAAACAATGGCCGACACTCGTTCAATTCAAATAAAATCCGAAGCCCACCTTTCTCGTTCCAATCCTCGATTCAAAATCCCCTCTCTTTCGACCTTCAATTTTAAAAATCAGAACGCGGTGAAAAAATGGCCGAAGCCCTAAATCGAAATCGCGAGTGAGGGGGGGGGGGGTTGCGATGCATTTCAATTTCGTCGAGGCGCGCGTTTGGGTTGACACACTGTGGTAGCTGCGAGCACTCGCGTGGGGGTGGTAGGGGGGCATCCAGATCTGGTCGCGAATGATTATGGCAGGAGGCGTCGCTCTCCTCTCAATCAGGTCGGCTCGTGCTAGGGGAGGGGGGTCGCGGCAACGAAGAGGTGTTCATTGGAGGGAGCTGCAGGAAGCTCGGTCACGAACCAGTTATTCTGGAGGTGGGGCGAAGGCACTTGCCGAGGAGAGCGAGCGAATTTTTGATGACCTGAGATGCAGTGGTGCGTCGGTTCATGGAAGCACGGCAGGCAACATCAGCTGGGGTTCGTTTGAATTTCGGCAGTAAGGTAAATATAGTTTTGTTTAATTTAAAGATATATATAGATCCATGTCTATAATCTTACAAAGGTAATCTTTTTGATAAGTTGTTCCAATTCTAGTCGGTAAAGATATAGACAGAAAAATAATAATAATAAAATCTGTTTTAAAAGTTTTCTAGCAGGGGAAAGTATATGTATGGAAAAAATAAATTAAAATAAATATAGGTGTAAATGAAATTTTAATTTCCAGTAAAAGGAAAGTTAGTTTGAAAGTAAAGTGTATAGTTAAATAAATTTATTTAACAGAAATTGTTTAAAAGAAATTGTTTTGAAAATGAAATCATTTGTTCAAATTAATTTGCTAGTAAATTAAATTTGTCAGATGGTGAAACAAATGATTTATTAAAGGAAAATTTGTTAAAGATAAAATTTTGGTTAATTTATTAAAGAGGAAATTTAGTTTTAATTTAGTCTTAGTTAAATAAATTCATTCAAAAGGAAATCGGTTTAAAATTTAAGCTATCAGCTTAAAACAAAATCATTGGATAATTAAAATTACCAAACGAAAATTGGTTATTCAATTTATTAGAATATTGATAAATTGTATAAACTGTTTATACAAGGTTTTAAAATCACGGAAACAAGCTGAGACGGAAATGGACTGCGAAATAGATAGCTAAGGTGAGAATTTCTCACTCAAAAGGGTATTTAAATTTTAAATGGTTATATTTAAAATTTGTTGATTGATGGATTGTTGTTTGATTGTGATATTAGATATGGTAGGATATATATCTATATATATAGCAATATATATATATATATATATATATATATATATATATATATTGGCATATGTATATATTGCAGTTGATTGATTTCCCGCCTTGTATAGCGGATGAGACCCTATTGCGCCGCCTATTAAGCGGATAATATTTTAAAAATCCCATATACCGCGATATTCCACCTTGAAGTGGAATTGGTATTGTGCTAACATTTGTGGATGTAGGGAAACAGGTTGGAGGGATCCAACCGGATTCCTCACAAATATTTATGTGATTATAGATATTGTGTGATTATTGATTATCATATTGATATATGATATTTGTGCCATGATTGAATTGGATGCTTTTGCATCATTGGATCCATTTTTTAAAGTATTTTTAACGATTTTAAATTATAAAGGATTTGAAATTGATTTTTCCAAAGTATATGTTTTTATTGAAATTTTGAGTTGATTCATTTTTAATTAAATTAAAATTTTAATTTTTAAAGTTATAGAATTTAAGATTTTTGTGAAATATAACCAAAGGTAGTTTTTAAAAAATAAATAGATTTATATAATAATTTAAATTGGATTTCTGAATTATTATAAAGGATGAATATGAAATATTTTATAAATTGATAATTATAAATAAAAATATTGGAAGTATAAACGAGTTTATTATGTGTTAAAATGAAGTATGAAATGGATCATTGAAAATTATAGATTTATAAAATTGTGAAAGTTATAAAATGAATAGATATTGAAAATAAAAGATTCATGAGTCATTAACTTATAAAATGGATTTTGGGCATTTAAATGAGATATTTATAGAAATTGTAAATAAAGGAATTTTTTTTATAAGTTGAAATTGTCATGGAATATAAAAGAATCTTATAAGCAATAAGATTTGGAATTTGTGAAGCTTAAAAAGAACGATTAGGTAAATGAATGAATGAATTATAAGTACTCAACTTATAATATGGACTTTTGGTATAAAATTGAATTTTATAAATTGAATTGGATTGATAAAGGAAATTTATAAATCAAAGTTATAAATAGGGTTGGAATTTATAAACATTGTTTATAAATTCGAAAATCAAATTTAATTTGATAAATTTAATATTAAAATTTATTAAAGGAGCTATATTCACAATTTTGAACAGTGAATATATTATTAAAGAAAATGGATACCTTTTGGGAAAAGGATGTTTTAAATAGAATTTAAAATGATTAAAGGTGTTTTAAAATGCATTAAGTATCGAATACCTAGATTTCAACATTCATTGTTGAAATAGACGTTTTCGAGAAATAAAAGGGAATGAAAACATAGATTTCAACATTTATTGTTGAAATAGACGTTTTCGAGAAAATAAGGAAATGATGGACTATAACACTATTGTTACAGTAAATGGTTTCCGAAAGGAAATATTTTTGTATAGTATTGGGATTTATATATCTATTTAATTTCGAATCCCTATACTACTGATTTTGGGTTGTCGTAACGATGTTTTACGCAACATTCGTTTTGACCCAAATAAAAGTGAATAAAAGAACGTTTTCCTTAAAGAATGAAATATATACTTAACTATGGGTTAAGTATATTGAATATTTTCAAAATGTTGAAAAAAAATAGATTTGTGAAATACTTATTCTCAAATAAGTATGGAAATGCTTTTCCAATAAGAAATGAAACGTTTTTGAGAATTTATCTTTTTAAAAGATAAATTGAAAATGAATATTAGAAATCGATTTGAAAATCGTATATTCATAGATATTTTGGAAATGTAAATTCACTATGGAATTTATAAAGGGAATTGAATTTGTTTAATAAAAAAATAAACGTTGTTTATTTTTGAAGTGTGGAAAATTATATATCTTGTAAAGATATTTTGGGAAATTAAATAATTTGAAAAATTATTTGGAATCTGATGATGTGGCGCATCTTTATTGATAGTTAAATAACCGACTATCAATATTTACCCTTGAATGAGTATTTGTTGTGATTGCTTGAATTGAATGCCACACTTATTTTAAAATAAGCGCTCACTATTCGGGTTAACCGGGAAAGGACCATGGGGTCGTATAACCCATTCCGAATAGTGATACGTCGTTATGAATTGCATTTGAAGACCGGTGTTGAAGACCGGATAATTGTGAAAACGGAAGGATTACCGTCGAGTTACTCTGCATCGGCTGATCTCCGGTACAAAGGTTTTATCACCCTTAGTGACGGGAAGTCCAGACGTGATTAATGAATATCCAGATTACAAGGACTTCTTTGTAAGTGCCTTCGGTTCTGTTCGAGCCCGGAACAGACTTGTATGGATTGTATGTCTGACATTACAAGTTGAGATATAAAGCTGATTTCTTTCAAATATATTTCTGTTGGTGGCGGAGAATTTATTCTCTTAGCTTAACACCCTTCTCTGAGACGTACGAGCTCAGAGGTTATATAGTTGATGGTTATTAGTGATATACTCCCAATTTGATAGTTTGGCATGCTGAGTGATGCTGTGAAATGATCATTGGTTGATCGTTTGTGATAGGATCATTTGTTTGATCGTCTATCTTGATGATCATTGCTTTGATCATTTGTTGACCCAAAGCAGCTTTTGTAAAGCGTGGCTTTGTGGACGAGACTTCATCGAGCCTCACACCCCGAAAATGGTCAAAACAGGAAAGATGCAGCAAGGTTATTAGGGGGTAGCGCCCCTTTAGTGTATGTCATTCCTTCTGGATAGAGGTGGTATCATGGTATGGAGCCCAGATATTTAACCTATGTGGTTACTGCAAATTTATTACTTTGTGGTTGTTGGAAATCGAGGATCCTCAGATATAGATCGGTTACGATCGGGGAATGACATATTCGTGTCAGTAGTTACCCAGTTAGGGGTAACCCGGCCTTGTGTTGGCAGAGATCCGGTTAGGTTCTCGGGACATCATTCCAGAGGTGTTTCCATGTGGCAATGGGAAGTTCCTTGGCCTGACCATTTGTTGGAAATCCAAAGAAACAATACGAGCCTTGTACGGTTTTAGTTGTACTACCTGCTATGGAATGTGGCGGTAACCTGCTATTGAACATAGTAGCTATAGTAGGCATAAGTGCGGAATGCCTATGCTGGCTAAGATTTATATTCTACTTTCGAAATTGTTTTCTACACTATGCACTAATAATAATATCAAAGATGATTTGATTTTGCGTAGTAAGCATCTTTGACTATCATAAGGAGAAACCTCCTCCAAGTCTGCGTTTGCATTGTGTGTGTGGCAGGAGACCTTATGGTAGTCTCATTTTCTAAAAAGCATTGCGAATTTATTTAAAAATTATCCTATTCTTTGTTTTAAAGATAAATAACTGTTTTTAGTTCTCACACCAGTCTCATGACCGACCTGGAGTTTATTGTTCCCTTCCTAAACTCTGGGTGCCCACAAATTTCTACACGGGCAGTCTAGAGTTAGGTTATGAGGTCATTCTGGATTCAGGTGTTGCTATAGATATCTGGAGGCGAGCTGGATGGCATAGCATATTATCTATTGTATATAGTATTTCTTTTCCGCTGTTTTGTTGTTGTACACTCTGATAATGAATGTAATGTGATGTAATGTATAAAATGTATAGTTCTTTTGTTTTAATGATTATTCATTTATCTATTATATGTTGTTCCGCTGCGATGGTTAGATTCTAATATTGTTCTGTTGCTGTTCTGTTTTCTTCTTCTCTCTTCCTTCTCTCTTCTTCTATCTCTTTCTTTTTCTTTCACCATAAAGATTCGGAAGTTTGTTCCCCTTTGGCTGGATTGTTGTGGAATGTTGCCAGCTCAAAGGAGTACGGATTTTCGGGCCTTTACAAGTGGTATCAGAGCATATGGTTAAGTGACAACCTTAGCTCTGTTGGGTGTTACTCGTTAGAGATAGAGTCAGTAGTACTCTAGAATGAGTTTGATTGTAATAATAGATATGAGTGCGTATTTGTTAGTGAATATAAAATTGTTTTATACTGTGATGATTGCTTTGTTGAGTGGTATATGAACCTTCGTCGGCGCAGCCTCGAAACTGAATCGAAGGGGTTTCTAAACACTTGAATAGAACAATTCGACACAATATTGTTTTAAAACCGGGTAAATGAAATAATTTTGCCCAAAACTATTTTCATATATAAAAGAAATGATTTTCTGTAAATTATTATAGTATATGGTTGCATGGATGTTAGGAATTAATAATATTACAAAGTATTACCATTGATTATTGAATAAGAATTGGAATCATAATCAAAATTTAGAAATAAAATTCATATACAAATGAAATTTGAGAATGTAAATTATAAATGTGATTTATAATTAGAAACAAAGTTCCAGAGAAGATTTTGGAAATGGCTTTTTTTTTTGAAAGAATTTGGAAATTTTAAAAGTTTAAAATCCTTCTTGGTTGGAAAATGAATCTCAAAGGTTTTGAAAAATGTTTTGAAGGAATGAAAAGCCCTAAACTCTTTTTGGTCGCTGGAAAATAATTCCGATGATGACCGCGGCATCATTGGTGTTCATTTTCGGGTTTCCAAAAGAGGAATTGCTGCCAAATTGTTTTAAATAAAAGTTGTTTGGAAAATTTGGATTTGGTTTTGGAAAAGCTGAAAAGACTCTGGAATGCTATATAAAAATATTTATGGAATATTATTAAGTTGAAAATAAATTTGGAGTAATTAAAATGAATTGGAATTGAATTTGATTTAAGCAAAGCGAAGTATTGAAATGAAAATTAGTAAGCTAAACTAATTAAAGGAATGAAAGTAAATATGATTTGTAAGTGAATTGAATTAAATGAAAATGGAAATGAAATTGAAGATTGTTTACAAGGAAATGAACTTGAGTTTGAAGTGAAATAGCTTAAGTAAATTCAAGATGAATATGAATATGGAATGTAAACAAAATTGAATGGAAGATATGAAATGCAAATTGAACTGAGGTAGAATTAGAATAAATTGAATTGGTATCAATTTGAATTAGTATAAACTAGAATGAATATGAATTCGTTTGGCTTAGAAACAAATAGAATTGAGATTATAAATTGAATTCAAATAAAAATTGAAATTGTAAATTGAATTCAAATGAAATTAAAATGCAAAATTGAATGAAAATGAATGTATAACTTCAATAGTAAAGCTAAAGATGATATAAGAAACATATATTGAATATTATGTAATGGAAATGTGCAAAATGGTTTGAATGTTGGAATTGGATACTACTACTAGCAGGTTATACAGGTATATTAAAAGAAAAGGAATTGGGATTTTGATTTCAAAGATAAAAAAATTGAATTGCTCGACAAAAAGGTACGTATTTGAATTTCAGTATGAGATTTGATGATTTCCTTCTTCAGCCACTTGGCTTTCTCTTTTCTTTTTGATTCTGAGGGGTCGTGGTGCCATTTTGTAGTCGTACCGATCGAGCCGCGCAAAGGAGACGCTGGCGAAATTTTTCGAAAATTTAGGGTGTTCGAAAAATTTTAGAAAAATTTTGAGAAATTTTGAAAGTTTGAAATTTGAATTTAAATTTAAATTTGATTTGTGAAGTAAACAATGTTATTTGAAATGTAGAATTGAAGTTGGAAACTTAATTGAAATGATAATGGATCTTTAATAAAAAAAATTAGGTTAATAAGTTGATAAAACTATTTGGTTTTGGGTAAATAATAAACGGTTTAGGATCATTCTCCTTAACTTGCAATTTCGAGACGAAATTCTTTTAAGGGGGGAAGATTGTAACGACCCAAAAATTCGAATAATTTAATTTGAAAATATTTAATTAGTTTTAACTATTTGAATAATGGTTTGGATTGAATTTCCATTATAACTTTGAATTTGGCGATTAAATTATAAAATTTAATCTATCGAAAGTGAATAAAAATTTGAATCTTCAATTTTAAGCTGATTAAAAATATTTCAAAGGCTTGTAAAATTCATATTGATAATATTGAAGATAATAGAAGCTTCAGAATTGAATTTGAAAGTGAATTTTTCCGTTTTGGAATTTTATCGTTTAAATCGAATTTAAAAATAGCCTATCGAGGCACAGTCTCGGAATTCGACGAAACCAGTTCCATTGGGTCCGTAATATTGAATTATTACCGGATTTCAAATTTCATATTTTTCGGAATTGATATGTGATCGTACGTTGAGTAAACGCGTTGGAAGTAAATCGAGTTCAATTTAAATTAAAACTATAATTGGTCAACATCAGCTGAAATTATATCACATCAGCTGTTTCCCTTCATTTCAAAGCCACCCTAGCTTCTGATTTGCATCGACCTATCCCTCTGTTAAATCACGCGATTTCATCTGCAAAGGCACAATCTCTCGTCCTCTCCCTCTCCAGTATTCAAATTCGAAGAATAAATAAAACAATGGCCGACACTCGTTCAATTCAAATAAAAGCCGAAGCCCACCTTTCTCGTTCCAATCCTCGATTCAAAATCCCCTCTCTTTCGACCTTTAATTTTAAAAATCAGAACGCGGTGAAAAAATGGCCGAAGCCGTAAATCGAAATCGCGAGTGAGGGGGGGGTCGCGATGCATTTCAATTTCGTCGAGGCGCGCGTTTGGGTTGACATACTGTGGTAGCTGCGAGCACTCGCGTGGGGCCGGTAGGGGGGCGTCCAGATCTGGTCGCGAATGATTATGGCAGGAGGCGTCGCTCTCCTCTCAATCAGGTCGGCGCGTGCTAGGGGAGGGGGGTCGCAGCGACGAAGAGGTGTTCGTTGGAGGGAGCTGCAGGAAGCTCGGTCACGAACCAGTTATTCTGGAGGTGGGGCGAAGGCACTTGCCGAGGAGAGCGAGCGAATTTTTGATGACCTGAGATGCAGTGGTGCGTCGGTTCACGGAAGCACGGCAGGCAACATCAGCTGGGGTTCGTTTGAATTTCGACAGTAAGGTAAATATAGTTTTGTTTAATTTAAAGATATATATAGATCTATGTCTATAATCTTACAAAGGTAATCTTTTTGATAAGTTGTTCCAATTCTAGTCAGTAAAGATATAGACAGAAAAATAATAATAATAAAATCTGTTTTAAAAGTTTTCTAGCAGGGGAAAGTATATGTATGGAAAAAATAAATTAAAATAAATATAGGTGTAAATGAAAGTTTAATTTCCAGTAAAAGGAAAGTTAGTTTGAAAGTAAAGTGTATAGTTAAATAAATTTATTTAACAGAAATTGTTTAAAAGAAATTGTTTTGAAAATGAAATCATTTGTTCAAATTAATTTGCTAGTAAATTAAATTTGTCAGATGGTGAGACAAACGATTTATTAAAGGAAAATTTGTTAAAGATAAAATTTTGGTTAATTTATTAAAGAGGAAATTTAGTTTTAATTTAGTCTTAGTTAAATAAATTCATTCAAAAGGAAATCAGTTTAAAATTTAAGCTATCAGCTTAAAACAAAATCATTGGATAATTAAAATTACCAAACGAAAATTGGTTATTCAATTTATTCGAATATTGATAAATTGTATAAACTGTTTATACAAGGTTTTAAAATCACGGAAACAAGCTGAGACGGAAATGGACTGCGAAATAGATAGCTAAGGTGACAACTTCTCACTCAAAAGGGTATTTAAATTTTAAATAGTTATATTTAAAATTTGTTGATTGATGGATTGTTGTTTAATTGTGATATTAGATATAGTAGGATATATATCTATATATATAGAAATATATATATATATTGGCATATGTATATATTGCAGTTGATTGATTTCCCGCCTTGTATAGCGGATGAGACCCTATTGTGCCGCCTATTAAGCGGATAATATTTTAAAAATCCCATATACCACGATATTCCACCTTGAAGTGGAATTGGTATTGTGCTAACATTTGTGGATGCAGGGAAACAGGTTGGAGGGATCCAACTGGATTCCTCACAAATATTTATGTGATTATAGATATTGTGTGATTATTGATTATCATATTGATATATGATATTTGTGCCATGATTGAATTGGATGTTGTTGCATCATCGGATCCATTTTTTAAAGTATTTTTAACGATTTTAAATTATAAAGGATTTGAAATTGATTTTTCCAATGTATATGTTTTTATTGAAATTTTGAGTTGATTCATTTTTAATTAAATTTTAATTTTAATTTTTAAAGTTATAGAATTTAAGATTTTTGTGAAATATAACCAAAGGTAGTTTTTAAAAAATAAATAGATTCATATAATAATTTAAATTGGATTTCTGAATTATTATAAAGGATGAATATGAAAGATTTTATAAATTGATATTTACAAATAAAAATATTGGAAGTATAAACGAGTTTATTATGTGTTAAAATGAAGTATGAAATGGATCATTGAAAATTATAGATTTATAAAATTGTGAAAGTTATAAAATGAATAGATATTGAAAATAAAAGATTCATGAGTCATTAACTTATAAAATGGATTTTGGGCATTTAAATGAGATATTTATAGAAATTGTAAATAAAGGAATATTTTTTATAAGTTGAAATTGTCATGGAATATAAAAGAATCTTATAAGCAATAAGATTTGGAATTTGTGAAGCTTAAAAAGAACGATTTGGTAAATGAATGAATGAATTATAAGTACTCAGCTTATAAAATGGACTTTTGGTATAAAATTGAATTTTATAAATTGAATTGGATTGATAAAGGAAATTTATAAATCAAAGTTATAAATAGGGTTGGAATTTATAAACATTGTTTATAAATTCGAAAATCAAATTTAATTTGATAAATTTAATATTAAAATTTATTAAAGGAGCTATATTCACAATTTTAAACAGTGAATATATTATTAAAGAAAATGGATATCTTTCGGGTAAAGGATGTTTTAAATAGAATTTAAAACGATTAAAGGTGTTTTAAAATGCATTAAGTATCGAATACCTAGATTTCAACATTCATTGTTGGAATAGACGTTTTCGAGAAATAAAAGTGAATGAAAACATAGATTTCAACATTTATTGTTGAAATAGACGTTTTCGAGAAAATAAGGAAATTATGGACTATAACACTGTTGTTATAGTAAATGGTTTCCGAAAGGAAATTTTTTGTATAGTATTGGCATTTATATATCTATTTAATTTCGAATCCCTATACTAGTGATTTTGGGTTGTCGTAACGATGTTTTACGCAACATTCGTTTTGACCCATATAAAACTGAATAAAAGAACGTTTTCCTTAAAGAATGAAATATATACTTAACTATGGGTTAAGTATATTGAATATTTTCAAAATGTTGTAAAAAAAATAGATTTGTGAAATACTTATTCTTAAATAAGTATGGAAATGCTTTTCCAATAAGAAATGAAACGTTTTTGAGAATTTATCTTTTTAAAAGATAAATTGAAAATGAATATTAGAAATCGATTTGAAAATCGTATATTCATAGATATTTTGGAAATGTAAATTCACTATGGAATTTATAAAGGGAATTGAATTTGTTTAATAAAAAAATAAACGTTGTTTATTTTTGAAGTGTGGAAAATTATATATCTTGTAAAGATATTTTGGGAAATTAAATAATTTGAAAAATTATTTGGAATCTGATGATGTGGCGCATCTTTATTGATAGTTAAATAACCGACTATCAATATTTACCCTTGAATGAGTATTTGTTGTGATTGCTTGAATTGAATGCCACACTTATTTTAAAATAAGCGCTCACTATTCGGGTTAACCGGGAAAGAACCATGGGGTCGTATAACCCATTCCGAATAGTGATACATCGTTATGAATTGCATTTGAAGACCGGTGTTGAAGACCGGATAATTGTGAAAACGGAAGGATTACCGTCGAGTTACTCTGCATCGGCTGATCTCCGGTACAGAGGTTTTATCACCCTTAGTGACGGGAAGTCCGGACGTGATTAATGAATATCCGGATTACAAGGACTTCTTTGTAAGTGCCTTCGGTTCTGTTCGAGCCCGGAACAGACTTGTATGGATTGTATGTCTGACATTACAAGTTGAGATATAAAGCTGATTTCTTTCAAATATATTTCTGTTGGTGGCGGAGAATTTATTCTCTTAGCTTAACACCCTTCTCTGAGACGTACGAGCTCAGAGGTTATATAGTTGATGGTTATTAGTGATATACTCCCAATTTGATAGTGTGGCATGCTGAGTGATGCTGTGAAATGATCATTGGTTGATCGTTTGTGATAGGATCATTTGTTTGATCGTCTACCTTGATGATCATTGCTTTGATCATTTGTTGACCCAAAGCAGCTTTTGTAAAGCGTGGCTTTGTGGACGAGACTTCATCGAGCCTCACACCCCGGAAATGGTCAAAACAGGAAAGATGCAGCAAGGTTATTATGGGGTAGCGCCCCTTTAGTGTATGTCATTCCTTCTGGATAGAGGTGGTATCATGGTATGGAGCCCAGATACTTAACCTATGTGGTTACTGCAAATTTATTACTTTGTGGTTGTTGGAAATCGGGGATCCTCGGATATAGATCGGTTACGATCGGGGAATGACATATTCGTGTCAGTAGTTACCCAGTTAGGGGTAACCCGACCTTGTGTTGGCAGAGATCCGGTTAGGTTCTCGGGACGTCATTCCAGAGGCGTTTCCATGTGGCAATGGGAAGTCCTTGGCCTGACCATTTGTTGGAAATCCAAAGAAACAATACGAGCCTTGTACGGTTTTAGTTGTATTACCTGCTATGGAATGTGGCGGTAACCTGCTATTGAACATAGTAGCTATAGTAGGCATAAGTGCGGAATGCCTATGCTGGCTAAGATTTATATTCTACTTTCGAAATTGTTTTCTACACTATGAACTAATAATAATGTCAAAGATGATTTTGCTTTTGCGTAGTAAGCATCTTTGACTATCATAAGGAGAAACCTCCTCTAAGTCTGCGTTTGCATTGTGTGTGTGGCGGGAGACCTTATGGTAGTCTCATTTTCTAAAAAGCATTGCAAATTTATTTAAAAATTATCCTATTCTTTGTTTTAAAGATAAATAACTGTTTTTAGTTCTCACACCAGTCTCATGACTGACCTGGAGTTTATTGTTCCCTTCCTAAACTCTGGGTGCCCACAAATTTCTACACGGGCAGTCTAGAGTTAGATTATCAGGTCATTCTGGATTCAGGTGTTGCTACAGATATCTGGAGGCGAGCTGGATGGCGTAGCATATTATCTATTGTATATAGTATTTCTTTTCCGCTGTTTTGTTGTTGTACACTCTGATAATGAATGTAATGTGATGTAATGTATAAAATGTATAGTTCTTTTGTTTTAATGATTATTCATTTATCTATTATATGTTGTTCCGCTGCGATGGTTAGATTCTAATATTGTTCTGTTGCTGTTTTGTTTTCTTCTTCTCTCTTCCTTCTCTCTTCTTCTATCTCTTTCTTTTTCTTTAACCATAAAGATTCGGAAGTTTGTTCCCCTTTGGCTGGATTGTTGTGGAATGTTGCCAGCTCAAAGGAGTACGGATTTTCGGCCTTTACACTATTCCATTGTGTCTGGAACGCGGGTTAAACTCTAGAAACGCCGGTCACCGCGCGAGATTTGAAGTTCGGAAAATTTTGGATGAATAGTGTTTTCGAAAATTTTCTGCAAAAGCACCTCAATAATTCACTTTTGCAACATAAAACAAGCCCTAGGGTTTTAAGCAGCGGCCGCCTTCTACTTTCAATGGCCAAAAATGTTCCCTTCTTCTTCCTTCGATTTCTCTTAATCCACAAACAATTACAGAAAGTTGTTAACTACAACATTAAAGATCGTAACAAGATCTATGAAATCAACGGTAATGATTCGGAATAATGCCGTGGATCATCGGCAAATGGGCCATGAAGTCGTCGCGTTCGAGTTCAAAAATGGAGGCTATCATGCGATCGGAATTCATGGCTCTTGGCATGGAAGTCGAGGTGGAGTAGGGGTTCGTTGCAGCATCACTTGATTGTCTTCAAGTTTCATGTATATGGTGCGAAAATTCAAAGCAAGTGGCGGCCGAGATGGGTTTATTTGTGTTCGAAATAACTGGAAGTAACGTGGGAGAAGAAGCATGAAGCAACGGGCCAGATCTAGGTATTGAAATACACGACCTTGATTGAGCAAGGGTTAAAAATAAAAAGAAATTGCAAATAAAATTATAATTTAAATCGTGTAAACTTTGAAATGCAATAACTTTTTGATAGGAGGTCGAAAATGCACGAAACGAATTGCGTTGGCTTCGTTTTGACGAGCACTACGCGATGGAGTACGATTGGGATCGATTGGAGTTAGTGAAATTTTTGGGTAAAATTAAATGCGCGTTTAATTTTATTCGAAATAAAACACTGCAACCGTATTGAAACCAAGGTGAGAACTTCTCACTCGATCGAGTTGTTTCGATTTAAAATTTTAAATAGTTAGATTTAAAATTGCTTGATTGTGTGTTCGAATGATAAATTATTATATGTTGTATTGAAATAGACCCTATACGTCGCATATTAAGCGGAGGTTATTTATAAAACACATATACCGCGATATTTCGCCTTGAAGTGGAATTGGTATTATATGTACTTGGAGTTGATTTCCCGCCATTTATAGCGGATGAAACCCTATCGTGCCTCATAAAAGCGAATAATATTTTATAAACCCATATACCACGATATCCCGTATTGGAACGCGATTGGTATTGCGCTAACATCTGTGGATGCATGGAAACAGGTTGGAGGGATCCAACTGGATTCCTCACCCGTATTGATTATTTATAGATATTGTTATATATTCTGTTATCATATGATATATGATGTTTTTGGTCGTGATTGATTATTTGGTGCTGCTGCATCATTGGACCTATTTTTGGAGTTTTAAAAATATTAAAATAACTATTTCGAATTTAAAAGGATTTTCAAGGGATTTTTGAAAGTATACATTTTTTGAATTTGGGAATTGATTCATTTTAAATAAATAAACGTTAAAATTTTATGTTATAAAAATTATGATTTTTGTGAAATATAACCGAAGTGTGATTTTTGAAATAAGTAGTTGATTAATTTGTAAAATGGTTTAAATTGGGATTTTTGAATTATTATAAACGGTTTATATAAAAGATTTATAGAATTGATATTTCATAAATTAAAAATATTGGAATTATAAAAAGAGTTTTTATAAGTATTAAAATGAAATAAAAAAATGGATTTCATAAGTGAATGAAATTGTGAAGTTATAAAATGAATAGATTTTGTAAAATAAAAGATTTATAAATAATTAACTTATAAATTGGATTTTTGCACTTAAATGAGGTATAAATGGAATTTGTCAATTAAGGGATTTTATAAGTTGAAGTTTTAAAAAAAAAATATAAATGTGAATTTATAAACGTTGTTTTATAAATCCAAAACCATTTGAATTTGATAAGTAAATATGAAAGCTTATTAAAGGAGATATATCCACGATTTTGGACAGTGGATAATCCTTTAAATTGAATATGTAGAAGTGTTGAATTTGGTAAATGATTTATATTCACGATTTTGGACAGTAGATAATATATTAAAGAAATGTTTAGGAAGTGATATTTTAAATAGAATTAAAATGATTTGAAGTTGTTTTAAAATGTGTTAAAGATCAAAATCATAGATTTCAACATTTGTTGATGAAATAGACGTTTTCGAGAAATAAAAGGAAATGGTGGACTATAACTTTGTTGTTATAGTAAATGATTTTCGAAAGGAAATGTTTTATATCGTATTAGGATTTATACATATCTATCTTAATTTCGAATCCCTATACTAGTGATTTTGAGTTGTCGTAACGATGTTTTATGCAACATTCGTTTTGACTCAAATAAATGTGTTTAAGAGAATGTTTTCTTAAAGAATAAAATATATACTTAATTGTGATTTAAGTATATTGAATATTTTCCAAATGTTGAAAATAAATAGATTTGTAAATTACTTATTATTAAATAAGTATGGAAAGGTTTTCCAATATGAAGTGAAATGTTTTGGAGATTTTATCTTTTTAAGATAAATTGAAAATGAATAAATATTTGGAAGTGTTTCCGGGTAGGGAAATGATTTGAATTTGTTTTCAAAGGTTGTAAAAGTGAAAAGTGATTCGAAATTTGTTTTCAAATGGTTGAAGTGTGGAAAAATATATCTTGTAAAGATATTTTTGGAAAATAAATAATTTGGGAAATTATTTGGAATATGGTGATGTTATGCATATCTATTGATAGTTATATAACTGACTATCAATATTTACCTTTAAATAGGCATTTGCTGTGATTTGCTTGAATTTGAATGCTACAATTATTTGTAAAATAAGCGCTCGTTATTCGGTTTAGCCGGGGGAGGACCTTTGTGTCATATAACCCATTCCGAATAGTGATACGACGATAGGGATAACATTGAAGACCGGTGGTGAAGACGGGGTATTTGTGAAAACAATAGGATGACCTATCGATTGTCTCTGTACCGACAGCTACGGTATGGAGATTTCCTTTGTGATGGGAAGTTCGATCTGGATTGTGAATACCCGGATTGCATGGACTTCTTTGGAAGTGCCTTCGGTTCTGTTTGAACCCAGAACAGACTTGTATGGATTGAATGTCTGACATTACAAATTGAGATATAAAGCTGATTTCTTTCAAATACATATCTGTTGGTGGCGGAGAATTTTTTCTCTTAGCTTAACACCCTTCTCTGAGACGTACGAGCTCAAAGGTTATGTAGTTGATGGTTATCAGTGATATACTCCCAATTTGATAGTGTGGCATGCTGAGTGCTGCTGATCATTTGTTGATCAAAGGTGGCTTTTGCAAAAAGCGTAGCTTTGTGGACGAGACTTCGACGAACCTCACAACCCGGTTATGGTCGAAACAGGAATCGTGGCAGCAAGGTTATTTGAGGGTAGCGCCCTCTAAGGGTATGTCATTCCCTTCTGGACTATAAGTGGTATCATGATATGGAGCCTAGATACTTACTTTGTGGTTGCTGCAAACTTATTACTTTATGGTTGTTGGTTGAGAGGATCCTCGGATAAAGGTCGCAAACGACCGGGGGATGGCATACTCGTGTTAGTAGTTACCTAGTTACAAAGATAACCCGGCCTTGTGTAGAAGAGATTCGGTTAGGATCCGGGAACATCGCTCCAGAGGCGTTCTATTTTACTTGGGAAGTTCCTTTGCCCGACCATTTGTTGGAAATCCAATCTTGAAATACGTACCTTGTACGGTTTTACTTGTAGAACCTGTCATTCACTTATGGTGGTGCCCCACTGTTTAGATGGTAGCTATAGTAGGCATACGATACTGGTCGTATGTTGGCTAAGATTTATATTCTACTTTCGAAATGTTTTCCACACTTTGCACTTATAATAATAATATTGAAAAAAATTGAGTGTCAAGCATATTTGACTATCATAAGGAGAAATCTACTCCAATTCTGCGTTTGCATTGTGTGTGTAGTGGGAGGCCTTATGGTAGTTACATTTTCTAAAAGCATTGCGAATTGACTTTAAAAATATTTCTTTGTTTTCATATTTTTAAAGATAAATAACTGTTTTAAGTTCGCACACCAGTCACATGACTGACCTGGAGTTTATTGTTTCCTTCCTAAACTCTGGGTGCCCACCAACTTCCACACGGGCAGTCTAGAGTAAGGTTATCAGGATATTCTAAAATTCAGGAGTTGCTGGAGGCAAGCTGGATGGCATGGCGTATCAACTAATATATAGTATTTCTTTTCCGTTGTTTGTTGTTGTAAACTCTGATAATGTAATGTAATGTAAAATTTTAAGTTCCTTTTAAGGGGGGAAGTTTGTAACGACCCAGAATTTCTGTCAATTAAAATTCGTATATTTAATTGATTTTAAATATTAACAAGTAAGATTTGTAAGTCGAATAAATTTTATTTCGAATATCTCGATTTATTTTGGATAATTAAATCGATAATTTAATATTTGGAATTACAGAAATCATTGGAAATTGGGTTTAATATGATTAAAAATTATTTGTAAAATTTTATCAAATCATATTGGAGTTAAATGATGTTATAGAACTTTTAAAACTGAATTAAAAGTTAATTTGTGAAAATTGAATATTTTAATATTTAATTGACGAGTTAAAATAGCCATTTTTCAAAAAGTCTCGGTTTTCGACGAAACTAGTTTCACTGGATCCGTAATGTTATATTATTGTAAGATTTCTAATTTCGTGCCAATCGGATTTACCGTTTGTCCGGGGCAAGCCAAAACGCATAGAAATTAGTTTAATCGATTTAATTTAAATTTGATCATTTATTTCCGTAACTCGCGCATATGATCAAATTAGCCTCCGAAACATATTCCATTGTGTCCGGAACGCGGGTTAAACACTAGGAGCGTAGGTCACCGCGCGAGATTTGGAGTTCGGAAAATTTTGGATTAATAGTGTTTTCGTAAATTTTCTATAAAAGCACCTCAATAATTCACTTTTGCAAAATAAAACAAGCCCTAGGGTTTTTAAGCAGCGGCCGCCTTCTACTTTCAATGGCCGAAAATGTTCCTTTCTTCTTCCTTCGATTTCTCTTAATCCACAAACAATTACCGAAAGTTGTTAACTACAACATTAAAGATCGTAACGAGATCTATAAAATCAACGGTAATGATTGGGAATAATGCCATGGATCATCGGCAAATGGGCCACGAAGTCGTCGCGTTCGAGTTCAAAAATGGAGGCTATCGCGCGATCGGAATTCATGGCTCTTGGCATGGAAGTCGAGGCGGAGTAGACGGTTCGTTGCATCATCACTTGATTGTCTTCAAGTTGCATGTATATGGTGCAAAAATTCAAAGCAAGTGGCGGCCGAGATGGGTTTTTTTGCATTTGAAATAACTGGAAGTAACGTGGGAGAAGAACCATGAAGCAACGGGCCAGATATGGGTATTGAAATACACGGCCTTGATTGAGCAAGGGTTAAAAATAAAAAGAAATTGTAAATAAAATTATAATTTAGATCGTGTAAACTTTGAAATGCAACAACTTTTTTATAGGAGGTCGAAAATGTATGAAATGAATTGCGTTGGCTTCGTTTTGACGAGCACTGTGCAATGGAGCAGGATTGGGATCGATTGGAGTTAGTGAAATTTTTAGGTAAAATTAAACGCGCGTTTAATTTTATTCAAAATAAAACACTACAACCGTATTGAAACCAAGGTGAGAACTTCTCACTCAATCGAATTGTTTCGATTTAAATTTTCAAATAGTTAGATTAAAAATAGCTTGATTGTGTGTTTGAATGATAAATTATTATATGTTGTATTGAAATAGACCCTATACGCCGCATATTAAGCGGAGGTTATTTATTAAACACATATACCGCGATATTTCACCTTGAAGTGGAATTGGTATTATATATGTACTTGGAGTTGATTTCCCGCATTTTATAGCGAATGAGACCATATTGCGTCGCATAATAGCGGATAATATTTTATAAACCCATATACCACGATATCCCGTATTGGAATGGGATTGGTATTGTGCAAACATCTGTGGATGCAGGAAAACAGGTTGGAGGGGTCCAACTGGATTCCTCACCCGTATTGATTATTTACAGATATTGTTATATATTCTGTTATCATATGATATATGATGTTTTTGGTCGCGATTGATTATTTGGTGCAGCTGCATCATTGGACCTATTTTTCGAGTTTTAAAAATGTTAAAGTAACGATTTCGAATTTAAAAGGATTTTCAAGGGATTTTGAAAGTACACATTTTTTTGAATTTGGGAATTGATTCATTTGAAATAAATAAACGTTAAAATTTTATGTTATAAAAATTATGATTTTTGTGAAAAATAACCGAAATGTGATTTTTGAAATAAGTAGTTGATTTGTAAAATGGTTTAAATTGGGATTTTTGAATTATTATAAACGGTTTATATAAAAGATTTATAGAATTGATATTTTACAAATTAAAAATATTGGAATTATAAAACGAGTTTTTATAAGTATTAAAATGAAATAAAAAAATGGATTTCATAAGTGAATGAAATTGTGAAGTTATAAAATGAATAGGTTTTGTAAAATAAAAGATTTATAAATAATTAACTTATAAATTGGAATTTTGCACTTAAATGAGGTATAAATGGAATTTGTTAATTAAGGGATTTTATAAGTTGAAGTTTTAAAAAAATATATAAATGTGAATTTATAAACGTTTTTTTATAAATCCAAAACCAATTGAATTTGATAAGTAAATATGAAAGCTTATTAAAGGAGATATATCCATGATTTTGGACAGTGGATAATCCTTTAAACTGAATATGTAGAAGTGTTGAATTTGGTAAATGATTTATATTCACGATTTTGGAAAGTGGATAATATATTAAAGAAATGTTTAGGAAGTGATCTTTTAAATAGAATTAAAATGATTTGTAGTTGTTTTAAAATGTGTCAAGGATCGAAACCATAGATTTCAACATTCATTGATGAAATAGACGTTTTCGAGAAATAAAAGGAAATGGTGGACCATAACACTGTTGTTATAGTAAATGATTTTCGAAAGGAAATGTTTTATATAGTATTGGGATTTATATATATCTATCTTAATTTCGAATCCCTATACTAGTGATTTTGAGTTGTCGTAACGATGTTTTATGCAACATTCGTTTTGACTCAAATAAATGTGTTTAAGAGAATGTTTCCTTAAGGAATAAAATATATACTTAATTGTGATTTAAGTATATTGAATATTTTCCAAATGTTGAAAATAAATAGATTTGTGAATTACTTATTATTAAATAAGTATGGAAAGGTTTTCAAATATGAAGTGAAATGCTTTGGAGATTTTATCTTTTTAAGATAAATTGAAAATGAATAAATATTTGAAAGTGTTTCCGTGTAGGGAAATGATTTGAAATTTATTTTCAAAGGTTGTAAAAGTGAAAAGTGATTTGAAATTTGTTTTCAAGTAGTTGAAGTGTGGAAAAATATATCTTGTAAAGATATTTTTGGAAAATAAATAATTTGGGAAATTATTTGGAATATGGTGATGTTATGCATATCTATTGATAGTTAAATAACCGACTATCAATATTTACCTTTAAATAGGTATTCGTTGTGATTTACTTGAATTTGAATGCTACACTTATTTGTAAAATAAGCGCTCGTTACTCGGTTTAGCCGGGGAAGGACCTTTGTGTCATATAACCCATTCCAAATAGTGATACGACGTATAGGGATAGCATTGAAGACAGGTGGTGAAGACCGGGTATTTGTGAAAATAATAGGATGACCTATCGATTGTCTCTGCACCAATAGCTACGGTATGGAGATTTCCTTTGTGATGGGAAGTTCGATTTGGATTGTGATTACCCGGATTGTAAGGACTTCTTCGGAAGTTCCTTCGGTTCTGTTTGAACCCAGAACAGAATTGTATGGATTGTATGTCTGACATTACAAATTGAGATATAAATCTAATTTCTTTCAAATACATATCTGTTGGTGGCGGAGAATTTATTCTCTTAGCTTAATATCCTTCTCTAAGACATACGAGCTCAGAGGTTATGTAGTTGATGGTTATCAGTGATATACTCCCAATTTGGTAGTGTGGCATGCTGAGTACTGCTGATCATTTGTTCATCAAAGCGTGGCTTTTGTAAAAAGCGTAGCTTTATGGACGAGACTTCGACGAACCTCACAACCCGATTATGGTCGAAATAGGAATCGTGGCAGCAAGGTTATTTGAGGGTGGCGCCCCATGTAGGTATGTCATTCCCTTCTGGACTATAAGTGGTATCATGGTATGGAGCCCAGTTACTTACTTTGTGGTTGTTGCAAACTTATTACTTTGTGGTTGTTGGTTGAGAGGATCCTCGTATAAAGGTCGCAAGCGACCGGAGGATGGCATACTCGTGTCAGTAGCTACCTAGTTACAAAGGTAACCCGGCATTGTGTAGCAGAGATCCGGTTAGGATCCGGGAACGTCGCTCTAGAGGCGTTCTATTTTACTTGGGAAGTTCTTTGCCCGACCATTTGTTGGAAATCCAATCTTCAAATACGTACCATGTACGGTTTTAGTTGTAGAACCTGTCATTTACTTATGGTGGCGCCCCACTGCTTAGATGGTAGCTACAGTAGGCATACGATACTGGTCGTATGTTGGCTAAGATTTATATTCTACTTTCGAAATGTTTTCCACACTTTGCACTTATAATAATAATATTGAAAAAAAATTTGCGTATCAAGCATATTTGACTATCATAAGGAGAAATCTCTTCCAATTCTGCGGTTGCATTGTGTATGTGGCGGGAGGCCTTATGGTAGTTACATTTTCTAAAAGCATTGCGAATTGACTTTAAAAATATTTCTTTGTTTTCTTATTTTTAAAGATAAATAACTATTTTAAGTTCTCACACCAGTCACATGACTGACTTGGAGTTTATTGTTTCCTTCCTAAACTCTGGGTGCCCACCAATTTCCACAGGGGCAGTCTAGAGTCAGGTTATCAGGATATTCTGGAATTCAGGAGTTGCTGGAGGCAAGTTGAATGGCATGGCATATCAACTAGTATATAATATTTCTTTTCCGCTGTTTGTTGTTGTAAACTCTGGTAATGTAATGTGATGTGATGTAATGTAATAACTGATATAGTTCTTTTGATTAAAGATTTTTCATTTATCTATTATATGTTGTTCCGCTGCAATTGTGAGATTCTGTTATTGTGTCTGTTTCCTTCTACTACCTTCTTGCTTCTTCTAACTTTTTCTTCTTCTTTAACCCTAAGGTTCGGTTTTCTGGCCTTCGATTGCTCGGGCGTTGAAAAATCGCGTCGTTACATTTATCTAACTTGTCCTTACAGGCGGAATATAAGTCAAGTACGGAAAATGCTTCTGAAACTCCCTCGGCTAGTCTCCTAAGCTCCATAGCATTTAACCTGAATCTGTAATACTCGGTCTGACCCGAGCACTATAATAAAATAATACACGAGTCAGTTTGGAAAACCAGCGTGAGAAAACACACTCAATTTGAATTATTAGAATTATCAAAATTCTGGAAAAACAAAGGTATCTCGTAAGACCCTGTCACACATAAACATAACGGGTTTTTCCCTTACGATAGCCAAAACATTTTATAGAAAATCCAATGATATTGTAATAGTGTCTAAATAAAAGTACTTATACAAATAGCTGAACTTGTTACATTAATTAAATTCCAGCATACTAGGCTCTATAAACAGAACTGTAAGCTCGTATTGGAGAATCGATTCTAATGAATGACTAGGTCACTGAGGTACCGCCCACCACAGTATAACTCTAGAACAATGTACTGAGGACCTCGTCGAGATCCCCTGCTACAAATGATCGTCCTACCTCCGACATGGATAAACCGGATGTGCGACGACTGGGAATATTTGGATATTTGAAATTTTAATATTTAATTTATTTTAAATATTTGAAAGTTAGTTTAACTTGAATTTCAAATATCATTATTTATTTGGCAATTAAGTTATTTAATTTAATAATTGGAAGTCGGGTAAGATATTAAATCTTCAGTTTTATGCCTGTTAAAAATATTTCAAATGCTTATAAAATTTATATTAATAGTACAGAAGATAATGAAAGCCTAAGAATTGAAAATTGAAGTGTTTTGTTCATTTTTTAAAATATATCGTTTAAACTGATATTTAAAATAGCCTTCCGAGGCACAGTCTCAGATTGACGAAACCAATTATATTGGATCCGTAATATTACATTATTATCGGATTTCAATTTTCGTAGTATTTGAAGTTGTCGTGTGATAGTACGGTAGATAAACGCGCTGAAATTTTTATCGAAAATTCAGTACAATAACTGATCCAAAAAGTTATCTTCTCCATACGACGGAGTTAGGACTCGAAACCTTTTCCATTGTGTTCGTAATAGGGGTATAACATCATAAACGCCTAGCGGCATGCCTCGATAGGCGATCAAGATTTTGAGTTGTGAAAATCAAAACGATTTAAATTTAAATTTAAATAATATTATACATATTGCTTTGTTTTACTGGTCAAATGGGCATTCACATCAGATTTTTTTTCTTTTTCTTTCACCACGTGGTCACTATAGTTGGCTTATTCAAACACTTCGCTTTCTAATCCATCACTTTCCCTCTTTAAACAAGACATAGGCAAAAAAGAAATCAATTCAAAAAAATAAAGTGAAGACATTTCAAATATAAATCTATGAACATTGGCAAGAGAGAACATTGGCCTTACCTATTTTCTCTCTTCCAAATCAAAATAAATCTATGGCTGTTTCACTTTGAGTGTCGAACCCCTTTTCTTCGTTCTCAAAATTGATTTCCAGATTTAAAAAAATAAGATCGGTTCACGATCAAATTGAATCGAGTAGGAAACGAAATCCCATTCTTGAATTTGTGGCTTCGTGATTTATATTGGAGTCGAGGATAAGGCTCGCGGCAAGCATCGTGAGGTTGCGTCGTTCTAGCAAGCGAGGGGCATGAATGATCATGCAATGGCGGCTGCTTTGGTTTGGGATCGAGTTCGAGATTTCGGTTCATACGAGATGATGGTAGCACCGGTCTTCGTTCGAGGAGTAGGCGTTAGTAGGATCGCGATTTTGGGAGGTAGATGAATGCGTGAGTAAGTATTCATCTCTGATTATAATTTGTTAATCTAATTATATTTTAATTTCTCGAATAATGAAAATAATAAATATTGTACAGTAAAATATGTAAAGCAATTCTGATTTCATTTAATATATCAGAATCTCCAGCGATTCCTAGCTCGAGAAAGAGAAATCCAAAGCTGTGAATAATCAAGTTGACCCGAGCATAAAGTAAAACACAAAACACTCGAGTCAGGACATACATACTTATATGATGTAAACCAACTCAAGTGAACTGTAGTAGTAATGCACGATAACTTAAAGGATGCTTGGGATCGCCCATCCTCTAAGTATCCGTTAAACCATCAATTAAACAGTAATCAACGCTATCATAGAAATACCTATATTAAAGTAAACTATGCAAATAACAGTGCTAATGTGGCTAGGGTAGCGCAGAGTTGCAGCAATCGCTCGCCTCTAGTCACACTCTCAAATTGAAGATGTACATCCAAAAATCACAAGGCATACAGAGAAGTGTACCCGTGGTTAAAATTACAAAATGGTTCATAATTTCGAATTAAAATCGTTCATTTAAACCATTAAAAGGTGGAGTCATTATACCTTCAAATCAAATATTAAATTCCAAAAATTTTAGCCTTTCAGAGTTCATTTATTCACTTAAATACATTAAAATAGTGAAATTTCAGCTTTCGCAGCACTTAGAAAATGCTAGGGTAAGTTATATTTGAAAACAATTCAATTCAGCAAGGACAACATTTAAAAACTACTGTAATAGTTCAATTTTAATTGGAAAATAGTTCAATTTTAATTGGAAAATAGTTCAATTCAGCAAAGACGGCATTTACAAAACTGTTGTAATAGTTCAGGTTTCAAATTAAAAGGTTTAATTCAATTCAGCAAAGACAGCGTTTACAAAACTGCTGTAATAGTTCAATTTTAGTTCAAAAATCTAATTTCAGCCAACTACAGCACTTAACAAGTGCTACAATAGCTCTTTCATTAGTTTTTAGCCTTTTAATTTACTTCTGCAACTACAGCACTTACAAAGTGCTGCAGATTCATTTATTTCAGATTTTAGTTCATTTTCAGAAACGATAGCATTTCTGAAGTGCTACTAAAAGAATTTTTAGATTTACAATAGAATTTCAGCAACAATTAAACTTCAATTTAAACCAATTTAACACATAAATTTCATATTTTTCACTTTAAAAATGGTCATTTAAATACCCCTTTAACTTATGATTTTTATAAAGTAAATTTCACAAATAAATATCAAATTTCTTAATAATTCACTTATAAAAATCAATGCACAATTTATCCAAAATTTTCATTTACTTTACATTTTAATTTAATTTACCATTCCATAAATTAAATTAAATTTCCATTTTTATTTTCTTAACTTAACTCATATTTTTAAACAACATTTCACATTTCCAAGTTAAGTTACATTTCAAATTTTACTTTTAAACATTCACTTATTTAACCATTTTAATTCATCGAAAAATCAATAACACTTTATTAAATCATTTTAAATTCAAATTTAAATCAAAATATCATATTTTTACATTTTAAAATACTCTTAAAATTCTAGAAAAATATATATAATAACCATGGGTCTGTATAAAATTTCTAAGCCAAGTCAAGTGATACGGATAATATATCTTTTCAATCCGTAATTTACAAAGAAAAATCCGGGTTCTATCATTTCAAACCCGCAATCCCAAGTAAATTAAAATAAATAAAAATTGCTTAGGCCTATCATTTCAGCCCATAACGATTTTTTCCTATTCTAAAGTCCGTTCGGGTATGTATCATTTCAACCCATAGTGATTCTATTCTATAGGAAAATTGCAGTGTGAGAAAAAGATATAAATAAACAGTATAGCAACATATGGTAGTAACGGATGATATGATAGGTTTATAAATAGGGTTAACATCATATGGTTCATATCACAAGCAGATATAACATGATATAGAAATTCTACACATTCACTTGGCGTCACTTCACAATTTATATAAGTAAAGATGTCATGAGTGAATACTCACTTTTCAAGCTGGAGTAAGCAATTCAAACACACAGACGAAGATGCAGAAAGCACAATAGCACGAACTTGATTTGAGTGGAGTGGAGAGCCAAGTGTTAATCTTGTATTTGAAAAAAAATAAAGCAAGTATATATATAAATACAAGACTAAGACTATTGGAACAAAAATGGAATAAAGTCTATAAAAACATCACCAAGCTTTTCCAATTGATTTGGCTTGACCTATAATCATTATGCTCAACCACAATGCTAATTTTGTTTGGCCATGGCATGCATAGACCTGTTGGTCGCTGGAATGAAGGCTAGTGGTGGTGTACAAGCTGGTGGTGGTGGCTAAGGGGGTGGCCGAAGCTATAAAAATGAAAGGGATGTGAAACTAGCTCGGCTATGGCATTGTTCAAGGGGTTTTATGCAATTTGTGTGGTGTTTGCTTCATTGGATGGCCATGGCTAGTCATGGTCAAAGGAGGGGGATGTCAATACATGTATGATGAGGGTAAGAAGGTGGTGTGGTGGTCGGAGGAGGTGGTGAGGTGTTTAGGCCGAACAAAGCACAAGAGATCAAGCAAAACAATGTAAAATTTCAATAGAAAAATGAATAGAAAAGTAGAAAAAAGAGAAGAAGCCATTACCTAATTTTTTTTGGCCGTGAGAAATGAAAGATGAGAAGTAAATTTTCACATGAAAATGAGTTGGAGGCGGCTAGGGTTAAGGATGCACGGCTAAAATTTTGGAGAAGTTATGGTAGGAAATCAAAAGGGTGGAAAATATAAAGAAAAGAAATCAAATGAAACGTATGCCTATAATTAAAACAAGTAACGTATCTTAATTGATTTGTTTCCTATAAATTAAAGAAAGATGTATACAAAAGAAGCCTTCACAAAAAAATACAAGAACATTTAATAAATAAGTTTTAAAAGATTTGCATTTAAGTCAATAACGTATATCTATTTGAAATTTCTTTCCAAGAAATAAATAAGGGATCTAAACACATAACTATTTAATTAATAAATGAATGTCTAAATAAATAAAATAGAAAGATAAGATAGAGATAGATATTATGAAAAATAAGTAAATAATTTTAGGAAAAATAGAAAATAAATAAAGAAAATACTCTATTTAATTGAAACTAGAATTAAAATTTGTAAACAAAATACAACTAACATTGGAAAATTTCAATTACACTTATAAAATGTTTTAAAAATAAAATATATACACATAACATGTCACGTCACACATATATACACAAACTAGAACATGATTTGACAAACAAAATATTATTTACATAAATTGAAATAAACAATTTTTGTTAAATAAAACTATTTACACACAATAGTGTAAAAAGCACAACTTTCACAATATTAATCGGATTTCAACGAAACAAAAAGCAGTATTCTTGAAATTTTATTTATTTTCATAATAAAAGATAAAATTCAAAAATTCAATTATTTAAATTTTAAATTTAAAAGTCAAAATTTGACCACATTGACCAAAATTCACATTTTTGGAAAATATTCTATTTATTCATGTTTGGAATTATAGTTCGCATACAAATAAAAATTTATATTTAAAGATAACAAAAATATCCATTTTAATATATAAAATAAATTTTTAAATCGGCAAATTCAGTTTAAAATAATTAAAATATAAAACTAAAACAATCACAAAAATACCGGGTTGTTACAATATCTGTTTTATACATTATATCATCAGAGTACAATACAACCCATTCAACACAATTCAGGAAGGTTATAATACCTCGTCCTTCCAAAGACTGAATATACAGCTTACACAGCACAAAGGAATATGAATCTACGGAAATTCACCTCGTCATCCAGCTCGTCTCCTGAGCTCCACAGAAGTCCATCCAGCATCTGTACCCTATAATACTTGGTCTGACCCGAGCATTGTAGTTAAATAACACCCGAGTCGGTCTGGAAAACCAGCGTGAGAAAACACACTAAATTGGATTATTGAAGTTTCAAAATCATTTGAAATCAAAGGTATCTCATAAGATCACGCCACAAATAAACATGCCGGGTTTTTACCTTACAATAACCAAAACATTTCTTATAAAATCCTCTAATATTATAATAGTGTCTATATACAAATACTTATTCAAATAGCTTAAACTGTTACATTATCAAATTCCAGCTACTAGCCACAAAGTGGGTTATACAAAAAAAAACAATAAAGGCATGTAGGGAGAATGGATTTCCATCAATGGCAGGGCTACTGGGGTACCGCCCGTCATAGTACGTGGTCTAGATCACCGTACCGAGGATCCACCCTGATCCTCTACATCACAAGACTGGAGCTACCCTTTACTGGATAGTCCGAATAAGTTCACCACGCAGTTGGGATCAGCAACTGCCAACGCAGCTAAAATAGAAGGGACATCTAGACAGGGGTGAACTTGCCTTAATTGGTTGCTAGCCACTTAGCCTTGTGTGCACCTCCCCTGTTTTAGCCATTCCCGGTTGATGAGGCTCGAGGCTATGTGTTACCTTTATAGCATACATTCACTTAGAATTCTCATCGTCTTCCTGACGATGTTCTGAAAGCATTCGTCCATACAAGTCCATTCCGGGTCCGAACGGGACCGAAGGCACTACTCCTACTACATCCATTCTGGGACCGAAGTGCAAACATTTTCGTGAAGAAGACCAAAGTCTGGAGTCGAAGATAGGGTAGTGAAGTGCAAAGGCTACTCACTGCTCGAATGAGCATTCGGTCCAGTTCGGACTCGGAATGGATGTAGTAGGAGTAGTGCCTTCGGTTCCGTTCGAACCCGGGACGAACTTGTAGGGATGAACGCCTTCAGAACATCGTCAGGTGGACGGTGAGCATTCTAAGAGATGTGTTCTAAAAAGGTAACGCTTAGCCTCGAGCCTCATCAATCGGGAATGACTGAAAATCAGGGGTTATGCAGCAAGGCTAAGTGGGTAGCACCCATTAGGGTGAGGTCATCCGTGTCTAGATGTCCCTTTTTATTCGGCTTAGTGGGGGTGTAACAACCCAGTATTTCATGGTCATTTTAATTGTTTATCTTAATTATTTAAATTGAAACTCCTAATTTAAAAACTTTAGTGTATTTATTAAAATGAATAAATTTTGTTATTTTAAGAGTATATTTTGATTTTTGTGTGAATTATAATTTCAAACCTGAATAATAGGATATTTCCAAAAAAAGTGGATTTTTAGTCAACCTGGTCAAACTTTGACTTTCAAATTTAAAATGTAAATTTTTGAATTTTATCCTTTATTATGAAAATATATTAAATTTTGAGAATTCTGCTTTTCATTTCCTTGAAATCTTATTTATATTGTGAAAGTTATGCATTTTACAATATTGGGTGTACATTAATTTATTTAATAATATTGTTTATTTTAATTTATATAAATAATATTTTTATTTGTCAAATCATGTTCTAATATGTGTTATATGACATGTTAGGTGTCTATTTTATTTTAAAACATTTTTAAAGTGATGTTTAAATTTTTCCAAAGTTTATTGAATTTATTTTCAAATTTTAAAGCCTAGTTTTCAATTTTTAGCTACTTTCTCAATTTAATTATATTTAATTAAAATTAATTTATTTACTTTTATGAATTCATCATATTTTCCTTTTTTTATCTTTATTTATAAGTATTTTTATGTATTTAAAATTGCAAAAAGAATTAAGGAAATTTGAATAGTTTTGTGATCTTTTAAGTGCTTTGTCTTTTCCTATTCTAATCACCTTTTCACCAATCAATGCACCAATTCAGTTTGCTTCTTCATACCTTCGTTTTAGCCGACTTTCCCATTCTTCTCACGTGAAAACAAAGTACTTCGCAACCCTAAATGTTCAGCCTATCTCCTGTACAAACTTTTGGTAAAAAATCTTTCATTTTTTTCTTTTTCTACTTGATTTTTGTTGATTTTTGCACTTGCAATCACTTACTTAGGTTCGGCTCCTCCATCTCCAGGCCCTTGGACGCCTCCACCACCACCTACTCCAACCACCATCCCCTCCTTTTCACTGACATTCCATGGCCAAGACCCTCCAAGTGATAGATCCATCAAAATTTTGAGGAAAACTCCACTTTAAAACTCCATAGCCGAACTACCCTTGTCTCCACCACTCCAATCATGCTTTGGCCGACCAATACACCATCACCACCAGCCACAACCTGAGCCTAGGACCTCTGTAACACCTGTAGTTGACCTTCCCATATCTGACCTTGTCCATCCATGCTTGGCCGAGACCTTAAATGGCAACAAAACCCACTTGTGTTGCCTTGTTTTGTAAATACATGCACACATACCCTTTATCTCCTTTATATTGTTATGGCCGACCCCTGTTGGACCTCAACCTGATCCAAACCTGATCCAAATACATCCCATTACAGAGCTTTTCCAGTCCATAGCTGAAGCATAAGTCGTTGAATGCAAGTGCAAAAGCATTAGCTTTGTGTTACATGTTTATCTCTAGCATTGTTTTGTAATAGTTTGGTTTGTAATTCATGTTTGTATTTGTTTTGTTTGATATTAAACAAGGCAATTAGCTTTGGCTCTCCCACTCTCAAATCATTATCGTCTTATCGTGCTTTGAAGTTCCTTTTTTGTGCATTTGGTTATCATCTCCGGCTTATACAGGTGAGTAATTCTCACCAGACAGTATTTGTACTTATATGACTAGTAAACTTATAACAATTGAATCTGTAAAACATATCACCATGCTATATTTGTTATGTTATGATCATATGATGTTCACCCATGCTTATTTACCTGTTATACCATCTGTTACTATTATATAGTGTTATTCTGTTTGTTTATATCAGTATATCACACTGCATGTTCCCCTTAGATTAGAATCATTATGGGTTGAAATGATACATACCCGAACGGACTTTATAATAGGGGAAAACCGTTATGGGCTGAAATGATAGGCCTGAACGATTTTTAATTATTTTCATTTACTTTGGACTGCAGGTTTGAAATGATAAAACCGGGTTTTCTTTGTAAATTACGGATTGAAATGATATATTATCCGTATCACTTTACCTAGGCAAGAAAATTTTATACCGACCCGTGGTTAAAGTATATTTTTGTAAAAAATTTAAAATATTTTAGAAATGTAAATATTATAATATTTTGATTTAAACTTAATTAAAAATGATTTTTTTTCTAAAGGATTATTGATTTTCTAAAAGTTTATAAGTGAAATAAATTAATGGTAAAGTTAGAAATTTGAAATATAAGTTATTTTGGCACTTATGATTTGGTTATAAATGGAATTTAAATTAAGTAGGAAATATGATAAATAGATTTAAAGTTGAATTAAAATGAATATAAATGATTTTCATAAAGTATTAATGATTTTTGAATAAATTAAAAGGTGAAATAAATGAATATTTAAGTTGAATTTTGAAATATAACTTAAATTGGAAATTTGTGAATTTGGTTTAAAAGTGAATTTTAAGTTAAGTAAATAAGATGAAAATAAGTTATATTTGAAAATTTAAACTTAAGTGTTAAGTTAAAACTTTAATTATAAGCATTGAAATTGAATATGTGAATTTAATGTATGAATTATTACTAAATATTGATTTTTGAATGAAAATTTAACTTTATAAAATCATAAATATAAGGGTATTTAAATGATTGTTTTAAAAATGAAAATATATGATTTAATAAGTTTAAAATGGTTTAAATAAAAATTTAATTATTTATGAAATTATATTGACTATTTGGAATTTAATTAATTGTATTTTTGAAATGTTATTAATGTAAAGGATATTACAGCATTTTGTAAATGTTGTAGTTGATATAAATGAACGAAATGGCTAGAATTGAACAAAGGCTATTACAGCACTTTATAAGTGCTGTAGTTGTTGGACTTAACTAAAGTTTATTTGAAACTAAATTAAACCTATTACAGCATTTTAAATGCTGTCTTTTGTTAAATTGAATTGTTTTAAAAGTAACTTTTCATAGCATTTTCTAAATGCTGCGAAAGTTGAATTTTCATTGTTTTAATAAATTTAAGTGAATAAATGAACTTCGAAAGATTTAAATTTTGGAAATTTAATAATTTAATTATTAAATATAATAACTTCATTTTAATGATTTAAAATGAAGTAATGTGTTTTGAAATATAAACTATTTTGAAATGTGTGTTGAAATAATGTGGTTTTGAAAAGATATGTTATTCTGATATTTTGAAATGAATTTGAAATGTTATTGAATTTTGAAAATGATATTTGATTTTGAAGTATAAATTACTATTTTGAAATTTTAACCATGGGACATATTTAATTTATGGTTTAACTGATCCTTAGAGGGTGGGCGATTCCAAGCATCCTTTAAGATATTGTGCATTACTACTACAGTTCACTTGAGTTGGTTTACATTATATAAGTATATATGTCCTGACTCGAGTGTTTTGTGTTTTACTTTACGCTCGGGTCAGCTTGAGTATTTACAGTTTAGCTTTGGATTTCTTTCCTGGAGCTAGGAATCGCTGGAGATTCTGCTTGTCTAGTTATCTGTTCCCTTTCAGTTTCAGTTGTTCTACTTCATTTCTGGTATTTATAACCTTCTATATATTTAGGATTTCTATTGTATAAGTTTCAGACTGATATTATGTATAATGTTTTTTTGAGAGTTTGTAATAGTAGCTTCATGAACTACTATGGTATTTTAATTTCCGCTGCGAGTTATTCTGATATTTCTGTGTCCGTGATTCTGTGATTGTATTTCATTTGCTCCAAATTTATTTACAATGCGGTATTTCGAGCAATTCAAGTCCGTCATGTGAGGATGCGAATGGCTGAAAATATCGGGTTGTTATAGTTGCAATCAGAGCTTTGGTTTTAAGCAAACCTTAGCCTGCGTAGCAAAAACTCATTAGAGATAGGGTAGAAATACCCTAAAATGAGTGAAATCAATCTCGGAATCCTTTCTTTGTGAGAGAAAAGTATAAAATGATTTCCAAATGATTTTTTAAGTATTTTCAAAGATTATATTAGTATAAAAAAATTTCTTATTTTGAAACCAAGATTTTCTAAGCCTCGTTCCTTCTGTATCCACCTTGTTAGAAATCTTTTGGTTAGGATTCTTATCGATTAGATTCCTTGAACTTTGGAATGCTCCCACTGGTTTTGAAATCCAGTCTTGTCTTCCCTATTTTTTCCCTTTTGATTTTGGGCATTCCATAACTCCACTTTGGAATGACCTCTATAAAGATCAGTGATTCTGCAAATCTTTGAATGATTTGTAAAGGGGTGAAACTCCTTTACAATTGGCATTGATTCACCAGAGATTTCTATATCCTCGGTTTACGATGCTATCTATCTCCTGCTCTACCTGGATTCTATCTCTGTCAATCGAATGTCGATTCGCCTTAGATTTTCGAATTCCTGAAGTCACGGTTGACCCGGTTAAGGTAGGCCATGATTTATATAGGCTTATCTATCTTCTATTTGGTAATTAAATTATCTCATTTTTGTTTGAGCTTATCTTTGAACAAGAATTCTAGTTGATTATAGTTCCTCTACATTTGAATCTCTATTTGTTTTGAAATCCATCCTGTTTGATTTTATTTTGAATTTGTGCATACATCGAAATTATTATTTTGATAAGGATGACCCTATTTCGTACATAAAGGTGATATGTTTTCGATAAGGATTATATACCTTTTTAAAACGAGAAATTTGAAGTTTTGAAAGGATTTGAAATTTGAAAATTTATAAGAATTTGACCTATATAGAATGATTTATAACTGAAGGGTTTTGAATTTAAATTTCGAGGAATCGAACTCCGGTGTTTTGAAATCGATTTTAAGATTTTGGAAAATATGTAATAATAATATGATTTAAAGATATTTCTTCGAATAAAAATGTTGAATGAGCTCCAAAGATTTCGAACAGATTTCAAAGAAGTTTCAAGAAAATAAAAGCCCAGAACCCACTTATGTCGCTGGAAAATAATTTCGGTAATGAATGCATGCATCATCGACATTGATTTTCGAGTTTTTAAGTGGAGGAGAGGCCACTCTGGTAGCTTTGTTATGCGAGTAATTTTGTGAAACCAAATTTTGATTTCAGATTTTTGAAGTATGGTGTGATATTCGAAAAATATATGTGTATATATATGCACACATTTGAAATGATTTAAAGAAAATCGGCGTTCAGTCCCCGAGATTTAGATTTGTTTTGGTATAACCTTATTTTTTGGTATTGGTTTACCAAATTTTTGGTTATTTCCAACTCTTGGATTGAAAATATGATTTCTTTGACTATTTTGAAGGTTCGAGCAGTTCCAAATCAAGGTTAACTTTTCAAAGCTAAGTAATTTTGAAAGGTGTAGGGTATTTGATAAAGAACATAAGTTAGTTTGTATGAATAATGTATAAAGTAATATGATTTATATAAGTTTGAAACCGTTTGTTGAGTGAAATAAATAATACTATGTCGAATTATACTGGTATGAAATTGTAACGACCCGGACTCGACCTTCGAAAATCGACACCGAATAAGACATTCGTATTCCAATGTCGTAGATCCAAACGTCGAATCTGGTTCGCCGGAGCTTATAACACATCAAGTATAACAACACAGCAGAAGAAAAAGAATGAATATCATTGATATACAACATTCGATACAACAATGATACAATATGAATCAATATCAAAGACAATAAACAACAATGCTATAGCAGAATAATAAATGAACTAGCAGTGGAAACAAAAAAACTCCAAAGATCTCCAATCCAATGCTCCAAAGCCAAACTCCAAACCACAAGCTCGAACCACCATCACGTTTCACCTTTGATGTGCAAGTCTGGTCTGTGAATCTGAAAGACTCCAAAGGATACCAAAGAGAAAGCTGGAGGCTACCAATCGATATCTATATCTACTATCTGAAAAACCCAACTCTAGACTGCCCGTGTGGAAAATTATGGGCACCCAGAGTTTAGGAAGGGAACAATAAACTCCGGGTCAGTCATGGGACTAGTGTGAGCAACAAAAACATTTGGTCTTTTAAAACAAACAAAAGAAATTTTAAGTTGAAATCCACGATGCTTTTTGAAAAATGAAACTACCATAAGGCCTCCCGCCACACACACAATGCAAACACAGACTTGGAGGAGATTTCTCCTTATGATAGTCAAATATGCCTGATACGAGAAAATATCTTTGATATTATTACTATAAGTGGAAAGTGTGGAAACCATTTCGAAAGTATAATATAAATCTTAGCCAACATAGACTATGCCTACTATAGCTACCATCCAAACAGTGGGGTGCCACCATAAGTGAAAGGCAGGTAATACAACTAAAACCGTACAGGGCTCGTATTGTTTTGTTTGGATTTCCAACAAATGGTCGGGCAAAGGAACTTCCCATATAAAATAAAATGGAATGCCTCTTGAGGGATATCCCCGGACCCTAACCGGATCTCTGCTACACAAGGCCGGGTTAAATCTGTAACTAGGTAACAACTGACACGAGTATGCCATCTCCCGGTCGTTTGCGACCTTTATCCGGAGCGCTTCCTAACCGATAACCACAATCAATAAGTTTGCAGCAACCACAAAGTAAGTATCTGGGCTCCATACCATGATACCACTTATAATCCAGAAGGAAATGGACATACCCTCAAGGGGCGCTACCCCCAAATAACTTTGCTGCCACGATTCCTGTTTCGACCATAACCGGGTTGTGAGGTTCGACGAAGTCTCGTCCATAAAGCTACGATTTTTCACAAGGCCATGCTTCGATCAACAAATGATCAGCAGCACTCAGCATGCCACACTACCAAATTGGAAGTATATCGCTAATAACCTTCAACTACATAACCTCTGAGCTCGTACGTCCCAGAGAAGGGTGTTAAGCTAAGAGAATAAATTCTCCGCCACCAACAGATATGTATTTGAAAGAAATCAGCTTTATATCTCACTTTGTAATGTCAGACGTATAATCCATACAAGTCTGTTCTGGGTTCGAACAGAACCGAAGGCACTTCCGAAGAAGCCCTTGCAAATTCGGGTATTCACAATCCCGATCGGACTTCCCATCACTTAGGGAATCTCTGTACCAGCGAGACTCAGTGCAGATACAATCGATAGGTCATCCTATCGCTCTCGCAAATACCCGGTCCTTACCACCGGTCTTCAAATGTTATCCATAACGTCGTTTCACTATTCGGAATGGGCTATATGACACAAAGGTCCTCTCCCGGGTAAACCAAATAGTGAGCGCAGTATTTAAAAACATATGGATATGAGATCTCAGTTAAGTCACAGCTTAAAACCCAAAATCTTTCATTCAAATGGTTAAAAAAATTGCCATTCCCAATCTTTTTAAACAAAAAGATTCATTTCAAAAACCTTCAATGGTTTAAACAATTTCCACATTTAAACCTTTTAAACAAAAGATTCACTTTCAAAATCCCTTTAAAACACGGTTCACCAATACAAATTGGATTGACTTATCTGGTCTTTAAACCAAAGGCTCTTTTCATAGTTTTCAAAACAATTTCCAAAGATTCATTCATAACTTTCAAAACAATTCCCTTTTCAAACTTTTATATATATAAAAGATACACCATTTAAAAATCCCCTTCAATTTTAAAATAGGGTTTAACTATCTTTCTCAAAGATTCAATTATAGCTTTCAAAATGATTCCATTTCAAAACTGAAATCTTTTCATCATAATTTGGAAAAAATTACCCTTATATAAAAGCTATTATTATTTGAAAATCACTTGTTTCCGTTTCGGAAAACCCGATTATAATTGCACGAGTTAAGGCCTTTCAAACATAACTTGAGTTAAATTCAAATTCACAAACCCATGCTTTTAAAATGGTTTAAAAACGCATATAAACACGTTTATAGTTTGTATAATCTTTATACATCATCAATAGAGTTCAATTTCAAATTTTGAATTCAAATTTTAAATCGAAATTCAAAACTAAATCAATTTATTCAAAAAAAACTTTTATCTTTGAAATTCCTTTTCAAAAGTCTTTTCAAATTCAACCCAATTCCATTTCCAAAATTATTTGAATTTAAAAATTCAACATTTAAAACCATTCAAAAATGTTAAATTCAAATATCTGTGACTTAACCGATTTCCTTGTGAAATCCATATTTGTGTGTGTATAGTGTAGTCCATGTGTTTTACACAATAAAAGTGCCACATCATTAATCAGCACAGATTCAAATACAGCAATATATTTGATAAGCGATATAAATTATAACGCTTATATTTGATAAGCGGTATGAACCATAACGCTTATCTTCCATTCACAAATCATAGATGTATATATCACAGAAAATAAATTACAGTAAACATAGCTCAAATCAAATAGAGCATCACAATCAGGGATATCAAACAATTCAATCATCCAATAAAATCCAAACATCCATAAGAAAGATCAATTTAAGTATCCGATAAATTTAAATCAGATTAACTTTTATGAATAAATTTGCTAGTCATGGTAATTTAATAATCAATTAACTCGAAACATTTAATGACTTATCCTTTAATTAATCATTAATTAACCCTTAATTAATAATTAATCCTTAATTAATTATTCTTAATTAATTACCATAACTAATTAATTACTCCTTAGTTAATAATTATTCTTCATCACTTCCATTAATTACATCCAGTCATTATCAATTAATTACTTTACTAGGTAATTACCATCCATTAATTACATTAAGTAATTATTATCAAATCACTTAGTGTTTAAATTAATTAAACTTAATTAATAAATTCAAACTAACCCCAATAAACTCAATTAATTACATTAAGTAATTAGTTCCTTAATTACTTTCGTTAAGTAATTATACTTAAACAATTCTCAAATGATTATATTTAACTTAATTAATCCAATTAATCATTAAAATTAATCACATTAATTAATTATTAAATAATCTTTAGTTAATGACCTTCATTAACCATTAACAAATCTTTAATTACTTCTCTAAAGTAATTAACTGAGATTAATCATTGTTAATTACAAATTAAATTATCTATAAAACCCATTAATTATTCTCTAATTATTTAATTAATCAAGTGTTAATCTATAACTTAATGAATTGTTAAGTACTTGATTAATGAATTTCAAATATTTAATTAATAATCAAATCCTATCTAATTAATGATTTCTTAATTACAAATCAATTAATCTTAATTTACTTACTTAATCCTTTAATTAATTAAATAAAACCTTTAATTATTTAATTAATTAAAAAATCATTAATTAATTAGATTAATTAATTTTAAATCTTAATTACCTTAATCATTTTAATGAATTATAAATCATTAAATTCTAATTAAGTTTAAGATAAACATTAATCTTATTCATGATTTAATTATCATTATCAAGGTAATTTAAAAACAATTTTCTTTTAAATTTCCTCTAAATTCCATTTTAAATTAAGATTTAAAATGAAATCAAATTTTAACTTAAACAAGGTTTAACATTTCAAACTCTTTTAATTTTTATTTTTAAAGAATTACTTATCTTCTAAGGGAAATTTAAAATAGTTTTAAATCCATATTCAATTTAAATTGATTTAAAATATACCTTAAATATTCCAAGTTGTTTTAAAACACTTTAAATTCAAAAACGTTATTTTATTTCAAGCTAGAATTCAAACTAAGCTTTGAATTCAGATTTAAATACCTGTTTACATCTTTATTTCAGATTTCAGAACCATTTTATAAAATACTTTATCAAATTTTTAGTTGTTAAAAACATTCCATTTTTATAAAAACTTATTTATTTTAAAAGCTAAGATTCAAATTCATTTTGAATCCACACTTTAACACTTGTTTCAAAACTTTGATTTTAAACTTCCTTTTCATTTTTTAATTTTGTTTAAATTTTAAAAACTACACTTTGACAGGTTCCTGAAACCTGTATCAAATTTCTTGACCCGAGCCTATACCTAAAACATTTCGAGCCAATACACAATCTCCTCGAGTAAACTACTTCTCTGCTTCGAGATTTACTTCGAGATCCCTCCTCTCTTTTCTTCCCTTTTCTTTCAACTTTGTTTTGATCTAAGTTATAAGACTTGATATCCAACCCATGCGAACTGCTCGAAAGAACCCCGAGCACACGTCATTTTTTCTCGAGTTAATCCCGAGGCCATTACGTTTTCTTCTTCGTTACTTAAACTTCATCATGATCCTCTGACACGTGCACATGCACAACTTCATCAGAGACCGACCCACCTCTGTTGCACCGCGACCAAATCCTATTCCGCCCGCTGATTCAGTTACCCATCACCGACGCCATAAAACGACTCTGATCGAAAAAAACGACCTTCAGCTCCCTCTAATTTCCAAAACCATAAACTGCAACTACCCCAAATCGAACTACCACAACCACTTCCGACCACTACCTCCTGCGCCACTTACCTCGATCGAAAGCCCGTACCTACGATCACCTCCGTGCCAAGATCCATATGTTCCGATCATGCCATGCTCTCCCAAATTTAACGCGACTCCACCCCAAACGAAGCCAACACTAAACCCTAAAGACACGTCGCTTGATCACCACAATGCACTGGAATTTTTCTTCCCATTTTCCACTAATCCTTGGCCTACAAGCTACCTCCAGGGACAATTTTGACTTACCACTCATCGTCGTTTATCAGATATGGATGAAAGTACCCAAATTGATAAACTCGAGAATTCCCCTTTTTTATGAATTTTAAACAACTAAAACCATTGCCTAAATTCAATTTTTTTCCATACAATTCTGTTTACGAAATCCAAGTTCAAAATTAAAATGGTTGATTTTTTGTCATTGCCAAAGGTGATCCTGCATATTCTAAGTTTCTAGTTAGTTACTCACTAAAACTTCTTGAAATTATTTTTTAAAATTTAAGTCAAGTGATTATCAATATTTTCCTTTTAAAGGTCATTACCTAAATTGCTTTTGATTCTGAGATATATGAATTTTTCTTGAATTTCTCTAGTCTGTTACTTGAACAGAGCATTAACAACTTACACACAAGTATACACAGAATCAATCTACATAGATGTATACATGCAGACAATCATTCAACACAACTTGAAGCATTTAACATATATTAACCACAGATAACAGATTAGAACATAAATTAAGTCAATCTGCTCATAGATTTTCAAGCATTGGATTCAAAGAAATGGTTTTAAAAGTTTAAAGTTGCTCACCTGTTTATTTTGCAACAGAGAAGAAACAGAGGCTTGATAATGTTGAATTTTTTTGTTGCTTTGCCTTTTGATCTTTGTATTGAATCAGATTTGGTCAGGCATGTTGTATGTTTTCTTTTTCTTTCTGGTTTTCAGTTTGAATCAAAAACCTTGATTCCCAGGCTTGATTTATTTCCTTTTGCTTCTAGGTTTGAAAGCTTGTTTCAGTTTGATTCTCTGGAAATCACAGGGTTTGATATTCCAGGATTTGAAAATTGGTTTATAGGTTTAATCATTGATTTGCATTTCAAGTTTATATGATTCTGGTATGTGGAGTGGTCTAGATATTTTTGGTTTGAATGTTGATTTGGTTAGATGAATCATTTGTTTTAGATTTGGTTTTGAGGGGAAATGATAGATTTTGCAGGAATTTGATCTTGAATAAGATTTTGTGTTTTGTGGAAGACTGCAGATTTTTGGCTTGGTTTAAATTTTGATTACAGATCTATGTTTTGATTAAAATTTCTGTTTTGAATGAAGATGATTTCAGATTTCATAGCTGAAGATTTTCTTAAGTAAGGAAGAAGAATAGAAAAGAAAATAAGGTGAGAAAAAAAATGTGTTTATATAAGAATTTTTTTGATTTCATTAAAATAAAAGAAAAAGAAAATCAAATAGGGCACTGGTTTCTTAGTTTTAACGTTTTTCAAAATGTTTATTCTATGCTTAACACATGTCATTTAAGTATCTTAAGGAATTTACACATGTCACTTAGAATTTTATTTTAAATTTAAATTGTTTTATAAAAGCTTTCAAATCTAAATTTATTATTTCTTATGTGTATATAAATAAATTTCTCCCTTTTTAATTAAAGAGAAATGAAACAAAAAAACTATAAATATAAGCTTATGCAAACATTTTAAGAATTTATTCGAATTTCAAAATAAATTCCAATTTCAAATTAAACTTTTGAAATCCAAGTTAAAGTCAACTTATTCAATTTAAATTGATAATTTCATTTTCTTAATTTAATTCTTTTTATATTTATAGGGAAAAATAATACATTTTTAATATGGCTTGAAAATAACAAATTTTACAAATTATATATGATTTATAAAAGAGATTATAAATCACTTCTAATGTTAAATGAATTAAGACCATATTTTATATTGTATTTTCAACTTATATGCAAAATTTCCAAATTATATTTATCAAATAATGTTTAAAAAGAAATAAAACAAACCTTTTATTTAAATTTAAAATATAGCTTCTTTTATTTGGGAAAACTCAAATAAATCCACAATTAAATTCCAATATATTAACATTTGAATTTCAAATTCACATTTTTCAAATTATATTAAAATTAACATCTATAAACGACTAATATTTATTTTGAAAAACTCTATTAAATTCACAAATTAATTTCAAAAATTAATTCAATTATCAAACTAAACTGGACTAAAATCCGGGGATGTTACAGAAATATAGATTCGAAATGTTTTGAATAAAGTATATATATAGAATAATAATCTTTCCAATGGTAAATTTGATTTTTCCCATATAGAAATAAATAGTTGAAGGTTTTAAAAAGAGATGGTTTTAAACTTTGTTACCATTTTAGATATTTTGATGATTGAAATGGTTTGGAAATGATTTAATCTTCATTTTAATAAAGAATGTGAATTTGAAATGATAATTTATTTTGATAAATGAATATTAGAAGTTTATATTTGTATGAAAGGATATTTGGTTTACTTGTAATTTGAGTTTATCTAAAAATGATGGATTTATGAAATGATTTCAAAAACTAAGTAATAATGAAGTAAAATTTGAGATATATGAAATTTTAAAATTTAGTTTTGGAATATGGTATATAAGCTTTGAAAATATTAGAGATTGAATAGTTTATTTTATGGATCAAATCTTTATTTGAAATTTGATAATATTTGAAATGGTTTTGTTGGAAAACTAAATCGAATTGAAACTGATGGTTTGAATCGAATTAAAGTTTGAAATTTTAGATTTGGGTATAATTGAATAAATTTGTGAAATGTAAAGAATTAAAGGAATGTTTTATGATTTCAAATGTATGATTTCGAAAGGTTATGATTTTGAAAGTGTAATGATTTCAAGTATTTTGGTTTCGAAAGATTTATAACTTTGAAAGTATTATAATTTTTGAAAGTGAATATATGTTTGAAATAGAAATGAATTTGTTTGACATAAATTTTGTTGATTTGGAAATTTGGATTATTTTCTAAATCTATTGTTTTAAGAAACCTTCAGACTGAATATATGTAATTAGGAAGAAATGATTTGGCGAAATCATATATGATTTTGAAACTGAATTGATATTGAAAGGGTTTGAAATTGAGAACCTTGTTTATTTAAATACTTTGATTTGGGAGTTATCGAACTTATATAAAATTGATTTGATAAGTATGAAGTGATTTGAAAACTATTGATTTGTAAAGGTACTCAACTTGTAAATTGAAATCTTACATAATCGAAGTCTATATAAGTGTGATTTGATATACTATTGATTTTGGGAAGTATTTGATTTGAAAATGAAATCTTATATATAATGGACTTTATATAAGTATGATATTTGAAAGCGATTTTGAAAGGTACTATATGATACATATTTTCAAAGTAAAGATATGGAAAGTGCCTTCTGCTTGATATCCGCTTTGTGGCCACACTGTAGATTCCTTCTATCGATATTATTCTCTCTGATTTGGGTTTTTCGGATATGATACTCGAGTGTCCATCAAATTCCATAGCGATCTCCATGGTCTTACGAGCGCGACTGCATAGCGCAACTTCTTGGCTAAGATGGCCTAGGGGTACGGATTGTTTCCTGGGGGATCTAGGCGTAACCATTGTGTATCTGCGATCCATGGTTAGATAAATGTTTTGGTTTGGTTGATTTGTTTGAATTGTTCTTTCCATATTTGTTTTTAGAAGGTTTTTCAAGTATTTTCAATGGGTGTTGAAACAAGTCTACTAAGTACTTGGAGAATTCTAGTTTTGCGCCTGATCAACGCATGGCCAAAGTCTGTAGGAACGGAAGTAAACTTGTTAAGACATCGAGTTATAGAAGTATGCTGATAAAGTATTATATAAAGGATATTTTGATCATTTATTTTACTTTCCTAAACAATTTAAAATGTTTTAAATATTGTTTACTTCGAACTAACAAATTTGAATCAAATGACTATTCATCGTATTATAAAATATTTAAAATGTTGTAAATAAAATTTTAAATTGAAATGTATATGGTTTTAAAATATGGTTCATCCTTGTTTTCCATCGTATTACCTCAAAGGAAACGCCGCCGCCATCCTATTTCATTATGGAATCTCCACCGCGTACACGGTTGTTAAAGTGGTTTTTGGAGTTGGCAGAGAGTGTGACAACTTCTGATCCCGGTCTCTTCAATAAACAAACGTTATTATAACACCGCGGTTATTTCAAAATAATTTATACTTTAAAACCAGAATATAATATCCCTTTCAAAACCATATAAATACGATATCATTTATATTTTTAAAACCCCAAATCAATAAGATATCCTTTTATTTTAAATATATCCCTTTTTCCAAAATCATAATACTTTCAAATATATATATCTTAAACCCCATAGCTGTGAAACAAAATTTCTAATACTTAATGGGTTAAATATTACCACTTTATATAATAAAATAGCTTTTTAAATTTTACAATTAAATTCCAAATACCGATTTGAACCTCCAAATAAACCATTTTAATTCAATATATTTCAAAGCTTAAATATTTAATATCTCAAAACTAAATTTTATAATTCATATATATATATATACACACCAATTTCACTTTTCTATTATTTAATTTGGAAATATTTGTTTGCTAAATCCAATATCCTTTAAATGAAACTTATATTTTCAATAACGAAATATCCCTCAGTTTATTCATTCAAATCACCTTAAACCTGAATTAAGTTATAAAACCATATTCTTTTAAAATCTCAATTTCAATAAGTTCCAAAAGGATTCTTATTAGATATAATTCTTTAATTAAATAAAATCTCCAATCGATTTCAAAACTATCTTCTCAACCTTGATTTATAAAAATCAATATAAACTCTATACAAAAAATACTTTAAGTAAATACTTAACCATATTATATTTTAAAAAAATCCAACTTTATTATTTAACTTACTTATACTTTAAACAAATCTTATTCATATCTTAAACCCAAGAATTTAACTATATATAAAATACATTTATACGATATCCAAATCCATACCTCATAAAACCGTATATTTCTTTACAAACCATAGAAAATAATTTCAAAATATTTTTATATATAGACCACGGTGCCCGTATATAATTTTCTATCCTATGGTCAAGTGATGCGGATATTTATCATTTCAATCCGTAATTTAAATAAAATTACGATTATTTATCATTTCAAACCATAATCCCGAATGAAATAAAATGCATAACAACTTGCAGTTTAAAATAATATATAATACAACATCCATTCATCCATCAACGGATCACACATCCATCACAATCATCATCCAAAAAAAATCAATCAATACCAATAGATAACTGATAATATATATAACACGTATTTAACTGGTAATTATATTCAATAATAAATTAAATAACGATTTAATTTAAATAAATGCAATAACTGAAATGATGATTAAAAATATATGAAAACGTCATAAATAAATGCATAATCACAACAGAATTTAATTTAACAAATATAAGAAATTTTAGAAGTTGTGAGTGGGTTAAAACACTCACCTTTTGAATTTAAATTGAATTTAAATCTAATTGAAACCCAAAAATTGGACAATCTCAGAATCCGTCCAAACAAGAGCCAAAATTTCCAGAATTCAAATACGATCCCAATGGAGAAAACTGCGCCCAAAACCGATCTCGTATGCAAAAGTTATTGCGATTAGAACGCATTGAAATTTAAATAAAAATAAACATAAAACAATCGGAGTATCTTGCCACGTCACCGCCTTTCAATCACTTGCGCACGTGAACAGGAAAAATCGAAACCCTAATTCGTTCAAAACTATGCTGAAGTCGCCGCCACGAACTCGTCTACAAACATGCCTGCACGGTCAGAACAACCCAGATTAGAGGCTGTAGCCTCACTAGCCATCACCGACCGACCAAGATGTTGGCTCGTGAGGCCGCACGGCCCCACCAAATGCTTCCTCCTCCGACGAACTTCCAAGAAAAATGCGACGAATCATGGCCATGCATTGACCAAAGAACCACACCACGAGATCTGCTCGACAATCCCTCCACAACAGCACCAGTCGATTGGTCGACGATCCGCCATTTGATCGTCGGAAATCCATATGAATGGTCGAAACTGATTCACGATTTCAAGACAAAGGATGATTCGAACACAGAAATGAATTGCATAATTGAGATGCGTTCATCGAGAGCTTCGATATATATTTTTTCCAAATTTTTCTGAGGAGTTTGAATTTTTGAAGTTGATTTTTGAATTGAAATTTGAATTGGATAAATTAGGATTTACAGCCATTGAGGAAGAGGAGCACAGAAGTTTCTGTACATATAAAAATGAGGAATAGAGGCTGCTAGGGTTTATAACAGGGTATTTAAAGACAACTGAAATAGAATAGATGGATCCGATTAATAAATGTGCTAAACGATATATGGCCCGAAAAGCTCGTTTTGACTCCGGAACAAAATTGGATCAATCCACATTCCAAACAGATTTTTTAAAATATTTTAAATGCAATGGAAAAGATTTCCAGTTGAGATTCCATCGTATAAAGAAGTTATGCTAAAATCAAATCATTTCAAATTAATTTCAATTGATTTCAATTTCATTAATTTCAAGGCGTTTCGAGTCCGTACGATCAAATGACAAGTCCTATTGCTATGAAACTTGAAACCCTACAATAATTCACCGATATGGATCCGATGAAACTAGTTTCGTCGAAATCCGAGTCAGTGGCCTAAATGACTATTTTTTAGTTAATTAAATAAATTTAAAATAAATTAATTAAATCACTTTTCAATTTAAACTCTATAATTAACAAATTTCATCATTTTTAAATTTCTTAATCACTTACAATGATTTAAACAAAATTTAAATGTCAATTTTTGAATTGATTAATTCATCAATTCCAATGTTAACCTCATTTCAATATTAAATTTCAATTTCATTAAATTTAGAAATTATAAAATAAAACTCCAAGATTCATTTATTAAATTCTTAACCCTTGTTATTCGAGTTTTATTACAATAAGAATATAGCTAACATTGCTCTTAAATCTTGGTTCTTAATATTCTCCCATTTTAACTTAATTCCAATTAACATACTATTTAATTACCTTTAATTGCAATTAATCCAATTATCATACATTAAATTCCCATAATATTGACAAAACTTTATTTTGCATTCCTTTTTGTTCAACCAACTATCATTTTATAAATAAACTTAACATTGGATTCATACTTTATTACATGAATATCTTGAATTTCCTCTAAATTAATATTTACATAATATTTAAATATTTAATTTCAATTTATTGCAATTACTCCAATCATTGAATGTTTATTCTAATAAATTGTTTTTATTTGATTACAATCTTTATACCCCATCCAAAAATTTCAAATAACATAGTTAATGCTGATTTTTACATTACATTACATAAATATACTCAACTTACTTTCTTTATTGCATATTAACTATAATTTCCACTAGTATTGAAATCTTCGCCAAATATAACTTTTGCATTACCTCCTTTATTTGGATTTCATTCAACTTGTTTATAGTCTACTTATTTTAACGACACTACCTTAAATTTTAATTATCAACTCATTCATAAACCACAACAATACATTATTGCCACATATTACCTTAAATCCACACTAGCGTAATATTCAATTCCATTTATTGCAATAGTTTTCAATTAATAGTGATTGCGCTAAATTATTAATGTTATTACATTAATCTACATCCAATTACAACTAATATTCCCAATAAATTTATTTACTTGGTCTCATGTTTTCTATTACACCAATTACTACCCTATAATAAATTTACATTTCCATTTTAATTTATATTTACACTTTCCGTTATTGTATTAATTATCATTAAGTACTTTTAATTTTCTTTATTTGTAACTGGCGAATTAACTGGTAATAACCATTTTTCACCATTATACCTTTTATAGTACTTGTATGTTCATTCCTCCTAACCCATTACCATATATTATCTTATTACTTTACAATTTTAAATAAATTCATTAATTGTCGTTTCATTCAACCTATTAATTATTAACCTAAATTAGCACTGTTATGTTTTAATTTACTTATTAGCTTACAACAAGTGCTACCATTAGTTCATACACTAATTCATTCCATTTCCATTCATTATACATTATGTTATTAGTAAGTCAACATTTTAAATTATTAATTTAGCTTTTATATCATATTATAAATAAATGCACACATTAATTAAGATTTTATATCAAATTAATCCTATCGTCTTGGTAACATTCTTTTATTACAATAAGAATAAAATTAACATTTACATTGTTTCACTTTATTGGAATTACATTCAACTTATTAACAATTTACTTACATTTATACTGTTACATTCAAGTTATTAAAAATTAACTTACCAATCTTAATCAAGTTATTATTTCCATTAATAATTCACTTAATTTTTATTTCCTTCAACATTAAGATACCAAAATCTTCTTAAATTAAGAAATTTAATTACCGAATTTTACGGGTCGTTACAACTAAAGTTTATTTGAAACTAAATTAAACCTATTACAGCTTTTAAATGTTGTCTTTTGTTAAATTGAATTGTTTTAAAAGTAACTTTCCGTAGCATTTTCTAAATGCTGCGAAAGTTGAATTTTCATTGTTTTAATAAATTTAAGTGAATAAATGAACTTTGAAAGATTTAAATTTTGGAATTTAGTAATTTAATTATTAAATATAATAACTTAATTTTAATGATTTAAAATGAAGTAATTTGTTTTGAAATATAAACTATTTTGAAATGTGTGTTGAAATGGTATTTTAAATAAAAATAATGTGGTTTTGAAAAGATATGTTATTTTGATATTTTGAATTAAATTTGAAATGTTATTGAGTTTTGAAAATGATATTTGATTTCAAAGTATAAATTACTATTTTGAAATTTTAACCACGGGACGTATTTAATTTATGGTTTAACTGATCCTAAGAGGATGGGCGATTCCAAGCATCCTTTAAGATATTGTGCATTACTACTACAGTTCACTTGAGTTGGTTTACATTATATAAGTATATATGTCCTGACTCGAATGTTTTCTGTTTTACTTTACGCTTGGGTCAGCCTGAGTATTTACAGTTTAGCTTTGGATTGTTTTATCGGAGCTAGGAATCGCTAGAGATTCTGCTTGTCTAGTTATATGTTCCCTTTCAGTTTCAGTTGTTCTATTTCAGTTCTGGTATTTATAAACTTCTACATATTTGGGATTCTATTGTATATGTTTCAGACTGATATTATGTATAATGTTTTTTTTAGAGTTTGTTATAGTAGCTTCATGAACTACTATGGTATTTTAGTTTCCGTTGCGAGTTATTCTGATATTTCTGTGTCTGTGATTCTCTGTTGTATTTCATTTGCTCCAAATTTATTTGCAATGTGGTATTTTAAGCAATTCAATTCTGACATGTGTGGATGTGAATGGCTGAAAATATCGGGTCGTTATAGGGCGGTTGCTGATCCCAACCACGGGGTGATCTTACTCGGGATTATCCAGTATGGGGTAGTCCCGGTCTTGTGTTGCAGGGGATCGGGAGGGATCCTCGGTACGGTGATCTAGGCCACGTACTATGATAGGTGGTACCCCAGTGCCTAGTCATTAGTTGGAAATCCATTCTCCCTATGTTCCTTTTATAGTTTTGTTTGTAGAACCCACTTTGTGGCTAGTATGTTGGAATTTAATAAATGTAACAATTTCGGCTATTTGAATAAGTATTTGTATATAGACACTATTATAATATCAGAGGATTTTATAATAATTTTTTTAGCTATCGTAAGGTAAAAACCCAACATGTTTATTTGTGGCGTGGTCTTACGAGATGATTTTGATTTCAAAGGATTTTGAAACTTTAATAATCAATTTGAGTGTGGTTTTCTCACGCTGGTATTCCAGACTGACTCAGGTGTTATTTAACTATAATGCTCGGGTCAGACCAAGTATTATAGAATACAGGAAAGGTTGCTGTGGAGCTCAGGAGATGAGTTGGGTGGTGATACGTACTTCTGTATTTGTGTTAAATATTCCGCTGTATATTCAGATTATGAGGACAGGTTATGATTACTGTCTAGTTATGTGTTATGTATACTCTAATGAAGTAATGTATAAACAGATTTTTTTTGTGTAAAGATCATTTATTATCTATTATATTTTATTCCACTGCGACGGTTAGATTCTAATGTTGTTTTCTATTTTCTTCTTCTGCCTCTTCTTCTTTAACCCAAATGGTTCGTATTTTCGATCATCTTGAGTTGATTGATGGAAAATAGTGTCGACTCAAGGGATACAGAACTACAGGTCGTTACATTTGGTATCAGAGCTGAAGGTCAAGCGAGAACCTTGGCTCTTGTGGGATTACTCATTTGAATAGAGTCCGTAGTACTCTAGAATGAGTTTGAGTGTATTAATAGATATGAGTGCGTATTTGTTAGTGAATATAAAAGTTGTTTTATATTGTGTTGACTTATCGGTTGAGTGTTTGTGGATTCTGGTCGATATGTGGGTTGCCATATCATCGATAGGGATTTCTAAACTCTTGAACAAGATAAAATGACACAATATGATTTTAAATGTAGGGTAAATGAAATAATTTTACCCAAATTATTTTTGTATATAAAAGAAAAGTTTTTGTAAACTATTTTATCTAATATATGGTTGCTTGGATGTTAGGAATGATAATATTAAAATACTATCATTGTTATGTGGAAATTTAACTAGAAATTGGAAATATAACCAAAGATTAAGGAAATAAATTCACTTATAAAATGAAATTTATAAATGTGAATTATAAATGTGATCTATAATTGAATATGAGATAAAATTCTAGAGTAATCTTTGAATATAGATTGGAAAGTTTTGAAGTTTGAAAATTTGGAAATTTAATTCCTTTTGAGTTTGGAAATGAGTTTCAAAGATTTTAGGGGAATAATAAGGATATTATTCAGAATATTTTTTAATTGAATTTGAAATCTGGAGATATTTGAAATTTAAAATATTTGAAAATGTTTTTAAAAGAGGTAAAAGCATTGAACTCTTTCTTTTGGTCGCTGGAAAATAACTTTGGTGATGACTGCAGCATCATCGATGTTCATTTTCAAGTTTCCAAAGGAGGAATTGCTACTTGAATGTTTTAAATTGGAATTAGTTGCAAAAGTTGGGTTTGATTTTAGAAATGCAAAGGATTTTGGATATAATTGATTCCAAAAGTGATTTTGAAATGTTGAAGTTTTGGTTCGGTAAAACTGCTTTGATTTTTTTTAAGGGATTGTTGAAAACTCTAGAGTTGGTTTAATTGTTTTGGAATGTTTAAGGAATTGTTTAAAATTCTGGAAGTAAATTGAAAATGCTTAATGGATATAAATGGAAGATAGTCAATAAAATTCGATATTCAGAGTTGAAGATAAATCGAATCAATATGGAATTGGAATCCAAATTTATTAAATGTAGATGAAAACTAAGTGGTGAAGTGGAAATAAATATAAGAAGCATATAAAATACTTATATTGAACTTAAGAAGAAATGGTAGAATTCTTAAGTAATATGGGTGTCGGGAAAATATGTTGAATAAGCATTTGAGTGAATATTTAATATAAAAAATATGTGAAATGATAAGCGTTGATAAGGGAATAGAAATCAAAATGAATGTGAATAAAAAGAGAATTGATATAGCTGATAATCAATTGAGATACATACATAGGATGTACATATATTATTTTATTCGCACAGCAGTTTGATCCAGATTCGAGCACAGAATTTCGAGATAGTTATATCGATCCGGGTTGGGATTTTTCACTCGATTTTCGACAGCAAACCCTGGATGTGGATTTTTGATTGATTCTGAAATTCTCTATCATAGTTTGTGGCTATGAAAGGAGAATGACGGTTTCTGATCAAGAAACCAGATTTGAGTCCGCACTAGGAAGTCGGGTGGATGACACTAGTTCGGAAGTGAAATTGTGTGATCGAGTAAGCGACCGAATTGGGTATTATGTACGGATGAAATATGTACATTGTACGGGTGTGAATTAAATAGATATGAAATCTTTTGTAAAGAAATGTGTAAAGTAATTTTTGAATGTTGTAATTGAACATTATTACTTAGTAGGGTATACAGGTATTATAAAGGAAAAGGAAAATTGGTTCTGATTTCAGAAGATAAATTCGAATTGCTCAACAAAAAGGTATGTGTTTAAATTTCAGTATGAAATTTGATTGGGTTTTTGATCTAGCCACTAGGCCTTTAGTTTTCTTTTGGAATTTGGGGACCCATAGAGGCTTTTTGTAGTTGTTCCGAGCTAGCCGCGCAAAGGAGACGTTGACGAAATTTTTTGAAATTTTAGGGAGTTAGAAAAATTTTGAGAAAATTTTGATAATTTGAATTTGGTTTTAAATTTAAATTTGAAATGATTGAGTAAGTAATACTATTTGGAGTTTATGGAGGAGTTTAGGAAATTAATAAGAGTATAGTGTCTTTAATGACAAGGTTGTTTGGGTTGATGTTAAAACTGTTTGGTTTTGAAAAAATAGAAAACGGGTATTGGACCATTCTTCTTAACTAGTAATTTCGAGGATGAAATTCTTTTAAGGGGGAGGAATGTGACGAACCGGAATTTTTGAGCATTTGAAATTGGAATATTTAATTGATTTTAAATATTTTAAAGGTTAATTTTAACTTGAATTCCAAATATCACTATTTATTTGATAATTAAATTATTGAATCTAATAATTGGAAGTTGGCTGAAATATTGAATCTTAAGTTTTAAACTTGTTAAAAATAATTTGAAAGCTTGTAAAATTTATATTGATAGAAAAAAAATGTTAAAATTTAATTTGGAAGTGTTTTGTTAAGTTTTGAAATTATATTGTGTAACGACCCGTATTTTTACGGATTGAAAGATCGTAGAACTGTCGATATTAAGTTGTTTAGAGTTGAGTCGACCAAAGCTTAGGTCGTGTGAGAGTTAGGTCGAGTGGAGCGACTTATAGAAGTTACGACTTAAGAATGTTGGGCGAGTTAACGAGTTAAGGTTTGACCGACCTATAGATTTGAGCGACTCATAGGTAGTGACCAACTTAGGGTAGTAACCGACTCAAGTGAATCGGCGACTTATAGGAGTTAGCGACGTAGTGGTGAGAGACCTTAATTGTGAGCGACTTACGTTAGGTCGCGAGCGACTTAGGGATTAGGTCGCGCGTGTTTTAAGGCCGTTGGATTTGTTAGATCGTAAGCTGTTAGGTCGGCCCCTGATTACGTCGTGTGACCCTGTGTAGCGTTAAGTCACATATCAGTTAGGTCGTATAAGTGATGAGTCGTTAGATCGCGGAATGTGTTGGGTCGTTGAGGCGGCTATGTTGCTAAGTCTTTAGGACGGCAGGGCTTTAGGTCGTAAGCCGTGGGGGTCTGATGAGTCGTGGACGACTCATGGGGGCGGCGACTTAAGGATTTTAGCTATAAATAGGGGCGCCTATCTTCACTTTTTGGCACTGGATTTTGAAGCGACGAAGTGCTGCCATTTTGAGAGCTCGACTACAACACTTCTTCACTTCTTTTCTCCACTTTGATCTAGTGTTAACATCCATCCAAGATCGAAGATCAAGATCGAAGATCCAAGAGCCATAGTTGAAGATCTACATTCTTCGAAGAGAGATTTCATCGTTTGAAGCGGAACTTTGGCGGATCAAGCTTGTTTCTTTGTTTTCCAGATCTGGAGTTGGTAGTTTTTGGAGTGTTTAAGTGATTCGGTGAGTGGTGGTTATCTCTCACACGGACCCAAAGGAGTATATTGGATCGGTGGCTTGTTTGTGTGTTAAAGATAGTGATTTCATGCATTTTCTTGAAGTCTGCATGTAGATCCATTGTCTATGAAGTTTTGGATACCCATTTTGCTACATGTTAACTTATATAAGTTTATTTATCAAGTTGTAGAGACATTTGCCTATTATTCATGCTTGATAGATTTGGACACTTTAATTACCAAATTGCCATTTTCTTGCATAATTTCTTATTAGTTCTTGTTTCAATGTTTGAATGTTTGGATTTATGATTGATTTGATTGTTTCAAATTAGCTAATAGTTGATTTGGACAAGTTGGTCAAAGACGATTCAAAAGCTAAGAGGAAAGGCTCTTGAATGGTAAAAGCTGCTTGTGGCATATGAAGCGGGTGATGAAGCTCATATGGATAGATTCGATGATGATGGACTTTGCTATGATTAGAGGAAGAAAAGCATGATGTTGAGATGATGGACTTTGCTATGATGCGATGGAGCAAAGCATGATGTGAGAGCTTGGTTTAATCCAGACGGGATCATCCCAAGCATGTTGATAACTCGATGATGCGGTTCGAGTTGGTTGATAATGGTGGGCTCTAGAGGCGCTTGGGCTAGTGTGAGAATAGTCGTCGAGGCTGAGATTTCATTGTTGTTGAAGGTTCTAGCATGCTCAAAGCAAGAATACGTTGGGCAGATTCGATAGTCCCAAGCACGGGCTGCGACGGCGTGCTAGTACTCTGGGTAGTTGCGAAAATTCCTAGGCACGGGCTGCGACGACGTGCGGAGTTATGTCTAGAACCAGGGTTGCCATTAGCCCTTGACTGACGGCTGAAAGAATGGTGCCGGTCATTCAATTAACGATGATATCGAGGCAATGATAACAGTGATAGCCAGAGTCATGGATATTTGGTTGTATAATCATTCGGCCTCAAGAGCGGTGTTTTCTGGGTGCTTATCTTATCTTGGTTTAGGCCTTGGGGGTTTGTATTTGGAAAACATAGACCTTGACTCGAGTGATTATTGCTTTACTTTAATTGTCTGCTTTGTTATGTTTGCTTCTCCTTAGTGTGTGTCTGGGGGCTATCACTGTAGAAAGAGGTGGAGTGGGATGGTTGGGTTCCTATTCCTTTTTACCCTTTATGCTCTTTTGGTATGTTTGATAGTTGATTTACTGCTCACTAGGACTTTTGTCTGACTCAAGGTTTTATGTTTAACTCTTATTACCTTGGGCTGTTCATCCATGTTGGGATGGGCAGACTAGGTAGCAGGTGACAGGTGCTGTTCTTAGTGACTAACGTTGTTGATGACGAAGACGAGCTGGAGGCTTCTGCATATTGTTTTCTTACTATATGTACTGGATGTTCCGCTGCTCGTATATGCTTTGAGTGTTATGTAGTGAGGCTTGTTGTATTGTGTTTTCAAATGCTTGTATCAAACCTTTATGAAGTTTATATGATGATATTCTGTTATGGAGCTTCACTATATATATATTACTCTATTGTATTTTGTCCATGCGCTGTGAGTAATACGGTAGACTCCGCTATTTAAATCTTACCCTGACTATCTTCCATGGCCGCCTGGCACACCTTTCAGCGCACCATTCCCTTGTTTAGTGCGGGAGTCATGGGAGGTCGTCACATTTGGTATCAGAGCTTTGGTTAATCGATTTTAGCCAACGCTCGCTGATGTAACTACGTATGAGAGACGTAATTGTATTTTGATGGATAATTACTATATATATAATGAAGTAGTTTAGAAGAATTTGAACTTCTTATGCAGTTGTTTCTCGGGGTATGTTAATCATTTTCTAATAGATATTAGGAAAGAGTCGAAGAGGGAGACCAGCTGCTAGGGAAGGCCGTGCTTCTGAGGGAGTTGCCGATTATGCTTCTATGTTCGAGGCTATGATGACTTCGATCATGAGAAGAATACCAGCTCCAGGACCATCAGTGGGTGTTGGAGTTCAAGTTCAAGCTCCAAGACCGGTGGATTTTGCTAAGTTGTGTAAGGACTATACTGCTCTTGGAGGAAAGGTTTTCTTGGGGACGGAGTCTACCATTGAAGTTCAGAGATGGATAGATGCTTGTAGGAGAATCTTTGGTGATTTGGGAATTGAGGATGCAACTAAGAAGAAGCTTGCATCAAGACAGCTTCAAGGGAGAGCTTCTGATTGGTGGAACTCTATCACCATTGATACTCCAGAGGAAGAGATTACTTGGGAGCAATTCCAAGTCAGATTTGAGGCTAAGTTCATTTCTACAGCTCAGAAATCTGTTCTGTTCAAGAGGTTTGTGGAACCCAAGCAAGGTGGGAGGTCAGTTCTTGAGTATGTTTCTGAGTTTGAGGCCTTGTCCAAGTATGCTCGGTCATATATTGAATCTCCTTATCAGAAGAATGAGAAGTTTGTGACAGGCTTGGACACTTATCTTGGGAGGCAGTTGGTGGATCATCTGGACGATCCATTTGAGAAGCTTATGGAGAAATCTCTTAGGCATGAGAATCTGTTTCCTAAGGAAGGATCTGTTGTTACTGTGACCAAGGAGGAGTCTAAGCCACAGCAGGGTGGAAACAAGAAGAGGAAGCAGCAACAACAGAAGGGTAAGGATGGCCAGAAGAAGCCGAAGGGTGAAATGACCTGCTACAATTGCCAGCAGAAGGGCCATCTCTCCAGGGATTGTAAGAATCCGAAAGTGCCAGCGAAGTGCCACAACTGTGACAAGCCGGGGCATTTCAGGAGGAATTGTCCAGAACCGAGAAAGGACAAGCAGATTGTGCAAGCTTATGCTTTAGGGGCAGTTCCATCATCTTCAAAAGCTCCTACTGCAGAAGATAAGGGGAAGAGTGTGGTAGTTCAAGGTACTCTTTCCATTTGTGGAGTTCTAGTTAGAGTGTTATTTGATACTGGGGTGTCGCATTCTTTTGTTTGTAATGAACTTGTAGGCCGGTTGGGTTTAGAACCGGATATTGTTGATAGGCCATTGGTTGTGACTAATCCAGTTGGGGGTTCGTCATGTTTGTGTATGATATGCCATGGTCTAGTTGTATCGAGTCATGATTGCTCTTTTGTTTGTGATTGTTTTGTTCTGAACTTTGCGGGGTTCGGAATTATATTGGGCATGGACTGGCTTAGGAAGTATGCGGCAAAGGTTGATTGTGAAAGGCTGGAGGTGACAGTCGAGAATGTGGAAGGGCGAAAGGTTGTGATACGATGTAAGCATGAAGAAGGCGTCTTCATGAGCTTCATGTATTCGCTGGTTGTTCCACGGGATGGACTGTCATTGGTGCCGATCGCGAATGGATTTGAGGATGTCTTTGAGGAAGTCAAAGGGTTACCGCCGCATAGGGAGATCGAGTTTCGTATCGATCTAGTTGAAGGAGCCAGACCTGTTGTGATGCCTCTTAGGCGGATGGCGCCTAGGGAACAGCAAGAGTTGAAGGTGCAAGTTGATGACCTTATGCAGAAAGGATTCATTCGGCGTAGTGTGTCCGAATGGGGTGCACCAGTTGTGTTTGCAACCAAAGCGGATGGATCGTTGCGGTTGTGTGTCGATTATCGTGAGCTGAATAAAGTGACTAAGAAGAACAAGTATCCATTGCCGAGAATAGATGACTTGTTTGATCAGCTTCACGATGCTAAGGTGTTTTCTCAGATGGATTTGGCAACGGGATTTCACCAGTTAAGAGTGGCGAAGGATAGTGTGCCGAAGACTGCTTTCAGGACACCATCCGGTTTCTTTGAGTGGCTGGTAATGCCGTTTGGATTGACCAATGCACCAGCATATTTTGTGGATCTTATGAATAGAGTGTTCAGAGATTAGTTGAACAAGTTCGTACTTGTGTTCGTGGATGATATTTTGATTTATTCCAGAACCGAGGAAGAGCACAAGACGCACTTGCGTATTGTTTTGGAAATCTTGCGAAAACATCAGCTGAAGGCTAAGTTTTCGAAGTGTCACTTCTGGAAGAGTGAAGTGAGGTTCTTAGGCCATGTTATCTCTGGAAATGGAATGGCGGTCGATCCCACCAAGGTGGCAGCAATCCAGGATTGGGTTAGACCTAAGAATACATCTGATGTGAGAAGTTTTCTTGGATTAGCAGGATACTATCGTCGATTTATCAAAGACTTTTCCAAGATAGCTGCACCATTAACAGGATTGACGAAAAAGAATCAGGTATTCAGTTGGGATGCTAAGTGTGAGCAAGCTTTTGAAATCCTGAAAGAGCGACTAACAAGTGCTGGTGTTTTGACTATTCCAAGTGGGAATGATGAGATGGTGGTTTACACTGATGCATGTGGTACTGGACTTGGAGCAGTACTGATGCAAAAGGATAAAGTTGTTGCATATGCAAGTCGACAACTGAAGCCGCATGAAAGGAATTATCCAACTCATGATTTGGAGTTAGCGGCAATTGTTTTTGCTTTGAAGATGTGGAGACATTACCTGTTGGGAGTTCGATTCGAGTTGTTTACAGATCATAAGTCGTTGAAGTATCTTTTCTCCCAAAGGGATTTGAATCTCCGGCAGCAACGATGGCTAGAGTTTTTAGCATCATATGATTTTGGTATAGCTTATACTCCGGGAAAAGGTAACGCAGTGGCTGATGCGTTTAGTCGAAGACATGCAGAATTGGGAGCCATGTTTTTAGAATGGAAGAGTCTTGAGTATTTGGCTGGATTTGACTTCAGGCCTAGATGTGAATTGGAACCTGGGATGTTGGCAAACTTATCGATAAGACCTACTCTAGTGGAAAGAGTTGGCGAGAGCCAAAAGCGAGACGATAAGCTTGTCAAGATTATCCATGATTTGGAATCTGGATTGAACCCAGAAAAGGATAAAGGATACGAAGTCAATCGAAAGGGTTGGCTTCGGAAACAAGGACGACTAGTCGTTCCTGATATAGATGAATTGAGAGATGAAGTTCTACGGTAAAGTCATCACTCGAAGTTGACAATTCATCCAGGTGGAAATAAGATGTATCGGGATACGAAGAGAACCTTTTACTGGGAAGGCATGAAGAAGGATGTTGGAAATTTTATTTCCAAATGTATGAACTGTCAGTTGGTAAAAGCCGAGCGAAGAAACCAAGTGGACTGCTTCAGCCATTAGAAGTTCCTACATGGAAATGGGAGCAAATATCGATGGATTTTATCGATGGGTTACCTAGAACCAGAGCGGGAAATGAAGGGATTTGGGTCATAGTAGATCGTTTGACTAAAAGTGCAAGATTCATTCCTGTTCGATCAAGTAGGACTGCATCGAAGTTGGCTGAGTTGTATGTTAAATGGATAGTTCGATTCCATGGTATTCCGAAGAGTATAGTGAGCGATCGAGACCCATTGTTCACTAGTGGATTCTGGAAGAGCTTCCAGGAAGTTTTGGGAACCGAGTTATGTTTGAGTACAGCTTATCACCCACAAACAGATGGTCAGACCGAGAGAGTCAACCGAGTTTTGGAGGATCTCCTGAGAGCATGTGTTTTGAATTTCGGAGGATCATGGGAGGATCATCTTCATTTGGTGGAATTTGCGTATAATAACAGTTACCAGTCAAGTATTGGTATGGCACCATATGAAGCATTGTATGGAAGACCGTGTAACTCTCCGACATGTTGGTTGGAAACTGGAGAAAGGCTGATGCTTGGGCCCGAAATGATTCGACAGACTTCTGATTGTATAGAGACCATTCGGCAACGAAAGAAGGCAGCCCAAGACCGTCAGAAAAGTTATGCCGATAATCGTCGTAAGGATTTGGAATTCGACGTAGGTGATATGGTTTTCGTGAAGATTTCTCCTTTGAAGAATGTTATTCGATTCGGGAAGAAAGGAAAGTTGACTCCGAGATTTGTTGGACCATTCCCGATCATCGAGAGAATTGGAAAGCTCGCCTATTCATTGGAGTTACCGGAAAAGATGGCAAGTGTGTACAATGTTTTTCATGTATCGTATCTACGGAAGTATGTGCACGACTCGAGTACAGTGGTTTCTGCGGATAGCTGTGAAGATTTGGAGGTTGATCCAGTTGTTGCGAGACCTCGTAAGCCGCTTCGTGTTGTGGAAACCGACACGAAACAGCTTAGGAGGAAGACGATTACGTTGCTCAAGGTACAATGGAGTGATGATGTTAACGACTGTACATGGGAGGAGGAAGAGAGGATGAAGGCAGCTCATCCTGAACTCTTCGAGGTATGACCCTAAGGTGTCGTGACATCTCATGAACTTGTAACTTGATTCTAGTATTAGAATTCTGCATGCTAGGCTAGTAAATGGATGCATGGTTTGATGATTGCTATGGATGGTAAGCATGCAGAATAGTTGTGGTTGCTCTTGTTTGTTTGGAATTTCGGGGGCGAAATTCCTAAGGGGGAGAGAATGTAACGACCCGTATTTTTACGGATTGAAAGATCGTAGAACTGTCGACATTAAGTTGTTTAGAGTTGGGTCGACCAAATTGGGTCGACAAAAGCTTAGGTCGTGTGAGAGTTAGGTCGAGTGGAGCGACTTATAGAAGTTACGACTTAAGAATGTTGGGCGAGTTAACGAGTTAAGGTTTGACCGACCTATAGATTTGAGAGACTCATTGGTAGTGACCAACTTAGGGTAGTAACCGACTCAAGTGAATCGGCAACTTATAGGAGTTAGCGACTTAGTGGTGAGCGACCTTAATTGTGAGCGACTTACGTTAGGTCGCGAGCGACTTAGGGATTAGGTCGCGCGTGTTTTAAGGCCGTTGGATTTGTTAGATCGTAAGCTGTTAGGTCGGCCCCTGATTAGGTCGTGTGACCCTGTGTAGCGTTAAGTCGCATATCAGTTAGGTCGTATAAGTGATGAGTCGTTAGGTCGCGGAATGTGTTGGGTCGTTGAGGCGGCTATGTTGCTAAGTCTTTAGGACGGCAGGGCTTTAGGTCGTAAGCCGTGGGGGTCTGATGAGTCGTGGACGACTCATGGGGGCGGCGACTTAAGGATTTCAGCTATAAATAGGGGCGCCTATCTTCACTTTTTGGCACCGGATTTTGAAGCGATGAAGTGCTGCCATTTTGAGAGCTCGACTACAATACTTCTTCACTTCTTTTCTCCACTTTGATCTAGTGTTAACATCCATCCAAGATCGAAGATCAAGATCGAGGATCCAAGAGCCAAAGTTGAAGATCTACATTCTCCGAAGAGAGATTTCATCGTTTGAAGCGGAACTTTGGCGGATCAAGCTTGTTTCTTTGCTGTCCAGATCTGGAGTTGGTAGTTTTTGGAGTGTTTAAGTGATTCGGTGAGTGGTGGTTATCTCTCACACGGACCCAATGGAGTATATTGGATCGGTGGCTTGTTTATGTGTTAAAGATAGTGATTTCATGCATTTTCTTGAAGTCTGCATGTAGATCCATTGTCTATGAAGTTTTGGATACCCATTTTGCTACATGTTAACTTATATAAGTTTGTTTATCAAGTTGTAGAGACATTTGCCTATTATTCATGCTTGATAGATTTGGACACTTTAATTACCAAATTGCCATTTTCTTGTATAATTTCTTATTAGATCTTGTTTGAATGTTTGAATGTTTGGATTTATGATTGATTTGATTGTTTCAAATTAGCTAATAGTTGATTTGGACAAGTTGGTCAAAGACGATTCAAAAGCTAAGAGGAAAGGCTCTTGAATGGTAAAAGCTGCTTGTGGCATATGAAGCGGGTGATGAAGCTCATATGGATAGATTCGATGATGATGTACTTTGCTATGATTAGAGGAAGCAAAGTATGATGTTGAGATGATGGACTTTGCTATGATGCGATGGAGCAAAGAATGATGTGAGAGCTTGGTTTAATCTAGACGGGATCATCCCAAGCATGTTGATAACTCGATGATGCGGTTCGAGTTGGTTGATAATGGTGGGCTCTAGAGGCGCTTGGGCTAGTGTGAGAATAGTCGTCGAGGAGGATGACTAGGAGGCTGAGATTTCATTGTTGTTGAAGGTTCTAGAATGCTCAAAGCAAGAGTACGTTGGGCAGATTCGATAGTCCCAAGCACGGGCTGCGACGGCGTGCTAGTACTCTGGGTAGTTGCGAAAATTCCTAGGCACGGGCTGCGACGACGTGCGGAGTTATGTCTAGAACCAGGGTTGCCATTAGCCCTTGACTGACGGCTGAAAGAATGGTGCCGGTCATTCAATTAACGATGATATCGAGGCAATGATAACAGTGATAGCCAGAGTCATGGATATTTGGTTGTATCATCATTCGGCCTCAAGAGCGGTGTTTTCTGGGTGCTTATCTAATCTTGGTTTAGGCCTTGGGGGTTTGTATTTGGAAAACATAGACCTTGACTCGAGTGATTATTGCTTTACTTTAATTGTCTGCTTTGTTATGCTTGCTTCTCCTTAGTGTGTGTCTGGGGGCTATCACTGTAGAAAGAGGTGGAGTGGGATGGTTGGGTTCCTATTCCTTTTTACCCTTTATGCTCTTTTGGTATGATTGATAGTTGATTTACTGCTCACTAGGACTTTTGTCTGACTCAAGGTTTTATGTTTAACTCTTATTACCTTGGGCTGTTCATCCATGTTGGGATGGGCAGACTAGGTAGCAGGTGACAGGTGCTGTTCTTAGTGACTAACGTCGTTGATGACGAAGACGAGCTGGAGGCTTCTGCATATTGTTTTCTTACTATATGTACTGGATGTTCCGCTGCTCGTATATGCTTTGAGTGTTATGTAGTGAGGCTTGTTGTATTGTGTTTTCAAATGCTTGTATCAAACCTTTATGAAGTTTATATGATGATATTCTGTTATGGAGCTTCACTATATATATATTACTCTATTGTATTTTGTCCATGCGCTGTGAGTAATACGGTAGACTCCGCTATTTAAATCTTACCCTGACTATCTTCCATGGCCGCCTGGCACACCTTTCAGCGCACCATTCCCTTGTTTAGTGCGGGAGTCATGGGAGGTCGTCACATATTGTTTAAATTGGTATTTAAAAATAGCCTTCCGAGGCATAGTCTCAGATTTCGACGAAACCAGTTCCATTGGATCCGTATTGTTGTATTATTATCAGATTTCAATTTTCGTAGTGGTTGGAGTTGTTATGTGAGCGTACGATATATAAACGCACTGAAATTTTATATCGAAAATTCAATATAGTAACTGATCCAAAAAGCTACCTTCTCCATACGATTGAATTAGGGCTCGAAACCTTTCCATTGCGTTCAGGATGGGGGTATAACATTACGATCGTCTGGTGGCACGCCGTGGTAGAATTTCAGGATTTTAAGTTACGAATTCAAATAAATTTAAATTTGAATTTAAAATTGATATATATGGTCGTTGACCAGTCATAAAATAAATAAATAACTATAATAAAGATTTGTCTCGTCTATCTCCTTTCAGCCGAAAATCCATCCTCTCAGTGTTTCCCATTCAACACGCCTAAAATTACATCCATCTTTTTCATACAGTTCAATATCTTTTCAATGTCGCCTATTTTCTGAAGCAACCCTCTAACCTATTTTATAAATCGCAATCTATACCCTTCCTCCATAAATGTACCAGTTCGATTCAAAAGTAAACCGATGGCCGAAACTAAAAGGAAAAAATCGAAGTCTCGGCAAAAAAATAAAATAAAAATCATGTATCCAAACGAATTCAAACGAAATCGAATTCTCTGAGTTTTTCTCGAGGCCGTGAAAAAAAGAGAAGGGTTTCCTTCAAGGGAATTCAAAAATCAATTCGAACCCTTCCATAATCCTAGCATCGACGAGCTGAAGAGGGTAAGTTGCGACCCTGTCACGACTGCCGTTCTCGTGTTCACGGTGATTGCTCGCATAGTGGAAGTGGTCGGAGGTCGTTGGTGAGTGGTGCAGCGCGATTCGTTTTGGTCTAGGAGGGGAACTCTTGGTAGCTTGAGCGGCACTGTTAGTTGGAGGGGAGAAGCATAGCGTGGGAGCATCGCGCATAAGGGGGGAAACTTGAGCGGAGGCTAAGGCTTGGGCTCGACTTTTGGGAGTAATGTTCGCTCATGAGGGTGGCGATCTCAAATCGTGCGAGTGTTGGACGGTAGCTGAAGGTCGACGATAGAGTTTGGCAGATTTGTGGAAATGGCAAGTTGCGATGGTCGACGGATTTTTGAGTTGCAGCTTCAGGTTCGTACGTGATTTATGGCTTTAGGTCGATTGTGTCGCGATTCCAAGAGGAAGCAGTGAGGTATATTCTGGTTTCTGATTTTCTTTTACTTATATATATATATATATATATATATATATATATATTAGAGATTACAACACATACACAGAGAATTGGATTTTAAATCTAGATTTTTGATTTTTACAAATATAAATATAATATATATACAGTTAAGAAAAGTGTACAAAACAAGTATGAATATATATATATACACACACATATCTATTTTCATCTAAAAGTATATATATGTATAGAAGATTTTATATAGATAAGGTTTTAAAAAAAATATAGAAATTTTAAAGTTGTTTAGAGGATTTATATAAAGTTTGATTTTGGAATCTTTATGAATTATTTTATAAACATGTATGTAGTTTCAAAAATAAAAATAATATACGTGTATAAATAATTTTTATTATTACTAGTTTATTTTAAAAAAAGAATGGGTTTGATAATTGAGCTGTGGTAATTAACTTGTTTAACTATTGGGATTGCTAAAAATAATGTGTTAAAAGAAACTATTAGTTTAAAAAATTTAAATCAAATAACGAGTTAAATTAAATAAGTGAATGGTGATCAATTGTTCGATTTATTCAAACAGTAATAAATCATGAATTGTTTATACAAGGTCGAAAAACAGTGAAACCAAGGCAAGGTTGAAGTGGACCGCAAACAAACCAAAGGTGAGTTAATCTCACTCATCTGGTTTTAGGATCGCTATAATTGACTCCATTGAGTTCACCACCATAGAACTTAAATTTAAATAGTTAAATTCAATAGTTGGTTGAATGAATGAATTGATTGGATGTGATATATTATATAGTAGTATATAGTGTATTGGAGTGATTGATTTCCCGCATTATGTAGCGGATAGGACCCTATGCGCGCCATAATAGCGGATGATATTATATAACCCCATATACCGCGATATTCCACCTTGAAGTGGAATTGGTATGTTATATTGTGCTAACATCTGTGGATGCAGGGAAACAGGTTGGGGGGATCCAACGGGATTCCACAAATTTATTTAAGCGACCGTCATAACATACAATAGTTATGGACTAAACATGTCAAGAATATGTCTATTTTTTTTCATTTATCTCATAAGTGGTTTGACATATCTAGTACATAACCATCGCACATTATGAAGGCTAACTAAAACATTTCAGAAATAATGTAACAATATAGTGCGGAAACACAGTTACAGAACAGTAAACCCAGATCAGTCATATATATCCATATACATCACCATACATATCCATATAATACCATATACATATGTTGCTACAAAGTAGCTATTGCCAAAATATATACATCCCAAGATATACAAATAATACTAAGGCGGAAACCCAAAAAGGCTGATGAACAAGCCAACCTGTAGATAGATGTGTCCTAAAAAGATCAAGCTGAACCAAAAGATAAGCAATTCAACTAACCTGCAACTCGGTCTGACCCGAGTGAAAACACACGGGTCAGGCAACTAAACTTTTCAGTAGATAAGGTACTCAAAAGTAATAGCTAGGGAAAAACATTCATCCTGTTGTTTTCAAAAAAAAAATTGAAAATGAACGAAAAGTGCAATGTGATAATCTAGTGAATTGTCATAAGTATACATGTTACACATAAGGAGGATGTTAATAAGTTAAATAAATCATCAATAAACAACCATAAAGTCATCAAATCTCATAAATCTCATCAAATCATAAACCATCAATAAAATTTTGTTTTGCACGTGCTATTGTCTTCCACTAGTACTATACTTTGGTACCATACATCATTTTGATCGGGATCGGCCGCATCTATATCATTCGTGCTTACACACATGACAACGTAGCCTCTAAATTTCCATCCATCCCTGTCGGTGACGTCATAAGACTCGAGTAATATCATAATATGATTGGAATTTGACTATCAAACTGCAAATCCCAAGCTCTCGAAGTCTTTAGTACTAGTCTAGTAATCCATGTGTCACAACTTCACGAATAGGAAAAGAATGTTTCAAAATTCTATGATTTGGTCATTGATACTCTGTGATAAATTATATTGGTAACAGAAATGTTGGATGCTATGTTTGATTGAAAATATTTGGGTGTACTGAGTTACCAAAAATATATAGATTGGATTTTTGAAAAGAAAATTGAAAGAGAGGATTTGTAAATAAAATGGTTATTGAAAATTTGGGATATATTGAACAATGAACTGGAAAAGAATGAAAGTGACTTTAAAATTCTAATAATAAATTCCAAGTATGGGAAAGGAGATTTTGGATAAAAAGGGAAAATAACGAATTTTAAAACTTAAGTGATATTATTTAAAGGAATAAAGAATTTACTTTAAAATTCAAGGTTTAAATTTATTTGAAAGGATAAAGAAGGAATTTGGGAAATATGAAATTGGTATTTTCAGTTAAAAGATTTTAAATCATAAATTAAAAATTTGCAGTTAATGGGTTTTGAAATTAATGAGTAAGTAAAGGAAATTATTTCAAAATGGAGTACTTTGGGAATCAATTTGGAAATTGATTTAAGTGTTTGAAATTGGAATTATAAAGGAGGATGGGACTGAGAAATTTATAAACTGGGTTTATAAAAGTGAAGTAATATATCAGTGGATAGTTGGAAGGATAAATTCACGGTGGGAATTTATTAAAGGAATGGGTAAATTTGTTTAAAAATAAATGGTGATTTATTTTTAAAGATGTGAAAGGGAAGCGTATTTCTCTGGGTAGCCAAGTACGTTTTCAAAGCAATTTTTTAAGTTAAAGTTAAAAGTTTTTAAGTTGTTTCAAAGGTATGTTTTAGAAACTTTAATATTTTTAAATTTTAAATTTTAAAGTAAATATTTTTCAAATTTATTTTAGTTGTAATTATTTAAAGGTGACTTGGTATTAGGTTTTAGAAAGAGAAGAATTTAGTTTTATATTTTTAAAGTAGTTTTATTTTAAATATTCTTAAAGTATATATTTTGAATAAGTATTAAAGTAGTTTTAATTTAAAGGTCTTAAAGGATATTTTAAAATAAAGAGTTTTAAATTATTTTAAAAATCTAAAGTTTTTGTACTTGATATTTTCAGTGGAAATAAATATTTGGGAATTTATTCCATGATAAGAGTGTAATTTGAAAACTGTTTTCAAAAGGGTTGAAAAGTGGAAATATATCTTGTGAGAATATTTTGAGACTAATAAATAATTTGGTGAAATTATTTATGTTTGATGGTTGTTTGTGAATGTTAATTGATAGTTAAATAACCGACTATCAATATTTGGCCAATGTGCTGATTGTTTCGAAGAGACCGGGATCGGGATTTATTTCTTGAAAACCACTTTGATCCGGTCTGTACATTTTCGTGAGGAAGACGAGTTTGGATTCGAAGGTGGAGCAGTGAAGTGCAAGGGCTAGTCACTACTAATCCAAAGGTGATTCCAAAATGGATGTAGTAGGAGTATTTCCTTCGGTGCCGTTCAAACCGGGGACGAACTTGTATGGATGAATGCTTTCATAACATCGTCAGGTGGACGGTGAGCATTCTTAGAGATTTGTTCTAAAAAGGTAACGATTAGCCTCGAGCCTCATCAAATGGGAATGACTGAAAATCATGGGTTATGTAGCAAGGCTAAGTGGGTAGCGCCAATTAAGGTGAGTCATCCCTGTCTAGATGTCCTTTTTATTTGGCTTAATCGGCGTGTCACGACTCGAAATCCAATGTTCGAAAATTAACATCAAATGCCTCACTTGTACTCGACTGTCAATGATTCAGACATCGAACTCCAGTCGGATGGAGCTTATAACAACATTAGATGAATATAAAACAGCGGAAATAAAATGAATATCATGCATTACATCACAGATAAAACATCATAATAATATATGTTACAACATCAGAGTATCATAATACATGAATCACAGCTCCAAATAGAATGACATAATAGAACAACTAGAGATCATATGCCATAATTCTTCAAAAAAGAAGTAGAGAATAATAGTGAACATCCAAGCTAAGCACCTTGAGATCCAAAAGCTTCCAAAATGTCTCTAAGGTATGAGCCTCCAAAAACCGATAATCTCCAACCCAAAATACTACGGAAAACCTGCTACTAGGCTACCCGTGTAGAAATAGTGGGCACCCAGAGTTTAGAAAGGAAACAATAAACTTCGGATCAGTCATGGGACTGGTATGAGTAAACAAAGATAGTTGCTTTCAAATAAAAGAGATTTATACAAGAAAATCCGATATGCTTTTGGAAAATGAAACTACCATAAGACCTCCCGCACACACACAATGCAATCGTAGAATTGGAGGAGATTTCTTCTTATGATAGTCAAATATGCTTGATACGGGAAAATTTCTTTGATATTATTACTAGTGCATAGTGTAGAAAGACATTTCGAAAGTATAATATCAATCCTAGCCAGCATACAACATTTCGTCGTATGCCTACTATAGCTACCATGTTCAATAGCTTGTTACCGCCACATTCCATGGTAGGTTATGCAACTAAAACCGTACGGGGCGCTTATTTTTTGATTGGGTTTCCAACAAATGGTCAGGCTAAGGAACTTCCTACTGCCACATGGGTACGCCTCTGGTGGGACGTCCCGAGAACTTAACCAATTCTCTGCCAACACAAGGCCGGGTTACCTTTGTAACTAGGTAACTACTACACGACTATGCCATTCCCCGATCCTTTGGAACCTTTATCCAAGGGGCTCCCATCACAAAGTAACAACCACACAGTAAATGAGATTGAAGCAACCATATAGGTAAGTATCTGGGCTCCATACCATGACACCACCTTTTTCCAGAATGAATTGACATACCCTAAAGGGCGCAACCCTCATAACCTTGACGCATCTTTCATATTTCGACCATTTTCGGGGTGTGAGGTCCGATGAGGTCTCGTCCACAAAGCTACGCTTTACATGAAAGCCATTCTTTGATCACAAATGATCAACAAATGATCATCAACACACAGCAGCACTTAGCATGCCACACTACCAAATTGAGAGTATATCGCTGATAACCTTCAACTACATAATCTCTGAGCTCGTACATCTCAGTGAAGGGTGTTAAGCTAAGAGAATGAATTCCCTGCCACCAACAGATATGTATTTGAAAGAAATCGGCTTTATATCTCAAAGTGTAGTGTCAGACACACAACCATACAAGTCTGTTCCGGGTTCGAACAGAACTGAAGGCACTTCGTCCAATAAAGGAAGAAGCCCTTGCAAATTCGGGCGTCCCAATCCCGATCGGACTTCCCATCACTTATGGAATCCCCATACAGGAGCAACTCGGTGCAGAGACAATCGAAAGGTTATCCTATCATTTTCGAAGACACTCGGTCTTCACTACCGTCTTCAAATGCTATCCATTTCATCGAATCACTATTCGAAATGGGTTATATTACACAGAGGTCCTCTCTCGGCTAATCCGAATAGTGAACGCTTAATTTTAAAACATGTGGGTGTGTCAATTACAAGGATTCACTTCAAGGTTCGATGTGGGATTCAGATAACAAACTGAAATCCGACTCCCTGTTGCATCGAAGTTTTAAATGCCGTTTTACAGGCAAAAGGGTTTCACATACATATAGGAACAGATTACAAATCCTAGTTCATCACAAAGCAATCACAGTATCACAACAGGAATATGAATGCAGTACAGAATATTTGATGATAGTCAATCATCTTTGATTAAGGTGATGGGATTAATGTGAATTAACCATATAATTATCTTTATTAATTATTTTAAATTAATGTTTAATTTTTTCTTAATTATGAATTAATTTAATTAGCTTAATTAATTAATTATTATTTCATTTATTATTTTAATTTATTAATTCTTAGTTGTTAACTAATTAAGTTTAATTACTTTTACTCATTAACAATTCTTAAATCAATTAATTTTTTAAATTCTAAAATCATTACAAAACATCAATTGTTAATTTACTATTTCATCATTATAAACAAATTTGGTTAAAGTTGATACTTGAATATTTGATTTACTTTTAACTTTTTTTTTTTAATTTAGATATAAAATAACTTTTTGTTTAGAGGAAAATATACTATTTGAAATATTTTTGAACTCATAAATTTTAAGTAATTGATTCAATATCATTTACTTCATATTCCATTAACAATTATCATTAATTTAAAAAGACCTGATTTAGAAAAAATTACTTAACTCGAGTTTCAAAGTTTAGTTAAAACTGGGTTTGCTGTTTTCTGTTGACCAACCCAGGGCTTGCTTCGAGTTGTTCCCGAGGGAACCATCCCCTTGCTTCGGGTTTTAACCAAAATTGACTCATGTACCATTTTTTTCGAAAATTTGTTTAAGTTTAAAAGGTGACCCGATACAACGTCCAAACCACTCGAGTATGACTTCGAGTCCTCACGCGATTCCCCCGCGCTGTGCTTCGAGCTACTACCTTTCTTCCCCAAATTTTCGACCTGACACACAACCCCTCTATGTGCACGTGCACGACCACTTTCGCCGCCTTTGGTCGGAGCTGCAGCCACCAACACGTCGACGTCCATCCTCCAAAACACCACCAGTACCTAGGATTTGAAAAAGTTTTGAAAATGAGCATCGAGACATTTTGACCCAACTACACATCAGGAACATCACCAAAAACTGCCTCGCGCCGCCTCCCCTGACCACCAGCGGTCTCCATACTTTGATCGAAGCTTCGTCATCGTGCGACGCATTGATTTGTACAAGAGGCACACAGTCCGATCACGTGTGGATGGTGCAGCACCGCCGTTTCAAGCGTGAACAAAAATGAGTTCTTAAACCCTAGTTTTCTTTCGAATCAAAGATTTAAGGATTTATAAATTAATCTGGTATTTTTCTGATGATTTCGAACATTAAATCATGCTGCCACAACGATCTCGAGGCCCAAAGTTTCTTAGATCAACAGAACTTGATAAAGCTTCGTTTTACAGATCATCCTAAATATTCCAGTGAAAAGCTAATGAAATTTTTTGATTCTAGTATCAAAAATCATCATTTTAAGAGTGGATTCACATGGTATTATTGAGATTAAAATTTATGAAGTTCGAATTTCTTGAAAATTTGAATTGTGGCTGTGTTTCATTGTTTCCAGGAAAATCTATATATATAATTTTCTTTAAATTCATTACTGAAGTAAAATACAGGTTTAAACAAAAAAATTAACTTGTTTACGTTTCTTTTCAGATGTAAAGAGGAAGAGAGATTAGATTTTTTTTTGATGTGGGCTATCCTGTAAATCCAAGATTCAGATGTTACTGTGTTTTTTTTCTTTTTAGTTTCCAATAAAACTACAAACTTGCTTTGGTTTGTTTCTAAAGCATGGTGCAAGTTTTAAACACAACTCCAACTTGTTACAATCCAGTTTCAAAAGAAATGAGGGAGAGAGACTTGGATCTTGTCACTGTTTTTTTTTTACAGTTTTTAGAAAGAAGGAAACTTTCAAACTTTACTTTGATAAATTACTGAAAAAAATCATAGTACAATCTTAAACAAACTCCATCTTGTTTACTGAAGCATAATGCATGACTAACCATTGTTGATCATTCAGATCAAATAAAGACAGAGGGGAAGAAAAAAAAGTTTGACAGGTTTTGTTTCCTGAAGCTAAAACAGTGATTAGCATCTTGTAAAATCAACATGCACAGGCCAATTCAATCATATATTCAAGATTTTTTCAAGAAAACCAAAGACTAAACTTCCCTAATCATTCAAGCATTCACACAGCAACAATTTATTAAAGGAAAAGAGGGGTTTACTCACTTGTTTCCAGAGAGTTTCCTAGCAGTTTTTATCAAAACAGAGATGAAAATGAAGGCCTGTAACTTCCCTTCTTTTTTCTACTTTAATTCTTTTTAAACTTAGATCTGCAAATGATGGTTACAAATCTATGATTACTCTTCGTTGTATTTATGCATTTAATTAATCAGTAACCACAATTTTAATTTACTTACAGTTGATTTTTTTTATAACAGAGAGCTTCTTTTCTACAGCTTGAAAACCAGGAGTAAATTAAATCTTGGATCTTGATTTTCCTGGAATTGATTGAATGTTGTTCTATCTAATTCTTTCTTCATTACAGATTGTAACTTCAAATTCAAATTAAAAAGGTTACTTGCCTTTAGAATTCTTCCCAGAAAAAAAACTGCACTGCCTTGAAACCTAAAACCTTGTTTTAAAGCAAATCTATAGTTTAAACTTTGCTTGTGTTAAAACTTGGTTTTAAAAAATCATAATTTTATAAATATAAAGTTTAAAACAAACTTACCAGAGAGATGAATGTATATCACTACACCTTGATGCTTAGGAAAACACTTCAGATTTTGGTTTTGATTTGAATTGAAGAAGGCAGTTTTCTCTTTCTTTCTTTTTTCTGAACTTTTTTTTGAGTGTTGAAGTAATGATTGCAAAATCCTCTTTGGTTTCTGAATTTCAGAGGTTAGGAAATTTTAAAATTTGAATTGGGAAGGTGAACAGTTTTCTGAAATTTTTTATTTGAATATTTTATTCGAGTAATGATGGTTTGTGCCATTTGTAAAAAGAAATCTTAAGCTCTAGATTTTTGTTGATTACTCTACTCCATTGTGAATGTATGTTCAGCCTTTTTGATTTGTACAAGGCAAAAGAAAGTTTTAATATGTTTTATTTTCTATATTATATACACTTTTATAAATAAATGTATATCTTTATTCATTTGTATATATATACATACATACAAAGTTTAAAGAAAAGTTGTTTTGACCATTGTATACTTTATTTCTCAATGATTTTAAATGCTACTTAATTTTTAAAACATTTATTTTAAATTGAAATTCAGACTTAAATTTTAAACTTGAAATATAAACTTTCATATCCATTTATACATTCACACTATATCCTAAGTAATTTAAATTAATTTTCAATATGTATTCAATTTTACTAATATATGTAATGTTCATATGTATAAGATTTTGAATCCAAATGACTTTTATAAACATTCTTTATTACAATATTTTAAACTCAAAATAAATTTGGAATTTTATTCCTATTTAATTTTTTACTTATTTAATTTGTTTGAGATTTTTGTTCCAATTTAGTTTCAAATTAAACCCCAAGAGTTTAGATATATTATTTATTTTAATTAATAATTTTGGGATGTTACAAATATCCCCTCCTTAAGAAAATTTCGTCCTCGAAATTGAAAGAGAGAGAAAAACAACAAAGAATATACGAAATCAGAAAAAAATAAGGAAATGGCTTACCAGCTTAAGCCGAGATATCCACTCTGCAATTGGGATATGATTTCTACATATTATCTTCAGTTTCCCAAGTGCAGTCCTTTGGATCGCCACTCCATTGAACTTTAACTAGCTTCACCACTTTGTTTCTCAATTACTTTTCTTCACGATCCACAATCTTTATTAGTTCTCTTTTGACTGTCAAGTTGGGAGAGATGTCGAGATCCTGTTGGGTAGCTTCTTCAATAATACTATCCAGATCGTGCACATACTTCCGAAGGCTAGAAACGTGGAATACATCATGCACACAAGATAACCAGCTAGGCAACTGCACTCGATAGGCTAGAGAACCAATCCTCTCCAGAATAGGAAAAGGACCAATATATTGTGGTGCTAGCTTATAGGTCTTTCCAAACCTCAATACACCCCGCATAGGAGATACTTTAAGAAAGACAGAGTCCCCAACCTGGAATTCCAAATCCCGTCTTCTATGATCATAATAACTCTTTTGACGACTCTAAGCTGTCTTCAATTTCTTCCGAATAAAATAAACTTTCTCGGTGGCTTCTTTAATCATATCTGGTCCAAGAACAAGTCTATCACCTGCCTCGATCCAGCGTGCCGGAGATCGACATGGACGACCATATAAAGCCTCAAAAGGAGCCATCTCTATATTGGCCTAATAGCTGTTGATATAAAAAAACTCGACCGGGTGCAAATGGTCCTCCCAAGAACCACCAAAATCAAGTATGCAAGCTCGCAATAGGTCCTCCAAGATTCGGTTGATCCTCTCAGTCTACCGATCAGACTGTGGGTAATAAGCAATGCCGAAATTCAGCTTGGTTCCCAATGCGTCTTGAAACGCCTCCCAAAATCTACTAGTGAAGATCGAATCCACTATGCTGCTAGGGATGCCATGGAGACGGACAATTTCCTTCACATATAATTCGGCTAAACTTGCAGCCATGCGGGAAGATTTCACTAGCAAGAAGTGGGCTGTCTTAGTCAAACGGTCCACAATGACCCAAATTGTTTCATTGCCTTTACGAGTACGAGGCAAACCACCGATGAAATCCATTGATACTTGGTCCCATTTCCACTTGGGAACCTCTAAAGGCTGAAGTAAACCCGCCATTTTCTTTTGGTCGCTCTTGATTTGTTGGAAAGTAGCACATCGACTCACATAAATAGATATATCCCTTTTCATCGTCTTCTTCCAAAAAGTTCTTCTGATATCTCTATACATCTTGTTAAGCTTAGATTTTTGGAATTCGTCCAAAACATCACGCTTCAGATCAGGGAAGTTTGGGACACATATTCTGCCTTTTATCCTTATAACTTCATTATCATCAATTGCAAAACTAGAATCTTCACCTTGATGAATTCTTTTACAAATTTCTCGAAGGAATGGGTCTTCTTTTTTCTTGCTGGCGATCTTTTCAAGGAGAGTAGGAGTAACAACAACATATGCAAAAACAACATGCCTCTTACTTAAAGCGTCGGCAACTACATTGGCTTTTCCAGGCATATATTGAATATCTAGGTCATAAGATGCTAGAAATTCCAGTCAACGTTGTTGTCGCAAATTCAGATCTTTCTGGTTAAAGAGATATTTCAAAGATTTGAGGTCGGTGAATAATTCGAATTTTTCACCTACAAATAAAGAGAGTTCGATAAGTATATTAGTTAAATTAAGTTAAATTCGTAGATTGTTAAGAAAGATGAAAAGTTTCTTACCCAAAAGATAATGTCGCCATATTTTTAAAGCGACGATAACAACTAGAAGCTCTAAATCATGGGTTGGATAATTTCTTTCATGAAGACGTAATTGTCTACTCGCGTAGGCAATCACCTTCCCGTTCTGCATCAATACTACACCCAAGCCTTCACCGCAAGCATCGGTATAAATGGATAAACCCTGATTCCCGTTGATAATAGCGAGAACAGGAGCGGTGGTTAATCTCTTTTTCAACTCTCACTACTACGAAAAGTGCATATTGCTTCGCCCTATTTGCATCAGTTGAAGTAAAAACTGATGAAAATAGAACTATTTGCATCAGTTCTATCTTAATAACCGATGCAATTGGTACGTGAAAAGCAATAGGTAATAAAAAAAATCAAATTTGCATCAGTTGTCACCAACAACCGATGCAATTGGCACGTGCAAATAGTTTTAGTCGCATCGGTTTTAAATTCAACCGATGCAACTACGTTAAATTTTGTTTCCCCCTACGTTAACTTTTGTTTGCCGCCAAATCATTTTTGTTTGCCGCTAAAATTTTAGTCCTCGTATTTTCATTTCTCCATCAAATTTTCATTCCATTCGCCAAATAATTTTACAGTCCTCCTAAAACCAGATCTTTTCATCTCCACCTTCAGTATTAATTCCAATCACGAAACTGAGATACATCTCTCTGTCTTTCTCCTCCAATTTCTCATATACAATTCGCAGCAATCCCTTAAATTTTAAAAGAGGCATGGCTTCTCTATTTCTTCTTCCTTGCATGCTTTTGTTCATCATCGCTCTTTCATCTTCATCCTTGGCTCTATCTACAGTGATCACACATCTCCCTGGCTATGTCGGTCCTCTTCAATTTCATCTTGAAACCGGGTACATTAATTTTACTTTCTTTCTTTTAATTTTATGTATGAAATATGTTTCAGTTTTCAACATATACTTCTTTTAGACTATCATAAGTTACTACCATATTTTTTAAAACAAGTTTGCTTTTACTTCATTTTTATTTAATTTCATATGATTCAGTATTCAGTAACAATATAAACTTCATATTCTTTTGGGTTATCAGTAAGTTGATACAAAATTAAAATATGATATTCCTCTACCAAAAGTGGAGTTTCACTCTTAAAAAAGAAAGCATTCAATTCGTTGAGGCTATGTCTGTTTTCTGCAATGCTTATGGATATTTACAATGCTTTGGTTTGAGATTGTGGATGCCCACTTGATGCTTGGTGAAATGCACAGTCGAATTTTTAGTCTTTTCCTGTTTATTTCATCCTATTAATTATACGTTTTCAAACCATGATAGTGTTTGTATATGCTATGTGTTTTCTTCTTCTTCCATGTTCTTTATTGAAAGCTTTAGCAATAGAATTATCAATTTACTATATATCACATTAAACTTCCAGTATGTTTTACAGTTAATGAGATCTATCATACACAATGTGCCATATTTTGCATGTGTTCAATGCTTGTACAATGCATAAACGGTATGTAAAATGGTTTATGTCAGGATGTGCTTCTTTTATTGGTAAAACGAAGGCTGATTATTTTGATGCTACTGATGATGCTGCTGTTGATGATTTCTGCTGGACAGAGTTCTAGTCAGAGTCAAAGGCAGTCAATTGTAGTGCTAATGATTTATGTCCAGAGAGAACTGAATGAATCAGTATATAAATGACATTGATGCATCTGCAAGTAATAAGTATCCTTTGAGTTCATATAGTGATAAAGAGTACCGACCTGAAGTTCAAGCAACGGGTATGTGATATTGTATGTGGTCGAGCAGGGGATTGTATGGAGTTGCAATTGCAATGATGGTAGGTGATGTTGCTGCAGTAGGCAGTAGTTTGTTGTGATAAAAAGAAGTGGGGGACTGCAGTTGGAGTCTGAGTTCAGATGATCTGTTGATGGTGGTGGAATGAATGGTGAAGGGGAGTGATGTTAGCTAGTTGGTGGTAGTGGAGTAAGTGGTTAATTGATTGCTTTTTGGCCGTGATGCACATGTTTCAATTTACAGGTATTTGGCCGTGATGCACATGTTTCAATTACAGGTATTATTTTAATTCTTTTTTTTCTTGCACATGTTGAATATCTTCATTCTTATTTTTAACTTGGATGTTTTATTTTTTAATTTTAGTTTAGTATATTGACTTTGATGTTGAGTTGTGTTCACTCAGCTTTCTGAAGTTGTCTTACCTGCAAAAAGATTGATGAATCATTAAAGATTTACATTATACCATCAATTTGAATTTAAACATTGATCCAAAAGGCAGTTCTTTTATGCATAGTCATTGTATTCACGTTTTGCTACATACTTTCAGCGCATGTTAATGCTCATGAATCTTAAATGTACAAGCATATATTATGTTCATTCACGTGTAGCATCAAATGCTTCTAAAAATATGACCAGCTAGCTTCATGAAGAATATCACAGATTCGCATAGCTATGCAATCGATTCCCATCACTATCATTTGTAATTATGCAGTATCCTTGTTTAGCATAGTACTGAGATATAATTTTGACTGCTTTTCGTAATCACTATCATATAGCAGAGCAATTGTTTCCCAAGTACTAATTTTTGTAAATTAGTTTTATTCAGTTGTTATTTGAAAGAAAATTATTGTATGCTTTCATATTCTTCACATGCTTAAAAAGTTTGCAACTTGGGAAAATGTATAATTTCATAATGTGGGTGGTAATATGGTGCTTGTGTTTTTGCTCATGAATTTTAAATGTACAAGCATATACTATGTTCATTCATCAGTAACATCAAATGTTTCTAAACAACATGTGACCTGGTAGCTTCATGAAGAATATCATATGGCTATACGGTTGATTTCCATCACTACTGTTTGTAATTATGCAATATCGTTGTTTTGCATAGTAATGAGATATAATTTCACTACTGAGTTGGTTTCTCTATTATATACATATTTCTTCGATAATTGTACATATAGATTTCATAAGTTCCCATTGTTTCAGGAAATTGACTTGAAGAATCACAAATGGGGACACTACTTTATTTGTGGGTAAGTAATTTTCCAATCAAAAGGTTTATTTCTTCACTTTCATTATGTTCATTTATATTATTGAAAGTGTTTTGTTAATGGTTTGGAATTTTTGTGAATCTTGCTGCCATATTAGTTCTATGGTGGGTATGGGTTTGGCAATGGAACAAGGTTCAAAGAAAAAAGTTTTAGTAAACTTAAACGCGAGTACTTAGCATCTAATAAGTAAACTTAAACGCGAGCATTATTCTGTTAACATGTTGTGTTTACTTGTAATTTTATATTTTATCACTTATCATTTATTCACTAATCACTGGTGTTTTATAAGTCATTTGTGCAGCTGTTCCCTAAGCCAAAGGATTGAACAGAGGTACTTTTTATTTTTATTTTCTCTTATTTCATAGCATGTTGAAAATTTTAAAACAAGTACTCGGAAAGTTTTATTTGCATTGTATCTTATTGTTTTACAAGTTGATTTCCCGAGACGATGTATTATTGCCTCATCTATTATTAAAGCATGTTGTGAATTGGAGACTCTTAGAAGCTTGCTTACATTTTTAAGGATGTATATACGTGAGAGAAACATATCACTGATGCACCCGAGAGACTTATCCTGAAGGTGCGGCAGTGGAAAAGACAGAAATAACCCAACTCTGTTGTGGTTATGAGGGTATGAGAATCCAACATAAACATGATAACTTACACACAATTCTGAAGGCACCATGTCAATCAAGTTAGTACATAAATCAACTAAAATGTGAAAACAAAATTTTAAGAATAATTTAACCAATCTTTTAAAAATCATGATATATCTAACAAGCATTATTTTGTAGTACAGCATTCTATTTTGTCTTCTTATCATATCATCCACTTGAAATTTTGTGCTTGACCTACTGTTTGTTGTTTGCCTTTTCAGGGAGGGACTACATTACTTATTAGTTCCTATTTTGAATATGTATGGATTCGGAACTTCTTAAAGTCCCAAGAAGCTTCCTTCTGCATGTTTGGAGAGTAAGATGGATTCTCTATATCTGGGTTTTGCAATGGAACCAGTGGAGCAGCACTAACTGTTCAGGAGAGTGGTACTTCACGCGATGAAATTACAGTTGAGATCAAGAGCACTTCATCACAAGTTCAGATTGCTCAGAATCTCATTCAGGTATCTTTTGAAACCAATCAAAATATTGATGTCTAATGATGTGTTGGTTCAAGTTCTGACACTTATGATTTAATCCATGTTACTGAAACAATGTATGTTGTGCATTGTACAAGAATACATAGAAGGGCACAAAGGGTCCTTGATCAGCGATTATCCAAGCCTAGATATATAACCGAGGTCATCATCATATTCTCATCTAAGGCAACCAAGTTCATTGTACCCGCCACCATCATAGTCCTACTTAGGTAGTGGTGGATATAGCTCATCCGGACTTGGTGGATACAACGGCAGCAGATTTTAATCTCCATTTGTCGTCTCCTAATTTGTCTCAAGTATCCACTTCCTATGTATAAATGTTTATCGTTAATGCTGCAACGTTATGTGACCTTCTGGCTTGTATTCATGACAAATGTGTTATGCCTTGAATCTTAGATTTAGCTGCTTTCGGCTTTAGTGTTGTTTTTGTATGAGCTTTTTAAGAAAACCTAGAATATGTATTTTTGTGTTTCTACATATAACACGCTGCATTTATTTTTTACTACTGACTATCTGATTATGTACCGTGGAATTTGTTTATGTTTTTCATTCATTTATAGAATTATTAAATCTGATTATTTTTTTGCCATCAAATTTTAATTTTGAATGATAGTAATATTTCATGCAATAATTGTTTGTTATAATTAATAATATATATATAGTCTATTTGAGTACTATAATAATGGTATCTGAGAATGGTTTTTTTGCATCAGGCATAAATAGCTGATGCAATAGAGGGATTAGTTTGCATCGGTTGTCATAAAAAACCGATGCAATAGAGGGATTAGTAGCATCGGTTTTCATTACAACCGATGCAATATGGGGGCTGTGTCCAAGCAACCAACCATGATATTCTGCATCAGTTGTTAGTAACAACCGATGCAAAAAGGACCTTTTTGCATCGGTTTTAGAACTGATGCAAAAGTGTTAAGCCTATTGCATCGGTTGCATATGCATCGGTTGTTGAACTGATGCAAAAAGGGGGTAAACAACCGATGCAAATGACCTGCTTTATAGTAGTGTCCGCAAAAGCTTCGTCGCATTTTGGAGTCCAAATGAATTTTGCATTATTCATTGTTAGCTTGGTCAACGGACTAGCTAACTTCGAAAAGTCCTGAATAAACTTCTGATAATGACCTACTAAACCCAAAAAGCTTCTGACTTCCTTTGAGGCAGTAGGTCTCCTCCAATCAAGAATAGCGGAAATTTTGCTAGGATCAACAGAAATCCCTTCTTCATTAACAAAATGGCCAAGAAATTTGACTTCTTTGACCCATAAATGGCATTTGGAAAATTTTGCATATAGAATATTTCTCCTCAATATCTCCAAGACGATTCTAAGGTGTTCGGCATGCTCCTCTTAGGTCTTGGAATAAACCAAAATATCATCCATAAATACGAGCACAAATTTATTCAATACATCCCGAAACACACGAGTCATAAGGTCCACGAAGTATGCTGGGGCATTGGTTAGCCCGAAAGGCATGACTAACCATTCGTAGAACATATTGGGACCCCTAAAAGCTGTCAAATGAACACAGTCTTTGGCGATTCATAGTTGATGGAATCCTTAGGCTAGATCCATCCTCGAAAAGAAACAAGCGCCGTGCAACTGATCAAATAAATCATCAATTCTAGGAAGTGGGAATTTATTCTTCAGAGTCTGCTTATTGAGATCGCGGTAATCTACACACATCCTCAGAGATCCGTCTGATTTAGCAACAAATACGACGGTTGAGCCCTATTCGGAAACACTGGGTCGAATCAACACTTTCTCTAGTAAATCTCTGGTTTGCTCGACTAATTCAACCCTTTCCTTGGGTGCCATTCTGTGACTTGCATGAACGACATGACGAGCATTGGGTACAAGGTCGATACTGAATTCTATTTCTCGATGTGGAGGTAGAGATTTCACTTCTTCAAATACATCTGGAAAATCTCTAACAATAGGAATAGACTCCAAACTGGGTTTAAGATAACCCAAATTATACATCAACCCTTCACTTTTAGGACTAGGGTCCTCATAAGAAATCTTGATGAAATCTTCAAATTCGGTTTTGATTGAAATCAATCGATTATTGCAATCTAATTTGGCTTTATATTTTGCTACCCAATCCATTCCGAGTAAGACTTCAAACTCGTTGAAATCAAGAACAAAGAGACCAATAGGGAATTGGTAGCTAAAATATGAGATAGGAACATCTCTACATCGAAGACAAAGATTTGCGGGACCTCCAACTGGATTCTTTGCGCATATAGGCTCATCAACAAAGTCAGGTTCAAGATTCAATTCATTAATAGCTTGCTGAGATATAAAACTGTGTGTAGCGCCAGTGTCAAAAAGAACTCTAACAATGCTATCATAAATAGTAAGATTACCTTCCAGAACTCCCTTCCCCTTTTCTGCTTTGTAAGATGTGGGCTTGTCTTTGATTGTGTACACCTTGGCCGTCTGTGCTTCCTTCATAACTGGGCAGTCTTTAACATCATGTCCCACTTTCTGACAATAATAGCATTTTCTGGGCTTTGCTTGAATGGATTGACTGACTTGCTTCTTAGGCTTCGTGCATCTACTAGAATAGTGGCCCTTCTCCAAGCAATTATAGCAAGTGACATTCTCTGCAATGCTTCCTTGATTGCTCTTCTTTTTCTCTTTACCGTGCCATAGTTTCTTGCCTCTAAATTTCCTCTTCTTTCAATTCTGATTGTTCGAATTTCCTTTCTCCGCCGGTGCTTCTTGCATGTCTAGTGTAACATGACGGTATCCCATATCAACCAAATCTGAGAAGGATTCTTTGACGTAGCCAGTTATCCTTTCGTGGAACTTTTTATTCATCCCACGAATGAACCTCTCATTCTTCTTCAAAGGTGTATTCACTAATTCTGGACCGAAGCGAGACAATTCATTGAATTTGTTGAGATACTCCTCTAATTACAAACTCCCTAGCTTTAAGTCCAAGAATTGCTGGTACATACGTAAAATCCCAGCTGATGGCATGTAGCGCTTCTCAAATACTTCTTTGAATCTTCCCCAAGTAAACTCGTCTTCAAGCTCATCAATAGTGACTGTCTCCTACCATGCTAAAGCTTCATCTTGAAGTTGCCAAGTAGCTATGAGACACATCTAATCATCTTGCAACTTAATCCCTTTAAAAATTTTCTCACATGATCTAATCCATGCTTGGGCCTTAACAATCGACTCCTTGCCGGTGAACGGCTTACCACCAAGCCTTGAGAAATTTTTATACAAATCAGCCAGATTCGGCTGATGCTGAATAGGTAAAGCTGCTTCTGGTGTAGGGGGAACTTGGCCAGGTGCTGTGGCATTTCCTCGCCCCCAACTCTACCTCTTCGTCCGCTCATCCTTACTATCGGTAATCAGTAAGAAAATTGGCTTAGATATTTGGACGATATATCTTAAGGAATATCAGCAGTTAAAGGAAACAGACTAAGAAAATTTAAGGTTTCAATCAATTATACTCATTCTAGGGTATACTTCACCATATCTCTAATGAGCCATCTAATGTGTTATACTTTGTAGCTAAAGTTCTTACTCAATCTTTAGCTCTAATACCACATGTCACGAACCGAAATCCAATGTTCTAAAATTGACATCAAATACCTCACTTGTACTCGACTGTCAATGATTCAGACATCGAACTCCAGTCGGATGGAGCTTATAACAACATTAGATGAATATAAAACAGCGGAAATAAAATGAATATCATGCATTACATCACAGATAAAACATCATAATAATATCTGTTACAACATCAGAGTATCATAATACATGAATCACAGCTCCAAATAGAATGACATAATAGAACAACCAGAGATCATATGCCAAAAGTCTTCAAAAAGAAAGTAGAGAATGATAGTGAACATCCAAGCTAAGAACCTTGAGATACAAAAGCCTCCAAAATGTCTCTAAGGTATGAGCCTCCAAAAACCGATAATCTCCAACCCAAAATACTCCAAAATATAGTTAACACCAAAATACGGAAAACCTGCTACTAGGCTGCCCGTGTAGAAATGGTGGGCACCCAGAGTTTAGAAAGGAAACAATAAACTCCAGGCAATCGACTAGTAGGCTTTTCAACCATCCCAGCCCCGCCGTGGCTGACACTAGTACCCTGCCCTTGCTTTTACGGCTATCCTTTCGACTGTCACGGCTTACGCCTAACCAACCCCGTAAAGAGGACGTGTGGGGGTAAGAGTATCCTGCTCGCCACCAAACAAAAAGCAAGAAACCCCCATCACGTTTCACTTAGATAAGCAAGGTCAGTCATGGGACTGGTATGAGTAAACAAAGATAGTTGCTTTCAAATAAAATAGATTTATACAAGAAAATCGGATATGCTTTTGGAAAATGAAACTACCCTAAGACCTCCCGCCACACACATAATGCAATAGCAGAATTAGAGGAGATTTCTTGTTATGATAGTCAAATATGCTTGATACGGGAAAATTTCTTTCATACTATTACCAGTGCATAGTGTAGAAAGCCATTTCGAAAGTATAATATCAATCCTAGCCAGCATACAACATTTCGTCGTATGCCTACTATAGCTACCATGTTCAATAGCAGGTTACCGCCACATTCCATGTCAGGTTATACAACTAAAACCGTACAGGGCGCGTATTGTTTTGATTGGATTTCCAACAAATGGTCAGGCTAAGGAACTTCCCACTATCACATGGGTACGCCTCTGGCGGGACGTCCCGAGAACTTAACTAGTTCTCTGCCAAAACAAGGCCGGGTTACCTCTGTAACTAGTTAACTACTACACGACTATGCCATTCCCCAGTCCTTTGGGACCTTTATCCGAGGGGCCCCCATCACAAATCAACAACCACACAGTAAATGAGATTGAAGCAACCACATAGGTAAGTATCTGGGCTCCATACCATGACACCACCATTTTCCAGAAGGAAATGACATACCCTAAAGGGCGCGACCCTTATAATCTTGCCGCATCTTTCCTGTTTCGACCATTTTCGGGGTGTGAGGTTCGATGAGGTCTCATCCACAAAGTTACGCTTTACACGAAAGCCATGCTTTAATCACAAATGATCAACAAATTATCATCAACACACAGTAGCACTTAGCATGTCACACTACCAAATTAGGAGTATATCGCTGATAACCTCAACTACATAACCTCTGAGCTCGTACGTCTCAGAAAAGGGTGTTAAGCTAAGAGAATAAATTCTCCTCCACCAACAGATACGTATTTGAAAGAAATCGGCTTTATATCTCAAAGTGTAGTGTCAGACACACGACCATACAAGTCTGTTCCGGGTTTGAGCAGAACCGAAGGCACTTCTCTAATAAAAGAAGAACCCTTGCAAATCTGGGCATCCACAATCCCGATCGGACTTCCCACCACTTAGGGAATCTCTACACCGGAGCAACTTAGTGCAGAGACAATCGATAGGTTATCCTATCGTTTTCGAAGACACCAGGTCTTTACCACCGTATTCAAATGCTATCCATTTCATCGCATCACTATTCAGAATGGGTTATATGACACAAAGGACCTCTGCCGGTTAATCCGAATAGTGAATGCTTAATTTTAAAACATGTGGGTGTGTCAATTACAAGGATTCACATTCAAGGTTCGATGTGGGTTTCGGATAACAAACTGAAATCCGACTCCCTATCACATCGAAGTTCTAAATGCCGTTTTACGGGAAAAAGAATTTCACAAACATATAGAAACAGATCACAAATCACAGTTCATCACAAAGCAATCACAGTATCACAACAGAAATATAAATGCAGTACAAAATATTTGATGATAGTCAATCATCTTTGATTAAGGTGATGGGATTAATGTGAATTAACCATATAATTATCTTTATTAATTATTTTAAATCAATGTTTAATTTTTTATTAATTATGAATTAATCTAATTAGCGTAATTAATTAATTATTCTTTAATTTATTATTTTAATTTATTATTTTAATTTATTAATTCTTAGTTATTAACTAATTAAGTTTAATTACTTTTATTCATTAACAATTCTTAAATCAAATAATTTTTTAATTTTAAAATCATTACAAAACATCAATTGTTAATTTACTATTTCATCATTATAAACAAATTTGGTTAAAGTTGATACTTGAATATTTGATTTACTTTTAAATTTTTATTAAGTTAGATTTAAAATAACAAATATACTATTTGAATATTTTTGAACTCATAAATTTTAAATAATTGATTCAATATCATTTACTTCATATTCCATTAACAATTATCATTTTAAAAAGAGCTGATTTAGAAAAAATTACTTAACTCGAGTTTCAAAATTTAGTTAAAACTGGGTTTGCTGTTTTTTTATTGACCAACCCGGGGCTTGCTTCGATTTGTCCCCGAGGGAACCATCCCATTACTTCAGGTTTTAACCAAAATTGACCCGTGTACCATTTTTTTCGAAAATTTGTTTAAGTTTATAAGGTGACCCGATACAACGTCCAAACCACTCGAGTATGACTTCGAGTCCTCATGCGATTCCCCTGCGTTGTGCTTCGAGCTACTACCTTTCTTTCCTAAATTTTCAACCTGACACACAACCCCTCCACACGCACGTGCATGACCACTTTCGCCGCGGTTGGTCGGAGCTGCGGCCACCAACATGTCGACGTCCATCCTCCAAAACACCACCAGTACCCAGGATTTGAAAAAGTTTCGAAAACGAGCATCGAGACATTTCTACCCAACTACACATCAGGAACATCACCAAAAACTGCCTCGCGCCGCTTCCCTGACCACCAACGCTCACCATACTTTGATCGAAGCGTCGTCATCGTGCGACGCATTGATTCGTACCAGAGGCACACAGTCCGATCACGTGTGGATGGTGCAGGACCGTCGTTTCAAGCGTGAACAAAAATGAGTTCTTAAACCCTAGTTTGCTTTTGAATCAAAGATTTAAGGATTTATAAATTAATCTAGTATTTTTCTGATGATTTTGAACATTAAATCATGCTGCCACAACGATCTCGAGGCCCAAAGTTTCTTAGATCAACTGAATTTGATAAAGCTTCATTTTATAGGTCATCCTAAATATTCCAATGAAAAGCTAATGAAATTTTTTGATTCTAGTTTCAAAAATCATCATTTTAAGAGTGGATTCACATGGTATTATTGAGATTAAAATTTATGAAGTTTGAATTCCTTGAAAATTTGAATTGTGGCTATGTTTCATTGTTTCCAAGAAAAACTATATATATATAATTTTCTTTAAATTCACTACTGAAGTAAAATATCGGTTTAAACAAAAATTTTAACTTGTTTACATTTCTTTTCAAAAGTAGAGAGGAAGAGAGATTAGATTTTTTTTTTGATGTAGGTTACCCTGTAAATCCAAGATTCAGATGTTGCTGTGTTTTTTTTCTTTTTTTCCTTTTAGTTTCCAGTTTAACTACAAACTTGTTTTGGTTTGTTTCTGAAGCATGGTGCAAGTTTAAACACAACTCCAACTTGTTACATTCGAGTTTCAAAAGAAATGTGACGCCCACCTCTATACCCACGCCAGCCAAGAACATTACGGTGAATGCTGTCAACTAGCACGGAGAATAAGGCTGTTGAGGAGCGATCGTCCGTGTAATTGCTTTGCGCGAGCATCGATATGTCAGATAGTATAACATGCATTTCTTTATCAAGAGGAAATCCGACATACCGACACAAACTCAAAGCTACTACACAGTGGCTATAATATCTTCAGAAACAAATATAGAAATAAACATAACATAAATCAGTCACAGACAATTCATATCACAAAGGCGGAAATAGATATGAATATTACACTTAGAAGTGTATATCAGAGTAGCGGTCTAAAAAGATCCACAATATCACAAAAGAATAGTTACAAGTGCAAGACATCAAAATATGTATACATCAAGGGTTCTGTATCTCAAATGTATACAACAAAAACTAAAAATCTAAGTAGTTAGCCAAAAGTCAGATGATGGTCCGATAAGGAGTCAAGTAGAAGCACCTGTAAAATCTCAGTCTGACCCGAGTATTATTTAAGAAGAAAATAATAAACGGATCAGTCTAGCTATAATTATCAGTTAAAATGAGATATAAGAAGAGATATAATAAAAAGACGTATGATAACCAAAAATGTCATACTACAATAAGTATACATTCTAAAATCCACAAAAGTCATACAATATCTCAAGAATCTCATAGCATCAAAAAGAATGTCATATTCTTTATTTAATTCACCAAGCCATAATAAATGACATACATATCAATGCCAACTGAAAAAGGCGGTGAAACATAAATTCTAGAAATCATCAATTAGAAATCCAGAAATCACAATAAAAGATTGGGCAAGACATTGATGTAGTGCAAACGGTACATCCAATGAATCCAAAAAGCCAAGACATTGATGTAGTACAAACGGTACATCCAATGAATCCAAAAGCACAGACATTGATGTAGTACAAACAGTACATCCAATGAATCCAAAAAGCCAAGACATTGATGTAGTACAAACGGTACATCCAATGAATGGAAAAGCAAAGACATTGATGTAGTAAAAACGGTACATCCAATGAATCCAAAATGCCAAGACATTGATATAGTACAAACGGTACATCCAATGAATCAAATAGCAAAGACATTGATGTAGTACAAACAGTACATCCAATGAATCCAAACATATTAAAAGTACATGGGTCGCTAGCCCACAAAGAAATGAGACGAAGCTCAATAAAATGAAGTTCAGTCCTCCACATGGACAAAGAGACATCGCACATTGCTAGTCAAAACTATAAAATGATCATCATCGATCATCAAGAAGTGTCAATTACAATAAGCTAGTAAATATATGAGTTTAGCATCATGTCCCATAACCACTAGCTTAACTTAAATATTTGCGAACAAATTGTAGATCTCCACTAGAAAATTGTCACAAGAGATTCAATCGAACAAGTCCAAGAATTAACCAACGAAGTAAACGCAAGCGTTTCATACCACTTGTTTTACTAAGTTGTTTAATTAGATTTCTCATGCGAGTGAGGTAAAGGTTTGTATATACTAGTATGTTGGAAAACGGTTTTATAAACGAGTTTGTTATTGAAAATAGAGTTGAAATCAACTTTGTGAAAGAGTTAAATATTTACTACTAGTATAGAAAACCTTTATATTTTAAAGTGACAAATTATTAAAAATGATTGTAGAAACAATCGATCATCGAAATTCATATTTGAAGACGTGAATCAAATCCAAAGAAATCGATACCAAATCCATTAAAATGGATAATTCCAAAAATCCATAAAAAGAAGTCATCATAGTCGATAATAAGTGATAACAACTAATCGGATCAACAAAAATCGATAAACCTTGGAAATTTACTCAAAAATAGCCAAAATAGGCAAATTAAACAGTTCCAGACGTCTGGTAGGTGTTCCCAGACGTCTAGCCCTAGTATCTGGAAGTATATGTGTTTTCTCCATTCTATTTTTAATTCCTGGGCCATTTCAGACGTCTGAAATTTTCAACCAGACATCTGAATTTGATTTCAGACGTCTGGATTTTGTTTCAGACGTCTGGACTTAGTCTCTGCCTTTTCCAGGACCCTTTCCAGACGTCTAGATTTTTCAGCCAGATGTCTGGATTTGGTTTCAGACGTCTGAAATTGCCTGCTAGGCAAAAAAAACAGCCTAGACCGAAAATGGCAATTCCAAACCAAAATGCGATCGAACGAGCGATGGATGCTAAGGATTTATGCCAATCGGCAACCCAACACTATAGGCTCTTCGATGCACCACCAAAAACATGTTCAAACATCAAAGATTGAATTTTTAAAGATTTGACTACAAAACACCAAAAATTGGAATATTCACAAATTCAATCCAAAACAAAAGCAAATGAACATAAATAAGTGTTACGAATTCATACCTAACAACAAAGATAGATATAGACATAGATGTGAGATAAAAATCTCACCTTTGAACCCAAATTAATGAAGAAGAGGCTTGAAAGCAAAGGAGGAATCAACCACTCTTCAACACAACCCAAATGAGCTTGAATCTCAACTCAAAAGAAGAACATTCCTAAATTTAGGTTTAGCAAATTTAAAAAATCAAAGAGAGATTGAATTAGAGAAGAAGTAGATGATGCTTACCAATAGCCACTCTTTGAATTTGGAGCTAGAGCTTGGATTTTGCAAATGAACTAGGGCTTAGGAATTCTAATTTCCAATCTTTTCCCTCATTATTCTCTTCAACTTGAGAGAGTTAGGAAATGAGGAGTGAATGAAGAGGAGAGGGGGTTGGGACTGAGTTAGTAAGTGGTTAATGGGCTCAGCCCAAACCAAAGCCCTAAGTGAAAAAGTGGCAAAAATCAACTTTCTCCAAACATATCGAAGCTTATGCTCAAAAAGGTCGCAAACATCATTTTGAACTCAATGGGGGTGGTCTCAAGTCCCAATTCGACTGTTTGCAAAAAGTAGCTTTTCGGACCAAAATCCGACGAACGATGAAATATTTAAATATACAATCGATAAATATGCGGGTTGTTACTGACTCCCCTCCTTAAAGAAATTGCGTCCTCGCAATACTTAAGAAGAAAATAAAGAGTAACAACCATAAAAGCATATCAACACAAAAGAAAATTTGAAATAAGAAGTTCACCATAAGGAGCACGAAAGAGTAAACCCGGATGGGTTCGCTCGATGAATTCTCTAGATTTTCCAAGAGCAATCCTTGGGATTTGAGAACCATTGAACTTTCACAAGAAGAACATCTTTATTCCGAAGGCGCTCAACCTCCGAAGCAATGATGCGAATGTAATGTTGCTCAAAAGTCAATTTTGGTGAAACTTCAATCCTTCAATAATACCGGCCTTAAGAATAAAAATCGGAACCCCTAAGGCATTTCCGTAGTAGAAAGACGTGAGAAAACATCATGAATAAAAGAAAATTGAGCCGGTGCAACGACGTAGTACAAAAAGGTACGCCCGAGAAATTAGAAACTCGAATAATTTGGAACACCGGCATAGTACAATAACGGTATGCCAGGTGGACCAAAGTTCAAATGATTCAGAACATCGACGTAGTACAAAAACGGTACGTCCAATGAACCGAAGCTCAAATAATTCGGAACACTGACGCAGTATAAAAACGGTGCGTCCAATGAACCGAACACCATAAAAGAACATCGGACGCTAGTCCATAAAAGAAATGAGATGAAACTTAATAAGACGAAGTATATCAAAACGTCCGATGAACTTGATAAAAAGATAATTCGATTCAGACACCATCACAGAATCAACCACTTGTTGCCTACGACTAAACGCATTGGCAACACGATTTTCCCCCGGGAATAAAAAGAATATCAAGATCATAAGATGCCAGGAACTCGAGTCAACATGAAGTTCCTTATGAGAAAATAAATATTTCAAAGATTTATGATCGAGGTAGAGAACAAATTTCTCATCCAAAAATGATGATGCCAAATTCTAAAAGTAAAAGCAATAGCCGCAAGTACTAGATAATGAGTGGCATATCTAGTCTCGATAAGCTATAATGATTTAGAAGCACAAGTGATAGCAGTTCTCTTTTGCAAGAGAACGGCACCCAAACCAATACGACTAGTATCGGTACAAATAGCAAAGTCTTGGTTCCCCTTCAGGAATCACAAGAACAAGAGTATCGAAAGGAAGAGTTCTTTTAACTAATCTTCTTTCCCGAAAAGCTAAAACTTTCAAAATTACATTTTATTTTTATTTTTATGTAATAATCTTTCTATAAAAATTTACATTTTTACAAGTTAATACAATGTGTCTGGTTGTCTCATCAAAGCATTTAGGAGATTCTTATCGATAACGTTGATCAAGCGCATCGACCAGAATTCTTAACACACTAAATGGGCAATACAATCACAAAATCATCTTCCATATGACAAAAATGTCTCTCAAAACTTTCAAGAATATTCTTTGTTCGTTTTAAGAACAAAAATCCAACTATACTTATAAATAAATCTTATGAAAAAGTTTTGAAAATTTTTAAATTGCTATTTTAATCCAAAATCATTAAATGCAAAATTGGAGTCATCGAGATATTCAATAGGATGCTCGATACATAAAATGGATGAAATAAGCTGGACAAATTGAATGACATAATAAGTCATTCACAAGTATCATAACGAGTGCGGAATGTGGTAAGTGGAATGCTAACTCCCGCAACTCGTAGCCAAATGAAAATCGATGGCAAGGTCGGACTAAAAAGAAAAAAAAAACTTAACACCACTCAAAAGATTGCTTAGGAGATAATCCTAAGGCAAACTAAAAATTACCGGAAAATTCTCAAACTACATGAATGAGAGAAATAACACTCTCCTCATCATGTGAGCTTAAAGAATAGAATGATGCCATCCAATTGTAACCAAAATCACAAAGGAAAATAGAAATCTGCTTAACAGATTAAAAATGTCGAGGATAAATAGTCCACTCGGAAAATAGGATATGGTCTTCATAATGATTAATCCAATCCTTTCAAAAAAAATCAATTCCGAAGCCTAAGTAAAAATTATCGGCTTGGAAAGAAAAATCACATAAAATAATTTCGACATCAATAGAAAGCAAATTGAGCGTTGCGGATCCATCCAGATTCACAATCCTCAAAGAAGTCTTCAAGCCCAAAAATGTTTTTAAAGAAAAAGAATCAACAAGTTCTTTTGATATAAAGTAATGAGATGGAACCCATATCAAAAAGTACTCAAATAAGAAGATCACGAAATAAAACAATGCCATCAAGGATTGAGTGAGAAATACCTTGACCAAGAGAAGAGTTGCTAGGGGCTTGCAGCTTTCCTTCTCTCTTGCTTGGAAGCTTAGGACACGAAGATAAAAGATGACCCGAACCTTTGCAATAACGACAAAAGAGGGGTTTCGGGCACTCCCTTGCATAGTGGTCTGAGGAACCACAATTGTAGCATCGTCCATGACTAGAGGTAGGAGTCTTTGCTACCGGAATTTCTTGCTTCCCTTTCTTGTTGGGAGTGGGTCCTTTGAATTTGATAGGCCTCTTCATGTTGTCGTTGAAGTTCTGTTTGGCAACCACAACTTCAACATTACTCTCTCTATCGGCCTCTTCAAGACGAAGAGCAATATCAATAAGCTGATCAAATGAAACCTCAATTTTTAGAAGTAATGGCTTATTAAGATTCTTATTCAAGCCATAGACAAATCTCTGGTTTTTCTTCAATGGGGTGTTAATATATTCAACCCCGTATTTGGAAAGAGATTCGAAAGATGCGACATAGTCTGTCACAGAAGATCCACCTTGAACAAGGTCAATAAAACGCCGGGCTAAAGTTACTTTTTCAGCTTCCGGCATAAATTTCAGTTCGAATCATTCCCGAAATTTCTCCCAAGTAAGATCCGCTTCGATAATCTCCGAAGTCAAGAGCTCATACCAATCTAACGCTCTTTCTTGGAGCATGCTAGAAGCCACTTGGACTCGATGAAGGTCAATAAGGTTCATGCGAGAAAAGATACGATCGCATTATTTGAGCCAAGCTTGAATTTCTATAACACTCTCAGATCCCTTGAATGGCCTTCCGCCTAAATCGGTGTGGTCTCTGCACAAGCGTGCAAAACCGGATCTAAGATGAGTAGGCTATGAATTGGGTCCGGCTGCTTGAGCGTTCTTAACAAGATCTAAAAGCTACTGGGCAGACATAAATACTCCATCCGGTGGAGTAGCACTAGATTGACCGACACTGTGACGGCCAGGTCTAACCATTTCTATTCTTTAAGAAATAAAGAAAGAAAGAAAAGGAAAAAGTTATTCTTAAAATAAATTTCAATCAAACTTGATTGATAAAACAAGGAATCGTAAAGAAAATAGGATGAATTGGTACGAAGACTCGAATTAAATCCTAAAGCACGACTCCTAAGATGGACTTAGGACGATGATCCTTGATAAATTATTCTACATTGTTCCGAAGTTTGGCTTTGATACCAAGCTGTGACACCCCACCTCTATACCCACGCTAGCCAAGAACATTACGGTGAATGCTGTCAACTAGCACGGAGAATAAGGCTGTTGAGGAGCGACCATCCGTGTAATTGCTTCGCGCGAGCATCGATATGTCACATAGTAAACATGCATTTCTTTATCAAGAGGAAATCCGACACACCGACACAAACTCAAAGCTACTACACAGTGGCTATAATATCTTCAGAAACAAATATAGAAATAAACATAACATAAATCAGTCACAGACAATTCATATCACAAAGGCGGAAATAGATATGAATATTACACTTAGAAGTGTATATCAGAGTATCGGTCTAAAAAGATCCACAATATCACAAAAGAATAGTTACAAGTGCAAGACATCAAAATATGTATACATCAAGGGTTCTGTATCTCAAATGTATACAACAAAAACTACTAATCTAAGTAGTTAGCCAAAAGTCAGATGATGGTCCGATAAGGAGTCAAGCAGAAGCACCTGTAAAATCTCAGTCTGACCCGAGTATTATTTAAGAAGAAAATAATAAACGGATCAGTCTTGCTATAATTATCAGTTAAATGATATATAAGAAGAGATATAATAAAAAGACGTATGATAACCAAAAATGTCATACTACAATAAGTATACATTCTAAAATCCACAAAAGTCATACAATATCTCAAGAATCTCATAGCATCAAAATGAATGTCATATTCTTTATTTAATTCACCAAGCCACAATAAATGACATACATATCAATGCCAACTGAAAAAGGTGGTGAAACATAAATTTCGGAAATCATCAATTAGAAATCCAGAAATCACAATAAAAGATTGGCCAAGACATTGATGTAGTGCAAACGGTACATCCAATGAATCCAAAAACAAAGACATTGATGTAGTACAAATGGTACATCCAATGAATCCAAAAAGCCAAGACATTGATGTAGTACAAACGGTACATCCAATGAATCCAAAAGTAAAGACATTGATGTAGTACAAACGGTACATCCAATGAATCCAAAGAGCCAAGACATTGATGTAGTACAAACGGTACATCCAAAGAATCGAAAAGCAAAGACATTGATGTAGTACAAATGGTACATCCAATGAATCCAAAATGTCAAGACATTGATGTAGTACAAACGGTACATCCAATGAATCAAATAGCAAAGATATTGATGTAGTACAAACGGTACATCCAATGAATCCAAACATATTAAAAGTACATGGGTCGCTAGCCCACAAAGAAATGAGACGAAGCTCAATAAAATGAAGTTCAGTCCTTCACGTGGACAAAGAGACATCGCACATTGCTAGTCAAAACTATAAAATGATCATCATCGATCATCAAGAAGTGTCAATTACAATAAGATAGTAAATATATGAGTTTAGCATCATGTCCCATAACCACTAGCTTAACTTAAATATTTGCGAACAAATTGTAGATCTCCACTAGAAAATTATCATAAGAGAATCAATCGAACAACTCCAAGAATTAACCAACGAAGTAAACGCAAGCGTTTCATACCACTTGTTTTACTAAGTCGTTTAATTAGATTTCTCATACGAGTGAGGTAAAGGTTTGTATATACTAGTAGGTTGGAAAACGGTTTTATAAACGAGTTTGTTATTGAAAATAGAGTTGAAATCAACTTTGTGAAAGAGTTAAATATTTACTACTAGTATAGAAAACCTTTATATTTTAAAGTGACAAATTACTAAAAATGATTGTAGAAACAATCGATCATCAAAATTCACATTTGAAGACGTGAATCAAATCGAAAGAAATCGATACCGAATCCATTAAAATGGATATTTCCAAAAATCCATAAAAAGAAGTCATCATAGTCGATAATAAGTGAAAACAACTAACCGGATCAACAAAAATCGATAAACCTTTGAAATTTACTCAAAAATATCCAAAATAGGCAAATTAAACAGTTCCAGACGTCTGGTAGGTGTTCCTAGACGTCTGGCCCTAGTATTTGGAAGTATATGTGTTTTCTCCCTTCTATTTTTAATTCCTGGGCCATTTCAGACGTTTGAAATTTTGAACCAGACGTCTGAATTTGATTTCAGAAGTCTGGATTTTGTTTCAGACGTTTGGATTTAGTCTCTGCCTTTTTCAAACCCCTTTCCAGACGTCTGGATTTTTCAACCAGACGTCTGGATTTGGTTTCAGACGTCTGAAATTAATTTCAGACGTCTGAAATTGCCTGCTAGGCACAAAAAAACAGCCTAGACCAAAAATGGCAATTCCAAAACAAAATGCGATCGAACGAGCGATGGATGCTAAGGATTTATGCCAATCGGCAACCCAACACTATAGGCTCTTCGATGCACCACCAAAAACATGTTCAAACATCAAAGATTGGATTTTTAAAGATTTGACTACAAAACACCAAAAATTGGAATATTCACAAATTCAATCCAAAACAAAAGCAAATGAACATAAATAAGTGTTAGGAATTCATACCTAACAACAAAGATAGATATAGACATAGATGTGAGATAAAAATCTCACCTTTGAACCCAAATTAATGAAGAAGAAGCTTGAAAGCAAAGGAGGAATCAACCACTCTTCAACACAACCCAAATGAGCTTGAATCTCAACTCAAAAGAAGAACATTCCTAAATTTAGGTTTAGCAAATTTCAGAAATCAAAGAGAGAATGAATTAGAGAAGAAGTAGATGATGCTTACCAATAGCCTCTCTTTGAATTTGGAGCTAGAGCTTGGATTTTGCAAATGAACTAAGGCTTAGGAATTCTAATTTCCAATCTTTTCCCCCATTATTCTCTTGAACTTGAGAGAGTTAGGAAATGAGGAGTGAATGAAGAGGAGAGGGGGTTGGGACAGAGGTAGTAAGTGGTTAATGGGCTCAGCCCAAACCAAAGCCCTAAGTGAAAAAGTGGCAAAAATCAACTTTCTCCAAACATAACGAAGCTTATACTTAAAAAGGTCGCAAGCGTCATTTTGAACTCAATGGGGGTGGTCTCGAGTCCCAATTCGACTGTTTGCAAAAATTATCTTTTCGGACCAAAATCCGACGAACGATGAAATATTTAAATATACAATCGATAAATATGCGGGTTGTTACAAGAAATGAGGAAGAGAGATTTGGATCGTGTCATTGTTTTTTATATAGTTTTTAGAAAGAAGTAAACTTTCAAACTTTACTTTGATAAATTACTAAAAAATATCATAGTACAAGCTTAAACAAACTCAATCTTGTTTACTGAAGCATAATGCATGAACAACCATTGTTGATCATTCAGATCAAATAGAGACAGAGGGGAAGAAAAAAAAGGTTTGACAGGTTTTGTTTCCTTAAGCTAAAACTGTGATTAACATCTTGTAAAATCAACATGCGCAGGCCAATTCAATCATATATTCAAGATTTTTGCAAGCAAACCAAAGACTAAATGTTATCCCCCTTTTTGGTCGAAGCCAGAATATCAACAAATTGGCAAGGAATGATGGATATCGGGATTGGAGATCGATTGGAATCAAGGCTGCAATCGATGTCGTCAAAATTTGGTTGAACACCGATCGAGATGAAATTGATTGGAGATAATGATAAGGACCAGGAGAGGCTATGTTTCAAGTTTCAGGTCAATCGGAGTTCGTATGAATGGATGGATTACGCTGTACAGGGGATGGTTCGAATCGATGCACTTCGCATCGATCAGGACAAAGTGGTTCGAATCGATACGCTTCGTATCGATCAATATTGGTCGAATCGATATTGTTCGAATCGGTCTGGATGGGTTCAGGCTATGGTTTTCGTATCGATACACATCGTATCGATGGAATGGTCAAGGCTAACAGCATGGTTCGTATTGATCTTCATTGCTTCGAATCCCTGTTGACTCGTATCGATCAGGAAGGCACGCGTGAAGCAAGGATTCTGGCTAAATGGCTGTAGATTTGGATTAAATAGATATGCGCATGGGGTTTACTTCGAATCAATATACCTCGCATCGATCGAAGATGAAGTTCGAATCGATCGAAGACAGGACATCGTGGTTCGAATCGATACACTTCGTATCGATCACTAAGGAAGGACTTCGAATCGATATCGTTCGTATCGATCAGCATGGGTTTGACTCGATGACTTCGCAGTGATCTGAGAGAAAATCTAGGTGGATTTCGATTCGATGGCAACTCACTGAGGTAAAACCTTCCTCGTATCCGTCAGGTAAGGCTTCGTTCGTGCCCATCAGTGTCAAGCTTCGTATCCATACCCTTCATGCGTCTTTCGTATCGATTGAAATACCTTGCGTAACGTTATTTCGTATCGACCAATTAGATCGATATGAAGTACACACCTGACATCGATACAAAGATCAGTACGAAACAGTAGTTGATACGAAGGACAACACGATGTATGAAGCATGATTCTAGGCACGAACGAACACGAAGTATGGAGGTGAGCGCGTATCCAGGAGAGAAGCGTTCGACATGGCGACAAAGGTGGATCATTCCTGAGAATTCGCAACATGTCATCACACAAGCATGCGCTTTGATCGATTCGAACAAATCGATTCGAAGCAATGGATTCGAACCTGAGTGCCTGCCGAAATGCCACAACTTGCATCGATCATAACTTGAGATCTACAAGTCCAAATGACATGAAATTTTTACAGGAGTTTGCTTACATGTTGAAGAAGGTTCTCACCAGATTTCAGCTCAATTGGATGATTTCTTGATCGATTCGAATGGAGTTCGAATCGATCCCAAAGTGGGCCCAATTTTCCGAGGCCGGGCGCGTGGGCCCCCCTCACGTGCCAGAAGTGGTCTCCTTGATTTTAGGCAAAAAATCAGCCTCCTACACCTATAAATAGAGCCCCAGGTCATTCAGAAAAGGGGTCAGAGAATTTGTAGAGAACAAGCACGCCCGGACGCTGCCAGAATCATTCCATATCGTCATTTCTACAATTTATTTTGAATTTGGACTTTGTAACTGCTGTAATCACTTGTAACCAGCAAGGATAATTAATAAAAGGATAAAAGTTTGGAGTGGACGTAGGCCGGAGATAGCCGAACCACTATAAAACTTGTGTCACTGCTCGTTATTTTTGATTTGCCGCTTATTATTTGCTGAGATCTGTTATTTGTGTTTGAATATTGTTGATTTGTATTCATACACTGGTGCTTTCAACGTATCTGGGGTTTGTGACCAATTTTGGCGCAAACACTAAACTTCCCTAATCATTCAAGCATTCACACAACAAAAATTTATTGAAAGAAAAGAAGGGTTTACTCACTTGTTTCCAAAGAGTTTCCTGGCAGTTTTTATCAAAACAGAGATGAAAATGAAGGCCTGCAACTTCCCTTCTTTTTCCTACTTTAATTCATTTTAAACTTAGATCTGCAAATGATGGTTATAGATCTATGATTACTCTTGGATGTATTTATGCATTTAATTAATCAGTAACCACAATTTTAATTTACTTACAGTTGATTTTTTTACCACAGAGAGCTTCTTTTCTGCAGCTTGAAAACCGGGAGTAAATTGAATCTTGGATCTTAATTTTCCTGCAATTGATTGAATGTTATTGTATTTAATTCTTTCTTCATTACAGATTGCAGCTTCAAATTCAAATTAAAAAGGTCACTTGCCTTTAGAATTCTTCCTAGAAAAAAAACTGCACTGCCTTGAAACCTGAAACCTCGTTTTAAACCAAATCTGCAGTTTAAACTTTGCTTGTGTTAAAACTTGGTTTTAAAAAATCATAATTTTATAAACTATAAAGTTTAAAACAAATTTACCTGAGAGATGAATGTATATCACTACACCTTGATGCTTAGGAAAACACTTCAGATTTTGGCTTTGAATTGAATTGAATAAGGCAGTTTTTTTTTCTTCTTTTTTTCTGATCTTTTTTTTAATGAATGTTGAAGTAAAGATTGCAAAATCCTCTTTGGTTACTGAACTTCAGAGGTTAGGAGATTTAAAATTTTGAATTGGGAAGGTGAAGAGTTATCTGAAATTTTTTATTTAAATTTTTTATTTGAATATTTTATTTGAGTAATGATGGTTTGTGCCATTTGTAAAAAGAAATCTTAAGCTCTATATTTTTGTTGATTACTCTACTCCATTGTGAATGTATATCCCGCCTTTTTTATTTGTACAAGGCAAGAGAAAGTTTTAATATGTTTTATTTTCTATATTATATACACTTTTATATATAAATATATATCTTTATTCATTTGTATATATACACATATGTACAAAGTTTAAAGGAAAGTTGTTTTGACCATTGTATACTTTATTTCTCAATGATTTTAAATGCTACTTAATTTTTAAAACATTTATTTTAAATTTAAATTCAAACTTAAATTTTAAACTTGAAATATAAACTTTCATATCCATTCATACATTCACACTATATCCTAAGTAATTTAAACTAATTTTCAATATGTATTCAATTTTACTAATATATGTAATGTTTATATGTATAAGATTTTAAATCCAAATGACTTTTATAAACATATTTTATTACAATATTTTAAACTCAAAATAAATTTGGAATTTTATTCATATATAATTTTTCACTAATTTAATTTGTTTGAGATTTTTGTTCCAATTTATTTTCAAATTAAACCCCAAGAGTTTAAATATATTATTTATTTTAATTAATAACTTTGGGATGTTACAGGGCGGTTGCTGATCCCAACCGCGGGATGATCTTACTCGGGATTATCCAGTAAGGGGTAGTCTCGGACTTGTGTTGCAGGGGATCGGGAGGGATCCTCGGTACGGTGATCTAGGCCACGTACTGTGATAGGTGGTACCCTAGTGCCTAGTCATTAGTTGGAAATCCATTCTCCCTACGTGCCTTTTACGGTTTTGTTTGTAGAACCCACTTTGTGGCTAGTATGCTGGAATTTAATAAATGTTACAATTTCGGCTATTTGAAAAAGTATTTGTATATAGACACTATTATAATATCAGATGATTTTATATAAATGTTTTAGCTATCGTAAGGTAAAAACCCGACATGTTTATTTGTGGCATGGTCTTACGAGTTGATTTTGATTTCAAAGGATTTTGAAACTTTAATAATCAATTTGAGTGCGGTTTTCTCACGCTGGTATTCCAGACTGACTCGGGTGTTATTTAACTATAATGCTCGGGTCAGACCGAGTATTATAGAATACAAGAAAGGATGCTGTGGAGCTCAGGAGATGAGCTGGGTGGTGATACGTACTTCCATATTTGTGTTAAATATTCCGCTGTGTATTCAGATTGTGAGGACAAGTTATGATTACTGACCAGTTGTGTGTTATGTATACTCTGATGATAAAATGTATAAACAGATTTGTTTTTGTGTAAAGATCATTTATTTTCTATTATATTTTATTCCACTGCGATGGTTAGATTCTGTGTTGTTTTCTATTTTCTCCTTCTACCCCTTCTTCTTTAACTCAAATGGTTCGTATTTCCAATCGTCTTGAGTTGATTTATGCAAAATAGTGTCGACTCAAGGGGTACGAAAATACGGGTCGTTATGCAAACTATTTTCCAAACTTCAACCCTTTGAAAACAGTATCAAACCACCTTTCTTTCACGGAATAAATTTTTCAATATTGTTTATTTTCACTGAAAATTACCAAGTCCAAATACTTTATATTTTAAAATAATTTAAATCACTTTATCTAAAATATACTTTAAACATTTAAATTAAAACTACTTAAACACTTTATTCAAAAATATATACTTTAAAAATATTTTAAATAAAACTAATTTATAAAATATAAAACTGGTTTTAAAACAAAAGTTAGGTCAAACTAAATTTTAAAATAAGAGTTACGAAATTCTATACAAGTTTCCAAAAAAAAACTATTAACCAAACTATCTCTAAGATAAAACTATTTTATATAATATAAATATTAATAATCATCTTTAAAATCATAATACTAGTCAAACCTTTCAAATAATTACTACTATAAATAATTAAATAAATATTTACCTTTAAAAATTTAAACAACTTAAATAATAATTTCTCGAAAAACATTCTTTTAAAACAACTTTAAAACTATTAACTTATACTTAAAAATCTTCTTCGAAAACGTACTTGATTTTTCAGAGAAATACACTTTCCTTTCACACCTTTAAAAATATACCACTATTTATTTTTTAAAACAAATTACCCATTCCTTTAAAAAATTCCATCCTGAATTTATACTTTCAAATATCCACTGATATCTTATTTCACTTTATAAATCTCGTTGATAAATTTTATAATCTCATTCTCCCTTTTTTTTTAAAAAATCCAGTTTCCAAAACTAAATCGATTTCCAAAATTTACTTCCTTTAAAATAATTCCTTAACTTCTCCAATTTATTCCAAAACCCATTAATTCAGATGCATCATCTTACTATGGTTTAAAATCTTAATTTAACTTAAAATATCATTTCATACTTTGTTTCAAAATTCTTCTTTTATTTCTTAACAAACCATTTAAAAATAAAATATTTTAAAAATAAATTCTTTAATTTTTAAAGAACACCACTTCATTTATTTCTGCTTATTCGAAAATCTTTTTCCCTACTTCAAATTAATTCATTAGAATTTTAAAATCAAACTTTTGTCCTTTCCCAGATTCATTCCTCTAATTATCCAATTTAGCTATATTTATTTTAGTTAGAATTCCTCTTTTCATTTACTTTTAAATCCAATATTTATAATTTTTGATTTCTCAATATATCCAAATATATTCAATTAAACCATAGTACCCAATATTTTCAATTCCAAATAAAATCAATAATCAATCACAGATAGTCAATGAATCATATCACAGGTTATATTAAATATTTTTAAGAAATCCAGTTGGATCCCTCCAACCTGTTTCCCTGCATCCACAGATGTTAGCACAATATAAAATACCAATTCCACTTCGAGGTGGAATATCGCGGTATATGGGGTTATATTATCTCATCCGCTATTATGCAGCGCATAGGGTCTCATCCGCTATATAATGCGGGAAATCAATAACTCCAATATATATATAGACACACACACACACACATTACTATATATAATTTAGCACATCCAATCAATTCAATCATTCAACCAAAATTTAAATTTAACTATTTAAATTCAAATAATAATCCAGATGTGTGAGATTAACTCATTTGATCTTATTTGCGACCCATTTCCATTCCGGCTTGATTTCTTCATGGTTATAGACCTTGTATAAAATATGTATACAGTTCATTAATATTCAAAGTAATCAAGCAATTTATTACATTTTTAGCAAATTTAATTTGCTTGCACTTTATTTTTAACTAAGTAATTTTTTTCTTTAAAAATTCTTTTTGTAACTAAAATAATTAAACAAGTTAGTTAAACAATTTTTCACCAAATTCCATTATTTCAAAACAAACTAGTAAATTAAAATATATGTATACGTATATATATTTTTCCAAACTCTACCTATAAAATAATTTCTGATTTCCTACATACATGCATGTTTACTACCTTACCTGAAATATACATTCATTTAAGTTTTATGAAAATAAAGCTTCTTTTTAACATATATATTAACTTAAAAATAAAAACAGAAAGGGTTTAAACTTAATTGGAAAATTTCTTCGCAATATATAATTATATTAATAGCAAATTACAGCATATACCCCACCCCGACCTTCCAGTTCTCAAGAATCCCTATCACAGATCGCGACCTGTCGATTCAACTTCGAAACTACGGAGCTGCAGATCCGAGAACCCACCAAAATGAACAGCTACATTCGCTGACCTAACCACCAATGCACGCTCCTCCAAGCTTTCGACCGAGCTCGACCCCAAAGTCCTATCGCGGCGTTGCGAAAATGATTTGGTCGTGACACCTCTCGACTTCACCCCAATGAGCTTGCCTTCGTCAATGATTTGATAACACTCGAACGATCAAGGATGAGATGGGAACTTCACTCAAGCGAATGCGATGCTCGCGAGAAATTTTGAAATGCAATGAAATTCGATTTATGTTTCGGTCGGCCATTTCTTATGGGTTTTCCTCTTTTATTTTTTTTCGATTTGTCTCCAATTGAAAATTTTGAAAAGGAGATCTGTTCTTTTTTTTTAATGGAGAAAGCTTCAAAAAAAATCTGACACTTGTAGGCCAAAGTCCCCTTCTATCTCATTTGTCCAAGATGCATTTGTATATGTTTTTATTTTTTTATTTTTTTTAAATTGAGTTATTACTACTCATTTAATAACCATATATATAGTTATCTTAAATGATTTTAAAATGGTAGAGGTTAGATTTAATTCGCCTCGAAAAATACAAATCACAATCTCGATCTCCAATCGAGGCGTGCCGCTAGGCATTTATAATGTTAAACCCCTATTTCGAACATAATGGAAAAGGTTTCGAGTCCTAATTCGGTCGTATGGAGAAGATAGCTTTTTAGACCCAGCTTTTATATTAAATTTTCGATATAGATTTTAGCGCGTTTACCAATCGTATGCTCACACAACAACTCCAATCACTATGAAATTTGAAATCCGATAATAATACATTTTTACGGATGGAACCGGTTTCTTCGAATTCCGCGATCGTGCCTCGAAAGGCTATTTTTAAATGTCCATTTTAAACTATATAAATTTCAAAAACATTTCCATATTCAAGTTTAACACCTTACTATCTTTAGTACTAACAATATAAATTTTACAAGCCTTTGAAATATTTTTATCCAGCTTAAAATCCAAGATTCACTATTTAAACCAATTTCAGATTATTAAATTCAATAATTTAATTGTCAAATAAATAGTGATATTTGAAATTCAAGTTATATTACCTTTCAAATATTCAAAATAAATTAAATATTTCAATTTCAAATATCCTTAAATTTCGGGTCGTCGCATTCCTCCTCCCTTAAAGGAATTTTGTCCCCGAAATTACTAGTTAAGAGGAATGGTCCATAACCCGTTAACTATTAATCTCACAACCATACAATTTTAACACCACCCAAACAATCTTTTTATTAAAGACACTATCATGCTTACTAACTTCCAAAACTCATCCATAGGTTCCAAATGATATCACTTAGTCAACTATTCAAATTAAATTCGAAACCAAATTTAAATTATAAAAATATTCTCAAATTTTTCTAACTCTCTAAATTCTTGAAAATTTTTGCCAGCGTCTCCTTTGCGAGATTAGCTCGGTACAACTACAAAATGCCTCTACGGGCCCTCAGATTTCAAAAAGAAAACAAAAGGCCAAGCGGCTTGACAAGAGAATCATCAAATTTCATACAGAAATTCAAATACATACCTTTCATTGCAATTCCATTTATCTTCTTAAATCAAAATTCCAATTTTCCTTTTGCTTTTAAACACCTGTATCCCACTAAGCAATAATGTTCAATTACAACATTCAAAATTGCTTTACACATTTCGGTACAAAATTTTTTCATATCCATTTCATTTGCGTCCGTACGATGCATATATACCATCCATACGCAATACCCAATTCGATCGCTCACTCGATCACGCAATTTCACTTCCGAACTAGTATCGTCCACCCGACTTCCTAGTGCAAACTCAGATCTGATTTCTTGATTAGAAACCGTCATTTTCCTTGCATAGCCACAAATATGATAGAGAATTTCCTGAATCAATCAAAAATCCTTATCCAGGGTTCGCCGTCGAAAATCGAGTGAAAAATCCCAACTCGGATTGATATAAATATCTTAAAATCCCGTGCTCGAATTCTAGATCAAGTCGTTATGCAAATAAAATAATATATGTACATCCTACATATTTATCTTAATTGATTATTAGCTATATCGATTCTCTTTTATTCAAATTTATTTTGATTTCTATTCACTTATTCACAATTTCCCCATTTCACAACTTCACTTAATCTTCACTCAATTATTCACTTAGAATATTTTTCCCAATACCAACTTTACTTAAGAATTTCACCATTCCTTCTTAAGTATAATATAAATGTTTTATATACTTCTTGTAACTATTTTTGCTTCACCACTTTTGTTTATCTATACTTTTACTCAAATTTTCATTTTCAAGTTCATTTGAATTCAATTTCCCTTTCATTTTAAATATTGAATTCTATTCACATTATCTCAATCCATACTCAATTGACCATTTCTTCAAATTAGATTCATTAACTAATTTGTTTTCAATCAAAATTCAATTTCAAATCTGAATACTTACTACTTTATTCTAAATCTCAAACAAAATTTTTTATTACCAAACTTTTATTACTTGATTCACTTCGAATTAATTATATAACGTAACTTTATTTTACACATTTTACATTAAATATCATCCAACATATAATTCCAATTCATTTGCTTGCCTACTTGAATCAATTAGTATACTCACTAATTTTATTTTAGTCCTTTATTTTATTTATTCAAATCTTGATTACCTTCCATTATACACAATTCAAACTAATTCCCAATATTTTGTTTCAATCCGATTTACTCACAAATGCAAACTCATTTGTCTATCCACAATTTTATATCCAACTTATATCTTTTTATTTAAGTAACCATTTCACTTAGTATCCTTAGACTTTTCTTAAAATTCACTTTTACTTAACTATATTTAATTTAAATTTTAAACTTCCATAAATTTTTCCAAAATTTAATTACGTTTATTAACTAAACTTTCTAATTTATTTAATCTAATTGGTTTTCATCACTAGCTTAATTCATTTCCAATCAAACTTAACTTACTAATTTTATTTATCACTTCATTTTCAAATTTAATTTCAAATCTTAATAAAAAGTCTATTTCTAAACTTTTACTCCTTTAGTTCCTTGGAACAAAATTCTACCGTTTCCACTTAAATTTTTAAAATTCCTTAAGTTCCCAACTTATTTAAATTCCATAAAAAAATTTAATTAACTTCTAGAGTTTAAGCAATTCTTCAACATTTCAAAATAAATTTTGAAAACACATATATCTAAATCAAACTATTCTTTTGCATTTTCAAAATCAAACCTAATCTTCGCAAACAAACATCAATCCAAAATATCCAATTAGCAATCCCTCTCTCGAAAACTCGAAAATGAACACCGATGATGTTGTAGTCAACACCGAAGTTATTTTCCAACGGCCGAAAATAGTTCAATGCTTTTTCTCTTCAAAACCCCTTCAAATATTTTTAAATTCCAATTCTTACCAGATTTGGAATCCAATTCAAAAATATTTCTAAAATAATATCACTATTATTTTTCCAAAATCTTCGAAAACCATCTTCAAATTCAAAGGAATTTAAATTTCACAAATTTTCAAATTTCAAATCCTTTCAATTTATTTTCAAATATTCTCTGGATTTCTATTTCAAATTGTAAATCACATTTACAATTCACATTAACAAATTCCATTTGTATATGAATTTATTTATTTATTTATTTAGCTTTTAGTTATGAATTCAACTTCTTATTCAATTTTTACACAATAATGATAATAATTTTTATATTTTCACTTCCTAACAACCAAGCAACCATATATAACTTTAATAGTTTACGGAAAATTATTTCTTTTATATACCAGAAATAATTTGGGTAAAATTATCTCATTTACCCTATTTTTAAAACCATACTATGTCCGTTTATCTTGTTCAAGAGTTTAGAAACCCCTATCGATGACATGGCGTCCCACATATCGACCATAATCTATAAACACTCAACCGATAAGTCAACACAATATAAAACAATTTTATATATATTCACTAACAAATACGTGCTCATATCTATTATTGCACTCAAACTTATTCTAGCGTACTACGGACTCTATTTTTAATGAGTAATTCCCACCAGAGCCAAGGTTCTCGCTTAACCTTCAACCCTGATACCAAGTGTAAGGACTCAATTTTTCGATGACAGAAAAATCGAACCATTAGGGTTAAAAGAAGAAGGAGGTAGAAGAAGAGAAAACAGCACAACAGAATCTTACCATCGTAGTAAAATAAATATAATAGATAATAACTGATCTTTACTCAAAAGAAACTATATCTGTTTCATACATTACATCATCAGAGTACAATATAACCAATTCAACACAATTTAGGACGGTTATAACATCTCGTCCTTCCAAAGACTGAATATACAACTTACACTACACAACGAAATATGAATCTACGGAAATACGCCACGTCATCCAGCTCGTCTCTTGAGCTCCACAGCAGTCCATCCAGCATCTGTACTCTATAATACTCAATCCGACCCGAGCATTAGTTAAATAAAACCCGAGTCGGTCTGGAAAACCAGCGTGAGAAAACACACTCAATTGGATTATTAAAATTTCAAAATCATGTGAAATCAAAGATATCTCGTAAGACCACGCCACAAATAAACATGCCAGGTTTTTACCTTATGATAACCAAAACATTTCTTATAAAATCCTCTGATATTATAATAGTGTATATACACAAATACTTATTCAAATAGTAGAAATTGTTACATTATTAAATTCACGCTACTAACCACAAAGTGGGTTCTATAAACAAAAACCGTAAAGGAAGGTAAGGAGAATTGATTTCCACCAATGGTAGGGCTACTGGGGTACCGCCAGTCACAGTACATGGTCTAGGTCACCGTACCGAGGATCCACCCTGTTCCCCTGTATCACAAGACTGGAGATACCCCTTACTAGATAGTCCGAATAAGTTCACCCCGCGGTTGGGATCAACCACCACCCACATAGCCGAAATAAAAGGGACATCTAGACAGGGGTGACCATACCCTAATTAGTTTCTAGACACTTAGACTTGTGTGCACCTCCCCTATTTTAGCCATTCCCGGTTGATGAGGCTTGAGGCTATGCGTAACCTTTAAATCACACATTCACTTAGAAATCATCGTCCTCTTGACGATGTTCTGAAAGCATTCGTCCATACAAGTCCGTTCAGGGTCCGAACGGAACCGAAGGCACTACTCCTACTACATCCATTTTGGAATCACCCTCAGGTTTAGTAGCGATTAGCCCTTGCACGTCACTGCTCCATCTTCGACTCCAAACTCTTGTCATCATCACAAAAACGTTCAAACCGGATCGAAGTGGTTTTCGAAAAATAAATCCCGATCATGATTTCTACGAAACGATCAGCGCATTGTCCAAAATTGATAGTCGGTTATTTAACTATCAAATAACACTCACAACAGCGATCAGACATTAATAATTTTCCCAAGCTATTTATTTCAAAAATATCTTCGCAAACTATTTACCAAACTTCAACCCTTTGAAAATAGTTTCAAACCACCTTCCTTTCACGGAATAAATTTTTCAATATTGTTTATTTCCATTGAAAATTACCAAGTCCAAATACTTTAGATTTTAAAATAATTTAAATCACTTTATTCTAAAATATACTTTAAACATTTAAATTAAAACCACTTAAACACTTTATTCAAAAATATATACTTTAAAAATATTTCAAAAAATAAAACTAATTTATATAATATAATACTAATTTTAAAATAAAAGTTAAGTCAAACTAATTTTTAAAATAAGAGTTAAGAAATTCTATATAAGTTTCCAAATAAAACTTTTAACCAAACTAACTTTAAAATAAAACTATTTTATAGAATATAAATATTAGTAATCATCTTTAAAATCATAATATTAGTCAAACCTTTTGTGACGCCCCACCTCTATACCCACATTAGCAAAGAGTAATAATAGATAATACCGTCTGCTAATACGGAGAATAAGGCTTGATAGGAGCGACCATCTATAGCTTTGCTCCAACTATCTATTGAATGCATCGACAATTGCCTTACCTAGCAGATCGACATATCCAATGAATACTTAAAACAAAACCATAGGTGGCATGAGAATCTATCAGAACAGAATATAACAACTCAAATTCAATATACATCACAGAATAGTTAATCATCATATACACATATACAGATACATAACAGAGTATACAAAATAATACATGTCAAGTGGTATAGCAAACCACAATATACAGACGAGTCAAAATAATACATATCAGAGTTACAACAAAAAGGACTACACAAAAAGCTATATCAAAAGAAGCCAGCGATGTAGTCCATGCGGAAGCAAAAGAGGCTAAGTCCAAAAGTGCCTAACCTGAAACATCTCAGTCTGACCCGAGTATAAAATACACGGGTCAGTCTAACTAAACAAATCAGTTAGATAAACTGAACAACAATAAACCTACAAGGTTACAAAGTATAACAAATATTTCTAAAAGAGATAACACAATCATCTAACAGAAGATGAACATAACAAAACAAGCCTCATATCATTGGCATCTCAAATAAACAAAGGATAAGAATATCCCAAAGCAAGCCAAAAAGGCAAATAACAAATACCAATGAAGGTAACACAAGTTCCACAAGGTAACCGCTACACAACATGCGGCTCAAAAAGACCAACACCGAAGGGCGATACCAAGGGAATATAATATCAATGAAACATAAGATTTGCTCGAGCTCGGTACTGTATAAAAAAGGATCCATGAGCCCGAAGACTCCAAACCCAATATCACCCATGCGGCTCATAAAAACCAACATCGAAAGCGATACTATAGGGCAACAAACCCGAAGGCACAAACCCGAAGGTACTAACCCGAAGGCAACATACCCAAATGCAACAAACCGTAGTGGTTCCGGAGGCCCAGTACTAGACACCACTAACTGGCAGAATGTGTCACAACTCTCGAAAAGGAATCCGAAAAGTGGTAACGTGAGTCTCATAGCCACCCGTTCGCACTAAACGGTTTACTATCCGTCGGTCAATTTCACACTCAAAGTAGTACAAAGTTAACCTCATCTCATTGGTAAACCGGACAAAAAGGTCAAAACGATCAATCGAATAGGTCGGGGATTAATCGGAAAGATAAACGCCCGGATTCATGATCCGTGTTTTACCTAACCATTTAATATCCTTTCTACTTTGCTCGAAGTGAAAATTGTGTGTGCATTTTAAATATAATTTATAAATTAAAGAATGAGTTTTTAATACGATTTGAAGAGATCATTTATAAAACCCGTGAATGAAGTCAAGAAGGAATCATCCAGGTCAAATATGCATAAACAACTAATTGGAACCAACACGAATCGATAATAGTTGAAATAACAAGCAAATAGGCAAAATTGGAAAAATTGGAGCAGGTCAGTCGACTGGCCTTTTGCAGTCAGTCGACTGATCCTTATCTTGAGAGTTTTCATACCCCGCAGTCAGTCGACTGGCTGCAGGTTGTCAGTCGACTGGCTGTAGCTGAATTGTCTTCCTGCCTATGAATGGAAGAGCAAACTCTCACCACTTGCAACCGATCGAGCAATGAACTTAAGGGGCTTATGCCGATTGACAACCCAGCACTATTGGCTCTTGGATGCATCACCGAACACATAATCAAACATCAAAGCTACGACTTTTAGAGTTTTAGACTTCCAAACACCAAAAATTGCATTGTTCACAAAACCAATCCAAATCAAGAGCAAATGCACATGAAGAAGTGTTAGGAATTCATACCCAACATCAATGATATCAAGAGAAGTAGATGTGAGTTCAAAACTCACCTTTTTAACTCCAAAACAAGGATAGAGAAGCTCAATAGCAATGGAACAACCAACCACTCTCCACTTCAACTCTACTAGCTTCAATCTAAGTTCAAAACAAGTATTTTCCTAAGTTAGGTTTTGGAAATTTTCTGAAATTGAAGAAGAAAAGAGTTGGAGAAGATGAAGAGGAGGCTTACCAATAGCTTTTCTTTGAACTTGGAGCAAGAATTTGGATTTGCCAGGGGAACTAGGGCTTGGAGTTTATAATTCTCATTCTCTTCCCCCATTTTCAGTTTTGCTTAGGCTTAAGAAATAAAAATGTGTGAATGGAAGGAGAGAAAGGGCTGAGTTGGTTTATATAATAGTTTGGGTGAAACCCAAACCCAAAAACCCACTTAGCAAATAGCAAAATCTGACTTACTCCAAACATATCAAAGCTTATACTCAAAAAGATCGCAAATGCCTTTTTAGAATCAATGGAAGTGGTTTCGAGTTCCAATTCGGCCATTTGCAAAAAGTAACACTTCGGACCCAAAAATCTGTCTAACGACGCTATATTTAAATGAAACATTTAAATATATAATCGTTAAATAAGCGGGTTGTTACAATTAAATAAGCGGGTTGTTACACCTTTCAAATAATTACTACCATAATTAATTTAAATAAATATTTACCATTAAAAATTTAAACTACTTAAATAATAATTTCTCAAAAAACATTCTTTTAAAACAACTTTAAAACTATTAGTTTATACTTAAAAATCAACTTCGAAAACATACTTGGTTTTTCAGGGAAGTACCCTTTTCTTTCACACCTTTAAAAATATATCAATATTTATTTTTTAAACAAATTACTCATTCCTTTAAAAATTTCCATCCTGAATTTATACTTTCAAATATCCATTGATGTCTTATTTCACTTTATAAACCTCGTTTATAAATTCTATAATATCATTTTCCCTTATTTTTTAAAAAATCCAATTTCCAACACTAAATAGATTTCCAAAATTTACTTCCTTTAAAATAATTCCTTTACTTCTCCAATTTATTCCAAATCCCTTTATTTCATATTCATCCTCTTACTATGGTTTAAAATCTTAATTTAACTTACAATATCAATTCATACTTTGTTTCAAAATTCTTCTTTTATTTCTTCCTAAACCATTTAAAAATCTAAATTTTCAAAAATATATTCTTTATTTTTTAAACAATACCACTTCATTTATTTCTATTTATTCAAAATTCTTTTTCCCTACTTGAAATTAATTCATTAGAATTTTAAAATCAAACTTTTGTCCTTTCCCAAATTCATTCCTCTAATTATCCAATTTCACTATATTTATTTTACTTAGAATTCCTCTTTTTATTTACTTTTAAATCCAATATTTATAATTTTTGATATCTTAATATATCAGAATATATTCAATTAAACCATTATATCCAATATTTTCAGTTCCATGTAAAGTCAATAATCAATCATAGATAGTCAATGAATCATATCACAGATTATATTAAATATTTTTTAGGAATCCAATTGGATCCCTCCAACCTATTTCCCTGCATCCACAGATGTTAGCACAATATAAAATACTAATTCCACTTTGTGGTGGAATATCGTGCTATATGGGGTTATATTATTTCATCCGCTATTATGCAGCGCATAGGGTCTCATCCGCTATATAATGCGGGAAATTAGTCACTCCAATATATATATACTGCTATACAAAATTTAGCACATCCAATAAATTCAATCACTCAGCCAAAATTTAAATTTAATTATTTAAATTTAACTATGTAAATTTAACTATTTAAATTCAAATAATAATCCAGATGAGTGAGATTAACTCACCTTTGATCTTATTTGCAACCCATTTCCATTCCGGCTTTATTTCTTCATGGTTATAGACTTGTATAAAATATTTACACAGTTTATTAATATTCGAAGTAATCGAGCAATTAATTACCTTTTTAACAAATTTAATTTGCTTGCACTATATTTTTACCTAAATAATTTTGTTCGTTAAAAATTCTTTTTGTAACTAAAATAATTAAACAATTCAGTTAAACAATTTTTCACCAAATCCATTTTTTCAAAATAAACTAGTAAATTAAAATATGCATATATGTATATTTTTTTTTCAGTACTCTACCTATAAAATGATTTCTAATTTCCTATATACATGCATGTTGACTGCCTTACCTGAAAATATACATTCATTTAAACTCTTATGAAAATACAGCTTCTTTTTAACATATATATGTTAAATTAAAAATAAAAACAGAGAGGGTTTAAACTTAATTGGGAAATTTCTTCCTAATATACAATTATATAAATAGAAAATCACAACATATACCTCACCCCGACCTTCCAGTGCTCGAGAATCCCTATCACAGATCGCGACCGGTCGATTTGACTTCGAAACTACCGAGCTCAAGATCCAAGAACCCACCAAAACGAACAGCTACTGTCGCTGACCCAAGCACCAATGCGCGCTCCTCCAAGCTTCCGACAGAGCTTGACCCCCAAGTCCTATCGTGACGCTGCGAAAATGATTTGGTCGCGAAACCTCTCGACTTGACCTCAGCGAGCTTGCCTTCGTCAACGATTTGCAAACACTCGAACGATCAAGGATGAGATGGGAACTTCACTCAAGCGATTCTGATGCTTGCAAAAAAATCTGAAACGAAATGAAATTCGATTTATGTTTCGTTCGGCTATTTCTTAAGGGTTTTCTTCTTTTTTTTGATTTGTTTCCAATTGAAAATTTTGAACAGGAGATTTGTTTTATTTTTTTAAATGAAGAAAAACATCAAAAAAAATTGGCACTTGTAGGCCAAAGTCCCCTTTTATCTTAAATTTGTCCAAAATGCATATATATATGTATATATATATATATATTATTTTTAGTTTTTTTAAATTGAGTTATTACTACTCATATTTAATAACTATATATATAGTTATCTTCAATGATTTTAAAAAGGTAGAGTTTAGATTTAATTCGTCTCGAAAAATGCAACTCACAATCTCGATCTCCAACCGATGCGTGCCGCTAGGTGTTTAAAATGTTAAACCCATATTTCGAACATAATGGAAAAGCTTTCAATTCCTGATTCGGTTGTATGGAGAAGATAGCTTTTTGGACCTAGTTTTTTATATTAAATTTTCGATATAGATTTAGCGCGTTTACCTATCGTACGCTCACACAACAACTCCAATCACTATGAAATTTGAAATCTGATAATAATACATTATTACAGATCTAATGGAACTAGTTTTGTTGAATTTCGAGAATGTGGCTTGGAAGGCTATTTTTAAATGACCATTTTAATCTATATAAATTTCAAAACTAAACAAAACACTTCCAAATTGAGTTTAACACCTTACTATCTTCAGTACTAACAATATGAATTTAAAAGCCTTTGAAATATTTCTATCCCGCTTAAAATCCGAGATTCACTATTTAAACCAATTTCAGATTATTAAATTCAATAATTTAATTGAAAAATAAATAGTCATATTTGAAATTCAAGTTAAATTACCTTTCGAATATTTAAAATAAATTAAATATTTCAATTTCAAATATCCATAAATTTCAAGTTGTTACATAAACTAAAGATTGAATTTGAAAAAGTATAAAAGTTTGATTATTAAATTCTATTAAATAAATTCTAAGTGTCGAAATGAAGAAAGATATTTTAAATAATTGAAAATAAAAGAATTTTGAAGACTTAAGTGATATTTTTTAAAAATTTAAAGGATTTTATTTTCAAAATTTAAGATTTAAATGTATGGGAGGAAATAAAAGGGTAGAATTTTGATTGAGGTATGAAGTGGATATTTCAGTTTAAAAATAAGATTTTAAATCATAAATATAGAATAATGTGTTTTAAAATAAATATGGGTTAGTAAAGGAATTTATTTTAAAATGGAGTTAATTTTGAAAATCGATTTAAAAGCTGATTAAGTGCTTGAAACTGGGATTAAAGGAGATTGAGATTATGGAATTTATAAACAGGGTTTTTAAATAAAGTGAAATATTTATCAGAGGATAATTTTGAAGTATAAATTCAGGATGGGAATTTATAAGGAATGGGTAATTTGTTTTAAAATAAGTAGAGTTTTATTTTGAAAGGTGTAGAAAGGAAATTTATGGGTTTGAAACGTAAATTAACTGTGATAAATCGAGCAGGATTTATAAATAATTAGATGTCGATATTTAAAAGGAAAGTGTATTTCCTTGGAAAGCCAAATATATTTTCAAAGAAAAATTTCTAAGTATAAGTTAGAGGTTTTAAGTGTTTTAGAAAGAAAATATTATTTCGTGGTTTTAAAATTTTTAAAAAGTAAATATTTATTAAATTAAGTATATAAGTAAATTATTTGGAAGGTTTGGCTAGTATTATGATTTTAAAGATTATTATTTAATATTTGTACCTTATAGAATAACTTTTATTTTAAAATTGTTTGGCTTAAGTTTTACATGAGAAATTTATTATAAAAATTTCATAACTAGTATTTTAAAAAAAGTGTTTTAAATAGTTTTTATTTTAAGTGTTTTAAGTATATACTTTGGATAAAGTGATTTAAATTATTTAAAAATATAAAGTATTAAGGCTTGGTGATTTTCAGTGGAAACAAAACAATTAAGTGGAAGTTTATTCCGCTAGAGAAAAGTGATTTGAAACTATTTTCAAAGGGTTGAAGGGTGGAAATATATCTTGCAAAGGTATCTTGAAATAAATAAATAATTTGGAAAATTATTAAGGCCTGATGGTTGTTTGTGGATGTTATATGATAGTTAAATAACCAACTATCAATATTGGCCAATGCGCTGATCATTTCGAAGAGACCGTGATCGGCATTAATTTTTCAAAAACCACTTCGATCCAATTTGAATGTTTTCGTAAGGAAGACAAGAGTTTGGAGTCGAAGATGGAGCGGTGAAGTGCAAGGGCTAATCGCTACTAATCCTGAGGGTGGTTCCAAAATGGATGTAGTATGAGTAGTGCCTTCGGTTCCGTTCGGACCCAGAACGGACTTATATGGACGAATGCTATCAGAACATCGTTAGGGGGATGATGAGCATTCTAAGTAAATTTGTGCCAAAAAGGTGATGCATAGCCTCAAGCCTCATCAACCGGGAATGGCTAAAACAGGGGAGGTGCACGCAAGGCTAAGTGGCTGGCAACCAATTACGGTAAGGTCATCCCTGTCTAGACGTCCCTTTTTATCCGGCTATGTGGGCAGTTGCTGATCCCAACCGCAGGGTGATCTTATTCGGACTATCCTGTAAGGGATACCTCCAGTCTTGTGTAGCAGGGGATCAGGGTGGATCCTCGGTACGGTGATCAAGACCACAAACTGCGACTAGAGGCACCTCAGTAGCTCTGCCATTGATGGAAACCCAATCTCCAATAAGTGCCTTTAGACTTGTTTGTATACATATTATGCTGGAATTTAATGAATGTAACAATTTAGGCTATTTGGGTAAGTATTTGTATATAGACACTACTATATTATCAGAGGATTTTATAAGAAAATGTTTTGGTTACCGTAAGGTAAGAACCCAACATGTTTATTTATGGCGTGGTCTTATGAGATACCTTTGATTTCAAAAGATTTTGGAAATTTTAATAATCCAATTGAGTGTGTCTACTCACACGGGTTTTCCAGACTGACTCGGGTGTTATTTCACTATAATGCTTGGGTCAGACCGAGTATTATAGATACAGGAAAGGATGATGTGGAGCTTAGGAGACGAGCTGGATTGCAAGACGTATCACACGTACTTGATATATTTTCCGTTGTGCAGTATAAGCTACGTATTAGTTTTTTGGAGACAAGTTAATATAACTGTCTTGTATTTTGCTATTGATTGTGTTATACTCTTATGATGTAATGTATAAAAAAATATGGTTCTTTTTGTATAAAGATCATTCATTTAACTATTATATATTGTTCCACTACGATTGAAAGATTTGGAAATTGTTTTCTATTTTCTTCTACTACCTTCTTTTTCTTTAACCCTAATGGTTCATAATTCTGTTCACTTTGAGTTGATATGATGGAGAATAGTGTTGGTTCAAGGGGTACGGGTTTGCGGGCAGTTACAGTGGTATCAGAGCTGAAGGTTAAGCGAGAATCTTGGCTCTGGTGAGGAGTACTCATTAAAAATAGAGTCTGTAGTACTCTTGAATGAGTTTGAGTGTATTAATATGAGTGTGTATTTGTTAGTGAATATAAAAATTGTTTTTATATTGTGAGGCTTATCGCTTGAGTGTTTATGGATTCTAGTCGATATGTGGGACGCCATGTCATCGATAAGGGTTTCTAAACTCTTAAACAAGATAAACCGACACGGTATTGTTTTAAAATAGGGTAAACGAAATAATTTTGCCCAAATTATTTTTGCATATAAAAGAAATAATTTTCCGTAAATTGTTATAGTATATGGTTGCCCGGTTGTTAGAAAATGATAATATTAAATTATTATCATGGTTAAGTGAAAAGTGGACAAGAATTACAAATATAACCAAGGTTAAGAAATTAACTTACACAAAAAACTGGAGTTTGTAGTTGTGAATTATAAATGTAATTTATAAATTGAAATGTGATAAAATTCTAGAGTAATATTTGAATATGAGTTGAAAGGATTTGGAATTCGAAAAAAAAAAAATTTCCCTTGAGTTTGAAAATATTTTTCAATGATTTTGGAGAAATAATAGTGATATTATTTGGGAAATATTTTTGAATTGGATTTGAAATCTGGTGAGATTTGGAATTAGAAATATTTGGAAATGCTTTTAAAGGGTAAAAGCATTGAACTCTTTTCGATCGTTGGAAAATAATTTCGATGATGATCGCAACATCTTTGGTGTTTATTTTCGTGTTTCCAAGGGAGGAATTGCGGCCTAAATGTTTAAATAGGAGTTGTTTGCAAAACTGGGTTTGGTTTTAAAATTCAAAGGATAATTTGATATGCAAATGAATTATGTATATATATATATATATATAATTGATTTCAAAAAAATGGTTTTTGGAATGTTCAGTAATTGTTTGAAAGACTCTGGAGTCTTATTTAAAATGTCTATGGAATTTAAATGGGGTTCATAACTTATAAAAATTGAAGTTTGTTAGAATAAAATTTAACTTAAAGGAAGGTTAAAAACAATAGTAAGTGTGATAATAAAATAAAGTGGTAAGTGAACCAATTAAATGAAGTAAGTTGGAAGCCATTAGTAAATGGAATACAAATAAGTTGGAGAACCTATAGAAGTTTAAAATTTTGAATTGGATCGGAATGTAATTGAATCTAGTTAAATAAAAGTGAATTTGAGGAAACAAATCTAAGTGAGCTAAATGAAATGGTCATTAAAATAAATTTACTAAGTTGGAAATAAATTTGTGTATGAACAAATGAATTTACATTTGTAAGTAAATGAAACTAAAACTGAATGTTGAAATTCATTTTGAATTGTGAGAGATGGAAAATTTGTCAAGTTGGACTAAATCAAACGAAGGATTGGAAGTAAAATTAGTAAGTGGAATTAATTAAAGAAATGATTAATTAAATATGGTTTGAGATGAGATAAATAAAATTCAATATTAAATTTGATTTAGAAATAGATTAAGGAGTGAAGTTAAGTTGAATTCAAATGGAATTGAAAATGTAAAGTGGTGGAGTGAAAATAAATACTAAAGTGTATAAAATATTTATAATAAACTTAAAAGAAAGAAAATGGTGAAGTTCTTAAGTAAAGTTGGAGCTGAGGAATATACTAAGTAAATTTGTGAAAGAAGGTTTAATAAGAGTGTGTGAAAGGAAAATTGTGAATAAGTGAATGGAAATCAAAATAAATGTGAATAAAAAGAAAATTGATATAGTTAATAATCAATTAAGATAAATACATGGGATGTACATATATGATTTTATTCGCATAATGATTTGATCCATTATTCGAGCACGGAATTTCGAGGTAGTTATACCGATCTAAGTTGGGATTTTTCGTTCGGTTTTCGACGGCGAACCCTGGGTATGGATTTTTGATCGATTCTAGAAATTCTCTATCATAGTTTGTGGCTATGCAAGGAGAATGACGGTTTCTGATCAAAAAACAAGATTTGAGTCCACACTAGAAAGTCGGGTGGACAATACTTGTTCGGAAGTGAAATTGTGTGATCGAGTGAGCGATCGGATTTGGTATTGCGTACGGATGATATATGGACATCGTATGGGCTTGAATGAAATGAATATTGAAAATTTTGTAAAGAGATGAGTAAAATGAATTTGACTGTACTAGTAAACACTATTGATAGATAAATACAGGTATCTAAAGGCAAAGGATAAATGGATGTTTTTTATTTCTGAAGATAAATTTGAATTGGCCAACATAGAGGTATGTGTTTAAATTTTTGGATGAAATTTGATGATTTTTTTGATCTAGCCACATGCGTTTTTGTTTTCTATTGAAATCTGAGGGCCCGTATAGGGATTTTGTAGTTGTACCGATCTAGCTGCGCAAAGGAGACGCTGGCAAAATATTTTGAAAATTAGGGAGTTAGAACATTTTTTAGAAAATTTTGATAATTTAAAATTCGGTTGTAAATTTGAATTGTTGAGTAAATAATGATGTTTGGAAACTATGGAAGATTATGGAAAGCTAATAAGGGTGATAGGATGACTTTAATAAAAAGATTGTTTTGGAAAATCGTTGAAAAAACTGTTTGGTTTTGGGAGGCTGTTAAAAACTATTTGGATTGGGAAATAGCTAACGGGTTGGAGCATTCTTCCTAACCAGTAATTTTGGGGATGAAATTCTATTAAGGGGGGAGGAATGTGAGGACCCGGAATTTTTGGATATTTGAAATTTGAATATTTAATTGATTTTAAATATTTGAAAGTTAGTTTAACCTGAATTTTAAATATCACTATTTATTTGGCAATTAAATTATTGAATTTAATTATTGAAAGTCGGGCAAGATATTGAATCTTCAGTTTTATGCTTGTTAAAAATATTTCAAAAGCTTATAAAATTTATATTAATAGTATCGAAGATAATGAAAGCCTTAAATTTGAAATTTGAAGTGTTTTGTTCGATTTTTAAAATATATCGTTTAAATTGATATTTAAAATAGCCTTCCGAGGCACGGTCTCGGATTTTGACGAATCTAGTTCCGTTGGATACGTAATATTGCATTATTATCAAATTTCCATTTTCGTAGTATTTGGAGTTGTCGTGTGATAGTACGGTAGATAAACGCATTGAAATTTTTATCGAAAATTCAATACAATAACTGATCCAAAAAGCCTTCTTCTCCATACGACCGAATTAGGACTCGAAACCTTTTCCATTGCTTTCGTAATAGGGGTATAACATTATAAACGCTTAGTGGCACGCCTCGATAGGCGATCGAGATTTTGAGTTGCGAAAATCGAAAATATTTAAATTTAAATTTAAATAATATTATATATATATGTGTAGTTTTGTTTGACTGGTTAAATGAGCATTCATATCGGATTTTTTTTCTTTTGCTTTCACCACATGGTCACTATAGCTGGTTTATTCAAACACGTTGCTTTCTAATCCATCACTTTCCCTCTTTAAACTAGACATAGGCAAAAAAGAAATCAATTCAAAAAAAAGCGAAGACATTTCAAATATAAATCTATGAACGTTGGCAAGGAGAACATCGACCTTACCTATTTTCTCTCTTCCTAACCAAAATAAATCCATGGCTATTTCATTTTGAGTGTCGAACCCCTTTTCTTCGTTCTCAAAATTGATTTCCAGGTTTAAAAAAAATAAGATTGGTTCGCGATCAAATTTAATCGAGTAGGAAATGAAATCATGTTCAAGAATTTGTGGCTTCGCGATTTATATTGGAGTCGAGGATGAGGCTCGCGGCAAGCATCGTGAGGTCGCGTCATTTTAGCAAGCGAAGGGCACGATCGAGCATGCAATAGCGGCTTCTTTGGCTTGGGATCGAGTTCAAGATTTGGGTTTATACAAGATGATGGTAGCATCGGTCTTCATTCGAGGAGTAGGCGTAAGCAAGGTCGCGATTTTGGGAGGTAGACAAGTGCATGAGTAAGTATTCATCCCTGATTATAATTTGTTAAGCTAATTCTATTTTAGTTTTTCAAATAATGAAAATAATAAATATTGTACAGTAAGATATGTAAAAGCAATTCTGTTTTTATTTAATATACAGGTTTGAAACGAATTTTTATTTTATTTAGAATTTAATATATAAATATAAGATTTTGGAAATATTGAATTTTAAAAATGTTGAAGACTTTATATAAAATGGGATTTTTGAATCTATATAAATTAATTTTTACAAGTGTATGGGTTTCAAAGGAAATATATATATATATATATATATAAATTATCTATATAAAAATACATATACATATTTTCAAAACTAGTTTATTTTAAAAATTAGGGATTAAGTTTATTAACTTGTTTAAATTAACTTATTTAAATTTTTAGTTACTAAAAATTTATTTAAAGGAAAATTAGTTTAAATTAAATTAATAAATGGTAATTTATTTTTCGATTGATTCAAATATTAATAAACCGTACAATGTTTGTACAAGGCCAAGAATCATAAAAAAACAAGTCGGTGCGGATCGGATTGCAAATTAAAAATCAACGGTGAGTTAATCTCACTCATTTGGATTACCCTTTAAATTTAAATAGTTAAATTTAAATTATTGGTTGTTTGCTTGAATTGATAATTTATTATCAGTTTGGATGTGATATATTATATATAGTATATATATATTGGAATGATTTATTTCCTGCATTATATAGCGGATGAGACCCTATGCGCCCCGCATAATAGCGGATGACCCTTATATCGTGATATCTCCCTTGAAGCGAGACTGGTATTTTAAATTGTTGTGCTAACATCTGCGAATGCAGGAAAACAGGCTGGAGGGATCCAACTGGATTCCTCAAGATGTTGAATTTATTTTATATTCAGTAATGTGATTTATATGATAATCTGTGATGAGTTACATTGATTATTTTGGGAATTGAAATTTATTGAATGCTATGGTTTGGTTGAATATATATTGGTATTTGGGAAGAAAATGAAATATATAAAGTTTGGATTTTCAAAGTGAATAAAAAGGGAGATTTCTAAGTAAAATAAATATTGTGAATTTGGGTAAACTAAAGACTGAATTTGGAGAAGTATAAAAGTTTGATTTTTAAATTCTATTAAATAAATTTTGAGTATGGAAATTAAGATAGAGATTTTAAATAAATGAAAATAAAAGAGTTTTGGAGACTTAAGTGATATTATCTATGTTACGACCCTGATTCAACCTTTGAAAATCGACACCCAAATACATCACCCGTATTCGAATGCCGCAGATTCGAACCTCGAATCTGGTTTGCCGGAGCTTATAACACATTAAGTAAAACAACATAGTGGAAGAAAAACAATAATTTTATTGATACACAATATTTGATACAACATCTGATACAAATGAATATCAATATTAGAGCCAAAAGATATACAACAACGGAAAGAAGATCTCCAACTTGTTCTCCAAGAGAGAAAGAAAGAATCCAATATCTGAATCTCTATTGCCAAAGCTCAAAAGACTCCAAACTATAAGCTTGAACCACCAACATGTTTTCCAAATGCGAAGCGAGAACCCCCGATCGCCAAACCAAAAGGCTTCAAAGACCAAAGACTTCAAATATTCCCAAATAGAAGGCTGAAGGCTACCGAATCTATATCTACTAGCTGACTATCTGAAAACCCGACTCCAGGCTGCCTGTGTGGAAAATTATGGGCACCCAGAGTTTAGAAAGGGAACAATAAACTCCAGGTCAGTCATGGGACTGGTGTGAGCAAACGAAAACTATTTATCTTTAACAAAAGTAACCAAGGGAAATAAAAGAAATCCGCAATGCTTTTTGGAAAATGAAACTACCATAAGGCCTCCCCATACACACACACACACACAATGCAAGCGCACAACTGGAGGTGATTTCTCCTTATGATAGTCAAAAATGCTTAATACGCAAAAATCCTTTTGATATTATTTTTAGTGCATAGTGTAGAAAACATTTCGAAAGTATAATATTAATCTTAGCCGGCATAGGTACCATTATATTATGCCTGCTATATCTACCACCTGAGGTGGCAGGTTATACAACTGCAATCGTAAAGGGCCCGTATTTTTTGATTGGATTTCCAACAACTGATCAGACTAAGGAACTTCCTACACCCCATGGGTACGCCTCTGGATGGACGGCCCGAGAACCTAACCGGATCTCTGCCAACACAAGGCCGGGTTACCTCTGTAACTACGTAACTACTAACATGAGTGCCATCCCTCGGTCGTTGCCGACATTTATCCCGGGATTCATCAACAAAGAGAGAAAAACCACATAAGTTAAATATCTGGGCTCCATACCATGATATCACTTTTTATCCAGAAGGAAATGGACATACCCTAAGGACGCAACTCCCGGTAACCTTGCCGCATCTTTCCTGTTTCGACCATTTCTAGGTTGTGAGGTCCTGATGAGGTCTCGTCCTCAAAGCTACGCTTTTCACAAAAACCATGCTTCGATCAACTAATGATCAGCAGCACATAGTATGCCACGCTACCAAATTGGGAATATATCACTAGTAACCATCAACTACATAACCTCTGAGCTCGTACGTCTCAGAGAAGGGTGTTAAGCTAAGAGAATAAATTCTCCGCCACCAAACAGAAATGTATTTGATAGAAACCAGCTTTATATCTCAAAGTCTAACGTTAGACATACGTCCATACAAGTCTGTTTCGGATACGAACATAACCGAAGGGACTTTAAAAGAAGCCCTTGCAAATCCGAATAATCCCTAATCACGTCAGGACTCCCCATCACAAAGGGTGATCAAATCTCTATACCGGGGACATTCGGTGCAGAGACATTCGACAGGAAATCCTTTTGCTTTCGAAAATACCCAGTCCTCACTACCGGCTTCAAATGCTATCCATTTCATCATATCATTATTTGGAATGGGTTTTATGACATATAGTCCTCTCCCGGCTAAACCGAATAATGAGCGCTAATTTTAAAGCCATATGGATATTGGGATCTTAGTTAAGTCATAACCTTTCAAACTTGTTTCTCAAAACAAATTTCCACTTTTAATCTTTTAAAATAAAAGATACAACTTTAAGATCACATTCAATTTGAAATAAGGTTCACCGATCTTTCACAAAGATTCGTTCATAGTTTTCAAAACTATTTTCAATTTGATTCTTGAAATCCTTCCTTTATATGAAAGTTATTATTATTTGAAAACAAATGTTTTTCGTTTTGGAAAAATCCGATTACATTTGCTCAAGTTATCCTTTAAAGTATAAACTTGGGTTAAATTTAAATTCCCAAAATAATTCCTTTAAAATGGTTTAAAATCCATATAAATTGTATAATCCCTTTAAATCATAGTTTTCAAATATATATAAGTATATAGAATTCAACTTCAAAATCTTGAATTCAACTTCAAATTAAATTATTTTAATTTCAAAACTCCTTTTCAAAAAGTTTCTCAGATTTAACCCAATTTCTTTTCCAAACCATTTTAAATTCAAAATTTAACTTTCAAAACCATTTTGAATAAAATAGTATTAAATTCAAATATCTATGACTTAACCAATTCCTTGTGAAATCCATATTCATGTGTGCGTGGTGTAGTCTAGGTGTTTTACACAATAATGCAATATCATCAACCATCACAAAATTTAGCACAACAATATTGATAAGTGATATAATCCTATAACGCTTATCTTCATTCACAGATTCACAGATAAGTAATATAAATTCATCACAGATAAATAAATTACACACAGCTCAATTCAGACAATTTACATCACAGAATATTACAGATCAGAGATATCACACAATTCAAAGCATTCAATACAATCTAAACATCCATAAGCAAATAAATTAATAACCGATTAAAATTAATTTAAACCAAATTAATTACTTATGAAGAAATTAATAATCCTTGTTAATTAACATTAATTAATTACAAACCATTTTAATTAATTATCCTTTAATCATTTATTAATTAACCTTCAATAATAAATTAATCAACCATTAATTATTAATTAATTAACCTTATTTAATAAATCAACCAACCATTAATCATTGAATAATTAACCTTTAGTTATTTAATTATTCTTTAATTAATTATCCTTAATTAATTACATTAATTAATTAACCCTTATATAATTACCATTTAATTAATTGTCCTTAATTAATTACAATAAGTGATTACCCCTAATCACTTATATTAATAAATCACAAATTACTTACAATGAGTAATTATCCTTTAATTACTTGATTAATCAATTTTAATCATTAATTAATTGCTTTTTAATTAAGTAATTATCTTTAAGTAATTAATTACCTTTAATTACTTACATAAATAAATCTTAGTTAATTAATAATCCTTAATTATAATTACACAAAGTAATTATAACTTAATTACATTAAGTAAGAATCTTTTATTAATTAAATTAAGTAAATAATTTTATTAAGTAATTAAACTTTCAATTAATTTCATTAAGTGGTCAACTTTTTTTTATTAATTTCACTAATTAATTTATCCTAATTAACCACAACCTTAATTAATGAAAGATAAATTCTTTATCTTAATCAATTGCTTAATTACATCATTAAACTTTATTACATTTGAACCATTAGGAATTTAATTACAAAAATTTGTCTAATATATAATTTCTTTAAACAAGCAATTTTAAAACAATTAACATTAAATTTAAACTTTGAAATTTGTTCAAAAACTTGTTTAATAAATTGTTTGGAAAACTTATCTATTTTAACATACTTTAAAAACTTGTTTAAAGTCTTGTTTATGTTCTATATTTTCAAACCGGGCAACAAGATTAACCTTTACATTTTTAAAACCTGTCACCAAAATTTTCTTGTTAAATTTAAAACCTGGTTAAAACAAACCCAAGCCCACACTTGTTTTTCTCGAGCCATTCTTAGAGTCGAACCCAAGAGCATCCTTCATTATGACGCCCCACCTCTATACTCACGCTAGCCAAGAACACTACGAGGTAAGGCCGTCAACTAGCATGAAGAATAAGGCTGTTGAGGAGCGATCATCCGTGTAATTGCTTTGTACGAGCACGATATGTCAGATAGTATAACATGCATTTAATTTCAAGAGAAAATCCAACATACGGATACAAACTCAAAGCTACTACACAGTGGCTATATATAATCTTCGGAAACAAATATAGAAACAAACATAACACAAATCGGTCACAGATATCCATATCACAAAGGTGAAAATAGATATGAATGTAACACATAGAAGTGTACATCAGAGTGGTGGTCAAACAAGATCCACAATATCACAAAAGAATGGATACATGTGCTACACAAAAGAATATGTATACATCAAGGAGTCTCTATCTCGAATGTATATTGGAAAAAAACTACTAAACTAAGTAGTAAGACAAAAAGTCAGATGATGGTCCTAGATAAGGAGTCAAGCAGAAGCACCTGTAACATCTCGGTCTCACCTGAATATTATTTCATAAGAAAATAATAAATGGATCAATATAGCTATAAATATCAGATAAAACAAGATAGGATGAGAGATATGATAAAAACGTATGATAACAATAATGCCATACTATGACAAGTATACATTAAACAACAACAAAAATCATACAATATCTCAAGAAATCTCAAAGCACTAAAATGAATGCCATATTCTTTATTTTATTCACCAAACCACAAATATTGACAAATATCCATCAATGCCAACCACAAAATTGGTGAAACATAAATTCTAGAAATCATCAATTAGAAATCCATAAATCACAAAAGGGGAAAGGCCTATCACAAAATGGGAGCACGAAAACTCACCAACACGTGTATCACAAACGGAACGCTATTCCATGGTTGCTAACCATCAATTTTGAGTCGAGGCTCCACAAACGGCCCGAAGACCATGGGTCGCTACCCAAACAATTTGAGCCAAAGGTCCATAGAAACGGGGTTTAGTCTCCCTCGCAGACAAAGAGACATCGCACATTACTAGTCTAAACCACAAAAATGATCGTCGTCGATCATCAAAAAGTGTCGATTACACTAAGCTTGTAAATAAATGAGTTTAGCTTCATGTCCCATAACCACTAGCTTAACTTAAATATTTACGAACAAATTGTAGATCCCAACTCGAAAACTATCTCAAGAGTTTCAATCGAACAAGTCTAAGAATTAACCGACAAAGTAAACACAAGCGTTTCATACCACTTGTTTTGCTAAGTCGTTTAATTGGATTTCTCGAACGAATGAGGTAAAGGTTTGTATATACTAATAGATTGGAAAACGGTTTTAAAGGCGAGTTTGATATTGAAAGTAAATGTTGAAATTGTTTGGATGAAAGAGTTTGAATATTTACTACTAGTGTAGAAACCATTGCATTTTAAAGTGACAGACCATAGAAATGATTGTAGAAACGATCAATCACCAAAAATTCACATACAAAGACGTGAATTAAATCCAAAGAAATCGATACTGTAAGAACCCGCATATTTTACGATTTTATATTTGAATATTTTATTTAAATATTTCATCGTTAGTCGGATTATAGTCCGAAAAGCTACTTTTTGCAAACAGTCAAATTAGGACTCGAGACCACCCCTATTGAGTTCAAAATGACGTTTGTGATCCTTTTGAGTATAAACTTCGATATGTTTGGAGATAGTAGAATTTTGCTACTTTTCACTCAGAGCTTTGGGTTGGGTTTCAGCCCATTAACCCCACTTATTACACTAGCTCAGTCCACCGCTCCTCATTACTTCATTTTTATTTCCTAATACTCAAGCTTTAGCAACAATGGAGAGAGGAATGGAAAATTAAACCTCCAAGCCCTAGTTTCTATTTGCAAATCAAGTTCTAGCTCCAAATTCAAAGAAGAAGGTTTAGTAAGCCTTCTCTTCTCATTCTCCTTTTAATTTCAGAAATTTCCTAAACCTAATTTAGGAAATGTTCTTCTTTTGAGCTTAGATACTAGCTCCTTGAGTTGGGATTGAAGAGTGGTTGATCTTCCTTTGGTTTCCAAACTTCCTCTTAGTAGTTCTTGTGTAAAAGGAGAGATTTTTATCTCACATCTTTATCTATATTTATCTTTGTTGTTAGGTATGAATTCCTAACATCTATTCACAAGCATTAGCTTTTGATTTGTATTGATATGGTTGAATCACCAAAGTTTGGTTTTGGAGTCCAATTTTTGTGAAAATCCTGTAATGGATGTTTAGATATGTTGTTTGGGGTGTATCGATGAGCATATAAGACCGGGTTGTCGTTTGGCGTAAGTCCTTAGTCGTCGTTTCACGCTAGATTGGTCCCGTATTGATTTGGCCATTGTGGCCTAGGAAAACTACTGCCTTTACCAGGGTTCAGAAGTCTGGAGACCAATGCCAGACGTCTGGCTTTGCCCCCTGGAGAAAAATTACACACGGCAGAATATTAAACAAGGCAGTGACTAATTTCAGACGTCTGAACTAACGTTCCAGACGTCTGAGAAGATGCTCAGACGTCCAATTTGTGTCTTCAAACGTCTGGTTGATTTCTGGAAAATTTCCAGAGATTAAAACAAGACGTTTGGACTATCCCCTAAACGTCTGAATGGATTTCAGACGTTTGTTTTAGTGCTTCAGACGTCTGGTTGGTTCTTCTGGTATATTCCCAGGAGCCAAATCCAAACGTTTGGAACAACCCCTCAGACGTCAGGAAATGCCCAGTTTTTCCTATTTGCCTTATTTTTGATTAAAATTCCAATGTTAATCGATTTTGGGTGATCCGATTAGTTGTTGTCACTATTATCGATTTTGATGACTTCTCTTTATGGATTTTTGACAATATCCATTCCTATGGATTTGGTATCGATTTCTTTGGATTTTATTCACAACTTCGAATGTGAATTTTGGTGATTGATTGTTCCTACAATCATTTTTGTGATTTATCACTTTAAAAATATAAAGGTTTTAATACTAGTAGTAAATATTCTTAAACCGTTTTCCAATCTACTAGTATATACAAACCTTTACTCACTCAGACGAGAAATCTAATTAAACGACTTAGTAAAACAAGTGGTATGAAATACTTGCGTTTACTTCGTTGATTAATTCTTGGACTTGTTCGATTGAATATCTTGTGATAATTTTCTAGTGGAGATCTACAATTTGTTCGTAAATATTTAAGTTAAGCTAGTGGTTATGGGACATGATGCTAAAATCATATATTTACTAGCTTAGTGTAATTGACACTTCTAGTGATCGATGATGATCATTTTTGTGATTTAGACTAGCAATGCGCGATGTCTCTTTGTCTGCGAGGGAGACTAAACCCCGCTCTTGTGGAGTTTCGACTCAAATTGGTGGGGTAGCGACCCATGGTCTTCGGGCCATTTTGTGGAGCCTCGGCTCAAAATAAATGGTTAGCAACCATGGAATAGCTTTCCGTTTTGTGATACACGTGTTGGTGAGCCTTTATGCTCCCGTTTTGTGATAGGCCTCCCCCTTTTTGTGATTTTTTGGATTCCTAGTTGATGATTTCTGGAATTTGTGTTTCACCAATTTTTTTGGTTTCATTAATAAGTTCTATCAATATTTGTGCATTGGTGAATTTGTGTGTCATTAACTTTTGTGATTGGCATTGATATAATTGTCAATATTTATGGTTTGGTGAACGAAATATAGAGTATGACATTCCTTTTTATCTTTGAGAAGATTCTTGTGATATTGATTAATCTCTTGTTGATTTTCAATTACATACTTATCACAATATGGCATTATGGTTATTATACGTTTTGTCATATCTCTTATTCTATATCATTTCATCTGATATTTATAGCTAGACTGATCCGTTTATTATTTTCTTATTAAATAATACTCGGGTCAGACCGAGATGTTACAGGTGCTTCCACTTGACTCCACTTCGGGGGTTACTATTTTGGCTTTTGGCTAACTACATAGACTTGTAGTTTATTTTGTTGTATACATTTGAGATAGAGACTCCATGATGTATACTTATTCTTTTGTGTAGCAAGTGTAACCATTCTTTTGTGATATTGTGGATCTTGTTAGACCACTACTCTGATGAACACTTCCAAGTGTTATATATTCATATATATTTCCACCTTTGTGATATGGATATCTGTGACTGATTTGTGCTATGTTTATTTTTATATTTTTTTCGAAGATTATATATATAGGTGTAGTAGTCTTGAGTTTGTGTCGGTATGTCCGATTTCCTCTTGAAATCAAATGCATCTTATTCTATCTGACATACTGGTGCTCGCGCAAAGAAATTACACGGATGGTCGCTCCTCAACAGTCTTATTCTTCCTGCTCGTTGACGGCATTACCTTGTAGTGTCCTTGGCAAGTGTGGGTATAGAGGTGGGGCGTCACTGCTTGGTATCGGAGCCAAACTTCGAAATAATGTAGAATAATTTAACAAGGATCATCGTCCTAAGTCCATCTTAGGAGTCGTGCCTTAGGATTTAACTCGCGTCTTCGTACCGTTCTATCCTATTTTCTCTTATGATTCCTTGCTTTATCAATCATTATTGTTTGATATTCATTTTGTGAATGACCTTTTTTCTTTCTTCTTTCTAAAGGAAGAGAAATGGTTAGATCAGGCCATCCCAGCGCCGGTCAATCTAGTGCTACTCCACCGGATTGAGTTTTTATGTCTGCCCAACAGCTTCTTGATCTAGTAAAGAACGCTCAAGCAGCCGGTTCTAATTCGGAACCAACTCACCCTAAGTCTGGATTTGCACGCTTGTGCAACGATTACACCAACGTGGATGGGAAGCCATTCAAAGGATCTGAAACTATTATTGAATCCCAAGCTTGGCTAAGAACATGCGATCGAATCTTTTCTCGCATGAATCTTATTGATCTTCACCGAGTTCAGGTGGCCTCTAGTATGCTCCAAGAAAGAGCATTAGACTGGTACGAGCTTTTGATTTCTGAAATAAATGAAGCGGATCTTACTTGGGAGAAATTCCAAGAACGCTTCAAATTAAAATTTGTGCCAGAAGTTGAGAAGGCGACTTTGGCCCGCCGTTTTATAGACCTTGTTCAAGATGAATCCTCCATGGCAGATTATGTCGCATCCTTCGAGTCGCTTTCTAAATACGGGGTTGAATACATAAACACCCCATTGAAGAAGAACCAAAGATTCGTCTATGGCTTGAACAAAAATCTCAAGAAGCCATTACTTCTAAAATTAGAAGTTTCTTTTGAACAACTCATTGATATCGCTCTTTGTCTTGAAGAGGCAGATAGGGAGAGTGATGTTGAAGTGGTGGGTGCCAAACCAAACTTCAAGAACAAGAAAAGGCCTAATAAGTCCAAAGGCCCTTATCCTAATAAAAAGGGGAAACAAGCATCTCGGGCAGCAAAGACTTCTTCCTCTAGTAGTGGGCAATGCTACAACTATGGTTCTAAGGACCATTATGCGAAAAAGTGTTCAAAGCCCCGTGCATGTCGCTATTGCAAAAGCACGGATCATTATTTATCTTCTTGTCCCAAGCTTCAAGGCAAGAAGGAGGGAAAGCTTAATGTGGTGCAAGCTCCTAGCAACAATTCTCATGATCGAGGTATTTATCATTCTATCCTTGATGACATTATCGTGTTTTGTGATCATCCTATTCGAGTTCTTTTTGATACGGGTGCATCCCATTCTTTTATATCAAAGGAACTTATTGTTACTTTTTCTTTAAGTGTTGTTGCTTTAATGACTTCTTTGAGAATCGCGAATCTGGTTGGTGGATCCGCAACATTCAGTTTACTTTGTAAAGATGTCGAGATTGTTTTATGTGATTTTTCTTTCCTAGTCAATTTGCATGGCATGCGTTACTTAGGCTTTGGAATGATTTTTGGAATGGATTGGCTTAATCGTTATGAAGCTCATATCCTATGTCCTGAGCGGACTATTCACCTTCGACTTCCTCAATCTATTAAGCAGATTTCTATCATTCTTAAAGATTCGGATTCCAACTTGGCAGCATCTTTATGTTCTTTGAACCCTCATGATGACGATAATGATGATGAGGAAGATGTCATTTCTCTTATTCACGTTGTTCGTAAATTCTCCGACATATTTGAGCCCGTTTTAGGATTGCCACCTAAGCGAGCAATTGAGTTCAAAATTAATCTCATCCTTGGAGTTCAACCTATCACTCGTCCTCCTTATCGCATGTCCTATAAAGAAAATGACGAGATGCGCAAATAATTATCCGAATTGGAGACGAAGCAATTTATACGCTCTAGTTCCTCGCCTTGGGGAGCTTCGGCTATTTTCATGAAGAAATCTGATGGTACACTTAGGCTTTGCGTTGACTAACGTAAGCTTAATGATCTTACTATCAAGAATAAATATCCTTTACCTCGGATTGATGATCTATTCGATCAACTTAGTGGTGCTAGAGTCTTTTCACAATTGGATTGGCTACCGGTTTTCATCAGCTTCTTATTGCAGAGGATAACATTCCTTTGACATCGGTCCGTACTCGCTATGGATCTTATGAATGGCTTGTTATGCCATTTGGTTTAGCGAATGCTCTGGCTTATTTCGTTGACCTTATGAATCGAGTTTTCAAAGATTTCCTCGATCGATTTAGTCTCATCTTCATTGATGATATTCTTGTGTATTCAAAAACCGAGGAGGAGCATGAAAAGCATCTTCGGATTGTGTCAGGGACTCTTAGGAGTAATCAATTAAAAGAAAATTTTTCTAAATGCCATTTTTGGCAATCTCATGTGAAGTTTCTCGATCATATTATTTCTGAATCCGAAATATCCATGGATCCTTCAAAGATTGAAGTGATTCAAAATTGAAGAGACCGGAGAGTGTGATGGAAATCCGTAGCTTTCTTGGATTGGCAGGTTATTACCGTCGTTTTATAAAAGGCATTTCTAAAATTTCCGTGCCTCTTACTAGCTTAACAAAGAAAGGTGTTAAATACATTTGGTTGGACAAATTTGAAGCTTCTTTCCAGAAATTAAAAGAACTCATTTCCGATGCTCCTATCCTTGTGATTCCCGAGGGAAACCAAGATTTTATTGTTTATACCGATGCTAGTCGCATTGGTTTGGGTGCCGTTCTTATGCAAAGAGAATGTGTTATTGCTTATGTTTCTAGGCAAGTAAAGCCAGCCGAGACTAGATATGTCACTCATGATTTAGAGCTCGCGACTATTGTTTTCGCCCTCCGAATTTGACGTCATTATCTTTTGCGAGAAAAATTTATTCTTTACACCGATCATAAATCTTTGAAGTATTTATTTTTCCAAAAGGAACTTAATTTGTGACAACAACGTTGGCTCAAATTTCTTGCATCTTATGATCTTGATATTCTTTATACTCCCGGAAAGGGAAATCGTGTTGCCGATGCAATTAATCTTAAGCAACAAGCAGTTGTTTCTATGATTATAACCGAATAGAATGATCTCGAGGTTTTATCCACTTGTGAGATTCGAGATCGTGTTTTCGATTTATGTTCGTCTCTTGTGTTATGTAGCCTTGAGGCTCATCCGTCTCTTTTAGACCGCATTCTTGAAGCTTAAAAGCTAGATCCCGAATTGGCACTTCTTGGCCAAAGATTTAGGGATAAACTTGATATTGAAGTTTTGAAAGACTTTGATATTGATTCTCGTGGCGGCATTCGAAAATTTGGTAGACTTATCGTGCCAAATATTAGTGATCTTTGTAAAGATATTTTAGAAGATTCCCATCGTTCCAAATTTACCATTCATCCTGGTAGTAGAAAAATGTACGCGGATATGAAGCGACTTTATTATTGGGAGAGAATAAAATTTGATATCGCTAACTTCATTAAGCATTGCATGACTTTCCAACTCGTTAAGGCCGAGCATCAATGGCCCGGTGGGTTATTGCAACCTTTGGACATTCCAGTTTGGAAGTGGGATCAAATTTCGATGGATTTTATTGACGGCCTTCCCCGTTCTCGTTCGGGTCATGATAGCTTATGGGTGATTGTGGATAGACTTACAAAATCCGCCCATTTTATTCCCGTTCGGTCTAATCGAACCGTTCCTCTTTTGGACAAACTCTTTATCAAAGAAATTATTAAATTACATGGGGTTCCTACTTCTATTGTTAGTGATCGTGATCCATTCTTTACTAATGGATTTTGGAAGAGTCTTTAAAAAGCTTTACGAACGAAGCTTATTTTTAGCACCGCTTATCATCCTCAGTCCGAGGGACAAACCGAGCATTTGAATCAAACTCTAGAAGATCTTCTTCATGCATGTGTTCTTGATTTTGGTGGAAGTTGGGAAGATCGTATTTCTCTTGTTGAGTTTTCCTATAATAATAGCTTCCAATCTAGTATTGGTATGGCACTTTTTGAGGCACTCTATGGAAAGCCATGTCGATCTCCTTCTTGTTGGCTTGAGGCCGGTGAGAAGCTGGTTTTAGGTCCAGATTTTATTCATGATTCCACAGAAAAGATTGACCTTATTCATCATAGGATGAAAGAAGCTCAAAGTAGGCAAAAATCCTATGCGGGTAACCAATGAAGAAAATTAGAATTTTCTGTGGGAGATCTTGTGTTTATTCATGTTTCACCCATGGAGGGTGTTGTGCATTTCAGTCGATCGGGAAAGTTAGCACCTCGATATATTGGCCCATTTCCCATCATCGAACGTATTGGATCCGTGGCTTATCACATTTTATTACCGGCTCCATTTTCTGCTATACATGACGTGTTTCATGTTTCTTAATTACGAAAATGCCTACGAGATTCCGACTCTATTCTTGAGCCCGGTGTTGTGGAAGAAATTGAAGTTTCGCCGAATTTAACTTATGAGCAACATCCTATTCGAATTATTGCTTTGGAGGTCAAACGCCTTCAAAATAAAGATGTCCCGCTTGTGAAAGTTCAGTAGTCCTCAAATCCTAAGGATTGCTCTTGGGAATCTAGAGAATTCATCGAGCAAACACATCCAGACTTACTTTCTCATGCTCTTTGAGGTGAACTTCTTATTTCAAATTTTTTTGTGTTGATATGCTTTTATGGTTGTTACTTTTTAGTTTTGTCTTATATATTGCGAGGACGCAATTTCTTTAAGGAGGGGAGTCTGTAACAACTCGCATATTTTATCGATTTTATATTTCAATATTTTATTTAAATATTTCATCGTTAGTCGGATTACATTCCGAAAAGCTTCTTTTTGCAAACAGTCAAATTAAGACTCGAGACCACCCCTAATGAGTTCAAAATGACGTTTGCGATCTTTTTGAGTATAAACTTCGATATGTTTGAAGATAATAGAATTTTGCTACTTTTCACTTAGGGCTTTGGGTTGGGTTTCAGCCCATTAACCCCACTTATTACACTAGCTCAGTCCACCTCTCCTCATTACTTCATTTTTATTTCCTAATACTCAAGCTTTAGCAACAATGGGGAGAAGAATGGGAAATTAAAACTCCAAGCCCTAGTTTCTATTTGCAAATCAAGTTCTAGCTCCAAATTCAAAGAAGAGCTTTGGTAAGCCTTCTCTTTTCCTTCTCCAACTCATTCTCCTTTTAATTTCAGAAATTTCGTAAACCTAATTTAGGAAATGTTCTTCTATTGAGCTTAGATACTAGCTCCTTGAGTTGGGATTGAAGTGTGGTTGATCTTCCTTTGGTTTCCAAGCTTCCTCTTAGTTGTTTTTGTGTAAAAAGTGAGATTTTATCTCACATCTTTATCTATATTTATCTTTATTGTTAGGTATGAATTCCTAACATCCATTCCAATAGATTTGGTATAGATTTCTTTGGATTTTATTCACACTTCGAATGTGAATTTTGGTGATTGATTAATCCTACAATCATTTTTGTGATTTGTCACTTTAAAAATATAAAGGTTTTATTACTAGTAGTAAATATTCTTAAACCGTTTTCCAATCCACTAGTATATACAAACCTTTACCTCACTCGCATGAGAAATCTAATTAAACGACTTAATAAAACAAGTGGTATGAAACGCTTGCGTTTACTTCGTTGGTTAATTCTTGGACTTGTTCGATTGAATCTCTTGTGACAATTTTCTAGTGGAGATCTACAATTTGTTCGTAAATATTTAAGTTAAGCTAGTGGTTATGGGACATGATGCTAAACTCATATATTTACTAGTTTAGTGTAATTGACACTTCTTGTGATCGATGATGATCATTTTTGTGATTTAGACTAGCAATGCGCGATGTCTCTTTGTCTGCGAGGGAGACTAAACCCCGCTCTTGTGGAGTTTCGACTCAAATTGGTGGGGTAGCGACCCATGGTCTTCGGGCCGTTTTATGAAGCCTCGGCTCAAAATAAATGGTTAGCAACCATGGAATAGCTTTCCGTTTTGTGATACACGTGTTGGTCAGCTTTTATGCTCCCGTTTTGTGATAGGCCTCCCCCTTTTTGTGATTTTCTGGATTTCTAGTTGATGATTTCTAGAATTTGTGTTTCACCAATTTTTGTGGTTTCATTGATAAGTTCTATCAATATTTGTGCATTGGTGAATTTGTGTGTCATTAACTTTTGTGATTGGCATTGATATAATTGTCAATATTTATGGTTTGGTGAATGAAATATAGAGTATGACATTCCTTTTTATCTTTGAGAAGATTCTTGTGATATTGATTAATCTCTTGTTGATTTTCACTTACATACTTATCACAGTATGGCATTATGGTTATTATACGTTTTGTCATATCTCTTAGTCTATATCATTTCATCTGATATTTATAGTTAGACGGATCCGTTCATTATTTTCTTATTAAATAATACTCGGGTCAGACCGAGATGTTACAGGTGCTTCCACTTGACTCCACTATGGGGGTTACTATACTGACTTTTGGCTAACTACATAGACTTGTAGTTTATTTTGTTGTATGCATTTGAGATAGAGACTCCATGATGTGTACTTATTCTTTTGTGTAGCACTTGTAACCATTCTTTTGTGATATTGTGGATCTTGTTAGACCACTACTCTGATGAACACTTTCAAGTGTTATATATTCATATCTATTTCCGCCTTTGTGATATGGATATCTGTGACTGATTTGTGTTATGTTTATTTCTATATATTTTTCGAAGATTATATATATAGCCACTGTGTAGTAGCCTTGAGTTTGTGTCGGTATGTTGGATTTCCTCTTCAAATCAAATGCATCTTATTCTATCTGACATACTGGTGCTCGCGCAAAGAAATTACACGGATGGCCGCTCCTCAACAGCCTTATTCTTCCCGCTAGTTGACGGCATTACCTTGTAGTGTCCTTGGCAAGTATGGGTATAGAGGTGGGGAGTCACAGATACCATATCCATCAAAATGGATATTCCCAAAAATCCAAAGAAAGAAGTCACCAAAGTCGATAATAAGTGATAACAACTTACCGGATCAACAAAAATCGATTAAAATTGGAAATCCACTTAAAAACAGCAAAAATAGGCAAAATGAATAGTTCCAGACGTCTGGTAGGTGTTTCTAGACGTTTGGCCCTAGGTTATGGAAGTACAAGTGTTTATCTCCTTTCTCTTTTTAATTCCAGATCCATTTCAGTCGTCTGAAATTTTCAAATAGACGTCTGAATTTTGTTTTAGACGTCTGGATTTTGTTTCAAACGTCTGGATTTTGCCTCTGCCTTTTCTAGACCCCTTTCCAGACGTCTCAATTTTTCAACCAGTCGTCTGGATTTGGTTTCAGACGTCTGAAATGTTCTGCTAGGCAAGAAAACAGCCTAAACCAAAAATGGCTAATCCAAACTGAAATGCGATCGAACGAGCGATGGATGTTAGAGATTTATGCCACCCAACACTATAGGCTCTTCGATACGCCACAAATAACATCTTCAAACATCCAAGATAGGATCTTTAAAGATTTTGACTTTAAAATGCCAAAATAGGAAAATTAACCAAATAAATTCAAATCAAAAACAAATGAACATGAATAGATGTTAGGAATTCATACCTAACAACAATGAAAGTTATAGATGTAGATGTGAGTTCAAAAACTCACTTTTTACACAAAAACAATGAAGGAGAAGCTTGAAAACAATGGGAAGATCAACTACTCTTCAATTTCAACTCCAAAAGCTCCAATCTAAGAGCATAAGCAAATATTTCCTAAGTTAGGTTATAGGAAATTCCTGAAATTGGAGAGAGATTGAGATGGAGAAGAAGAAGAGGATGCTTACCTAAGCTTCTCTTTGATTTTGGAGCTAGAACTTGAATTTGCAAAAGAAACTAGGGCTTAGAATTTTAATTTCAAATATCTTCCCCCATTTTTACTAAAGCTTGAAGTGTTAGGAAATGATAATGAATGAAGAGGAGAGGGGGTGAAGCTAAAGTCTTATGTTAGGTTATTGGGCTGAAACCCAAACCCAAAGCCCTAAGTGAAAATGTCAAAATTCAAGCTAACTACAAACATATTGATGTTTACACTTAAAAAGGTCGCAAACGCCATTTTGAACTCAATGGAAGTGGTCCCGAGTCCCAATTCGGCTGTTTGCAAAAAGTAGCATTTCAGACTTAAATTCGACTAACGATGCTATATTTAAATAAACTATTTAAATATCCAATCGTAAAATATGTGGGTTGTTACATACTCCCCTCATTAAAGAAATTGTGTCATCGCGATTCTTAAGAAGAAAATAAAAAGTAACAACCATAAAAGAAAATCGACTCAAAAGAAAATTTGAAGTAAGAAGTTCACCTCTACGGAGCACGAGAGAGTAAGTCCGGATGCGTTTGCTCAATGAATTCTCTAGATTCCCAAGAGCAATCTTTAGGATTTGGGGACCATTGAACTTTCACAAGAGGGACATCTTTATTACGAAGACGTTTAACCTCCATAGCAATGACGTGAATAGGATGTTGCTCATAAGTCAAATTAGGCGAAACTTCAATTTCTTCCACAACATCTGGCTCAAGAATAGAATCGAAATCTCGAAGGCATTTCCGTAATTGAGAGACGTGGAATACGTCATGTGCAGTAGAAAAATGAGCCGGTAATAAAAGGCGGTAAGCCACGGAACCAATACGTTCGGTGATGGGAAATGGACCACTATATTGAGGCGCTAACTTTCCCGATCACAACACCCTTCATAGGTGAAACACGAATAAACACAAAATCTCCCACAGAAAATTCTAATTTCCTTCTTCGGTTATCAGCATAGGATTTTTGTCTACTTTGATCTTCTTTCATCCTATGGCGAATAAGGTCAATCTTTTTTGTGGAATTACGAATAAAGTCTGGACCTAAAACCAGCATGTAACAACCCAGTATTTCGTGATTATTTTAATTGTTTATTATAATTATTTAAATTGAAACTCCTGATTTAAAAACTTTATTATATTTATTAAAATTTATAAATTTTGTTATTTTAAGATTATATTTTGATTTTTGTGTGAATTATAATTTTAAACCTGAATAAATAGGATATTTCCAAAAAAGTGGATTTTTGGTCAATCTGGTCAAACTTTGACTTTTAAATTTAAAATTTAAATATTTAAATTTTTGAATTTTATCTTTCATTATGAAAATAAATTTAATTTCAATAATACTGCTTTTCGTTTCGTTGAAATTCGATTTATATTGTGAAAGTTATGCTTTTTACAATATTGTATGTAAATTGATTTATTTAATAAAATTGTCTATTTTAATTTATATAAATAATATTTTTATTTGTCATATCTTGTTATAATTTGTATATATGTATGTAATATATCTTGTTATGTATAAATTTTATTTTTCAATCATTTTTAAAGTGTTGTAGTTATTTTTCCAAAACTAATTATATTTTGTTTTCAATTTTTAATACTAGTTTACATATAATTAACTATATTCTTATATTTTTATATATTTTTCTAAAATTTATTTATTCATTTAATTTTCACTTTATTTTGTATCCAGTTTTATTTTATTTGCCTGGTTTTTATTTTGATTTATTTGAATAAATGAAAAGGGAAATATCAAGAGACTTTAGCCTTTATAACCTTTGACCTTCCACCTTCACACCCCTTCAATATTTGGGCCGTCCTTTCTCTTGCCTATAGCCATGTGTTTCTTTTATGCAATTCATGTTTAAACACACTTTCTCACTTCATTTTCACACCACTTTCAGATCTGAAGAGAAAACCTTTGGTAATGTCTTCTTTTTCCTACTTATTCTTCTTATTTCTATTGATTTTTCCTTTGAAATTGCCTTGCCTCTTCATGCTTTGGCTCGGCCATACTCCTCCACCACCTCCACTGACCAACTCCAAAACCATCCACGGCCACTTCATGCTCCTTCCCCTCTATCTTGATCAGGCCGTGACCCATCTAAGAAGATTACTCCAAAAATCCTCAAACACTTCAACTATTGCCTACCCGAGCTCCAAAAATCACCTAGTCTTCATTTTTCACCTAGACCGCCTCCTTGACCGCCGCCACCTGATCCTACCACCTCTGGCCGCCACTCTAGACCCCACCTGACCTGTAGCATGAATGGTCAAGCCCACATCAGTCAAGGCCGAATCCAATGAGTGCACAAAAATCACTTATTTGCCTTAATCACTTTGTATTCCTATGTTGTAACTTACATCACTCCAACTCCTTACTAGCCATGCCTTTACGAACCTATACCATACCCTATGCACCACTTTGGCCGAGCATAACTGACCCTAAGCTGAGCACTTGAAGGATGGAGGCAATGGTCAAGTCGTTCCTTTCATAGTTGCTTTCATTTTCAAATTGTTTCTATATGTATTCTATGTTGAAATCGCAAGTATATTTGGTTTAAAATCATATTTATACTTGTCTTGTTTTATGGGTTGTGTACAAGATCTAGCTTGGTTCTCTTCCTACTCAAGTCTTTTGTCGTGTTATCGTACCTTCTGAATATTCGTTTGTGTGCTTTGTCGTGCTATCTCCAGTTGAAACATGTGAGTATTTCTCACCAGACATTTGTACTTATATAATTAGTAAATTGACACCATTTGAATCTATAAATTATATTATCATGTTATAACTGCCTATGCTACGATCATATGATGTTCATCCCTGTCTATACACCTGTCATATCATCTATTGCTGTTATACGATGTTATATTGTTATTTATATCTGTTTATCACACTACAAGTTTCCTATAGAATAGAATCACTATGGGTTGAAACGATACATACCCGAATGGACTTTGGAATAGGGAAAAATCGTTATGGGCTGAAATGATAGGCCCGATTGATTTATATTTATTTTATTTTACTTGGGATTGCGGAATTGAAATGATAGAACCTGGATTTTCTTTGTAAATTATGGATTTAAATGATATATTTTCCATATCATTTGACTTAGGTTAGAAAATTATATACAGACCATGGCTAATATCCGCGGTGCCTGTATATAATTTTCTACCCTATGGTCAAGTGATACGGATATTTATCATTTCAATCCGTAATTTTAAATAAAAATTACGGTAATATATCAATTCAAACCGCAATCCCGAATGAAATGAAAATGCATAATAACTTGCAATTTATACAATATAAAATATAGCATCCATTCATCCAATATCAATAATCAACCATTTATAACAATCATCATCCAATATAAACAATAACATCACTATGGAACTGATAATAAACAACAAGTATTAACTAGTAGTTTATATTCAATAATAAATTAAAACTGTTTAACTGGCAGTTTATATGCAATAATAAATAAATAAAAGTTTAACTGGCAGTTTATATGCCAAAAATAAATTAAATAACAATTTAATTTAAATAAATGAAATTTAACTGAGATGATGATTAAATATATGCCCAAACAATCATATATAAATTTTAAACCACATCAAAAATTAATTTAACAAACATAAGAAATCTTATAAGTCGTGAGTGGGTTAAAATACCCACCTTTTGAATTTAAATTGAATTTAAATCCAATTTAAACCCAAAATTTGCACAATCTCCAAATCTGTCCAAACCCGCGTCAAAGTGTCCGGAATTCAGATACGATCCTAACAAAAGAAACTGCACGTAAAACGGATATTGTATGCAAAAGATATTCGGATTAAGAGATTCGAAATCTTTAATAAAATAAAAATAACAACACTCACCTAAGAAAACGCCATGTCAGCAATCAGAACGCGCCCTCCTTCTTCCCAAAAGAACGCACGCACGTGAACAGGAAAATCGAACCCTAAATCGCATGAAACAATTTCCAGCCGCCACCACAAAAGTCACCATCGACTCGATCAACACCTCCGAGCACCTTCCCATCAACGGCCGACCCCCATGCCACCACGCGCGCAGCCCTAGACCACCATAGAACGACCTGCCGTCGTCCCCTTTGACAACCATTCACGGCCACCACACTTTGATACAGGCCAAGCGGCTACCGCCAAACGACTCCCCTTGCCGAGCTCTTCGATACCCAGTAACCGATTTCCTAATTGTCGCCCTAAACAAAAACGCCCAATTCGACTTTGACCGCGATTTCTGGTCAATCCGGTCACTGTCTCGAAAAACGAACAACAGACGTAGGTTTGTATCACTGAGATCTTTGATATATATTTTTTTCCAAATTTTTCTGAGTTGTTTGAATTTTGAAGTTGATTTTTGAATTAATGTTTGAATTAGATAAAGTAGGGTTTACAGCCATTTGAGGAAGAGAAGCACAGAAGTTTCTGTACGTATAGAAATGAGGAATAGAGGCTGCTAGGGTTTATAACAGGGTATTTATAGACAACGTCGAAAAAGAATAGATGGACCCGAATAATAAACGTGTTGAACGATCTATGGCCCCAAAAGCCCGTTTCGACTACGGAACGAAATTGGGTCAACCCATGTATCAAAATAGGTGTTTTAAAATATTTTAAACGCAATGGAAAAGGTTTCAAGTCCAAATTCTATCTTATGAAGAAGTTATGCTGAAATTAATTTTTTCCAAATTGATTTCAATTGATTTCAATTTATCGATTTCAAGGCGTTTTGAATCCGTACGATCAAACGGCAAGCCCGATCGCTACGAAACTTGAAATCCTACAATAATTCACCGTTACGGATCCGATGAAACTTGTTTCGTCGAAATCCGAGTCAGTGGCCAAAATGGCTATTTTTCCATTAATAAAATAAATTTATAATTAATTGATTAAATCAAATCTTACATTTCAATTGTATAATTTAAAAAAATTTCCCCTTTAAATTTTCTTAATCCATTACACTAATTTAAACAAGTTTAGATGTCAATTTAAAGTTGATTAATCTATCTATCGCAGTGTTAAATTTTGAATTTCATTGTGTTCAAATTAATAAATTAAATTCCCATTAATTCTATTAAATTTTATTTTCATTCTAATTATTCAATTCCTTGTTAACCAACGGATGAAATTAACATTGGTTCATGGTTTATTTCAATATTATTCTCAAATTTTATCTTAATTTCAGTAACGTAATATTCTTAATATTTAACTCTACTTATCTGCAATAAATCTAATTACTAAATTTTAAATTCCAAATAACTAATAAGTCATGCCTTCCATTCTTTTAATTCAACTAATGGCCCTATTATGGATAGTATTACATTATTGAATCAATTATCAATCTATGGAAAGAATTATTATTGACTTACTCATATTACATTAACAATTACCAATTTCCAATTAATATAGAAATAAATTTCATTCACTTATAAATAAATTCATTTACTATAGGTTTCCTTCCAATTAATTTAAAAATTGATTTCTATAAATTTATTTGATTTAATTTCCAAATATATACATTAATTACTATTAAATATCTTCAATAATTTATTTACTTGGTTTCCAACTTTCTATTTCATCAGTTACTGCCTTATAAATAAACTTACGCTTCTCTTCAATTTACATTCACCTTTTCGTTATTATATTAATTATCATTAAAGTAACCTTTACTTACTTTTGTAAGTTATTACTTACCAACACCAGTTAAAATTCCATATATAACACAAATTTTAATTAATTGTCATTAACCATGATTATTTCATTAAATAAATTCATATTTACATCCACTTCCATATATAAATTTGGTAACCAGGTTATAACACTTACACTGTTTCACTTATTGGAATTACATCCAAGTTATTAACAGTTAACTTACATTTTTTTACTGTTGCAATCCATTCTAGTTACTATTTCCAAACAATTACATACAGAACATTGATTTTACTTAATCACTATTTATTATTATGAATTCATTAATCAATTCACTAATTGCCTTTGTTTTCTTATATTCAATTTATTACCAAATATTTCTATTTACAATCCATTATAACCTAAACAGTCGTTTCAATCAATTTGAATTGCATTAAATTGGTTATTCATCAACTGCCATTAACATTACTACCTTAATTTATATACAGTTACTATTTATCAATATATTATTACATAGGTTAATTAAATTCTTATCTTTAATTACTTATTTTAAATTTTATGTCCAAGTGCACAATTAACACTATTCCTTTATTGGGATTTCACTTAAATTTTCAACAATTAGGTTTAATGACCAATTCTATAATTCATTATTAACCTTTACTTCAATATACATTTAAAAAAATTTATTCCTTTCTAATTTAATTTCGAAAATCTAATTAAATTAACAAATTCTATTTATCAAAATTCACGGGTCGTTACATATATCACTAGTAACAATCAACCACATAACCTCTGAGCTCGTACGTCTCAGAGAAAGGTGTTAAGCTAAGAGAATGAATTCTCCACCACCAACAGAAATGTATTTGATAGAAACCAGCTTTACATCTCAAAATATAACATCAGACACACATCCATGCAAGTCCATTCCGGGATCGAACGGAGCCGAAGGCGCTTCTAAAGAAGCCCTTGAAATCCGGATATTCAATAATCACGTCCGTAATCCTTATCACAAAGGGTGACAAAATCTCTATACCGGAGCAACCCGGTGCAGAGACATTCGACAGGTAATCCTTTCATTTTCGAAAATACCCGGTCTTTAAAACCGTCTTCAAATGCAATCCCATTTCGTCGTATCATTATTCGAAATGGGTTTTATGATACAAAGTCCTCTCCTGGCTAATCCGAATAATGAGCACTTATTTTTTTAAATAAGTGTTCAACCAGATTTCAAACAAATCACAACAATTTCCACTTTGATCTTTTAAATAAAAGGTCCATTACAATCACAAAGGTTCGATGTGGTTTTCGGATATCCACTTGGAATCCGACTCCGGTAGCGTCGAAATTCACATAAAAAGATCAATATTGATAGTCGGTTATTAAACTATCAATCAACATGCCCAACAATCGCTAGGATTTAAATAATTTTTCCCTCAATTATTATTTTCAATATATCTTCGCAAGATATAATTTTAATGCTCCAACCATTTGAAAACAAATTTCAAATCAATTTCCACCTTTCAATCCTTTGAAAACAAATTTCAAATTACTTTTCCACATTTCAATATCTTGAAAACAAATTTCAAATCATTTTTTTCGTACGCGGAAAACATTTCCAAATATTTATTCGTTTCCACTGAAAATCTGTCGAGTTCAAATATTTTAAAATAATTTAAAATACTTATCCAAAATATAATTTGAAATATTTAAAATAAAACTATTTTAAAATACTTGCTTAAATATTAGTTTTGAAAATATTATACTAATATCACATATAAAAATTCAAGTCCAAAACTAATTTTAAAATAAAATTAGTAGATAGAGTGTAAATATTTAAATAACTATTTTCTAAATCAAATTTCAATTTAGTCTTTAAATAATCACTTCTATAATAATTTAAAATATATCTTTACTTTAAAGATTCTCAAAATAACCTAAGTAAATAATTTTTACAAAATATTCTTTCCCTTAAACCATCTTTACAACTTCAATTTATATTTATAAACTATGTTGAAAACATTCTCGGCTTTCAGGGAAAATACACATTCCATTCTAAAATGGCTCATTCAAACCAACTTATAAACCTTTCTGGATTTATTTTAAATTTATGTCCCAAATCCGTAAATTCCTTTCCACACTTTTAAAAATAAAACAATATTCATTTTTAAAACAAATTTCCTTTTCTTTTATAAAATTCCCATTGTGGATTTAATTTTTTTAAATATCCACTAATTTACGATCTTCAAATCGATTCCCAAGTATTTACTTTCAATACCAAATCAATTTTTTAAATTGATTTCCAAATTTTATTTCAATTACCAAATCCAATTCCAAATTGGTTTCTAAATTTATTTCAATCGAAAAATCAATTTTCAAATCAATTTCCCAAAGGTTTATTTTTAAACACCAAATTAATTTCCCAATTGATTTCTAGAATCCTTTCAAACACTAAATTAAATTCAAAATTTAATTTATAAAATTTATGCCCTTTATCTCTACCAAACTATTTAAAATCCATATTTCAAATAACTTCTTCAACTTTTGCAGAATATTACCCGAAATCCACCGATTAAGCCTTTTTCTCATATTTTGGAACTTATGCAATAGGATTTAGAAAAATAAAACTTTATTCTTTTTTTAAAATTCATTCTTTTAAATTTATCCAATTTTCAAAAATAAATTTTTACTATAACTTTTCAGCTTGAATTTCAAAAAAATCCTATTTTTATTTATTTCCAGTATCCTACGATACCAAAAATAAATTCGGCTAAACTATATCCATCAACGATTTCAATCACACTATATTAACACATGGATTATAAAAAAATCAACACATAACATTGAAACAAATTCAAATATTTGAGGAATCCAGTTGGATCCCTCCAACCTGTTTCCCTACATCCACAGATGTTTGCACAACAATTAAATACCAATTCCACTTCGAGATGGAATATCGCGGTATATGAGATTTATAAAATATCATCTGCTATTATGCGGAGCATAGGGTCTCATCCGCTATATAATGCGGGAAATCAACAACTCCAAATACGTATATAATACCAATTCCACTTCGAGGTTGAATATCGCGGTATGTGGGTTCAAACATAATATCATCCGCTATTATGCGGCGCGTAGGGTCTGTTTCAATCCAATAAATAACAACCATCATCCAAGCCAATAATCAATAATTTAAATTAACTATTTAGATTAAATCGGGTATCCGACTGCGTGAGAAGATCTCATCTTTGCTCCTTTATTTTGCAATCCATTTCCATTTCCATTTGTTTCTCGATTTTAGACCTTGCGTAACAATTGTATGATTTTAATGAATATTCGAATAAATCGAATAATCAATTTTTGTTTAATAGATTTATTTGATTTAAACTAGTAATTAAATTTGAAACTAAATTCCCTTTAATAAATTATCTTTAGTAACTAAAATAATCAAACAAGTTAATTAACCAAATTAATTACCTTAAATACATTATTTTAAAATAACTAGTAGATTTAAAATATGTATTATTTTATTTCTGAAACTTCATATATATATTTACAAACGTAGTCTTATATAGATAAAAATCTGATCTTTATACAATTTCCTATGTTTCCCAAAATCCTATATATATATGTATAATTTTCTGATTTACTTATATATATATATATATATACACACACACACATTTATTAAATTAAAAATTGTTTTACTATAAACATATACATATAAATTTTTAAATAAATAGTAAATATGCCTTACTGTTAATATCATCATTTTTTCTCTTCTTTTAACTAACTACAAATTAATTACAACAAGTTTAAAGTAAATCACCAATTAGCTATTTTGACAGTCTCAACACAATGCGCGACCATCACTGCCCCAAGCAGCTCCACCTCGCCGAACCCTAAATCGGACTGCCTCGAGATTGAAGACGCTGACCTCTTTGACTTCGTGAAACCCCTGCACCATTGCGACATGCTCGCCGTCGAGCCAATCTACATCGCGACTACGCGTGATGTTGTCGTCAATCACACGAGCGACTTCTTGCTGTCACGACGCGCCTAACTGACGAAGTCGAGCTACATCGCCGAGCCTCCATTTCGAATACCACCATCTGACGTTGTCCTCTACCATGAAGACGATTGATTCATGAATCACCATCGAAGACGCGACTCTGGATTTCGCATGAATAATTAGCTTTCGACTTTAAAACAAATAAGCGCGGCCGTAGATTTAGTTTGTGCGAAATCGATATGAGAAAAGGCGATTTGTTTTTTTTCTTTTGGAATGAAACTGAGGGATAGAACGACCATTTTAAGTTCTAAGTTTTTGTTTCAAAATGCTCGGCTGTTAATACAAAAAAAGAAGGATAAACGATGATGTCGACGTGCAAAGAAAGGCTGCAGTGATTTGAAGGGGGAAGTATCGATGTGAAAGGAATACGGCTGAAAGTTGACTAGGATATATATTAGTTAATTCAAATTGTCTCGATAAATACAAATCAAAATCTCGACATCCTATTGAGGCATGCCACTAGGCGTTTATAATGTTACATGCCCATTCCGAATGCAATGGAAAAGGTTTTGGGTCCAAATTTGATCGTATGGAGAAGATAGCTTTTTGAACCCATTTATTAAATTAAATTTCGATATAAAGTTTTTAGCGTGTTTGTTGACCGTACGGCCAAACGATCACTCAAACATTACGAAAATTGAAATCCGATAATAATACAATATTACGGATCCAGTAGAACTGGTTTCGTTGAATTCCGAAACCGTGCCTCGGAAAGCTATTTTTAAATATCGATTTAAACGATAAAAAATTAAAACTGAACAAAGCAGTTCCAAATTTAATTCTAAAGCTTCCATTATCTTCATTATTGTCAATATAAATTTTCTAAGCCATCGAATTATTTTTAACAGGCTTAAAATTGAAGATTCGAATTTTATCGAATCTCAATAAATTAAATTCAATAACTAAGTTGCCAAATTTATAGTTAAAATTGAAATTCAAGTTTAAAAATAACTTCCAATATTTAAAATCAATTAAATATTTTAATTTCAAATGTTGAAAATTTTGGGTTGTCACAAATTCAAATCTTTTTATTAAGTTCATTACTACTCTATAAACTTAGTTACCTTGTTTTTCCATTCATTACCTTAATATACCAAATTTAACAGCTTCTAAACATTGTATTACATTTCACATTAATGTAACATTTATTAAAATTTATTTCCAATTCCATCAAAATAGGTAACTTAATTTGTTATCATTAACTCTCAATCACATTCTTACAAGTTTAATCATTTCCAAATCAATGTTATAATTTCTTACTAAACATTGATTATATTCGATTACCGTTCAGTATATATTAATTCATTAATTAATTCAATACTTACGTTTGTTTTTCTTATATTTCATTTATAAACAAATTATAATATTTCTACTCGCTTATCTTATATTGAATTCATAACCAAGTTGTAACGTATATAATTTTTCAATTAACAAGGGAGTCCATTCAATTTATTACAAATTTACTTACATTGACACTATTTCGCTTATTTTCGTTATTATTTCTTACATAGATCACAAGTTTTCATTCCTTTATATTATCTTATGAAAACAATATACATTTCTAATACTTATTACATTCATTGAAATTTATTTTCCAATTTTACTAAATATAACCAATTATTACCTTACAGTTATTCCAATTAATTGGGATTGCGCTAAATTAGTTATTTATCAACTTGCTTTAACATTATTACCTAAATTTACATTCAGTTACTATTAATCAATATATTATTCATTGGTTAAATCCAACACTTACTTTTATTTACTTATTTTCCAATTTAACCAAGTGCAATAATTTACTACTACACTATTGGGATTTCACTCCAATTGTCAATAAATAATTTTAATTACCATTGCTACATTTAATTTCTAACATTCGCTTCATTAAATTATAAGATTTTTATTTCTTTCTAAATTTAATTAAAAAAATCATATTAATTTAACTAATTTAATTATCGAAATTTACGGGTCGTTACAAAATCAATATAAACAACAATCACTTGCTACCAACAGCTCATATACAAATCAACCATTCAATCAAAACAAAACAATTGGTAGGTTGGGGTTAAGACACCTTAAATCACATAGAATGACAAATAACTATGAAGTATTACATTTACTCAACAGTCTTAGATAAACTCAATAGATTATTCATAATCTAAGCAATTTTAAAGTATCCTTGCCCAAAATACCATAAGTCAAACAAACAACAATTTCAACCAACAAATTAAGTTCATTCTTATTAATTTCATCTCATAACATTTATTATTTCATTCCCTTTTATTTATATAATGATTCATCCTTTAAATTTTCATTTACTTCTTACAAACTTTTACTTTTATTCATTGATTCAATGTTTATTTTCTTTATTTTCATTTATTACTTACAAATATTCATTTTCATTTATTTACAGTATTCATGTTTAATTCAATTTCTTTGCATATTAATTCATTTACTTAAGTTAATAATCTTATACTTACAATACTTACTTCCTATTTACCTTTATTACAGTAACACTTCAATTATAACTTAAGTTCACAACAATTACAACATCAAATTCTTATTTATAAAAGAATTTCATTAAATACTTTCATTACCTCAAGTTTGTTACTTGTATAATATCCATTACATTTTCTTATTAACATTTAAACTTTTTACATCTTTTGGTAAGATATATATATATATATATATATATATATATGCCTTTAAGAATCTAATTGAAAGTTATACAAGTTCATCTTATTTCTTTTAATTAATTTACTGTCCAATAATCATATCGTTTGTTTTATAGATTACAATTTCAACTTCCTTGAAATTTCATTTATAACCTAGCATTTAATCTCTTATTTTAATTAAAGGTTCCAATTATAAATTAGTTACAACCCATTTCCTGCAATAATTGATACTATTGATTATCAGAAACTTAAGAACTAAATACTGGGTTTAATTTCAAATCATTTTAAAATAATAGATAAAGGCATATACTTACAATATATATATCCAATTATATTTAAAACAATTTGAAATTTATATTTGTTTATCAAAATAAATCTGTAGTAAAACTACTAAAGTGGCCTTCAAACTTCGAAACTCGAAAATGAATGTCGAGGATGCGTGCACTCATCACCGAAATTATTTTCCAGCGAAACAAAGGGAAGTATAGAACTTATTTCTTTCCAAAATTTCTTTTAAGACATTTCTTCCAAATTATACTGAAATATTTTTATGAGAAAATACTTTAAATAAAATTATTATTACATTAAAAAAATTATCAAAAGAAATTTCAAAACCTTGGAACTTAAGTTCTAAATTTCCAATTTTCATTTATTTTATTTTCTTCAAATTTTGTTTCCAATCAATATTTATAGATGTCACTACCAAACAACCAATATATTACAACCAAATATAGCCTTTATAAAAAGTTTATTTTATGTATAGAAAATATAATAGGAAAAATTATTTCATTCGCCTATATTCAAAACAAAATTGTGTCGGTCTGTCCTATTAAGTGTTCAAAAATCCCTATTGACGTCATAGCGTCCTATGCACCAACCAGAATTTATACATACAAAACGGAACAGATTAACATAATATTAAAACCTTTTTATAACACTAACAAGTATGCTCTCTCATTTATATATATATACACACTCAGCGACTCACCATAGGGTATTACTACCCTATTAGTAAAGATTCAGACCCCACAAAGCTAAGGTTTTTCGCTAAACCAAAGCTTTGATACCAGATGTAACATCCCACCTTTTTGTACGCTTAAGCAAACACACATGCCATCTCTAACCATACAGAAGGGCGGATTGTTATGGGGTAAATGAGAAAAGTAGAAAAGGAAATTAAAAAAAATCTTACAGCGGAACGATAAAATATAATAATCGAATAAACAGTTCATGAAGTTGTTTACAAAACATTTGATTATACTTATACAATACATATCAGAGTTACATATACCAGAGAATAATAAAATGCAGCGGAGTACATGATGCAGTGAACAATATAATAGATGATGATAATAATAATATATTTGTCTTCATCCTCCAAAATAAAGTCTTTAAATCCTGTAATGCTAAGATTGACCCGAGCGAATTGAAAAGACAAAACACTCGAGTCAGAACTAAAAGATCTTATGTGTGTTAATTCAACGGAAATAAATATGCGTGGAATGGCGTAAGAGATGTTTATAGGATTTAACATCTTCTATCCAGTGTCAAACGTGAGTGCAGTAACTTAAGAGATGCTCGGGATTCACATCTCCTAAGGATCCGTTAAACTATTTACTATGTTGTAATATTTCACTATTATAATAATGTTTATAGTAAAATAAACTTATTTTTAAATAGCATTAAGGCTTTACATTTTCCACCTTAACACGTAATAGTCCCGGTAGTCCATCTAGTATCAGCGTATCTGCAGATCAGGAGACTACCCTAAATACTCTACATGCTATGGGAGAAATCTAAACTCGTACAAGGCGCGCTAGGGTAGGTGACACGACACACAAGGCTATGCCAGGGTAGATATACCAATTACTATCCGGACTGGTGGTGACGTATAGCGCGTAGCTACCGCCCAACTCGAACCACACCCCGAAAATTAAAACTCAAAAGTGGCCACCGGATAAATCTCAAAATTAGAATATAATGGAATGGTATCGAAGGAGGGTGTCCGATAAGAGGAGCTACCTCACTGGCCCGAAATCGCTCCTGTTTTAGCCACCTTATGCCAACTCACGGGAGTCGGGTCCACGTATATACCTCAAAAGAATGCCGCCGCCATCCTACTTCATTCTGAAATCTCCACCACGTACATGGTTGTTAAAGTGGTTTTCGGAGTTGGCAGAGAGTATGATAACTTCTGATCCTGGTCTCTTTAACAACCAAACGTTATTATAACGCCGCAGTCATTTTCAAAATATCTTATACTTTAAAACCAAAATATCATTGCCTTTCAAAACCAAATTAATACGATATCATTTTCATTTCAAATATATCCCTTTTCCAAAACCATAACACTTCCAAAATTAAAATACCTTGAAACTCGTAACTTTGAAACATAACTTCCACCACTTAAATGGTTTAAATATTTAAAATACTTCATATAATAAATAGATTCTTCAATTTCACAATCAATTTCAAAACAGTTAGAATTTCTAGATTTTATATCTAACCAAATACCAAATCATAGATTTCAATTCAATTCAGTTTCCAATAACTACTTCAAATTTATCGATTTCCAAACAGATTTGACCCACAGAATAAACCATTTCAAATTTAATATATTTCAACTTTAAGTATTCAACAATTTCAAAACTAAGTTTGGTAATTCCGATTCAAAAATTAAATTTTCTATTTTTTAGTTTTGAAATAATTTACATAATAGATCCGTTATCATTTATATAAACTCAAATTACGAATAACTAAATATTTCCTTCAATTTATTTATACTTTAAATATTCATTTAAATCACTCTAGACCAAAATCAAGTTGTAAAAATCATACCCTTTTAAGCCTTAATTTTATTTAAATTTCAAATCAAATTTATTCGAGTATAATTCTTAAATAATTTAATTCAAACCAATTTCATATTTATCTTCCAACCTTAATTTTATTTAAGTCTTTATAAACTCTATATCCAATATAACTTAAACAGATACTTAACCATATTATATAAAAATAATCGAACTTTATTATTTGGCTTATTTTATATTTCCAAACAATAATACCCATAGCTAAAAATCAATAATAAAATAAAATTTATATAATATCTGAAAATAATATTTATATAACCCATATATTTCTTTACAAAACCATAGAAATCATTTCAAAATATTTTTATATATATAAACCGCGGTGGCTATATATAATTTTCTATCCTATGGTCAAGTGATACGTATATTTATCATTTCAATCCGCAATACAAAACATAAATACGGCTATATAACATTTCAAACCGCAATCCCAAATGAAATAAAATCCATAACAACTTGCAGTTTATAACAGTATAAAATATAACATCCATTCATCCAATATCAATCATCAAACATTTATCACAGCCATCACCCAATTAAATCAATAACATCAATATAGAACAGATAATAAATAACAGGAATTTACTGACAGTTATATTCAATAATAAATTAAATGACTATTTTATCCAAATAAATTCAAATAAAATGAGATGGTGATGCAAAATATGCCAAACAGCCATAAATAATTTTCTAATGACATCATAAATAAATTTAACAAACATAAGAAATTTTAGAAGTTGCGAGCGGGTTAAAACACTTACCTTTTGAATTTAAAATTAATTTAAATCAAATTTAAACCCAAAATTCAAACAATCTCAGAATTCATCCAAACTAGCATCAAAATGTCCAGAATTCCAATACGAATCTAGCGGAGAAAACTGCATGTGAAATGGACCTCGTATGTGAAAGTTATTGATGTTACAATATTGGAATCATAAGTTAAAATAAAATAAATAAATAAACGAACCACTCACGTGATGTCACGTCGCGCATCGTTTACACGCACGGCACGGTCCAGGTTGAAGACAAAACTCTAACCGCCATCACGTTATGAATTTTCGTAGCCACTCAGGGAGTCGCCGCCCCGATAAGGACCTTCCAACGCCGTTGCCACACTCTGGCACCCCTCCGGTGAAGTCGCGGCCACCAACGGCCTTCCCGATATTGCTGCGCCGCCGCTACCCTATGAAGCCAAGCACGACCACTTCGATGACCTCCAGACAAACACAGCTATGACGATCGACTCACCTCCTCCTCCTTTACGATCTACAAACTCTGGATCGTCCAATCGACAAGAATCCATCGTTTAACGAGAAGCTACCCAACGAATGGCCGACAATTCTCCATCAATTTGCGGTCAAACGATAATTCAAATTGAAAGACGACCCACAGAATTGAGATGCACTCTTCGAGAGCTTCAAGACGGTATATAATTTGATATATTAGAGGAGTTTGAGTTTTTGACTTTGAATTTTATTTGAAATTGCAATTAGGGATAAGGGTTTGTCTGCCATTGAAGAAGAGGAGCAACATAAACTTTTGTACGTATAGATTTGAGAATAGAAAGATTGCTTAGGGTTTATAATGAGGTACATATAGGCTGAACAAAATAGAATAGATGGGCTTGATTGGTTTGGAAAAATGAACGATAACGACCCGGAAAGCCCGTTTCGACTACGGAACGAAATTGGGCCAATCCATATATCAAAATAGATGTTTTAAAATATTTTAAATGCAATGTAATAGGTTTCAAGTCCAAATTCGATCATATGAAGAAGTTATGCTAAAATTAAGATATTTCAAATTGATTTCAATTAATTAAAATTAAATTGATTTCGAGGCGTTTTGAGCCCATACGATCAAACGGCAAGTCCGATCGCTACGAAACTTGAAATCCTACAATAATTCACCGTTAAGGATCCGATGAAAGTACTTTCGTCGAAATCAAAGTCAGTGGCCAAAATGGCTATTTTCTAGTTAATTGAATAAATTAATATTATATTAATTAAATCAAATTTCAATTCAAATTAAGTAAATCACAATTTCTCTCATTTTAAATTTCTTGGACATTTACCATAATTTAACAAAATTTAGATGTCACTTTAATGTTGATTCATTCATCAATTTCAGCGTTAAATTTCATTTTTATTAAGTTCGAAAATTATAGATTTAATTTCCAATAATTCCATTTAATTTACTTCCATTCTATTATTCAATTCATTATTATCAAACAGATGAAATTAACATTGGATTCATAATCTATTACATCAATATTCTCCAATTTCATCTTAATTTTCAATTAACGTAATATTTAGATATTTAATTTCATTTATTTGCAATTAAATCCAATTATTATAGTTCAAATCCCATTAAAATGATAAGTCTTCATTTCCATTCTTTCAATTCAAAAAATCGTCCTAATATGGATAATATTAACATTATTCTCAAATATTACCTGAATTAACATTAACGTAATAATTTGTTTAGATTTATTGCAGTTGATTCCAATTCAATTTAATGGATTAAAATATATCGGTAACTTATAATAATTGTTGCCACTAACTCTTAATCATACTTTAATAAGTTATCATTTCCAAACAATATTATTAAAATTTACAACATATTGATTTTATTCAATTACTATTTATTATTATTAATTCATTAATTAATTCAATATTTACGTTTGTTTCCTTATATTCAATTTATAGCCTAGTATAACAATTTGCATTACTTCAATTAATCGTAATTTCATTTCAATTGTGAATACTTGGCTTTAATTTCTATGTTTGCATTTCACTTTAGCATTCATTTCATTATTAAATTACAAAATTTTTTGTTTCTTCACTATTAAGTTACCAAAATCTTATTAAATTAACAATTTTTAATTATCGAAAATTATCGGTTATTACAATCGGTATGTCGGATTTCCTCTTGAATTGAAATGCATGTTATACTATCTGACATATCGGTGCTCACACAAAGCAATTACACAGATGGTCGCTCCTCAACAGCCTTATTCTTCGTACTAGTTGACGGCATTACCTCGTAGTGTCCTTGGCTAGCGTGAGTATAGAGGTGGGTGTCATAGCTTGGTATCAGAGCCAAACTTCGGAACAATATAGAATAATCTAGCAAGGATCATTGTCCTAAGTCCTTCTTAGGAGTCGTGCCTTAGGATTTATCCGAGTCTTTGAACCCGTTCTATCCTATTTTCTTTTATGATGCATTGTTTTATCAATCATGATTGTTTGATATTCATTCTGAGAATAACTTTTTCTTCTTCTTTCATTCTTTCTTTCTTAAAGAAGAGAAATGGTTAGACCATGCCATCCTAGCGTCGGTCAATCTAGTGCTACTCCTCAGGTTGGAGTATTTATGTCTGCCCAACAACTTCTAGATCTTGTAAAGAATGCTCAAGCCGTCGGACCCATTCCAGAGCTTACTCACCCAAAATCCGGATTTGCATGCCTGTGCAGTATTATACCAATTTGGGTGGAAAGCCATTCAGGGGTTTCGAGAGCGTCCTAGAAGTCCAAGCTTGGCTTAGAACGTGCGATCGTATCTTTTCTCGCATTAATCTAATTGATCTCCATCAAGTCCAAGTGGCTTCTGCTATGCTCCAAGAAAGAGCACTAGTTGGTATGAGCTTCTGATTTCTAAAATTATTGAAGTGGATCTTACTTGGAGTAAATCCGGGAAAGGTTTGAATCGAAGTTTGTACCAAAAGCTGAAAAAGTGACTCTGGCTCATCGTTTTATTGACCTTTTTCAAGGTGAATCTTCTGTGACGGATTACGTCGCATATTTTGAATCCCTCTCTAAATACGGGGTCGGGTACATTAATGCCTCGTTGAAGAAAAACCAGAGGTTTGTTTATGGCTTGAATAAGAATCTCAAAAAGCCATTACTTCTGAAGTTAGAAGTTTCTTTTGATCAACTTGTTGATATCGCTCTTCGAGTTGAAGAGGCCGATAAAGAAGATGATGTTAAAGTTGTGGGTGCCAAACCGAACTTCAACAAGAAGAGGCCTAATAAGATCAAAAGTCCTTATCCCAACGAGAAAGGAAAGCAAGCAACTCTGGTAGAAAAGACTTCTACCTCTAGTGGTGGGCAATGCTACAATTGTGGTTCTAAGGACCATTATGCAAATAAGTGTTCAAAGCCCCTTACTTGTCTTTGTTGCAAAAGTTTGGGCCATTATATATCTTCATGTCCTAAACTTCAAAGCAAGAAGGAGGGAAAGCTAAATGTGGTGCAAGCCCCTAGTAACACTTCTCGTGGCCAAGGTATTTCTCATTCTATCCTTGGCGGCATTATTGTGTTTCATGATCATCATATTCGAGTACTTTTTGATACGGGTGCATCCCATTCTTTAATATCAAAAGAACTTGTCGATACCTTTTCTTTAAGTGTTACGACTTTAATGACTTCTTCGAGAATTGCAAATCCGGTTGGTGCATCCGCAACACTTAGTTTGCTTTGTAAAGATGTCGAGATTATTTTATGTGATTTTTCCTTCCATACCAATTTGCATGTCATGCGTTACTTAGGCTATGGAATGATTTTGGGAATGGATTGGCTTAACCGTTATGAAGCCCATATCCTATGCCATGAGCGAACTATGCATCTTCAACATCCTCAATCTGTAAAGTAGATTTCTACTGTTCTTAAAGATTCGGATTCTAAATTGGCATCATCCTTGTATTCTATAAACCCTCATGATGACGATAATGATGATAAGGAAGATATCATTTCTCTCATTCACGTTGTTCGTCAATTTTCCGATATATTGGATCCCATTTTAGGATTACCGCCTAAGCGAGCAATTAAGTTTCAAATTAATCTAATCCCTGGAGCTCAACCTACCACTCGTCCACCTTATCGTGTTTGATAAGGAAAATGAGGAGATGCGTAAGCAGTTATCCGAATTGGAAGAGAAGCAATTTATTCATTCTAGTTCCTCTCCTTGGGGAGCTTCAGTTATTTTTGTGAAGAAATCCGATGGTACACTTAGGCCTTGCATTGACTACCACAAGCTTAGTGATGTTACCATTAAGAATAAATATCCTTTACCTCGGAGTGATGAAATGTTCGATCAACTTAGTGGTGCTAGAGTTTTTTTGTGATGGCCCAGAATTTTGAACACTAGAAATTGAAATATTTAAGTAATTTTTAAATGTTTGAAAGATGTGACTTGAATATCAGATATCAGAATGAATTTGGCAATTAAATTATTGAATTTAATTTATTGAAGTTGGATAAAATATTGAATTTTCTATTTTTAAGCTGATTAAAAATAATTTGATGGCTTAGAAAATTTATATTGACAATACTGAAGATAATGGAAGCTTCAGAATTGAATTTGTAAATAATTTGTTCAGTTTTGAAATTATATCGTTTAAATCGATATTTAGAAATAGCATTCCGAAGCACAGTCTCAGAATTCGACGAAACCGGTTACATTGGATCTGTAATATTGTTTTATTATCAGATTTCAATTTCCGTAGCATTTGGAGTTATCGTGTGATCGAATGATAAGAAAACGCGCTAGAATTTATATTGAAATTTAATAACTGGTTCAAAAGAGAAAGGATTACCTGTGAGATTGCACTTGAAGATGGTGTTGAAGACCAGGTATTTTCGAAAGCGAAAGAATTACCTGTCGAATGTCTCTGCACCGAGTTGCTCCGGTATAGAGATTTGATAACCTTTTGTGATGGGGATTCCGGACGTGACTAGTGAACATCCGGATTTGCAAGCGCTTCTTTGAAGTGCCTTCGGTTCTGTTCGAACCCGAAACAGACTTGTATGGATGTGTGTCTGACGTTACACTTTGAGATGTAAAGCAAGTTTCTATCAAATACATTTCTGTTGGTGGTGAAGAATTTATTCTCTTAGCTTAACACCCTTCTCTGAGACGTACGAGCTCAGAAGTTATGTAGTTGATGGTTACTAGTGATACATTCCCAATTTGGTAATGTGGCATACGAAGTGCTGCTGATCATTTGTTGATCGAAGCAAGGCTTTTTTGAAAAGCATAGACATGTGTACAAGATTTCGTCGAGCCTCACAACTTGGAAATGGTTGAAACAGGAATGTTGCAGCAAGGTTTTTAGGGGTCATGCCCCTAGGGTATATCCATTTCGTTCTGGATAAGAGGTGATATCATGGTATGGAGCCTAGATATTTTACCTATGTTGATGCTGCAAATTTATTATACTTTGTGGTTGTTGCTTTGTGGTTGAGGATCCTCGGATAAAGGTCGGTAACGATCGGGGATGGCGTACTTGTGTGGTAGTTACCTATGTTATAGCTTGGTTAAAGCATGAGGTAGCAGCAGTCTTCTTAGCAGAGATCCGGTTAGGTTCTTGAGGCATCCTTTCAGAGGCGTACCTATTTAGGTGTAGGACGTTCCTTTGCCTGACCATTTGTTGGAAATCCAAAGAAACAATACGCTTCATGTACGGTTTTAGTTGTATAACCTGCCATGGAATGTGGCGGTAACCTGCTATTGAACATAGTAGCTATAGTAGGCATACGACGAAACATGGTATGCTGGCTAAGATTAATATTATAATTTCAAAATGTTTTTTGCACTATGCATTAATAATAATATCAAATGGTTTTCGCGTGTCAAGCATTTTTGACTGTCATAAGGAGAAATCTCCTCCAAGTATGCGCTTGCATTGTGTATGTGGCGGGAGGCCTTATGGCAGTTTCATTTTCCAAAAGCATAGCGGATTTCTTTTTATTTTCTTTGTGAAAATAACTGTTTTTAAGATCTCACACCAGTCCAATGATTGACCTGGAGTTTATTGTTCCCTTTCTAAACTCTGGATGCCTATAATTTTCCACACGGGCAGCCTAGAGTCAGGTTATCAGGTCATTCCGGAATTCAGAAGGCATTGTGGAGCTCAAGAGACGTCCTGGATGGCGAGATGTACTTCAGTATATTATTACCTTTCCACTGTGTATTAAATTGTAGGGACAAGTTCATATAATTGTCCAGTTGTGTGCTATGTAAGTAGTTGTACTCTGATGATGTTGTGATGTAAAACATATACCGTCCTTTTGTTTTAAAGATTATTCATTTATCTATTATATGTTGTTCCGCTGCGAAATGTGAGATTCTGTTATTGTTTCTGTTTCTTCTTCTATCTTCTTCTTGTTAAACCCTAATTGTTCAGTTTTCCGGCATTCGACTGTGCGGCAGTTGATACAATTGATGTATTAATGTCGACTTTCGAAAGTCGAAAAATCGGGTCGTTACAAAGTGGTATCGGAGCATTTATTTAAGCGACAACCTTGGCTCTGGTGGGGATTACTCATTAGAGATAGAGTCAGTAGTACTCTAGAATGAGTTGAGAGTAATAATAGATATGAGCGTATCTATTAGTGAATATAAAAAAATTAGGTTGTGATGATTGGTTTGTTGAATGGTATATGGGTTTTGGTCGGTATAGTCTGTACAACTCTGTCGATAGGGATCTCTAAACGCTCGTACAGAACAATTCGACACGATATTGTTTTAAAATTGGGTAAATGAAATAATTTTACCCAAATTATTTTTGTATATGAAAGGAAATAATTTTTTGTAAGTTATTATAGTATATGGCTGCTTAGTTGTTAGGTAGTGATAATATTAAATTACTATCATTGTTATTGAATAAGGAATTGAAATCATAACTTAAAGCTAAGAAATAAAGTCCATATACAAATGAAATTTGAGAATGTAAAATTGTAAATGTGATTTATAACTTGAAATGGAATTCCATAGAAATGTTTTGAAAAAAAATTTGAAAGGGTTTGAAATGTCTTGGAGTTTGGAAAAGATTGGAAATTTAGAAGAACAAAAAAAATTCTTATGGGTTTGAAACGGTATTCATAGGTTTTGGGAAAAAAATGTTTTTAAAGGAATGAAAGCTCTAAACTCTTTTTGGTCGCTGGAAAATAATTGCGATGATGATCGCGACATCATCGGTGTTCATTTTTGAGTTTCCAAGAGAGAAATTGCTGCCATATTATTTTAAAAGGAAGTTGTTTGGAAAACTAGGTTTGGTTTTGGAAATTCAAATGATAATTTGAATTGATTTCAAAAATGATTTTGAAATGTTGGAAAGACTCTGGAATCGGATAAAAATAGCTTTTGAAATAAAATTAGTAAGTGGTTGTAAACCAAAATGGTGAATTGAAATTGAATTGTGTTTAGGAATGAACAAAAGAATAAAACTAGAATTGAAACTGAATATTGAAAACCAATTTGAATTGTGTGAAATAAAATGAAGTTGTAAAAAAATTAGTTCGAAATGAACAAAATAAAGTGAATTGGAATTTGTAATGAATTAATAAATGAAACTAACTTAAAATAGTGATATGAATCACTTGTGAATGAAAGATAATTGATGAAATTCAATATTCAGAAGGTAAATTGAATCCAAACATAATTGAAAGTGTAAATTGAATTCAAATGAAATTGAAAATGTAAGATTGAATGAAAACGGATATATAACTTCAATAGTGAAGTAAAAATGGTATAAGAAGTATATACTGAAATTCTGTAAAGAAATGTGCAACATGGTTTTGAATGTCGTAATCAGACATTATTTCTAAATAGATACATAGGTGTGTTAAAGGAAAATGGAATTGGGATTTGGCTTTTGGAGAAAAATTTAAATTGCTCAAAAAAAGGTATGTTTTTAAATTTCAGTATGAAATTTGTTGATTTTCTTGTCCAGCCACTTGGCATTTTGTTTTCTTTTGAAATCTAGGGGTCCCATGTTGTGGCATTTTGTAGTCATACCGAGCTAGCCGCGCAAAGGAGACGCTGACGAAATTTTTCAAAAATTTAGGGAGTTAGAAAAAATTTAAGAAAATTTTGAAAGTTTATAGTTTGAATTTAAATTTGAATTGGTTAAGAAAACAATATTGTTTGGAACTTATAGTTGATTTTGGAAAATTAGTTGAGATGATAATGAGTCTTTAATAAAAAGATTTGTTTTGGAAGGTTGAAACTGTTTAGTTTTGGGAAAATATTAAACGGGTTGAGGATCATTCTTCTTAACTAGTAATTTCGGGACGAAATTCTTTTAAGGGGGAAGGATGTGATGACCCAGAATTTTGAACACTAGAAATTGAAATATTTAAGTGATTTTTAAATGTTTGAAAGATAGTCTGACTTTAATTTCAGATATCAGAATGAATTTGGCAATTAAATTATTTAATTTAATTTATTGAAGTTGGATAAATATTGAATTTTCTATTTTTAAGCGGATTAAAAATAATTTGATGGCTTAGAAAATTTATGTTGACAATACTAAAGATAATGGAAGCTTTAGAATTGAATTTGGAAACGATTTGTTCAGTTTTGAAATTATATCGTTTAAATCAATATTTAAAAATAACATTTCGAAGCACAGTCTCGGAATTCGATGAAACCGGTTCCATTGGATCTATAATATTGTTTTATTATCAGATTTCAATTTCCGTAGTATTCAGAGTTATCGTGTGATCGAATGATAAGGAAACACGCTAGAATTTATATCGAAATTTAATTTAATAACTGGTTCAAAAAGCTATCTTCCCCATACGATCGAATTGGACTCGGAACCTTTTCCATTGCGTTCGGAATAGGCGTATAACATTATAAATGCCTGACTGCATGCCCCCATAGGAATTCGAAATTTTGAGCTATGAATTCAAAAACAATGTGAATTTAAAATTTGAATTTAAATTGAATAAATATATTCGCATTAAATAGGCAGATTAACACGTACTCCCCTAGTTAAGACACTTATCAATGTTTTTGGACACGCGTAGACGAAATAAAAATTTAACTCTTTCATTGAATAAAAGAAAAACAAACAAACAAAGGAACAGATATTTTCTCTTTCGTTCAAAACAAATAATGCCGCTCCTCAAAATCGAAAACCATATAAAATAAAATAGCCGTTCGAATGAATTGAAATGGCTGCGATTTCAATTCCAAATCGCAATCCCCCTTTTCTTCATTTTCATCTGTTCGAACGAAATAAAAAAAACGATCGAATCCATCTATTTCACGATTGCAAGAAGGTCCTTTGATCACCATCGCGATTTCGCGATTACAAGTTCTGTTGGTTCGCAAATGCTGGGTGTCGCGAGGCTAGAAGGTCGAGGCAGCTCGCGATTTGTAGTGGGGCACGTCGGCGGTAAGGCAGAGGCTTCGATGGTGATGAGCTTGAATCGTGTAGCAGTGGAGGTTTGTGGAAGCTAGGGTTACAATGTCAAAAGCGGCGAGTTGTTCTCGCGCTAGAGCGTGATGTCGAGGCCGCGACATTGGGCTCTGGCGATGGTGTTCGCCGACGGCGTGGCTGTGAGCGATAGCAGGGTCAAGGCACATGGGTTGGGCCGCGATTGATTTTGGGTAGCGAGGTATTGTTATTATTATTTTTTTATTTTATTTAACTTAATAAATATATACACGTACTGTTTAAAAATAATTACAGTGGAGTTATATATGAAGTTTTAAAATTATATATATAATATATATATATATTGTACATGCGGAAAATAAATATACGTATTTTAAACTACTTGTTATTTTAAATAATGGAAAATTAATTTATTTAGTTAACCTGTGTAATTATTTGGTAACTAGAAAATATTTTATTAAAAAGGAAATTTGTTTGAAATTAAATTATTAGATAAAATAAAAAAAAAATTGAACGGTAGTTGATTGTTCGACTATTTCGAATATTAATAAAATTATATAATTGTTTATACAAGGTCTATAAATCGAGAAAATCCAGCCGGAATGGAAAATGGATTGCATGCAAAATAAAAGGTGAGATCTTCTCGCTCAATTGAATCCCCAGTTTAATTTTAAGTAGTTAAATTTAAATTGTTGATTGTGTGCTTGGATGATTATTATTGTCAATTGGATTAAAATAGACCCTATGCGACGCATAATAGCGGATGATATTATATTTAAACCCATATACCACGATATTCCACCTCGAAGTGGAATTGGTATTATATATGTATTTATAGTGATTAATTTCCCGCATTATATAGCGGATGAGACCCTATGCGCTGCATAATAGCGGATGGTATTATATTGATCCCATATACCACGATATTCAACCTCGAAGTGGAATTTGTATTTAATTGTTGTGCTAACATCTGTGGATGCGGAGAAACAGGTTGGACGGATTCAACTGGGTTCCTCAAAGCATTTGAATTTGTTTCAATGTTATGTGTTGATTATTTATAATCTGTGTATGATTATATTTGTGATTGAAATCATTGAAGGCTATAGTTTAGCCAAATTTATTTTTGGTATCATAGGATACCGGAAATAAATGAAATTGGATTTTTGAAACTCAAGTTGAAAATTTATAGTAAAATTTATTTTTGAGAATGGGATAAATTTAAAAGAAGGAATTTTAAAAGGATAAAGTTTTATTTTTCAATCCTATTGAATAAGATTCCAAAATATGGGAAAAAGGCTTAATAAATGGATTTCGGGTAATATTATTCAAAGGTTGAAGAATTTATTTAAAATACGGATTTTAAATAGTTTGGAAAAAAATAAAGGAATTTATTTTAAAAAGAAAATAGTTTGGAAAATCAATTTGGAATTTGATTCGGTGTTTGAAATTTAATCTTTGGGAAATCGATTTGAAATTGATTTGGTGTTTAAAAAATAAATTTCGGGAAATCAATTAGAACATTGATTTGGTGTTTGAAAGTGAATATTTGGGAATCGATTTGAAAATCGTATATCAGTTGATATTTGGAAATTTAGGAATTTATAAAGGAAAGGGAATTTTGTTTTAAAAATAAACATTGAGTTATTTTTAACAGCGTGGAAAGGAATTTACAGATTTGGAATGTAAATTAAAATAAATCGAGTAGGGTTTATTAATTGGTTTAAATGGACCATTTTGAAATGGAAAGCGCACTTTCCTTGGAAAGCCGAGTATGTTTTCAAAGTAGCTTTTAAAGTATAAGTTAAAAGTTCCAGGGTTGGTTTTAAAAGAATGTTTTGGAAAAATTATCTTTTTTAGTTATTTCAAAAATCTTTAAAGTAAAGATTTATTTTAATTTATTATAGAATGTGTTTATTTAAAGTTTTAATTGATATTTATTTTAGAAAATGGATATTTAAATAGTTATATCCTATCTACTAATTTTATCTTAAAATTAGTTTGGACTTGAATTTATACGAGAGATTAGTATAATATTTTCATAACTAATATTTAAGCAAGCGTTTTAAAATGATTTTATCTTAAATGTTTCCAAGTATATTTCGAATAAGTATTTTAAATTATTTTTAAAGCATTTGAACTCGGTGAAATTTTCAGTGGAATTAAATAAATGGAAATTTATTCCACGTGGGGAAAGTGATCTGAAATTTGTTTTCAAATGGTTGAAGTGTTAAAGTTATATCCTGCGAAGATATTTTGGAAATAAATAATTGGAAAAAATTATTTAAATCTTGGTGATTATTGTGAATATAGATTGATAGTTAAATAAACAACTATTAGCATTGGCTTTTAAATTGCATTTGAATTTCGATGCCACTAGGGGTCGGATTCCAAATGGATATTCGAAAAGCACATCGAAACTTTGTGATTATAATGGATCTTTTGTTCAAAAGATCAAAGTGGAAATTGTTGTGATTTGTTCAAATCTAAATGTAACACTTATTTTTAAAATAAGCGCTCGTTATTCGGATTAGCCGGGAGAGTACTTTGTGCCATAAAACACATTCCGAATAATGATACGATGAAATTGGATTGCATTTGAAGATGGTGTTGAAGACCGGGTATTTTTGAAGCGAAAGAATTACCAGACGAATATCTCTGCACCGAGTTGCTCTAGTATAGAGATTTGATCACCCTTTGTGATGGGGATTCTGGACGTGATTAGTGAACATCCAGATTTGCAAGGGCTTCTTTAAAGTGCCTTCGGTTCTTTTCGAACCCGGAACAGGCTTTTATGGATGTGGGTCTGACGTTACACTTTGAGATGTAAAGCTGGTTTCGATCAAATACATTTCTGTTGGTGGCGCAGAATTTATTCTCTTAGCATAACACCCTTCTCTGAGACGTACGAGCTCAGAAGTTATGTATTTGATGGTTACTAGTGATACATTCCCAATTTGTTAATGTGGCATACGAAGTGCTGCTGATCATTTTTTGATCGAAGCATGGCTTTTGTAAAAGCGTAGCTTTATGGACGAGACTTCGTCGAGCCTCACAACCCGAAAATGGTTGAAACGGGAATGTTGCGGCAAGGTTTTTAGGGGTCGCACCCCTAGGGTATGTCCATTTCGTTCTGGATAAGAGGTGGTATCATCGTATGGAGCCCAGATATTTTACCTATGTTGATGCTGCGAATTTATTATGCTTTGTGGTTGTTTCTTTGTGGTTGAGGATCCTCGGATAAAGGTCGGTAACGACCGGTGATGGCATACTTGTGTGGTAGTTACCTATGTTATAGCTTGGTTAAAGCTTAAGGTAGCGTCGGCCTTGTTAGCGGAGATCCGACTAGGTTCTCGGGGCATCCTTCCAGAGGCGTACCCATTTCGGTGTAGGAAGCTCCTTTGCCTGACCATTTGTTGGAAATCCAAAGAAACAATATGCTCCCTATACAGTTTTAGTTGTATAACCTGCCATGGAATGTGGCGATAACCTGCTATTGAACATAGTAGCTATAGTAGGCATACGACGAAATGTGGTATGCTGGCTAAGATTGATATTATACTTTCGAAATGTTTTTTGCACTATGCACTAATAATAATATCAAATGGTTCTCGCGTATCAGGCATTTTTGACTGTCATAAGTAGAAATCTCCTCCAAGTGTGCGCTTGCATTGTGTGTGTGGCGGGAGGCCTTAAGCAGTTTCATTTTCCAATAACATAGCGGATTTCTTTTTATTTTCTTTGTGAAATAACTGTTTTTAAGATCTCACACTAGTCCCATGACTGACCTGTAGTTTATTGTTCCCTTTCTAAACTCTGGGTGCCCATAATTATCCACACGGGCAGCCTAGAGTCAGGTTATCAGGTCATTCTGGAATTCAGAAGGTGTTCTGGAGCTCGAGAGACGACCTGGATGGCGAGACGTACTTCAGTATATTATTACCTTTCCGCTGTGTATTCAATTGTAGGGACAAGTTCATATAATTGTCCAGTTATGTGCTATGTAAGTAGTTGTACTCTGATGATGTTGTGATGTAAAACATATACAGTCCTTTTGTTTTAAAGATTATTCATTTACCTGTTATATGTCGTTCAGCTGCGAAATGTGAGATTCTGTTATTGTTTCTGTTTCTTCTTCTATCTTCTTCTTCTTTATCCCTAATGGTTCGGTTTTCCGGCATTCGACTATGCGGCAGTTGATACAATGGATGTATTAATGTCGACTTTTGAAAGTCGAAAAATCGGGTCGTTGCACTTTTCACAGTTAGACTTAGCAACCGGTTTTCATCAGCTTCGTATTGCAGAGGACAGCATTCCTTTGACATCATTCCGTACACGTTATGGATCTTATGAATGGCTTGTTATGCCATTTGGTTTAACGAATGCTCCAGCTTATTTCGTTGACCTTATGAATCGATTTTTCAAAGACTTCCTTGATCGATTTGTTCTCATCTTTATAGATGATATTCTTGTTTACTCTAAAACCGAGGAAGAGCATGAAAAGCATCTTTGGATTATGTTGGAAACTCTTAGGAGCAATCAATTGAAAGTTAAATTTTCTAAATGCCACTTTTGGCAATCTCATTTGAAATTTATCGATCATATTATTTCCGAATCCAGAATTTCCATGGATTCTTCAAAGATTGAAGCAATTCAAAATTGGAAGAGAACGAAGAGTGTGATGGAAATTCGTAGCTTTCTCGGATTGGCGGGTTATTACCGTTGTTTCATAAAAGACTATTCAAAAAGTTTCGTGCCTCTTACTAGTTAGACAAAGAAGGGAGTTAAATACATTTGATCGGACAAATGTGAAGCTTCTTTTAAGAAATTAAAAGAACTCCTTTCCGATGCTCCAATTCTTGTGATTCTCGAAGGGAACCAAGATTTTATTGTTTATACCGATGTTAGTGTTGTTGGTTTGGTAGTCGTTCTTATGCAAAGGGAACGTGTTATTGCTTATGCTTCTAGGAAATTGAAGCCAGCCAAGACTAGATATGCCACTCATGATTTAGAGCTCGCGCTATTGTTTTTGTCCTTCGAATTTGGCGACATTATCTTTTGGGAGAAATTTTTTTCTCTACACCGATCATATATCTTTGAAGTATTTACTTTCTCAAAAGGAACTTAATTTGCGTCAACAACGTCGGCTGAGTTCCTTGAATCTTATGATCTTGATATTCTTTATACTCTTGGAAAGGAAAATCGTGTTTCCGATGCCTTTAGTCGTAAGCAACAAGCGGTTGTTTCTATGATGATATCCAAATGGAATGATCTCAAGACTTTGTCCTCTTGTGAGATTTGAGATCGTGAATATGATTTATGTTCATCTCTTGTTTTGTGTAGCCTTAAGGCTCATCCTTCTCTTCTAGACCGCATTCTTGATGCTCAAAAGATAGATCCCGAAATGGCACTTCTTGGCCAAAGTTGTAGGGATAAAATTGATATTCAAGGTTTGAAAGACTTTAATATTGATGCTCGTAGCAGTATTCGAAAATTTGGTAGACTTATCGTGCCAAATATTAGTGATCTTTGTAAAGACATTTCAGATGATTCTCATCGTTCTAAATTTACCATTCATCCCGGTAGTAGTAAAATGTATGTGGATATGAAGCGATTTTATTATTGGGATGGAATGAAATCTGATATTGCTAACTTCATTAAGCGTTGCATGACTTTCCAACTTGTTAAGGCCGAGCACCAAACTGCTGGTGAGTGATTGCAACCTTTGGACATTCCAATTTGAAAGTGGGATCAAGTATCCATGGACTTTATTGACAGACTTCCCCGTTCTCGTTCGGGCCATGACAGTTTATGAGTGATTGTGGATAGACTTAAAAAATCCGCCCATTTTATTCCCGTTCGATCTAATTGGACCGTACCCCTTTTGGCCAAACTTTATGTTAGAGAAATTGTTAAATTGCATGGAGTTCCTACTTCTGTTGTTAGCGATCGTGATCCATTGTTCACAAGTGGATTTTGGAAGAGTCTTCAAAAAGCTTTGGGAACGAAGCTGAATTTTAGCACCGCTTATCATCCTCAGTGTGATGGACAAACCGAGCATGTGAATCAAACCCTTGAAGATCTTCTTCATGCATGTGTTCTTAATGTTGGTGGAAGTTGGGAAGATCATATTTCTCTTATTGAGTTTTCCTATAATAATAGCTTTCAATCTAGTATTGGTATGGTACCTTTCGAGGCACTCTATGGAAGGCCATGTCGATCTCCTTCTTGTTGGCATGAGGCCGGTGGGAAGCTGTGTAACAACCCGATATTTTCAGTCATTCGCATCCACACATGCCGGACTTGAATTGCTTAAAATACAACATTGTAAATAAATTTGGAGCAAATAAAATACAATCACAGAATCACAGACATAGAAATATCAGAATAACTCGTAGCGGAAATTTAAATACCGTAGTAGTTCATGAAGCTACTATAACAAACTCTCAAAACAAATACATAATATCAGTTGGAAAAACATATACAATAGAAATCTCAAATACATAAAAGTTTATAAACACCAGAGCTGAAATAGAACAATTAAAACTAAAAGGGAATAGATAACCAGACAAACAGAATCTCCAGCGATTCCTAGCTCTAGAAAAGAAATCCAAAGCTAAGCTATAAATACTCAGGCTGACCCGAGCGTAAAGTAAAACACAAAACACTCGAGTCAGGACATACATACTTATATAATGTAAACCAACTCAAGTGAACTATAGTAGTAATGCACCATAACTTAAAGGATGCTTGGGATCGCCCATCCTCTAAGGATCAGTTAAAAAAAAATTAAATACATCCCGTAGTTAAAATTCCAAAATGGTATTTTATACTTCGTAAATTAAAAATCATTTAAAAATTCAATATCATTTCAAATTCGTATTAATATCTAAATATTATATTATTCCAAAATCACATTCATTTTTATTTAATTTAAATACCATTTCAAATCACATTTCAAAATGGTTTATATATCAAAGCAACTAGTCCAGTTAAACCAATTAAATATTCCAATTAAACCAATTAAATATTCCAATTAAATCATTTAAATATTCCATTTGAATCATTTAAAAGTGAAGTTATTATATTTGATAATCAAATATACAATTCTCAAAATTTTAGCATTTTCAGAATTCATTTATTTACTTTAATTTATTAAAACAGTGAAATTTCAACTTTCGTAGCACTTGGAAAATGCTACGGAAAATTTCATTTGAAAACAATTTAATTTAACAAAGGCAGCATTTACAGAAATGTTGTAATAGTTCATGTTCCAAATAAAAGCTTTAGTTAAATTCTGCAACTACAGCACTTACAAAGTGCTGTAATAGCCCTTAGTTCAATTTTATCCATTTAGTTTATTTGTATCAACTACATCACTTAGAAATGATGTAACGTCCTTTACTTCAGAAATGATAGCATTTCTGAAATGGTGTTAAATTAAATTTCAAATTTCAGTATAATTCCATAAACCATTTAAATTTAATTTAAATCATTTTAAACTTATAAAAATCATATATTTTACTTAAAAAACAATCATTTAAATACCCTTTAATTTATGATTATATAAAGTGAGATTTTCATAAAAATCAAACGTCAATAATTTACTTATTAAATTAATGTACAATTTTATAACATTTCATTTACTTTACATTTTAATTAAATTAACCATTTCATAAATTAAATTTAAATTCCATTTTATTTCCTTAACTTAACTTTTAAATTTAAAACATGTTTCACATGTTTCCAAGTTAAGTTATATTTCAAATTTCAATTTTAAACATTTATTTATTTAACTATTTTTAATTTATAGAAAATCAGTAACACTATATACAAATCTTTTTTATATTTAAATTTAAATTAAATTATCATATTTTCTTACTTAACTTAAAATTCATTTATAAACGAAATCATAAATTCAAAAATTAATTTATATTTCAAATTCTACTTATATTTCAATTTACCATTTAATTATTTCACTTATTTAAATTGTATAAAATCACTAATATTTATAAAAATCATTTTTAATTAAATTTAAATCAAAATATCATAATATTTACATTTTTAACATATTTAAAAAAATTTAGAAAAATATATATTAACCACGGTCTGTATATAATTTTCTAACCTTAGTCAAATGATACGGATAATATATCATTTTAATCTGTAATTTACAAAGAAAATCCGGGTTCTATCATTTCAAAACCGCAAACCCAAGTAAAATAAAATAAATAAAAATTGCTCAAGCCTATCATTTCAGCTCATAACGATTTTTCCCTATTCTCAAGTCCGTTCGGGTATGTATCATTTCAACCCATAGTGATTCTATTCTACAGGAAACTTGTAGTGTGATAAACAGATATAAATAACAGTATAACATTGTATAACAGTAACAAATGAGATGACAGGTGTATAGACAGGGATGAACATCATATGATCATAGTATAGGTAGTTATATCATGATAATATAATTTACAGATTCAAATGGTGTCAATTTACTAATTATATAAGTACAAATGTCTGGTGAGAAATACTCACATGTTTCAGTTGGAGATAGCATGACAAAGCACACAAATGAATATCCAGAAGGTACGATAACACGACAAAAGACTTAAGTAGGAAGAGAACCAAGCTAGATCTTGTACACAACCCATTGAACAAGACAAGTATAAATATGATTTCAAACCAAATATACTTGCGATTTCAACATAGAATACATATAGAAACAATTTGAAAATGAAAGCAACTATGAAAGGAACGACTTGACCATTGCCTCCATCATTCAAGTGCTCGGCTTAAGCTCAGTTGTTCTCAGCCAAAGTGGTGCATAGGGTCTGGTATAGGTCCATAAAGGCACGGCTAGTAAGGAGTTGGAGTGATGTAAGTTATAACATAGGAATATAAAGTGATTAAGGCAAATAAGTGATTTTTGTGCACACATTGGGTTCGGCCTTGATTGTTGTGGGCTCGACCATTCATGCTACAGGTCAGGTGGGGTTTGGAGTGGCAGCCAGAGGCGGTGGAGGATGTGACGCCCCACCTCTATACCCACGCTAGCCAAGGACACTACAGGGTAATGCCATCAACTAACACGGAGAATAAGGCCGGTTGGGAGTGACCATCTATAGCTTTGCTCTAACTATCTATTGAATACATCGACAATTAACATACCAAGCAGGTCGACATACGCAATGAATACTTAAAACAAAACCATAGGTGGTTGAAGGATCTATCAGAACAGAATATAACAACTCAAATGTAATATACATCACAGAAGAGTAAATCATCATATACACATATACTGATACATAGCAGAGTATACAAAATAATACACGTCAAGTGGTATAACAAACCACAATATACAGACGATACCAGATGAATACATATATCAGAGTTACTACAAAATGGGACTACACAAAAAGCTATGACAAAAAGAAACAAGCTGAATAGTCCATGCGGAAGCAAAATAGGCTAAGTCCAAAAGCACCTAACCTGAAACATCTCGGTCTGACCCGAGTATAAAATACACGGGTCAGTCTAGCTAAACAAATCAGTTAGATAAACTGAACAACAATTAACCTGCAAGGTTACAAAGCATAACAAATATCTCTAAAAGAGATAACACATTCATCTAACAAAAGATGAATCATATGATAACAAGCCTCGTATCATCAGCAACATATAGAAACAAAGGATACAAATATCCCAAATCAAGCCAAAAAGGCAAATAATAAATACCAATAAGGTATACAAGTTCCGCAAGGTAAACGCTACACATCATGCGGCTCATAATGACCAACATCGAAGGGCGATACCTAGGGAATATACATATGAATGAAACATCATAAAATTGCTCGAGATCAGTACTGTATAAACAAGGATCCATGAGCCCGAAGACTCCAAACCCAATATCACCCATGCGGCTCATAACGACCAACATCGGAAGCGATACTAAAGGGCAACCCAATATCACCCATGCCGCTCATAACGACCAACATCGGAAGCGATACTAAAGGGCAACAAACCCGAAGGCACAAATCCGAAGGTACAAACCCGAAGGCAACATACCTGAAGGCAACAAACCGTAGTGGTGAAGGTCAGAGACCCAGTACTGGACACCACTAACTGGCGGAATGTGTCATAACTCTCAAAAAGGAACCTGAAAAGTGTTAACATATGTCCCATAACCACTCGTTCGCACTAAACGGTTTACTATCCGTCAGCCACTTTCACAGTCAAAGCAGTACAAAGTTTACCTCATATCATCGATAAACCAAACCCGAAGGTCAAAATGATCAATCGAATAGGTCGGGGACTAATCGGAAAGATAAACGCACAGATTCATGGTCCGTGTTTTGCCCAACCATTTAATCACCCTTCCACTTCGCTCGAAGTGCGAAAGTGTGTGTTTTAAATAGAATTTATAAATCGGAGAAACGAGCTTTTAAATGTGATCCGAGAGATTATTTTATAAAAACCCCTGGATGAGGTCAAGAATAAGTTATCAAAGCCAAAGATGCAATAACAACTACTAAAAAGCAACTTGAATCGATAAAATTTGGAAAACAAATCAAAATATGCAAAAATAGGCAAAACAGGCAAAACATGAGCAGGTCGGTCGATCGGTTGCAGGGCTCGGTCGACTGGCCAGATGTAGGAAATAAAAAAAACTCGACATGAACAGGTCGGTCGACCGGCTACAGGGCTCGGTCGGCCGAACTGCATAAATTTGCAGCTTCTACCCTTTTTCCAATGAAATGCAAGTTCTTCCAAAATGCGACCATTCGAGCAATGGAGTTAAGGAGCCTTAGCCAATAGATACCCCAGCTCCATTAGCTCTCCGATTCGCTACCAAAAACATGTTCCAATATCAAAGTTAGGATCTTTAAAGAATTGAACCCAACACTAAAAATTTGGATATTCTCCAATTCAATCCAAACCAAAAGCAAGATCATATGAACAAGGTGTTAGGAATTCATACCCAACATCTATGGAATCATGAGAAGTAGATGTGAGCTCAAAACTCACCTTTAATCTCACAAACAAAGAAGATGAAGGAGCTAAAACACAAGGAGAAGACCAACTAATCACTACTTCAACCCAACAAGCTTCAATCTAAGAACAAACAAGTATTTTCCTAAGTTAGGTTTAGGAAAACTTTCTGAAATTGAAGGAGAAAGAGTTGGATAAGAAGAAGAGAGACTTACCTATGGCTTCTTTATGATTTTGGAGCAAGAAATCAAGTTACAAAGGAGAAACTAGGGCTTGCAATTTCTATTTCCTCTTCCCTTCCACCATTTTTAGTTTTGCTTGAGAAATGAAAATGAAATGAGGGTGAATGAAGAGAAGGGGTTGAGTTAGAGGGTTAATTAAGCTAGTGGGCTGAACCCAAACCCAAAACCCAATAGAAAAAGGGTCAATATTTCACAAACTCCAAACATATCAAAGATTATACTCAAAAAGATTGCAAACACCATTTTGGAACCAATGGAGGTGGTTCGAGCTCCAATTCGGCCGTTTGCAAAAAGTAACATTTCGGACCTAAATCCGACTAACGACGCTATATTTAAATAAAACATTTAAATAAAAATCGTTAAATATGCGGGTTGTTACAGATCTCCCCTCCTTACAAAAATTGCGTCCCCGCAATTCCTAAAGACGATATTTGTAACAACTACATACATACAACATTCAAAAGAAAAAGGAAATAAGCTTGAGATGAAAAGACGTACTCACCGTTTACGAGCTAAGATAGAAAACCCGGATAAGATCGCTCGATAAACTCTCTGGTTTCCCAAGTACAGTCATTGGGATTAGCGGACCATTGAACCTTAACGAGCGGCACGTCCTTGTTTCGAAGGTGTCGCACCTCCGTGTCAAGCACGCGAATAGGTTGATGTACAATAGATAAGTCCGGTGAGATCTCAAGCTCTTGTAAATCAGGTGAAGTAATAACAGAATCCGACTCCCGAAGACACTTCCGAAGTTGCGAGACGTGGAACACGTCATGAATGCCAGATAAATGAGCTGGAAGTGAAACTCTATAAGCCACAGAGCCAATACGTTCAGTAATAGAAAATGGCCCTACATAACGAGGAGCCAATTTTCCAGTCGTACTGAAATGGATAACCCCTTTCAAAGGAGAAACACGAATAAAAACAAGATCGCCGATCGAGAACTCGAGAGGCTTCCTACGGTTATCCGCGTAGGATTTCTGGCGGCTCTGTGCCTCTTTCATTCTCAACCGAATAAGATCAATCTTCTCGGAAGAATCACGAACAAAATCTGGACCAAGAATAAGCTTCTCTCCAGATTCCAACCAACATGAAGGTGATCGACATGGCCTTCCATATAAGGCTTCGAAAGGAGCCATACCGATACTAGATTGAAAACTATTGTTGTAGGAGAATTCTACAAGAGGTAGATGATCCTCCAAGCTACCACCAAAATCAAAAATACAAATACGGAGAAGATCTTCCAAGATACGATTCACACGTTCAGTCTGTCCGTCAGACTGCGGATGATAAGCTGTAGAAAAATTAAGCTTTGTTCCCAAATCTTGCTGAAGACTCTTCCAAAAATGACTCGTGAATAAAGGATCACGATCACTCACAATAGAATTAGGAACACCGTGAAATCTCACGATTTCCTTAACATACAACTTAGCCAAATGCGAAGTAGTCCTATTAGACTTAATAGGGACAAAATGAGCAGACTTGGTAAGGCGATCAACAATAAGCCAAATGCTAGAATGGCCTGATCTCGAACGAGGTAGGCCGTCAATGAAATCCATAGAAATCTGATCCCATTTCCACACTGGAATCTCAAGAGGCTGAAGAAGACTAGAAGGACGCTGATGCTCGGCCTTGAAACGCTGATAAGTTATGCAATTGCTCACATAACTCGCCACATCGCGCTTCATGCCTTCCCAATAATAAAGACGACGCATATCGGCATACATCTTGCTACTACCGGGATGAATAGTATACTTAGAACGGTGACAGTCATCAAGAATGTCATGCCTAAGTGCAAGATCAGAAGGCATAAAAAGACGGTTCTTCTTACGAAGACACCCATGAGAATCAATGTTAAAATCCCGCAACGCCTCATCACAGGATCCAGACTCACAAAGCTGAATAAGATGCAACAAATCAGGATCACGCCGCTGAGCATCGGCAATACGATCCAACAAAATAGGTCGAGCTCCCAAACTAAATAATAGGATAGGAGAATCAGAAGATGAACCTTGATTCCGAATTTCACAAAAAGATAGAGTCTCAAGAACATCCCATTCGGCAAGCATCATGGAAACAACAGCTGAATGTTTGCGACTAAGCGCATCAGCAACACAATTACCCTTACCTAGGGTATATAGAATATCAAAGTCATAGGAGGCAAGAAACTCGAGCCAATGTTGTTGTCTCATATTGAGTTCCTTCTGAGTGAACAAATACTTCAAGGATTTATGATCGGTATAGAGAATGAAGCGCTCGCCTAACAAATAGTGTCGCCAAATTTTCAAGGCGAAGACAATGGCGGCTAACTCAAGATCATGAGTGGCATAGCGGACTTCATTCGGACGTAGTTGCCTAGAAGCATAAGCAACTACCCGATCCTTCTGCATAAGAACAGCACCGAGACCACTACCACAAGCATCGGTGTAGACAACAAGATCATGATTCCCCTCGGGAACCACTAAAATAGGAGCATTAGTGAGAAGTTCTGGCTTTAAGTTGATGATGACAGAAAGTACTCAAGACAATTCTCAAGTGATTAGCATGCTCTGCTTCAGACTTAGAATAAATAAGGATATCATCAATGAACACAAGAACGAACTTATCGAGATATTCTTGAAATACCCGATTCATGAGATCAACAAAGAAAGAAGGAGCGTTCGTCAAACCTAACGGCATAACGAGCCACTCAAAAGATCCATGTCGAGTGCGGAAAGCTGTAAGAGGTATGCTATCCTCCGCGACTCGTAACTGATGAAAACCTATGGCAAGGTCAAGCTGAGAAAAGACCTTAGCACCACTCAATAGATCGAACATATCATCGATCCTAGGTAATGGATACCTATTCCTGATGGTTAACTCGTTAAGCTTGCGATAATCAATGCAAAGCCTAAGAGTTCAATCGGACTTCTTCACGAAGACGACCGCGGATCCCCACGGAGAAAAACTAGACTGAATCAACTGCTTGGACTCTAGCTCTAAAAGCTGCTTCTTGAGTTCCTTATTTTCCTTTGTAGATATCCTCGTAGGAGGACGACTAACTGGCTGCACACCTGGAATGAGATCAATGCGGAACTCAATTGCCCGCTTAGGTGGCAAACCCGATACAGGCTTAAAAACATCAGAAAAGTCACAAGCAATAGGAATACAAGATATATCATCATCATCTCGCGAATCAAGAGAATATAAAGCCATTTCGGAATTATCCACATCCCGAAGAATAAGAGATAGCTGAGTAGGCGAATCCGGATGTCGAAGATATACAATCCTCTCCGAACAAATAATCTTGGCATCATATCTCACTAGCCAGTCCATTCCCAAAATCATATCAAATCCGAGACAAGAAATAACGTGCAGATTCGAACGAAAAAGAAAAGCCACATAAAACAATCTCAACATCATCACAAAGCAAGCCAAGGGTCGCGGATCCCCCAATAGGATTCGCAATCCTCAATGAAGTAACCAAACAAGAAACGTCCAAAGATAAATCATCAACGAGCTGTTTCGATATGAAAGAATGTGAAGCACCCGTATCGAAAAGAACTCGAATACTATGATCACGAAATAAAATAGAACCTTCCAAAAGAGATAGAGAGATACCTTTGGGTTGAGAAGGACCTTCAGAAGCCTTAGCAGCACAAAGCCTGCTAGACACTAGCCGGAATAGTAGAGCAAGCTGAAACATGATGACCTTCCTTCTTGCAATATCTGCAGAAGAGAGGTTTAGGACAAGCTCTAATAATATGATCCGGAGAACCACAATTAAAACACTTTCGAGCGAAAGGTGTTCCGGAAGACTGAGGCTGAGAGCTAGGACCACCAGTCTTCTTCTTCTTAGAAGGAAAAGACCTGGACTTCTGAATTGGAAACGGCCTCTTGTTGGGGTTCATGGAAACCTCAACATCAACATCACTATCACACTCCTTCTCGACGGTCTCGAGGTGAAGTGCCGAATCAACCAACTCCTCAAAAGAAAGCTTAAGTTGGAGCAACAAAGATTTCTTAAGATACTTCATAAGACCAGAAACAAACTTCAAATTCTTCTTATAACAAGTGCTGATGAATTCAAGACCATACTTAGATAAAGCCTCGAATGATGCAACATACTCAGAAACAGAAGACTTCCCTTGCTTCAACTCAAGGAAGCGACGGGTCAATAAAACTTTTTCAGATTCGGGAACGAACTTGAGTTCAAATCGCTCCCGAAATTGAGTCCAAGAAAGAGTAGACTCATCAATTTCGGCTATAAGAAGCTCATACTAATCAAGAGCACGCTCTTGTAATAAGCTAGAAGTTACAAGAACTCTATCATGGTCAGAAAGATCCATGCGAGAAAAGATACGCTCGCACATGCGAAACCAAGCTTGGACTTCAAGAACATATTCGGAGCCCTTAAACGGCTTTCATCCAAGATGAGCAAAATCACTACACTGGCGTGCAAAGGCAGACTTGCGAGGTGGAGACACTCGAGGAGGAACTGGAGGCTGAGTGCTCCTAAACAACTCCATAAACTGATCAGCAGACATATAAACGCCATCCGGATGTGAGCCACTGGATTGCCCAACATCCGAACGTCGTCCCCTGCCTCTTCCAGCAATACGCTGAAGGTAAGATAAGAACAAGATTATTCACAAGGTAGATATTGCAATATGGAATACTACGGAATAGAAATGCATTCCTAGACGTATTCCCAAACTCTATCTAACCTTGATGGAATAAAGAGACACGATGATTCAAAGATTTGTATCACTGTACACTTTGATGTACCGTAATATGTGAATCTATTCTGTGTTTATCATATATTTTCCTGAACTCAGCTCCGATACCACGCTGTGACGCCCCACCTCTATACCCACGCTAGCCAAGGACACTACAGGGTAATGCCGTCAACTGACACGGAGAATAAGGCTGGTTGGGAGCGACCATCTATAGCTTTGCTCTAACTATCTATTGAATACATCGACAATTAACATACCAAGCAGGTCGACATACCCAATGAATACTTAAAACAAAACCATAGGTGGTTGAAGGATCTATTAGAACAGAATATAACAACTCAAATGTAATATACATCACAGAACAGTAAATCATCATATACACATATACTGATACATAGCAGAGTATACAAAATAATACATGTCAAGTGGTATAACAAACCACAATATACAGACGATACCAGATGAATACATATATCAGAGTTACTACAAAATGGGACTACACAAAAAGCTATGACAAAAAGAAACAAGCTGAATAGTCCACGGAGAAGCAAAATAGGCTAAGTCCAAAAGCACCTAACCTGAAACATCTCGGTCTGACCCGAGTATAAAATACACGGGTCTGTCTAGCTAAACAAATCAGCTAGATAAACTGAACAACAATAAACCTGCAAGGTTACAAAGCATAACAAATATCTCTAAAAGAAATAACACATTCATCTAACAAAAGATGAATCATATGATAACAAGCCTCGTATCATCGGCGACATATAGAAACAAAGGATACAAATATCCCAAATCAAGCCAAAAAGGCAAATAAAAAATACCAATAAGGTGTACAAGTTCCGCAAGGTAAACGCTACGCATCATGCGGCTCATAATGACCAACATCGAAGGGCGATACCTAGGGAATATACATATGAATGAAACATCAGAAAATTGCTCGAGCTCAGTACTGTATAAACAAGGATCCATGAGCCCGAAGACTCCAAACCCAATATCACCCATGCGGCTCATAACGACCAACATCGGAAGCGATACTAAAGGGAAACCCAATATCACCCATGCGGCTCATAACGACCAACATCGGAAGCGATACTAAAGGGCAACAAACCCGAAGGCACAAACCCGAAGGTACAAACCCAAAGGCAACATACCCGAAGGCAACAAACCGTAGTGGTGAAGGTCAGAGACCCAGTACTGGACACCACTAACTAGCGGAATGTGTCATAACTCTCAAAAAGGAATCCGAAAAGTGTTAACGTATGTCCCATAACCACTCGTTCGCACTAACGGTTTACTATCCGTCAGCCACTTTCACACTCAAAGCAGTACAAAGTTTACCTCATGTCATCGATAAACCAAACCTGAAGGTCAAAACGATCAATCGAATAGGTCGGGGACTAATCGGAAAGATAAATGCACAGATTCATGGTCCGTGTTTTGCCCAACCATTTAATCACCCTTCCACTTCGCTCGAAGTGCAAAAGTGTGTGTTTTAAATAGAATTTATAAATCGGAGAAACGAGCTTTTAAATGTGATCCGAGAGATTATTTTATAAAAACCCCTGGATGAGGTCAAGAATAAGTTATCAAAGCCAAAGATGCAATAACAACTACTAAAAAGCAACTTGAATCGATAAAATTTGGAAAACAAATCAAAATATGCAAAAATAGGCAAAACAGGCAAAACATGAGCAGGTCGGTCGACCGGTTGCAGGGCTCGGTCGGCTGGCCAGATGCAGGAAATAAAAAAACTCGACATGAGCAGGTCGGTCGACCGGCTACAGGGCTCGGTCGGCCGAACTGCACAAATTTGCAGCTTCTGCCCTTTTTCCAATGAAATGCAAGTTCTTCCAAAATGCGACCTTTCAAGCAATGGAGTTAAGGAGCCTTAGCCAATAGATACCCCAGCTCCATTAGCTCTCCGATTCGCTACCAAAAACATGTTCCAATATCAAAGTCAGGATCTTTAAAGAATTGAACCCAACACTAAAAATTTGGATATTCTCCAATTCAATCCAAACCAAAAGCAAGAGCATATGAACAAGGTGTTAGGAATTCATACCCAACATCTATGGAATCATGAGAAGTAGATGTGAGCTCAAAACTCACCTTTAATCTCACAAACAAAGAAGATAAAGGAGCTAAAACACAAGGAGAAGACCAACTAATCACTACTTCAACCCAACAAGCTTCAATCTAAGAACAAACAAGTATTTTCCTAAGTTAGGTTTAGGAAAACTTTCTAAAATTGAAGGAGAAAGAGTTGGAGAAGAAGAAGAGAGACTTACCTATGGCTTCTCTATGATTTTGGAGCAAGAAATCAAGTTACAAAGGAGAAACTAGGGCTTGCAATTTCTATTTCCTCTTCCCTTCCACCATTTTCAGTTTTGCTTGAGAAATGAAAATGAAATGAGGGTGAATGAAGAGAAGGGGTTGAGTTAGAGGGTTAATTAAGCTAGTGGGCTGAACCCAAACCCAAAACCCAATAGGAAAAGGGTCAAAATTTCACAAACTCCTAACATATCAAAATTATACTCAAAAAGATTGCAAACGCCATTTTGGAACCAATGGAGGTGGTTTCGAGCTCCAATTCGGCCGTTTGCAAAAAGTAACGTTTCGGACCTAAATCCGACTAACGACGCTATATTTAAATAAAACATTTAAATAAAAATCGTTAAATATGCGGGTTGTTACAGAGGATCAGTTGGTGGCAGCGGCCAAGGAGGTGGTCTAGGTGAAAAAGGAAGACTAGGTGATTTTTGGAGCTCGGGTAGGCAATAGTTGAAGTGTTTGAGGAGTTTTGTGGTGTGATCTTCTTAGACGGGTCACGGCCTAATCAAGACAGAGGTTAAGGAGGGTGAAGTGGCTATGGATGGTGGTGTAGTTGGTCGGAGGAGGTGGTGGAGGAGTATGGCCGAGCTAAAGCATGAAGTGGCAAGGCAATTTCAAAGGAAAAATCAATAGAAATGAGAAGAAAAAGTGGGAAAAAGAAGAAATTACCAAAGGTTTTCTCTTCAGATCTGAAAGTGGCATGAAAATGAAGAGAGAAAGAGTGTTTTCACGTGAATTGCATAAAATAAACACATGGCTATAGGCAAGAGAAAGGACGGCCCAAATATTGAAGGGGTGTGAAGGTGGAAGGTCAAAGGTTATAAAGGCTAAAGTCTCTAGATATTTCCCTTTTCATTTATTCAAATAAATCAAAATAAAAACTAGGTAAATAAAATAAAAATGAATGCAAAATAAAGTGAAAATGAAATGAATAAATAAATTTTAGAAAAATATATAAAAATATAAGAATATAGTTAATTATATGTAAACTGGTATTAAAAATTGAAAACAAAATATAACTAGTTTTGGAAAAATAACAACAACACTTTAAAAAAGTTTTAAAAATAAAATATATACATAACAAGATATATTACACACATATATACAAATTAGAACAAGATACGACAAATAAACATATTATTTATATAAACTAAAATAGACAATTTTATTAAATAAATCAATTTACATACAATATTGTAAAAAGCATAACTTTCACAATATAAATCGGATTTCAACGAAACGAAAAGCAGTATTCTTGAAATTAAATTTATTTTCATAATCAACGATAAAATTCAAAAATTAAAATATTTAAATTTAAAATTTAAAATTCAAAGTTTGACCAGATTGACCAAAAATCCATTTTTTTTTGAAAATATCCTATTTATTCAGGTTTGAAATTGTAATTCACACAAAAATCAAAATATACTCTTAAAATAACAAAATTTATTCATTTTAATAAATATAATAAATTTTTTAAATCAAGAGTTTCAGTTTAAATAATTAAAATAAACAATTAAAATAATCACGAAATACTGGGTTGTTACACTCTCCCCCACTCAAATCTTTTCGTCCTCGAAAAGAACGAACAAGGAAAATAAGGAAAAGCAAGATAGACAACAAATCGTATATTGAAAAATAATTTCGGATTCGAAGCACAAATACTCTCCTCCATCTTCCAGGTACAATCTCGATCATAAGTACCCCATTGTACCTCGATCAGACTAACAAATTCACTCCTTAGCTGCTTCGTACCTCTGCTGGCAATACGAAGCGGCTTACTCTCCACAGTCAGATTAAGCTAAATATCCAAACTATTAAAAGCAGAAGGCTGAATAATAAGAGATGAGTTACGAAGATATTAGAGAAGACGTGAGACATGGAAAACATCATGCACTCCAGACAGCTTCTTGGCAAATCCAAACGATAACCCAAAGAACCAACTCTTTCCACAATTGCAGAAAGGACACTCAAAGAAGAAGAAGGTAGGAATGCTAGAAGGAAAAAATAAGTTGGAACACAAAGATGGACCATTATTTTAAAACCATATAAATTCTAATTTAAAATTTTATATTTAAAATTTTAAACAATTTATAATATGATAAATAGTCATTTGATTCAAATTGATAATTCGAAGTAAACAATATTTAAAACATTTTATATTATTTAGAAAAATAAATGATCAAAATATCCTTTAAATAATATATTTTATCAAAAATACTTTTATAACTCGATGTCTTAACAAGTTTACTTTCGTTCGTGCAGACTCTCGCCATGCGTTGATCAGGCGCAAAGCTAGAATTCTCCAAGTACTTAGTAGACTTGTTTCAACACCCAGTGAAAATACTTGAAAAACCTTTTAAAAACAACAGATATGGAAAGTACAATCCAATAAAATCAACCAAACCAAGCATTTGTCTAACCATGGATCGCAGATACACAATGGTTACGCCTGGATCCCGCAGGAAAAAATCTGTATCTGTAAGCTTTCTCAGCCCTGCGAGTTACGCCATGATGATTAGTAGAATGCAGGATACACATTGGTTACACCTGGATCCCCTAGGAAACAATCTGTACCCCTAGGCAGTCTCAGGCAGGCAATTTCGCTACTAATGCGACCTACATAGATTGAAGGATACACAATGGTTACGCCTAGATCCTCCAGGAAACAATCCATACCCTTAGGCCATCTCAGCCAGGCAGTTGTGCTATGCAGTCGCGCTCGTAAGACCATGGAGATCGCCGTGGAATTCGATGGACACTCGAGTATCATATCCGGAAAACCCAAATCAGAAAGAATAATATCGATAGAATGAATCCACAGTGTAGCCACAAAGCGGATATCAAGCAGAAGACACTTTCCATATCGTTACCTCGAAAATATGCATCATATAGTACCTTTTCAAAATCGCTTTCAAATATCATACTTATATAAAGTCCATTATATATAAGATTTCATTTTCAAATCAAATACTTTCCAAATCAATAGTATATCAAATCACACTTATATAGACTTCGATTATATAAGATTTCAATTTACAAGTTGAGTACCTTTACAAATCAATAGTTTTCAAATCACTTCATACTTATACGAATCAATTTTATATAAGTTCGATAACTCCCAAATCAAAGTATTTAAATAAACAAGGTTCTCAATTTCAAACCATTTCAATATCAATTCAGTTTCAAAATCATATACGATTTCACCGAATCATTTCTTCCAAATTACATATATTCAGTTTCAAAGTTTCTTAAAAACAATAGATTTTGAAAATAATCCACATTTCCAAATCAACAAAATTTAGGTCAAACAAATTCATTTCTATTTTAAATATGTATTCACTTTCAATAGCAAAATACTTTCAAAGTTATAAATCTTTCGAAACCAAAATACTTGAAATCATTACACTTTGAAAATCATAACATTTCGAAATCATACATTTGAAATCATAAACATTCCTTTAATTCTTTATATTTCACAAATTTGTTCAATTAAACCCAAATCTAAAATTTCCAACTTTAATTCAATTCAAACCATCAGTTTAAATTCAATTTAGTTTTTCTACAAAACCATTTCAAATATTATCAAATTTCAAATAAAGATTTGATCCATAAAATGAACTATTCAATCTTTAATATATTTCAAAGTTTATATATACCATATTTTGAACTAAATTTTATAATTTTATATATCTCAAATTTTACTTCGTTGTTACTTAATTTTGAAATATTCATTTCATAAATCCATCATTTTCAAAATAAACTCAAATTACAAGTAAACCAAATATCCTTTCATACAAATATAAACTTCAAATATTGATTTATCAAAATCAATTATCATTTCAAATTCGCATTCTTTATCAAAGTAAAGATTAAATCATTTCCAAACCATTTCAATCATCAAAATATCTAAAATGGTTACAAAGTTTAAAACCATCTTTTTTAAAACCTTTAAACTATTTATTTCCACATGAAAAATTCAATTTACCATTGAAAAGATTATTATTCTATATATATACTTTATTCAAAACATTTCAAATCTATAATTCATACCAGTATAAATCAAAGTAGTCTTGGTTATTTCACGCAACAAACAGTTCCAACGATATATTCCTTTATACTTTAATCATACCAAACTAAACTTATATTCTTTATCAAATATTTTGTACCTTTCAAAATTTCTTAGCTTTGAAAAGTTAACCTTGATTTGGAAGTGCTCGACCCTTCAAAATAGTTGAAGAAATCATATTTTCAAATACAAGAGTTAGAAATCATCAACAAATCAGTAAATTAACAACAATAGATAAGGTTATACCAAAACAAATCTGAGTCTCGACGACTGAACACCGGCATATTTTAAATCATTTAATATATATATATATATATATATATATATATATATATATATATATGTATGTATGTATGTATGTATGTACATATATCTTTCGAAAATCAAATCATACTTCAAAATCTGAAATTAAAATTGGTTTCCCAAAATCATTCACATAGCAAAGCTACTAGAGTGGCCTCTCCCCCACTCAGAAACTCGAAAATCAATGTCGATGATGCATGCATTCATCACCGAAATCATTTTCCAGCGACATAAGCGGGTTCTGGACATCTATTTTTTTTTGAAATTTCTTTAAAGTCTCTTCGAACTCATTGGGATTCATTCGAATACATTTGAAACATTTCTTATTCAGAAAATATTTTTAAATCATATTATTATTATATATTTTCCAAAATCTTAAAACCGATTTCAAAACACCGGAGTTCAATTCCTCGAAATTCGAATTCAAAAACCCTTCAGTTATAAATCATTTTTATATAAGTCAAACTTCTTATAAATTTTCAAAATTTCAAATCCTTTCGAAACTTCAAATTCTCATTTTCAAAAGATATAAAATTCTTATTGAAAACATTTTCCTTTTATATAAAATGTGGTTATCCTTATCAAAATAATAGTTTCGATGTAGGCCCAATTTCAAAATACAACCGAACACATATTTCCAAAGAATGATTCAAGATTAGATTTGAAACAAACAGAGATTCAGATTTAGAGGAACTCTAATCAAATGGAATCGTGATTCGAAGATAAGCTCGAACTAAGATGAGATAATTTAATCACCAAAAAGATGGTGCATAAGCATGTATAAATCGTGGCGACCTTAACTGATCAACCGTGACTTCAAGAATATAATCAATGCGAAAAAATCTAAGGCAAATCAACATTCGATCGCCAAAGATAGAATCTAGATAGAGCTTCAGATAGATAGCATCGTAAACCGAGGATATAAAAATCTTCGGTGAATCAATGCCAAATTGTAAAGGAGTTTCACCCCTTTACAAATCATTCAAGGATTTGCGGAATCATCCAACTTTATAGAGGTCATTCCAAAGTGGAGTTACGGAATGCTCCAAAATCAAAAGGATAAAAATAGGGAAGACAAGACTGGATTTCAGAACCAGTGAATCCTAATCGATAAGAATCCTAACAAAGAGATTTCTAACAAGGTGGATACCGAAGAGATGAAGTTTAGAAAATCTTGATTTCAAAATAAGAAGATTTTTATACCAAAATAATCTTTGAAAATACTTTAAAAATCATTTGGAAATCATTTTATACTTCGAAAATACGTTCTCTCACAAAGAAAGGATTCTGAGATTGATTTCACTCATTCTAGGGTATTTGTAACGGCCCGTAAATTTTGATAAAAAAATTGGTTAATTAAATTAATTTTTGTAATTTAATTTAGAAAGAAATAAATTTTTTATAATTTATATTGAAATAAATGTTAAGAATGAATTGTAGTAATGGTTAAAAAAAACAATTGTTGACAATTGAAGTGAAATCGATAAAAGTGAAATAGCGTAAATGGTGTACTTGGTTATGAAATGGAAGATAGGTAAATAAAGGTAAGTAATAAACTTTTAAATGTTAGTATAAATTAATGAAATGATTGGGAATCATATTTATGAAATAATAACTAGAATGCAAGTTAAATAATACCAATCAAGTTAATAAATTTATAAATTGAATGGAATACCAATTAGTGAAAATAAATCTAAATGTTATGTTTGGCTATAAATTGAACATAAGTGAATGAAATTTGTAGTATGAAGATAAATGGAAACAATGATTTGTAAGTAATAAAAGCTTATTAATGCAACTAAAGGATTAACGGTAACGATTTTTGTATGTTACCTATTTTGTAGCTAGTTGATTTTAAATTGGAAATCAGTTACAAAAATTATAATCTAATATTACGTTAATGTTAACTAAGGTAATTATCAATAAATTGAATGAAATTCAAATCAATGGAAATAATGTAAATGTATACTTAGCTACAAATTGAATATATGAAAACAAAATGTAAGCATTGAATTAAATTAATGAATTTAAATTATAATAAACGATCATTGACAAATCAATGTTCTGTAAGTAATTATAATGTATGTTGTTGATAATAAACGTTACTTTAATGGTAATTAATATAATAACGGAAGTGTGAATGTAAATTTAATAGAAACATAAATTTATTTTAAGGTAGTAATTGGTGAACTTGGAAAAACAGTTCAAAGCATGTTAATTGATGAATTAATACGTAATGTATGTAAAGTAATAAACCGGTAAAAGAATGGAATTAAGGTAAATTCATTTATTGGTTTTGAAACCTTAATTAATGTGTTCAATTGATAGAAGTACACATTTAGAAATGTAATATTTATTTAAATTAAGATGTAAATAGGCGTATATTAATGTAATGAAATAAAGTTAGTGTTATATATGGAATTATATTGTGGATTGATAAGTAACGAACTTATAAATGCAATTAAAAGCAAATATGTGGCAATTAATATAGGTTGCTTGTTCATTTAAGGTGTTAAATAAACTTTGGTAATCAGTTGTAATAAATCTAAATTTAACATTTTGTTAATGTAAATTAAAGTAATAATCGAAAATAATGTTAATTTTATTTATAAAATGACAGTTGGTTGAATAAAGGGAATGCAAAATAAAGCTTTATCAATATGTTGGAATTTAATGTATGACAATGGGAGTGATTGCAATTTAATGAAATTAAATCTCAAATTTTTGCGTTAATTGAAATCAATATGGAATGTAAGAATATTAAGGTAATAGTTTGTAAATCCAATGTTAATTTTATCCTTTGGATAATGATTAATTGAATAATAGAATGAAAAGTGAATTTAATAGAATTACTGGAAATTAAATTCATAATTTTGAATTTAATGAAATTGGGGATTGATATTGAAATTTATAAATTAATCATCTCTAAATTGACATTTAAATTTGTTTAAATCATTGTAAATGATTGAGAGGTCAAAGATGAGAAAATTTGTCAATTATAGAATTGAAATTTAAGATTTGATTTAATTAATTAATTATAAATTTATTTAATTAATTGGAAAAAATAGCAATTTTGGCTACTGACTCGGATTTCGACGAAACAAGTTTCATCGGATCCGTAACGGTGGATTATTATAGGATTTCAAGTTTCATAACGATCGAGCTTGTCGTTTGATCGTATGGGCTTGAAACGCCTTGAAATCAATGAAATTGAAATCAATTTGAAAATATTAATTTTATCATAACTTTTTCATACGATGGAATTAGGACTTGAAATCTTTTCCATTGAGTTTAAAATATTTTAAAACATCTATTTTGATATCTGGGTTGATCCAATTTTGTTCCGGAGTCGAAATGGGCTTTTCGGGCCATATATCGTCCAGCGCGTACATCCAATCGATCTGATCCATTCTATTTCAATCCTACCAATAAATACCCTATTATAAACCCTAGCCTACCTCAATTTCTCATTTGTCTATGCGTACAATTTCTTTCACCTCCTCATGTCAATGGCAGACAAATACCGAATATCAATTGCAATTCAAAAATCAAATTGAAATTTCAAACTACTAAAAAAAATTCAGGAAAATTTTATATCGAAGCTCTCGATGAACGCATCTCATATCTGCGATTCATTTTTGGATCTAAGTTTCTGTGTAGCCGAAATTGGCTCGTCTATTCTCGGCCATTCATTCGAGCGTGATCATCCACGACGGATCATCAAATCAATGTTACTGTTGGGTAGAGGGGACGAGTGGAGGCCATCGGTGTGGGTAGTGTAGCGAGTTAACGGTTAGATGTGGCATATTTATTCGATGAGGACATGAAAGATAGCGGCAGCTGTCATCTTTTGGGCTCGATCGGCGGTGAGGAGGGGGGCGTTCAAGGTCATGGGGAGCTCTCTAAGGTGGCGCGCGTAGTTGGAGGTGGCCGAGATGGCCTGCGACGGCGACGATCGTGATTTAAACGCGGCGGCTGTGAGCGAAGCATGCAGTGTCTTTCGGTAATGATGAATTAGGGTTGGCAGTAAGATGGTGACGTGGCCGTTTCGCAGTGGGTAACCTTTTTTATTTTTATTTAATTTCAACGATTCGTTATAACTTTAATAACTCTCACATATGATATCTGATTTACGCGTGATTTCTTTTGTTAGGATTGTATTGAAATTTCTGACATTTTGGCGCTGGGTTGGATGAATTCTGAGACCATTCAATTTTTGGGTTTAAATTGGATTTAAATTCAATTTAAATTCAAAAGGTTAGTGTTTTAACCCACTCCTAACTTCTATAATTTCTTATGTTTATTAAATTTAATTTATGTTGTGATTTTGAATTTATTTACGACTGTTTGTATATTTGTAAATCATCCTCTCAGTTAATTGCATTTACGTAACAGCCCGGTATTTTCAGCCATTCGCATCCGCACATGTCAGACTTAAATTGCTCAAAATACTGCATTGTAAATAAATTTAAAGCAAGTGAAATCAAATACACAGAATCACAGACACAGAACGTATCAGAATAACTCGCAGCGGAATATAAAACCATAGTAGTTCATGAAGCTACTATTACAAACTCTCAAAACATAATACATAATATCAGTCTGAAAAACATATACAATAGAAATCTCAAATACATAGCAGTTTATAAATATCAGAGCTGAAATAGAACAACTGAAACTAAAAGGGAACAGATAACTAGACAAGCAGAATCTCCAACGATTCCTAGCTCCAGAAAGAAATCCAAAGCTAAGCTGTAAATACTCAGGCTGACCCGAGCGTAAAGTAAAACACAAAACACTCGAGTGAGGACAATATTTACTTATATAATGTAAACCAACTCAAGTGAACTATAGTTAATTAACTTCAAATATTCAGTATAATTTCACAAACAATTATATTTTTATTTAAATCATTTTTAATTTATAAAATCATATAATTTCACTTTTAAAACAATCATTCAAATACCCTTATATTCATGATTTTATAAAGTTAAATCTCCATTCAAAAATCAAAATTTTATAATAATTCACTTATTAAATTCCAACATTAAATTCTAAATTCATTAAATTAAATTTAAATTAACACTTAATTTTAAAATTTCCAAATATAACTTAATTTCATTTTTATTTACTTAACTTAAAATTCACTTTTAAGCCAAATTCACAAATTTCTAATTTTAGTTATATTTCAAAATTTCAACTTAAATATTCATTCATTTCACATTTTAACTTTATTCAAAAATCATTAATATATTATAAAATCATTTTAAATTCATTTAATTCAAAATATCATAAATTTGTCATATTTTCATATTCAATTTAAATTCCATTTATCACCAAATTATAATTTCCAAAATAACTTACATTTTCGATTTTCTAACTTTACCATTTATTTATTTCACTTATAAATTTTTAGAAAATCAATAATGCTTTACAAAATTCATTTTTAATCAAATTTAAATCAAAATATTATAATATTTATATTTCTAAAATATTTTAAAAAATTTAGAAAAACATATTTTAACAACGGGTCTGTATTTCATTTTCTAGCCTAGGTAAAGTGATACGGGTAATATATGATTTCAACCCGTAATTTACAAAGAAAACCCGGGTTTGATCATTTCAAACCCGCAATCCCAAGTAAATGAAAATAATTGAAAATCATTTAGGCCTATCATTTCAGCCCATAATGATTTTCTCCTATTCTAAAGTCCGTTCGGGTATGTATCATTTCAACCCATAGTGATTCTAATCTAAAGGGAACTTGCAGTGTGATAAACTGATAAAAATAATAGAACAGCATAATATAACAGTAACAGATGTTATAACAGGTGTTTAAGCGTGGGTGATCATCATATAAATATAATATACCAGGTGTAACATGATAATGCATTTTACATATTCAAAAGGGGTCAATTTACTAGTTATATATGTACATATTGTCTGGTGAGAATAACTCACTGTTTTGAGCTGGAGACACAACAACGAATGCACGAATGGGATTCAAACGAGCACAATAACATGACACAAAGATGAGTGGTAGAGCCAAAGATTAATTCTCCTTGGATACCTGAGACAAACAAATATATAAACATAAGTTTCAAAACAAGATATACTTAAACAATGTTAGAAATGGATTGAATAAAACAAAACCAAAACTATTTCACTTGCTTCCATCTTGTAACGACCCGTATAAATTCGATGTTTGAAATGAATTAAATTAATAAGTTTTTATTAAAATTTAGAAGGGAATAAAAACTTACAAATTAAATTTTATATTGCAATTTATTGTAATAGGGGAAATTGTTGCATTTGGATAAAAAGTTAGAAATAAGTAAATTAAGGCAAGTATTGAAATTATCAATGGAATAAAATATTGATGTATGGAAATTGAATGTAAATGGAGGTAATAGAGTAATGCAGGACATAAATAACATACTTAGTACAATCCCTTTTATTTGTAAACTATTGTAAGGTGTTAATTAATCGAAATATGAAAATTTGGAAATCAAACTCATTTAAGGGTAAGTAATTATAATGTGTTATTGACATAAACGTTACTAATAATTAAGATAGTAACGGAAGAATAAACGAAAATAGAATAGAAGAATAAGTTATTCTAAAGATAGTAATTGATAATTTGGGAATTTAAATCCAAAGATTATATTAATTGAGGAAATAATACGTATTAAATTTCAACTCGATATAATCAACGCAAATTTAGTAATTTAAAAATAAATTGTAAGTTGGTAATTTAGGATGAATGTGAAATAATTGTAGAATTTTAACCATTCATACAATTTATTTAAATAAATAATAAATCAATGGCAACATTGTGTTAATGGTAGTCGTAAGTGAATTTAAATGCCAATTAAGGGAAATAATTAATAAACTTAATGAAATCCTAATTTCATATAAAATAATTTAAAAGCTAGTTTTGGTTATAATTTGAACATAAGTAAATTGAATTTGTAGTATGAAATTATATGCCAAAATTGATTTTTGTAATAAAAGATTTTGTATGTGACAAAAAGGTAACGGTAATGTTTATGGTAGGTTGCCTATTCATTTATTTAGATTGTTAGTTGGGATTGGAAATAAGTTGTAATTAATGTAAATAAATGATACATTTATGTGAAATGTAACCAATGTAAATTTTATTTATAATATAGCAATGGGTGGATTTAAGAAGCGAAATTGTAGAATTTGAAGCTAATTAATAATGGACATAGTAAAGATGACAATCCAATCAAATACTTAGGAATCAAATTTATTTGGAAGGTAATCTAATTTATAAATAAATGGTAAGTAATTAGGATTTAATTCTATATTAATTGAAACTGATTGTAGATTTAGTGTAGTAACGTTAACGCTAACTAAATTTGCTTTATAGATGGTATTATAATCAAGGTGGATAGGTAACGAACTTAAAAATACAATTAAGAACTAATAGGTGGCAAAATAATATAGTTTGTATTGTGTAAGTAAACTTTGGTAAATCAAATTCAATCAATCCAAAGCTAACATTTTGTTAATATAGATTTAAGTATAGAAAGCAATATTTATTAATTTAATGGAAGTATTGCAAAATAAATGAAATTTAACGTTTAAAATATTACGTTAATAGAGATTTAAATAAAATTCAAGAATATTAAAATAATAGTTTTGAACCCAACATTTGAATCCATCTACTTAAAATTCTAGATGGAATAATCATTGACTATTTAATTTAATAGAAATTTTGAGAACTTAATTTATAATTTGAATATAATGAAATAGAAGATTTGACACTACAACTGATAGATGTATCAACTCTAAATTGACATAAAGATTTGTTTAAAATCAATGTAAATATTTGAGGATTATTAAGTGATAAAATTTTCCAATACTAAAACTGAGATATAGAAATTGGGTTTATTCACTAATTCTTATTTATTTAATTAATTAAAATATGTCATTTTGGTCTCAGACTCGGATTTCGACGAATCCAGTTTCATTGGATCCGTATCAGTGAATTATGGTGGGGTTACAAGTTTCGTAGTGATCGGACTTGTCATTTGATCGTACGAACGCGAAACGCCTTAAAATCGATTTAATTGAAATCAATTTGAAATCAATTTGAAAAAATTGATTTCAGCATAACTTCTTCATACGATGGAATTTGGACGTAAAACTTTTTCCATCGCGTTCAGAATATTTCAAAATACCTATTGTGATATATGGGTTGACCCAATTTCGTTCCGGAGTCGAAACGGGCTTTTTGGGCCAACTATCGTTTAGCACGTTTATAATTCGTGCCCACCTATTCTATTGCAGTTGTCTATAAATAGGCTGTTATAAACCCTATCAGCCTCTATTCCTCATTTCTATATGTATAGGAACTTCTGTACTCCTCTTCTTCAATGGCATCAAACAATTCTAGATCCTAATTCAAAATTCAAATCAGATCCAAAGCTAAAAATTTAAAGTCCTCGAAAAATTCTCAAAAAAAATATATGTTGAAGTTCTCAATGAGCATAATCTTCTACTAGAATTCGTTTTTCAATATGATTCACCGTTTATCCGGAAATTTTGAATCAACTCAGACCGTCCATATTAGGGCTTTGATTTCAACGGCGGATCGTCGATTTCACGACAATCAGGGGGCATGGTCTTATTGAGGTTGGCAAGTAGGGTGCATCGGCATGGTTCGTTCGCGTTGGAAGCTGTCAGATTGCCATAGAATTGCAGAAATAGGAGGCGGCGGTGGCTACGCTCGGGGGTAGCCAGAGGGTACCGCGACGCACGACAAGGGGCGAGTTAGAGCGGCCGGTCATGGGGAAGGAGGAGGAGTTGTCAGATCTGGTGATAGTTGACCGTAGGCGCGGTGTAATTTGTTCCAAGAGCGGCGGCTCCTAGGGTTCGAGCAAAGCATACTGGAGATTGGGGCGTGCGCGTGTAGGACAAAGGGGCATTGACGTGGCGCTCAATGATTGGTAGGTGGTGTTTGTTTGTTTATTTTTTAATTCTATTTCAACGTGTTCAAATGCGCATAACTTTCTCATACGTGATCTGATCCACGCGAAATTTTTATTGTTAGGATCGTAATTAAATTTCAGATCTTTTGATGCTGTTTTGGATAGATTTGGAGACCGTCGAATTTTTGGGTTCAAATCGGATTTAAATTCGATTTAAATTCAAAAGGTGAGTGTTTTAACCCACTCACAACTTCTAAAATTTCTTATGTTTACTAATTTGACTTTAGATATGAGTAGAAATTTATTTATGACTGTTTGGCATGTTTTATTCATTATTTCTTTTTAAACGCATTTATTTAATCTAACTGTTAATTAATTTGATTATTGCGTATAAATTGACAGTAAAAATTTATTTGCATATAAACTGATAGTTGAATAGTTAATAAATTTATTTTGAATATAAACTGTTAGTTAATAACTGTCATTTATTTCCTGTGATATTGCATATGCTATATATATTGTTGTTTGTTTAAATTTATGATGATTGAAATAAATTAATGATGATTGAAATAAATTGGTTGATGATTGATATTGGGTGAATGGATGATGTGTTCTATTTTATATAAACTACAAGTTATCATGCATTTTCATTTCATTCGGGATTGCGTTTTGAAATGATATACAACCGCATTTTTTTATATTTTTAAATTGCGGATTGAAATGATAAATATCTGTATCACTTGACCATAGGATAGAGAATTCTATACAGACACCATCGTTCTATATATAATTATTTTCAAAATTATTTCTATGGTTTGGATAGGATACGGTTTAATAAATATTAAGTTTTGATATATTTAAATATTTTTATATACATATAGAGTTAAATTGTTGAATTTAAGCTATAAATCTGATAAATAAAAATTTAATAAGTTGAAAAATGGAGTTTTATAATTCATATTATATGTTCAAGTACAGGCTTAAGATATTGTTTATATATAGAGTTTTAAATCATTCCACTCAATTTAAGATTTGAGATATAAATTGGAAATTTATTGGAATTGAGCTATTTAAAAATTTAACTCCATAAGTTGATGTAAACCTGTTAAACTTGGAGATTTTAAAGGTATGATATTTATAACTGGATTTTTACTCAAGATGAATTAAATGAATATTTTTATTATAAATATATTAAAAGAAATATTTAGTTATAGGTAATTCGAGTTTTATTTAAATGATTTTGGTTTAGTATGCTATATTTCAAACTAAATAATAGGGCATTTAATGGTTGAATAAAAAAATTCTATCTTAAATTTTGGAAGTATAATACTTAAAGTTTGAAATATATGTTAAAAATTGAAGTGGTTTTGGAAATTGAATGTGATATTTAAATTTATGGTTTAGACTTCAATTAAAGAAAATATATTTGTAAAATCATTGAAATTATTTTTCTTTACAAAGTAATCTTAAGTTAAACTACTTTATTTTATATACTGTTTGTTTGTGTCAAAATTGGGCACAACACTCTTCGGAAGTTTTTGAAGAGATAATAAATGAAGAAGGCAAATTAAAATGAGGATTATCTAACAAAAACTCCAAGCAACAGAAAATAAATTGCACAGAAGACAACAATTTAGAGTGGTTCGGCGATGTGCCTACGTCCACTATGAAGCTTTGTTATTTTATTGCTCGATATTCGGAGAATACAACTTTTATATGGCTAAGTACAGCAGTTCTTAAGCAAAAATTCGAAGTCAAAGCTAGCGGCGGTGCTCTGAAGTGATTCTAGCGGCGTCCGGGCGTGCTTTTTCTTTAGAAATTCTCCGATCCCCTTTCTGAATGACCAGGGGCTCTATTTATAGGTGCTGGAGGCTGATATTTCTCCTAAAATTTGGGAAGACCACTTCTGACACGTGCAGGGGACCCACATGGCTGAATTCTGGAGATCCGGGCCCGCTTTTGGATCGATTCGACCCTTGGTTCGAATCGATCAAAAAAGTGTCCAATCGGGATGAAACTTGGCATGGCCATTCCTCTATGTACGTGCAAGATCCTGTGAAAATTTCATAGCATTTGGACTTGTAGATCTCAAGTTATGATCGATTCAAGATTGCATTTTTAACTGACATACGTGCTTCGAATCCATGTTCTTCGAATCGATGGTGTTGGTATTTGTTCGGATCGATTGTTTGCTAGCTACTGCAGATCGATTCGAGGTTGCTTCAGTATGTTGGATTCGATGAACTCTTGCTTAATGGATTCGAAGACAGGGGTGCTTTGATGGATTCGAAGATAGGAGCACCTTGATGGATTCGAAGGCAGGAGCGCCTTGATGGATTCGAAGGCAGGAGCGACTTGATGGATTCGAAGGCAGGAGCGCCTTGATGGATTCGAAGGCAGGAGCGACTTGATGGATTCGAAGGCAGGAGCGCCTTGATGGATTCGAAGGCAGGAGCACCTTGATGGATTCGAAGGCAGGATTCGAAGGTATGCTCCTTCGATTCGATCAATCGTGTGTTCCTTCGTATCGATCAAGGCGTTCCATGGTTCGATCGATACGAAGGGTTCTCTGCTCCATGGGTTCGAAGATGGTTATGAATTGGAGTCGAGGCTTCTTGAACTTCATGGATTCGAATGATGTTCCTGCTTATGGATTCGAACTCTGATCGATTCGACCCTGGATCTTTCTGATGGATTCGAAATAAGGCCTACCCTCCTTACTTTCTCTTGGTGACATCTTGAGCATACGAACTCGGATCTCCCCGAAATTTGGACCGCTGGTTTCTACAGCTTTGCTTGACGTTTCTTACCAATCGTAGCCCGATCCGGACTTGGATAAAATTCATCGATATCTGTAGTTGCCCAACGATCATCCGGAGCTGAAGACGTATGATCCTGTTTCTTTCTGGTCCGTTCCTTGGTATCTTGGCCTTGCCAAAAGGCGGGATAACATTTTCCCCCCAAAGTACGCCTTGTGTAAACATGACGTGCTTTGAAAAGCTAAAATCTGACGCCGGACAATTAGGACATGCTCTATTGAAAGCTGTATTCTTTATTGCTGCTATCAATTGTCGTATGATTGCGATTGGTTGTTCGTCGTTGAAACCATGACAAGGTGGATGTCTGATTCCTGTGAATGATAAAGATTAAATTTTAGTCAAACACACGCGCATACGTGTATCACCTTGATTCTGGTTAGTATTGCGTGATTGCAAGTTGTTGCCGGTTTGGTTTGTTATTGCCATCTATGATCATCCTTTTGTATCGACCCTCTAGTCATCTTTTCATGTCGAAGTGTTGCATTCATTCTCATCAATGGTGCTAAATGGATTCGGAGCATGCTTGTTTGAATCGATAGGGTTTCGAATTGATTGAATTGCTGGTTATGGAATAGGTTGTTGGAGTCGATAAGATTTTTCAACTCAGTCCTTATTCAAGTGCTTCGAATCGATGTTGTCCTAGTGGATTCGAAATCATGTATTTCCGAACCAATGGTCTTGCCTTTGCTCAGTGTTTCATCGAATCGATGGTGCCTCGCGTCGATTAACCTGGGATGGATTCGATCGTGTAAGGGATCGGAAGGTAACGGGTTCGAAGTGGAATATGGATTCGGCCATGTGATGGATTCGAAGTTATGACCTTTCACTGTGATGGATTCGAATGCAATGGGTTATCCAGTGCTTGTTCGAATCAATGGGGTTTGGCTAGTGACCAGCGGTAGGGGGTAAACACAACCGGGAGTCGAAAAGCCACGCGTTTTCTGTGGAATCCATATAAATATCCAAGGCCGTCTTCATTTTTACTTCTTACTTTTCACTTTTTACAGTAGTTCTACCTTCGAATCGGTCCTCCAACGTCAGATACAACTGCATTCTGCACGAATCGATTCAATTTCTCCAAGTTTCTTACCGTAAACGAATCCAATCAGGTAGGCCAAGGGATCGATCCGAGTATAGAATAATGAAAACTGAAAATTTGACATTGATTTCAATCTTTCCTTTCGAAAACCATGAGTGATAGTGAGGTCTGAAGTGGGTTGACTCGATGGATCTGGGGATTGAAGCCATTCAAGTCGTATCGACCCTAAGCGTCATCAGGGAGAAGTGTAGGCAACGTTGGTTGTCAACCTCCTTCCTTGCTTCGCATCGATTAGGGCATAAGTAGTTCGAACCGATCAAGTAGGTGAGGCTTCGAATCGATGTAGGAATAGGTAGTTCGAATCGATCAAGATTGTGAGATTTCGAACCGATGGATTCGTAGGACCGTGCTGATCGATTCGAAGTGATAATACCCTGATCGATTTGAAGATGTTCAGTGTTGATCGATTCGAAGTTACGCGAAGCTAATGGATTCGAAGTACCTTCTCCACCCTAAAGCTGCATCGAGTCGACCTTCCTGGCTTCGAGGCGCATGGATTCGAACGTCTTCGATTCGACTCGTATCGATTCGAGTCGATCGATTCGAACGTTCGAACATATGGAGCTTCTAACTCTATGATTGGCTCCAACTTTTGAGCTATGACCAATTTCAAGTTTGAACTTTTTGCCGAGCTTAATGAACTTTAGCATACTTGACCCCGACGAGCTTCGGCCTTGCATAATCGAATCTAACTTGACATCTCCATTGAAGCTCGTCGATGGCACCATGACTTAAACAAAATCCAACGAATTTATTACTTGAAATGGCCAATAGCTTCTGGGTGGCGTGAAAGTGACGGTCAGCGATGACGGTCGTTTTCATTCTCAAATTCCAAAATTTCGTAGTTCGGACACCTTGTTTCATCTTTGTAAAGTCTGCTTAAAATTTTTTTCCTAGCACTTGTATTGCACATCATATTCATACACTTTGCACCGCGGGAATGCTTGGGTTTTTTTACGTTTTTAATGCCACTTTCTGGTGAGCTAGTTAATTATGGAGTCTTCGAGTTCTCAACAACAAGAAGCACAAAGCTCGCCCTTTCCAATGCTTGAGATTCCGGACGTTCCTCCTGAAGTCGTGGATCCAGCTCCGGATGAATTGCCGGAGGTGATATTTATCGAAGATCCGGTTGATTCTGTTCAATCTAATATCTCAGAGTCTCTGTTGGGCCGGTTATGTTCGAAACACAACATATCTCTGGACGATGTCTTATTACCCGGTGCCAGCGATAGACCACACAACCCTCCTGAGGGATATACTGCCTTTTACCGCCATGCCTGTGCAGCTGGATCTCTTCCTCCTTTTAACCAATATATCAGAGAGATGTTGTCATTCTTAGGAATCGCTCCTTCGCAGCTTCATCCCAACGGGCATGCACTACTAAACAGCGTCTTCGTCATATTTATGGATTGCCTTTTTCGCCCGCCAAGACCTAACGAGATCAGGCACATCTTCAATTTTAAGAGTAGGGGTGATAGCCTGTCTTTCACTTTTCTGGAGGCGGTCAGGAACTGTCAGGTCGTGACTGGGGCCTGGACCAGGCTTAGTTATTTCAAGAACGAGTGATTTTTTGTTCGTTGCCCCCCAGGGTTTGCCAGGAGATGGTTATCTAGACGTAAGCATCATAATTCGTTATTGAGTGGTCACTCTTAATACTTTACATTAATATTCTGCTATTCTTGCAGCCATCATTTCAAGACCTGCTGGTGGGCATTATAGGGGTGTCGTTCAAAGCTTGCAAAGGGTTCCCCATGACTTAAGGCACATAGATTTGCTATTGACCGATGATAACTTAAGGACACTGGGTTTGATTGAGATGGGCCAGAGTATTGTGATTGAAGGTTTGGCGAAATCGGCCTCGAGGAAGAAGAAAAAAGTGGCAAAAAGAAAACCTGGCGTTGTAATAAGAGAAATGAGTGATGACGAAAGAACGCCCACAGACACTGATATAGTAGCCGACCTTTCCCGAATAGAAGAGGGTCAGAAAGGCAAGGCTGTTGTACCTAAGCTTAAGAGACGGAAGTCTGTAGTTGTAACCCGTTCCCAACCTGGGGTTACCGTTTCCAGTGTTTCTCCTTGTCAGTCTGGAGACCTTTTCACCGGGTTGGACGATATTCCCATTCCGGACTACGTATCTCTCCATCACGGGTCCGGGTTGGAAGAGCTCCGGGGAGCGCTTGACATAAGCGATTCTTTACCCGTTAGTGTAATCGACGCTTCTGGTTGGTCGGGGGGTTTGCGCATTTATTCACTTTTCACAACACTTCACGACTTCCACACGCATTGCAGTGTTTTTTCTTGGTACTTAATCGAATTGTTCCTTTTTTGCAGGCATCATGTCGAATCGTCCTTCTACACTTGACAAACTTCGGCGAGTACGCCATTCTTCATCCTACTATGAGTCTCGCCGCAGGGATTCTGACCGAGATCGTGAGCGGAGGTATTATGAGCAGGAGCACCGTGATAGGGACCATTCCCGACACTACTCCAGCCAGGAACATTCTGATAGGGACCGAAGGTATCGTTCACCCTCTCGTTCTCCTCCGTCATCCAGGGGCCAAGTACCTGTAGTTGAAACTTCGCGGCAACAATCATCTCAGCAAATTTCTAAACCCGGTCCACATCGCTCAAGGACCGATACAGCCACGACCGTAACCGTAGAGGAAGCACCCCTTGAACCGTCTGGTGAAGGGGCTATTAGAATTGCTCAGTTGAAAAAAGACTTTCCAGAGATATGCTTTGACGCCTATATCTTTCCACCCAACCTTAAGAGAATTCCCGAAGAGGCCGTGCACACTGCCCTCAGCTATACTCGGGATTTTTATGCTCAATATAAAGAATGGTACAGGGCAGCTGTTAAAGCCTCAAAATTAGCCTTCGAACGAGCCAAAGTTATTGAGAACTTGGAAGCAGACTTGGCTCAGAAGAACCGTATCGTTGACGTTTTTCAATCTGAAACGGAGTCTTCTCGCAAGGCTGAACTGGAGTCGTTACAGAAGGTCGATGAGACATTGGCTGAGATGGCAAAAATGCAACAAGCGCACTGTACTTTAGTTGAGGATTTAGGCCATCGATACAAAAACGTTGAGGCCGAACGAGATGCGGCAGTCAGGGAACTTGAGGAGTTAAAAGCTAAATTCGCCAGTTTAAATAAGGAAAAAGATGACGCTAATGCAGCTGCACAGGAGGCGTGTGAGCAAGCTGTGTCTCTTCGAGCTGAGCGAGACGCGGCGATTGCTAAGGTTGGAGCGGTGGAAGCAGAGGTAGAAGGGAGAGTTCCAGCGGAGATATTCAAAGTGGAAGCTGAATTTGACGATCTTCTCGACACTTATAATGCTAATGTACTTGAGCAAAGGAATCTCTCGTGGCTCGGAGATTATTCTATGCTTCTGCTTAGCGCTTGGAAAAAATTGGTGGCGAATAAAAGAGCATCTCTCCCCGAAGGCGCCGTAGATGAGTTTGAACTTGAATCTCGCTTACTGAACGAAGAGGAGAGAAAACTTCTCCATGATGCGATGATCTCCGCTGAGAGGGAGAGACTTGGGTTTCATCATGTAGAGACGGGTGAAGGTTCTGGAGCCGCACATGACAGTGAGAATGTTCCAGTTGATGCCCCAACCTCATCTGGAGTCGTTACTACAGCTGGTCCACAAAATATCCCTGCTTATAATCCGGATCGACCGGAATTGTCTCTCGGTACATCTACCGCTTCTGAACCTGTTCTATCAACGAGCCGCAGCAAAGAAGGTATTATAAATGTTGCTTTAAGTGTTTCTGGAATTTTGAACTTGTAGTCGATCTTTTGACCAATCCTCTTTTGGTTTAATCAGTGACTGAAAGCGATGCGCCAGCACTTCCAATTCCACAAGTTTCGCAGCCAATGCTAGGAGCCGTTGTTACTGAGGCCATCACGACCACTGTTTTTACCAGCGAGATGGGAGGAGGGAGCTCGATGTCGTTTGATGTTCAGATGATCGAGGAGCTTCTCAAACAACCTTGTGAACCTTTCCCTGACCCTTCCTTTACAATGGGTGGTGTTGCCTCTTCTTTTAGCTCGTTTATACCGACCGTCCCTGTTTCCAGCGCTGATCGATCTATCCGAGAAGAAGAAATTCTTGCTGAGATAAGCGCTGAAATGGCTACGGCAGTTGGTGGTTCTGGAGGCGATGTCGCTCCACCAAGCTTAACTTCTTCAATCATTACTTCTCTCACCAGCACTGTTATAACTTCTGGTGTTGAAGCTTCACCACCCGCTACGGCTCCTCCGCCTTCGGTTCGCCCTCTAAAAAGGATCTCTGTCCCTTCTAGTTCCGAGGAAGATGTAGATATCATGCCAGACCCTGAGGACGCTCCAAAGAAGGACAAGAAATCTCGTAAGAAACCGGGTAGCGGGTCTAGCGGCTCAACCCCAAAGAAGAGACATCGGAAGAAGAAGGACTGAACTTCTTGTTTTGTCATGCAGTTGCGAAGCAGAACTTCTTTTTACTACTCTTTTTGTTGGCCGTGTATGAGTGTGGATCCGGCATCCACTTTATGAGTTGTTTTTGGTTTTATCATGTAATCAAACTCTTTTTTCGTTTGTTAATAAAATAGAAAACAGCTCTTTTCTTATTTGCTTAAGTATTGCATTGATTAGCTTGTGCCCGCATATGCTATAAGCCTTGTATACATGTTCGCACTTCGGGGACTTAACATAATCTGCGGTTAACAGTTTGGTGTACTTGTGGTGTTTTCACCGTCAAGTAGAGTTTGTTTTTATCTGTCGAGTTTGAGAATCTTGGTCGCGAGTTGTGATCGATGAATAACCGAACTTCGGACAATGTCCCACTTCGGTCGGTGACTAACACTTAGCTTTTTCGCCCCCTAGTCTCGGGGAACGGCATTTGCATTTTTGTGATCAAGTGCGTTTACTGCCAACTTTAAACACGTGTCCGCATTCTGGGGACTTAAGACAATCTGAGACCGATAATCCGGTTCGCACTCTGAGAATGAATCATTTGATGTCTATACTTCAACCCGCGTTCTGGGAAGTTGGAGTTCATTCGCCCTCTAGGAACGAATTGTTTTAATATTTATACTCCAATTCGTGCTCTGGGAAGTTGGAGTTCGTCCGCACTCTGGGAACGAATTGTTTAATGTTTATACTCCAATTCGCACTCTGGGAAGTTGGAATTCGTTCGCACTCTGGGAACGAATTGTTTAATGTTTATACTCCAATTTGCGCTCCGGGAAGTTGGAGTCCGTTCGCACTCTGGGAACGAATTGTTTTATGTTTATACTCCAATTCGCGCTCCGGGAAGTTGGAGTCCGTTCGCACTCTGGGAACGAATTGTTTTATGTTTATACTCCAATTCACGCTCTGGGAAGTTGGAGTCCGTTCGCACTCTAGGAACGAATTGTTTTATGTTTATACTCCAATTCACGCTCCAGGAAGTTGGAGTTGGCGGGGGGATTGTCGTGTGTCAATCCCCGTGAATGTTGATGTAGTGTTCTGTCCCCGAGCTCGGGTTTCACTTAGTGAGTGACTGGTCACATCACAATCACTCCCTACTTGAATAAGTCCCTCCTCGTGATGGGACTTAGCCCTTCGTGCATTGTAATATAGTGCGTCATATTCAGTAAATCACAGCTCTGGCTCGAAGAGATGGCATTTTATTGCTGAAACGAAAGAATACGGCAAAGTCAGTTGCCTTATTACAAATTTAAGTCTCAAAATACTAGAATAAAATGCAAAGAAGTAAATTGGCAGAAAGTAAATAGGTAAAATTTCTCATATGTAGTAGCGACGAAGACTTTCGCTATTCCAAGCTCTCGGCAAGGTAAAACCGTCAACTGTTGATAATTTGAACGTGCCATCTCCGAGCTTTTGTGAAATCACATACGGTCCTTCCCAATTTGGCTTCATGTGTGAAGGGACCGGATAAACTCTTTTGAGTACGAGATCGCCGAGTTCGAAGGTTCGCGGAAGGACCTTGGCGTTGTATAGTCGGGCGACTTGATTACGATATGCGGCTGCCCTCAAATCAGCCTCTTCGCGCTTCTCATCGAGTAAATCCAAAGATTCAGCAAGTAATATGGCGTTTGTTTTAGGATCGTAATACGTTACACGATGGGAATGCACTTCCATTTCGACCGGAATAACGGCTTCAGAACCATAAGATAAAGAAAACGGGGTATGACCGGTTGCAGTTTTATGGGTCGTTCGATAGGCCCATAATGCCATAGGAAGTTCGTCAACCCATTTGCCTCCAGCTTTTTCCAGTCGCTTCTTTAGAATGGACTTGATAACTTTATTAACTGCTTCAACCTGACCATTTGCTTGTGGGTGTGCCACTGCAGAGAATTTCTTCTGGATGTGAAATCGTTGACAGAAATTTTTGAATTCAGCACTGTCGAATTGAGTTTCGTTATCGGTAATGATAGTATGTGGGAGACCGAAACGGCAGATGATGTTACGCACTACAAAGTTGATTACTTTCTTTGTTGTGATTGTCGCAAGGGGTTCAGCTTCAGCCCATTTGGTGAAATAATCAACCGCGACGATGGCGTACTTCGCGCCACCTTTGGCCAGAGGCAATGTGCCGATGATATCCATTCCCCACACCGCAAATGGCCAAGGACTGACCATTTGGGTTATCTCAGTAGGCGAGGCTCTTGAAATTCGAGCATGTTTCTGGCATTTGTCACATTTTCTAGCGTAATCTGCAGCATCGCGATTAACGGTAGGCCAATAATACCCATATCGAAGTATCTTCTTTGCTAGTGCTTGCCCCCCAGTGTGATCACCACATTCTCCTTCGTGTACATCGTGTAACACTCGTTTGATTTCATTGTGTGTGATACACCGGAGGAGAGGAACAGAGTATCCTCTCCGATACATGACTCCATTCTGAATCACAAACCGTGAAGCCTTTCGCAGAACTTGTCTTTTCTCGCTTCGCCGCTCGGGCAATACACCACGTTCGATATAATCTTGATAAGGAGTCATCCACGACTCCTTGGTGGAGGTTGCTTCAAATGCGAAATCAGTCTCCCTTCGATCAATGCTCGGAGATGATAGGGTTTCAATCGGAACAACCCCCAACTTTTGAGCCTCACCCGTGCTTGCTAACTTTGCCAATGAATCAGCTTTCTGATTGTGCTCTCGGGGTATGTAGAAAATGGCATAGTAATCGAATTGATTAAGTATCTCTAGAACTTGAATTAGATAAGCGGCCAGTCTTCGATCTTTGGCTTGGTATTCACCTCGAACTTGACACACTATCAATTGGGAGTCACAATAGATCTGTACAGCGATGATTTTCAGATCACGGGCAAGTTTTAGTCCGGTAAGTAGAGCTTCGTACTCGGCTTCATTGTTGGTTGCGCGGAACTCGAATTTCAAAGCATAACATATGGATCGTCCTTCAGGGGTCTCAAGCACTATCCCAGCTCCTGAACACCGATCGTTTGACGCACCATCGGTGTACATCTTCCAGATGTATTCGGGAGATATACTGGTTTCGGGCAAGTCTTCAGGAATAGTGAATTCGGCTATAAAATCTGCTAGGACTTGGTCGTGAATGGCTCTCCTTGGAGTATAAGTGATGTCGAATTGACTCAGTTCGATGTTCTACTTCAGTAACCTACCAGACGTCTCAGGCCGCGTAAGGACCTGTCGTAACGGCTGATCGGTGTACACAGTAATAGGATGAGCCTGGAAATATGGCCGGAGCTTCCTCGAGGCAATGACTAGGCAATATGCCAATTTTTCAAGCTTTGGATAATTTCTCTCGGCTCTGGTTAATCGTTTACTCACGTAGTAGACCGGCTTTTGCACTCGGTCTTCCTCCCGAATCAATGCAGCACTGATCGCATTCTCTGATACTACCAGGTAAAGATATAACTGTTCATGATCTACAGGCTTTGAGAGGATTGGTGGTACGGAAAGATGCTGGATTAGTGATTGAAATGCGCCCTCGCAGTCTGTGTTCCATTCGAAGTTTCGTTTTCCTTTTCGAATTAAATCGAAAAATGGGAGGCATTTGTTGGTCGATTTTGAGATAAACCTGCTCAGTCCTGCCACTTTTCCGTTAAGACTCTGAACTTGCTTTATGGTTTTCGGAGTTTGTAGATTTCTGATTGCCCAAATCTTTTCGGGGTTGGCCTCTATTCCTCGGGCATTGACAATGAACCCAAGAAATTTTCCGGATGCGACTCCGAAATGACACTTGAGTGGATTAAGCTTCATTCCGTATTTCCGGAGGATGTCGAACATTGATTCCAGGTCACTGACATGATCACCAGAGTATCGTGACTTCACCAACATGTCATCTACGTATACCTCCATAGTCTTTCCAATCTGATTGGCAAACATTCGGTTGACTAAGCGTTGATAGGTCGCGCCAGCATTCTTTAATCCAAAAGGCATGACTTTGTAGCAGTACAACCCCAAGTCGGTTACGAAGCTTGTGTGTTCTTGATCCGGTACATGCATGGGTATCTGGTTGTAACCTGAGTAAGCATCCATGAAAGATAACAATTCATGTCCAGCGGTTGAATCTACCAGTTGATCGATCCGGGGGAGTGGAAAGCTGTCTTTCGGGCAGGCTTTATTCAGGTCAGAGTAATCGATACACGTTCTCCATTTTCCATTCGGTTTTCGGACAAGTACGGGATTGGACACCCATTCTGGGTATAAAGCGTCTCTAATGAACCCATTTGATTTCAACTTATCGACCTCTTCTTTCAGGGCAGCAGATCTCTCTGGATCCATACTACGCCTTTTCTGCTTGACCGGGATATATCGCGGGTCAATGTTCAAGGTGTGGCTCGCAATGTCAGGCGAGATTCCGCACATATCAGAGTGTGTCCAGGCGAACACGTCAAGATTCGCCCGGAGAAAATCAACCAATTCCTGTTGTGTCTTTTGGTCAAGTTGAGACCCAATCTTCAATATTCTCGAGTCGTCGTGACCATCATCAATCGGGACATCAATGGTCAGCTCGGCCGGAGAAGCCTGACTTTCTGTAGATTCTTCTTTATTATCATTATCCCTTGGATCAAGATCCTTTTGGAATTGGTTGTGGTGCCCAGGCTGGAGCCCAGGCGCTAGTTGTCAATCGTCAGTAAAACGGGCGCAGAGAGATTCCTCTACGCCTTTTCCTTTCTCTTTCCGCTGCGCCTCTCGCAGCTCAGCAACATAACAGGCTCTTCCAGCAGCCTGATCTCCTTGTACAACTCCTATTCCGTGGTCAGTAGGGAACTTCAGAGTTAAACACCATGGGGCGAAAGCAGCCCTAAATTCGGCAAGGGCCGGTCGGCCCAAAAAAGCATTGTATGGGGAAGGAATATCTAAGACAACAAATTGCAACATCCGAACTCTTCGGCATTCTCCCGCTCCCAACTCTACTGGCAATTCGACTATTCCAGTTGGTATTGCTGCACTCCCATTGAAGCCGTGGACGCGTGATTGACAAGGCTTTAAGTCCTTAGCTTCCATTTTCATTAAATCATATGCTCTTTTAAATAAGATATTTACGGAACTTCCGCTGTCTACCAGGATCCTCTTCATCCAAGCAGGACCAACTTGAGCGGATATAACCAATGGGTCAATTGAGGGAGCTTCGACTTTATCAGCATCTCGATTTCTAAACACTATTTCATCAGTCATTGCCTTTTGTTGCTTAGCCGGTGTTCCGTCTTCCGAGTTGCTGCAACATTCAAAGTCTACATGCCTGATTGATCTAGCATATGACTCCATTTCTCTCCAACTTCTGTCAGCCGGATGAGGACCACCGCTTATCGTATTGATAACCAACCTTCCGCCTATGCGAGCAGGTTCACCGTTTCTTTCCTGATTCTGTGTTCGATTTTGATTAGATGGACCCGCTCCACCAGACTGCGGTGCCCGAACAAACTGGTCCAACTTTCTTTCTCTGATCAACTTTTCAATGAGGTCTTGCAAATGTCTACACTCATTGGTATTATGCCCATAACTTTCATGAAACCTACAGAACTTCCCTGTCTGAATTTGCTTCTCCGATGAAGGCTTCGGAGCAGGCTTCTTGTATTGCATAGTATTACAAGTCTGTAAGTATACATTTTCCAGCGACGTGTTAAGCGGTGTATAATTGTCAAACATTGCGGCCCTACGCCTCGGACCACGACTCTGATTTTGCTTCTTGCTTCGGTTATCACCATTTCTTGATCGCTGGGCCTGTTTATTTTGAATATTCAATTCGACTTTTCCCGAATTTTCTCCGGACTGTTTAATCGCAACATTACTTTGAATCCCTTCACTGCTGGGCCTTGCATCGTCCTGCTTCCTAGACTGTTTCGCATCCTCTCGCCTCAAAAATTGAGCAGCTTTGGAATAGAAACGATCCAACGATGCGGGAGGTTTCCCGGCTAGCCAATTTCCAAATTCGGAATCAGGGTCGATTCCTTTAGTCAGGGCCATTAGAATGGAATTATCATTAGGGTTGGTGATCTCTGCGCATGCAGCATTGAATCTCTCCAAATATCGTCTGAGTGTTTCTCCGGGAGCTTGAGTGACACACTTGATAGGGTATTAACATCTTTAGGTCGGGCAATATGCATGCGAAATTGTTCAACAAATTTAGTAGCTAACTGGTCAAACGAAGAAATAGATCGGGGTGGTAATCAGGTGAACCACATTGTCGCAATTACCCCTAAGGAAATAGGAAAACTGCGGCACTTTACTGCGTCATCAGCTCTTGCAGCAGTCATTGACCATTCATATTTCAGAACATGTTGATTTGGGTCGGAATTTCCTTCATACATGGGAAGGGTTGGCATTCTGAATCGGCGAGGAGGTTCAGCATACAATATGTCATCAGTAAATGGGGTATGACTCCGGGAGATTCCCCAGTCGTCATTTGTTAGGCCTTGACTCTCGCGAATCATTCGCCGCACCATGGCTGAGAAGTCTGGTATTGGAAAATTCTGTGGGTGGTGAGCCAAAGTATGGTCGGGTTCCATAGTGCGAGGTGGGATCGGACGCTGTCGACGATCCTCATCTCGCCTCCTTGGCTCGATATCTTCTGGGATATATGGCTCTGGAGCCTGTCCCTGCTGATGATAATTTTGATTGGAGTGATCTCGAGCATCAACCCCTATGTCAACTGCAGCGGTTGTAGCAGCTCGACCATCTACAGTGTACTGAGGAATAGTGCCTCCTCGGGAGGAGGGTCCGGTATGGAAGCTGGTGGAAGGGCCAACCCTTATCTGCCCAACGGTTACTGCCTGTTGACAGTCAGCGGCTTGCGTATGATTTCCGTCTAGCCTGGGACGGATAGATCGGGTATTGTAATCTGAGGAAGCGGAGCTTTCGGTGGAAGAACGAGGAGCTTGATCCCTTCTGGATTTTCTTCGTTTTTGGTGATTTAGTTGATTGGTCAACTCAGCATTAGCGCGCAATTGCTCAGTTAGCTGTTGTCTGCTCTGGGTTAATTCTTGAAGTAGTGCTTGGAACTCTTGCCTCGTAACCGGACCTGACTGATCAGTATGCCCAACAGCATCTTGGCTAGTGGATTGTAGTTGTGTGGGGTTTTGCCTATCCCGGCCTTCCTGATCACCAATGTTGGAAGTGGTTCTTGTACTCACCATTTTGAAACGTTGAATTCTTTCCTAGACTTTTGACAAATCTGAGTAGAATGGAAGGAGTTTGAATATGAAATCTGGATCTCCCTCTTAGATTTATGCAATCCGGTATCGAAGATAGATCCAAGGAGCATGAGAAAAAACTGGGTTTTTTTCTCAGTGAAAGCACCAAAGTGTTTGTGTCAAAATTGGGCACAACACTCTTCGGAAGTTTTTGAAGAGATAATAAATGAAGAAGGCAAATTAAAATGAGGATTATCTAACAAAAACTCCAAGCAACAGAAAATAAATTACACAGAAGACAACAATTTAGAGTGGTTCGGCGATGTGCCTACGTCCACTATGAAGCTTTGTTATTTTATTGCTCGATATTCGGAGAATACAACTTTTATATGGCTAAGTACAGCAGTTCTTAAGCAAAAATTCGAAGTCAAAGCTAGCGGCGGTGCTCTGAAGTGATTCTAGCGGCGTTCGGGCGTGCTTTTTCTTTAGAAATTCTCCGATCCCCTTTCTGAATGACCAGGGGCTCTATTTATAGGTGCTGGAGGCTGATATTTCTCCTAAAATTTGGGAAGACCACTTCTGACACATGCAGGGGGCCCACATGGCTGAATTCTGGAGATCCGGGCCCGCTTTTGGATCGATTCGACCCTTGGTTCGAATCGATCAAAAAAGTGTCCAATCGGGATGAAACTTGGCGTGGCCATTCCTCTATGTACGTGCAAGCTCCTGTGAAAATTTAATAGCATTTGGACTTGTAGATCTCAAGTTATGATCGATTCAAAATTGCATTTTTAACTGACATACGTGCTTCGAATCCATGTTCTTCGAATCGATGGTGTTGGTATTTGTTCGAATCGATTGTTTGCTAGCTACTGCAGATCGATTCGAGGTTGCTTCAGTATGTTGGATTCGATGAACTCTTGCTTAATGGATTCGAAGACAGGGGTGCTTTGATGGATTCGAAGACAGGAGCACCTTGATGGATTCGAAGGCAGGAGCGCCTTGATGGATTTGAAGGCACGAGCGCCTTGATGGATTCGAAGGCAGGAGCGCCTTGATGGATTCGAAGGCAGGAGCACCTTGATGGATTCGAAGGCAGGATTCGAAGGTATGCTCCTTCGATTCGATCAATCGTGTGTTCCTTCGTATCGATCAAGGCGTTCCATGGTTCGATCGATACGAAGTGTTCTCTGCTCCATGGGTTCGAAGATGGTTATGAATTGGAGTCGAGGCTTCTTGAACTTCATGGATTCGAACGATGTTCCTGCTTATGGATTCGAACTCTGATCGATTCGACCCTGGATCTTTCTGATGGATTCGAAATAAGGCCTACCCTCCTTACTTTCTCTTGGTGACATCTTGAGCATACGAACTCGGATCTCCCCGAAATTTGGACCGCTGGTTTCTTCAACTTTGCTTGACGTGTCTTACCAATCGTTGCCCGATCCGGACTTGGATAAAATTCATCGATATCAGTAGTTGCCCAACGATCATCCGGAGCTGAAGACGTATGATCATGTTTCTTTCTGGTCCGTTCCTTGGTATCTTGGCCTTGCCAAAAGGCGGGATAACACTGTTGAATATCCAAACCATTCAAGTTTTAGAAGTTATGATTTTAAAGCTATGAATTTGGAAATATTATGTTTTGAAAAGTATAACTCAAATGTTGGTTTCGATGTATTATAAATTTTAAAAGTAGTACGATTTTGGAAAGGAAATATATTTGAAATAAAAATGATATCATATTGATTTGGGTTTTTAAAGGAAATAATATCGTATTTATATGGTTTTGAAATAGATATTTTATTCTGGTTTTAAAGTATAAACTGTTTTTAAAGACCGCGGTATTATAATAACGTTTGGTTGTTGAAGGGACCAGGATCGGAAGTTGTCATACTCTCTGCCAACTCCGAAAACCACTTTAACAACCGTGTATGCAGTGGAGATTCCAGAATGAAGTAGAATGGTGACGTCGTTTCCTTTGAGGTAAATACGTGGACCCGACTCCCATGAGTTGGCATAAGATGGCTAAAACAGGAGCGATTCTCGGTCCAATGAGGTCATACCTCTGATCGGACACTCCTCTTCGATACTATACTTTGACTTTGGATTGATTCAGTGGCCACCTTTATTTTTGATTTTGGGGGAGTTTGTTCGAGGTGGGCGGTAGCTGCGCGCTGCGCGTTTCCACCAGCCCGGATAGCGATTGGTATATATACCCTGGCATTGCCTAGTTGTGCTGTGTCACCTACCCTGTCGCACCTTGTACGAGTTTCTATTTGTGTCGTACCTATGGAGTGTCTTCTCGTAGTCTCCCGATCAGGAGATAAGCATGCACTGTATAGACTATTGGCACTATTACGTGTTAAGGTGGAAAATGTAAAGCCTTAACGCTATTTTAAAGTAAGTTTATTTTACAATTAGACGCTATTATAATAGCGCAATATACTACATAGTAAATAGTTTAACGGATCCTTAGGAGATGTAAATCCCGAGCATCTCTTGAGTTACTACACTCATATTTAATTCTGTTAATTTAACTCACATAAGATCTTTTAGTTCTGACTCGAGTGTTTTTGTCTTTTCAAATTCGCTCGGGTCAGTCCGAGCGTTTCAGGATCGAAGACTTTAGCTCTGGAGGACGAAGACGGAGATGTCTATTATTATTACTATTAATTATATTCCACTACACTCATATTATTCCGCTGCATTTTTATATGGTATGTGTACTCTGATAAGTATTGTATAAATATAAAATCAAAGGTTTTGTAAAACAGCTTCATGAACTGTATATTTTGATTATTATATTTTATCCTTCCGCTGTGAGATTCTGTTTTGTCTTTTTCTTCTTCTTGTTTTTCTTATTTACCCCATAACAATCCGCCATTGCGTATGTTTTGAATTGGCATGTGTGTCGATTTTAAGTGTGCGAAAAGGCGGGATGTTACATCTGGTATCAGAGCTTTGGTTTAGCGATAAACCTTAGCTTTGTGGGGTTTGACTCTTTACTAATAGGTAGTAATACCCTATGGGAGTCACTGAGTCTATATATATGAGAGAGCGTATTTATTAGTGTTATAAAAAGGTTTTAATATTGTGTTACTCTGTTCTGTTTTGTATTTATGAATTCTGGTTGGTGCATGGGACGCTGTGACATCAATAGAGATTTCTAAACACTTAATAGGACAGACCGACATAATATTTGTTTTTGATATAGGTGAATGAGATAACTTTGCCCATTATATTTTCTATATATTAAAATATTTTATAAAAATATATATTTGGTTGCTATAGATTGGTTGTTAGGCAATAAAGTGTAAATAATAATAGAAATAAGATAAAAAAAATTAATAAATAAAAAGTGGAAATTTAGAACTTATGATCCGGGGTGTTGAAATTTCTTTCGAATAAATTTTGGAATATAATAATATTGTTTATAAGTATTTTCTGATGTTAATATTTCAATATAATTCGGAAAAAATTGTTTTAAAGAAAGTTTTGGAGAAAATAAGTTTTGTACTTTCCTCTCTGTCGCTGGAAAAAATTTTTGGTGATGGCGGCCGCATCATCAACTTTCGTTTTCAAGTTCGAAGGGGAAAGGCCACTGTAGTAGTTTTACTGCAGATTCATTTTGAAAAAAAATATAAATTTTCAATTGTTTTAAATATAATTTGAGGCATATAAGTTATAAGAATATATTTATCTATTATTTTAAAATAAATTGAAATTTAACCCGGTATCAAATTCTTAAATTCCCATTAATTAATTGTTTCAATTATTATAGAGAATTGAAACATAGGCAATTAATAAATTAAAACCTCAAAAGGAAATAAGAGATTTAATGATAGGTTATAAATGGTATTAAATGAAATTTGAAATTATAACCTATGAAACAAAGATTATTATTATTGAACTTTAATTTAATTTAAAGAAATAGAACAAACTTGTATAACTTTCAATAATACCCTTAAAAAACATATATAACTTACCAAACATTAAAAGTTGAAATGTTTAATAGGAAATGTAATGGAAATTGTACAAGTAAAAGTAGGTAATGAAGTATTCAATGAATTTGCTATTATAAATAAGAATTTAATGTTATCAACTTAAGTTACAATTGAAATTTTACTATAAGTGGATATAATTAAAGGTAAGTAATTCAAATAGATGAATATCAAATTAAGTAAATAAAATGGAAATGCTAACAAATTAAATGAGGACATACAATAATAAATGAATGAATAGTATAACGAAGTAAAAAGGGAACTGGCATGCCCTGAATTAATGGAATTGAATAATTGTAAGTAATGGGAAAAATAAATGAAGCAAACATTTAATGAGTAAATGTAAATTAAAACGATGAATCACTGTATAAAGAAAAAGATAATCAAACAACTGATGTATGAAATAAAATTTATAATAAGTAATTTGATTTGTCGATCGAAATTGTTATTGTTTGATTATGTTTGTTGGGTAAGGAAACTTTAATTTTGTTGGGATGGATGAATAATCCATTGGGTTTAATTTAAGACTGTTGAGTAAATGATGCACTTGATGGTTTATTCTTCATTCCGTACAATTTAAAGGTTTTGAAACCGAGCAACTATTTGTTAGTTTGATTGAATGGTTGTTTGTATTTGTTGTATGCTGGTTGTTGAAATTGTTGGTTGTTGTATTGTTTTGTTATTAGTGAAGGAAACAACTTAAATATTTCGCTTTATATAAATTGTTAACCCTTTAGATTTTATAAGTGAAATGCAGGTTATGGAAGCAATTGCTACTGCTTTTGGTTCCATAAATTAAGCATAAATTGCCCGACAAATAGGTACGTCTCGAATTACGGTTTATAGCGCTATTTTATATATTTTCCCGTGTAGGGATATATTTTATTTTGGAAAGTATTTGTGTATATTGTTATATTTATATTATATTTTCTTCCGAGCCTCTCCGTACAAAGGAGACTCTGCCAAAATCTTTTCGTAAATTTTGGACTTAGAAAATTTGAAAATGTTTGCAAACTTTAACAATTTATGTATAAAGGATTTATATGGGTATATTTTAGTTAAAGTAATAAATTTTGAAAATTATTGTTTATAAGTTAAATATTTTTAATAAGATGTATTGCTATTTAATTCTCCGTTCCTTTCTTTTCCTTTTCGAGGACAAAAAGTTTTGAGTGGGGGAGAGTGTAACGACCCGTATAAATTCGATGTTTAAAATGAATTAAATTAATAAGTTTTTATTTAAATTTAGAAGGGAATAAAAACTTACAAATTAAATTTACAAATTAAATTTTATATTGCAATTTATTGTAATAGGGGAAGTTGTTGCATTTGGATATAAAGTTAGAATTAAGTAAATTAAGGAAAGTATTGAAATTATCAATGGAATAAAATATTGATGTATGGAAATTGAATGTAAATGGAGGTAATAGAATAATGCAGGACAATAAATAACGTACTTAGTACAATCCCTTTTATTTGTAAACTATTGTAAGGTGTTAATTAATCCAAATATGAAAATTTGGAAATCAAACTCATTTAAGGGTAAGTAATTATAATGTGTTATTGATATAAACGTTACTAATAATTAAGATAGTAACGGAAGAATAAACGAAAATAGAATAGAAGAATAAGTTATTCTAAAGATAGTAATTGATAATTTGGGAATTTAAATCCAAAGATTATATTAATTGAGGAAATAATATGTATTAAATTTCAACTTGATATAATCAATGCAGATTTAGTAATTTAAAAATAAATTGTAAGTTGGTAATTTAGGATGAATGTGAGATAATTGTAGAATTTTAACTATTCATACAATTTATTTAAATAAATTATAAATCAATGGCAACATTGTGTTAATGGTAGTCGTAAGTGAATTCAAATGCCAATTAAGGGAAATAATTAATAAACTTAATGAAATCCTAATTTCATATAAAATAATTTAAAAGGCAGTTTTGGCTATAATTTGAACATAAGTAAATTGAATTTGTAGTATGAAATTATATGCCAAAATTGATTTTTGTAATAAAAGATTTTGTATGTGACAAAAAGGTAACGGTAATGTTTATGGTAGGTTGCCTATTCATTTATTTAGATTGTTAGTTGGGATTGGAAATAAGTTGTAATTAATGTAAATAAATGATACATTTATGTGAAATGTAACCAATGTAAATTTTATTTATAATATAGCAAAGGGTGGATTTAAGAAGCGAAATTGTAGAATTTGAAGCTAATTAATAATGGACATAGTAAAGATGGCAATCCAATCAAATACTTAGGAATCAAATTTATTTGGAAGGTAATCTAATTTGTAAATAAATGGTAAGTAATTAGGATTTAATTCTATATTAATTGAAACTGATTGTAGATTTAGTGTAGTAACATTAAGGCTAACTAAATTTGCTTTATAGATGGGATTATAATCAAGGTGGATAGGTAACGAACTTAAAAGTACAATTAAGAACTAATAGGTGGCAAATTAATATAGTTTGTATTGTGTAAGTAAACTTTGGTAAATCAAATTCTATCAATCCAAAGCTAACATTTTGTTAATATAGATTTAAGTATAGAAAGCAATATTTATTAATTTAATGGAGGTACTGCAAAATAAATGAAATTTAACGTTCAAAATATTACGTTAATAGAGATTTAAATAAAATTCAAGAATATTAAAATAATAGTTTTGAACCCAACATTTGAATCCATCTACTTAAAATTCTAGATGGAATAATCATTGACTATTTAATTTAATGGAAATTTTGAGAACTTAATTTATAATTTGAATATAATGAAATAGAAGATTTGACACTGCAACTGATAGATGTATCAACTCTAAATTGACATAAAGATTTGTTTAAAATCAATGTAAATATTTGAGGATTATTAAGTGATAAAATTTTCCAATACTAAAACTGAGATATAGAAATTGGATTTATTCACTAATTCTTATTTATTTAATTAATATAAAATATGCCATTTTGGTCTTGGACTCGGATTTCGACAAACCAGTTTCATCGGATCCGTATCAAAGAATTATGGTAGGGTTTCAAGTTTCGTAGCGATCGGACTTGTCATTTGATCGTACGAACGCGAAACGCCTTGAAATCGATTTAATTGAAATCAATTTGAAATCAATTTGAAAACATTGATTTCTGCATAACTTCTTTATACGATGGAATTTGGACGTAAAAATTTTTCCATCGCGTTCAGAATATTTTAAAATACCTATTGTGATATATGGGTTGACCCAATTTCGTTCCGGAGTCGAAACGGGCTTTTTGGGCCAACTATCGTTTAGCACGTTTATAATTCGTGCCCACATATTCTATTGCAGTTGTCTATAAATAGGCTGTTATAAACCCTAGCAGCCTCTATTCCTTATTTCTATACGTATAGGAACTTCTGTACTCCTCTTCTTCAATGGCATCAAAGAATTCTAGATCCAAATTCAAAATTCAAATCAGATCCAAAGCTAAAATTTAAAGTTCTCGGAAAATTCTCAAAAAAAATATGTTGAAGTTGTCAATGAGCATAATCTTCTACTGGAATTCATTTTTCAATACGATTCACCATTTGTCCGAAAATTACGAATCAACTAAGACCGTCCATATTAGGGTTTTGATTTCAACGGCGGATCGTCGATTTCACGACAATCAGAGGGCATGGTCTTGTTGAGGTCGGCAAGTAGGGTTCATCGGCATGGTTCTTTCGTGTTGGAAGCTGTCAGGTTGCCAGAGAATTGCAGAAATAGGAGGCGGCGGTGGCTACACTCGGGGGTAGCGAGAGGTACCGCGACGCACGGCAAGGGGCGAGTTAGAGCAGCCGATCATAGGGAAGGAGGAGGAGTTGTCAGATCTGGTGATAGTTGACCGTAGGCGCGGTGTAATTTGCTCCAAGTGCGGCGGCTCCTAGGATTCGAGCAAAGCATACTGGAGATTGGGGCGTGCGCGTGTAGAACAAAGGGGCATTGACGTGGCGCTCAATGATTGGTAGGTGGGGTTTGTTTGTTTATTTTTTAATTCTATTTCAACGTGTTCAAATGCGCATAACTTTCTCATACGTGATCCGATTCACGCGAATTTTTTCTGTTAGGATCGTAATTAAATTTCAGATCTTTTGACGCTGGTTTGGACAGATTTGGAGACCGTCGAATTTTTGGGTTTAAATCGGATTTAAATTCGATTTAAATTCAAAAGGTGAGTGTTTTAACCCAGTCACAACTTCTAAAATTTCTTATGTTTGTTAATTTGACTTTAGATATGAGTAGAAATTTATTTATGATTGTTTGGCATGTTTTATTCATTATTTCTGTTTAAACGCATTTATTTAATCTAACTGTTAATTAATTTGATTATTGCGTATAAATTGACAGTAAAAATTTATTTATTTGCATATAAACTGATAGTCGAATAGTTAATAAATTTATTTTGAATATAAACTGTTAGTTAATAACTGTCATTTATTTCCTATGATATTGCATATGCTATATATATTGGTGTTTGTTTAAATTTATGATGATTGAAATAAATTAATGATGATTGAAATAAATTGGTTGATGATTGATATTGGGTGAATGGATGATGTGTTCTATCTTATATAAACTACAAGTTATCATGCATTTTCATTTCATTCGGGACTGCATTTTGAAATGATATACAACCGCATTTTTTATATTTTTAAATTGCGGATTGAAATGATAAATATCCGTATCACTTGACCATAGGATAGAGAATTCTATACAGACACCATCGGTCTATATATAATTATTTTAAAAATGATTTCTATGGTTTGGATAGGATACGGTTTAATAAATATTAAGTTTTGATATATTTAAATATTTTTATATACATATATAGTTAAATTGTTGAATTTAAGCTATGTATAAATCTAATAAATAAAATTTAATAAGTTGAAAAATGGAGTTTTTTAATTCATATTAAATGATTCCACTCAATTTAAGATTTGAGATATAAATTGGAAATTTATTGGAATTGAGCTATTTAAAATTTTAACTCCATAAGTTGATGTAAACCTGTTAAACTTGGAGATTTTAAAGGTATGATATTTATAACTGGATTTTTATTCAAGATGAATTAAATGAATATTTTTAATATAAATATATCAAAAGAAATATTTAGTTATAGGTAATTCGATTTTTATTTAAATGATTTTGGTTTAGTATGCTATATTTCAAACTAAATAATAGGACATTTAATGGTTGAATAAAAAATTTCTATCTTAAATTTTGGGAGTATAATACTTAAAGTTTGAAATATATGTTAAAAATTGAAGTGGTTTTGGAAATTGAATGTGATATTTAAATTTATGGTTTAGACTTCAATTAAAGAAAATATATTTGTGAAGTCATGGAAATTATTTTTCTTTACAAAGTAATCTTAAGTTAAAACACTTTATTTTATATACTGTTGAATATCCAAACCATTCAAGTTTTAGAAGTTATGATTTTAAAGCTATGAATTTGAAATATTATGTTTCGAAAAGTATAAGTCAAATGTTGGTTTCGAGGTATTATAAATTTTAAAAGTTGTATGATTTTGGAAAGGAAATATATTTGAAATAAAAATCATATCATATTGTTTTGGGTTTTTAAAGGAAATAATATCGTATTTATATGGTTTTGAAATAGATATTTTATTCTGGTTTTAAAGTATAAAATGATTTTAAAGACCGTGGTGTTATAATAACGTTTGGTTGTTGAAGAGACCGGGATCGGAAGTTGTCATACTCTCTGCCAACTCCGGAAACCACTTTAACAACCGTGTACGCGGTGGAGATTCCAGAATGAAGTATGATGGTGACGGCGTTTCCTTTGAGGTAAATACGTGGACCCGACTCCCGTGAGTTGGCATAAGGTGGCTAAAACAGGAGCGATTCTTGGGCCAATAAGTTCGTACCTCTGATCGGACACTCCTCTTCGATACTATACTTTGACTTTGGATTGATTCGGTGGCCACCTTTATTTTTGATTTTGGGGGTGTTTGTTCAAGGTGGGCGGTAGCTGCGCGCTGCGCGTTTCCACCAGCCCGGATAGCGATTGGTATATCTACCCTGGCATTGCCTAGTTGTGCCGTGTCACCTACCCTATCGCACCTTGTACGAGTTTCTATTTGTGTCGTACCTATGGAGTGTCTTCTCGTAGTCTCCCAATCAGGAGATAAGAATGCACTGTATAGACTATTGGCACTATTATGTGTTAAGGTGGAAAATGTAAAGCATTAACGCTATTTTAAAGTAAGTTTATTTTACAATTAGACACTATTATAATAGCGCAATATACTACATAGTAAATAGTTTAACGGATCCTTAAGAGATGTAAATCCCGAGCATCTCTTGAGTTACTGCACTTATATTTAATTCTGTTAATTTAACTCACATAAGATCTTTTAGTTCTGACTCGAGTGTTTTTGTCTTTTCAAATTCGCTCGGGTCAGTCCGAGCGTTTCAGGATCGAAGACTTTAGCTCTAGAGGACGAAGACGGAGATTTCTATTATTATTACTATTAATTATATTCCACTACACTCATATTGTTCCGCTGCATTTTTATATGGTATGTGTACTCTGATAAGTATTGTATAAATATAAAATCAAAGGTTTTGTAAAACAGCTTCATAAACTGTATATTTTGATTATTATATTTTATCCTTCCGCTGTGAGATTCTGTTTTATCTTTTTCTTCTTCTTATTTTTCTTATTTACCCCATAACAATCCGCCCTTGCGTATGGTTTGAATTGGCATGTGTGTCGATTTTAAGTGTGCGAAAAGGCGGGATGTTACACATCTAGCATAGTCTCAGCCATGGCTGGAAAATACACGACTAAGGCTTGCTCTAAGGTCTGGTTGTGGACTCAAAAGGGTCGGCCTAGCCTAGAGAAAGTGGTGCACAAGTTTGTGAGACAAGAGGCTAACACACAAGGCATTTGCATGGGTTCAAGGCCACTACAAGGCTCGGCCAAGGCATGGAGGAGCACAGCCACTTCAGGTGGGGTCAAGTGGTGTGTGCAGAGGTGTGTCAGGTCAGAATTTGGCTGGTGGAGGTGGAGCAAGTGGCGGCAAGGAGGAGTTTGGAGGTGGTGATGGCTAGGTAGGCTCGGTTTGGGATTTAGGAGATGTTTGGTTCATTTTTTTAGGTGGATCAACATCATTATGGTGCAAGTCTATGGATGGGGATAGGCTGGAGGAAGGGTTAACCAGAGAGGATGGTGGTGGAGGCGGCCTAGAGGTTGGAGGAGGGAGGGGCCGAGCCATATAGGGATGAAGACAAGTGCAAAACCTCATAAGGAACAAAAGAAAACATAGAAAAGAAAAGAATTTGTACCAAACTCTTTCCAAATGGTGATGGACGTGATCTTTTTGGAGATGAGAAAGATTGGTTTACGTGAATGAAATGAGAAATATGCGGCTGAGAGAAAGAATAAGGTCAGCCAAAGAAAAGTAGATGCAAGAGGTTGGAAAATGAAGAAATGGGAAAACAAAGAGACGAAAGCAAATCAAGAGTCGAAAAACTTTTCAAATTACCTTAAATTTATTTATATAAATTTAAATTACTGAGAATAATAATAATTTCAGTAAAATTTCGAAAATGCAACAAGATAGAAAATGTAAATAAATAATTATTAATTATATAAGGTAAAACAAGAAAATAGCATAAAATTGCAAACTAGTCTAGAAAAATGGAAAATAAACAAAATGAACGTTGGAAAATTTCTATGGACTTGTAAAAATATTTATAACAAAGATAATAACATAAGAATAAAAATTCATTCACAAATAAATATATAAATTTTAATTTAAATATAATTTAAATAAAGAAAATAGTAGAAAAATGGAAACTAGGCTTTAAAATTTGGAAATAAATTCAATAGCTTTCGAAAAATTCAAACATCACTTTAAAATATTTAAAAGACAAAAATACACACAAAATAAAATATTAACACATATTAAATTAAAATATGACAATAAAAATATAATTTATATAATTTAAAATAAACAAAATTACTAAATAAATCAAATTACACTCCATATTGAAATATACATAAATTTCATAGTTTATCTCTGTTTCCAACGAAACGAAAAGCAGTATTCAAGTTATTAAATCTATTTTTATAATAAAATATAAAATTTAAGAATTTAAATATTTAAATTTGAAATTTAAAAATCAAAGTTTGACCCAAATTGACCAAAATCAACATTTCAGGAAAATATTCCATTTATACCAGTTTCAAATTATAATTCACATAATAATGTTTGAAATGAAACAAGTTTAAAATAATTTCAAAATGAAATAAAGTCGAAATTAAAATATACATAAAAATCTAGGGTTGTTACTGTGACGCCCCACCTCTATACCCACGCTAGTCAAGAACACTACGGTGTAATGCTATCGGCTAGCACGGAGAATAAGGCTGTTGAGGAGCGACCATCTGTGTAATTGCTTTGAGTGAGCACCGATATGTCAGATAGTTTAAGATACATTTCATTTCAAGAGGAAATCCGACATGCCGATACAAACTCAAAGCTATCACACAGTGGCTATATATAATCTTCGAAAACAAATATAGAAAATAAACATAACACAAATCAGTCACAGACATCCATATCACAAGGGCGGAAACAGATATGAATATATAACACATGAAAGTGTACACCAGAGTGGTGGTCAGAGAGACCCACGATAATACAAAAGTAAAGCAACATGCTATGCAAAAGAATAAGTATACATCATAGAGTCTATATTCCAAATGTATACATCCAAAAACTACTAATCTAAGTAGTTAACCAAAAGTCAGTATAATAGATCCCCGGGGAGAAGTCACGTAGAAGCACCTGTAACATCTCGGTCTGACCCGAGTATTATTTCATAAGAAATAATAAACGGATCAGTCTAGCTATAAATTCAGATGACATGATATAGAATAAGAGATATGGCATAAACATATAATATTCATAATGACATACTACTATAAGTATGGAAATAATAATCAACAAAAGATTAATCAATATCACAAGAATCTTCTCAAAGATAAAAAGAATGTCATACTCTATATTTTTATTCACCATACCATAAATATTGGCAATTAAATCAATGCCAATTCACAAAATGTTGATGACGTACAAATTTCACCAATACACAAATATTGATAAAGCTTATCAATGTAAATCACAAAATTGGTGGAACACAAATTCTGGAAATCATCTCAAGAAATCCAGAAATCACAAAAAAGAGTGGGGAAGGCCTATCACAAACGGAAGCATAAAAACTCCCTATACGTGTATCACAAACGGAACGCTAATTCCATGGTTGCTAACCATCACAAATTGAGCCGAAGCTCCACAAACGGCGCGAAGACCATGGGTTGCTACCCCACCAATTTGAGTCGAAACTCCACAAAACGGGGTTTAGTCTCCCTCGCAGACAAAGAGACATCGCACATTGCTAGTCTAAATCACAAAAATGATCGTCATTGATCATCAAGAAGTGTCAATTACAATAAGCTAGTAAATATATGAGTTTAGCATCATGTCCCATAACCACTAGCTTAACTTAAATATTTTCGAACAAATTGTAGATCTCCTCTAGAAAATTGTCACAAGAGATTCAATCGAACAAGTCCAAGAATTAACCAACGAAGTAAACGCAAGCGTTTCATACCACTCGTTTTACTAAGTCGTTTAATTAGATTTCTCATACGAGTGAGGTAAAGGTTTGTATATACTAATAGATTGGAAATCGGTTTGAGAAAACGAGCTTTGTAATAAAATAGTGTTGAAATCATTTGAATAAAGAGTTTTGATATTTACTACCAGTATAGAAAACCTTTATATTTTAAAGTGACAAATCATATAAGTGATTGTAGAAACAATCAATCATAAAATTCACATTCGAGGACGTGAATAAAATCTAAAGAAACCGATAAAGAATCCATCGAATTAGGTATTCAAAAATCCCTAAAAGGGAGTCATCAAAGTCTTAATAAATGATAACAACTAATAGGATCATCACGAATCGATTTAAATTGAAAATTCAATCCAAATAGGCAAACTGGATTGAAACAGCAGGTTCAGTCAACTGATCAGAGTTTTCAGTCGACTGACCCTGTACCTGGAAATTTTCCAGGTTCAGAAAACTTTCTATTTCCAGGCTCAGTCGACTGAACAGAGGATTCAATCGACTGAATCATGCCTGGAAACTTTCGGGTTCCAGGTTCAGTCGACTGAACAGAGGATTCAGTCGACTGAATCTTGCCTGGGCTGTTTTTCAGCCTTATTCAAATGAAGAGTAAACTCTTCCAAAATGCAACCGGACGAACATTGGCTCTAAGGGTTTATGCCAATTGACAACCCGGCCCTATATGCTCCTCGATGCATCATCAAAAGCATGATCAAACATCGATAAAAGGGTTTTCACACAAATTTGGCTTAAAAACCCAAAAATTGGAATATTCACAAAACCAATCCAAATCAAGAGCAAATTCGCATGAAGAGGTGTTAGGAATTCATACCTAACAACCAAAGATAATTATAGTCATAGATGTGAGATAAAAATCTCACCTTTGAACCCAAACAAATGAAGAAGAAGCTTGAAAGCAAAGGGAGAATCAACCACTCTTCAACACAACCCAAACATGCTTGAATCTATGATCAAAAGAAGAACATTCCCAAAGTTAGGTTTAGGAATTTCTGAAATTCAAGAGAGAAGGAGATGGAGAAGATGAAGAGAAAGCTTACCAATGGGTTCTTCTATTAGTTTGGAGCTAGAGCTTGATTTGCAAAAGAAAACTAGGGTTTTGGAGTTTTAATTTCCCATCTCTCCCACCATTGATGCTTTAGAACTGAAAAGAGGAGAAAGTGAGAGTGAATGGGGAGGAGTGGTTCATATTTGAGTATAAGTTAAACATAGGGCCGAACCCAAACCCAAACCCAAAGTGAAAATGGTCAAATTTTTGACTAGCTCCAAATATATCAAAGTTTATACTTAAAAAGGTTGCAAACGACATTTTGAACTCAATGGAAGGGGTCTCGAGTCCCAATTCGACTGTTTGCAAAAAGTAGATTTTCGGACTAAAATCCGACTACGATACCATATTTAAATAAAATATTTAAATATATAAATCATAACATATGCGGGTTGTTACAGACTCCCCTCCTTAAAGAAATTGCGTTCTCGCAATCATAAGGAATAATTGAATAAAAAGTAACAACCATAACATTAACACAAAAGAAGAAATTCGAAATAAGAAGTTCACCTTAAAGAGTACGAGAGAGTAAGTCCGGATGTGTTCGCTCGATGAATTCTCTAGATTCCGAAGAACAATCCTTAGGATTTGAGGACCATTGAACATTAACAAGAGGAACATTTTTATTCCGAAGTCGTTTGACCTCCGAAGCAATAATACGAACAGGATGTTGCTCATAATTTAAATTCGGCGAAACTTTAATTTCTTCCACAACACCGGGTCAAGAATAGAATCGGAATCTCAAAGACATTTCCGAAGTTGAGAAACGTGAAACACGTCATGGATAGCAGAAAATTGAGCCGGTAATAAGAGGCGATAAGCCATGGAACCAATGCGTTCAGTATAGAAAATGGCCCAATATATCGAGGCGCTAACTTTCCCGATCGACTGAAACGTACAACACCTTTCATAGGTGAAACACGAATAAAAACAGAATCTCCCACAGAAAATTCTAACTTCCTTCTCTGGTTATTGGCATAGGATTTTTGTCTACTCTGGGCTTCTTTCATCCTATGACGAATAAGATCAATTTTTTCTGTGGAATCACGAATAAAATTTGGACATAAAACCAGCTTCTCACCGGCCTCAAGCCAACAAGAAGGAGATCGACAGGGCCTTCCATGGAGTGCCTCAAAAGGTGCCATACCAATACTAGATTGGAAGCTATTATTATAGGAAAATTCAACATGTGAAATATGATCTTCCTAACTTCCACCGAAATCAAGCACACAAGTACGAAGAAGATCTTCAAGAGTTTGATTCACATGCTCGGTTTGTCCATCGGACTGGGGGTGATAAGCGGTGCTAAAATTAAGCTTCGTTCCCAAAGCTTTTTGAAGACTCTTCCAAAATCCACTAGTAAACAAGGGATCACGATCGCTAACAATAGAAGTAGGAACTCCATGCAATTTAACAATTTATTTGATAAAGAGTTTGGCCAAAAAAGGAATGGTTCGATTCGACCAAACGGGAATAAATGGGCGGATTTAGTAAGTCTATCGACTATCACCCATAAGCTATCATGACCCGAACGAGAACGGGGAAAACTGTCAATAAAATCCATGGAAATTTTGTCCCACTTCCAACTTGGAATTTCTAAAGGTTGCAATAACCTACCGGGCCTTTGATGTTCGGCCTTAACGAGTTGGCAAGTCATGCAACGCTTAACGAAGTTTGCGATGTCAAGTTTCATTCCCTCCCAATAATAAAGTCTCTTCATATCCGCATACATTTTACTACTACCGGGATGAATGGTAAATTTAGAACGATGAGAATCTTCTAAAATATCTTTACGAGGATCACTAATATTGGGTACGATAAATCTACCAAATTTTCGAGTGCCGCAACGAAAATCAATATCAAAGTCTTTCAAACCTTCAGTATTAATTTTATCCTTAAAATTTTGGCCAAGAAGAGCCAAGTCGGGATCTAGCCTTTGAGCTTGAAGAATGCGGTCTAAAAGAGAAGGATGAGCCTCAAGGCTACATAAAACAAGAGAAGGACATAAATCGGAAACACGATCTCGAATCTCACAAGTGGATAAAATCTCGAGATCATTCCATTCAGATATCATCATGGAAACAACCGCTTGTTGCTTGCGACTAAGTGCATCGGCAACACGATTTCCCTTTCCGGGAGTAAAAAGGATATCAAGATCATAAGGTGCAAGGAACTCGAGCCAACGTTGTTGATGCAAATTAAGTTCCTTTTGAGAGAATAAATACTTCAAAGACTTATGATCGCTATAAAGAACAATTTTCTCTCCTAAAAGATAATGACGCCAAATTCGAAGAGCGAAAACAATAGCCGCGAGTTCTAAATCATGAGTGGCATATCTAGTCTCAGCTGGCTTCAATTGCCTAGAAGCATAAGCAATAACACGTTCTTTTTGCATAAGAACGGCACCCAAACCAATGCGACTAGCATCGGTATAAACAGTAAAATTTTGGTTTACATCGGGAATTACAAGGATAGGAGCATCGGAAAGGAGTTCTTTTAATTCCTGGAAAGAAGCTTCACATTTGTCTGACCAAATGTATTTAACGCCTTTCTTTGTTAAGCTAGTGAGAGGCACGACAATTTTAGAAAAGTCTTTGATAAAACGACGGTAATAGCCCGCTAATCCCAGAAAGCTACGGATTTCCGTCACACTCTTCGGTCTCTTCCAATTTTGAATCGCTTCAATCTTTGAAGGATTCACTGATATTCCGGATTCGGAAATTATATGGCCTAAAAACTTCACACGAGATTGCCAAAAATGGCATTTAGAAAATTTTGCTTTTAATTGATTACTCCTAAGAGTTTCCAACACAATTCGAAGATGCTTTTCATGTTCCTCCTCCGTTTTTGAATACACATGAATATCATCAATGAAGATGAGAACAAATCGATCGAGGAAATCTTTGAAAACTCGATTCATAAAGTCAACGAAATAAGCCGGAGCATTCGTTAAACCAAATGGCATAACAAGCCACTCATAAGATCCATATCGGGTACGGAACGATGTCAAAGGAATGTTATCCTCTGCAATACGAAGTTGATGAAAACCGGTTGCCAAGTCCAATTGTGAAAAGACTCTAGCACCACTAAGTTGATCGAATAAATCATCAATCTGAGGTAATGGATATTTATTCTTGACAGTGAGATCATTAAGCTTGCGGTAATCAACGCAAAGCCTAAGTGTACCATCGGATTTCTTCACGAAAATAGCCGAAGCTCCCCAAGGCGAGGAACTAGAGCGAATAAATTGCTTCATCTGCAACTCGGATAATTGCTTACGCATCTCTTCATTTTCCTTATTGGACATACGATAAGGAGGACGAGTGATAGGTTGAGCTCCAGGAATGAGAATAATTTTGAACTCAATTGCTCGCTTAGGTGGTAGTCCTAAAACGGGCTCAAATATGTCGGAAAATTCACGAACAACGTGAATAAGAGAAATAACATCCTCCTCATCATCATCATCGTCATCACAAGGATTTAAAGAATATAAAGATGCTGTCAAGTCGGAATCCGGATCTTTAAGTACAATAGAAATCTGCTCAACAGATTGGGGTTGTCGAAGATAAATAGTCCGCTCAGGACATAGGATTTGAGCTTCATAACGGTTAAGCTAATCCATACCCAAAATCATTCTGAAGCCTAAATAACGCATGACATGTAAATCGGCTAGGAAAGAAAAATCACATAAAATAATCTCGACATCTTTACACAATAAACTGAGTGTTACGGAAACACCAACCAGATTCGCAGTTCTCAAAGAAGTCATTAAACACATAACATCCAAAGAAAAAGTATCAACAAGTTCTTTTGAAATAAAAGAATGGGATGCACCCATATCAAAAAGAACACGAATAGGATGATCATGAAACACAATAATGCCATCAAGGATAGTATGAGGAATACCTTGACCACGAGATGTGTTGCCAGGGGCTTGAGCAACATTAAGCTTTCCCTCCTTCTTGTTTTGAAGTTTGGGGCATGAATGTATAACATGACCGGAACTTTTGCAGTAGCGACAAGTGAGGGGCTTCGAACACTTATTTGAATAATGGTCCTTTGAACCACAATTATAGCATTCTCCACGACTAAAGGTAGGAGTCTTTGCTGTCGTAGATGCTTGCTTACCCTTTTTGTTGGGATGAGGGCCTTTGAATTTGTTAGGCCTTTTCTTGTTGTTGAAGTTTGGTTTGGAAGCCACCACTTCAACATCACTTTCCCTATCAGCCTCTTCAAGACGAAGAGCGATATCAATGAGTTGGTCGAAAGGAACTTCTAATTTTAGAAGTAATGGCTTCTTGAGATTTTTGTTTAAGACATAGACGAACCTCTGGTTCTTATTCAATGGGGTGTTGATGTATTCAACCCCATATTTGGAAAGCGACTCGAAGGAGGCAACATAATCAGTCACGGAGGACTCACCTTGAACAAGGTCTATAAATCGTCGAGCCAATGTCACTTTCTCTTCTTCCGGTACAAATTTCAACTCGAAGCGTTCCTGGAATTGCTCCAAAGTGAGATCCGCTTCATTAAGCTCAGAAATAAGAAGTTCGTACCAGTCCAATGCTCTCTCTTGGAGCATACTAGAGGCCACCCGAACTCGGTGAAGATCAACAAGGTTCATGCGAGAGAAGATTCGATCGCATGTCCTTAACCAAGCCTGGACCTCGATAATAGTTTCAGAACCTTTAAAGGGCTTCCCACCCAAGTTGGTACAATCGTTGCACAAGCGTGCAAATCCCGACTTTGGGTGAGTAGGTTCCGGATTAGGACCAGCTGCCTGAGCATTCTTTACCAAATCGAGAAGCTGTTGGCAGACATAAAAACTTCATCTTGGGGAGTAGCACTAGATTGACCGGCGCTGGGACGGCCTGGTCTAACCATTTCTCTTCCTTTAGAAAGAAATAAAGAAGAAGAAAAAGGTTATTCACCAAATGAATATCAAGAAATCTTGATAGATAAAACAAGGAATCATAAAGAAAATAGGATGAATCGGTACGAAGACTCGAATTAAATCCTAAGGCATAACTCCTAGGATGGACTTAGGACGATGATCCATGTTAAGTTATTCTACATTGTTCCAAAGTTTGGCTCTGATACCAAGCTATGACGCCCCACCTCTATACCCACGCTAGTCAAGAACACTACGGTGTAATGCTGTCGGCTAGCACGGAGAATAAGGCTGTTGAGGAGAGATCATCTATGTAATTGCTTTTAGTGAGCACCGATATGTCAGATAGTTTAAGATGTATTTCATTTCAAGAGGAAATCCGACATGCCGATACAAACTCAAAGCTATCACACAGTGGCTATATATAATCTTCGGAAACAAATATAGAAAATAAACATAACAAAAATCAGTCACAGACATCCATATCACAAGGGCGGAAACAGATATGAATGTATAACACATGAAAGTGTACATCAAAGTGGTGGTCAAAGAGACCCACGATAACACAAAAGTATACCAACATGCTATGCAAAAGAATAAGTATACATCATAGAGTCTATATTCCAAATGTATACATCCAAAAACTACTAATCTAAGTAGTTAACCAAAAGTCAGTGTAATAGATCCCTGGGAAGAAGTCAAGCAGAAGCACCTGTAACATCTCGCTCTGACCCAAGTATTATTTCATAAGAAAATAATAAACGGATCAGTCTAGCTATAAATATCAGATGACATGATATAGAATAAGAGATATGGCATACACATATAATATTCATAATGGCATACTACTATAAGTATGGAAACGATAATCAACAAAAGATTAATCAATATCACAAGAATCTTCTCAAAGATAAAAAGAATGTCATACTCTATATTTTTATTCACCATACCATAAATATTGGCAATTAAATCAATGCCAATTCACAAAATGTTGATGACGCACAAATTTCACCAATACACAAATATTGATAAAGCTTATCAATGTAAATCACAAAATTGGTGGAACACAAATTCTAGAAATCATCTCAAGAAATCCAGAAATCACAAAAAAGAGGGGGGAAGGCCTATCACAAACGTAAGCATAAAAACTCCCTACACGTGTATCACAAACGGAACGCTAATTCCATGGTTGCTAACCATCACAAATTGAGCCGAAGCTCCACAAACGGCACGAAGACCATGGGTTGCTACCCTACCAATTTGAGTCGAAACTCCACAAAACGGGGTTTAGTCTCCCTCGCAGACAAAGAGACATCGCACATTGCTAGTCTAAATCACAAAAATGATCGTCATTGATCATCAAGAAGTGTCAATTACAATAAGCTAGTAAATATATGAGTTTAGCATCATTTCCCATAACCACTAGCTTAGCTTAAATATTTGCGAACAAATTGTAGATCTCCACTAGAAAATTATCACAAGAGATTCAATCGAACAAGTCCAAGAATTAACCAACGAAGTAAACGCAAGTGTTTCATACCACTCGTTTTACTAAGTCGTTTAATTAGATTTCTCATACGAGTGAGGTAAAGGTTTGTATATACTAATAGATTGGAAATCGGTTTGAGAAAACGAGCTTTGTAATAAAATAGTGTTGAAATCATTTTAAGAAAGAGTTTTGATATTTACTACCAGTATAGAAATCCTTTATATTTTAAAGTGACAAATCATAGAAGTGATTGTAGAAACAATCAATCATAAAATTCACATTCGAGGACGTGAATAAAATCCAAAGAAACCGATAAAGAATCCATCGAATTAGATATTCAAAAATCCCTAAAAAGGATTCATCAAAGTCTTAATAAATGATAACAACTAATAGGATCATCACGAATCAATTTAAATTGAAAATTCAATCCAAATAGGCAAACTGGACTGAAACAGCAGGTTTAGTCGGATGAACAGAGTTTTAAGTCGACTGACCCTGTACCTGGAAATTTTCCAGGTTCAGAAAACTTTTGTTTCCAGGTTCAGTCGACTGAACAGATGATTCAGTCGACTGAATCATGCCTAGAAACTTTCGGGTTCCAGGTTCAGTCGACTGAACAGAGGATTCAGTCGACTGAATCTTGCCTGGGATGTTTTTCAGCCTTATTCAAATAAAGAGCAAACTCTTCCAAAATGCAACCGGACGAACATTGGCTCTAACTGTTTATGCCAATCGACAACCCGGCCCTATATGCTCCTCGATGCATCATCAAAAGCATGATCAAACATCCATAAAAGGATTTTCACAGAAATTTGGCGTAAAAACCCAAAAATTGGAATATTCACAAAACCAATCCAAATCAAGAGCAAATTCACATGAAGAGGTGTTAGGAATTAACAACCAAAGATAATTATAGTCATAGATGTGAGATAAAAATCTCACCTTTGAACCCAAACAAATGAAGAAGAAGCTTGAAAGCAAAGGGAGAATCAACCACTCTTCAACACAACCCAAACAAGCTTGAATCTATGCTCAAAAGAAGAACATTCCCAAAGTTAGGTTTAGGAATTTCTGAAATTCAAGAGAGAAGAAGTTGGAGAAGATGAAGAGAAGGCTTACCAATGGGTTTTTCTATTAGTTTGGAGCTAGAGCTTGATTTGCAAAAGAAAACTAGGGTTTTGGAGTTTTAATTTCCCATCTCACCCACCATTGATGCTTTAGAACTGAAAAGAGGAGAAAGTGAGAGTGAATGGGGAGGAGTGGTTCAGATTTGAGTATAAGTTAAACATAGGGCTGAACCCAAACCCAAAGTGAAAATGGTCAAATTTTTGACTAGCTCCAAATATATCAAAGTTTATACTCAAAAAGGTTGCAAACGGCATTTTTAACTCGATGGAAGGGGTCTCCAGTCCCAATTCGACTGTTTGCAAAAAGTAGCTTTTCGGACTAAAATCCGACTACGATACCATATTTAAATAAAACATTTAAATATATAAATCATAACATATGCGGGTTGTTACAGTTACACTCTCCCCCACTCAAATCTTTTCATCCTTGAAATGGAAGGAAGCAGAGAAACAACTAGAAAGAACAATAGGTTGGAAGACATCCTGAAAGAAGGTAGGGAAAAAGTAGCTAGGAGGGAAAGCGGGTTGAAAGTCATGGATGAACCATTATTTTATTTTTATTTTATATTTAACATGTTAAACATTTAATATGATAAATAGTTATTTGATTCAAATTTGATAGTTCGAAGTAAACAATATTTAGAACATTTTAAATCATGATTAGAATATCCTTTATATAATACTTTACCAAAATACTTTTATAACTCGATGTAGTTTACTTTCCTTCCTGCAGACTCTGGCCATACGTTGATCAGGCGCAAAGCAAGAATTCTCCAGGTACTAGGTAGACTTGTTTCAACACCTAGTGAAAATACCGGAAAACGCTTTTAAAAACAGAAATGGAAAGTACAATCCAAACAAATCAACCAAACCAAAACATTTGTCTAACCATGGATCGCAGATACACAATGGTTATGCCTGGATCCCCCAGGAAACAATCTGTATCCGTAAGCTTTCTCAGCCCTGCGAGTTACGCCATGATGACTAGTAGAGTGAAGGATACACAATGGTTACTCATGGATCCCCTAGGAAACAATCCGCACCCCTAGGCCGTCTCAGCCAGGCAGTTTCGCTACTAATGCGACATACATAGAGTGTAGGATACACAATGGTTACGCCTGGAACCCCCAGGAAACAATCCATGCCCCAAGGTTAGCTCAGCCAGGCAGTTGCGCTATGCAGTCGCGCTCGTAGGACCACGGAGATCGCCGTGGAATTCGATGGACACTCGAGTATCATATCCAGAAAACCCAAATCAAAGAGAGAATAATATCGATAGAATGAATCCACAGTATGGCCACAAAGAGGATATCAAGCAGAAGGCACTTTCCATATCTTTACTTCGAAAACATGTATCATATAGTACCTTTCAAATCATTTTCAAATATCATACTTATATAAAGTCCATTATATATAAGATTTCATTTTCAAGTAAAATACTTTCCAAAATCAATAATATATCAAATCGTACTTATATTGACTTCGATTATATATGATTTCAATTTAGAAGTTGAGTCCCTTTACAAATCAATAGTTTTCAAATCACTTCATACTTATACAAATCAATTTTATATAAGTTCGATAACCCCCAAATCAAAGTATTTAAATAAACAAGGTTCTCAATTTCAAACCATTTCAGTATCAATTCAGCTTCAAAATCATATATGATTTCACCAAATAATTTCTTCCAAATTATATAAATTTAGTTTCAAAGTTTCTTAAACAATAGATTTAGAAAATAATCCAAATTTCCAAATCAACAAAATTTAGGTCAAACAAATTCATTTCTATTTCAAACATATAATCACTTCAAAAATCGTAATACTTTCAAAGTTATAAATATTTCGAAACCAAATACTTGAAATCCTTTCACTTTGAAAATCTTAACATTTTGAAATCACATTTGAAATCGTAAAACATTCCCTTAATTCTTTACATTTCACAAATTAATTCAATTAAACCAAAATCGACAATTTCCAATTTTAATTCAATTCAAACCATCAGTTTCAATTCAATTTAGTTTTCCAACCAAACCATTTCAAATATTATCAAATTTCAAATATAAATTTGATTTACAAAATAAACTACTAGATATTAAATATGTTTCAAGGCTTAAGTATACCATATTTCAAAACTAAATTTTATAATTTCATATATCTCAAATTTTACTTCATTATTACTTAATGTTGAAATATTTATTTCATAAATCCATTATTTTTAAATAAACTCAAATTACAGGCAAACCAAATATCCTTTCATACTAATATAAGCTTCAATTATTCATTTATCAAAACAATGGTTTTCAAAATCATCTTATACTTACATAAAGTTTATCTCATATAAGGATCCAAATTTTCAAAAAATAAATTTCGCTGCATGAAAAGCGATATGGGATTGAACATGTTTGCTTACTAAAAGATTTTTAATTAAGAATAGTTTTGTATATAACATAGTTTGTATGAAAAATAGAATAGAATAGTTAGTTTAAGAAGAATAAAAGAAAAATGGTTTTGAAAAATGGTTTTAAATTTGATAGTAGTTTTTCATAAAAGAAAAATTCCAATTAAATTACAAAGATGTCCAACCCAACAACTTTCAATTTCAGCGTCAAGTATACCAATGATATTAGGGTATACATACGTCATCATTTCGCAACATTACATTCGATCGCTCGCTCGATCAAACAAGTTCGCTTTCGAACTAGAATTGTCCATTCGACTTCCCTAATGCGGACTTCGATATGGTTTCTCGACTAGAAGCCATCAGTCTCCTTGCATTTCCATATACTATGATAAAGATTTCCAGAATCAAGCCCAAAATCCATATCAAATATTCGCCATCAAGAATCCAATGAAAAATCCTAACACGAAATGGTGTAATTCACCTCGAACTTGTGTACTCAAAATTGGATCAAATTAATTATGCGAATAAAACAACATACGTACAACTTATGTATCTATTCGAACTTGTTAAATAAATAGTTTCATAAATATGTTAAAAAAGCAAATTTTTCTCAAACATTTTGAAGACTAATTTTTATCCAAAACATTTCAAAACTAAATTTCATATTAGTATAATTCAAAATAGTCTTATTTATTTTCTTAACAAAACAGTTTCAACTTATACAACTCATATCATTTCATACTTGAAACATACAAACTAAACTTATATTCTTTATCAAATACCTTATACCTTTCAAAATTTCTTAGCTCTGAAAAGTTAACCTTGATTTGGCAGTGCTCGAACCTTCAAAATAGTCGAAGAAATCATATTTTCAATCCAAGAGTTGGAAATCAACAACAAATCAGTAAATAAAATTTCAAAAGATAGGTTTCAAATTCGAAACTCGAGGATTGAACACCGGCTTACTTAAATCATTTCAAATATACATACATATATCTTTCGAAAGTCAAATCATACCTCGAAATCTTTAATCAAAACTGGTTTCACTCGCATAGCAAAGCTACTAGAGTGGCCTCTCCCCTACTCAGAAAATCGAAAATCAATGTCGATGATGCATGAATTCACCACCGAAATTATCTTCCAACGACATAAGTGAGTTCTGGACTTTAATTAACTTTGAAAATTTTCTTTGAAATTCCTTCAAAATCATTGAAATTCATTAGAATACATTTGAAACATTTCTTATTTGAAAAAAATATCTTTAAATCATATTATTATTATATATTTCCCAAAATCTTAAAACCAATTTCAAAACACCGGAGTTTGATTCCTCGAAATTTAAAATTCAAAACCCTTCAGCTATAAATCATTTTATATAAGTCAAATTCTTATAAAGTTCAAAATTTCAAATCCTTCCAAAGCTTCAAATTTTCATTTTAAAAGGCATATAATCCTTATCGAAAACATTTCACTTTTATATACAAAATATGGTCATCCTTAATAATTTCGATGTATGCACAATTTCAAAATACAACCAAACACAAATTTCTAAAGGATGATTCAAGGATAGATTTCAAACAAACAATAATTCAAAGTTAGAGGACTCTAATCAAATAGAATTCTGGTTCGAAGATAAGCTCGGACGAAGATGAGATAATTTAATTACCAAATAGAAAATGGATAAGCATATATAAAACGCAGGCGGCCTTAACTGGTCAATCGTGACTTCAGGAATATAATAAATGTAGAAATCTAAGGCAAATCGACATTCGATTGTCAGAGATAGAATCCAGGTATAGCAGGAGATAGATAACATTGTAAACCGAGGATATAGAAATCTCCGGTGAATCAATGCTCATTGTAAAGGAGTTTCACCCCTTTACAAATCATTCAAAGATTGGCGGAATCACCGATCTTTAAAGAGGTCATTCCAAAGTGGAGTTATGGAATGCTCCAAAATCAAAGGAATAAAATAGGGACAAGACTGGATTTCAGAACAGGTGGGAGTGTTCCAAAGTTCAAGGAATCTTAATTGATAAGAATCTTAACCAAGAGATTACTAAACAAGGTGGATTCAAAAGGGATGAAGTTTAGAAAATCTTGATTTCAAAATAAGAAAATTTTTATACCAAAATAATCTTTGAAAATCCTTTAAAATCATTTGGAAATCATTTTATACTTCAAAAATACGTTCTCTCAAAAAAAAAATTTGAGATTGATTTCACTCATTGTAGGGTATTTCTACCCTATCTCTAATGAGTTTTTGCTCCGCGGGCTAAGGTTTATCTAAAACCAAAGCTCTGACACCAACTGTAACAGCCCGGTATTTTCAGCCATTCGCATCCGCACATGTCAGACTTGAATTGCTCAAAATACCGCATTGTAAATAAATTTGGAGCAAATGAAATCAAATACACAGAATCACAGACACAAAACATATCAGAATAACTCGCAGCGGAATATAAAACCATAGTAGTTCATGAAGCTGCTATTACAAACTCTCAAAACATAATACATAATATCAGTCTGAAAAACATATACAATATAAATCTCAAATACATAGCAGTTTATAAATACCAGAGCTGAAATAGAACAACTGAAACTGAAAGGGAACAGATTACTAGACAAGCAGAATCTCCAGCGATTCCTAGCTCCAGAAAGAAATCCAAAGCTAAGCTATAAATACTCAGGCTGGCCCGAGCGTAAAGTAAAACATAAAACACTCGAGTCAGGACAATATATACTTATATAATGTAAACCAACTCAAGTGAACTGTAGTAGAAATGCACCATAACTTAAAGGATGCTTTGGATCGCCCATCCTTTAAGAATCAGTTAAACTATAAATTAAATACATCCCGTGGTTAAAATTTCAAAATGGTATTTTATACTTCAAAATCAAATATCATTTCAAAATTCAATATCATTCAAAATTCATTTCAAAATATCGAAATATCATATCTTCCGAACCACATTCATTTTTATTTAATTTAAATACCGTTACAAAACACATTTCAAAATAGTTTATATTTCAAAACAAATTACTTCATTTTAAATCATAAAATTAAGTTATTATTTAATAATTAAATTATTAAATTTTCAAAATTTTAGTCTTTCAAAATTCATTTATTCACTTAGTTTATTAAAACAGATGAAAATTCAACTTTCGCAGCATTTAGAAATTGCTATAGAAAGTTACATTCAAAACAGTTCAATTTAACAAAAGATAGCAATTAAAAATGCTATAATAGGGTTACAGTAGTTTCAAATAAAACTTAGTTAAATTCAACAATTATAACATTTACAAAAATGCTATAATAGCCTTTAATTAAACTTAGCCATTTGGTTCATTATTATCAACTACAGCATTTACAAAAGTTGTATTATCATTTATATTAGAATTAATAGCATTTCATAAATGCGGTTAATTAACTTCAAATATTCAGTATAATTTCACAAACAATTATATTTTTATTTAAATCATTTTTAACTTATAAAATCATATAATTTCACTTTTAAAACAATCATTCAAATACCCTTATATTCATGATTTTATAAAGTTAAATCTCCATTCAAAAATCAAAATTTAATAATAATTCACTTATTAAATTCCAACATTAAATTTTAAATTCATTAAATTAAATTTAACTTAACACTTAAGTTTAAAATTTTCAAATATAACTTAATTTCATTTTTATTTACTTAACTTAAAATTCACTTTTAAGCCAAATTCACAAATTTTCAATTTTAGTTATATTTCAAAATTTCAACTTAAATATTCATTCATTTCACATTTTAACTTTATTCAAAAATCATTAATATATTATAAAATCATTTTAAATTCATTTAATTCAAAATATCATAAATTTATCATATTTTCATATTTAATTTAAATTCCATTTATCACCAAATTATAATTTCCAAAATAACTTACATTTCAGATTTTCTAACTTTACCATTTATTTATTTCACTTATAAATTTACAGAAAATCAATAATGCTTTACAAAAATCATTATTAATCAAATTTAATCAAAATATTATAATATTTATGTAACAACCCGGTATTTCGCTTCTGTTTATAATCGACATATAAACGATTTATATTTTTCGCTAATTACCAATTGAAGTTTTTAAATTTGAATTTAAAATTCTTTTACAAATTTTTAGTAAAATTAAAGGGCTTTAAAAATATAATAGTAGCCCTTGTTTCTATTTGGGCCGTGATAATCTCCTTAGCGAATAAACCCCCTTTCCTCCATATTCAGTTATTCAACCCGTTCTCCCCTCTTTACCCATTTTCATTCGAACCCTAAAATCTAAAGCAAATGAGAGAATAAAAATGGCGGCTTCATCTCGTTGCTCGCTCATCTTCCCTCGGTTGCTCTGGCGTCGCGCGTCTCTGTGATGCTTCAATTCGTCGACAAGGTGAGTGAATTCTCACATCTAATTCGAATCAGTTGAATTCGGTTGCTTATTCTGATTTCTTTGTCTCTTCTTTCACTTGTTTTTACCGATTGAATGATTTTGATTATGGCTAGACTTGTTCGATTTTGGCAATTTTGATGTTTATCTCTGTAGCTTTATCGACTTGTTTTCTGTTTGATTTCAACCTTCATGTTAAAACTTGCTACTGTTGATTCCATTTGACTTCGGTCTTGACTTCTGGTAATTCTCGTGTATTACCACTGTATTGTTCGATTTTAGGCTTGACTTATCGAAACATTTTTATGCTCAGCATTAGTTAGTTGTGTTCATTCCCGACTTGTTCTCGCTGTTTAATTTTTGCCTGGCCTTTATTTGTGCTTGTTGCATTTTAACTGTGGCTTTGGCACCGGATTTGTTCGAACTTGTTTTAGTTGAACTTCGACATTGACTTGATAATGTCTTCGAGTTCTCGGTTGGATGTACTTGAGTCTGCATCCCTGCTCTCTGTTGGCATCGTTTTCAAAATTTACTTTGATGTTGAACTGCATATTTCTTTTTGGCTTTGGCTTTGAAACATTTTCAATGCTCGGCCCTCTGCAGTCCCATATCTCTATGGCATTGCTTTATATATATATTCATTCGCGTATGTATATATACGATTGATTGTTACCCCGGTTTCATCTGATATAGATATGTATGTGTATACACATATATGTATGTTCGAATTTGTTGTGCCAGCACTTGAATTTCTTGAGCTTGGTGTCATATTTTCCACTGTCCATGTCTTATTGGACTGTTATGTATTTTATTGGTTTTTTTTTTGTGTTAGGGACAGTGTTGTTCACTGCTTTGGGTTACCTGATCATTGTTTTGACTGTCTTCTTCTATGGTGTGCTGTTGTGCCATATTGTTGGTGTCCTCACTTACAAACAGCTATGTTCATGCAGTTTGAACCCCTGCCTTTATGCACAGGGTCATTAGAGTCTTCGTGCTTTATGTATTGTGTCATTCATGTTGTTTTTGAGTTGAACCGGTACCATGCTTTTGCTGGTTCACCTTGTAGTCTCCTGTTGTAAGTTCCTATTGCATTGAAATTCATGCCTACTCTCTTTCATCTGATAGTTACTTGCCCAGTGTCAATCCATATCAATTCTTTGACATTGCAGTTGGTTGTGGCGCAGATGCTACGCTTTGTGCATTCACTGGGTTCAATTGGGTTGGGTATTTAGGTGAACTGTGTTGCACTTGTTCCCCTTGTTTCTGTTTTAGGTCGAGATGCTTGTGCACTTTGTTTCAACTTGTTCTGCTGGTGCACTTGTTGCCTGCATCTCTTGTTTACTACATTTGCTAGTCCAGTCATTGTACTACACTTGTTTATGTGCAATTGTATATGCACAGTACTTGTTCATGTGCATTTATATGTTTCTTGGTTTTGTTTTCGTGTACATGACTTGCTACTTTGCTCATCGCCTTGTGTTGAGCCTAAATTTATTAGGCTTGACCTCGCATTTGTCTCTGCAATTTAATCGACACTCGGCCTTATGACATTCGCGGCGATGCTTGTGAATTTTCATTGGGTATATCATCACTATAGTGGCAAGGCAGTGCACGCAAGCGTGAACTGCAGCCACACGGTATTCAATGGGTACATCATCACTGTAGTGGCACGGCAGTGCACGCAAGCGTGAACTGCAACCACACGGTATTGGTTTTATTGTTATTTCTTTTGCTTTTGATTTATGGAACTATTTCGTATTCCATATGTTGTAGTGGCGTGGCAGTACACGCTTGCGTATACTACAGCCCTACTCGAGTTGACGTCTTAATTAATGTTTCCAATTACTTGATTGTTTTGTAACAACCCGATATTTTCAACCATTCGCATCCGCACATGTCGGACTTGAATTGCTCAAAATACCGCATTGTAAATAAAATTTGGCAAATCTCAGAATATACAGTAAATAAAATCACAGATCACAGACACAGAGTATTTAATAATGCAGCGGAAGTAAAAGAAATAGTAGTTCAAGAAGCCACTATATAAATATATCAGAGTTAAATAAAATACAATAGAATAAATAAAGTACAACGGATCTCTTAAGATGATAACCAAGTACAAGCTGAATAGAACAACAGAACTGGAATAGATAAAACTAGATAAGCAGATAATCTCTAGCGATTCCAATCTCCAGAAAGTGGAATCCAAATCTGTGAATAACTCAGGCTGACCCGAGCGTAAATAAAAATACAAACACTCGAGTCAGGACAATATATACTTATATAATGTAAACCAACTCAAATGAACTGTAATAAGGTACAAGTAACTTAAAGGATGCCTGAGACCGCCCATCCTTTAAGGATCCGTTAAACTATTTACTATGTAGTAATATTTCGCTATTATAATAATGTCTACAGTAAAATAAACTTACTTTTAAATAGCGTTCCGGGCTACCCATATCACCCTTCACACATAATAGTCCCAGTAGTCCATCCAATATCATGCCATCTCCACTCCGGGTGACTGTTAGAGGATACCACACGGGCTACGGGAGAAAAACAAACTCGTAGTAAAGGCTTGGTATGGTAGGTGACACGGCACACAAGGCAATGCCAGGGTAGATATACCAATTACGCACACGGGCTGGTGGTAACGCAGCAGCCACATACGCCCACCTCGGAACACACTCCCATATCAAAATCGGAGGATGACCATCTAATCAATCACCAGTAAGAGTATAGTATCGAAGGAATGTGTCCGATAGGAGGAATGACCTCACTTGGCCCGAGATCGCTCCTGTTTTAGCCACCTTATGCCAACTCACGGGAGTTGGGTCCACGTAATATACCTCAAGAACGTCGCCACCATCCTACTTCATTCTGGAATCTCCACCGCGTACACGGTTGTCAAAGTGGTTTTCGGTATCGACAGAGAGTATGCCAGATCTCCGATCCCGGTCTCTTTGCCAACCAATCGTTATTATAACCCGTAGTTATAACTTTTAAAATAATGTTTATACTTCAAAATAGGATATCATTTCAAATCCAAATCTTTATCAAAATAATGATTAAATTAATTCCAAACCATTTTAAAACATCATATCTTTCCAGAAATTCTTGTCAAATCATTTTAGTATATCAAAATATCATATCTTTTCAAAACCACATTTCAAATCATTTTAATATATCAAAATATCGTATCATTTCAAAACCACATTTCAAATCATTTTAATATATCAAAATATCATATCATTTCAAAACCTCATTTCAATCATTTTAATATATCAAAAATATCATATCCATTTCAAGTCATTTCAAACTGTTTATATTTCAAAAATCATTTTAAATCATTAAAATGAAGTTATTATATTTAATAATTAAATTATTAAATTTCCAAAAATTTCAACTTCTAAAGTTCATTTATTCACTTAAGTTTATCAAAACAGTGAAAATTCACTTTTCGCAGCATTTAGAAAACGCTACGGAAAGTTACATTCAAAACAGTTCAATTTAACAAAAGACAACATTTTTAAAAATGTTGTAATAGGGTTTACTTAATATTTCAAATAAACTTAGTTAAATTCAACAATTATAGCACTTAAAAAGATTGCTATAATAGCCTTTAATTCAATTTAGCTTTTTAGTTCATTATCATCAACTACATCATTTACAAATGATGTAATATCATTTAAATTGCAATTAATAGCATTTCAAAAATGCAGTTAATTAACTTCAAATATTCAATATAATTTCACAACCAATTATATTTTTATTTAAAACATTTTTAACTTATAAAATCATACATTTTCACATTTATAAACAACATTTAATTTTCCTTAAGTTCATGATTTTATAAAGTTAAATTTCCATTCAAAAATCAAGATTTAATAATAATTCACTTATTAAATTTCAACATTCAAATTTAAATTCATTAAATTAAATTTCAACTTAACACTTAAGTTTAAATTTCAAAATATAACTTAATTTCAATTTTATTCACTTAACTTAAAATTCACTTTTAAGCCAAATTCACAAATTCCATTTGGTTATATTTCAAAATTTCAACTTAAATAATCATCCCTTTCATTTTTTAACTTTACTCAAAAATCATTAATATATTATAAAATCAATTTAAATTCATTTTAAATTCAAATTATCATAAATTTATCATAATTTCATATTTAATTTAATTTCCAATTATAATTAAATCAAAATTTCCAAAATAACTTACATTTAAATTTTCTAACTTTTCCATAATTTATTTAACCTATAAATTTCCAAAAAAATCAATAATACTTTACAAAAATCATTTTTAATTATGTTTTAAATCAAAATATTATAATATTTACATTTCAAACATATTTTTAAAAATTTTAGAAAAATATATTTTAACTACGGTCTGTATATAATTTTCTAGCCTAGGTAAAGTGATACGGGTAATGTATCATTTCAACCCGTAATTTACAAAGAAAATCCGGGTTTTATCATTTCAAACCCGCAGTCCCAAGTAAATGAAATAATATGAAAATCGCTCAGGCCTATCATTTCAGCCCATAACGATTTTCCCCTATTCTAAAGTCCGTTCGGGTATGTATCATTTCAACCCATAGTGATTCTAATCTAAAGGGAACTTGCAGTGTGATAAACTGATAAAAATAACAGAACAACATAATATAACAGTAACAGATGTTATAATAGGTGTTTAAGCATGGGTGAACATCATATAATCATAATATAGCACATGTAACATGTTAATGCATTTTACAGATTCAAAAGGGGTCAATTTACTAGTTATATATGTACATATTGTCTGGTGAGGATAACTCACTTGTTTGAGCTGGAGATTGCAATACAACTGACACAAACTGAGATCTTCAAAAGCACGATGGCACGACAAAGATTTGATATTGAGAGAGCCAAAGATAATTGCCTTGTTCACATTTACACAAAACAATGCAACATATAAGTTACAAAACAATGTAACACTTGAACAACACTAGAAATCAATGTCCAAAACAAGTTAAATGGTTTGCACTTGTTCTCAACTTCACATACTTCAGTTATGAACTAAAATAGCATAGCCAAGGCATGGATTAAGGTCTGGTTTGGGTCCAGTATAGGCTCGGCTACAAGGTGATAAGGTGAGTGGGATGAGAAGACAATGGAATACAAAGGGTGCTAAGGCAAATGGTGGCTTTTGTTGCACCATAGGGTTCGACCCTTGCTGTTGTGGGTCTAGCCATGCAATGTGAAGGTCAGGTGGGGTCTGATGTGGCAGTTAGAGGTGGTGGAAGATCAGGTGATGGAGGCTATTGGTGATGGCCATGGTGGAAATTGAAGGTGATGGACATAGGGTGCAACAATCTACACACAAGGCAACATATCATCATTTCTAGGCTATACATGGGCTCGGCCTCAAGCTATAGGGGCATGGCCAGGTGTCCAGATGGTGGTGGGTGAGGTGGAAGTGGGTGGTGGTCAGGTCAGAGAAAGGGGTGGTGGAGGAAGTGGTGGAAAAGGTGGTGGAAGTGGTGATAGAGGAAGGGTATGCTCGGCCTAAACTATATGGTGATGGTTTGTGTAAATGGAGGGTGGATCTCTTGCCTAGGGCAGGTCGGCCTGATGGGGTGGTGATCTGGAGGTGGTGGTGGCTGGTTGTGGTGGTGATGGGGTCGGCCTAGCAGCTGGAGGTGGAGGAACAAAGCTATGAAGGTAGAGAACATATACAAAATTCAATAGAAAACTAGAAAAACAAGGAAGAAGGAGATGAATTTTACCCAAACCTTTGAAGCAATGGCCGTGCAATATTTTTATGAGTTTGAGAAGGTTAGAATACGTGAAAAATGAGGGAGATGCAGCTAGAATGAGAAATGAAAGCACGGCAAAAAATCATTAAAGAGTGGAGTTGAGAAAATGAAAGGTCGGAATGTAAAAAGGCTTTGGAAGTTAAAGTGTTTAAAACCTTTAAAATTTCCATCAATTTATTTTAATTTTTAAATAACCGAAGTATATATATAAATTCAGATAAAAGTACGAAAATTTATTAAATAAACAAAAATAAATAAATAAATATTAATTATATATATAATTTAATTAATAAAACAGCAAAAATTGCAAACTAGTCTTGAAAATATGAAAAATAAATGCAATGAACTTTGGAAAATCTTTATGTACTTGTAAAAATATTTATAACAAAGATAATAACATAAACTAAAATGCATTCACAAATAAATATATAAATTTTAATTTAAATATAATTTAAATGAAGAAAATAGCAAAAAAAAAATAGAAACTAGGCTTTAAAAATAGAAAATAAATTCAATAAGCTTTAGAAAAAATTATACTATCACTTCAAAAATATTAAAAGACAAAAATATACATAAAATAACAGATTAACACATATTAAAATAAAATATGACAAAGAAAAATATAATTTATATAATTTAAAATAGACAAAATTGTTAAATAAATCAAATTACACCCAAAATTGAAATGTACATAACTTTTACAGTTTAACTCCGTTTTCAACGAAACAAAAAGCAGTGTTCACGTTATTAAATCTATTTTCATAATAAAAGATAAAATTTATAATTTCAAACTTTTAAATTTTTAAGTAAAAAGTCAAAGCTTGACCAGTTTGACCAGAATTTCACTTTTTAGTAAAATATCTAATTTATACCAGTTTAAAACTATAATTCACTTAATAATCAACATTTATATAAAAAAAAATGAAATGTTTGAAAAAAGAAAAAGAAAAAAAATTGAAATAATTGCAAAATAAAAAAAATAAAGTCAAAATTAAAATATATGTAAAATCTACGGTTGTTACATGTTTCCTTTGTCCAATTCATTCTTGTTAGTGATTGGATAGTCAAGATTTATTGTGATTGTCATCTATTCGTTATTTGATTATTATTGCTTCTGTGCATTAAAAACTGAGTTTGAATTAGACTGACCCGGGTATTATTTTCTTTTGAATGTAATACTCGGGTCAGACCGAGTATTTTCAGGTTGTAGATATTCTGCTTTGTGATGCTGCTTGAGCTATGAAGACTTTTCATATCTTTTGGAGTTGTCGAGTCATAGTATATGTTGATATGTATTCATGTATATTAGTCGTTAATGTACTTGTATATATAACTTCCCGAGTCGACTGTTGTAGTTGTATCACATGTATCGTGTCAAATGTATTGTAACTGACATCAGTTATTATATATATATATATGAGACTTTCTGTTTTATCTGTGTTCCGCATTTTTATTATCTGTGTTATTAGTTTATATTTCGTCCTAGACTATTATAGCCACTGTGTAGTAGCTTTGAGTTTGCATCGGCATGTCGGATTCCCTCCTGAAATGAAATGCACGTTTTTACTATCTGGCATATCGGTGCTCGCACAAAGCAATTACACGGATGGTCGCTCCTCAACAGCCTTATTCTCCGTGCTAGTCGACAGCACTACACCGTGGTGTTCTTGGCTAGCGTGGGCATAGAGGTGGGGCGTCACAGCTTGGTATCAGAGCCTGGGGTTTAGGACGAATATAAAATATAACTTAGACAGGAACATGTGTTACAACTATTTTTCGATGTTTTATTTCACATCTTTGTCTTAAGATCATCTTTGATTGTTAGGAATGAATTCCTAACGCTTATTCGTGAGCATTGCTGCTATTCTCTGTCGCACTTGCTCATTTGAGTTTACACTTCTAAGTATCAGTGTATATATGCTCTACCAAGTTGCATATTGCTACAACTCGTACAACTTCAATTTGAACTCGCGTTGTTTATTCGAACTGCTGTATATATGCATTCTTATCTCTGATTCGTGTACTTGATGCGGTCTCCATACAATTGCGTTTTGGGTATCAATCTTTGAGACAAATTGCATTTCAATTGTCGACCCTGTCTGTTTATCCGACAAATTGCATTTCAATTGTCGACTCTGTCTGTTTATCCATGGTTTGTTGGTTTTCATTTGCCTCTCTGATAGTTTTAAAAATTTCTTTGGTATAAAAGAAATTGTCTTGGACTTTGCCTTGTCGATATCGACATTGACTTGACTTTTACTTTTGCTAAAGTCATTCAAGCATTTATGCTCGTTCTGCTTTGTTTTTTCCAATTGTTGATCGATTCTTCTTTTCGGATTAGTTGTTATCACTTTTGTCGACTTTGATAACTTCTATTTCAGGAATTTTTGGGTATTCCTACTTTGATGGATTGGAATCGAATTCTTCGGATTTTATTCACGTCTTCGAATGTGAATCTTAGTGAATTGATTTGGTTTTCGAATTTAATCGATTCTTGATTATTTCCCGATTTGTTGCTATCATTTATTAGCAACTTTGATGACCTTATCTTCGGGATTTTTGTGAACATACCTTTTGATGAATTCAGTATCGATTTCTTTGGATTCTATTCACGTCTTCGTATGTGAATTCTTGTGATTGATTGTTTCTACAATCATTTTTGTGATTTGTCACTTTAAAAATATAAAGGTTTCAATACTAGTAGTAAATATCAAAACTCTTTTATCAAAATGTTTTCAACTCTATTTTCAATACAAAACTCTTTTTCTCAAACTGTTTTCTAATCTACTAGTATATACAAGCCTTTACCTCACTCGGATGAGAAATCTAATTAAATGGCTTAGTAAAACAAGTGGTATGAAACGCTTGCGTTTGCTTCGTCGGTTAATTCTTGGACTTGTTCGATTGAACCTCATGTGACAATTTTCTAGTGAAGATTTACAATTTGTTCGTAAATATTTAAGTTAAGCAAGTGGTTATGGGACATGAAGCTAAACTTTTATATTTACTAACTTAGTGTAATTGACACTTCTCGTTGATCATGACGATCATTTTTAAGGCTAGACTAGGCCTCATCGGTGTGATTTCGTCTCACACATATCTCTTGGGCTTTGAGGATTGTCTAGACACCATTTGTGTGATTTCGTTCACACATACCTTTTCGGTTAGACTAGGCCTCATCGGTGTGATTTCGTCTCACACATATCTCTTGGGCTTTGAGGATTGTCTAGACACCACTTGTGTGATTTCATTCACACATACTTTTCTTTTGATTGCGAGGATAGTCTTGACCTCAATCTGTATGATTCCGACTCACACATGTGGGGTAGCGCCCCACGGTCTTCGGGCCATTCGTGTGTCAAAAATTAATGGCTTGCAACCATGAGATAGCGTCTCGTTATGCGTTGCACGTGTTGATGATTTTTCATGCTCACGTGTAGGTGAGATTCCGTGCTCCCGTTCTCGCTATGCATTGCGCGTGTTGGTGATTATCATGCTCACGTGTAGGTGAGATTCCGTGCTCCCGTTCTCGCTATGCGTTGCACGTGTTAGTGATTGTCATGCTCACGTGTAGGTGAGATTCCGTGCTCCCGTTCTCGCTTTGCATTGCACGTGTTGGTGAGTTTTCGTGCTCGCATGTAGGTGAGTTTTCGTGCTCCCATTCTCGTTATGCGTTGCACGTGCTGATGAATTTTCATGCTCGCATGTAGGTGAGTTTTCGTGCTCCCGTTCTCGCTTTGCGTTACATGTACTGATGAGTTTTCATGCTCGCGTGTAGGTGAGTTTTCGTGCTCCCGTTCTCTTTATGCGTTACATGTGTTGATGAGTTTTCATGCTCCCGTGTAGGTGAGTTTTCATACTCTCCTTCGAGTTTTCATACTCCGTTCGATTTTTCATACTCTCCTTCGAGTTTTCATACTCCGTTTGAGTTTTCATACTCTCCTTCGAGTTTACATACTCCGTTCGAGTTTTCATACTCTCCTTTGAGTTTTCATACTCTCCTTCGAGTTTTCATACTCCGTTCGAGTTTTCATACTCCGTTTGAGTTTTCATACTCTCCTTTGAGTTTTCATACTCCGTTCGAGTTTTCATACTCTCCTTCGAGTTTTCATACTCCGTTCGAGTTTCCATACTCCCGTTCGAGTTTTCATACTCTCATCTTGTGATTTTCTGGATTTCTTGTATAGATTTCTAGAATTTGTGCTTCACCAATTTTCGTGATTTCTATTGATAAGTTTTATCAATTTTTGTGCATTGATGAATTCGTGTGTTATTGACTTGTTATGAATACAAGTCTAGTGTATGATACCCCTTTCCATCTTTGAGAAGATTCTTGTGATATTGATTGTCTCTTATCGGTTGATCTCCTGTTGATCATTATTTACATACTTATAGTTGTATGTCAGTATGGATATTTCATATTTATGCCATACCTCTTATCGGTTGATCTCCTGTTGATCATTATTTACATACTTATAGTAGTATGTCATTATGGATATTTTATGTTATGCCATATCTTTTATTCTATGCCATACTCCCGCTGGAGTTTTCATACTCCCGTTTGAGTTTTCATACTCATTTTGTAATTTGTGATTATCGTTTTTGATAATCAGATATTTCTTGTTTCTGATTTATCGCCTGTGATAATCAGATATTTGAGGTTTAATTACCGTTTGGGATAATTAAATATTTGTGATTTGAAATTTTCGATTATCGTTTTTGATAATCTTGTTGATTTGAAATTTCATTATCATTTGTGATAATTGAATATTACTGATAATTGCATTTATTTAGTTTATTTCATCCATTTTTAGAAGATGATTTTGTGCTTGTATTGCCCATCGAGTGCTTTAAGAATTCTGGTCGATGCGCTTGATCAACGTTATCGATAGGAATCTCTTAGACGCTTTGATGAGACAATCAGACACAGTAAATTGAATTTTAAAATGAAAATTTTTCTGAAAAGATAATTACATAAAGTAAATCGTAAATTTCGAAAGTTTTAACTTTTCTAGAAATAATATTATTTAAAACAACTCTTTTCCGATACTTCTATTCTTGTGATTCCCGAGGGAACCAAGACTTTATCGTTTGTACCAATGCTAATCGTGTTGGTTTGCATACCATTCTCTTGCAGAAGAGAACGTGCTGTCTCTTGTGTTTCTAAATCATTAATACCTATTGAGACTAGATATGCTACTCATGATCTAGTGCTCTTGGCTATTTATTTCGTTCTTCAAAATTTGGCACCATTATTTTTGGGTGAGAAATTTGTTCTCTACCCTGATCATGAATCTTGGGAATATTTATTTTCTCATAAGGAACATGATTTGCGTCAACCACGTTGACTCGAGTTTCTTATATATCTCATGATCTTCATATTCTCTACCACTCCCGGATGGGAAATCGTGTTACCGATGCACTTGTCGTTAGCAACAAGTGGTTGTTTCTTTGATGATGTCCGGATGGAATCATCTTTTTACCTAGTTCATCAGACGTTTCGATGTACTTCGTTTTGTTGAGATTCGTCTCATTCCTTTTATAGACTTACGTCTGATGTTCTTTTATGTTGATCGGTTCATTGGACGTACCGTTTTTGTACTACGACGACGTTTCGAATTAATGAAGCTTTGATTCATCAGGCGTATCGTTATTGTACTACGCTGTTGTTCCAAATTATTCGTTTTTCATCTATGATAGGTGTTATGTGTTTCAGTTGGTCGGGAAAGTTAGTGCCTCGATATATTGGGCCATTTCCTATCACTAAACGTATTGGTTTCTTGGCTTATCGCCTTTTATTACCGGCTCAATTTTCTGTTATTCATGACGTGTTTCACGCGTCTTCCTTCTACGGAAATGCCTTAGGGATTCCGGTTTTTATTCTTGAGCCCGGTATTATAGAAGAAATTAAAGTTTCATCAGATTTGACTTTGAGCAAACACGTTCCAGCTTGCTCTTTCATACTTTTTATGGTGAACTTCCTATTCCAAATTTCTTCCTCTTATGATGATATGCTCTTATGGTTGTTACCATTTGTCCGTTTATTCCTTAAGATTGCGAGGACGCAATTTCTTTAAGGAGGGGAGTCTGTAACAACCCGGTATTTCGCTTCTGTTTATAATCGACATTTAAACGATTTATATTTTTCGCTAATTACCAATTGAAGTTTTTAAATTTGAATTTAAAATTCTTTTACAAATTTTTAGTAAAATTAAAGGGCTTTAAAAATATGATAGTAGCCCTTGTTTCTGTTTGAGCCGTGATAATCTCCTTAGCGAATAAACCCCCTTTCCTCCATATTCAGTTATTCAACCCGTTCTCCCCTCTTTACCCATTTTCATTCGAACCCTAAAATCTAAAGCAAATGAGAGAATAAAAATGGCGGCTTCATCTCGTTGCTCGCTCGTCTTCCCTCGGTTGCTCTGGCGTCGCGCGTCTCTTGATGCTTCAATTCGTCGATAAGGTGAGTGAATTCTCACATCTAATTCGAATCAGTTGAATTCGGTTGCTTATTCTGATTTCTTTGTCTCTTCTTTCACTTGATTTTACCGATTGACTGATTTTTATTATGGCTAGACTTGTTCGATTTTGACCATTTTGATGTTTATCTCTGTAGCTTTATCGACTTGTTTTCTGTTTGATTTCAACCTTCATGTTAAAACTTGCTACTGTTGATTCCATTTGACTTCGGTCTTGACTTTTGGTAATTCTCGTGTATTACCACTGTATTGTTCGATTTTAGGCTTGACTTATCGAAACATTTTTATGCTCAGCATTAGTTAGTTGTGTTCATTCCCGACTTGTTCTCGCTGTTTAATTTTTGCCTGGCCTTTATTTGTGCTTGTTGCATTTTAACTGTGGCTTTGGCACCGGATTTGTTCGAACTTGTTTTAGTTGAACTTCGACATTGACTTGATAATGTCTTCGAGTTCTCGGTTGGATGTACTTGAGTCTGCATCCCTGCTCTCTGTTGGCATCGTTTTCAAAATTTACTTTGATGTTGAACTGCATATTTCTTTTTGGCTTTGGCTTTGAAACATTTTCAATGCTCGGCCCTCTGCAGTCCCATATCTCTGTGGCATTGCTTTATATATATATTCATTCGCGTATGTATATATACGATTGATTGTTACCCGGTTTCATCTGATATAGATATGTATGTGTATACACATATATGTATATATGTATGTTCGAATTTGTTGTGCCAGCACTTGAATTTCTTGAGCTTGGAGTCATATTTTCCGCTGTCCATGTCATATTGGACTGTTACGTATTTTATTGGGTTTTTTTTGTGTTAGGGACAGTGTTTTTCACTGCTTTGGGTTACCTGAGCATTGTTTTGAGTGTCTTCTTTTGTGGTGTGCTGTTGTGCCATATTGTCGGTGCCCTCACTTACACACAGCTGTGTTCATGCAGTTTGAACCCCTGCCTTTATGCACAGGGTCATTAGAGTCTTCGTGCTTTATGTATTGTGTCATTCATGTTGTTTTTGAGTTGAACTGGTACCATGCTTTTGCTGGTTCACCTTGTTGTCTCCTGTTGTAAGTTCCTATTGCATTGAAATTCATGCCTACTCTCTTTCATCTGATAGTTACTTTCCCCAGTGTCAATCCATATCAATTCTTTGACATTGCAGTTGGTTGTGGCGCAGATGCTACGCTTTGTGCATTCACTGGGTTCAATTGGGTTGGGTATTTAGGTGAACTGTGTTGCACTTATTCCCCTTGTTTCTGTTTTAGGTCGAGATGCTTGTGCACTTTGTTTCAACTTGTTCTGCTGGTGCACTTGTTGCCTGCATCTCTTGTTTACTACATTTGCTAGTCCAGTCATTGTACTACACTTGTTTATGTGCAATTGTATATGCACAGTACTTGTTCATGTGCATTTATATGTTTCTTGGTTTTGTTTTCGTGTACATGACTTGCTACTTTGCTCATCGCCTTGTGTTGAGCCTAAATTTATTAGGCTTGACCTCGCATTTGTCTTTGCAATTTAATTGACACTAGGCCGTATGACGTTCGCGGGATGCTTGTGAATTTTCATTGGGTATATCATCACTATAGTGGCAAGGTAGTGCACGCAAGCGTGAACTGCAGCCACACGGTATTCAATGGGTACATCATCACTGTAGTGGCACGGCAGTGCACGCAAGCGTGAACTACAGTCACACGGTATTGGTTTTACTGTTATTTCTTTTGCTTTTGATTTATGGAACTATTTCGTATTCGATATGTTGTAGTGGCGTGGCAGTACACGCTTGCGTATACTGCAGCCCTACTCGAGTTGACGTCTTAATTGATGTTTTCAATTACTTGATTGTTTCCTTTGTCCAATTCATTCTTGTTAGTGATTGGATAGTCAAGATTTATTGTGATTGTCATCTATTCGTTATTTGATTATTATTGCTTCTGTGCATTAATAACTGAGTTTGAATTAGACTGACCCGGGTATTATTTTCTTTTGAATGTAATACTCGGGTCAGACCGAGTATTTTCAGGTTGTAGATATTCTGCTTTGGGATGGTGCTTGAGCTATGAAGACTTTTCATATCTTTTGGAGTTGTCGAGTCATAGTATATGTTGATATGTATTCATGTATATTAGTTGTTAATGTACTTGTATATATAACTTCCTGAGTCGACTGTTGTAGTTGTATCACATGTACCGTGTCAAATGTATTGTAACTGACATCAGTTATTATATATATATATATATGAGACTTTCTGTTTTATCTGTGTTCCGCATTTACATTATCTGTGTTATTAGTTTATATTTTGTCCTAGACTATTATAGCCACTGTGTAGTAGCTTTGAGTTTGCATCGGCATGTCGGATTCCCTCCTGAAATGAAATGCACGTTTTTACTATCTGGCATATCGGTGCTCACACAAAGCAATTACACGGATGGTCGCTCCTCAACAGCCTCATTCTCCGTGCTAGTCGACAGCACTACACCGTGGTGTTCTTGGCTAGCGTGGGCATAGAGGTGGGGTGTCACAATTTACATTTCTAAAATATTTTAAAATTTTTAGAAAAACATATTTTAACAACGGGTCTGTATTTCATTTTCTAGCCTAGGTAAAGTGATACGGGTAATATATCATTTCAACCCGTAATTTACAAAGAAAACCCGGGTTTGATCATTTCAAACCTGCAATCCCAAGTAAATGAAAATAATTGAAAATCATTCAGGCCTATCATTTCAGCCCATAATGATTTTCTCCTATTCTAAAGTCCGTTCGGGTATGTATCATTTCAACCCATAGTGATTCTAATCTAAAGGGAACTTGCAGTGTGATAAACTGATAAAATAACAGAACAACATAATATAATAGTAACAGATGTTATAACAGGTGTTTAAGCATGGATGAACATCATATATTCATAATATAGCAGGTGTAACATGATAATGCATTTTACAGATTCAAATGGGGTCAATTTACTATTTATATATGTACATATTGTCTGGTGAGAATAACTCACTGTTTTGAGCTGGAGACACAACGACGAATGCATCAATGGATCCAAACAAGCACGATACCACGACACGAAGATGAGTGGAAGAGCCAAAGATTAATTCTCCTTATATACATGAGACAAACAAATATATAAACATAAGTTTCAAAACAAGATATACTTAAACAATGTTCGAAATGGATTGAATAAAACAAAACCAAACTATTGCACTTGCTTCCATCTAGCATAGGCTCAGCCATGGCTGGAAAATACACGACTAAGGGTTGCTCTAAGGTCTGGTTATGGACTCAAAAGGGTTGGCCAAGCCTAGAGAAAGTGGTGCACAAGTTTGTGAGGCAAGAGGCTAACACACAAGGCATTTGCATGGGTTCAAGGCCACTACAAGGCTCAGACAAGGCATGGAGGAGCACGGACACTTCAGGTGGGGTCAGGTGGGGTGTGCAGAGGTGTGTCAGGTCAGAATTTTGCTGGTGGAGGTGGAGAAAGTGGCGGCAAGGAGGAGTTTGGTGGTGGTGATGGCTAGGTAGGCTCGGTTTGGGATTTAGGAGATGTTTGGTTCATTTTCTTAGGTGGATCAACATCATTATGGTGCACGTCTATGGATGGGGATGGGCTGGAGGAAGGGTTGACCAGAGAGGGTGGTGGTGGAGGCAGCCTAGAGGTTGGAGGAGGGAGGGGCTGAGCCATGTAGGGATGAAGACAAGTGCAAAACCTCATAAGGAACAAAAGAAAACATAGAAAAGAAAAGAATTTGTACCAAAACTCTTTGCAAATGATGATGGCCGTGATACTTTTGGAGATGAGAAATATTGGTTTACGTGAATGAAATGAGAAATATGCGGCTGAGAGAAAGAATAAGGTCAGCCAAAGAAAAATAAATGCAGGAGGTTGGAAAATGAAGAGATGGGAAAACAAAGAGACAAAAGCAAATCAAGAGTCACAAACTTTTCAAATTACCTTAAATTTATTTACATAAGTTTAAATTACTGAGAATAATAATAGTTTCAGTAAAATTTCGAAAATGCAACAAGATATAAAATATAAATAAGTAATTATTAATTAATAAGGTAAAATAAGAAAATAGCACAAAATTGCAAACTAGTCTAGAAAATGGAAATTAAACAAAATATACTTTGGAAAATTTATATGGAATTGTAAAAATATTTATAACAAAGATAATAAAATAAAAATAAAAATGCATTTACAAATAAATATATAAATTTTAATTTAAATATAATTTAAATAAAGAAAATAGCAGAAAAATGGAAACTAGGCGTTAAAATTTGAAAATAAATTCAATAGCTTTGGGAAAATTCAAACATCACTTTAAAAATATTTAAAAGACAAAAATACACACAAAATAACATATCAACACATACTAAAATAAAATATGACAATAAAAATATAATTTATATAATTTAAAATAAACAAAATTACTAAATAAATCAAATTACACTCAATATTAAAATATACATAACTTTCACAGTTTATCTTCGTTTCCAACGAAACGAAAAGTAGTATTCAAGTTATTAAATCTATTTTCATAATAAAAGATAAAATTTAAGAATTTAAATATTTAAAATTTAAATTTAAAAATCAAAGTTTGACCTAAATTGACCAAAATCAACATTTTAGGAAAATATTCAATTTATACCAGTTTGAAATTATAATTCACATAATAATCAAAGTATATATTATAAAATGAAATGTTTGAAATGTAACAAGTTTAAAATAATTTCAAAACGAAATAAAGTCGAAATTAAAATATACATAAAAATCTAGGGTTGTTACAATTTATTTAAATTAAATCGTTATTTAATTTATTATTAAATATAACTACCTATTAATTACCTGTTATATATTATCAGTTATATATTGATATTGACTGATTGTTTTGGGTGATGATGGTGATGGATTTATGATTTTATGATGGATGAATGGATTTTTTATTTATATCATCATAATATGCAAATTCTTATTGATGTGTCATTATTGATTCGGGATTGCGGTTTGAAATGATATATAACCGTATTTTTATTTTAAATTGCGGATTGAAATGATAAATATCTGTACCACTTGACCATAGGAAGAAAATTATATACAAACACCGTCGGTCTATATATATAAATATTTTGAAAATGATTTCTATGGTTTTGGATAGAATTATACGGTTTAAATAAATATTGATTCCTTTTGATATTATATAAAAATATATTATATATAGTTAAATTCAAGTATGTATAAATTTGTTTAATGACAATAAGTTAAATAATGGAGTTTGATTTATTATAATAAATATGGTTAAGTATTTAAATCATATTTTTATAAAGAGGTTATGATGATTTAAATAAATTAAGATTTAGAAGATAAAATAAGAAATGGATGTGAATTAAATTATTTAAGAATTTTACTAAATTTAGATAAATTTGAGATTTTATGAAATTGGATTTATTCAAGAATTAAACCAACAGGATTGATGTGAAATTTATTAAATTGAAAATTTTAGAAGTATAATTATTATAACTTGATTTTGGGTCTAGGTGAATTAAATGATTATTTCAAGTATAATGAATTGAAGGCAATATCTAGTTATTTGTAATTTGAGTTTTATTTAAATAATAAGGGGTTTATTATATAAAATATTTCAAAACTAAATAATAGGAAATTTAATTATTGAATCGAAATTATCAAATTTAGTTCTGAAATTTAGGAATATTTAAAGCCTTGAAATATATCGAAATTGAAATGTTATAGAAATTGAAATGTTTCAAAGTTATGAATTTCATAGCCTTATGTTTTAAAGGTGTTAAAATTTCAAATGTTTGGTTCTGAAGTATAAATTCGAAAGTGCTATGATTTTAAAAGGGGATATATTTGAAACAAAATGATATTATATTGATTTGAAATAAAAAGGATATCATATTGATTTGGCTTTTAAATTTGAAATGATATCGTATTTATATGGTTTTGAAATAAATGTTATATTATGGTTTTAAAAGTATAAATTATTTTGAAATGACCGCGTTGTTATAATAAAGGTGGGTTGTTGAAGAGATCAGGATCGGAAGTTTTCATACTCTCTACCACCTTCGAAAACCACTTTAACAACCGTGTACGCGGTGGAGATTCCAGAATGAAGTAGGATGGTGGCGGCGTTCCCTATGAGGTAAATACGTGGACTTGACTCCCATGAGTTGGCATAAGGTGGTTAAAACAGGACTTCGTATTAAAAGGTAACGTAGCAATGGTAAATCACATAAGACTTTGTGATTTAATATTTGGAGAAATAAAACTTGTGTAACTTTTTAATGAAATAATAAGTGAATTAAAACGTAACAGTGCTAATTATGGTTAATAATAATAATTAATAGGATGAATGAAATGAAAATTGATGAATTTATTTAGAATTGTAAGTTATAATGCAATAAATGGTGATTGGTTGGGAAGAATGAACATTCCAACTTAATATAATAATTGAAATGTTATGACTTAGTTTAAATGGAATATAGAATAAACAAATGCAATCGGTGTATTAATGTGTGGAATAATATATTGATTTATTTGTAACTAGTGCAATAAAGTATAAGAAATGTAAACTTGTGATCTATGTATGAAATAATAACCAAAATAAGAGAAATAGTGTTAATGTAGGTGAAGTTGTAACAAATTGGTCTACTAAATCAAATTTGGATATCAATAATGTAATGTTTATGAGAATTAATACAAGGACTGAAGGTAGGTATGTAATGAATAAATAGAAACGTGAAATTTTTCATAAGTAATAAATTGGTAAATTTAAGGAATGGAAATAAAGATGTGTTAATCTAAAACTTAATAAATGGAAATTTGAAAGGAAAGGTCGGGTGAGATATTGGAATCAGTTATAATTGGTTATGAGGTTGAAACGTTAGAAACGAATGTAATTACTTAATTAGCTAATGGAATAATAATAATATAGTTAACGGTAATTTAATAAAAGCAGAAGTATTTAAGAATTGTAACGGAAAGGGTGAATGTAATAATGAAATAAATATGATTGTAAATTTATGCATAGTGTAGTAATCGATACAATGGAAAGTATGAACCCAAGTAAATGTATTAATTTGGAATGTTAATCGCAATTAGCGTGTATATTGGTAGAAAATAATAACATGGAAATAGGGTAGTCAATACAAAGGAAAGATGAAAATTTGAACATACTAATGTAATAAAGGGTAAAACAAATGTTATCTTTGTTTATTGAATAATAATTGATTAGATAAAAAGGATTTGGAGTTAAATCAAGTTAAGTTATTGAAATAAATTATAATTAATTGAATTTATTGTAAATGAAATTGATTACTACATTATTTGAAATTAAGATAAAATAAGGATATTAATGCACTATGGTATAAACCATGATAATTATATCGTAAAATGAAATCAGATGAATAACTAGATGGGCTAAGAATATGGATTTGATTATAGGGAAATTGAACACTATAATAAGTGTTATAACCAACATTGAATTATCATATAAACTTGTACTAAGTCATGGTAAAAGTCCAAATAATTAAAAAGGATGAATTGGTTAGTTTATAAATATTGAATAAAAAGGTGATTAATTAATTTAATATTAGTACATTTAATTAATAGGAAGTAATTGTTCTACTTCTCATTACATTCATTTAGCCCATTTTGAAACTTAATCAACTGAAATTAATGTAATTGAAAATTTTCAATTAATAAGAGAGAATACTAATTGTAATAGGTGCAATTAAAAGCAGCTTATGTTTTATGAAAATATAAGAAAAGTTTTGATTCAATGAAAAAAAAACATTTACATCAAATAAAATGAATGTTTCATCTGTGAATGTAGGTTTAATTTCATTAAAATAAAGAATAGAAAGATTGATTTTAAATAAAGAAATATATGTTTATTTGAGCTGTGTTTTAGCTTACAGACTGATTACAAGAATAGGAAAATAATCTATTTATTACTCTTGTGTATAAACAATAAATTTATAAACGTGTTTAAATAAACAATTGTTCTATTTTTATGTCCATTTTAGTTGTCTGTTTTAAAATTTAACTTTGTAAGTAACTGCAATTAATGTAATTCAAATGTTTCAATTAAAAGGAAAGGAAAAGTTGATTGCAATTAATAGATTTAATAAAAGAAACACATGTTTTTTGTTAAACAAAAAGGGTGTTTTAATGGAAATAAAAGATCATTTTGAGAAAACAAAATTGAACGTTTTTATTTTTAAGGTAAGTATAAATATTTTATTATGCGTAGATAAAAACCTAAATGCGTACGAAATTCTACTTTCGTTTGCAAACTTTTCCATTCCTACGTACATTTCCTTATCTATTATTAATGCTAGAAGCTTTAATAATAAAACGTGACATTTATTTTTGTCCCTCCACATTCATTTCCTAATTATAAATAACCTACATCTTATTTCTTCTTTTGCATTTTGTTTCTCCTAGCACCTCATATTCAAAAGCTCTTATTCTTGCAAATCCAAAAGCATTCTTTTATAAAAATGTTTTTTTTTTCATTTTTCGTACACTTCCTGTCCTCATCTTAGTTGTTCTTCAATCTTTTCCTGAAGCCTCATCTTGAGAAAACGTAAGTATTAAAATTTGTTTATTTATATATATTTTTAACGCGTACTAATTTTTATTTTAATAATATTTCTTGTAACATGAATATCTTTTGCATATAAACTTTGATTCACGCGTGATTTCTTCTGTTGGATTCAAATTTATGTTCCGGACAACATGAAATTGATTTAGTTTAATTTGGAGATTGTTGAGTTTTGGCTTCTGTTTGGATTTTTATGGGCTAAAAATCAAAGGTGAGTGTTTTAACCCACTCACAACTTCTAAATTTTCTTATGTTTGTTAAATTAAATTTGGTTGTGATTATGCATTTATTTATGATTTTTTTGTATATTTTTCATCTCAGTTAATTTCATTTATTTAAATTAAATCGTTATTTAATTTATTTTTGAATATAACTGCTAGTTAAATACCTGTTATATATATTATCAGTTATCTATTATTATTGATTGATTGTTTTGGACGATAATTGTGATGGATGTATGATTTTATGATGGATGAATGGATGTTGTATTTTATTATTATAAACTGCAAGTTATTATGTATTTTTATTGATTCGGGATTGCGGTTTGAAATGATATATAACCGTAATTTTTATTTTTAATTACGGATTGAAATGATAAACATCCGTACCACCTGACCATAGGGTAGAAAATTATATACAGACGCCGCGGTCTCTATATATATATATATATAAATATGTTCAAATGATTTCTATGGTTTTTAAAGAAATATACGGATTATATAAATATTGATTTTAGATGTTATATAAACGTCAAATTTATTATTGATTTTAGCTATATATAAATAGGCTTGAAATATAAAATAAGCCTAATAATAAAGTTTTATTATTTTATGTACTAAGGTTTAACGAATATTGATTTTTGATATTATATAAATATTATTAAAATGCTTGAATTTATGCTTTCTATAAGTTTGTTAAATAAAAATTTAGTTTAATAATAGAGTTTGATTTTTATTAAAATAAATGTGAGTAAGTATTTAAAATTTATTTTAATATAGAAAGTATGATGATTTAAATAAATTAAGGTTGGGAGATAAATTGGAGATTTATTTGGAATTGAATTTATTTAAGAATTAAACTCTAAAAAGTTGATGTGGAATTTATGAAAATGAAAATTTTAAAAGGTATAATTATTATAACTGGATTTTTGGGTCTAGGTGAATAAAATGATTATTTCAAGTATAAATTAATTGAAGAAAATATTTAGTATTTGAAATTTGAGTTTTGTTTAAAATGAAAATGGATTTATTATGTAAAATATTTCAAAACTAAATAATAGAAGATTTGGTTTTTGAATCTAGATTATCAAATTTAGTTTTGGAATTTTGAATATTAAAGCTTTGAAATATATGAAATTGGAAATGGTTTATTTGAGGATTTAAATCTGTATTGGGATTGATTTTGTACTTAAAGAAGCTAACTTATTATATAAAGTAATTTAATAGTAAACCATTTAAGTATTGGAAGTTATGTTTCAAAGCTATGAATTTCAAGGTATTATGATTTGGAAGTGCTATGATTTTGGGTAAAGGATATTTTTGAAATAAAAATGATATTATATTGATTTGGGATTTCTTTAAAATGATATCATATTGATTTGGTTTTAAAATAGAAATGATATCGTATTTATATGGATTTGAAATGGATATTATATTCTGGTTTAAGGTATAAACTATTTTGAAAAGAACGCGGTGTTATAATAACGTTTGGTTGTTAAAGAGACCGGGATCGGAAGTTGTCATACTCTCTGCCAACTTCGAAAACCACTTTAACAACCGTGTACGCGATGGAGATTCCAGAATGAAGTAGGATGGCGGCGGCGTTTCCTTTGAGGTAAATACGTGGACCCGACTCCCATGAGTTGGCATAAGGTGGCTAAAACATGAGCAATTGACGGACTAATGAGGTCATTCCTTTGATCGCACACACTCCTTCACTATTATATTCTGACTTGGAGAATTATTTAGTAGCCACTTTGATTCTTTTGATTTGGGGGTGTTGTTCGAGGTGGGCGGTAGTAGCTGCTACGCGTTTCCACTAGCTTGGAAGTGTAATTGGTATATCTACCTTGGCATTGCCTAGTTGGGCCGTGTCACCTACCATAGCGTGCCTTGTACGAGTTTGGATTTCTCCCGTAGCCCGTGTGGTATCCTCTGGCGGCTTCCCGATCAGGAAGGGCTATGATATTGGATGGACTACTGGGGCTATTACGTGTTAAGGGGAATATTGGGTCACTCCTTAACGCTATTTAAAAGTATGTTTATTTTACTATAGACACTATATTAATAGAGAAATATTACTACATAGTAAATATTTTAACGGATCCTTAAGAGATGTGAATCTCGAGCATCTTTTAAGTTACTGCACTCATATTTATTTCAGTTGATTTAACTTACATAAGATCTTTTAGTTCTGAATCGAATGTTTTGTCTTTTCATTTCGCTCGGGTTAGTCCGAGTATTTCAGGATTTGGAAAACTTCGTTTTGGAGGACGAAGACGAAGAATTGTATTACTATTATCTTCTATATCATTCCACTACACCATTTATTCTGATGCATAATTCTTGTTCTATGGTATGTGTAACTCTGGTATGTATTGTATAAATATAATAGAATATTTTGTAAACAGCTTTATGAACCGTTTAATTGAATATTATATTTTATCGTTCCACTGCATGATTCTATTTTGTTTTTTTTCTTTCTCTGCTTTTTCTTATTTACCCCATAACAATCCGCCCTTCTGTATGGTTTAAGTCTGACGTGTGTGGTTTACCGTCGACTTAAAACATGCGAAAAGGCGAGGTGTTACATCTGGTATCAAAGCTTTGGTTTTGCGATAAACCTTAGCTTTGTAGGGTCTGACTCTTTATTAATAAGGTAGTAATACCCTATGGAAGTCGCTGAGTATATATATATATATATATATGAGCGAGCGTATTTGTTAGTGTTATAAAAAGGTTTTAATATTGTGTTAATCTATTCCTTTTTGTATTTATAAATTCTGGTTGGTGCATGGGAAGCTATGACATCAATAAGGATATCTAAACATTTAATAGGACAGACCGACACAATATTTGTTTTTTAATATAAGCGAATGAACTAATTTTTCGTACTACATTTTCTGTATATAAAACGATTTTTTATAAAGGTTATATTTGGTTGTATTATATTGGTTGTTAGGTAATGAAATTTCTAAATAATAGTTGAAATAAGATTGAAAATAAAATAAATGAAAATTTGGAATTTAGAACTTAAGTTTCCGGGTTTTGAAAATTTCTTTTGAATGATTTTGGAATATAGTAATAACATTATTTAGAAGTATTTTATGATATAAATATTTCAACATAATTTGAAACAATTGTTTTAAAGAAATTTTGGAAAAATAAATAAGTTATTTACTTCCTTCTCTATCGCTGGAAAATAATTTCGGTGATGGCGGCCGCATCATCGACATTCATTTCGAGTTTCGAAGTGGGACGGGTACTGTAGTAGTTTTACTGCAGATTTATTTTGATAAACAAATATAATTTTAAATTGTTTAATTACAGTTAGATATATAAAAGCTGTAAGTATATACATTTATCTATTATTTTAAAATGATTTGAAATTAAACCCGGTATTTGGTTCTTGAGTTCCAGTTAATGAATAGTTCAATTAAGTGTAGTAAACTGGAACATGACTAATTAACAATTGGAATCTTTAAATAAAGTAAGAAATTTAATGCTAAGTTAGGAATGAAATTAAAGGAAATAGAATAAACTTGTATAACTTTCAATTACATCCTTAAAAGCATAAATATATAACTTACCCAACAATAAAAGTTACAATGTTTAATAAGAAATTGTAATAGAATATTATACAAGTAAAATTTTGAAATAATGAAAGTATTCAATGAATTTGCTTTTATAAATAAAAATTTAATGTTATAATTATTATATACTTAAGTTATGACTGAAAGGCCACTAATCAAATATAATAGAAAGGTTATAAAGAAATGATAATAAACTTAAGTAAGTGTTGAAGTCATTTATTTTGAAAATAAGCAGAAAGATGAATACTGTAAATAAATGAAGTTAAGCAGTAAAAAAATGAAGTTAAGAAGTAAATAAATGAAGTTAATATAATAAAAGGAAAATTTCATGATATGAATAAGTGAAAATGAGATTTGGGTAGAAATAAATAAAAGTAAATGAAACAGTAAGAAATAAAATGTAAATTAAAAGATAAATTATTATATGAATGAAATTAATAAGAGTGAACTTGATCTATTGGTTGATTTGTTGTTTGTTTTTGTTTACGGTTGTTTGGGTAAGAATACTTTAATATTGTTTGGATGTATGAATAATCTATTTAGCTTCACCAGAGACTGTTGAGTAAATGGTGCTATTGGTAGCTTATTTTACATTCTGTGCAAATGAAAGTTTGGAACCCGAACAACTAATTGTTTGTTTGATATGAATGAATATTGATGTGTGTTAATTTATGTGATGGTTGGTATGTTGATTGTTTGTTGTTATTTGAAACAGCTTTAAATATTTCATTTTATATAGTTATAAACTCTTTTGGATTATATAAGTGAAATACAGGTTATGGAAGCAATTACTACTGCTTTTGGTTTCATAATTAAGCGTAACTGCCCGACAAATAGGTACGTTTTCGGATTACAGTTTTATAGCGCAATTATATTGTTCCCGTATTGGGATATATTATTTTGGAAAATATATGTTGTATATTGTTATATTTAATATTATATTTTCTCCCGAGCCACTCCGTACAAAGGAAACTCTGCCAAAATTTTCCGTAAATTTCGGACTTAGAAATTTTTGAAAAATGATTTCCAAACTTTATTACTTTGAGTATAAAAAGATCTAAATGTTATAGATTGGTATATTTCATCTAAATTAATTAATTTTGCAAATTTATTTGTTTACAAAGATGATATTTTTGAATAAGATGTATTGTTTACTCAATTCTTTCTTTTCCCTTCTTTTTCCTTTTCGGGGACGAAAAGTTTGAGTGGGGGAGAGTGTAACGACCCAAAAATTTTCAATAATTAAGTTTGGTTATTTTGTTAAAAATTGAGTAATTAAATTTAGAAGAAACAAAAAATGACGATGATTTATAATGAAGCAAAACGTTAAAAGGTAATGTAGCAATGGTAAATCACATAAGACTTTGTGATTTAATATTTAGAGAAATAAAATTTGTGTAACTTTTTAATGAAATAATAAGTGAATTAAAACGTAACAATGCTAATTGTGGTTAATAATAATAAATAGGATGAATTAAATGACAATTAATGAATTTATTTAAAATTGTAAAGTTATAATGCAATAAATGGTGATTGGTTGGGAAGAATTTACATTCCAACTTAATATAATAATTCAAATGTTATGACTTACTTTAAATGGAATATAGTATAAACAAATGCAATCAGTGTATTAATGTGTGGAATAATATATTGATTTATTTGTAACTAAACGTAAATTAGTGCAATAAAGTATAAGAAATGTAAACTTGTGATCTATGTATGAAATAATAACCAAAATAAGGGAAATAGTGTTTATGTAGGTAAAGTTGTAATAAATTGGTCTACTAAATCAAATTTGGATATCAATAATGTAATGTTTATGAGAATTAATGCATGGACTGAAGGTAGGTATGTAATGAATAAATAGAAACGTGAAATTTTTCATAAGTAATAAATTGGTAAATTTAAGCAATGGAAATAAAGATGTGTTAATCTAAAACTTAATAAATGGAAATTTGAAAGGAAAGGTCAGGTGAGATATTGGAATCAGTTATAATTGGTTATGAGGTTGAAACGGAAGAAATGAATGTAATTACTTAATTAGCTACTGGAATAATAATAATATAGTTAACGGTAATTTAATAAAAGCTAAAAATCTAAATGCATACAAAATTCTACTTTCGTTTGCAAACTTCTCCATTCCTACGTACATTTCTTTATCTATTATTAATGCCTGAAGCTTTATAAAACGTGACATTTATTTTTGTCCCTCCACATTCATTTCCTAATTATAAATAACCTACATCTTATTTCTTCTTTTACATTTTGTTTCTCCTAACACCTCATATTCAAAAGCACTTATTCTTGCAAATCCAAAAGCATTCTTTTATAAAAATGATTTTTTTTTTCATTTTTCGTACATTTCCTGTCCTCATCTTAGTTGTTCTTCAATCTTTTCCTGAAGCCTCATCTTGAGAAAACGTAAGTATTAAAATTTGTTTATTTATATATATTTTTAACGCGTACTAATTTTTATTTTAATAATATTTCTTGTAACATGAATATCTTTTCCATTTAAACTTTGATTCACGTGCGATTTCTTCTGTTGGATTCAAATTTATATTCCGGACAACATGAAATTGATTTAGTTGAATTTGGAGATTGTTGAGTTTTGCGCTTCTGTTTGGATTTTTATGGGCTAAAAATCAAAGGTGAGTGTTTTAACCCACTTACAACTTCTAAAATTTCTTATGTTTGTTAAACTAAATTTGGTTGTGATTATGCATTTATTTATGATTTTTTTGTATATTTTTCATCTCGGTTAATTTCATTTATTTAAATTAAATCGTTATTTAATTTATTTTTGAATATAACTGCCAGTTAAATACCTGTTATATATATTATCAGTTATCTATTGATATTGATTGATTGTTTTGGATGATGATTGTGATGGATGTATGATTTTATGACGGATGAATGGATGTTGTATTTTATTATTATAAACTGCAAGTTATTATTTATTTTTATTGATTCGGGATTGCGGTTTGAAATGATATATAAACGTAATTTTTATTGTTAATTACGGATTGAAATGATAAACATCTGTATCACTTGAGCATAGGGTAGAAAATTATATACAGACACCACGGTCTATATATATATATATATGTATGTATGTATGTATATGTATATATATATGTTCCAATGGTTTCTATGGTTTTTAAAGAAATATACGGAATATATAAATATTGATTTTAGATGTTATATAAACGTCAAATTTATTATTGATTTTAGATATATATAAATAGGCTTGAAATATAAAATAAGCCTAATAATAAAGTTTAATTATTTTATATAATAAGGTTTAATGAATATTGATTTTTGATATTATATAAATATTATTAAAATGCTTGAATTTAAGCTATGTATAAGTTTGTTAAATAAAAATTTAGTTTCATAATTGTGACGCCCCACCTCTATACCCACGCTAGCCAAGAACACTACGGTATAGTGCTGTCAACTAGCATGGAGAATAAGGCTGTTGAGGAGCGACCATCCATGTAATTGCTTATCACACGGTGGCTATAAATAATCTTCGGAAACAAACATAGAAATAAGCATAACGCAAATCAGTCACAGACATCCATATCACAAAGGCGGAAGAAGATATGAATATATAACTAACACATGAAAGTGTACATCAGAGTAGTGGTCAAAAAGATCCACAATAATACAAAAGAATAGCAACACGTGCTATACAAAAGAATACAACTATGAGTCTATATCTCAAGTGTATACAACAAAAACTGGTAATCTAAATAGTTAGCCAAAAGTCAGAGTAGCAAATCCCGGGAAGAAGCCAAGCAGAAGCACCTGTAACAACTCCGCCTGACCCGAGTACTATTTAAGAAAATAATAAACGGATCAGTCTAGCTATAAATATCAGATGACATGATATAAAATAAAAGATATGGCATAAACCTAAAATATCCATACTGATACTACTATAAGTATGCAAATGATGATCAACAGAAGATCAATCAATAAGAGATAAATCAATATCACAAGAATATTCTCAAAGATCCAAAGAGGGCATCATACCCTAAACTTGTGCTCATAACAAGTCAATGACATAAATTCCAGAAATCAACACAAGAAATCTAGAAATCACAGAAAAAGGGAAAGAGGCCTATCACATGACGGTCCGAAGACCATGGGGAGCTACCCCATATGGGTGAGTCGCAATCACCCAGATGAGGTCTAGACTAACTAAAAATCATAAAGGTATGTTTGAACGGAATCACATAAGTGGTGTCTAGTCTAACCTCGCAAAAAAAAAGGTATGTGTGAGTGGAATCACACGAGTGGTGTCTAGACTAACCAAGAGGGCAAAAAGTTATGCGTGAGTGGAATCACACAAGTGGTGTCTAGTCTAACCAAGCAAACAAGAGACGTCGCACAATTGCTAGTCTAAATCATAAGAATGATCGTCATGATCAACGAGAAGTGTCAATTACACTAAGTTAGTAAATATAAGAGTTTAGTTTCATGTCCCATAACCACTAGCTTAACTTAAATATTTACGAACAAACTGTAAATCTTCACTAATAAAATTGTCACTAGAGGTTCAATCGAACAAGTCCACGAATTAACCGACGAAGCAAATGCAAGCGTTTCATACCACTTGTTTTACTAAGCCGTTTAATTAGATTTCTCATCCGAGTGAAGTAAAGGTTTGTATATACTAATAGATTGGAAAACGGGTTAAGAAAAGAGCTTTGTTATTAAAAATAGAGTTGAAATCCTTTTATTGAAAGAGTTTTGATATTTACTACTATTTTTGAAACCTTTATATTTTAAAGTGACAAATCACAGAAGCGATTGTAGAAACAATCAATCACAAAGATCACATTCGAAGATGTGATAAAAAAATCCAAGGAAATCGGCTCAGCAAGTTCTGTTGAATGTTTTTCAGATAAGATCCCCTACAGAGGGGGGTCCGGGGGGGTGGCAACCCCCAAGGTAGGGGTGCGGGGCAGCGTCCCGTCCAAAAAGGTACGACCTAGTAAAGACAAAATGAGGTCTAACGACCTAAGGGGAATAGGGTCGAGCGACTTAAAATAGGTGAACGACCTAAGAGTTTTACGGCCCAACGACTTAACGGGTTTTCAAGGTCGTGCGACCTAAGGAGTTAACGAGTTAAGGGGAATAGGCAACCAAGGCCTAACGACCTAACTATTCGCGACCTAAGTGCGCGACCTAATGTGGTCAACGATATATAGGGAGAAGAGGTCACATGACCTAGTGAGGTATACGGTCCAACGACCTAACGGATTAAAATAGGAGAGCAACCTAGGGGGTATACGACCTAAGGTCTTACGACCTAAGAGTCAGACGACTTAGCGTAGAAGCGGCCTAAAAGCCATAGGGCTTAACGACCTAAGGTCATACGACCTAGAGACCTAAAGCCATATGACCTAACGACCTAAGGTCATACGACCTAGCGACCTAAAGCCATACGACCTAGCGACCTAAGGTCCATACGACCTAACTCCGAAGACGTTAGAAATGGCCAGGACGACCTACGACCTAAGGTCCATACGACCTAAATCCGAAGACGTTAGAAATGGCCAGGACGACCTACGACCTAAGGACCATACGACCTACGACCTAAGGTCCATACGACCTAACTCCGAAGACGTTAGAAATGGCCAGGACGACCTACGACCTAAGGTCCATACGACCTACGACCTAAGGTCCATACGACCGAACTCCGAAGTGCCAATTTTGCCAGAACGACCTATGTGCAGTTTTTCACCACAAAACGCTAAAAATTGGAGTTTTTCGCCAATCCAATCCAAACCAAATGCAAATGTGCATGCTAAAGTGATAGGGAATCATTCCCAACAGTCCAATATAGTTATAGACTAGATTTGTGAGATAAAAATCTCACCATTTCACTAAAATGGATGAATATGAAGCTTGAAATGCTATGCAAGGATCAACCACTAGCTTGAATCAATGTCCTCACTTGAGTTTTGGAGTTGATGTTGGATTAGCGATGAAGACTTAGCTTTTGGAGTTTTAATTTCTCTTTCCACTCACCATTAATGCAAATGCTTGAGTTGGTAGGAATTTATGAAGAGTGAAGAGAAGGAGGGGGTTGGGCTTGAGTTATAATGGCTAAGCTAACCCAAAGTCCAAAGCAGGAAAAGTTAGTGAAATTCCACTAACTCCAAACCTATCAATGTTTATACTTAATAAAGTTGTAAACGGCATTTCGAACTCAATGGAAGTGGTCTCGAGTCCTAATTTAAATATTTGCAAAAATTAGCTTTTCAGACCAAAATCCGACTAACGATAAAATATTTAAATATAAAATCGACAAATATGCGGGTTGTTACAATAATAGAGTTTGATTTTTATTAAAATAAACGTGAGTAAGTATTTAAATTTTATTTTAATATAGAGAGTATGATGATTTAAATAAATTAAGGTTGGGAGATAAATTGGAAATTTATTTGGAATTGAATTTATTTAAGAATTAAACTCTAAAAGGTTGATGTGGAATTTATTAAATTGAAAATTTGAAAAGGTATAATTATTATAGCTGGATTTTTGGGTCTAGGTGAATAAAATGATTATTTCAAGTATAAATTAATTGAAGAAAATATTTAGTATTTGAAAGTTGAGTTTTGTTTAAAATGAAAATGGATTTATTATGTAAAACATTTCAAAACTAAATAATAGAAGATTTGATTTTTGAATCTAGATTATCAAATTTAGTTTTGGAATTTTGAATATTAAAGCTTTGAAATATATGAAATTTGAAATGGTTTATTTGAGGATTTAAATCTGTATTGGGATTGATTTTGTAATTAAAGAAGCTAATTTATTATATAAAGTAATTTAATAGTAAACCATTTAAGTATTGGAAGTTATGTTTCAAAGCTATGAATTTCAAGGTATTATGATTTGAAAGTGCTATGATTTTGGGAAAAGGATATTTTTGAAATAAAAATGATATTATATCGATTTGGGATTTATTTAAAATTATATCATATTGATTTGGTTTTAAAATAGAAATGATATCGTATTTATATGGATTTGAAATGGATATTATATTCTGGTATAAAGTATAAACTATTTTGAAAAGACCGCGGTGTTATAATAACGTTCGGTTATTAAAGAGACCAGGATCGGAAGTTGTCATACTCTTTGCCAACTCCGCAAACCACTTTAACAACCGTATACGCGGTTGAGATTCCAAAATGAAGTAGGATGGTGGCGGGGTTTCCTTTGAGGTAAATACGTGGACCCGACTCCCGTGAGTTGGCATAAGGTGGCTAAAACAGGAGCAATTGACAGGCTAATGAGGTCATTCCTTTGATCGGACACACTCCTTCACTATTATATTCAGACTTGGAGATTTATTTGGTGGCCACTTTGATTCTTTTGATTTGGGGTGTTGTTCGAGGTGGGCGGTAGTAGCTGCTACGTGTTTCCACCGGCCCGGAAGTGTAATTGGTATATCCACCCTGGCATTGCCTAGTTATGCCGTGTCACCTACCATAGCGCGGCCTTGTATGAGTTTGGATTTCTCACGTAGCCCGTGTGGTATCCTCTGGTGGCTTCCTGATCAGGATGGACTATGATATTGGATGGACTACTAGGACTATTACGCTTTAAGGGGAATATTGGGTCACTCCTTAATGCTATTTAAAAGTATGTTTATTTTACTATAGACACTATATTAATAGCAAAATATTACTATATAGAAATAGTTTAACGGATCCTTAAGAGATGTGAATTCCTGGCATCTTTTAAGTTACTGCACTCATATTTATTTCGGTTGATTTAACTTACATAAGATCTTTTAGTTCTGACTCGAGTGTTTTGTCTTTTCAATTCGCTCGGGTCAGTCCGAGCATTTCAGGATTTGGAAGACTTCATTTTGGAGGCCGAAGACGAAGAATTGTATTATTATTATCTTCTATATCATTCCACTACTCCATTTATTCCGCTGCATAATTTTTGTTCTATGGTATGTGTAACTCTGATATGTATTGTATAAATATAATAGAATATTTTGTAAACAGCTTTATGAACTGTTTAGTTGAATATTATATTTTATTGTTCCGCTGCAAGATTCTATTTTGTTTTTTTCCTTCTCTGCCTTTTCTTATTTACCTCATAACAATCCGTCCTTCTATATGGTTTAAGTCTGACGTGTGTGGTTTATTGTCGATTTAAAACATGCGAAAAGGCGGGGTGTTATAATATTGGTTGTTAAGTAGTGTAATCTACAAATATTAGTAAAATAATATTAAAAAAAATACGAAAATTGGAAATTTAGAACTTAAGTTCCAGGGTTTTGAAACTTTCTTTCAAAAGATTTTGGGATATAATAATAATATTATTTGAACTATTTTTCTGATATAAATATTTCAATATAATTTGAAAGAATTGTTTTAAAAGAGATTTGAAAAAGAAATAAGTTCTGTACTCCCCTCTCTATCGCTGGAAAACAATTTCGGTGATGGCAGCCGCATCATCGACATTCATTTTCGAGTTTCGAAGTGGGAAGGCCACTGCAGTAGTTTTGCTACAGATTTATTTTGATAAACAAATATGAACTTAATTGTTTAAATATAATTGGATATATATGTTGTAAGTATATATTTATCTATTATTTTAAAATGATTTGAGTTTTAACCCGGTATTTAATTCTTAAGTTTCCATTAATTAATAGTTTCAATTATTGTAGTAAATTGGAACATAGGTAATTAATAAGTTGAAACCTCTAAAGGAAATTAAGGATTTAATGCTAAGTTATAGATGAGATTAAAAGAATGTTGAAAATTGTAATCATATAAAATGAAAGATACAATTATTGAGCATTTAATTAAGTAAAAGAATTGAGAAAAACTTGTGTGATTTTCAATTACATTCATTAAATATATATATATATATATATATATATATATATAACTTACCAAATATTAAAAGTTGAAATGTTTAGTAAGAAATATAATGGAAGTTATACAAGTAAAATTTTGAAATAATGAAAGTATTCAATGAAATTCTTTAATAAATAAGAAATTGATGTTGTAATTGTTGTAAACTTAAGTTATAATGGAAATCTTACTATAATAAAATATGATAGAAGGTAAATATTGTAAGTAAGAATTACAGAGTTTAGTAAATGTTAAAGTTATTTGTTTTGAAAATAAGCAGAAAGATGAATATTGTAAATAAATGAATGAATGTAATGCAATAAAGATGAAAATTTGTAAGAAATAAATGTAAATTAAAAAGATAAACCATTATATGAATGAAAGAGAGAAATCAAACAACAACGTAATAAATGAAATTAATATGAATGAACTTAATTTATTGTTTACATTTGTTGTTGTTTTGGTTTATAGTTGTTTGGGCAAGGATACTCTAAAATTGTTTGGATGAATAAATAATCTATTTAGTTTCATCTAAGACTGTTGAGTAATTGATGCACTTAGTAGTTTATTTTTCATTCTATACAATTTAAAGTTTTGAACCCGAACAACTATTTGTTTTGTTTGATTGAATGGTTGATTTGTATATGATGTGTATGATGTGGTTGCAAGTGATTGTTGTTGTTTGTATTGATTTGTTGTTGTAACGACCCAGAATTTTTGTTAATTAAAATTTGAATATTTAATTGAATTTAAATATTAACAAGTAAGATTTGTAAGTCGAATAAATTTTATTTCGAATATCTGGATTTAATTGGATATTTAAATCGATAATTTAATATTTGAAAATACAGAAATAATTGAATAACAAGTTTAATATGATTGAAAATGATTTGGAAACTTTTATTTAATCATATTGGAGTTATAGTGATGTTATTGAACTTTTAAAATTGAATTAGAAGTTAATATGCGAAAATTGAATATTTTAATATTTAGTTGACGACTAAAAATAGCCATTTTTCAAACAGTCTCGGATTTCGACGAAACTAGTTTCATCGGATCCGTAATGTGATATTATTGTAATGTTTCAAATTTCATGTCAATCGGATTTACCGTTTGTCCTGGGCAAGCTAAAACGCCTAGAAATTTGATTAACTGATTTAATTTAAAATTGATCGTTTATTGCCATAACTCACACAAACGATCAAATTAGCTTTCGAAACCTATTCCATTTGTCCGGAACGTGGGATAAACCCTAGAAACGCCAGTCACCGCGCGTAAATCGGAGTTCGAAAAATCCGGAATGAATAGTGTTCGGTAGAATTTCTACATAAGGACCATCATCATTTATTTTGCAAACAAAATTTATTAGGGTTTCAGCTCAGACCCTGGCCGCCACTCTTAAGTTCAATGGCCAGAAAACTCTCAACTTCTTCCCTCTAAATCTCTTAATCCGTTAAGCAACTTGGAAAGTTATCAACTACAAAAACGTAGAGCTAAGTGAGATCTTCAATCTGAACGGCTATGATCGTGATTGGGTCAACGGATCGACGACAAACCTCACTTGAACGGCCGGCAGTTGTACGCGTGTCCCGAGGCTAGGTGGTGGCCGAGCTCTATGGGGTTGTAGCCGAGTGCAGCGCTCGTGACAAGCTTCGACGTGGTGGAGGTTGATCGGCTTCAAAATGAAGGAAGCGGCCGCGATAATTACTTGATGTTAGGCGGCTATGGGTTGACGTTGTACACGCGACCTGGAGGAAAGGAACTAAGGGGAAGAGAAACCAGCGTGCGGCACAGATTTCTTTCTAAAGCAACGAACGGCTGTGATGATGATGTGGGTTTGAAATTAAAAATAAAGTTGTAAATTAATTATATTATAAATTGTATTAACTTTAAACGTGTATAACTCTTTGCTACGAGGTCGAAAACGCACGAAACTAGTTGCGTTGGGTTCGTATTGACGAGCACTATGCTATGGAGCTGGATTGGGGTCGTTTGGAGTTAGTGAAAATTTCGGGTAAAATTAAACGTCCGCTTAATTTTATTCGAAATAAAACGCTGGAACAGAACTAAAATCAAGGTGAGAACTTCTCACTCAATCGAACAGTTTCGATTTAAATTTTAAATAGTTGGATTTAAAATTGCTTGAATGTATGTTTGAATGATGATTGCAGTTATTGATTGCGGTTTGATTGTGATATTAGATATATTAGGATATATCTATATATAGCAATATATATATATATATATATATATATATATATATATATATATATATATTGGAACATGTATATATTGGAGTTGTTGATTTCCCGCATTATATAGCGGATGAGACCCTATTGCGCCGCATAATAGCGGATAATATTTTGTAAATCCCATATACCGCGATATTCCGTCTTGAAGCGGAATTGGTATTGTGCTAACATCTGTGGATGCAGGGAAACAGGTTGGAGGGATCCAACTGGATTCCTCACCAGTATTTATTTGATTACAGATATTGTGATATTTGTTGATCATCATATCGATATATGATGTTTGGATGCCATGATTGATTATTTGGTGCTGTTGCATCATCAGATCCATTTTTAAAGTTTAAAATAACGATTTGGATTTTAAGGGATTTTTAAAGTGATTCTTGAAAGTATACGTTTTATTAAATTTTCGATGTAACGACCCAGGATTTTTATGAATTTAAATTGATAATTTAAATGAATTTTTGAATTAAAAATTGTAAAATTGATTTTAAATGGCATCGAGTTTCCCCGATTCAAATAGAAATTATATTAAGTCATATGAACTTGAAAATTAGTATATATGTGAGTATATATGTATATAGTGGATTTGAGATAAAATCTTAAATAAATGGTTTTTTTTAAAATAAATAGAAATAAAAATACAAGACAATAAGTATTTAAGTTGAAAATTAATATGTAAGTCATAAGAAAAAAAAGAAATGACATTTAAATATGAAACAAAGTTGTAAATAAATATGCAAAATAAACGAAACAAAAGTATAAAATGATAACAAATAAAATACATTCACTTATGTATGTTATAATAAAATCATATGGTTATAAAAATGTCCTAGAAATACATATAAACTTATATGAAACTTTTATAAAACAAAGAGACAATAAAATAAATATGCGATGAATTCAATGTTAAAAGCAAACACAAATCAAACAGCATATCTATATAAGTGTATGCATAATGTACTAGCAAGAATTAAAATAAGATGGCTGTTACATTGAAGCATGAAGCATTTAATGCTTTCAAACCAACCCATAATACAAAAGAAATCATCAGCCTAGTAAAAAAAGAAATGAAAGCATCTTCAACCATGCTTATAGTACAAAGAGAAGGTAACATCACCTTGTATAAAATAATATGCCCTGTAACACTTTTAGATACCAAGCCTTTTCATCTCAGTCATTCATTCAAACTGAGAAAAAAATGAAGTGAATATCATCTTTAAACTTAAACAAAAGAATTCAAGCTCTATCCATCTTCTTAACTACAATCAAATGCAAAAGTTTCCAGAATCAGAAAAATAAAATAAAAAAATAAAATAAAAATCAAAGCCAATATCCACTCTACTTCAGTTCAAAGATAAGAATAACTCAAGTGAATCAAGATCAGGTTCAGTTTCAACTCAAGTAGATTCAAAGCAATCAAAACTGAATCAAAAGCATGCAAAGTATTTTGCTTCTCTGTTCAACAATTCCAGGCTCTGTTCTTTCCTACCAATGTGAGTAAACAATATAAAAGTTTAAGTTAGATTAAATCTGTGAATGGTTCATGTTTAATCTTGTTCGTTATGAACAATTTCCTTGGACAATTACTCTGTGAATAACTATGTGAAAATGTCTATGGTATTCATCTCCTCCCTGTTTTAGTTCACAGGGTAGCAACAATGAAAAAAAAACAATTAAATTCCCCATTTCTAAATCACTGTTAGCCTTTGATCTTAAACAAAATGTGTGTGTTTTGATATGTAAGGTAGATTAAAAATAGATTCAAGCAAGGGAAGCATATATAACATACAAAAATTTATTTTACAGTAAAATAATTTAATTTTTGGATAAATTCGAAACTAACGATTTTTAAATTCGAGTTTATATCTTGAATTCTTATACAAAGATAGGATTTTTAAACTGGATATGATGATTTTTAATTTAATATCTCAGGTGCAGTTCATACTTAAACAAATTATGCCTTTTAATCGATTCCTAAAAATCAAAGAATCCTTGAACATTGAAATTGTGTTTAAAGCTTGCTCGGCCATTAATGGTTTCAGGAAAAATGAAACCAAATTTTTTTGTTGCAAGAATTGAGGGGGCGTGAGCTTTTTAGGGTTTAAGTGTTCGAATTTGTCGACCATCTTCGCGAGGGGATTGCGAAATCTGAAGGGGATCGGAGGCCATCGCGACTAGGGTGAATGCTGCGTGGATGGAAGGGGGTGCTGTGGTCAGAAGGGCGTTGTCTCCTGTGACGTCACGTGATGGGGCGAGGTGTTTGGGTTTGGGTGTGTTCAAGTTTCGGTTTCAACGATAGGGTGGATTTTGATATCGAGATTTTCGTGCTGAATCGAGCTGCGATTTCAAGTATGGGGATGTTTCTCGACTCGCTGGAGGTCGCGATGGCGACTGGATGTGGCGGCGGTTCGTGTGCACGTGCACGACATTGATCGGTGTCAGGAAAGTTTGGCCAAGGGGGAAACTCGAAAGAACGCTCGAGTACGTGATGCTTTGGCTCGTGTTTTTTTTATGGGGTTTGCGTGAGCATCTTGTAGCTTCAGGTTGGAATAAAGAAAAAGAAAAAAAAATGAAAGGAAGAAGAAGTAAGTTCAGGGTGTAAAAGAAAACTGTCTGTGTTTTAAATCAGGAAAGAGAAAAAACTTTGAAAGCCAGACCTGAAAAAGTTTTGAAATCCAGATTAAAAGATGGATTCAGATTTAACCTTTGCAATCTGGTTTTAAAATAATATAAGTTTGCAAGGAGATTTAAAATGTTTAAACAACCTGAATGTTTGAAGTATACTTTAAAGGTTTGGATTTAAAAATAAATTGTGAATGAAAGAAAGGAATTTAAACAAAGTAAAACCAAAAGAGAAATCTGAATTTAAGACTGGAATTAATGTCGAGATTTTGATATTAAGTAAAGTTTTGTAAATCAAATATTTGAATATTAATTAGATATTAAGTAATGATTAAAGTGGACTAAATCAAGTGATTAAGCAATAGTTAATTTAAGGATAATATGATAAACCAATTTGGTAATTTATGTGAGAATTATTAATTCATTAAAGGATTAATTGATTTAATGAAAGTGATTAAAGATTTATTATTAATTAAGGAGTAATTACTTAGTTGTTGCAAATTAATTAAAAATAATTTATTGAGGATAAATTATTAACTAAGCGATAATTAATGATTAACTAAAAGATAGTTTATTAGATGTTAGTAATTAATTGATTACTAATTGATCCTAACTAGCAAATTCATTCATAAGAATTAATCCGATTTAAATTATCAGATAATTAAATTGACCCTATTTATGGATGTTTGGATATATTAGATGTTGAATTGTTTGATATCCCTAATATGTGATGTTTTCTGTTATATTCTGATTTATGTTGTGATCTGTGATATATATATATATATATATATATATATATATATATATATATATATATATATATATATATATATATATGTGAATCTGTGTATGAAAGATAAGCATTATAATTCATATCGCTTATCGAATATATTGTTGTATTTGATCTGTGATGATTGAATGATGTTGCACTATTGTGTAAAACCCCTGGACCACATTATACACACACCTATATGGATTTCACGAGGAAATCGATTAAGTCACAGATTTTTGAAATAGTTTTAAATTTGAATATTTGAATTCAAATGTTTTGGAAATGGATTGGGTTTAAAGTGAAAAGCTTTTGAAATGGAATTTCATAGATGAAATTTATTTTGAATAACTCGATAAAATATGAAGTTGAATAATTTGATTTGAAATTGAATTCTATGATTTAAAACTAGGGATTAAAAATGTTATACCACTTATATATGGGTTAAACTATTTTAAAAGTATTTATTTGGGATGTGAATAGAATTCAAGGGCTTTAACTCGTGTAAATATAATTGGATTTTTTTCTGAAACGAAAACTGTTTGTTTTCAAATAATAAAAGCTTTCACATAAGAAATGAACGTCCAATTTGTGTTAAAAAGAATTTCAAGTTTGAAAATGAAGATAATTTCCAAGTTATGAAAATGATTTGAAAGCTATAAGTTGAATCTTGATTTAAAGATTCAACAAGTTAATCGAATTTTGAAAGCTATAAGTTAAATCTTTGATTTAAAGATTTAATGAGTTAATCCAATTGGAATGGAAATTGTTTTGAAGTCTATGAATTGATTTTTGTGAAATAAATCTTTTTGTAATATAAAGATTTGAAATGGTAATTGGTTCAAACCATTTGAAGAAAAGTTTTGGGTTTTAAGTTGTGACTTAATTGAAATCCCAATATCCATATGTTTTTGAAATACTGCGCTCACTGTTCGGTTTAGCCGAGAGAGGACCTTTGTGTCATATATCCCATTCCGAATATGTGATATGTCGTTATGGATAGCATTTGAAGACCGGTGTTGAAGACCGGATATTTTTGAAAACGTAAGGACAATCGTCGAATGTCTTTGCATCGAATGGTCCCCGGTATAGAGACTCCATATGTGATGGGAAGTCCGAACGTGATTAGTGAATATCCGGATTGCAAGGACTTCTTTGTAAGTGCCTTCGGTTCTGTTCGAACCCAGAACAGACTTGAATGGATTGTATGTCTGACATTACAAATTGAGATATAAAGCTGATTTCTTTCAAATATATTTCTGTTGGTGGCGGAGAATTTATTCTCTTAGCTTAACACCCTTCTCTGAGACGTACGAGCTCAGAGGTTATGTAGTTGATGGTTATCAGCGATATTTTCCCAATTTGGTAATGTGACATGCTGAGTGTTGCTGTGAAATGATCATTGTTTGATCATTTGTGATATGATCATTTGTTTGATCACTTATCTTTGTGATCATTTCTATGATCATTTGTTGACCCAAAGCACAGCTTTTGTATAAAGCGTGGCTTTGTGGACGTGACTTCGTCGAGCCTCACACCCCGGAATGGTCAAAACAGGAAAGATGCAGCAAGGTTATAAGGGGTAGCTCCCTTTAGGGTATGTGCATTTCCTTCTGGAAAAGGGTGGTATCATGGTATGGAGCCCAGATACTTACTCATGATTAAACACTTTATTTATCATTGTGTGATGTTGGTTAGAGAGCTCTCGGATAAAGGTCCCAAAGGACCGGGGGATGGCATACTCGTGTTAGTAGTTACCCAGTTAGGGGTAACCTGGCCTTGTGTTGGCAGAGATCCGGTTTGGTTCTCGGGGACGTCCTTCCAGAGGCGTTCTCATGTGGCAATGGGAAGTTCCTTGGCCTGACCATTTGTTGGAAATCCAAAGAAACAATATGAGACTTGTACGGTATTAGTTGCAGAACCTGCCATGGAATGTGATGGTAACCTGCTCTTGAACATGGTAGCTATAGTAGGCATACGATAATGGTCGTATGTTGGCTAAGATTTATATCTTTACTTTCGAAATAATTTTTCCTATACTATGCACTAGTAATAATATCAAATGTTTCTTCTTAATGCGTACCAAGCATCTTTGACTATCATAAGGAGAAATCTCCTCCGATTCTGCGTTTGCATTGTGTGTGTGTGCGGGAGGCCTTATGGTAGTCTCATTTTTAAAAGCATTGCGAATTTTAAAATCTTTTGTAGATTGTTTTAAAAGACAAACTGTTTTTGTTACTCACACCAGTCCCACGACTGATCCGGAGTTTATTGTTCTTTCCTAAACTCTGGGTGCTCATTATTTTCTACACGAGCAATCTAGAGTTGTGTTTTTCAGATAGTCAGATTAGTAGGTTATCTGGAGCTAGTTCAATCTTTGGATATGGACTATTCTTGCTTATCTTTGTGCATCGTTATTGGGAGTTCGAGCTATTGCTGGATTGGTTCTTGGAAATGGAGTTGCAGTTTTTGGAGTTCTTCATTGAAGACCATCTTTGAGTTATTTGTTCGGCTGCTAGTGTTATCATTTTCTTTTCCGCTGCTATATTTTATTGTATCATATCTCTGATGTATATTGATATCTATTGGATCATCTGTTGTATCAGATATTGTATCAAAGCTGTATATCAATGTATTATTCTTTTATTCCGCTGTGTTATTTACTTAATGTTGTTATAAGCTCCGGCGAATCAGATTTGAACGGTCGAATCTATGACATTCGAATACGATATGAAGTATGGATGTCGATTTTCGAGCGGGCAAAATCCATTCTCGTTACATTCAAATTGATTCATTTTAAATAATTAAAACGTTAAAATTTTAAAGTTATAAAAATTATGATTTTTGTAAAATATAACCAAATTAAGATTTTTGAAATAAATCGTAATTAATTTATAAAATGGTTTAATCTTGAATTTTGAATCATTATAAAGGATGTATATAAAAGATTTTTTTAAAAATTGATATTTATAAATTAAAAATATTGGAATCATAAAACGAGTTTATTAAGTGTTAAAATGAAGTATAAAATGGATTTCATTGAAAATTATAGATTTATAAATTATGAAGATTATAAAATGAATAGATGTTGTAAAATAAAAGATTTATAAGTAATTAACTTAAAAACTGGATTTTGGCATTTAAATGGGATATTAATAAAAATTGTTAATAAAGGACATTTTATAAGTTGAAGTTGTTATAAAATATAAATGAATCTTATAAGTAATAGAAGTTTTAAAAAGAACGGTTTTTGTAAATAAATGAATTATAAGTATTTAACTTATAATATGGACTTTTGGTATATAATTGAGTTATATAAATTGAATTTGATTAATAAAAGAGATTTATAAATCGAAGTTTATAAATAGAAATGGAATTTATAGACATTGTTTATAAATTCAAAATAAATGGAATGTGATAAATTGAATATAGAAATTTATTAAAGGAAGTATATTCGCGATTTCGGATAGCGAATTATTCTTTATATAAAATGTGTAGAAATGTTGAAATTGGTTAAGGAGGAATATTCGTGATTTTGGACAGCGAATTATCCTTTAAGTTAAATGTAGTACGAATAAGAGTTTGGTTAGGAATTTTATTCACGATTTTGGACAGTGAATATATTATTAGATAAAACGGATATGTTTTTAGGGAAGGGATATTATGAAATGAAGTTAATGGTTTTAAAGACGTTTTAAAATGCATTAAGTATCGAATACATAGATTTCAACATTCATTGTTGAAATAGACGTTTTCGAGAAATAGAAGGAAATGGTAGGCTATAACACTGTTGTTATAGTAGATGATTTCCGAAAGAAAATGTTTTATATATTATTGGGATTTATATATCTATCTTAAATTCGAATCCCTATACTAGTGATTTTGAGTTGTCGTAACGATGTTTTACGTAACATTCGTTTTGACTCAAATGAATGTGTTTAAGAGAATGTTTCCTTAAAGAATGAAATCTATACTTAACTATGATTTAAGTATACTGAATATTTTCAAATGTTGAAAATAAATAGATTTGTGAATTAGTTATTATTAACTAAGTATGGAAATGTTTTCCAATATGAAGTGAATGTTTAGAGATTTTATCTTTTAAAGATAAATTGAAAATAAATATTAAAAATCGATTTGAAAATCGTATATACATAGATATTTTGGAAATGTAAATTCACTATGGAATTTATAAAAGAAAGGGAAATTTGGTTTAAAAATAAACGTTGATTTATTTTTGAAGTGTGGAAAATTATATATCTCGTAAAGATATTTTTGGAAAATAAAAAATTTGGGAAATTATTTGAAATCTGGTGATGTTGCGCATCTCTATTGATAGTTAAATAACCGACTATCAATATTTACCTTTAAATAGGTATTTGTTGTGAGTTGCTTGAATTTGATGCCACACTTATTTTTAAATAAGCGCTCACTATTCGGGTTAGCCGGGAAAGGACCTTGGGGTCGTATAACCCATTCCGAATATGTGATACGTTGTTATGAATTGCATTTGAAGACCGGTGTTGAAGACCGGATATTTGTGAAAACGGAAGGATTACCGTCGAGTTACTCTGCATCGGCTGATCTCCGATATAGAGGTTTTATCACCCTTGGTGATGGGTTGTCCGGACGTGATTAGTGAATATCCGGATTGCAAGGGCTTCTTTGGAAGTGCCTTCGGTTCCGTTCGATCCCGGAACGGACTTGTATGGATTGTATGTCTGACGTTACAATTTGAGATGTAAAGCTAGTTTCTATCAAATATATTTCTATTGGTGGCGGAGAATTTATTCTCTTAGCTTAACACCCTTCTCTGAGACGTACGAGCTCAGAGGTTATGTAGTTGATGGTTACTAGTGATATATTCCCAAATTGGTAATGTGGCATGCTGAATGTTGCTGTGGGATGATCATTGTTTGATCATTTGTGATATGATAATTTGTTTGATCATTTATCTTGGTGATCATTACTTTGATCATTTGTTGACCCAAAGCACAGCTTTTGTATAAAGCGTAGCTTTGTGGACGAGACTTCGTCGGACCTCACACCCCGGAAATGGTCAAAACAGGAAGGATGCGGCAAGGTTATTAGGGGGTAGCGCCACTTTAGTGTATGTCATTCCTTCTGGATAGAGGTGGTATCATGGTATGGAGCCCAGATACTTAACCTATGTTATTGCTGCAAATTTATTAATTTGTGGTTGTTGGAATCGAGGATCCTCGGATAGATCGGTTACGATCGGGGAATGACATATTCGTGTCAGTAGTTACCAAGTTAGGGGTAACCCAGCCTTGTGTTGGAAGAGATCCGGTTAGGTTCTCGGGGCGTCTTTCCGGAGGCGTTTCCATGTGGCAAAGGGAAGTTCCTTGGCCTGACTATTTGTTGTAAATCCAAAGAAACAATACGAGCCTTGTACGGTTTTAGTTGTAGAACCTGCCATCTAATATGGTAGCTATAGCGGGCATAATATAATGGTACCTATGCTGGCTAAGATTTATATTCTATTTTCGAAATGTTTTCTATACTATGCACTAATAATAATATCAAAAATGATTTGATTTTGCGTAGTAAGCATCTTTGACTAACATAAGAAGAAATCTTCTCCAAGTCTGCGTTTGCATTGTGTGTGGTGGGAGGTCTTATAGTAGTTTCATTTTCAAAAAGCATTGCGAATTGACTTCAAATTTTTTTTCCTGTTGTTGTTTTTAAAGATAACTGTTTTAAGTTCTCACGCCAGTCCCATGACCGACCTGGAGTTTATTGTTTTCCTTCCTAAACTCTGGGTGCCCACCAATTTCCACACGGGCAGTCTAGAGTTAGGTTATCAGGTTATTCTAGATTCGGGAGTTGCTGTAGAAATCTGGAGGCGAGCTGGATGGCGTAGCATATTATCTATTGTATATAGTATTTTTTTTCCGCTGTTTGTAGTTGTACACTCTGATGATGAAATGTAACGTAATGTGATGTAATGTAATAACTGATATAGTTCTTTGTTTTAAATGATTATTCATTTATCTATTATATGTTGTTCCGCTGCGATTGTGAGATTCTAATATTGTTCTGTTGTTTCTTTCTGTTCTGTTCTATCTTTTTCTCTCTTCTTCTATCTCTTTCTTTTTCTTCAATCTTAAACCTTAATGGTTCGTATTTCCGTTCATCTTGAGTTAATCAATGGAGATTAGTGTCTATTCAAGGAGTATGGATTTGCGGATTATTACTTTTAGTATCAGAGCATATGGTTAAGCGACAAACCTGCTCTGTTGGGAATTACTCATTAGAGATAGAGTCAGTAGTACTCTAGAATGAGTTTGAGTGTAATAATAGATACGAGCGCGTATTTGTTAGTGAATATAAAAATGTTTTATATTGTGTTTGCTTATCCGTTGAGTTGTTTGTGAATTCTGGTCGGTGTGTGGGACGCCATATTATCGATAGGGATTTCTAAACTCTTAAACGAGGCAAGTCGACATAGTATCATTTTGAATTGGGTAAATGAAATAATTTTACCTTGATTATATTTTATATGTAAAGGAATAATTTTTAAGGATTATTAAAGTGTATATGAATTGATTGTTTGGTTGTTGAAAATGTAAGAATGTATGCAAGTAAATAAAAGTTGTTTGAATAAGTTAAATTAAAACAACAATTGTAAAAGAATAAATTGTATAAGCGAAGAATTATAAAGTATGGAATTATAATTAATGTGATTTACATTTGTGAAATAATCTTATATAGATAAGAAAAAGGTTTATAAATGTGATTTATAAATAAAAAGGAAGATTTTGAAAGAATATTAAGCACTGAATTCACTACTGTTTCTAGAAAATAATAAGGGTGATGACTGCAGCATCATTAGTATCATTTTCGAGTTTCTATGTGATAGATTTACTACCATAGTAAATTGAAATTGAAGTTTTGTTGCGATAAACAAATTTGAAGTTAAATCCAAGTTGTAATAAAATTGAGTTGTCATCAAAGACATTTGATTGAAATTTAACTAAAGGAAAGTTAAATAAAATGATTTGGATTAGATAAGCTATTGAAATTGATGAATATAAGTGAAATAAGTTTTAAACTTATAATATGAAATAATAAAGATTTTATCTTGGTAAAGTTGAAATAAATTTGACTTTGGTAAAAGTTAAATAGAATTTACTTTAGAATTGAAAACTGAATTGGATTTGGAAATTTATGTAAGTTAAACAAATGATATTTGAAATGGAATATAACTTAAGTAAAGATGAATGAATTTGATTTTGGTGTCGAAGTAAATTAATAAGTGAATTAATGAAATGAAGTCATTAAGAATGTGAACTTGAGTTGTATAAATGAAATTCAACTTTAATTTGTTAAACGAATTAGCAAATGAATTAATAAACAGATTGAATATTAATCAATCTAATGTGAATGGATGGAATGTTAATCAATCGAATGTAAATAAGTTGATATGAAATAATGGATGTAAGTGTTAATTCATTAAAGCTAATTAAAAAAGTTAAACCAATTGAAATTAAAAGTGTTGAACCAAATTGAATGTTGAAAGTAAATTGAATGAATTTGGTTATGTTGAATGTACATTGGTTGTTATTTGATTGTTAGTTGATTGTATATAAATTCATTAAGTGATAAAGAAATTGAATTAACAAAATTGAAAGCTAAAGTAATTGAAATCAAATTGGAAACTAAGGGAATCGTAAATAAAATTGATTTGAATTGAAAGTGAACTAATGTGAATGTAAATTAGTGAATGTAAACTAACTGAAATCGAACGAATGAATGTTAGTAAAAATTTAATGTTAACAAATCAAACGTGCATAAATGGGAAACCAATTTGAATTGTGCAAAATGATTTTTGAATATTGTAATTGGATATTATGGCTAGCAGGATATACAGGTGTATTAAAGGAAATAGAATTGGAATTTTGATTTCAAAGATAAAATTGAATTGCTCGACAAAAGGTACGTATTTGAATTTCAGTATGAGATTTGATGATTTCCTTCTCCAGCCACTTGGCTTTTTCTTTTCTTTTTGATTCTGAGGGGCCGTAGTGCCATTTTGTAGTCGTACCGAGCTAACCGCGCAAAGGAGACGCTGGCGAAATTTTCCGAAAATTTAAGACGTTAGAATATTTTTGAGAAAAATTGGAAAATTTTGAAAACTATAAATTTGATTTTGGAGTTAAAAGTTAAATGATGTAGTTGGGTTTGGAAAGATAACTAAGTATGATTTGAAAACTTAGTAAAATTATTGTAAGAAGTTTAACTATAGATTTTGGGAAAGTTAATGGATTCTGTAACTTTTTCTTACTTGGTAATTTCGAGGACGAAATTCTTTTAAAAGGGGAAGATTGTAACGACCTAGAATTTTTTTAATTAAAATTTAAATATTTATTGAATTTAAATATTAACAAGTAAGATTTGTAAGTCGAATAAATTTTATTTCGAATATCTGGATTTAATTGGATATTTAAATCGATAATTTAATATTTGAAAATACAGAAATAATTGAATAACAAGTTTAATATGATTGAAAATGATTTGGAAAATTTTATTTAATCATACTGGAGTTATAGTGATTTTATTGAACTTTTAAAATCAAATTAGAAGTTAATTTGTGAAAATTGAATATTTTAATATTTAATTGACGACTAAAAATAGCCATTTTTCAAACAGTCTTGGATTTCGACGAAACCAGTTTCATCGGATCTGTAATGTGATATTATTGTAATCTTTCAAATTTCAAGTCAATCGGATTTATCGTTTGTCCGGGGCAAGCTAAAACGCCTAGAAATTTGATTAACCGATTTAATTTAAAATTGATCGTTTATTGCCATAACTCACACATACGATCGAATTAACTTCCGAAACCTATTCCATTGTGTTCAGAACGTGGGATAAACCCTAGAAACGCCAGTCACCGCGCGTAAATCGGAGTTCGAAAAATCCGGAATGAATAGTGTTCGGTAGAATTTCTATATAAGGACCATCATCTTTTATTTTGCAAACAAAATTTATTAGGGTTTCAGCTCAAACCCTGGCCGCCACTCTTAGGTTCAATGGCCGGAAAACTCTCAACTTCTTCCCTCCAAATCTCTTAATCCGTTAAGAAACTTGAAAAGTTATCAACTACAAAAACGTAGAGCTAAGTGAGATCTTCAATCTGAACGGCTATGATCGTGATTGGGTCAACGGATCGACGAAAATCCTCACTTGAACGGCCAGCAGTTGTACGCGTGTCCTGAGGCTAGGTGGTGGTCAAGCTCTATGGGGTTGTAGCCGAGTGCAGTGCTCGTGACGAGCTTCGACGTGGTGGAGGTTGATCGGCTTCGAAATGAAGGAAGCGGCCGCGATAATTACTTGATGTTAGGCGGCTATGGGTTCATGTTGTACAAGCGACCTGGATGAAAGGAACGAAGGGGTAGAGAAACGTGCATGTGGCCCAGATTTCTTTCTAAAGCAACGAACGGCTGTGATGATGATGTGGGTTCGAAATTAAAAATAAAGTTGTAGATTAATTATATTATAAATTGTATTAAGTTTAAACGTGCATAACTCTTTGCTACGAGGTCGAAAACGCACGAAACCAGTTGCGTTGGGTTCGTATTGACGAGCACTACGCTATGGAGCTGGATTGGGGTCGTTTGGAGTTAGTGAAAATTTCGGGTAAAATTAAACGTCCGTTTAATTTTATTCGAAATAAAACGCTGGAACAGAACTAAAATCAAGGTGAGAACTTCTCACTCAATCGAACAGTTTCGATTTAAATTTTAAATAGTTGGATTTAAAATTGCTTGAATGTATGTTTGAATGATGATTGAAGTTATTGATTGCGGTTTGTTTGTGATATTAGATATAGTAGGATATATCTATATATAGCAATATATATATATTGGAATATGTATATATTTGAGTTGTTGATTTCCCGCATTATATAGCGGATGAGACCCTATTGCGCCGCATAATAGCGGATAATATTTTGTAAATCCCATATACCGCGATATTCCGTATTAAAGTGGAATTGGTATTGTGCTAACATCTGTGGATGCAGGGAAACAGGTTGGAGGGATCCAACTGGATTCCTCACCAGTATTTATTTGATTACAGATATTGTGATATTTGTTGATTATCATATCGATATATGATGTTTGGATGCCATGATTGATTATTTGGTGTTGTTGCATCATCGGATCCATTTTTGAAGTTTAAAATAATGATTTTGATTTTAAGGGATTTTTAAAGTGATTTTTGAAAGTATACGTTTTATTAAATTTTCGAATTAATTCATTTTAAATAATTAAAACGTTAAAATTTTAAAGTTATAAAAATTAAGATTTTTGTAAAATATAACCAAATTAAGATTTTTGAAATAAATAGCAATTAATTTATAAAATGGTTTAATTTGGAATTTTGAATCATTATAAAGGATGTATATAAAAGATTTTTTAAAAATTGATATTTATAAATTAAGAATATTGGAATCATAAAACTAGCTTATTAAGTGTTAAAATGAAGTATAAAATGGATTTCATTGAAAATTATAGATTTATAAATTGTGAAGATTATAAAATGAATAGATGTTGTAAAATAAAAGATTTATAAGTAATTAACTTATAAACTGGATTTTGGCATTTAAATGGGATATTAATAAAAATTGTTAATAAAGGAGATTTTATAAGTTGAAGTTGTTATAAAATATAAATGAATCTTATAAGTAATAGAAGTTTTAAAAAGAACGATTTTTGTAAATAAATGAATTATAAGTATTTAACTTATAATATGGACTTTTGGTATATAATTGAGTTATATAAATTGAATTGGATTAATAAAAGAGTATAAATCGAAGTTTATAAATAGAAATGGAAGTTATAAACATTGTTTATAAATTCAAAATCAATGGAATTTGATAAATTGAATATAGAAATTTATTAAAGGAAGTATATTCGCGATTTTGGATAGCGAATTATTCTTTATATAAAATGTGTAGAAATTTTGAAATTGGTTAAGGAGGTATATTCGTGATTTTGGACAGCGAATTATCCTTTAAGTTAAATGTAGTACGAATAAGAGTTTGGTTGGGAATTTTATTCACGATTTTGGACAGTGAATACATTATTAGATAAAACGGATATGTTTTTGGGGAAGGGATATTATGAAATGAAGTTAATGATTTTAAAGACGTTTTGAAATGCATTAAGTATCGAATACATAGATTTCAACATTCATTGTTGAAATAGACATTTTCGAGAAATAGAAGGAAATGGTAGGCTATAACACTATTGTTATAGTAGATGATTTCCGAAAGAAAATGTTTTATATAGTATTGGGATTTATATATCTATCTTAAATTCGAATCCCTATACTAGTGATTTTGAGTTTTCGTAACGATGTTTTACGTAACATTCATTTTGACTCAAATGAATGTGTTTAAGAGAATGTTTCCTTAAAGAATGAAATCTATACTTAACTATGATTTAAGTATACTGAATATTTTCAAATGTTGAAAATAAATAGATTTGTGAATTACTTATTATTAAATAAGTATGGAAATGTTTTCCAATATGAAGTGAATGTTTAGAGATTTTATCTTTTAAAGATAAATTGAAAATGAATATTAAAAATCGATTTGAAAATCGTATATTCATAGATATTTTGGAAATGTAAATTCACTATGGAATTTATAAAAGAAAGGGAAAATTGGTTTAAAAATAAACGTTGATTTATTTTTGAAGTGTGGAAAATTATATATCTCGTAAAGATATTTTTGGAAAATAAAAAATTTGGGAAATTATTTGGAATCTGGTGATGTTGTGCATCTCTATTGATAGTTAAATAACCGACTATCAATATTTACCTTTAAATAGGTATTTATTGTGAAATGCTTGAATTGGATGCCACACTTATTTTTAAATAAGTGCTCACTATTCGAGTTAGCCGGGAAAGGACCTTGGGGTCGTATAACCCATTCCGAATATGTGATACGTCGTTATGAATTGCATTTGAAGACCGGATATTTGTGAAAACGGAAGGATTACCATCGAGTTACTCTGCATCGGCTGATCTCCGATATAGAGGTTTTATCACTCTTAGTGACGGGTTGTCCGGACGTGATTAGTGAATATCCGGATTGCAAGGGCTTCTTTGGAAGTGCCTTCGGTTCCGTTCGGTCCCGGAACGGACTTGTATGGATTGTATGTCTGGCATTACAATTTGAGATGTAAAGCTAGTTTCTATCAAATATATTTCTGTTGGTGGCGGAGAATTTATTCTCTTAGCTTAACACCCTTCTCTGAGACGTACGAGATCAGAGGTTATGTAGTTGATGGATACTAGTGATATATTCCCAAATTGGTAATGTGGCATGCTGAGTGTTGCTGTGGGATGCTCATTGTTTGATCATTTGTGATATGATCATTTGTTTGATCATTTATCTTGGTGATCGTTACTTCGATCATTTGTTGACCCAAAGCACAGCTTTTGTATAAAGCGTAGCTTTGTGGACGAGACTTCGTCGGACCTCACACCCCGAAAATGGTCAAAACAGGAAGGATGTGGCAAGGTTATTAGGGGGTAGCGCCCCTTTAGTGTATGTCATTCCTTCTGGATAGAGGTGGTATCATGGTATGGAGCCCAGATACTTAACCTTTGTTGTTGCTGCAAATTTATTACTTTGTGGTTGTTGGAATCGAGGATCCTCGGATAAATCGGTTACGATCGGGAATGACATATTCGTGTCAGTAGTTACCCAGTTAGGGGTAACCCGGCCTTGTGTTGGCAGAGATCCGGTTAGGTTCTCGGGGCGCCTTTCCAGAGGCGTTTCCATGTGGCAATGGGAAGTTCCTTAGCCTGGCCATTTGTTGGAAATCCAAAGAAACAATACGAGCCTTGTACGGTTTTAGTTGTAGAACCTGCCATCTAATATGGTAGCTATAGCGGGCATAATATAATGGTACCTATGCTGGCTAAGATTTATATTCTATTTTCGAAATGTTTTCTACACTATGCACTAATAATAATATCAAAAATGATTTGATTTTGCGTAGTAAGCATCTTTGACTAACATTAGAAGAAATCTCCTCCAAGTCTGCGTTTGCATTGTGTGTGTGGTGGGAGGTCTTATGGTAGTTTCATTTTCAAAAGCATTGCGAATTGACTTCAAAATTTTTTTCCAGTTGTTGTTTTTAAAGATAACTGTTTTAAGTTCTCACACCAGTCCCATGACTGACCTGGAGTTTATTGTTTCCCTTCCTAAACTCTGGGTGCCCACCAATTTCCACACGGGCAGTCTAGAGTTAGGTTATCAGGTTATTCTGGATTCGGGAGTTGCTGTAGAAATCTGGAGGCGAGCTGGATGGCGTAGCATATTATCTATTGTATATAGTATTTCTTTTCCGCTGTTTGTTGTTGTACACTCTGATGATGAAATGTAATGTAATGTGATGTAATGTAATAACTGATATAGTTCTTTGTTTTAAATGATTATTCATTTATCTATTATATGTTGTTCCGCTGCGATTGTGAGATTCTAATATTGTTCTGTTGTTTCCTTCTGTTCTGCTCTATCTTTTTCTCTCTTCTTCTATCTCTTTCTTTTTCTTCAATCATAAACCATAATGGTTCGTATTTCCGTTCATCTTGAGTTAATCAATGGAGATTAGTGTCTGTTCAAGGAGTACGGATTTTCGGATTATTACAGTAGTTATGGTTGAAACCACTTTAAATATTTCATTTTATATAATTGGTAATCTTTTTAGATTACATAAGTGAAATACAGGTTATGGAAACAATTGCTACTACTCTTGGTTTCATAAAATAAGCGTTGTTTGCCCGGCAAATAGGTACGTTTTCGGATTACGATTTATAGCGTTATTATATTATTTTTCCCGTGTTGGGATATATTATTTTGAAAAATATATTTTATATATGGTTATATTTGATATTGTATTTTCTCCCGAGCCTCTCCGTACAAAGGAGACTCCGTCAAAATTTTCCGTAAATTTTGGACTTAGAAATTTTGAAAATGTTTTCCAAACTTTACTAATTTGAATATAAAAGATTCAGTTGTTATAAATCTATATATTTTATTTAAATTATCCTATTTTGTAAATTTATTGTTATGAATATAATTTTTTGAATAATTTATATTGATTTATAAGTTTCTCTTTTCCCTTCTTTTCCTTTTCCGGGACGAAAAGTTTTGAGTTGGGGAGAGTGTAACGACCCGTGAATTTTGATAAATAGAATTTGTTAATTTAATTAGATTTTCGAAATTAAATTAGAAAGGAATAAAAAAAATTAATGTATATTGAAGTAAATGTTGATAATGAATTTTAGAAATGGTCATCAAACCTAATTGTTGAAAACTTAAGTGAAATCCCAATAAAGAAATAGTGTTAATTGTGCACTTGGACATAAAATTTAAAATAAGTAAAGACAAGAATTCAATTAACCTATGTAATAATATATTGATAAATAGTAACTGTATGTAAATTAAGGTAGTAATGTTAATGGAAGTTGATGAATAACCAATTTAATGCAGTTCAAATTGATTGAAACGACTGTTTAGGTTATAATGGATTGTAAATAGAAATATTTGGTAATAAATTGAATATAAGAAAACAAAGGCAATTAGTGAATTAATTAATGAATTCATAATAATGAATAGTGATTAAGTAAAATCAATGTTCTTTATGTAATTGTTTGGAAATAATAACTAGAATGAATTGCAACAGTAAAAAATGTAAGTTAACTGTCAATAACTTGGATGTAATTCCAATAAGTGAAACAGTGTAAGTGTTATAACCTAGTTACTAAATTTATATACGGAAGTGGATGTAAATATGAATTTATTTAATGAAATAATACAGGGTTAATGACAATTAATTAAAATTTGTGTTATATATGGAATTTTAACCGGTATTGGTAAGTAATAACTTATAAAAGTAAGTAAAGGTTACTTTAATGATAATTAATATAATAACAGAAAGGTGAATGTAAATTGAAGAGAAGCGTAAGTTTATTTATAAAGCAGTAATTGATGAAATAGAAAGTTGGAAACCAAGTAAATAAATTATTGAGGATTTAATAGTATTAATGTATATATTTGGCAATTAAATCAAATCAATTTATAGCAATCAATTTTTAAATTAATTGGAAGGAAATCTATAATAAATGAATTTATTTGTACGTGAATGAAATTTATTTCTATATTAATTGGAAATTGGAAATTGGTAATTGTTAATGTAATAAAAGTAAGTCAGCAATAATTCTTCCCATAGATTGATAATTGATTCAATAATGTAATACTATCAATAATAGGGCCATTAGTTGAATTAAAAGAATGGAAGGCAGGATTTATTAGTTATTTGGAATTTAAAATTTAGTAATTAGATTTATTGCAGATAAGCGGAGTTAAATATTAAAAATATTACGTTATTGCAATTAAGATAAAATTTGTGAATAATAATACAATAAACCATGAACCAATGTTAATTTCATCCGTTGGTTAATATGGAATTGAATAATTAGAATGAAAATAAAATTTAATAGAATTATTGGGAATTTAATTTATTAATTTGAATACAGTGAAATTTAAACTTTAACACTGCGATGGATAGATTAATCAACTTTAAATTGACATCTAAACTTGTTTAAATTAGTGTAATTGTTTAAGAAAATTTAAAGGGTAAAAATTTGTAAATTATAGAATTGAAATGTAAGATTTGATTTAATTAATTAATTATAAATTTATTTTATTAATGGAAAAATAGCCATTTTGGCCACTGACTTGGATTTCGACGAAACCAGTTTCATCGGATCCGTAGCAGTGAATTATTATAGGATTTCAAGTTTCGTAGCGATCGGGCTTGTCGTTTGATCGTACGGACTCGAAATGCCTTGAAATCGATAAATTGAAATCAATTGTATTCAATTTGAAAAAAATTGATTTCAGCATAACTTCTTCATACGATGGAATTTGGACTTTGAAACATTTTCCATTGCGTTTAAAATATTATAAAAAACCTATTTTGATATATGGGTTGACCCAATTTCGTTCCGGAGTCGAAACGGGCCTTTCGAGCCATAGATCGTTCTGCACGTTTATTATTCGGGTCCATCTATTCTTTTTCAACGTTGTCTATAAATACCCTGTTATAAACCATAGCAGCCTCCATTCCTCATTTCTATACGTACAGATACTTCTGTGCTCCTCTTCCTCAAATGGCTGTAAACCCTAATTTATCCAATTCAAACATTAATTCAAAAATAAACTTCAAAATTCAAACTACTCAGAAAAATTTGAAAAAATATATATCGAAGATCTCAATGATACGAACCTACATCTGTTGTCCATTTTTCGAGACAGGGATTGATCAGAAATCACGGACAAAGTCGAATTGGGCATTTTTGTTTGAGCGACAATTGGGAAATCGGTTTCTGGGTATTGAAAAGTTCGGCAAGGGGAGTCGTTTGGTGGTAGCCGCTTGACCTGTATTGAAGTGTGGTGGCCGTGAATGGTTGTCAAAGGGGATGGCGGCAGGTCGTTCTCTGGTGGTCTAGGGCTGCGCGCGTGGAGGCATTGGGGTCGGCTGTTGATGGGAAGGTGCTCGGAGGTGTTGATCGAGTCGATGGTGACTTTTGTGGTGGCGGCTGGAAATTGTTTCATGCGATTTAGGGTTCGATTTTCCTGTTCACGCGCGTGCGTTCGGTTTTGGGAAGAAGGAGGGCGCGTTCTGATTGGTGACGTGGCGTATTTTTAGGTGAGTGTTGCTATTTTTTATTTTATTTTTTTTAAATATTTGGAATCTCTTAATTCGAATATCTTTTGCATACGATATATGTTTTACGCGCAATTTCTTTTGTTAGGATCGTGTATGAATTCCAGACACTTTGAAGCTGGTTTGGACGGATTTGGAGACTGTGCAAATTTTGGGTTTAAATTGGACTTAAATTGAATTTAAATTCAAAAGGTGAGTGTCTTAACCCACTCACGACTTCTAAGATTTCTTATGTTTGTTAAATTAAATTTTGATATGGTTTAAAATTTATCTATGATTGTTTTGGCATATATTTAATCATCATCTCAGTTAGATTCCATTTATTTAAATAAAATTGTTATTTAATTTATTTTTGGCATATAAACTACCAGTTAAATTTTTATTTATTTATTATTGCATATAAACTGCCAGTTAAAAGATTTAGTTTATTATTGAATATAAACTACTAGTTAATACTTGTTGTTTATTATGAGTTCCATAGTGATGTTATTGTTTATATTGGATGATGATTGTTATAAATGGTTAATGATTGATATTGGATGAATGGATGATGTATTTTATATTGTATAAATTGCAAGTTATTGTGCATTTTCATTTCATTCGAGATTGCGGTTTGAAATGATATATAACCGTAATTTTTATTTTAAATTACGGATTGAAATGATAAATATCTGTGTCACTTGACCATTGGGTAGAAAATTATATACAGGCACCGCGGTATATATATATATATATAATATTTTGACATGATTTTCTATGGTTTTGGAAAGAAAAATACGATTTAATAAATATAAATTTTGATGTTATATAAACACTATTATATATATATATATATTGTTGAATTCTTGAATTTAAGCTATGTATAATAATTATGAAGTTTGATTGTTTTATATTATATGGTTAAGTACCTATTTAAGATATTGTATATATATAGAGTATGAAATGACTTAAATGAAATTAAGTTGAAAGATAAATATGGAGTTAGTTTAAATTGAATTATTTAAGAATTGTACTTGAATAAATTTGATTTGAAGTTTAAATAAAAATGGAGATTGTAAAGGAGATGATTCATATAATTTGATTTAGTTTAAATAATTTAAATGAATGTAAAATTGAGATAAATGAATTTATCAAGTTAAATAAATTGGAAAAATATCCAGTTGTTTGAAGTTAAAGGTCTTACTTAAACTATATTGGATTTATTAAGTATACGTTTCAAATCTAAATAATAGCAATTGAATTTGATATTTATATGAAATTATCAAAGAATAAGTTTTGAAATGGTGGTATAATTAAAACTTTGAAATATATGAAAATTTTATTGGTTTATTTGGGATTTAAATCTATATTTGAAATTGATTAGTAAAGGTGAATAAGCCATTTTATTATATAATTATGTAATTTAATATTTAAAACATTTAAGTGGTGTGGTTATATTTCAAAGTTAAGAAATTTGAAGTTTTATGTTTTGAAAGGCTTTATTTCAAGTTTGGTTTCGAAATATTATAACTTTGCAAATGTTATGGTTTTAGAAAGGATATATTTGAAATGTTATCATATTGATTTGGATTTTAAAATAGAAATGATATCATATTTATATGGTTTGAAATGGATATTATATTCTGGTTTTAAAGTATAAACTATTTTGAAAGGGCCGCGGTGTCATAACAACGATTGATTGTTGGAGAGACCGGGATTGGAAGTTTTCATACTCTCTGCCAAATTCGGAAACCACTTTAACAACCGTGTACGAGGTGGAGATTCCAGAATGAAGTAGGATGGTGGTGGTGTTTCCTTTGAGGTAAATACGTGGACCTGACTCCCTTGAGTTGGCATAAGGTGGCTAAAACAGGAGCGATTCTCGAGCCAATGAGGTAGCACCTTTGATAAGACACATCCCTTCGATATTATACTTTGACTTTTGGATTAATTCGGTGGCCACTTTTGATTTTTTTTTATTTGGAGGTATGGCTCGAGGTGGGCGGTAGCTGGGCTATGCGTTACCACCAGTCTGGATAGCAATTGGTATATCTACCCTGACATTGCCCAGTAGTGCCGTGTCACCTACCCTAGCGCACCTTATACGATTTGGTTTTGTACCATACCTATGGAGTGCCCTCTGACGACGCCCAGTACGGGGGAGATTATGGTACTGTATAGACTATGGGAATATATAAATGTGTTAAGGTGGAAAATATAAAGCCTTAACGCTATTTAAGAGTAAGTTTATTTTACTATAGACACTATTATAATAGCGAAATATTACTACATAGTAAATAGTTTAACGGATCCTTTGGAGATGTGAATCCCAAGCATCTCTTAAGTTATTGCACTCATATTTATTTCTGTTGATTTAACTTACATAAGATCTTTTAGTTCTGACTCGAGTGTTTTGTCTTTTCAATTCGCTCGGGTCAGCCTGAGCATTTCAGGATTTGAAGACCTTACTTCTGGAGGACGAAGGCGAAGATTTTATTACTATTATATATTATACTAGTCCATTGCATCACATTTGTTCCACTGCATCGTTTATTATTCGTTGGGATGTGCAACTCTGATATGTATTGTATAAATATAATCAAATGTTTTGTAAAACAGCTTCTTGAACTCTATATTTGATTATTATATTTTATCGTTCCACTGTAAGATTATATTTTGTTTTTTTTCTTTCTCTGCTTTTTTCTTATATACCCCATAATAATCCGCCTTTATGTATGGTTTAAGTCCGATATGTGTGGTTTATCGTCAATTTAAACCATGCAAAAAGGCGGGACGTTACAATATATTCCCAAATGGTAATGTGGCATATGAAGTGCTGCTGATCGTTTTTTGATCAAAGCATGACTTTGTGAAAAATGTAGCTTTGTGGACAAGACTTCGTCGGACCTCACACCTAGAAAATGGTCGAAACAGGAAAGATGCGACAAGGTTATGTGGGTCGCGCCCTTTAGGGTATGTCATTTCCTTCTGGAAAAGGGTGGTATCATGGTATGGAGCCCACTATGTGGTTGTTGCTTTGTTGTGACGCCGCACCTCTATGCTCTCAATAACAAAGGTTATTATAAGGAATAACGTCTGCTATTGCGAAGAATAAGGCTTTTTAGAAGCGACCATCCGTAAGTTATGCATTAGTCGAGTGTTAATTACATCGATAGGAGTTGTGTAAATTACTCCCAAATATATATATTCAATCCAAATCTAAAACGAAACTACAGTGGTTCAAGAAAAATTCAGATCAACTCATAATAACAACAACAACACAGATAGTATAATCATATCAGAATAGAAATATCAGATATATAGCGAAAGACAAGTCTGGAATGCATGTTACAACAATCGATGGTTCACATGAACCAAATGTACATATACATATCACCAACATACATGAGATGAGAGTCAATAAACCAAAAGTACTCCTCGAAGCCTAGACAAAAGATGATGTGAAATACCAAAAGCGGAAGCTGCAACTGAATCAGAGATAGCGATTACCCTGAAATAACTCGGTCTGACCCGAGTATTATTTAAATGAAAATAATAAACGGATCAGTCTAATTTAAACCTAGCAGTGAATGCATCATAACAACATCAAGCAAAATAATAATAGTCTCGAATGAGACTATTCAACATAAGAAATCAACATAGTTTAAATAAAGAAATCACATCAAACTCCATCAAATTCAACTCATTAAACTCCATCAAAATCACTTTCAAATTCAAAATTGAGTTCGAAACTGCAATTCACAAAATCTAGAAATAAAAATAAATAACTAGAAAATCAACATAAAAGTGGATCGATCCCAGCAGATGGCGAGTTTAAGCTACGTCGCACGTGCATCTCATATGGTCGAAGTCTACCAAGTACTATAAATTTTTGGCGCCCAACAAATGACCCGGAGGTCCAACAAATGACCCGAAGGTCCAACAAATGACCCGAAAGTCTAGTACCGGTAATTGACCCGAAGGTCCATCAAATGACCCGAAGGTCCAACAAAGTGGCTCGGAAGCCCAACAAAATCATCTAAATCAACAAACAACAGCAAATATTTCAATTAACGAGTCCGGAATTAACCGAATTAGTAAAAGTATGGTTCCGTACTCTGCACTTTTGCTAAATCGTTTAAATCTCTTCACCGTTTCCTTGAAAGTGAAAAATTGTGAATTTTATATAAATAAAATTTACATTCTCAAACGGACAAGTCCGGAATTAAGCGAATCAGTAAAGTAAGGGTTCATAGTCCTCAATTTTGCTGAAGCGTTTAAATCGCTTCCTTATTCTTTTGAAAGTGCAATCTGTAAAAATTTTGGAAACAATTTTATTTTATAACGATTTTTAAAACACGTGATTAAAAACAGCAACAACTATAGCAATTTCGACGAGGAAATTGCGCTTCACGAAAACACCGTAAAAACGGATACCAAATCAGAGTTGCGGGATAACCGCTTAAAAATTCACTTTAAATTGACGGTTACTGAAGTCAAAATATCAGTAATTTTTTATTCGTCAAAATTGTCGTCAGAACAACGTGCTTCAAAAATATAACACGGACGTAAAACTTCTGTTATAAAAATAACGGCAATAGAATACACTTTAAAACCAAACACCGGTTTAACGCAACTTAACACCGGTCTACACTGCGATATGCGCATTAAAATATGGCACTGCCTGGCACTATATTTCCTCTTGCATGCAATTGAAAACATATATGCCTGGATACGTTGCATGCAAATGGAGTTAACAAATATAAAAAGATTTGAATTAGGAGTATTGCATGCACGAAAAATATAAAAAGGTCTGGACAGTACTACCACTTGCTAACACGTATATATGCTATTTTCGCGCAACAGGTATCAACACACACAAATGATGAAATTAACAAAAATGCACGCATGGAAATATATATATAAAAAAAAGGACCTTGACTTAATTTGAATATACATACTAAAGTTTGAAAAGCAAAACACCTGGACACATTACCATAAGCATGCACGGAACAAAAATACAACAATAAAGTGTCCAAAATTATTAACTACCCTGGGCCAATGCGTGCAAAATGAAAGTGCAAAACTTGCACAACGTGCATTCACGTACATGGACTTCTTTCTACGCAAATGAATGGGCGATTGACCAGTGCTAAATAATTTTTTTGCAAATACTACAATACTCACGTACTGACTAGAATAGACAAAAGTGAAATAAAAATGATGCCTACAAAACAAGCAGCACCAGGAACTAATTTTACGCAATACTGGCCCAAGCTCTAATGTTTTTCACGAATGCACATGAATGGAAATGTAAGCTCTAATGTTTTTCACGAATGCACCATCACTTTGCTTTACAACTTCTTAGAAGAATAAAACAGTATATGACCTATGAACAAAACAAATATGACCTCTGTGCAAACAAATATGACATGTGTATGCTTACTCCCTGCTTTACAAATTACATGCACACAACATTTCACGCACTTACTCTCCAACTTGCTCACCTATGAAGGGATAGCCTGGACCTAAGTTTCTTATATTACAAATTTTTGCACCCAACCCAAAAAACAAAAAACAAAAAACCTGACTTCGTGTTATTCAGGTATGCAAGCAAGTTTGGTGCTACCCCATATTAACAACAAAAAGCACAGTTTAAATAGAAGGTGAGTTTGCACTCACTTTTGATTGTTTCACTGGCAAGAAGGAATACAAAGAAAGATAAGTCTTTGAGCGGCCATTAGTGAGTTTTCAAAGCTACAACCGAAAAAATGAATAAAAGAAGTGATGTAGTTCCACTTCCAATGTTGCATATAGGTCAAAATAAAATGTGCTGGCCTTTATTTTTTTTCAAACGCATTAAATGCAGACGTGCAAAAGAAGAGAGAAAAAGGACATGCTGCACTAACGTGATGATGGCCAATAATATTTATGTTTTCTTTATAAATTGGTGGCAGCAATGTTTATAAATTTGCTTTATTACTTGAATGTGTCAGCATAGACAATGTTTTCACTACTTGAATTAAATGACAGCAAGGCAAAAATGAAGAAAGAAGTAATGTAAAGTGTTCACTTGCAAAAATGTGACAGCACTAAAAAAAAATATGATCCACTTTGCTTTTAAAATTAGACCACTTGTTCAACTTGGTTAAATGTAACAAGCAAAAACTGACTTTGCTTTTGTTGACAGCCAACAAAAAATGTTTCACTTTTTGTTTTATAAACTAGACCCTTGTGCATTCATCTGACTTTGTTTCAATTTTTTTTTTCAAATATTGATCTAAAAAAATTTCTATTTCAAATTTTTATTTCGACAGTAATCGAAAATCACGGTCGTTACAGACTCCCCCTTATAAAAATTGCGTCCCCGCAATTTTCATAATAGAAGCAGTCTATAACACAAACTATACATCCCAACAAAGATTAAAATATAAAAGATGGATAAGAATGCTCACCCCCACCCGAAGAGGAGAGAAAACCCGGATAAGAACGCTCGATGAATTCTCTGGTTTCCCAAGTGCAATCTTTGGGGTTTGCGGACTATTGAATTTTCACAAGCGGGACTTCTTTATTTCGAAGGCGTTTAACCTCCGAAGCTAGCACACGAATAGGATTTTGCACCAAAGACAAGTCGGGTGAGATCTCAAGATCTTGCAACGCATGAGGATCAATAATAGAATCCGAATCTTGAAAGCATCGACGAAGTTGGGATACATGAAATACGTCATGAATTCCCAAAAACCGAATAGGTAGCGATACACGATAAGCAACAGGGCCAATGCGTTCCGTAATAGAAAATGGTCCAATATGACGAGGGCCAATTTCCCGGAGCTACTAAAACGCACCACACCCTTCATCGGAGAAACATGAATAAATACGTGATCGCCAACAGAAAATTCCAAAGGCTTCCCACGATGATTGACATAAGATTTCTGCCTATTCTGAGCCTCTTTCATTCTCTGTCTAATAATATCAATCCTCTCAGAAGATTCACGAATATAATCGGGGCCGAGAACTATCTTTTCCCCCGATTCCAACCAACAAGATGGTGACTGACACGGTCTTCCGTAAAGAGCTTCGAAAGGAGCCATACCGATACTGGATTGAAAACTGTTGTTATAAAAGAACTCAACGAGAGATAAGTGGTGTTCCCAACTACCACCATAATCAAGAATACAAGCTCGAAGGAGATCTTCTAAGACTTGATTCACCCTTTCAGTCTGACCGTCAGACTGTGGATGATAAGCTATACTGAGATTAAGCTTAGTGCCCAAAGCTTTCTGAAGGCTCTGCCAGAAACCACTAATAAAAAGTGGATCTCTGTCGCTAACAATGGAACTAGGCACACCATGAAGTTGAACGACTTCTTTAATAAACAGCTTAGCTAATAAAGGAGCAGTCCGATTGGACTTGATAGGAATAAAATGGGCTGATTTAGTCAATCGGTCAACAATCACCCAAATAATAGTATGGCCCAACCTCGAACGAGGTAGATCATCAATGAAGTCCATGGAAATTTGATCTCATTTCCATAATGGAATCTCAAGAGGCTGCAAAAGACCACTGGGATGCTAGTGTTCTGATTTAATAAGTTGACAAGTCATGCAACAACTTACATAACTTGCAATATCACGCTTCATACCTTTCCAATAATATAAGCGTTTCATATCAGCATACATCTTACTACTGCTTGGATGGATAGTATACTTAGAATGATGACAGTCCTCAAGAATATCATTTCTAAGATTAGAAACATTAGGCACGATCAACCTTCCCTTCTTCCGAATACAACCACGAATATGAATATCAAAATCCTTCAGATCATCACTTCGGGATTCCGAATTACAACTCTGAATAAGATAAGCTATATGTGGATCTTGTTTCTGGACATCGGCAACATGATCCAACAAACTAGGACGAGCTTCCATGCTAAATAAAAGCACGAGAGAATCAGAAACTGAAGGACGGTCTCTAATATCACAAAGAGATAAAACTTCCAAAATATTCCACTCTGCTAGCATCATGGGAACAACAACCTGTTGCTTGCGACTAAGCGCATCAGCAACTCGATTACCCTTACCAGGGGTATACTGAGTATCGAAATCATATGAAGCAAGAAATTTGAGCTATCGCTGTTGCCTCATATTAAGTTCTTTCTGAGTGAATAGATACTTCAGAGATTTGTGATCAGTGAAGAGAATAAAACGCTCACCCAATAAGTAATGTCGCCAAATTTTTAGAGCAAAGACTATGGAGGCTAACCCCAAATCATGGGTAGCATAACGAATCTCATTAGGCTTTAGTTGTCTAGAAGCATAAGCAACTACTCTATCCTTTTGCATGAGAACAACACCGAGTTCATAACCACTGGCATCGGTATAAACAATAAGATCATGATTCCCTTCGGGAACCATTAAGATAGGAGCATGAGTAAGGAGATCTTTTAACTTCAAGAAAGAATTCTCACACTTATCAAACCAAATAAAAGGAACAGCTTTTCTCGTGAAGCAATACGAGAAAAGTCCTTAATGAATCGGCGATAATAACCCGCCAATCCAAGGAAACTACGGATCTCAGTAACAGTCTCGGGCCTCTTCCAATTATGAATAGATTCGATCTTGGAAGGATCGACAGAAATACCATCGGAAGAAACGATGTGACCGAGAAACTTCACCTTATTCTCCCAGAATTGACACTTGGAGAATTTGGCATAAAGCTGATGTTGACGAAGAGTGCTCAAAACAATCTCCAAGTGCTGAATATGATCGGCTTCAGATTTATAATAAATAACAATATCATCAATGAAAACCAAGACGAACTTATCAAGATATTCCGAGAATATCTGATTCATAAGATCTACAAAATATGATGGAGCGTTCGTCAAACCGAACGGCATAACAAGCCATTCGTAAGAACCATAACGAGTGTGGAATGCGGTAAGAGGAATGATATCTTCTACGACTCGTAATTGATGAAAACCGGTAGCAAGATCGAGTTGAGAGAAGAGCTTAGCGCCACTTAACTGATCGAACATGTCGTCAATTCTAGGTAAGGGATACCTATTCTTGATAGTAAGCTCGTTAAGCTTGCGATAATCAATGCAAAGCCTAAGAGTACTATCTGGCTTCTTAACAAAGACAACGGCGGCGCCCCAAGGAGATGAGCTAGAACGAATGAAATGCTTGGCTTCCAACTCAGATAATTGTTGCTTGAGTTCCTCATTTTCCTTAGCAGACATCCTCGTAGGAGGACGACTGACAGGATGAGCACCGGAGATAAGATCAATACGAAACTCAATCGCCCTCTTCGGCGGCAATCTCGAAATAGGCTCGAAAACATCAGAAAAATCACAAACAACCGGAATATTATCTATGACATCCTCCGCATCGAAGGAAGAAATGAAAGCATTCGAAATATGATCCATGCTTCGAAATATAATAGATAACTGCTCGATAGCACCGGGATGCTTGAGGTATAAAGTTCTTTCGGGACATAGAATTTGAACTTCATAACGGATGAGCCAATACATACCCAACATCATATCAAAACCAAGATGATCCATAACATGCAGATTCGCATGAAAGGAGAAACCGCAAAGAATAATCTCGGCATCAACACATGATAAACCAAGAGTAGCGGATCCACCAATAGGATTCACAATCTTCAAAGGATCGCAAAGAGTAACAACATCCAAAGTAATAACATCAACAAGCTCCTTTGACACGAATGAATGCGATGCACCCATATCGGAAAGAACTCTAATAGAAGGACCATGAAATAAAATAAAACCTTCCAAAACAGAAGGAGTAATACCGTTGGGCTTAGAAAAATCACCAGAAGCTTTAGCAACATTAAGCTTCCCAGATTTGGGACCCTTAGGAGCAGTAGGACAATCAAAATTACAATGACCTTCTTTCTTGCAATAACGGCAAATGTGAGGCTTAGGATAGCTACGAAGAAGATGATCCAAAGAACCACAATTATAGCACGCCCTCTGAATAGAAGGTGCACTACTAGGTTGAGAACTAGAGGTAGCTTGCTTCTTCTTCTTCTGGTTGGGAGAATTAGGCTTATTAAATGGAAACCTCTTCTTCTTGGGGTTCTTAGAAACCTCAACCTCATCACAACTATCACGTTCCTTTTCAATAGCTTCAAGGCAAAGAGCCGAATCAACAAGCTCCCCAAAAGAGAGCTTAAGCTGAAGTAAAAGAACTTTCTTCAAATACTTCTTCAAACCATCAACAAAACGAAGATTCTTCTTACGCGGAGTGTTAATGAACTCAACTCCGTATTTGGACAAGGCCTCGAAAGAAGCAACATAATCAGAAACAAAGAACTTTCCTTGCTTCAACTCAAGGAAACTACGAGCAAGATTAGCCTTTTCTGATTCAGGAACAAACTTAAGTTCGAATCGTTCCTTAAACTAAATCCACGAGAGAGAGGACTCATCAATTTCTGCAATAAAAAGCTCATACCAATCAAGCGCATGCTCTTGGAACATGCTAGATGCCACGAGAATGCAATGAAGATCCAAAAGATCCATCCAAGAAAATATGCGCTCGCAAGTGCGCAACCAAGTCTGAACCTCCATTACACTTTCCGATCCCTTGAAAGACTAGCCTTCAAGGTGGGAATAGTCACTACACATGCGGGCGAAGGCAGACTTTTGAGTAGAAGCTGCGGGAGTAGAAACAGAAGGTTGAGTACCCCGAAATAGCTCCATAAACTGATCAGCTGACATATAGACTCCGTCCGAATGAGAACCACTAGACGAACCTGCAGAAGAGCGCTTTCCTCTACCTCTTCCAGCCATAGGCTGAGAGAACAAGAGAAGATAAGGATTAGTTAAACAACACACAATCGATAAGAAATTTAACTGATGGAATACTATGGAATATGAAATTTATTTCCTGACATACTCCATATGTTAAAGTGAAAGAAATAGATTAGAAAGGCACGAATTAAACCCTCGAATGGTTGTAACGAATGTTCCATTCCATTCTGTTCTGTGTTTATTACAATTTATTCTGAATTTCAGCTCTGATATCAAGCTGTGACGCCCCACCTCTATGCTCTCAATAACAAAGTTTATTATAAGGGATAACATCTGCTATTGCGAAGAATAAGGCTTGTTAGAAGCGACCATCCGTAAGTTATGCCTTAGACGAATATTGATTACATCGATAGGAGTTGTGTAAATTACTCCCAAAGATATATATTCAATCCAAATCTAAGACGAAACTACAGTGGTTTAAGAAAAATTTAGAACAACTCATAATAACAACAACAACAACACAGATAGTATAATCATATCATAATAGAAATATCAGATATAGCGGAAGACAAGTCTGGAATACATGCTACAACAATCGATGGTTCACATGAATCAAATGTACATATACATATCACCAACATACATGAGATGAGAGTCAACAAACCAAAAGTACTCCTCGAAGCCTAGACAAAAGATGATGTGAAATCCCAAAAGTTGAAGCTGCAACTGAATCAGAGATAGCGATTACCCTGAAATAACTCGGTCTGACCCGAGTATTATTTAAAAGAAAATAATAAACAGATCAGTCTAATTTAAACCTAGCAGTGAATGCATCATAACAACATCAAGCAAAATAATAATAGTTTCGAATGAGACTATTCAACATAAGAAATCAACATAGTTTAAATGAAGAAATCACATAAAACTCCATCAAATTCAACTCATTAAACTCCATCAAAATCACTTTCAAATTCAAAATTGAGTTCCAAACTGCAATTCACAAAATCTAGAAATCAAAAATAAATAACTAGAAAATCAACATAAAAGTGGATCGATCCCAGCTGATGGCGAGTTTAAGCTACGTCGCATGTGCATCTCATATGGTCGAAGTCTACCAAGTACTATAAATTTTTGGCGCCCAACAAATGACCCAAAGGTCTAGTACTGGTAATTGACCCGAAGGTCCAACAAATGACCCGAAGGTCCAACAAAGTGGCTCGAAAGTCCAATAAAATCATCTAAATCAACAAACAACAGCAAATATTTCAATTAACGAGTCCGAAATTAACCGAATTAGTAAAAGTGTGGTTCCATACTCTGCACTTTTGCTAAATCGTTTAAATCTCTTCATCATTTCCTTGAAAGTGTAAAATTGTGTATTTTATATAAATAAAATTTACATTCTCAAACGCACAAGTCCGAAATTAAGCGAATCAGTAAAAGTAAGGATTCATAGTCCTCTATTTTGCTGAAACGTTTAAATCGCTTCCTTATTCTTTTGAAAGTGCAAACTGTAAAAATTTTTGAAACAAATTTATTTTAAAACTGATTTTTAAAACACGTTATTAAAAACAACAACAACTATAGCAATTTCGGCGATGAAATTACGCTTCACAAAAACACCGTAAAAACGGATACCAAATCAGTGTTACGGGATAACCGCTTAAAAATTTACTTTAAATTGACGGTTACTGAAGTCAAAATATCTGTAATTTTTATTCGTCAAAAATGTCGTCAAAACAAAGTGCTTCAAAAATATAACACCGGCGTAAAAATTCCGTTATAAAAATAACGGCAATAGAATACGCTTTAAAACCAAACACCGGTTTAACGCAACTTAACACCGGTCTACACTGCGATATGTGCATTAAAATATACACTGCCTGGCACTATATTTCCTCTTGCATGCAATTGAAAACATATATGCCTGGACACGTTGCATGCAAATTAAGTTAACAAATATAAAAAGATTTGAATTAGGAGTATTGCATGCACGAAAAATATAAAAAGGTCTGGACAATACTACCACTTGCTAACACGTATAAACGCTATTTTCGCGCAACAGGTATCAACACACGCAAATGATGAAATTAACAAAAATGCACGCGTGGAAATATATATAAAAAAGGACCTGGATTTAATTCGAATACACATACTAAATTTTGAAAAGCAAAACACCTGGACACGTTACCATAAGCATGCACGGAACAAAAATACAACAATAAAGTGTCCAAAATTATTAATACCCTGGGCCAATGCGTGCAAAATAAAAGTGCAAAACTTGCACAACGTGCATTTACGTACAGGGACTTCTTTCTACGCAAATGAATAGGCGATTGACTAGTGCTAAATAACTTTTTTTTTTTGCAAATACTGCAATACTCACGTACTGAATAGAATAGACAAAAGTGAAATAAAAATGATGCCTACAAAACAAGCAGCACCAGGAACTATTTTTACGCAATACTGGCCTAAGCTTTAATGTTTTTCACGAATGCACGTGAATGGAAATGTAAGCTCTAATGTTTTTCACGAATGCACATCGCTTTGCTATACAACTTCTTAGAAGAATAAAAAAAAATATGACCTGTGAACAAAACAAATATGACCTCTGTGCAAAACAAATATGACTTGTGTATGCTTACTCCTTGCTTTACAAATTACATGCACACAACATTTCACGCACTTACCCTCCAACTTGCTCACCCATGAAGGGATAGCCGGGACCTAAGTTTCTTATATTACAAATTTTTGCACCAACCCAAAAAACAAAAATATAGAAACAAAAAGACCTGACTTCGTGTTATTCAGGTATACAAGCAAGTTTGGTGCTACCCCATATTAACAACAAAAAACACAGTTTAAATAGAAGGTGAGTTTGCACTCGCTTTTGATTGTTTCACTGGCAAGAAGGAATCCAAAGAAAGATAAGTCTTTGAGCGACCATTAGTGAGTTTTCAAAGCTACAACCGAAAAAATGAATAAAAGAAGTGATGTAGTTCCTCTACCAATGTTGCATATAAGTCAAAATAAAATGTGCTGGCCTTTATTTTTTTTCAAATGCATTAAATGCAGACGTGCAAAAGAAGAGAGAAAAAGGACATGCTGCACTAACGTGATGATGGCCAATAATATTTATGTTTGCTTTATAAATTGGTGACAGCAATGTTTATAAATTTGCTTTATTACTTGAATGTGTCAGCATAGACAATGTTTTCACTACTTGAATTAAATGACAACAAGGCAAAAATGAAGAAAGAAGTAATGTAAAGTGTTCACTTGCAAAAATGTGCCAGCACAAAAAAAAAATATGATCCACTTTGCTTTTAAAATGAGACCACTTGTTCAACTTGGTTAAATGTAACAAGCAGAAACTGACTTTGCTTTTGTTGACAACCAACCAAAAATGTTTCACTTTTTGTTTTACAAACTAGACCCTTATGCATTCATCTGACTTTGTTTCAAAAAAATTTTCTCAAATTTTAAATTAAAAAATTTTCTATTTTAAATTTTTATTTCGACGGTAATCAAAAATCATGGTTGTTACATTTGTGGTTGAGGATCCTCGGATAAAGGTCGCAAACGACCGGGGGATGGCATACTCGTGTAGTAGTTACCTAGTTATAGAGGTAACCCGGCCTTGTGTTTGCAGAGAGCTGGTAAAGTTCTCAGGCGACCCTTCATAGGCGTACCCATGTGGCAATAGGAAGTTCCTTAGCCTGGCCATTTGTTGAAAATCAAAAGAAACAATACGCTCCCTGTACGGTTTTAGTTGTATAACCTACCATGGAATGTGGCGGTAACCTGCTATTGAACATGGTAGCTATAGTAGGCATACAATAATGATTATATGCTGGATAAGTTTAATATTATACTTTCGAAATGTTTTATGCACTATGCACTAATGATAATATTAAAAAGATTTTGCGTATTAAGCATGTTTAGCTATCATAAGGAGAAATCTCCTCCAATTCTGTGTTTGCACTGTGTGTGTGGCGGGAGGCCTTATGGTAGTTTCATTTTCCAAAAGCATAACGGATTTCTTTTCCTTTTCTTTGTGAAAATAACTATTTTTAAGATCTCACACCAGTCCCACGACTGACCTGGAGTTTATTATTCCCTTTTTAAACTTTGGGTGCTCACAATTTTCCACAAGGGCAGCCTAGAGTCAGGTTATCAGTTATTATGGAACGAAGGCAGAAAAGAGATGCTATGGAGATCAGGAGCAAGCTGGATGGCGAAGCGTATCATTATACTATGTAGTGTCCGTTGCGTTTGGGTAATTGCGAGTCAAAGTTTTCTTGTACACAAGTTATTATAACTGCCAGTATTGTATTGTGTCGTTTTAAACTCTGATGATGTATGTATAAACTAACATAGTGCTTTTGTTTTAAATATTATTCATTATCTATTATATTTGTTCTGCTGCGAAATGTGAGATTCTGTTATTGTTTCTGTTTCTCCTTCTATCTTCTTCTTCTTTAAACCCTAACGGTTGGTTTTTCCGGCATTCGACTGTTCGGCATTCGAAACAGTGGACGTATTGATGGCGACTTTCGAGCGTCGAAAAAATTGGGTCGTTACAATTTGGTATCAGAGCATTTGGTTAAGCGACAACCTTGGCTCTGTTGGGTGTTACTCATTACAGATAGAGTCAGTAGTACTCTAGAATGAGTTTGAATGTAATAACAGATATGAGCGCGTATTTGTTAGTGAATATAAAATGGTTTCATATTGTGTTGACTTATCGGTTGATTGTTTATAGATTCTGATCGGTGCAGTTTGGCCAACTGTGTAGATAGGGGTTTCTGAACTCTTAAACAAGACAAACCGACATGGTATCTTTTTAAAATCGGGTAAATGAAATAATTTTAGTCAAACTATTTTTGTATAGAAAAGAAATCATTTTCCATAAATTATTATAGTATAAGGTTGCTTGGTTATTAAGGAAATGGTAATATTAAACTATTATCATTATTGAATAAGAAATTTAAATGATAAACAAAAAGTTAAGAAATAAAATCCATATGCAAATGGGATTTGAAAAAAAAAATTGAAAGAGTGATTTATAATTTGAAATAGAATTTCAGAGGAATGTCTTGAAAAGAATTGAAAGGGTTTGAAAGTTTTGAAAATTGGAAAAGATTGGAGATTTGGGAAAATTTAAGTTCTTTTGAGTTTGGAAATGATCTTCAAGGATTTTGAAAAATATTTGGAAGGGATGAAAGCTCTAAACTCTTTTCGGTCGCTGAAAAATAACTTCTGTGATGACTGCAACATCATCGATGTTCATTTTCGGGTTTCCAGTAGAGGAATTGCTACCGAATTATTTTAAATGGAAGTTGTTTGCAAACTGGGTTTGGGTTTTGGAATTCAAAAGATAATTTGAATTTATTTTTAAATATGATTATGAAATGTTGCAAAGACTCTGGAATCTGATAAAAATAGTTTGATTATGGAAGTAATTGATTTCAAAGGTGATTTTGAAATGTTGAGAAATTGTTTAAAACTCTGGAATTTTATTAAAAATAGTTATGGAATAATAAATAAATTTGAAAACAAAGAAAATTCAGATTTAAACTGAAATTAACTTGAGTTAATTTGAATAAATGTGAATTTGAGAAGTCTTATAGACTAAATGATTGGAATAAAATTTATTAAGGTGGAAAATAAAATTTGTATGAATAAATAAATTTACAATTGCAAGTAAAATGGAAGAGAAATTGAATGTTGAATTCATTTCGAATTTGTAAGTAAATTGAACTGGAGTTGGAATTGAATTTTGTTTGTGACAAACAAAGCGAAGTATTAGAATAAAATTAGTAACTGAAACTAATAGAAGGAATGATAAATTTAGATATGGTTTGAAATGAATCGAATTCAATAATTATAAATGAAAGGTGTATTAAATTCACATGGAATTTGATATCCAGTTTAAATATAAATGGTTGTAAACCAAATGGTGAATTGAAATTGAATTTTGTTTAGGGATGAACAAAAGAATAAAACTGGAATTGAAACTGAATATTGAAAACCAATTTGAATTGTGTGAAATAAAATGAAGTTGTAAAATTGGTTCGAAGTGAACTAAAGATAATAAAGGTGGAAATATAAAAAATGGTTTGAGATTACATGAATTGGAATTTGTAATGAATTAGTAAATGAAACTAATTTAAAATAGTGATATGAATTAGTTGTGAATGAAAGATAGTTGATAAAATTCAATATTCAGAAGGTAAATTGAATCCAAATAGGATTTAAATTGTGAATTGAATTCAAATGAAATTGAAAATGTAAGATTGAATGAAAAGGGGTATATAACTTCAATAGAAAAGTAAAAATGGTATAAGAAGTATTCAAACTTTTGTAAAGAAATGTGCAGAAATGATTTTTGATGTTGAAATTGGACATTATGGATATCAGGATATACAAGTGTGTTAAAGACAAAGGATAAATTGGATTTTGTTTCTGAAGATAATTTAAATTGCTCGACAAAAAGGTATGTATTTAAATTTTAGTATGAAATTTGGTGATTTTCTTGTCTAGCCGCTTGACTTTTCGTTTCCTTTTTGAAATTTGGGGGCCTCTGGTGCCATTTTGTAGTCGTACCGAGCTAGCCCCGCAAAGGAGACGCTGGAGAAATTTTTCCAAAATTTAGGGAGTTAGAAAAATTTTGAGAAAATTTTGAAAATTTAAAATTTGAATTTAAATTTAAATTTGAATTAGTTAAGAAAACAATATTGTTTGGAGTTTATGGTTAAGGTTGGAAGGTTAGTTAAAGTAATAATGGTCTTTAACAAAGAGATTTGTTTTGGCAAGATTGATAAAACTGTTGGGTTTTGGGTAAAAAGTAAACGGGTTATGGTCCATTTTTTTAACTAGTAATTTCGAGACGAAATTCTTTTAAGGGAGGAAGGATGTGACTACCCAAAATTTTCAACATTTGAAATTAAAATATTTAATGGATTTTAAATATTGGAAGCTGTTTTTGAACTTGAATTTCAATTTTAACTATAAATTTGGCAATTTAGTTATTGAATATAATTTATTGAGATTCGTTAAAAATTCGAATCTTCAATTTTAAGCCTGCTAAAAATAATTTGATGGCTTAGAAAATTTATATTGACAATACTGAAGATAATGGAAGCTTCAGAATTGAACTTGGAACTGATTTGCTCAGTTTTGAATTTTTATCGTTTAAATCGATATTTAAAAATAGCTTTCCGAGGCACAGTCTTGGAATTCAACGAAACATGTTCCATTGGATCCATAATATTGTATTATTATCGGATTTCAATTTTCGTAATGTTTGGAGTGATCATTTGGCGTACGGTCGATAAACGCGCTGGAAACTTTATATCAAAATTTAATTTAATAACTGGGTCCAAAAAGCTATCTTCTCCATATGATTAAATTTGGACCCGAAACCTTTTCCATTGCGTTCGGAATGGGCGTATAACGTTATAAACGCCTAGCGGAACGCCTCGATAGGATGTCGAGATTTTGATTTGTAGTTATCGAGACAATTTGAATTAATAATATATATCCTAGTCAACTTTCAGTCGTATTCCTTTCACGTCGATACTTTCCCCTTCAAATCACTGCAACCTTTCTCTACACGCCAACATCATCGTGTCTCCTTCTTCTTTTGTATTAACAGTCGAGCATTTTGAAACAAAAACTAAGAAGTTAAAATGGTCATTCTATCCCTCAGTTTCATTCCAAAAGAAAAAAAATCAAATCGCCTTTTCTCATATGGATTTCGCACAAACTAAATCAATGGCCGTGCTTATTTTTTTAAAGTTGAAAGCTAATATTTATGCGAAATCCAGAGTCGCGTCTTCGATCATGATTCGTGAATCAATCGTCTTCAGGGTAGAGGGCAGCGTCAGATGGTATATTCGCAATGGAGGCTCGGCAGTGTAGCTCGACTTCGTCAGTTAGGCGCGTCGCGACAGCAAGGAGTTGCTCATGCGATTAGCGGTAGCATCACGCGTAGTCGCGATGTAGATTGGCTCGATGGCGAGCATGTCGTGATAGTGCAGGGGTTTCGCGAAGTCAAAGAGGTCAGCATCTTCAATCTCGAGGCAGTTCGATTTAGGGTTCGGCGAGGTGGAGCTGCTTGGGGCAGTGATGATCGCACATTAAGTTGAGACTATCAGAATAGGTAATTAGGGATATACTTTAAACTTGTCTTAATTAATTTGTAGTTAGTTAAAAGAAAAAAAATGATGATATTAACAGTAAGGCATATTTACTATTTATTTAAGAATTTATATGTATATGTTTATAGTAAAACAATTTTTAATTTAATAAATGTATATATATAAGTAAATCGGAAAATTTTATATATATATAGGATTTTGGGAAACATAGGAAATTGTATAAAGATCATATTTTATCTATATAAGATTACTTTTATAAATATATATATATATATATATATATATATATATATGAAGTTTCAGAAATAAAATAAATACACATTTTAAATATACTAGTTATTTTAAAATAATGTATTTAAAGTAATTAATTTGGTTAATTAACTTGTTTGATTATTTTAGTTACTAAAGATAATTTATTAAAGGGAATTTAGTTTCAAATTTAATTATTAGTTTAAATCAAATAAATCTATTAAACAAAAATTGATTATTTGATTTATTCAAATATTAATTAAAATCATACAATTGTTATGCAAGGTCTAAAATCGAGAAACAAACGGGAATGGAAATGGATTGCAAAATAAAGGAGCAAAGGTGAGATCTTCTCACTCAATCGGATACCCGATTTAATCTAAATAGTTAATTCAAATTATCGATTGTTGGCTTGGATGATGATTGATATTTATTGGATTGAAATAGACCCTATGCGCCGTATAATAGCGGATGATATTATGTTTAAACCCATATACCGCGATATTCCACCTCGAAGTGGAATTGGTATTATATATGTATTTGGAGTTCTTGATTTCTCGCATTAAATAGCGGATGAGACCATATGCGCCGCATAATAGAGGATGATATTTTGTAAATCCCATATATCGTGATATTCCGTCTCGAAGTGGAATTGGTATTTAATTGTTGTGCTAACGTCTGCGGATGCAGGGAAACAGGTTGGAGGGATTGTAACATCCCGCCTTTTCGCATGCTTTAAATAGACATGTGCCAATTCAAACCATATGGAAGGGCGGATTGTTATGGGGTAAATAAGAAAATACAGAGAAGAAAAGAAAAAAAAAAGAAACTAAACAGAATCTCACAACGGAGGGATAAAATATAATAATAAATATACAGTTCATAAAACTGTTTACAAAACATTTGATTCTTCTTTATACAAAAAATATCAAAGTTCACATACCAATATAACAATGCAGCGGAACAATATGAGTGTAGTGGAATATAACAAATAATAATAATAGAAATCTCAGTCTTCGTCCTCCAGAGCTAAAGTCTTCGATCCTGAAATGCTCGGACTGACCCGAGCGAATTGAAAAACAAAACACTCTAGTCAGAACTAAAAGATCTTATGTGAGTTAAATCAACAGAAATAAATATAAGTGCTGTAACTCAAGAGATGCTTGGGATTTACATCTCCTAAGGATCCGTTAAACTATTTACTATGTAGTATATTTCGCTATTATAATAGTGTCTAATTGTAAAATAAACTTACTTTTAAATAGCGTTAAGAAGTGACCCAATATTCCCCTTAACACGTAATAGTCCCAGTAGTCCATCCAATATCATAGTCCCTCCTGATCGGGAAGCCTCCAGAGGATACCACACGGGATACGGGAGAAAACCAAACTCATACAAGGCGCGATAGGGTAGGTGACACGGCACAACTAGGCAATGCCAGGGTAGATATACCAATTACGCATCCGGGCTGGTGGTAACGCGTAGCCGCAGCTACTGCCCACCTCGGACAAACTCCCCCCTAAAATCAAAGAAATCAAAAGTGGCCACTGAATCAATCCAAAGTCATTGTATAATATCGAAGAGGAATATCCGATAAAGGGAGCTAACCCACTTGGCCCGAGAATCGCCCCTGTTTTAGCCACCTTATGCCAACTCATGGGAGTTGGGTCCATGTATTTACCTTATAGGAAACGCCGCTGCCGACCTACTTCATTCTGGAATCTCCACCGCGTACACGGTTGTTAAAGTGGTTTTCGGAGTTGGCGGAGAGTATGATAACTTTCGATCTCGGTCTCTTCAACAACCAATCGTTATTATAACACCGCGGTTATTTCAAAATAATTTATACTTTAAAACAAGAATACAATATCTCTTTCAAACCGTATAAATACGATATCTTTTATATTTTTAAAATCCCAAATCAATATGATATCATTTTTATTTTATAAATATCCCTTTTCCAAAATCATAGTATTTTCAAATATATATACCTTGAAACCATAACTTTGAAACATAACTTTTAATACTTAACGGTTCAAGTACTATATTACTTTATAAAATAAAACAGCTTCTTTAAATTTCACAACAAATTCCCAATATCAATTTGAACCCCCAAATAAACCATTTTAATTCCCATATATTTCAAAACTTACATATTCTATATTCCAAAACTTTATAGTTCTTATATTTCAATCTTTAAATATTCCACTAATTCAAAATGAATTCTATGATAATTTAACATATATCAAATCCAATCCCTAATATCAAAATTTGAAATGTTTACTTAATAAAACAAATATTATTTAAGTAAACCCTTGAACTTCAATAATAGGATATTCTTTTAAATTAAATTATTTGATAATATCCTTTAAATCAATTTGATATTCATTAAAAACCTCTAATCAAAATCAGGTTATAAAATCATACCTTTTTAAATCTTAATTTATTTACATTTCAAACGAATTTTTCGAGGAAAATTCTAAAATACTTTAATTCAAATCATATTCACATATCTACAACCTTGCCTTTATTTGAGTTATTATAAACTCTATATACAATAGGATTTTTTTTAAACAGATTGTTTGCACAAAAAATGGGAAAACACCTCCAAGTCGTATGTTTTAGTCGATTTTATGTTGTTTTTAGTGATTTGGGTGATTTATGAAAATATATAAAAAGCAGGGGCTAAACTGTAAAAGACACAGAGATTTATAGTAGTTCGGCCAGAACGTGCCTACGTCCACTTTATATGTTATTCTCCTTTACTCTTCAGATTACAATTACAAAGCTTTGATTACAAGAGTATGAAAGTTGTTTGAAAGTTCCTTCCGTGCTTGAGCTCTCAAACTTATCCGCCATTGTTGTACCCCTACCCCTCTATTTATAGAGTGAGGCTGGGGGCAGAAGTCCTGGAAGTATATAGCTGCTGGTGGGCCTGGGCTGATGCAATCTGTCCTGGCAGTGTTGATTCGGTATGCTTTGGTTCGGTGGAGAGTGGATGAAGTTTGGCTCAGTAGGACTCGGTGGGATTTGGTCCAATAAAAGGTGGTTCGGTGGTAGGCGTGGTAGGTTGGTCCGGTGATGGATGGACGAGGGATGGTTCGGCATCACTGGCCTTGGTCTGGTTCGGTGAGAACTTGGTCCGGTGATGGATGGACGAGGGATGGTTCGGCATCACTGCCTTGGTCTGGTTCGGTGGGGCGTTGGTCCGGTAGTAGGGAAGGAGCTTGGTTCGGGATTGCTTCCTTATTCTTGGTTCGGTCGTGGTGGAAACGCACCCAACATTTGCCCCCCCAAAGTGGGGCATATACCAGCATATGTCGCACTTTGTTTTGGTTGGGACGTCCTTATTCGGTATGGTGTGCCGAACCTGTTGGTCCGACCAACGCCTTTTGCCTATAAGTATGTGCCTAGAGTTCTCGTTTTCCCAAACACCTATCTCTGCCGAATCAACACTCTCGTCTCTGCCGAATCAACACTTTCGTCTCTGCCGAATCAAATATATTAGCCGAACCAGGATCTTGTCTTTGTCGAATTAGGTGAGATTCTTTTCCGCCGAATGACTTTATGTTCTTGTATTATCGGATGGTCTTTAAGACTTTGACCGCCGAATGAGATTGGGCGTTGAGTGCTGAATGGGCCTTATATGCTTGGAATGCCGAATGAGGTTTTGCTTTGTACTGCTGAATGAACTCCTTGTTCTAACAACATGTCTTTTGCTTTTGTATTTGCAGGTAAATGTCTCGCAAAGTGGAAACCCGATCAGAAAAACAGAGGAAATCTATGGACAAAAGAGAGTCTCCCGCTGCGCCCCTAGTCCAGCCGAAACCAGCGTGACATGGATGTGCCCCGAGGTCATTAGTGGACGGATATGGCCCTCAAGAGCTTCTGAACTCTCCTCCCGATTGCTTTTCGAGCTCCCTCAAAGAGGGACAACTTGATGTCATCGCTCGCTCCTTCGGGATTGACAGAGCGAGCATGCTACTGCCGAGAGATGGTGTGATGCCGTATGATCCTCCTGAAGGATATTTTGCCTATAGCCCATACCATTGCATGTGCGGGGCCATTCCTCCGATCAATGCGTGGATAGTCAGCTTCATTACCTACCTGAAGGTGGCTCCTTTCCAGCTTCAGGCCCAACTCCTACGCCATCTTAGTGTGTCTATTCATTATCTTCCAAAGGAGGTATGGGCGCCCCCTTTTAACCGGGAAATCCGATATTTGTATAACCTGAGGGGCTACAAGAAGGGGTCTCCATACATTAGTTTAGAGTCGGTCGTGTCCTTCAAGCCGGTCTTGGACTTATACTCGAAGTTCTCCATGTTTAAGAAGGAATGGTTCTTCGTCAAGGACGACTCCGTTTCTTTTCGCCTTTTCACTTCTGGCTGTAAGTTGAATTCCATTTGTAATTTCTTTGTCCCGACTGCAATGCTTCTTCTTATATGCTTTTATTTCTTGCTAGCGACAGGTGGCTTTGCGGTCGTGGAGAATGATCGCCTGGTACAGATGGCTGCGGAGATAGAGGCCATCTCAGGAAGGGATAGTTCGGCTTCTTACCTGATCAGGAATGCCACTCTCCTGGAGCACAACTTGATTCTGCCACGTCAATCTGTGGTTAAGCAGAGAGACACGGCCGAGGAGAGGGCTGCCAAAGCTAAAGACGGAGCCACTGCGAAGAGTAGCAAGAGGAGACCTTTCTCGGTACCTCCAGTCGTAGGGGGGAAGAAGCTCAAGAGATCCGATGGACCCTCCCCTAGCACATGCCTAGATGTCCCGGAGGGAGAGGATGTGGAGGAGGGAGAAGGCAAGGATGAAGGAGGCGAAGCGGAGGGGGGAAGTGGTAGAGAAGGCTATGGTGATGAGGGTGGCGAAGGGCAGAGCGGTGATGGCACCGGGGCTTTGTCTTCGGGGCAAGTAGGTGAGATTCAAGAGTGGACGGATGAGGCTTTCCACCAGGCTTTTGAGGGGTCGGAGGAAGGATCGGCCTTGGTGGAGAAGGCTAAGAAGGCGGGCAAGGCCGGAACTGGTGCGGATCCACCTACTAAGAGCCCTTCAGCCATGGCAGCTCCGGCGCTTCAAGGTGAATTTTTGACTCCTCTTTATTCTTCTTAACTTAACATTTTTCTCGGATTATAGTTTCATGCACGCTTGTAACACTTGGTTTTTATTCCAGGAACGGGTAAGGTGGCCAAGACATCAGATATTCGGCACCGCCTCGAACAGTACAAGCTACTCAAAGCTTTCGCTAAACCGAAGCCATCGACTAGCCGCCCCGGAGATGTGGTTGGCTATCGCCCTCTTCTCGGGGTCATTGAGGAGGATATCCAAAGGAAAAAGAGGGGCCGCTCCTTGTTTGAATCTCCCTCTCGTCCTCAGCCCCCAACTCAGCCTCTTCAGGATGTCGCAGAGGAGGATATTGAGTTCGTACCTTCCCCGCACCCATCCGAAAACCTTACTGTTACACCAATAGATCACCCCGGCTTGGCTCGCAACCCGTTCGCGGGTTATCCGGACCTGGAACCGAGCTCCCATGATCTTTCTTTTGATGAGGCTACCGGTGAGCACCTCCTACCCCGCAACCCTATGGTAAGGGTGCTTGATGAGGCTAAGGCATTGGATCTCGACTTGCTGACCACTCGAATTGTGCACATGGGGATGAGGCCAAGGCAAACATCGATCGGGTGGCTGAGGAGACTAGGAAGCTGATGGCGCATCATGCCCGACTGGTCAAGGCTGGAGAAGAAATCGGAAGTGCGAACATTCGGTTGCGGCTAATGGTTTCCGATCAGGCCAAACAGCTTGCCGATTAGGCCATCCAGATCTTCCAGCATGAGGCGGCCTCCAGTCGGCTAAAGAAAGCTATGGAAGAGTCCAGCAAGGCAGAGTTGCGAAAAATAGAGGCCGCTTGCAAGAAACGAATTGACATGGCCATCGCAACGGTAGATGAGGTTCGGAGAGCGGATCTCGAGCAGACAGAGGAGCTATCTGGAAGGCTTGAAGCCGTAGAGCTTGCTCAGGTCAAGCTAAAGGAGGAGATGGAGGCGATGAGGAAATCCCTTCAGGCTGACTGCTCGCGATACCGATTGGAGAGGGATGCTGCCGTTGCAAAGTTGTCGGCTTCTGAGGCCCGTATGAGGGAGTTTGAGGAGAATGAGGGGATGATGGATGAGATGCTCCAGGACATGTATTTTCGGATCTGGAAGCAGGGAAGCTTATCCTGGATGGATGATTACCCCCGGGTCATGGCCAGGATCTATCTTAGGGCCTTAGAGGAGGCCAAGGCTGAGGCGGATAAGGAGGGCAGTGTGGCTTTCCGGATGGAGGTGGTTACCGCCCAATTTTCTACGAAGGAGAAGGTGGCGGTAAAGGAGGGCATGCGGCTACTTGCTGCCGAGGAGGTTGGTGTACAGTTGGGAGATGATGATCAGGGAGCGGATGTCGGTAAGTCCCCTCCTTTAGTCCTTTGGTAACTTAATTGCTTGTCTCTTTTTTAATGAAATCTTTCCTTGAACTAGGTAGGTGGGACTTCTGAAGCACCCGCTATCTCTGGTCAGCAAGCCGGGAGTTCCGATCCTGGTGTGAAATAGATCTCCGAAGGCTAGTAGGGTAGGGGCGAAACCCCGATGCAGCCGACTCCTTGACCTGATCCGTATAGTTTTCGGTTTTCTTGACTTTCTTGTCTGTACTTAGTTGAAAACGTTAGTGTACTTTCAAGCTGTAATTATGTAATTATGTCATTGCAACGAATGATTTTATTCTCAACATGCAATTTTATAATCATAAGCTGATTCTGTCATATTCGAATGCTTGATGTATTGCATAAGAAATATAGTTGTGTATATGTATGTGCTTCAATCGTGTTTGATGCTAAGCTCTTGCTTAAGATATAATTTTATGTCTCGCAATGTCTGTGTGATGTGTGAATAAACTATAGCTACATGTACAAGAAAAGAAAGTACCGCCCTTCATGTTTTAGTTGTAGACGGTAGCTTTGAATGTCTTGTGTGACTGAGGATGGAATGCAGCCGAGTGGCCTGTCATCCGGTTGCGAGTTCTCATTCCCATCAGCGAGCGTCTCCTATTTTGTGCCTTGTACTTTTAGGGTCGTTATAGAGGATAGGAGGAAAGTTTTTAAATAGAATGGAAAAATGAGAAATAGTAAAACTTCCAATCACGGAAGGCCGTCGATGTGCTTAAGTTTGTGGCAAACGGGTTTTGTAGTTACTTTCCCTAGCAGTGGGTCTTGGAGACATTTGTCACCCATCTTACGCCTCCGCGGGGAGTTTTCTTTTTCACCACAGCCGTACTTAAGACACACTGGAGCCGAGATCGCGCACGGTAACTACCCGGACCATTATGGCCCGTAATCGTGGGTATTATTCGATTTACCGTGGCCGGCTAGCGTGGGTGCCGATCGTCAACCGTGAACTACCCCTGGCTGGCCACACCTTATGTTAGGGCTTATAGTCGGTTCACGGTTGCCGGCGAGCCGAACGCCGTAATGAGCTGCCAAGGCTATTTTCGGTCTCCTCGGTGGCTTATAATCGGCTCATTAAAGTTGGTTTTGAGGGTAGTCGCGAGCAATGAGTTAACCCGCAGCAGAGGGATGCTGGAGTAAAAGTGTCTCATTGGCGAGTGCATAGAATCGTATAGTACCTGTTAGGTTTTGTCCAGGTGAAGTCGCGCTATGATGCGTCTTGAATGGAAATGCAGGATTTTTTTCAACAGAAAAGGATAAAACTCAACAAGTAGCCAAGACATAAAGGAACAAGTTAACAGGAGACAGATTTTTAAAGTGGTTCGGCACGAAAATGCCTACGTCCATTGATTCTCTTTGTTAATTCACTTTATATGGGCAGTACAAGTTAAAAAAGGTATCGACGAAGGTGTTGGATGTTCTATGCCCTCTGGAACACCTCTCCGCCCATTGTTGAAAAAATATAAGCTCCGTTGTGGAGATCTTTATGAATTACATATAGCCCGTCCCAGATTGGATCTAGCGCTCAGGGGCGTGGGAAGATCCACTTGAGGAAGAGATCTCCTTCTTGTAAGCTGCAGTGCTTGACTTTGGAGTTGTATTGCACTGCCACTTTTTGCTTGTGAGCTGCCGCTTTGAGTGCTGCATCATTTCTTCTCTCTTCAATTAGATCCAAAGACATGTGGAGGAGTTCTTCGTTCTCTTCTGGGTTGTAGTGGATCCTACGGTGGGAAGGCACTACAGTTTCAACTGGGAGCATGGCCTCCGATCCGTATGCCAAAGAGAAAGGAGTATGCCCTGTTGATGTTCTGTAAGATGTGCGGTAGGCCCAAAGTGCCGTAGGAAGTTCATCCACCCAAGCGCCTTTTGACTTTTCAAGTTTCTTCTTGATTAGAGTTTTGAGAACTTTGTTGACAGCTTCGACTTGTCCATTTGCCTGGGGATAAGCCACAGATGAGAAGCTTTTGTGAATTCCGTGCTCTTGGCACCAGTTGGTGAACTCCTCGCTGTTGAACTGAAGTCTATTGTCCGATATGATTTTGAGAGGAACCCCGTACCTGCACAGAACATTTTTGATCAAGAAGTTAATAATCTTTGTCGAAGATACTTTATTTAGAGGTTCCGCTTCCACCCATTTGGTGAAATAGTCGACTGCCACTATAGCATATTTTGCCCCACCTCGGCCCATAGGCAGTTCGCCAATCAAGTCCATTCCCCATATTGCGAAGGGCCAAGGGCTGGTCATCTGAGTAATCTTATTTGTCGGTAATCGAGAAATCTTAGCAAATTTCTAACATTTGTCACACTGTTTGGCGAAGTCCAAGGCGTCCTTGTTCAAGGTAGGCCAGAAGTATCCATACCAGAGTATTTTCCTTGCCAGAGTTTGTCCACCAGTGTGGTCTCCGCAGCTTCCCTGGTGGATGTTAGATAAGATTTCCTTGGCTTCCCTTCCAGCGACACATCTTAATAAGGGGTTAGAGAAGCCGCGCCGGTAGAGGATTCCTCCTTGTATAGTGTAGCGGGAAGCTTTCCTCAAGATTTTCCTGACTATGCTACGCTCGCTGGGCAGCGTGCCATCTTGTAAGTATTTTCGGATAGGAGTCATCCAAGTTTCCTCTTCGATTGCAGCTATCAGATTTTTTTGTTCGAAACTCGGGGTTAGCTGTTTTGAGATGGCTATTGTTCTGGAAATGGAGCTGTTCTCCATGCTAGCTTGCTTTGCCAGTTCGTCGGCCTCTTGGTTCTCCTCTCGAGGAATGTGTTTGATTAAGTAGTGATCCAACCGATCGAGTAGCAGCTTGGTTTTCTTTAGATATGCTGTGAGTCGTTCTCCTCGAGTCTGAAACTCTCCTAGTATTTGATTTACAATAAGTTGCGAATCACTATGAAGACATAGAGAATTGACTCCAATCTCTAGGGCAAGTTCCAATCCAGCTATTACTGCTTCATATTCTGCATCGTTGTTGGTGGCAGCGAATTCCAACCTAAGAGCATAATGCAGCTTCCTTCCCTTGGGGGTGATTATCCCAACGCCTGCCCCCGAGCCTTGTTCGTTTGATGCTCCATCTACAAAGAGATTCCACTTGATGTCTTCTGCTATTTCGGATCGCTCCTTACCTTCGTTGGTGGTGAATTTGGCAACGAAATCGGCCATGGCTTGTCCCTTGATGGCGGTGCGAGGATGGTAGGTGATATCATATTGACTCAGTTCGATGCACCATTTGAGCAGTCGTCCAGAAGTGTCGGGACGGTGGAGCACTTGCCTTAGTGGTTGATCGGTTAGGACTCTGATGGATAAGATTGGAAATAGTGTCGCAGTTTTCGTGGCGCGATTAGTAAACAGTATGCTAGCTTTTCGAGTTTAGGATACCGGGCTTCTGCCCCCGTAAACCTCTTGCTTACAAAGTATACCGGCCATTGCACGCGGTTTTCTTCTCTTACCAAAGCGGCACTTAGAGCATGGGATGACACGACAAGGTATAGATACAGCTCTTCGCCTTCGTTTGGAGTTGAGAGTACCGGTGGCCTCTGGAGGTGTTCGATTAGGTTTAGGAAGGCTTCCAGGCATTCGTCAGTCCACTCGAACTTTCCTTTGTCTTTCTTCAGAGCTTCGAAGAAAGGGATGCATTTGTCAGTTGCTTTAGAGATGAATCTGCTTAGGGCGGCCACCTTCCAATTCAGGCTTTGCATTTCCTTTCGAGTGGATGGTATCTTGTCGTCCTTTAGGGCTCGAACTTGTTCAGGGTTTGCTTCAATCCCCCTGGCATGAACGATGAATCCCAAAAACTTTCCTGACGATACTCCGAAGAAGCACTTTAGAGGATTCAGCTTCATTCCGTATTGGCGAAGTACTTGAAACATCTCATCCAGGTGGCTTACATGATCGTTGGCTTTCCTTGATTTTACCAGCATATCATCCACATAGACTTCCATAGTTCGTCCTATCAGTTTCGCAAACATCTTGTTGACGAGGCTCTGGTAAGTGGCTCCAGCGTTTTTAAGTCCGAAGGGCATTACCCTGTAGCAATACAATCCCCGGTCAGTGATGAAACTAGTGTGGTCTTGATCGGGGGCGTGCATAGGAATTTGGTTATATCCTGAGTATGCGTCCATAAAAGATAAGAGATCGTGCCCAGCCGTGCTGTCCACGAGTTGGTTGATTCGGGGGAGTGGGAAGCAATCCTTCGGGCAAGCATCATTTAAGTTGGAGAACTCAATGCATGTTCGCTACTTCCCATTGGCCTTCTTTACTAGTACCGGGTTGGCGATCCATTCTGGATAGATGGCTTCTCGTATGAAGTTATTGGCAAGTAGATTCTTTACTTCTTCCTCGAGGGCCGCCGATCGTTCTGCCCCCGTACTTCTCTTTTTCTGTTTTACTGGCACCTTGGTAGGATCGATGTTCAGTACGTGGCATGCAACGTCTGGGGAGATTCCAGTCATGTCAGCATGTGTCCATGCAAATACATCCAAGTTGTGGTGGAGGAAATCATTAGTTGATCCTTCAATTCTGCTTTTAGCTGAGATCCGATTTTCAATAGTCTACTCAGGTCGTGTTTGTCTACAGATACAAACTCCATAGCCTCTATAGGCTCGGTGGTAGCCTCCTCCTCTCTTTCCCTGGGGTCTAGTTCGTTGAAAGGATCACTTGTATATCGAAGAGGAGGGGCTTTCTTTAGTTGCTATGCTTCCGAGTTTTTCGTGCAGAGAGCAGTCTCTGCATTCTTCCCTTTATCCTTCCTGCAGTTGCTGCGAAGTTCAGTTACATAGCAATCCCGAGCAGCGTCTTGATCTCCCTCTACTTCCCTTATTCCATTGCCTGTTGGAAACTTTATCTGTAGGCACCATGGGGCCAGGACTACTTGGAAGTCGGACAAGGCTGGTCTTCCTAAAAAGGCGTTGTAGGCCGAGTGGTTATCCAGTAGCACAAATGTTTGTTTCCGTACGACGGTGCGGGGGTGACTTCCTATTTCAACAAAGAGGTCCAATTGCACGAGGGGCATCTTTGCATCTCCAGTGAAACCGTGTAGGGGTGTGCTGCAGGGAGACACATCCTTCATAGACAGCTTCATTTTGTCGAAGGCGTGTTTGAATAGGATGTTTACTAAGCTTCCAGTGTCCACTAAAACTCGGAAAACTTCGGCTGGACCGAACCATGCAGAGATGACCATAGGATCCATGTGAGGGTACTGTCTTCCCTCTAGGTCATGCTTACTGAATGTGATGTCATCATTCTCTTTCCGCTTTGGGTGGCGCTCTTCTGTAACAGAGTCAACGCAGTCTTCTTTGTTTCTAAGTGACTGTCCATATCTCTCCATCTCTGGCGAGCTTCTGTCAACGATGTGTGGTCCTCCTGATATGGTATGAACCACTATTTTTTTTCGACTGGAGCCACTGTGTTGTGATTTCCTCTGCCCATCTCCTGGGGAGGTGGGCTTGGGTTTTCATTGGCAGGAGTTGGAGTCCTGTTTTGATTTTTCACATAGCGTTCCAGTTTCTTCCTTCTGATGTGTTCCTCAATTAAGTCACGGAGATGATGACATTCATTGGTATCATGCCCATGAGATTCGTGGAAGCGGCAGAACTTTCCCGACTTAATTGCGTTATTCGATTCTTTCTTGTGCGGGGGGCGTTTGTATCTAACTTCGTCTTGGGTGGCCAGGAAGATGTTTTCGATAGTTTCATTCAAAGGAGTATAGGAGTCGAATCTTGGTCCTGGTCGATATAGACGTTTTTCTTCCTTCTTGCCCCCAGCATTGTCCCTAGAGTCATTTCTTCGAACGTCCTTTGCTGCGACGGGTGTGCTACCATGAGCCGCCTTAGTTTGTTGTCCTGTCTACCTCTCAGTGGCAGCATCCTCGAGTCTCATATACTTTCCAGCTTCATGGAAGAAGTCTGGTAAAGTAGCTGGTTTTTCTTTTGTCGGTCTTCTAGCAAATTTAGTATATGGGTGCACACCACTACAGAGGGCCATTAGGATAAGTTTCTCATCGGCATCTTGGACTGCGGCCGCTACGGCATTGAATCGAGTTAAATATTGTTGCACCGTTTCCCCAGGTTTCTGCTTGATATTAGATAATGAATAAGCATCATTAGGTTGTTCCACATGAATGCGGAACTGGCTGATGAATTTTCCCTTCAACATTTCCCATGAGCTGATGGATCCTTGGGGTAGATAGCAGAACCAGGATGTGGCCAGATCTGCCAAGAATAGCGAGAAGCACTTGCACAACACTCCTTCAGTTGCTCCGCTCATGAGCATATGCTGTGTGTACCTCTGTAGGTGTACTACGGGGTCAGAGGTTCCCTTGTAAGGTTCCATCTTTGGCATTTTCCATTCACGGGGGGTGATGGCAATTTCGATATTGCGGGTGAAGGGGCTAGTTACCCTAGCGCCTATCCCTCGATCTCTTTGATCCCGTTGGACGCACTCTCTGAACAATCGTGCCATTCTCTCATCATAATTTGGAGCGGATAGGAATGAGCTAGGTTCTTCTCTGCGGGATCGATCCCGTCCAGATGACCTATAGGGATGGTATAGTCTATCACTCCTAACGTTTTCCAATGGCTGTCTTCGATCTTCTAGGAGCATGCTAGGGTCAGCTACAGTTGACCCTTGCTTGGATCTTCCCCTGCTGGGTTCTGCTCCAAGCACTTCCTCAGGTCCAACTTCGGGTTGGACTCTAGCTCGGCCCCGCTCAGTAGCGTTTCCTTGGCTAGGTAGCATGACGGGCTCAGCTACATCCGACCCTTGCTTGGTACCTCCCATGTTGGGTTCGGTTCCAAGTGCTTCTTCGGGTCGGAATTCGGGCTGAGTCCGGGCTCGGCTCCTACCATTGCTGTTTCTGTTGTTAGCCTCTTCGTAGAAAAAAGATCTTTGTCGTCTCCCAGATCCTCCAGACTGGAATTCACCCCACGATTCAGTGTTGCGGTTGAATTCTTCAGCATTCCTTAAGCGTGACATGAGTTGATCCACCAAGGCTTCTTATTGGGATGTGAAGCGGTTAGTTACTTCGGCCACAACTCTGTCCAGATCTTCCCTAGTAATTGGTTGCTCCGTCGAAGGGGCTGTCGGATTTTCCTGATTTCCATTTGCTGTGGGAGCAGGATGATTCTCTTGATCTGTGATCACTGGATCTGGGATACTGTTAGTTGCGATGTTCTTTCCTTTGCTAACATCTTTCCTCGGCCTGGGAGGCATGTTTCCCAAGCAATGAGCGATGCTGTTAGGAAAAAGGTTGAGTGGGAGAAGCGGAAGCTTCTAGCTCGAGTTCTCAGTAAAAGCACCAAAAATGTTTGCACAAAAAAGGGGAAAACACCTCCAAGTCGTACGTTTTAGTCGATTTTATGTTGTTTTTAGTGATTTGGGTTATTTATGAAAATATATAAAAAGCAGGGGCTAAACTGTAAGAGACACACAGATTTATAGTGGTTCGGCCAGAACGTGCCTACGTCCACTTTATATGTTATTCTCCTTTACTCTTCAGATTACAATTACAAAGCTTTGATTACAAGAGTATGAAAGTTGTTTGAAAGTTCCTTCCGTGCTTGAGCTCTCAAACTTATCCGCCATTGTTGTACCCCTGCCCCTCTATTTATAGAGTGAGGCTGGGGGCAGAGGTCCTGGAAGTATATAGCTACTGGTGGGGCCTGGGCTGATGCAATCTGGCCTGACAGTGTTGATTCGGTATGCTTTGGTTCGGTGGAGAGTGGATGAAGTTTGGCTCGGTAGGACTCGGTGGGATTTGGTCCAGTAAAAGGTGGTTCGGTTGTAGGCGAGGTAGGTTGGTCCGGTGATGGATGGAAGAGGGATGGTTCGGCATCATTGGCCTTGGTCTGGTTCGGTGAGAACTTGGTCCGGTGATGGATGGACGAGGGATGGTTCGGCATCACTGGCCTTGGTCTGGTTCGGTAGGGCGTTGGTCAGGTAGTAGGGAAGGAGCTTGGTTCGGGATTGCTTCCTTATTCTTGGTTCGGTCGTGGTGGAAACGCACCCAACACAGATACTTAACCATATTATATAAACGAAATCAACTTCATTATTTAGCTTATTTTTAAAATTCGAAACAAATTTATACATAGCTAAATTCAAGAATTTTATTATATATATATATATATATATATATCAAAATTTAATATTTATTAAACCGTATTCTTTCCAAAACCATAGAAAATCATTTCAAAAATAATTTTATATATATATACCACGGTGCCTGTATATAATTTTCTATCCTATGATCAAGTGATACGGATATTTATCATTTCAATCCGCAATTTAAAAATAAAAATGCAGTTGTATATCATTTCAAACCGCAATCCCGAATGAAATGAAAATGCATAATAACTTGCAGTTTATATAATATAGAACACATCATCCATTCTCCCAATATCAATCATCAATCAATTTATTGCAATCATCATCAATTTAAGCAAAACATCAATATAGAGCATATAAAATATAACAGGTATCAACGAACAATTTATGTTCAAAAATAGATTAACAACTGTTTAACTAGCAGTTTATATGCAAAAATAAATAAATTTTAACTGTCAATTTATATGCAAAAATAAAATTAAATAACAATATAATTTAAATAAATGCAATTAACTGAGATGATGATTAAAAACATGCCAAACAGTGATAAATAGATTTCTAAACACATAACAGATCAATTTAACAAACATAAGAAATTTTAGAAGTTGTGAGCGGGTTAAAACAATCACCTTTGGAATTTAAATTGAATTTAGATCCGATTTAAACCCCAAACTTTGACCATCTCATAATTCGTCCAAACTAGCGTCATCAAGCCCGGAATTTCAATACGATCCTAACAAAAAAAATCTCGTGTGAAACGGAGTTCGTAGGAGAAAGTTATACGCATAAATGGTGATTGAAATTTCAATTATAAAATAGAAATAAAAGAACACCTTCAAGCGCCATGTCATCGACCTTTCTTTCCCTCCTCTCTCACGCGTTTTGCTTCCAGGCACGCAACCTTGAACCCAATTCCAACGCACGCTGCCCAACGCACGCTGCCCTTGTCATTCGTGGCGCCGCAGATGAATGCGACCACCCTCCCAAGTAGGTGCCGCCTCCACCTTGAAGCTCCCATCATCCGCGACGAGCCACGTGCTACGAAAAGGAGCAGCCGCCTTAAACTTTTGAACCCTAGTTGAGTTTTGATGAAAATCCAACCATCCAATCGCCACACGAACTACACAGATCGACTCCCCTTCGTCCACTCTCCAAAACCCAGAAGGGTTTCTCGATCCGACGAAGATCATCGTCGCGCGATGAACGGCCGAGAATTCTTTGATTTTTACTAATCAAACACCAAACTGAATAGAAAAATGAACACCACCAGCGAATTGCTCTAGTCGAGAGCTTCAACATCTATTTGTTTTCAAATTTTCCTGAGGATTTTGAATTTTTGACTTTGATTTTGAATTGTAATTGGATATAGGGTTTGCATCCATTGAAGAAGAAGATGAGCTGATGAAATTTTACGCGCAAATAAATGAGAATAGGTGGAGTTTAGGGTTTAGCAGAGTATTTATAGACAAATAAAAAAAATGGAATAGACAGATGGATCCGAGTTATAAACGTGTTCAACGATACATGGCCCAAAAATCCGTTCTGACTCCGGAACGAAATTTGGTAAACTCATATATCAAAATAGGTGTTTTAAAATATTCTGAACGCGATGGAAAAATTTTCAGGTTCAAATTGCATCGTATAAAGAAGTTATGCTAAAAACAATATTTTCCAAATTGATTTCAATTCATTTCAATTGCATAAATTTCAAGGCGTTTCGAGTCTGTACGATCAAACAACAAGTCTGATCGCTACGAAACTTGGAACACTATTATAATTCACCGTTACGGATCCGACGAAACTGGTTTCGACGAAATCTGAGTCAGTGGCCAACATGGCTATTTTTATATTAATTAAATAAATTAAAATTCATTAATACAATCCAATTTTTTTTAAATCTTAAATTTGACAAATTTTATCACCTTTATTATTTCTCAATCATTTAAAATGTTTTAAACCAAATAAAAGCCAATTTAAAATTAATTAACTTCCCATTTCAATGTCAAATTTTCAATTTTATTAAATTTAGAAATTATCAATTAAGTTTCCAAAAATTTCATTGAATTAAATCTTCATTCGTATTATTCCATCCATTATAGGCAAATGGATGAAATTAACATACATAAATATTTTCAATTTCAACTAAATTTTCAATTAACGTAATAATAAATGTTTAATCTTACTTTATTTCAAAAACTCAATTACCTTAATTTTTTATATTCAAATAAATAAACAAATCTTGATTTACAATCTTTTCATTTACCTATAGTCATATTATAAATGGAATTTACACTATCTTCAATTATTAATTACCATCAGTTACGATTTTAACATTTATTCCATAAATTTATTTGCCCTGAATTAGTTACTGCATTTATCTAATTTCAATTTCGTAATCACATTCAATCCATTAATTGGTATTGCATTGACATTCAAATTTATTAGCTTATATCAACACTATTATCATTAATTGCCAATGGATTTCCAATTTTAGTCACTACCCTAAATAACTAATGTATATTAATCTACATTATCCCCAAGTTATAAATTTTGAATTAATCACTATTCATTATTATTGCTTCACTGATTAATTTCAATATTTGCAATTTATTACCCATATAAATTAAGGTTTTAAAACAATTAATAAAATTTCCTTAATATATAGAATTTAACGACTCTTAAACATGGTATTACATTTCTCATAAATGTAACATTTAATAAAATTAAACTTTCAATTCCATCAAAACAGGCAACCTATAAAAATTTGATATCATCGGCTATCAATCACATTCTCACAAGTTTAGATCATTTCCAATCCAATGTTGTAATTTCTCACTACCATTGATTATCCCCAATTACCATTCACTGTATATTTTGGTCAATTTCACACAGGAATTTACTATTCACAAACAAATGTTACAATACTTGTATGGTATTGATTGTACTCAAATTATTACGTATTACTACCCTAGTTAATAACTCTTTATGATTCCCTGATTCCCAAATTCAATTTAATGGGTTTAGTATATATGTATAACTCTTAATAAATTTGTGGTCACAACTCTTAATCACCTTTTATAAGTTTATTATTTCTACTTAACTAACTTTCCTCGATTCCATCCTTTATTACATCAACTGTTACTTTCATCCAGATTATAATTCAATATAAAATGCAAATTTTATCTCATTGCATTAATATACGTCTATTCACATTTAAATTTGAATAGATGTTATGCTTTTTTAAATGTGTATTTCTACCAATTAAACACGTTAATTAAGGGTTTTAAATACTATACACTCTATTAAACTTACAACATTAAATTTTACATTCTATTAATTACTTTACAAAATAACCCATTTCTATTAAGTTTTCATTCACCTCTGTTACTATATTTAAAAATCTTATTGCATTGATCAATTAAATGTTTGCTTTAAATTACTTATTTTAAATTTTTATGCTCAAGCACAACAATTAACACTTTCCATTATTATAACAAATTTGAATTCCATTCTGGTTATATTTTTTTAATTCACAAATTCATATTTCCATTTTTTTTCTTATACTAAACTTATAACCCAGTATGACAATTTATATTATTTCAATTTATTGCCCAATAAATATTAAATTGTTAACATTTAATTACAATTGCTTCATCTAATTACTACATTCGCTTTAATATAAATTTTAAGACTTTTATTTCTTCTAAATTGAATAAAAATGTTATTAAATTAACTCATTTATTACAAATTTGCATTCTAATAAATCAGGTTCCAATAAATAGAATTTATTCAATTTAACCCTTTTAAATTAAGTCTATTTTAATCAATACAATATTTCATAGGTTAATTCTTACATTTACTGCATTACAAATTATAACAATTATACTTCTTATAGATTTAATTCCAAAATCTTATTAATATGACGAATTTAATGAACGAAATTCACGGGTCGTTACCTCTCCCCCACTCAAAACTTTTCATCCCCGAAAAGGTAAAGAAGGGAAAAGAAGAATTAAGAAAACAATATATTTTACTTAGAATGTTAGATATATATACACAAATAAATTTTCCAAAATTTACTAATTTAAATAAAATATCAATTTATAACTTTTAAATCTTTTTATACTTAAATTAATAAAGTTTGGAAAAACATTTTTTAAATTTTTTTTTTTAAAGTCCAAAATTTTTGAAAAATTTCGGCAGAGTCTCCTTTGTACGGAGAGGCTCTGGAGAAAATATAATATTAATTATAACAATATCCACATATAATATCCAAAATATTATATCCCAACACGGGAAAATATATAAAATGCGCTATAAAATCGTAATCCGAAAATGTACCTATTAGTCGGGCAATTAACGCTTATTTTATGGAACCAAAAGCAGTAGCAGTTGCTTCCATAACCTGTATTTCACTTATATAATCTAAAAGGGTTAAAAATTATATAAAACGAAATATTTAACTTGTTTTAATCAATAACAAACAAATCAATACAACAACAACAATTCCTTGCAACAAGGCATACAACCATCACATAAAATCAACACAAATCAAACATTCATTCATATCAACAAACAAATAGTTGTTCGGGTTCAAAACTTTAAATTGCATAGAATAAAAAAATAAAAATAAACTATCAAGTGCATCATTTACTCAACAGTCTTAGATTAAACGAAATAGATTATTTATTCATCCAAACAATTTTAAATTTCCTTACCCAAACAACCATAAACCAAAGAAACAACAACGATTAGTTTATTCTTATTAATTCTATTCATTTTCATTTATTGCCTACAATTATTCATTTTCATTTATTCAGGTCATGTAAGTTTCTTTTTATTGCATTACATTTATGCATTTCACAATTTCATTCATGTATTTAATGCTTAAATTTCTATTATATTTAATTATCGTAACATTTTAATTACACTTAAATTTATAACTTTATAACACCAATTCTTATAAATAAATAATTACATTAATTCATTTACTTAAGTTTATAATCATCTATTTATTATACTTACCTTTAATTATATTTAAATATAGTAAAATTCCAATTGTAACTTAAGTTTACAACAATTAAAACATCAAATCCTTGTTTATTAAAGAATTTCATTAATTACTTTCATTACCTCAAGTTAATTACTTGTATAATATCTATTACATTTTCTTATTAACATTTTCAATTTTTATATCTTTTGGTAAGTCATATATATGCCTTTAAGAATGTAATTGAAAGTTATACAAGTTTTTTTTAATTCTTTTAATTAATTAATGGTTCAACAATTTCATCTTTGTTTTATAAGTTACAATTTCAAATTACCTTTATTTTCATTCATAACCTAGCATTAAATTACTTGCTTTGATTAAAGGCTCCAATTATTAATTAACTTCCATTTTACCACACTAATTGAAACTGTTAAATAACGAAAACTTAAGAATTTAAATACCGGGTTTAATTTCAAATCATTATAAAAATAATAGATAAATATACTCTTACAAATTTATATATATCAAATTATATTTAAAACAAATTAAAATTTATATTTGTTTATCAAAACAACTCTGCAGAAAACTACTACAGTGGCCTTCCCACTATGAAACTCGAAAATGAATGTCGATGATGCGTGCACTCATCACCGAAATTATTTTCCAGCGACAGAGAGTGAATTTCAAAACTTATTTCCTTCAAAAATTTCATTAAAAAAATTCTTTCAAACCATATTGAAATATTTACATCATAAATTACTTTTAAAATATTATTACTATATTTCAAAATCATTCAAAAGAAAGTTTCAAAAACCCTGGGACTTAAGTTCTACATTTCCAATTTTATTTATTTTATTTTATATCTTATTTCAACTATTATTTATAAATTTCATTACCTAACACCCAATATTTTACAGCCGAATATAATCTTTATAAAATTTATTACTTTATATATAGAAAATATAATAGGCAAAATTATTTCATTCACCTATATTAAAACCAAATATTATGTCGGTATGTCCTATTAAGTGTTTAGAAATCCCTATTGATGTCATAGCGTCCCATGCACCAACCAGAATTTATAAGTACAAAACGGAACAAATTAACACAATACTAAAACCTTTTTATAACACTAACAAATATGCTCTCTCATATATATACGCTCAACGACTCCTATAGGTTATTACTACCCTATTAATAAAGAGTCAGCCCCCACATAGCTAAGGTTTATCGCTAAAACAAAGCTCTGATACAAGATGTAACATCCCGCCTTTTCGCACGCTTTAAATCGAAACACGTACCAATTCAAAACATACGGAAGGGCGGATTGTTATGGGGTAAATAAGAAAATACAGAGAAGAAAAAAAAGAAACTAAACAGAATCTCACAGCGGAAGGATAAAATATAATAATAAATATACAGTTCATAAAACTGTTTACAAAACATTTGATTCTTATTTATACAATAAATATCAGAGTTCACATACCAATATAAAAATGCAGCGGAACAATATGAGTGTTGTGGAATATAACAAATAATAATAATAGAAATCTCTATCTTCTCCTCCAGAGCTAAAGTCTTCAATCCTGAAACGCTCGGACTGACCTGAGCGAATTGAAAAACAAAACACTCGAGTCAGAACTAAAAGATCTTATGTGAGTTAAATGAACAGAAATAAATATAAATGCAGTAACTCAAGAGATGCTCGGGATTTACATCTCCTAAGGATCCGTTAAACTATTTACTATGTAGTATATTTCGCTATTATAATAGTGTCTAATTGTAAAATAAACTTACTTTTAAATAGCGTTAAGGAGTGACCCAATATTCCCCTTAACACGTAATAGTCCCAGTAGTCCATTCAATATCATAGTCCCTCCTGATCGAAAAGCCACCAGAGGATACCACACGGGCTATGGGAGAAAACCAAACTCGTACAAGGCGCGATAGAGTAGGTGACACGGCACAATTAGGCAATGCCAGGGTAGATATACCAATTACGCATCCGGGCTGGTGGTAACGCGTAGCCGCAGCTACCGCCCACCTCGGACAAACTCCCCTCTAAAATCAAAGAAATCAAAAGTGGCCACCGAATCAATCCAAAGTCAGAGTATAATATCGAAGAGGAGTATCCGATAAAGGGCGCTAACCCCTTGGCCCGAGAATCGCTCCCGTTTTAGCCACTTTATGCCAACTCATGGGAGTTGGGTCCACGTATTTACCTTATAGGAAACGCCGCCACCGACCTACTTCATTCTGGAATCTCCACCGCGTACACGGTTGTTAAAGTGGTTTTCGAAGTTGGCAGAGAGTATGACAACTTCCGATCGTAGTCTCTTCAACAACCAATCGTTATTATAACACAACGGTTATTTCAAAATAATTTATACTTGAAAACCAGAATATAATATCTCTTTCAAACCATATAAATACGATATCATTTATATTTTTAAAATCCCAAATCAATATGATTTCATTTTTATTTTATAAATATCCATTTTCCAAAATCATAGTATTTTCAAATATATATACCTTGAAACCATAACTTTGAAACATAACTTTTAATACTTAACGGTTCAAATACTATATTACTTTATAAAATGAAACAGCTTCTTTAAATTTCACAATAAGTTTCCAATATCAATTTGAACCCCTAAATAAACCATTATAATTCCCATATATTTCAAAACTTACATATTCTATATTCCAAAACTTTATAGTTTATATATTTCAATCTTTAGATATTCCACTAATTCAAAATGAATTCTTTGATAATTTAATATATATCAAATCCAATCCCTATTATCAAAATTTGAAATGTTTACTTAATAAAACAAATATTATTTAAGTAAACCCTTGAACTTCAATAACAGGATATTCTTTTAAATTAAATTATTTGATAATATCCTTTAAATCAATTTGATATTCATTTAAAACCTCTAATCAAAATCAGGTTATAAAATCATACCTTTTTAAATCTTAATTTATTTACATTTCAAACAAATTTTTCGAGGAAAATTCTAAATTTCTTTAATTCAAATCATATTCACATTTATCTTCAACCCTACCTTTATTTGAGTTATTATAAACTCTATATACAATAGGAATTTTTTTTATCAGACACTTAACCATATTATATAAACGAAATCAACTTCATTATTTAGCTTATTTTTAAAATTCGAAACAAATTTATACATAGCTTAATTCAAGAATTTTATTATATATATATCAAAATTTAATATTTATTAAACCGTATTCTTTCCAAAACCATAGAAAATCATTTCAAAAATAATTTTATATATATATACACCACGGTGCCTGTATATAATTTTCTATCCTATGGTCAAGTGATACGGATATTTATCATTTCAATCCGAAATTTAAAAATAAAAATGCGGTTGTATATCATTTCAAACCGCAATCCCGAATGAAATGAAAATGCATAATAACTTGCAGTTTATATAATATAGAACACATCATCCATTCTCCCAATATCAATCATCAACTAATTTATTGCAATCGTCATCGATTTAAACAAAACATCAATATAGAGCATATAAAATATAACAGGTATCAACGAACAGTTTATGTTTAAAAATAGATTAACAACTGTTTAACTAGCAGTTTATATGCAAAAAAAAAATAACTGCAATTTATATGCAAAAATAAAATTAAAAAACAATTTAATTTAAATAAATGCAATTAACCGAGATGATGATTAAAATCATGCCAAACAGTCATAAATAAATTTCTAAACACATCACAAATCAATTTAACAAACATAAGAAATTTTAGAAGTTGTGAGTAGGTTAAAACACTCACCTTTGGAATTTAAATTGAATTTAAATCCAATTTAAACCCTAAACTTTGACCGTCTCAGAATTCGTCCAAACCAGCGTCATCAAGCCCGGAATTTCAATACGATCCTAACAAGATAAATCTCATGTGAAACGGAGTTCGTAGGAGAAAGTTATACGCATAAATGGTGATTGAAATTTCAATTAAAAAATAGAAATAAAAGAACACCTTCAAGCGCCACATCATCAACCTTTCTTTCCCTCCCTCTCTCACGCGTTTTTCTTCCAGGCACGCAACCTTGAACCCAATTCCAACGCACGCTGCCCAACGCACGCTGCCCCTTGTCGTTCGTCACGCCGCAGATGAATGCGACCCCCCCTCCCAAGTATGCACCGCCTCCACCTTGAAGCTCCCATCATCAGCGACGAGCCACGTACTACGAAAAGGAGTAGCTACCTTAAACTTTTGAACCCTAGTCGAGTTTTGATGAAAATCCAACCATCCAATCGCCACACGAACTACACGGATCGACTCCCCTCCGTCCACTCTCGAAAACGCAGAAAGGGTTTCTCGATCCGACGAAGATCATCGTCGCGCGATGAACGGCCGAGAATTCTTTGATTTTTGTTGATCAAACGCCAAATTGAATCGAAAAACGAACACCACCAGTGAATTTCTCTAGTCGAGAGCTTCAACATATATTTTTTCAAATTTTTCTGAGGATTTTGAATTTTTGACTCTTATTTTGAATTGTAATTGGATCTAGGGTTTGCATCCATTGAAGAAGAAGAGGAGCTGATGAAATATTACGCACAGATAATGAGAATAGGCGGAGGCTAGGGTTTATCAGAGTATCTATAGACAAATAAAAAAAATAGATGGAATAGACCGATGGATCCGAATTATAAATGTGTTCAACGATACATTGCCCAAAAAGCCAGTTCTGACTCAGGAACGAAATTTGGTAAACCCATATATCAAAATAGGTGTTATAAAATGTTCTGAACGCGATGGAAAAAGTTTCAGGTTCAAATTGCATCGTATAAAGAAGTTATGCTAAAAACAATATTTTCCAAATTGATTTCAATTGCATAAATTTCAAGGTGTTTCGAGTCCGTATGATCAAACGACAAGTCCGATCGCTACGAAATTGAAACACTATTATAATTAACCGTTACGGATCTGATGAAACTGGTTTCGTCGAAATCCGAGTCAGTGGCCAAAATGGCTATTTTCATATTAATTAAATTAAAATTCATTAATACAATCCAATTTTTTTTAATCTTAAATTTGACAAATTTTATCACCTTTATTGTTTCTCAATCATTTAAAATGTTTTAAACCGATTTGTAACGACCCAGAATTTTCGATAATTTAAATTTGAATATTTAATTGATTTTAAATATTAACAAGTGAAATTAATATGTCGAATAATTTATTTTTCGAATATTGGATTTAATTTGACAATTAAATCGATAATTTAATAATTGAAATTCCAGAAATAATTGAAAATTGAGTTTAATATGATTGAAAATGATTTGTAAAATTTTATTTAATCATATTGAAGTTATAATGATGTTATAGAACTTTTAAAATTGAATTAAGAGTTTATTTGTGAAAATTGAATATTTTAATATTTAATTATCGACTGAAAAATAGCCAATTTTTGAATGGTCTCAGAATTGAACGAAACCAGTTCCATTGGATCTATTATAGTTTGTTATTATCGGATTTCAATTTTCGTAACAATCGGAGTTGTCGTTTGATCGTGGCAGCTCGAAACGCATCGAAATTGTTTTAATATTAATTTGGCGAGTTAAAATAGTCATTTTTCAAAAAGTCTCGGATTTCGATGAAACAAGTTTCATCGGATCCATAATGTGATATTATTGCAAGGTTTCAAATTTCGTGTCAATCGGATTTACCGTTTGTCCGGGGCAAACGAAAATGCATCGAAATCGATTTAATCGGTTTAATTTTAAATCGATCGTTTATAGCCATAACTCGCACAGATGATCGAATTAGCTCCCGAAACACGTTCCATTGTGTTCGAAACGCGGGGTAAAACTTAAAAACGCCAACTAGCACGCTTCGTTTGGAGTTTGAAAAATTTCGGGTGAATAGTGTTCGTTGAATTTTCTATAAAAGCCCCCTTGTTTTCACAATTGCAAACCCTAATCGGAAATAACCCTAGCCGCCTCTATATTATCAATGGCCAGAAATTAAATTCTTTTCCTCCTCAATTACTTCCAATCCGTGAACAATTAGCGAAAGACTTCAACTGCAAAGTTGTAGAGATTCGTGAGAGCTTTAGATCCATACGGTTGTGATCGAAAATGGAGCTCCGGATCGATGGGAATTGGCATCCAAAGACACACGAATGGGCACGATTTCCTAGGCCATGTGATAGCCGAGCTCCATGCTATACGAGGCGGTGGTGCTGTTCGAGACGAGCTTCAACGTGGCATCTCCTGATCGACGAATAGATGAACGTAGGTGGAATGGTTTCTAACCCTAGAAGACAAGTTGATGGGTTCGGCCGCGCGTGAAGTTGCCTGGGAATGAAGATGGAAGGGAAGACGCGTGCGGCCCTGATTGCCTTGCTAGAGATGGACGGCCAGATATGTAGGGTATAAAAGTTTTAAAAAGAATTGTAAATTTAATTGTTTTATTAATTCGTATAACTTTAAAACTGTGTAACTTCTTCATACGAGGTCCGTTTTGGACGAAACTTTTTGCGTTGGAATAGTATTGACGAGCACTACGCGATGCAACTGGATTGGAGTCGATAGGAGTCGGTGAAAATTTCAGGTAAAATTAAACGCGCGTTTAATTTTATTCGAAATAAAAGCTTAAAACGAAATTGAAATCAACGTGAGAACTACTCACTCAATCAAATAGTTTCAATTTATATTTTAAATAGTTATATTTAAAATTTTCTTGAATGTATGTTGAATGATGATTGCAGTTATTGATTGCTGTTTGGTTGTAATATTAGATATAATAGGATATATCTGTATATATCAATATATATATTGGAATTGATTTCCCGCATTATATAGTGGATGAGACCCTATTGCGCCGCCTATTAAGCGGATAATATTTTATAAATCCCATATACCGCGATAATTCTGCACGGGAGCGGAATTGGTATTGTGCTAACATCTGTGGATGCAGGGAAACAGGTTGGAGGGATCCAACTGGATTCCTCAACTGTATTGATTTATTTAAAGATATTGTGATATTGGTTGATGTTTGTTGTCGTGATTGACTATTTGGTGCTGTTGCATCATCGGATCCATTTTGAAATTTAAAAATAACGATTTTGATTTTAAAAGGGATTTTTAAAGTGATTTTTGAAATTATACGTTTATTAAATTTTCGAATTGATTTATTTTAAATAAATAAACGTTATAATATTTAAAGTTATAAAAGTTATGACTTTTGAGAAATATAACCGAAAAAGATTTTCGAAATAAATAGTGATTAATTTATAAAATGGTTTAATTTGGAATTTTGAATCATTATAAAAGATTTTTAAATTTTTTTTCATAAGTTAAAAATATTGGAATTATAAAACGAGCTTTTATAAGTGTTAAAGGTGAAATAAAGATGGATTTCATAAGTGAACGGAATTTATAGATTTATAAATTGTGAAGTTATAAAAATGAATAGATTTTGTAAAATAGAAGATTTATACGTAATTATCTTATAAATCGAATTTTGGCATTTAAATGAGATATAAATGGAATTTGTTAATAATGAGATTTATAAATCGAAGCTTATAAATAGAAATGGAATTTATAAACATTCTTTATAAATTCGAAAATCAATTGAATTTGATAAATTGAATATTGAAGTTTATTAAAGAAAATATATTCACGATTTTGGACAGTGAATACATTATTGAATAAAATGGTCATGTTTGGCAAAATGAATATTATAGAATGAAGTTAATTATTTTAAAGATGTTTTAAAATGTATTATGAATCGAAACCATAGATTTCAACATTTATTGTTCAAATAGACGTTTTCGAGAAAGAAGGAAATGGTGGACTATAACACTGTTGTTATAGTAAATAGTTTCCGAAAGGAAATGTTTTGTATAGTATTGGGATTTATATATCTATTTAAACTTTTAATCCCTATACTAGTGATTTTGGGTCGTCGTAACGATGTTTTACGTAACATTCGTTTTGACCCAAATAAATGCATTTAAAAGGTTGTTTTCCTTAAGAAATGAAATATATACTTAATTTTGATTCAAGTATATTGAATATTTTCAAATGTTGAAAATAAATAGATTTGTGAATTACTTATTATTTAATAAGTATGGAAATATTTTTCCAATGTGAAATGAACCTTTTAGAATTTATCCTTGTAAAGATAAATTGAAAATGAATATTTGAAATCGATTGAAAATCGTATATCATAGATATTTTGGAATTATAAATTCACTATGGAATTTATAAAAGAAAAGGGAATTTTTTTAAAAATAAACGTTGATTTATTTTTAAAGTATGGGAATAAATTTACGGATTTGGAACGTAAATATAAAGTAAATCGGTAAGGATTTATTTAATTGGTTTAAATGAACCATTTTGAAATGAAAGTATTTCCGAGTAAGGAAAATAATTGAAATTTGTTTTCAAAAGTGATAAAGGATTGAAAAGTGATTTGAAAATTTGTTTTCAAATGGTTGAATGTGGAAATTTATATCTTGTAAAGATATTTTTGGAAAATAAATAATTTGGAAAATTATTTGGAATATGATGATGTTGCACATCTCTATTGATAGTTAAATAACCGACTATCAGTATTTACCTTTAAATAGGTATTTGTTGTGAATTGCTTGAATTTGAATGCCACACTTATTTTTAAAATAAGCGCTCGCTATTCGGTTTAGCCGGGAGAGGACCTTTGTGTCATATAACCCATTCCGAATATGTGATATGTCGAAATGGATAGCATTTGAAGACCGGTGTTGAAGACCGGGTATTTGTGAAAACGATAGGATGACCTATCGATTGTCTCTGCACCGTTAGCTACGGTATGGAGATTTCCTTTGTGATGGGAAATTCGATCGGGATTGTGAATACCCGGATTGCAAGGGCTTCTTTTGAAGTGCCTTCGGTTCTGTTCGAACCCGGAACAGACTTGTATGGTTACGTGTCTGACATTACATTTTGAGATATAAAGCAGGTTTCTTTCAAATACATTTCTGTTGGTGGCGGAGAATTTATTCTCTTAGCTTAACACCCTTCTTTGAGACGTACATGCTTAGAGGTTATGTAGTTGAAGGTTATCAGCGATATATTCCCAATTTGGTAATGTGGCATGCTGAGTGTTGCTGTGTGATGATCATTGTATGATCATTTGTGATATGATCATTTTTTTGATTGGTTATCTTTGTGATCATTACTTTGATCATTTGTTGACCCAAAGCAACTTTTGTATAAAGCGTAGCTTTGTGGACGAGACTTCGTCAGACCTCACTCCCCGGAAATGGTCAAAACAGGAATATGCGGCAAGGTTATGAGGGTCGCGCCCTTTAGGGTATGTCGTTTCCTTCTGGAAAGGTTGGTATCATGGTATGGAGCCCAGGTGCTTACTCATGTTGATACACTATATCTATTACTGTGTGGTGTTGTTGGAATCGAGCGCTCGGATAAAGGTCCCAAAGGACCGGGGGATGACATACTCGAGTAGTAGTTACCTAGTTACAGAGGTAGCCCGGCCTTGTGTTGGCAGAGATACAGATAGGTTCTCGGGACGTCCGCCAGAGGCGATCCCATGTGGCGGTACGAAGTTCCTTAGCCTGACCATTTGTTGGAAAATCCAAAGAAACAATACGAGCCTTGTACGGTTTTAGTTGTATTACCTGCTATGGAATGTGGCGGTAACCTGCTATTGAACATAGTAGCTATAGTAGGCATAAGTGCGAAATGCCTATGCTGGCTAAGATTTATATCTTTACTTTCGAAAAAAAAATTTCTACACTATGCACTAGTAATAATATCAAATGTTTCTTTTTAATGCGTATCAAGCATCTTTGACTATCATAAGGAGAAATCTCCTCCAATTCTGCGTTTGCATTGTGTGTGTGGCGGGAGACCTTATGGTAGTTTCATTTTCAAAACACATTGCGAATTGACTTTGAAAATTTCTCCTATTCTTTTTTTTAAAGATAAATAACTGTTTTAAGTTCTCACATCAGTCACATGACTGACCTGGAGTTTATTGTTTCCCTTCCTAAACTCTGGGTGCCCACCAATTTCCACACGGGCAGTCTAGAGTTTGATTATCAGGTTATTCTGGATTTAGGAGTGCTATGGAGCTCAGGAGACGAGCTGCATATCGAGACGTACCACTTGTATATGATATTATACTATGTATTATTCCGCTGTGTATTCTGTATGAGGACAAGTTTATATAACTGTCCATTGATGTATTGACTCTTTTGTCTATTGTTGTTGTAAACTCTGATAATGATGCAATGTATAAAATGTACAGTTCTTTGTTTTAAAGATTATTCATTTATTTATTATATGTTGTTCCGCTGCGAATTGTGAGATTCTGATTTTGCTGTTGTTCTTTTCCGTTCTGTCCTGTCTATTCCTCTCTTCTTCTACCTCTTTCTTTTTCTTTAACCATAACATTTCGGTTTTTCGGCAACGAAAAATCGCAAACGTTACATTTGGTATCAGAGCATATGGTTAAGCGACAACCATGGCTCTGTTGGGTGTTACTCATTAGAGATAGAGTCAGTAGTACTCTAGAATGAGTGTGAGTGTAATAATATATACGAGTGCGTATTTGTCAGTGAATATAAATTGTTTTATATTGTGTTTGCTTATCCGTTGAGCTGTTTGTGAATTCTGGTCGGTATGTGGGACGCCATATTATCGATAGGGATTTCTAAACTCTTAAACGCGGCTAGTTGACATAGTATCGTTTTAAATTGGGTAAATAAAATAATTTTACCTCGATTATATTTTCTATGTAAAGGAATAATTTTTCAGAATTATTAAAGTGTATATGAATTGATTGTTTGGTTGTTGAATAAAAACAACAATTTTTAAAGAATAATTGTATAAGCAAATGAATTATAAGTATGGAACTATAATTAATGTGATTTACAATTGTGAAATAATCTTATATACAAGAAGTGAAATTTTATAAGTAAAAACTTATAAATGTGATTTATATTCTGAAAACAAAATTTCAGAGAAGTGTTTTGAAAAGATTTGATATTTGGTAAAATTATTTTGGAGAAAATAAAGCTCTAAACTTTTTTCGGTCGCTGGAAAATAATTCCGATGATGATTGCAACATCATCGGTGTTCATTTTCGGGTTTCCAAAAGAGGGATTGCTACCAAATTGTTTAAAAGAAAGTTGTTTGGAAAAATTTGGATTTGGTTTTGGTAATTCAGAAGGTAATTTGAATTGATTTCAAAAAAAATGGTTTTTTGAAAGGTTGAAAAACTCTGGAATCCTATTTAAAAAAAAATATTTATAGGAATGATAAATGAGTTGATAACTTATGCAATTTGAATTTTGGTAGGATAAATTTAATTTAAAGGATGGAGTTAAATTAAAGTAAGTATAAGTAAATCAAGAAAAATCCAAGTTGTAAATTGATGAATTTAAGTGAAATAAGTTATGACTTATGATATGAGTTAATAAATTTAGCTTTGGTAAAGGTTAAATAGAATTTACTTTAGAATTGAAATTTAAATTGGATTTATAAGTGGAATCTTAAGTTAAATTGAAACAAATTATGTTGGAATTGAATATAACTTAAATAATGTTGAATAAAGTTGATTTTGGTGTCAAAGTAAATTAATAAGTGAATTAATGAAGTGAAGTCATTAAGAATTTGAACTCGAGTTATATGAATGAAATTCAACTTTATATTGTTAAGGGAATTAGCAATTGAATTGAACTAATGAATTGAATGTAAAGCAATTGAATGTAAATAAAATTGATATGGGATAAGGGATGAAAAAGTAAATTCATTAAAAGCTAATGTTATTGGAAGTTAAATAAATTGGAATGGAAGTCAATTTAATATGAACCAATTGGAATTAAAAGTGATGAACCAAATTGAATGTAAATTTAATAATTTGGTTGTGTTGAATGAACATTGGTTGTTATATGGTTGTTAGTTGATGGTATATAAATTCATTAAGAGTTAGTGAAATTGAAAGTTATGAAATTGAATTCAAATTGAAAGTAAATAAATTTGAATAGAATTGAATGTGAATTAGATTTAATTAGTGAATGTAAACTAATTGGAAAAGAATGAATGTTGTTAAAATCCAATGTAAATGAATCAAATGTGATTTAAATTGAAAACCAATTCCTTGAATATTAATGAGAATATGAATGAATATTGATTTGGTTATGGATGATAGTTGGTTGATGTTTGCATTTGTTGTTTTCATGCATTTGCTATATTATGAGGTTGGTATGTTGCTATATGTTGTATATTGATACATTTTTTCATATATGCATGATTCTCATGTTGTTGTTGAGTGTTTAGTAGGTGCGGATGGCGTTGCTTCGCATTTGGAGCTCGCTTTCGCGCTATATTAGCCGTATACGCTCGCTAATAATATAATAAGGTACATATCTCGGATTACATACGTACTTTTACACTTTTTTCCCTGCGGGGTGCCTCATCACTTGATGAGATGTATATTTGTGATATATATATTGTAATTTTTTTTTCGGATCGAGCCACGCAAAGGAGACTATGGCGAATTTTTTCGAAAATTTAAGGCGTTAGAAAAATTTGAGAAAATTGGGAAAATTTGTGAAAACTATAATTTTGGTTTTGGAATTGGAAGTTAAACGATATAGTTTGTCTTGAAAATATAACTAAGGATGATTTGAAAACTTAGTAAGTTATTGCAAGAAGTTTAACTATGGATTTTTGGAAAGTTAATGGATTCTGTAACTTTTTCTTACTTGGTAACTTCGAGGACGAAATTCTTTTAAGGGGGAAGTTTGTAACGACCCAGAATTTTAGATAATTTAAATTTGAATATTTAATTGATTTTAAATATTAACAAGTGAAATTAATATGTCGAATAATTTATTTTTCGAATATTGGATTTAATTTGACAATTAAATCGATAATTTAATAATTGAAATTCCAGAAATAATTGAAAATTGAGTTTAATATGATTGAAAATGATTTGTAAAATTTTATTTAATCATATTGAAGTTATAATGATGTTATAGAACTTTTAAAATTGAATTAAGAGTTTATTTGTGAAAATTGAATATTTTAATATTTAATTATCGACTGAAAAATAGCCAATTTTTGAACGGTCTCAGAATTGAACGAAACCAGTTTCATTCGATCCGTAATAGTTTGTTATTATCGGATTTTAATTTTCGTAACAATCGGAGTTGTCGTTTGATCGTGGCAGCTCGAAACGCATCGAAATTGTTTTAATATTAATTTGGCGAGTTAAAATAGTCATTTTTCAAAAAGTCTCGGATTTCGACGAAACTAGTTTCATCAGATCGGTAATGTGATATTATTGTAAGGTTTCAAATTTCGTGTCAATCGGATTTACCGTTTGTCCAGGGCAAACGAAAACGCATCGAAATCGATTTAATCGGTTTAATTTTAAATCGATCGTTTATAGGCATAACTCGCAAAGATGATCGAATTAGCTCCCGAAACACATTCCATTGTGTTCGGAACGCAGGGTTAACCTTAGAAACGCCAACCGGCACGCTTCGTTTGGAGTTCGGAAAATTTCGGGTGAATAGTGTTCGTTGAATTTTCTATAAAAGCACCCTTGTTTTCACAATTGCAAACCCTAATCGGAAATAACCCTAGCCGCCTCTATATTATCAATGGCCAGAAATTAAGTTCATTTCCTCCTCAATTACTTCCAATCCGTGAACAATTAGCGAAAGACTTCAACTGCAAAGTTGTAGAGATTCGTGGGAGCTTTAGATCCATACGGTTGTGATCGAAAATGGAGCTCCGGATCGATGGGCATTGGCATCCAAAGACACACGAACGGGCACGGTTTCCTAGGCCATGTGATAGCCGAGCTCCATGCTATTCGAGGCGGTGGTGCTGTTCAAGACGAGCTTCAACGTAGCATCTCCTGATCGACGAATGGATGAACGTAGGTGGAATGGTTTCTAACCCTAGAAGACAAGTTGATGGGCTCGGCCACGCGTGAAGTTGCCTGGGAACGAAGACGGAAGGGAAGACGCGTGCGGCCCTGATTGCCTTGCTAGAGATGGACGGCCAGATATGTAGGGTATAAAAGTTATAAAAAGAATTGTAAATTTAATTGTTTTATTAATTCGTATAACTTTAAAACTGTGTAACTTCTTCATACGAGGTCCGTTTTGGACGAAACTTTTTGTGTTGGAATCGTATTGACGAGCACTACGCAATGCAACTGGATTGGAGTCGATAGGAGTCTGTGAAAATTTTGGGTAAAATTAAACGCGCGTTTAATTTTATTCGAAATAAAAGCTGAAAACGAAATTGAAATCAAGGTGAGAACTACTCACTCAATCGAATAGTTTCGATTTATATTTTAAGTAGTTATATTTAAAACTTGCTTGAATGTATGTTGAATAATGATTGCAGTTATTGATTGCTGTTTGGTTGTAATATTAGATATAATAGGATATATCTATATATAACAATACATATACATATATATATATATATATATATATATATATATATTGGCATATGTATATATTGGAATTGATTTCCCGCATTGTATAGCGGATGAGACCCTATTGCGCCGCCTATTAAGCGGATAATATTTTACAAATCCCATATACCGCGATAATTCCGTACTGGAGCGGAATTGGTATTGTGCTAACATCTGTGGATGCAGGGAAACAGGTTGGAGGGATCCAACTGGATTCCTCAACTGTATTGATTTATTTACAGATATTGTGATATTTGTCGATGTTTGTTGTCGTGATTGACTATTTGGTGCTGTTGCATCAACGGATCCATTTTGAAATTTAAAAATAACGATTTTGATTTTAAAAGGGATTTTTAAAGTGATTTTTGAAATTATACGTTTATTAAATTTTCGAATTGATTTATTTTAAATAAATAAACGTTTTAATGTTTAAAGTTATAAAAGTTATGATTTTTGAGAAATATAACCGAAAAAGATTTTCGAAATAAATAGTGATTAATTTATAAAATGGTTTAATTTGGAATTTTGAATCATTATAAAAGATTTTTAATTTTTTTTTTTATAAGTTAAAAATATTGGAATTATAAAACGAGCTTTTATAAGTGTTAAAGGTGAAATAAAGATGGATTTCATAAGTGAACGGAATTTATAGATTTATAAATTGTGAAGTTATAAAAATGAATAGATTTTGTAAAATAGAAGATTTATACGTAATTATCTTATAAATCGAATTTTGGCATTTAAATGAGATATAAATGGAATTTGTTAATAATGAGATTTATAAATCGAAGCTTATAAATAGAAATGGTATTTATAAACATTCTTTATAAATTCGAAAATCAATTGAATTTGATAAATTGAATATTGAAGTTTATTAAAGAAAATATATTCACGATTTTGGACAGTGCATACATTATTGAATAAAATGGTCATGTTTGGCAAAATGAATATTATAGAATGAAGTTAATTATTATAGATGTTTTAAAATGTATTATGAATCGAAACCATAGATTTCAACATTTATTGTTGAAGTAGACGTTTTCGAGAAAGAAGGAAATGGTGGACTATAACACTGTTGTTATAGTAAATGGTTTCCGAAAGGAAATGTTTTGTATAGTATTGGGATTTATATATCTATTTAAACTTTGAATCCCTATACTAGTGATTTTGGGTCGTCGTAATGATGTTTTACGTAACATTCGTTTTGACCCAAATAAATGCGTTTAAAAGGTTGTTTTCCTTAAGAAATGAAATATATACTTAATTTTGATTCAAGTATATTGAATATTTTCAAATGTTGAAAATAAATAGATTTGTGAATTACTTATTATTTAATAAGTATGGAAATATTTTTCCAATGTGAAATGAACGTTTTAGAATTTATCCTTGTAAAGATAAATTGAAAATGAATATTTGAAATCGATTGAAAATCGTATATCATAGATATTTTGGAATTATAAATTCACTATGGAATTTATAAAAGAAAAGGGAATTTGTAAAAACCTGCTAATCCGTACTCCTTGAATAGACACTAATCTCCAGTGATTAACTCAAGATGAACGGAAAAACGATTTCTTAGGGTTAAAGAAGAAGAAAGAGGTAGAAGAAGAGAGAGAAAGATAGAACAGAACAGAAGAAATAGCAGAACAACATCAGAATCTCACAATTCATAGCGAAACAACATATAATAGACAAATGAATAATCTTTAAACAAAGAACTATATCAGTTATTACATTACATCATATTACATTACATTACATCATCAGAGTGTACAACAACAACATGCAGCGGAAAAGAAATATAATATACTAGTAATTCGCCATGCCATCCTGCTTTGCTTCCAGCAATTCCTAAATTCCAGAATATCCTGATAAACCTAACTCTTGACTGCCCGTGTGGAAATTGGTGGGCACCCAGAGTTTAGGAGGGAAAACAATAAACTCCGAGTCAGTCATGTGACTGGTGTGAGAACTCAAAACAGTTTATTTATCTTTAAAATCAAAATAGAAGAATATTTTTAAAGTCAATTCGCAATGCTTTTAAAAATGAGACTACCATAAGGCCTCCCGCACTCACACACAATGCAAACGCAGAATCGGAGGAGATTTCTCCTTATGATAGTCAAAGATGCTTGATACGCATTAAAAAGAAACATTTGATATTATTACTAGTGCATAGTGTAGGAAAAATTCATTTCGAAAGTAAAGATATAAATCTTAGCCAACATACGACCATTATCGTATGCCTACTATAGCTACCATGTTCAATAGCAGGTTACCGCCACATTCCATGGCAGGTTCTACAACTAAAACCGTACAAGTCTCATATTATTTCTTTGGATTTCTAGCAAATGGTCAGGCCAAGGAACTTCCCATTGCCACATGAGAACGCCTCTGGAAGGACGTCCCGAGAACCAAACCGGATCTCTGCCAACACAAGGCCGGGTTACCCCTAACTGGGTAACTACTGACACGAATATGCCATTCCCCGATCGTAACCGATCTATCCGAGGATCCTCGATTTCCAACAACCAAAAAATATGCAGCAGCAACATAGGTTAAATATCTGGGCTCCATACCATGATACCACCTCTATCCAGAAGGAATGACATACACTAAAGGGGCGCTACCCCCTAATAACCTTGCTGCATCCTTCCTGTTTTGACCATTTCCGGGGTGTGAGGTCCGACGAAGTCTCGTCCACAAAGCCACGCTTTATACAAAAGCCGTGCTTTAGGTCAACAAATGATCATAGAAATGATCACCAAGATAATGATCAAATAAATGATCCTATCACAAATGATCAAACAATGATCATTTCACAGCAACACTCAGCATGCCACACTACCAAATTGGGAGTATATCATTAATAACCTTCAACTACATAACCTCTAAGCTCGTACGTCTCAGAGAAGGGTGTTAAGCTAAGAGAATAAATTCTCCGCCACCAGCAGAAATATATTTGAAAGAAATCAGCTTTATATCTCAATTTGTAATGTCATACATACAATCCATACAAGTCTGTTCCGGGCTCGAACAGAACCGAAGGCACTTACAAAGAAGTCCTTGCAATCCGGATATTCACTAATCACGACCGGACTTCCCGTCACTAAGGGTGATAAAACCTCTATATCGGAGATCAGCCGATGTAGAGTAACTCGACGGTAATCCTTCCGTTTTCACAAATATCCGGTCTTCAACACCGGTCATTAAATGCAATCCATTACGACGTACCACATATTCAGAACGGGTTATACGACCCCAAGGTCCTTTCCTGGCTAACCCGAATAGTGAGTGCTTATTCAAAAATAAGTGTGGCATTCAAATTCAAACAAATCACAACAAATACCTATTTAAAGGTAAATATTGATAGTCGGATTATTTTAACTATCAATTGGCGTGCTCAACATCACCAAATTCCAAATAATTTTCCAAATTTTTTACTTTCCAACATATCTTTACTAGATATAAAATTTCCCACACTTCAAACATTTGAAAACAATTTTCAAATCACTTTTCCTTACTCGGAAATACTTTCATTTTAAAATGGTTCATTTAAACCAATTAAATAAATCCTTAACGATTTACTTTATATTTACGTTCCAAATCCGTAAATTAATTCTCACACTTCAAAAATAAATCAACATTTATTTTTAAACAAATTCCCCTTTTCATTTATAAATTCCATAGTGAATTTACATTCCAAAATATTTATGAATATACGATTTCAATTATTCATTTTCAATTTATCTTCAAAAGGATAAATTCTCAAAATATTTCATTTCACATTGGAAAAACATTTTCATACTTATTTATTAATAAGTAATTCACAAATCCATTTATTTTCAATACTTAGAAAATATTCCATATACTTAATATCGAAATTAAGTATATATTTCATTCTTTAAGGAAAACATTCACTTAATACATTTATTTGGGCTAAAACGAATGTTGCATAAAACATCGTTACGACGACCCAAAATCACTAGTATAGGGATTCGAAATTTAGATAGATATATAAATCCCAATACTATACAAAAAACATTTCCTTTCGGAAATCATTTACTATAACAACAGTGTAGTCCACCATTTCCTTATTTCTCGAAAACGTCTATTTCAACAATAAATGTTGAAATCTATGGTTTCGATTCATAATACATTTTAAAACATCTTTAAAATATTTATCTTCATTCTATAACATTCATTTTGCTAAACATGACCATTTTATTCAATAAGGTATTCACTGTCCAAAATCGTGAATATATTTCCTTTAATAAACTTCAATATTCAATTTATCAAATTCAATTGATTTCGAATTTATAAACAATGTTTATAAATTCCATTTCTATTTATATGCTTCGATTTATAAATCTCATTATTAACAAATTCCATTTATATCCCATTTAAATGCCAAAATCCGATTTATAAGATAATTACTTATAAATCTTCTATTTTACAAAATCTATTCATTTTATAACTTCACAATTTATAAATCTATAAATTGCGTTCACTTATGAAATCCATTTTTTTCTCATTTTTAACACTTATAAAAGCTCGTTTTATAATTCCAGTATTTTTAATTTATAAATATCAATTTTATAAATCTTTTATATAAACCGTTTATAATAATTCAAAATTCCCAATTAAACCATTTTATAAATTAATCACTATTTATTTCAAAAATCTTAATTTGGTTATATTTTACAAAAATTATAACTTTTATAACATTAAACTTATAACGTTAATTTATTTAAAATAAATCAATTCAAAATTTTAATAAAACGTATACTTTCAAAAATCACTTTAAAAATTCCTTTAAAAACCAAAAATCATTATTTTAAAACTTCAAAAATGGATCCGATGATGCAACAGCACCAAATAGTCAATCACGACATCCAAATATCATATATCGATATGATAATCAACAAATATCAAAATATCTGTAAATAAATCAATACAGTTGAGGAATCCAGTTGGATCCCTCCAACCTGTTTCCCTGCATCCACAAACATTAGCACAATACCAATTCCGCTCCAGTACGGAATTATCGCGGTATATGGGATTTATAAAATATTATCCGCTTAATAGACAGCGCAATAGGGTCTCATCCGCTATACAATGCGGGAAATCAACAACTGCAATATATACATATGCCAATATATATATATTGCTATTATATATAATACCAATTTCACTGTTTATGAAATATTCGCGGTATATGTTTTTAATAAATAACATCCGCTTACTGACGGCGCATAATGTCTATTTTAACAATCAATAGATAACAATCATCATTCAAACATGCAATCAACAATTTTAAATCTAACTATTTAAAATTAAAATCGAAACCGATTCGATTGAGTGAGAAGTTCTCACCTTTATTTCAATTTCGTTTTAGCGATTTATTTCGAATAAAATTAAACGTGCGTTTAATTTTACCCGAAATTCTCACTAACTCCAAACGACTCCAATCCAATTCCATAGCGTAGTGCTCGTCCATACGATTCCAACGCAACTGGTTTTGCGCGTTTTTGACCTCGTATGAAAAAGATATGAATTTTTGAAGTTTACACAAATTTATATTCATAAATTTACAACAAAATTTAATTTTTATACCCAAACCAAATCACAGCCCTTGGATCTAAACCCTGCAACATCAGGCCGTCACTTTGCTTCTTCCCACGCGCGTGAACCTCCAGTACGCGTTCAACATGAAGAAACCCATAGCCACTTGAATTAGGGTTAATAACTACGGCCTCCACGTCAACTTCCAAGACGATCAACTACCTCCATATTGAAGCCCAACTCATGCTCTATCTTCGGCCACAAACCCCTGACATTCGGCCCTCTCTATGGCCTCAAAAGTCGTGCCCAAATGCACGCGAACGCGGGCCTGTAGCTCCTCCTCGGATCGACGATAGCCCATCTTAGCCGTATGGATGGGAAGCTCTCAACTCCCTCCTTAACTTTGCAGTTGATGACTTTTCGAATTGATTTATAGATTGAGATATTATAGAGGAAGAACGACAGCGATTTTCGGCCATAAAATCTGAAATGGCGGCCTGAAGATAATAATTAGGGTTTTCATTTGCTTTGGGGTGTTGAGCTTCCTTTTATAGAATTTTAACGAAAAACACTATTCATTTTGGATTTTTCAAACTCCGATTTACGCGCGGTGACCAGCGTTTCTAGGGTTTATCCCGCATTCCGGACATAATGGAATAGGTTTCGGAAGCTAATTTGATCATCTGTGCGAGTTATGGCAATAAACGATCAATTTAAAATTAAATCGATTAAACGATTTTCTAGGCGTTTTAGCTTGCACCGGACAAATGGTAAATCCGATTGACACGAAATTTGAAACCATACAATAATATCACATTACGGATCCGATGAAACTGGTTTCGTCAAAATCCGAGACTATTCAAAAATTGACTATTTTCACTAGTCGATTAAATATTAAAATTTCAATTTTCACAAATTAACTCTTAATTCAATTTTAAAAGTTCTAAAATATCGTTCTAACTCCAACATGATAAAATAAAATTTTACAAATCAATTTTAATCATATTAAACCCAATTTTCAATTATTTCTGTATTTTTTCACTATCAAATTATCGATTTGATTATCCAATTAAATCCAATTATTCGAAATAAAATTTATTCGACTTATAAATTTCACTTATTAATATTTAAATTCAAATAAATATTCAGATTTAAATTAATAAAAATTCTGGGTCGTTACAGAATTTGTTTAAAAATAAACGTTGATTTATTTTTAAAGTATGGGAATAAATTTACGGATTTGGAACGTAAAAATAAAGTAAATCGGTAAGGATTTATTTAATTGGTTTAAATGAACCATTTTGAAATGAAAATATTTCCGAGTAAGGAAAATGATTGAAATTTGTTTTCAAAAGTGATAAAGGATTGAAAAGTGATTTGAAAATTTGTTTTCAAATGGTTGAAGTGTGGAAATTTATATCTTGTAAAGATATTTTTGGAAAATAAATAATTTGGAAAATTATTTGGAATTTGATGACGTTGCGTATCTCTATTGATAGTTAAATAACCGACTATCGGTATTTACCTTTAAATAGGTATTTTTTGTGAATTGCTTGAATTTGAATGCCACACTTATTTTTAAAATAAGAGCTCGCTATTCGGTTTAGCCGGGAGAGGATCTTTGTGTCATATAACCCATTCCGAATATGTGATATGTCGAAATGGATAGCATTTGAAGACCGGTGTTGAAGATCGGGTATTTGTGAAAACGATAGGATGACCTATCGATTGTCTCTGCACCATTAGCTACGGTATGGAGATTTCCTTTGTGATGGGAAATTCGATCGGGATTGTGAATACCCGGATTGCAAGGGCTTCTTTTGAAGTGCCTTCGGTTCTGTTCGAACCCGGAACAGACTTGTATGGTTACGTGTCTGACATTACATTTTGAGATATAAAGCAGATTTCTTTCAAATACATTTCTGTTGGTGGCGGAAAATTTATTCTCTTAGCTTAACACCCTTCTCTGAGACGTACGTGCTTAGAGGTTATGTAGTTGAAGGTTATCAGCGATATATTCCCAATTTGGTAATGTGGCATGCTGAGTGTTGCTGTGTGATGATCATTGTATGATCATTTGTGATATGATCATTTTTTTGAATGGTTATCTTTGTGATCATTACTTTGATCATTTGTTGACCCAAAGCAACTTTTGTATAAAGCGTAGCTTTGTGGACGAGACTTCGTCAGACCTCACTCCCCGGAAATGGTCAAAACAGGAATATGCGGCAAGGTTATGAGGGTCGCGCCCTTTAGGGTATGTCGTTTCCTTCTAGAAAGGGTGGTATCATGGTATGGAGCCCAGATGCTTACTCATGTTGATACACTATATCTATTACTGTGTGGTGTTGTTGGAATCGAGCGCTCGGATAAAGGTCCCAAAGGACCGGGGGATGACATACTCGAGTAGTAGTTACCTAGTTACAGAGGTAGCCCGGCCTTGTGTTGGCAGAGATCCGGATAGGTTCTCGGGACGTCCGCCAGAGGCGATCCCATGTGGCGGTACGAAGTTCCTTAGCCTGACCATTTGTTGGAAAATCCAAAGAAACAATACGAGCCTTGTACGGTTTTAGTTGTATTACCTGCTATGGAATGTGGCGGTAACCTGCTATTGAACATAGTAGCTATAGTAGGCATAAGTGCGAAATGCCTATGCTGGCTAAGATTTATATCTTTACTTTCGAATTTTTTTTTCTACACTATGCACTAGTAATAATATCAAATGTTTCTTTTTAATGCGTATCAAGCATCTTTGACTATCATAAGGAGAAATCTCCTCCAATTCTGCGTTTGCATTGTGTGTGTGGCGGGAGACCTTATGGTAGTTTCATTTTCAAAACACATTGCGAATTGACTTTGAAAATTTCTCATATTATTTGTTTTAAAGATAAATAACTGTTTTAAGTTCTCACACCAGTCACATGACTGACCTGGAGTTTATTGTTTCCCTTCCTAAACTCTGGGTGCCCACCAATTTCCATAGGGGCTGTTTAGAGTTTGGTTATCAGGTTATTCTGGATTTAGGAGTGCTATGGAGCTCAGGAGACGAGCTGCATATCGAGACGTACCACTTGTATATGATATTATACTATGTATTATTCCGCTGTGTATTCTGTATGAGGACAAGTTTATATAACTGTCCATTGATGTATTGACTCTGTTGTCTATTGTTGTTGTAAACTCTGATAATGATGTAATGTATAAAATGTACAGTTCTTTGTTTTAAAGATTATTCATTTATTTATTATATGTTGTTCCACTGCGAATTGTGAGATTCTGATTTTGCTGTTGTTCTTTTCTGTTCTGTCCTGTCTTTTCCTCTCTTCTTCTACCTCTTTCTTTTTCTTTAACCACAACATTTCGGTTTTTCGGCAACGAAAAATCGCAAACGTTACACGATAAAAAGCCAATTTAAAGTTAATTAACTTCCCATTTCAGTGTCAAATTTTCAATTTTATTAAATTTAGAAATTATCAATTAAGTTTCTAAAAATTTCATTGAATTAAATCTTCATTCGTATTATTCCATCCATTATAGACAAATGGATGAAATTAACATACATAAATATTTTCAATTTCAACTAAATTTTCAATTAACGTAATAATAAATTTTAATTTTACTTAATTGCAAAAACTCAATTACCTTAATTCTTTATATTCAAATAAATAAACAAATCCTGATTTGCAATCTTTTCATTTACCTATAGTCATATTATAAATGGAATTACACTATCTTCAATTATTAATTACCAACAGTTACGGTCTTAACATTTGTTCCATAAATTTATTTGCCCTGAATTAGTTACTGCAATTATCTAATTTCAATTTCGTAATCACATTCAATCCATTAATCGGTATTGCATTGACATTCAAATTTATTAGCTTATATCAACACTATTATCATTAATTGCCAACGGATTTCCAATTTTAGTCACTACCCTAAATAACTAATGTATATTAATCTACATTATCCCCAAGTTAAAAATTTTGAATTAATCACTATTCATTATTATTGCTTCACTGATTAATTTCAATATTTGCAAGTTATTACCCATATAAATTATGGTTTTAAAACAATTAATAAAATTTCTTTAATATTTAGAATTTAACGACTCTTAAACGTGGTATTACATTTCTCATAAATGTAACATTTAGTAAAATTAAATTTTCAATTCCATCAAAACAAGCAACCTATAAAAGTTTGATATCATCAGCTATCAATCACATTCTCACAAGTTTAGATAATTTCCAATCCAATGTTGTAATTTCTCACTACCATTGATTATCCCAATTACCATTCATTATATATTTTGGTCAATTTCACACAGGAATTTACTATTCACAAACAAATGTTACAATACTTGTATGGTATTGATTGTACTCAAATTTTTACGTATTACTACCCTAGTTAATAACTCTTGATGATTCCCCCATTCCCAAATTCAATTTAATGGGTTAAATATATATGTATAACTCTTAATAAATTTGTGGTCACAACTCTTAATCACCTTTTATAAGTTTATTATTTCCACTTAACTAATTTTCCTCAGTTCCATCCTTTATTACATCAACTGTTACTTTCATCCAGATTATAATTCAATATAAAATGCAAATTTTATCTCATTGCATGAATATACGTCTATTCACATTTAAATTTGAATAGATGTTACATTTTTTTAAATGTGTATTTCTACCAATTAAACACGTTAATTAAGGGTTTTAAATACTATACACTCTACTAAACTTACAACATTAAATTTTACATTCTATTAATTACTTTACAAAATAACCCATTTCTATTAAGTTTTCATTCACCTCCGTTGCTATATTTAAAAATCTTATTGCATTGGTTAATTAAATGTTTGCTTTAAATTACTTATTTTAAATTTTTGTGCTCACGAGCAACAATTAACACTTTCCATTATTATAACAAATTTGAATTCCATTCTTGTTATATTTTTTTATAATTCACAAATTCATATTTCCATTTTTATTCTTATATTAAACTTATAACCCAGTATGACAATTTATATTATTTCAATTTATTGCCCTATACATATTAAATTGTTAACATTTAATTACAATTGCTTCATCTAATTACTACATTCGCTTCAATATAAATTTTAAGACTTTTATTTCTTCTAAATTGAATAAAAATCTTATTAAATTAACTCATTTATTACAAATTTGCATACCAATAAATTAGTTTCCAATAAATAGGATTTATTCAATTTAACCCTTTTAAATTAAGTCTATTTTAATCGATACAATATTTCATTGGTTAATTCTTACATTTACTGCATTACAAATTATAACAATTATATTTCTTATAAATTTAATTCCAAAATCTTATTAATATGACAAATTTAATTAACGAAATTCACAGGTTATTACAGGGACCCACTGGATTCCACAAATATTTGAATTTGTTTCAATATTGTGTGTTGATTTGTTTATAATCTGTGTGTGAATATAGTGTGATTGAAATCGTCGAACGTTATAGTTTAGTCGAATTTATTTTTGGTATCGTAGGATACCGAAAATAAATAAAAATTGGATTTTTTTGAAATTAAAGTTGAAAAGTTATAGTAAAATTTTATTTTTGAAAATTGGATAAATTTAAATGAAGGAATTGTAAAAAAAGAATAAAGTTTTATTTTTCTGAATCCTATTGCATAAATTCCAAAATATGAGAAAAAGACTTAATCAATGGATTTCGGGTAATATTATTCAAAAGTTGATGAAGTTATTAAAATATGGATTTTAAATAGTTTGGTAGTGATAAAGGGAATAAATTTTAGTTAAATTTGGAATTTAATTTACTGTTTGAAAGGATTCTAGAAATCAATTTGAATATTAATTTGGTATTTAAAAATAAAGCTTTGGGAATTGATATTAAAATTGCTTTGTCGATTGAAATAAATTTAGAAACCAATTTGGAATTGGATTTGGTAATTGAAATAAAATTTGGAAATCAATTTGAAAAATTGATTTGGTATTGAAAGTAAATTCTTGGGAATCGATTTGAAGATCGTAAATTAGTGGATATTTAAAAAATTTAAATCCACAACGGGAATTTTATAAAAGAAAGTGAAATTTGTTTCAAAAATAAATATTTTTTTATTTTTAAAAGTGTGGAAAGGATTTGGGACGTAAATTTAAAATAAATCAAGAATGGTTTATAAGTTGATTTGAATGAACCATTTTAGAATGGAATGTGTATTTTCCTTGAAAGCCGAGAATGTTTCAATATAGTTTATAAATACAAATTGAAGTTGTAAAGATGGTTTAAGGGAAAGAATATTTTGGAAAATTATTTACTTAGGTTGTTTTGAGAATCTTTAAAGTAAAGAAATATTTTAAATTATTATAGAAGTGATTATTTAAAGACTAAATTGATTTTTGATTTAGAAAATAGTTATTTAAATATTTATACTCTATCTACTAGTTTTATTTTAAAATTAGTTTTGGACTTGAATTTTTATATGAGATATAAGTATAATATTTTCATTACTAATATTTAAGCAAGTATTTTAAAATAGTTGTATTATAAATATTTCCTAATATATTTTGTATAAGTATTTTAAATTATTTTAAAATATTTGAACTCGGCAGATTTTCAATGGAAACGAATAAATATTTGGAAATGTTTTCCGCGTAAGAAAAAATGATTTGAAATTTGTTTTCAAGGTATTGAAATGTGGAAAAGTAATTTGAAATTTGTTTTCAAAGGATTGAAAGGTGGAAATTGATTTGAAATTGGTTTTCAAATGGTTGGAGCGTTAAAATTATATCTTGCGAAGATATATTGAAAATAATAATTGAGGTAAAAATTATTTAAATCCTAGTGATTGTTGTGAATGTTGATTGATAGTTAAATAATCAACTATCAATATTGGCCTTTTGATGGCATTTGAATTTCGATGCAACCGGAGTCGGATTCCAAGATATCCGAAAACCACATCGAACCTTTGTGATTGTAATGGATCTTTTATTTAAAAAATCAAAGTGGAAATTGTTGTGATTTGTTTGAAATCTGGTTGAACACTTATTTTAAAAAATAAGCGCTCATTATTTGGATTAGCCGGGAGAGGACTTTGTATCATAAAACCCATTTCGAATAATGATACGACGAAATGGAATTGCATTTGATGACGGTGTTGAAGATCGGGTATTTTCGAAAATGAAAGGATTACCTGTCGAATGTCTCTGCACCGGGTTGCTCCGGTATAGAGATTTTATCACCCTTGATGATAGGGACTCCGGACGTGATTATTGAATATCCGGATTGCAAGGGCTTCTTTAGAAGTTCCTTCGACTCCGTTCGATCCCAGAACAGACTTGTATGGATGTGTGTCTGACGTTACATTTTGAGATGTAAAGCTGGTTCCTATCAAATACATTTCCGTTGGTGGCGAAGAATTCATTCTCTTAGCTTAACACCATTCTCTGAGATGTACGAGCTCAGAGGTTATGTAGTTGATGGTTACTAGTGATATATTCCCAAACTGGTAAGGTGGCATACGAAGTGCTGCTGATCATTTGTTGATCAAAGCATGACTTTGTGAAAAGTGTAGCTTTGTGGACGAGACTTCGTCGGACCTCACACCCCGGAAATGGTCGAAACAGGAAAGATGCGGCAAGGTTATGAGGGTCGCGCCCTTTAGGGTATGTCATTTCCTTCTGGAAAAGGGTGGTATCATGGTATGGAACCCAGATATTTAACCTATGTGGTTGCTGCAAATCTATTACACTTTGTGGTTGTTGCTTTGTGGTTGAGGATCCTCAGATAAAGGTTGCAAACGACCGGGGGATGGCATATTCGTGTAGTAGTTCCCTAGTTACAGAGGTAACCCGGCCTTGTGTTGGCAAAGAGCTGGTTAAGTTCTCGGGACGTCCCTCCAGAGGTGTACCCATGTGGCAATAGGAAGTTCCTTAGCCTGACCATTTGTTGGAAATCCCAAGAAACAATACGTGCCCTGTACGGTTTTAGTTGTATAACCTGCCATGGAATGTGGCGGTAACCTGCTATTGAACATGGTAGCTATAGTTGGCGTACGATAATGGTTGTATGCTGGCTAAGATTAATATTATACTTTCGAAATGTTTTCTGCACTATGCACTAATAATAATATTAAAAAGATTTTGCGTATTAAGCATGTTTAACTATCATAAGGAGAAATCTCCTCCAATTCTGCGTTTGCATTGTGTGTGTGGCGGGAGTCCTTATGGTAGTCTCATTTTCCAAAATCATAACGGATTTATTTTCCTTGTCTTTATGAAAATAACTAATTTTAAGATCTCACACCAGTCCCACGACTGACCTGGAGTTTATTGTTCCCTTTCTAAACTCTGGGTGCCCACAATTTTCCACAAGGGCAGCCTAGAGTCAGGTTATCAGCTATTCTGGAACGAAGTCAGAAAAGAGATGCGATGGAGATCAGGAGCAAGCTGGATGGCGAAGCATATCATTATACTATATAGTGTCCATTGCCTTTGGGTAATTGCGAGTGTCGTTTTAAACTCTGATGATAATATAGTGCTTTTGTTTAAAGATTATTCATTATCTAATATATTTTTTCTGCTGCGAAATGTGAGATTCTGTTATTTTTTCTGTTTCTTTTTCTATCTTCTTCTTCTTTAAACCCTAACGGTTCGGTTTTTCGGCATTCGATACGGTAGACGTATTGATGGCGACTTTCGGGCGTCGAAAAAATTGTGTCGTTACAGAAATGAAACATCAATCCATTGAAATCCAATTTGTAATAAGTGTAATTATTGTAGCAATTGAAATTAAATGTTATGCAATTGAAATATAGGTAAAATGGGAAAATGTTAATGTATCAGGATATATACCAATGTAAATGGTACCTAAGATGATAATATGATAATTAGTTGAATTAAAAGAATGGGAGTCAGGATTTATTTAATTTATTGAATTTAAAGTTAAATAATTGGATTTATTGCAAATAAGTGGAATTAAATATTAAATTAATACGTTAATCGAAATTCAGAGGAAATTTGAGAATATTAATGCAATAACTACGAACCAATGTAAATTTCATCCATTTGATAATAATAGATTGAACAATAGAATGAAAAGTCAATTAAATGGAATTACTGAAAATAAAATTTATAATTTTTGAATTTTTGAGATTAAAAGCAAAGGTGGTAACTATTGAAATAATTGACATTGAATCAACATGAAAATTTGTTTTAAATTGTTTTAAATGGCTAAATAAACCAAGGTGATAAAATGTGTAAACTATATGATTGAAATGAAAATTTTGATTTGATTAATTAATATTAATTTATTTAATTAACTGGAAAATAGCCATTTTGGACACTGACTCGGATTTCGACGAAACCAGTTTCGACGGATCCGTAAAGATGAATTATTGTTGGATTTCAAGTTTCGTAGCGATCAGACTTGTTGTTTAATCGTACGGGCTTGAAACGCCTAGAAATCAATGAAATTGAAATCAATTTGAAATAATTTGATTTTAGCATAACTTCTTTATACGATGTAATTTGGACCTGAAACCTGTTCCGTTGATTTTAAAATATTTAAAAACATCTATTTTGATATATGGGTTGATCTATTTCCGTTCTGGAGTCAGAATGGGCTTTGTCGGGCCATTTTAATTGTTCAACGCGTATATCAACTGTAACGACCCAGAATTACTGCCATTTGAAATTCCCATATTTAATTGATTTTTAAATATTAACAAGTAAAATTTGTAAGTCGAATAAGTTTTATTTTGAATATCTAGATTTAATTGGATAATTAAATCGATAATTTAATATTTGAAATTACAGAAATAATTGGAAATTGGGTCCAATGTGATTAAAATTGATTTGTAAAGTTGTATTAAATCATATTGGAGTTAGAATGATGATATAGAACTTTTAAAATTGAATTAAAAGTTAATTTGTGGAAATTGAATATTTCAATATTTAATTGACGAGTTAAAATAGCCATTTTTTCAAACAGTCTCGGATTTCGATGAAACTAGTTTCATCGGATCCGTAATGTTATATTATTGTATGGTTTCAAATTTCTTGTCAATCGGACTTACGGTTTGTCCGGGGCAAGCTAAAACGCGTAGAAATCGGTTTGGGTAAATTTTAAATTTAAATAGTCGATTTGAAAACCTATCTTCCAAATTTGATCGAATTTCCTCCTGATATATATTCCATTGCATTCGGAATAGGGATACAACATTATAAACGCCATGCGGCACGCTTCGTTTCGAGTTCGGAAAAATTTCGGGTGAATAGTGTCGCGTAATTTTCTATATAAGGACGCTATACTTTCACATTTGCAAAACAAAATTGGGCTAGGGTTACAGCCGCCGCCTCCCTCTATTTCAATGGCCGAAATATTGACATCTTCTTCCTTAAATTTTAATCGATCCATCAACAATTTTCAAAATCTTTCAACACGGAAGTTGTAGAGCACAGTGAGAACTACAAATCCAACGGTGGAGATCATCTTTAACGCAGCCAGTCGACAGCAAATCTCATCCTGGACACCATTCGTGCGCAAATTTCGAGAGAGATGGGGGACCGATCTCGACCGGAATTGGGGCGTTGATGGAGTAGGTGAAGGGCTTTGAAACTATGGTGGCTAATCAACGTGAAGGTTGTTATCCCGCTTTTTGGCAAAGTCGTGATACCAAAAGATTGGTCGAAAAAAAAGAGACAGTTCGCCTCAGAAATTGGTTGTATTCCATTTCGCTATGGATATCGATGAATTTTGTCCGAGTCCGGATCGAGCCACAATTGACAAGACATGATGGCCTAAACTGCAGAAGCCAGCGTTTCAAATCTAAAGCCAATCGGAGCTCGTATGTGCAAGTTATGATCGGTTCAACCTAAGGAAAGAGCATGCCATTCGAATCCATCAGGTTCGAATCCATCAGCATGGCAACACCTCGCTCCATTCGAATCCATCACTGTCTGTCTAGTTTGAATCCATCAAGTTTCCCCTGCTTCGAATCCATCAGGAGGCCAAGCTTCGTACCCATCCCAATGGCCTTCCTTCGAATCCATCAGGGAAAAGTACCTCGAGTCCGTGAAGCAACTATACTTCGAATCCATCTTGTGCCTGGCCTCGAATCCATCCCGTTGAGACGGCTTCGTATCGATCAACTGTTATAGGCCACGATGGATACGAATGCACCTTGCCTCGAATCCGTTCCCTCGAATCCACCAAGTCGAAGCGGCGAAAAGCATGGAGTCGACCCAGTCGTTTCGGAGCAAAGAGTGGGTTGACCCTGGAAATGCGCACCACGTCATCACTTGGGCACGCAATGTCATCGATTCGAGCCAATCGATTCGAAGAGAATCGATTCGAACAGAATGCATCAACCGGAAATACAATCATAAATCAATCATAACTCGAGATCCACAAGTCCAAATGCCACGAAATTTTCACAGAAGCTTGCATGCATGTTGAAGAATGTCCACGCCAAGTTTCGCCTCGATTGGATGAATTCTTGATCGATTCGAACGTACTTCGAATCGATCCCAAAGTGGGCCCAAATTCCCTGAGGTTGGGCTTGTGGGCCCCCTCACGTGCCAGAAGTGGTCTCCCTAAATTTAGGCGAAATATCAGCCTCCTACAGCTATAAATAGAGCCCCAGGTCATTCAGAAAAGGGGGATCGGAATTCTGAAGCGCAGAGACTCTACCGGATTCAATTCTACACCTTATCATCGTTGCACCATTCAAGTTTCAGAGCTATAATCCATTGTAACATGCTGTAATTCGCTGTAATCGATTGAAATCATCAAGTGAATCAATAAAGACATAAGCTTCAAAGTGGACGTAGGCAAGATCGCCGAACCACTATAAATCCTGTGTTTGTGATCGTTATTTGTGAATTACTCTGATTGTTATTGCTTAGATCTGAGTTCAATATTGATTATTGCTGATTTGTGTTCATAAACGGGTGCTTTCACGATATCGGGTGTTTGTGACCAATTTTGGCGCAAACATTTTGGTGCTCTCACTGAGAAGGCTAATTCAGGAGTTCTACCAATTAGAAGTTGGTTCAGAAAGTTTGAAAGTTCAGATTTGAGAAATCATGACGAGACAGACAAGTAAGAAACAAAGGCCAGAGAGAAGTGAACACCAAGGAAGCCAAGAGGCTTCTTCAGGAGCGAATCAAGCATCGATCTTCATCACTAGGGACGAGATGGAGACGATGATGAAGAAACAGGAGGAGCTGATCTAAAGTTTGTTCCAACAGATAGGACAACTTGGAGCATAGAATAGAGAAGCGGATGGAGTTCAGAACGAAGCAGGACCATCCGGCGTAGCGCCTGGATTAGGAGGCACACCCATGGAGAACGTTGACCCAATTTCAGAGAGAGAGAGAGAGGAACATCTGTCCAACCTAGGAGTAGTAGAGGAGCGAACGCTCAGTCGAGGGGGCAGATTCCGGGGTTCCCTCGTGAACTCGGGGGGCAGGTTGAAAGTGGTGAACGAAGATTGCATCTCGGAGACGATGACAGATTGGCAGAGATGGTTAGAAGAGCTATGAGAGGCGGTTTGGTAAACAAAGATTTGGAGGATGTTAATAGGAGTCCCTTTACTCCAGCGAGCAAGGAACCCACCGGATTTCAAGTTACCATCGTTGGACATGTATGACGGGAGAACGGACCCCATGGTTCACCTAACGAAGTATATGAGGCATATGGAAGTGCTGGGGGCATCGGAGGAGGTTATGGCCCGGTGCTTTCCATTATACTTGGCGGATATTGCAGCGTTGTGGTTTAGACAATTAGAGAGTGGATCCATCGGAACATGGAATGATTTAATTGAAAGATTTATGAGGCAATTCAGGGTCCACATCACAAGACCCAAGAATGTGATGACTTTGGCAACTTTAAAACAGAAAGCTGGAGAGACTTTGAGGACTTTTTTGACGCGGTTTAATGCGGCAGCAGCTTCGGTGGATCGACCAGATCCATCCATGGTTATGATGGCGGCCGTGTCCGGGATAGCCGACGGAATAGAGTTCAAAAATTCATTAACTAAGGATCCACCCGTGGACCTAGGAGAATTCTATCATGAGGCAGAAAAGTTTTTACGATTAGAGGATGCGAATGCAGAAAGAGAAGAAGAAGAGGGAATAGAAGTTTATGCACTTAATGACAAAAAGCCTCTCAAAAAGGACTCAGGCAAGGATAAAAGTAAAAGAAAGACTGAGAATGACGGGGACAGGTCAAAGCGGCAGCGGAGGGAGCCGCGATTCACCACTTACACCGAGCTGAATGAGATCCTGGAACGAATTTATCAGGATACCAAGGAGCAGGTCCCGTATCGTAGACCAATGCGAAGGGATCCAACTTCCAACGAAAGAATATCAGATAAGTTTTGTGTATTTCATGAATTAAATGGTCATAACACTAATGATTTAGGCATCTGAAGGATGAGGTAGAAGGACATATCAGGAACGGTATGCTCCTTCAATATGTGAGGAGGCAAACTCCAGTGGTGGAACCGGAGTGACCACCGTCTACATCAGCTACAGGCGACACTGAATCAAGGAACCGTTTGATTATCAATTTATTGAAATAACGATGAACAAGTCGTAAGCTTCCCACTAACACAATTAAGTCATTTACACATGTACGAGATTGCGAACGATCCCCAGGCATGCTCTGAATGATCATTGACCATTTAGTAGTGGAACTTACACTTTGACATCCTTGCTTTGCTTTTGTTTCATTTTGATTTGGACATTTGAGCTTGGTTTGTTTGGACATTTCTGTTTAAAATTCATCTATTGAATAGATATTTGATTCTGATAATTCTAAAATGGCTAAGCTACTTACACATGTACGGGGTCGCGAACGGTCCTTAGGCATGCTCTGAGATGGCGATAAACTACCCTGACAAATGATCTAGGGACCCACGCGAACGTGAACCTGGTATCGATAATACCAAGCCCTCCCGGGCACACTTTCTCGCCGCGAACGGTACACGATTGCGAACGATCACAACTCGCCACGAACGGCACCCGACTTCGAACAGTCACAACTCGCCACGAACGGCACCCGACCTCGAACGGTCACCAAATCGCCTCGAACGGAACACGGTCGCGAACGGTCACAATTCGCCTCGAACGGCACGACTCGGCCCGAACGGCACAACTCATCTGACCTCAAATGGCTCGATCGCGAACAGTCGTCATTTAAAGTCCGCCACTTGACCGCGCACGGTCACACTTCACCTCAAATGGCTTGATCCCGAACGATCGTCATTTAAAGTCAGGCGCTTGACCATGAACGGTCGCACTTCATCTCAAATATCCCGATCCCGAACGGCCGTTATTTGAGGTCGCATAAAACTGTAAATTCCTTTGCAGGACATCAACAGGATATGAACATCCAGATCATGGCATTACAAAACACGCCTTCCTACCGCAAGGCATATTTTGGGGGGAAAATGTTATCCCGCTTTTTGGCAAAGCCGTGATACCAAAAGATTGGTCGAAAAAAAAGAGACAGTTCGCCTCAGAAATTGGTTGCATTCCGTTTCGCTATGGATATCGATGAATTTTGTCCGAGTCCAGATCGAACCACAATTGACAAGACATGATGACCTAAGCTGTAGAAGCCAGCGTTTCAAATCTCAAGCCAATCGGATCTCGTATGTGCAAGTTATGATCGGTTCAACCTAAGGAAAGAGCATGCCATTCGAATCCATCAGGTTCGAATCCATCAGCATGGCAACACCTCGCTCCAATCGAATCCATCACTGTCTGTCTAGTTCGAATCCATCAAGTTTCCCCTGCTTTGAATCCATCAGGAGGCCAAGCTTCATACCCATCCCAATAGCCTTCCTTCGAATCCATCAGGGCAAAGTACCTCGAGTCCGTGAAGCAACTATACTTCGAATCCATCTTGTGCCTGGCCTCGAATCCATCCCGTTGAGACGGCTTCGTATCCATCAACTGTTAAAGGCCACGATCGATACGAATGCACCTTTCCTCGAATACGTTCCCTCAAATCCACCAAGTCGAAGCGGCGAAAAGCATGGAGTCGACCCAGTCGTTTCGGAGCAAAGAGTGGGTTGACCCTGGAAACGCGCACCACGTCATCACTTGGGCACACAATGTCATCGATTCGACCCAATCGATTAGAAGAGAATCGATTCGAACAGAATGCATCAACCGGAAATACAATCTTAAATCAATCATAACTCGAGATCCACAAGTCCAAATTCCACGAAATTTTCACAGAAGCTTGCATGCATGTTGAAGAATGTCCACGCCAAGTTTCGCCTCGATTTGATGAATTCTCGATCGATTCGAACGTACTTCGAATCGATCCCAAAGTTGGCCCAAATTCCCTGAGTTGGGCTTGTGGGCCCCCTTACGTGCCAAAAGTGGTCTCCCTAAATTTAGGTGAAATATCAGCCTCCTACAGCTATAAATAGATCCCCAGGTCATTCAGAAAAGGGGGATCGGAATTCTGAAGTGCAGAGACTCTACCGGGTTCAATTCTACACCTTATCATCGTTGCACCATTCAAGTTTCAGAGCTATAATCCATTGTAACATGCTGTAATTCGCTGTAATCGATTGAAATCATCAAGTGAATCAATAAAGACATAAGCTTCAAAGTGGACGTAGGCAAGATCGCCGAACCACTATAAATCCTGTGTTTGTGATCGTTATTTGTGAATTACTCTGATTGTTATTGCTTAGATCTGAGCTCAATATTGATTATTGCTGATTTGTGTTCATAAACGGGCGCTTTCACGATATCGGGTGTTTGTGACCAATTTTGGCGCAAACAAAGGTGTTCGTATAGGTCGCGAGCATTAGGGTTTCTCGGCGGCGTGTTGGGTTGTCTGTTCGCGTTTTACTGATGGAAGGAGAAAGTGTTGCGTGCGGCTCAGATCTGTGGGCAAAGAAATCAACGGCTGCGATTGGTTTAAGGTTAAAAAAATAAAAAGAAAATGGTTAATTTATTATATTAAAATTCGTGTAAACTTTAAACTATCATAACTCTTTCATACGAGGTCCGTTTTGGACGAAACAACTTGCGTTGGAATTGTATGGACAAACACTAGGTAATGGAGCTGGATTGGAATTGATTGGAGTTAGTGGAAAATTTGGGTAAAATTAAACGCGCATGTAATTTTATTCGAAATAAAACACTACAACTGTTATTTGAAGCAAGGTGAGAACTTCTCACTCAATCGAAATTGTTTCGATTTAAATTTTAAGTAGTTAGATTTAAAATTGCTCGATTGTGTTGATTGTATGCATAGATGATAAATTGCTATCTTTTGTATTGAAATAGACCCTATACGCCGTTTATTAGGCGGAGGTTATTTATTAAACACATATACCGCGATATTCTACCTTGAAGTGGAATTGGTATTATATATGTACTTGGAGTTGATTTTCCCGCATTATATTGTGGATGAGACCCTATTGCGCCACATAATAGCGGATAATATTTTATATAAACCCATGTACCGTGATATTTCGTATTGAAACGGGATTGGTATTGTACTAACATCTGTGGATGTAGGGAAACAGGTTGGAGGGATCCAACTGGATTCCTCACCCGTATTGATTTATTTACAGATATTGTGATATATTCTGTTATCATATGATATATGATGTTTTGGATGTCGTGACTGTTATATTTAGTGCTTTTGCAGCATTGGGCCTATTTTGGAAAATTAAAAGTGTTAAAGTGATGATTTTCAAATTTAAAAGGATTTTAAAGTGATTTTTGAAAGTATACGTTTTATTAAATTTTTGAATTGATTCATTTTAAATAAATAAACGTTATAATTTTAATGTTATAAAAATTATGATTTTTGAGAAATATAGTTGAAATTTGGTTTTTGAAAATATGGAGTTAATGATTTTATAAAATAGTTTAAATGGTGATTTTTGAATTTATTATAAAAGCTTTATATATAAGATTTATAAAATTTGATTTTTATAAATCAAAGTAATGGAATTATAAAGGAGTTTTAAAGACGTTTTAAAATGATGCTATAGATGAATTTTATAAAAGAATAGAATCTACGATTTGTGAAGTTATAAAAAGAATGAATTTGTAAATAGAGAATTATAAGTAATTTGCTTATGATTTGGATTTTGGCGTGTAAATGGGATATGGATAGAATTTGTTGATAAAGTGCTTTTATAAGTTGAAGTTGTTATAAAATATAAATGGAATTTATAAACATTGTTTTATAAATTCGAAAATGACTTATTTTGATAAGTTAATTATTATAGCTTATTAAAGGAGATATATTCACGAGTTTGGACAGTGGATAATCGGACAGTGGATAATCCTTAAAATAAAATGTGTAGAAATGTTGAATTTGGTTAACGAAGTATATTCACGATTTTGGACAGTGAATAATATATTAAAGAAATGTTTTTGGGAAGTGATATTTTAAATAGAATTAAAACGATTTAAAGATGTTTTAAAATGTATTAAGTATCGAAACCATAGATTTCAACATTCATTGTTGAAATAGCAGTTTTTGAGAAATAAAAGGAAATGGTGGACTATAACACTGTTGCTATAGTAAATGATTTTCGAAAGGAAATGTTTTATATAGTATTGGGATTTATATATCTATCTTAATTTTGAATCCCTATACTAGTGATTTTGAGTTGTCGTAACGATGTTTTACGCAACATTCGTTTTGACTCAAATAAATTTGTTTAAGAGTGTGCTTTCCTTAATGAATAAAATATATACTTAATTGTGATTTAAGTATATTGAATATTTTCCAAATGTTGAAAATAAATAGATTTGTAAATTACTTATTATTAAATAAGTATGGAAACGTTTTCCAATATGAAGTGAAAATGTTTTGAGGTTATATCTTTTAAAGATAAATTGAAAGTGAATATTTGAAATTTGTTTTCAAACGGTTGAAGTGTGGAAAAAATATATCTTGTGAAGATATTTTTGGAAAATAAAACATTTGGGAAATTATTTGAAATCTGGTGATGTAGTGCATATCTATTGATAGTTAGATAACCGACTATCAGTATTTACCTTTAAATAGGTAATTGTTGTGATTTGCTTTAATTTGAATGCTACACTTATTTTAAAATAAGCGTTCGTTATTCGGTTTAGCCGGGAGAGGACCTTTGGGTCATAAATACCATTCCGAATATTGATACGTCGTAATGGATAGGATTTGAAGACCGGTGTTGAAGACCGGATATTTTCGAAAACGGAAGGATTACCGTCGAATGTCTCTGCATCGGCTGATCTCCGATATAGGATTTTATCACCTTTGTGATGGGAAGTCCGGACGTGATTAGTGAATATCCGGATTGCAAGGGCTTCTTCGGAAGTGCCTTCGGTTCCGTTCGATCTCGGAACGGACTTGTATGGTTGTGTGTCTGACGTTACAATTTGAGATGTAAAGCTGGTTTCTATCAATTACATTTCTGTTGGTGGCGGAGAATTTATTATCTTAGCTTAACACCCTTTTCTCGACGTACGAGCTTAGAGGTTATGTAGTTGATGGTTACTAGTGATACATTCCCAATCTGGTAATGTGGCATACGAAGTGCTGCTGATCATTTGTTGATCAAAGCACAGCTTTTGTATAAAGCGTAGCTTTATGGATGAGACTTCGTCGGACCTCACACCTCGGTAATGGTCAAAACAGGAAAGATGCAGCAAGGTTATTAGGGGATAGCGCCCCCTTAGTGTATGTCATTTCCTTCTGGATAGAGGTGGTATCATGATATGGAGCCCAGATACTTAACCTATGTTGTTGCTGCAAACTTATTATTTTGTGGTTGTTGGTGAATCCCGGGATAAAGGTCGGTTACGATCGGGGGATGGCATATTCGTGTCAGTAGTTACCCAGCTAGGGGTAACCCGGCCTTGTGTTGGCAGAGATCCAGTTAGGTCCTCGGGGCGTCCTTCCAGAGGCGTACCCATGTGGCAATGGGAAGTTCCTTGGCCTGACCATTTGTTGGAAATACAAAGAAACAATACGAGCCTTGTACGGTTTTAGTTGTAGAACCTGCCATTTAATATGGTAGCTATAGTAGGCATACTCTAATGGTACCTATGCTGGCTAAGATTAATATTCTACTTTCGAAATGTTTTCTACACTTTGCACTAATAATAATAATCAAATGATTCCGTGCAGTAAGCATCTTTGACTATCATAATGAGAAATCTCCTTCAAGTTCTGCATTTGCATTGTGTGTGTGGCGGGAGGCCTTATGGTAGCTACATTTTCCAAAAGCATTGTGGATCTATTTTAAAATATCTCTTTGTTTGTTTTTAAAGAATAACTGTTTTAAGTTCTCTCTATTTTAAAATATATCTTTGTTGGTTTTTAAAGATAAACTGTTTTAAGTTCTCACACCAGTCTCATGACCGACCTGGAGTTTTATTGTTCCCTTCCTAAACTCCGGGTTCCCATCAATTTCCACACGGGCAGTCTAGAGTCAGGTTATCAGGTCATTCTGGAATTCAGGAGTTGCTGTAGAGCTCTGGAGGCAAGCTGGATGGCATGGCGTATCAACTAGCATATAGTATTTCTTTTCCGCTGTTTGTTGATATACACTCAGATAATATAATGTAATGTGATGTAATATAATAACTGATATAGTTTTTTGTTTTAAAAGGTATTCATTTATCTATCATATGTTGTTCCGTTGCGATGTGTGATATTCTGTTATTGTTCTGTTTGATTCTTCTTTCTTTCTTCTTCTATCATTTTCTTCTTCTTAAACCCTAAGGGTTCGGTTTTTCGGCATTCGATTGTTTGACCGTTGATACAGTGGATGTATTAATGTCGATTTTCGAAAGTCGAAGAATCGGGTCTTTACATCAACCTTGTCCATCTATTCTCATTTCAGATCTGCCTATATATACCCTGTTATAAACCCTAGCCTATTCCTCATATTTATTATTCTGTACGTACAATTCAGCTGTCCCTCCTCCTCAATGGCAGACAAACAAATTCTCACTTCCAAATCCAATTGGAATTCTAAATTAAATCAAAAAATTATATCTCCACAAACTATATATAGTTTTATATCGATTTGAAGCTCTCGACGAGCGCAAGTCAATTCTGCTGTATGTTTCGTGATTTGGATTTCTGTGTTGCTAGAATTAGGCGAATCAATCTCGACCGTTCATCGCGTTATGATGAACGTCGATCGATCGTTGAACCGAAGGTGCTGCGCCGTGGAGAGGACCGAGGAGAGTTTATCTACGCAAGTTGGAGGGTGATCGGACGGTTGGATGGTCACCAAAAATTGAAGTAGGGTTTGGCAAATTTGCGGCGGTTAGGGCTTATCGCATGCGCTGCTCGGCCACGCGTGAGGTCGGCAAGGAGGCGACGAACCTGGCGCGGCGTGGAGGCCTAGAGGGCACGCTCGGCCGCGATGGCCAGGGTTATGGCAGCGCAATCTTAGAGGAAGGGGTCGAACTTGATCTTGCATTCGAATAGGGTTGACTGGGTCGGTGAGCACGTGGAAGGGGTGAGGTGTTTTTTTATTGAAATTTTGAAATTCAATTATTCTAAATTACATAACTTTTGCATATGATATCCGATTTACATGCGGTTTTCTCCGCTAGGTTCGTATTGGAATTCCGGACGTTTTGGCATAGGTTTGGACGAATTCTGAGATTGTTCAAATTTTGAATTTAAATTGGATTTAAATTCATAAATTCAAAACATGAGTGTTTTAACCCACTCACAACTTCTAAAATTTCTTATGTTTGTTAAATTGATTTATGATGTGATTAGAAATTTATTTATGACTATTTGGCGTATTTTTATCATCATTCCAGTTAAATTTAATTTATTGAATTAAATTGTTATTTGAGTTATTATTGCATATAAACTGCCAGTTAAATAGTTATTTAATTTATTATTGAGTATATACTGCCAGTAAATGTCTGTTATTTATTTTCTGTTAAATATGGATGTTATTAATTGAATTGGATGATGATTGTGATAAATGGTTGATGATTGATATTGGATGTATGGATGTTGTATTTTATATATTGTTATAAACTGTAAGTTGTTATGCATTTTATTTCATTCGGGATTGCGGTTTGAAATGATATATAACCGTATTTTATTTTAAATTACGGATTGAAATAATAAATATCCGTATCACTTGACCATAGGATAGAAAATTATATACAGACACCATTGATCTATATATATAACAATTTTGCAAATGATTTCTATGGTTTTGGATAGAAATATACGGTTTAATAAATATTGGTTTTTTTTGATATTATATAAAGATTATTTTAGATATGGTTAATTTCTTGAATTTAAGCTATGTATAAATTTGTTTAATAAAAATAAGTTTAATAACGGAGTTTGATTTTATTAAAATAAAATATGGTTAAGTATTTAAATCATACTTTAATATAGAGGTTATAATAATTTAAATAAATTAAGGTTGGAAGGTAAATTGGAAATTTATTTGAAATTGAGCTTCTTTAAAAACTAAACTCAGTAAGTTGATGTAAATTTATTAAATTTGTAATTCTAAAAGACATGATTTTTGTAACTTGATTTTGGTTTAGAGTGATTTAAATGAATGTCAAGTTGATTTAAATGAATATATCAAGTTAAATAAATTGAAAGAATATCCATTTATTTGAAGTTTAAAAGTTCTACTTAAATGATATTTGATTTATTAAGTAAACATTTCAAATCTAAACAATAGTATTTTTTTTTGAAAATGGGTAAGATTTTATTAAAGGCATTACAGCCCAGAAGTAAAGCCCATTACAAGGCCTAGTCCAAATAACGCAAGGGTTACATACATTAAGACCGAAAGAATCATAAAACAACTCAAAGTTACCAAAAAAAGCTGCTTCTACTTCTTCTTCATTCTCATGGCGGCCACCGATAGCTTGTACCTGGGTTTTCAGCTGATGGCGGCTCCGACCCGGTTCTTCAATACGAGCTTCGTCTAGTTCCTCTGAGGTAAAGGCCCAATTTTTTCTCCTTTTCCTTATCAATCGCATTTCGTATATCGCAAGTTTACTGATCTCTGTGCAATTTCGTTGTTTTTCCTGGAAAAAACGACGATTTCTTTCCTTCCACACGCTTCAAACGGTAACAATGATAGCAATGCTGGCCAATTTGGTTTTCACATCTACACCGTGCCCTCTCTGAACCAGGTGAGTGATCTCTTCCTCCAAAGAACTTGTTTGATTTGTTAAATTTGTTTGAGTTTTACACTTTTTCCATACTTCAATCGAGAAATTGCAGGCAAAGAAAAGGTGTTCATGTGTTTCTTCTTCCTGTTTGCATAGTTCACAATTATTTTCCGTTATAATTCCCCATTTCATGAGCCTATCTTTTGTAGGCAGTCTTTTGAGAATTGATTTATAAGCCGTAAATGCCATTTTAGGGCTATTAGCATGATTCCAGGTGATTTTGTTCCATTCGACTTTGTTATCTTGGTGCCTTATCTCATCCCAAGCTGTTTTAGTTGTAAATTCTTTACTTGTAGGTTTCCATACCCAAATATCATTTTCTCGTTCGCTATATGTTGGCATAAATTGAATTTTTTCTTTGATGTCTTGAGTACTGGCAGAACTGAGCAATTCCATTCATTATTATTGATAATATCTGACACTTTTTTGTCTGGGCAACCATAATCTGAAAAGGTATTAAGTCCTAGAATATCTATCAAGAATTCACCTGCTATCCAGGGGTCTTTCCATAGATCAGTTTCTCTACCTTCAGCTATTTCTTTCACACTGCACAGAGCAAGTGTTTTCCTTATTCTCATGATAGCTTTCCAGTTTGCAGAAGCATTGTTGTCTATGGGCATGCACCAGAAATTACCTTTGATGTATCTTCTCCTCATCCAGTTTCCCCATAGGCCTTTTCCTTTGATGATTCTCCAAGCTTGTTTCAAAGTATAAACCAACCTCATGTCTTTGAGTCTTCTAAGTCCCACACCTCCTTCTTCTTTAGGTCTACATAGGTTCTCAAATTTAATTATATGTATGCCTCCTTTCCAAATAAAATCTGCACAGACCTTTTCTATTTTCTGTATTGAAGCATCAGGTAGTTGGAAGGTTTGTACCCAGAAGTTGATTTTGGAGTGAATAATCGTGTGCACCAGTTCAATTCTGCCTACTAGTGATAAGAGTCTGGAACTCCATCCCTATAGTCTGTTCCTTATCAAGGATGTCAAAACTGCGCATTCTCTATCTGTTATCTTGTTGGAGGAGAGAGGATCACCTAAATTATTTAACAGGGAGTACTCCTTCTTTCACATTTAAGTGATCCAAAATTTCACTTCTCCTATTGCATGATTTATTGAAGTAATATTTGGTTTTTTGCTCATTCATTTTAAGCCCTGTGTATCTCTCTAGATTGCAGAAAATGTCATTTACAGCACTAGCCGATGTGTAGCTGGATTTTATACATATGAGCAAATCATCTGCATATAGTAGGTGGGTCACTATAGGCTGGAAATTGTATATAGGCTAAATTAATTTGTTGTGTGATGCCAGCTCCATTTGTAATGAGAAATATTCCATGGCAATAGCAAACAAGTAAGGAGAAAGAGGGGTCACCCTGCCCGATACCTCTGTTGGAACCTAAGAAACCTTTTGGTACTCCATTGATCGGGATTGAAAAGGTTGGAGTAGATATACATTCTTTTATTACATTCGCAAATTTTGAGGGAAATCCCATAACTTTTAGCATATGAATGATAAAATTTCTATTTATTTTATCATAATGCTTTATGAAGATTAACTTTAAGGCAGAATTTATCCGCATTTGGTTTGTTGAAGTTACTTATCAGTTCATGTGCCATTAGTGAGTTTTCAAAAATGCTTCTACCTTTTATGAATGCACTTTGACTTTCTGAAATAAGGTCAGGTAAAATGAGTTTCATTCTGTTGCATAGAATCTTACTTAGAATTTTGTATATCACATTACAGCAAGCTATAGGGCGATAGTCCTCAATTTTGATGGGTTATCCTTTTAAGGAATAAGACATATAAATGTGTGTTTGATTTCTTTAACAAATTTGCCACTCTGTAGAATATCCTGCATTGCTGATAGGATTTCTTCTTTCAGGTCTTCCCAATGGAGAATGAAGAATTTGGAGCCCAGGCCATCTAGCCCTGGGCTGGAATCAATATGTATTGATCGCAAGGCATCCCACACCTCTTTCATGGTGATATTCTTGGTCAGCAGCCGTTTCCCTCTGAAATTTATCATCCTTCTGCTCTAAATAATAGAAATTGAATTTGATAGATATGGAATTTGCAAAGAATTAGTTTTGCAATGGTGGGATATTTAAAGCTTTGAAATATATGAAAAATTGAAATGGTTATTTTGGAATTTGAGTGTTTTGGAATTGAGTTGTGAAATTGAAGAAGTTAATTATTATATAAAGAATTTTAATATTTAAACCATTTAAGTGGTGGAAGTTATTTTTCAAATTTATGAATTTCAAGGTATTAAAATTTGAAAGTGTTATATTCAAGTGTTTTGGTTTCGAAATGTTATAACTTTGAAAGTGTTATAATTTGTGAAAGGGATATATTTGAAATGAAAATTATATCGTATTGATTTGGTTTTGGAAGGCAATGATATTTTGGTTTTAAAGTATAAACTGTTTTGAAAGACCGCGGTGTTATAATAATGTTTGGTTGCTAAAGAGACCGAGATCGGAAGTTGTCATACTCTCTGCCAACTCCGAAAACCACTTTAACAACCGTGTACGCGGTGGAGATTCTAGAATGAAGTAGGATGGTGGCGGCGTTTCCTTTGAGGTAAATACGTGGACCCGACTCATGTGAGTTGGCATAAGGTGGCTGAAACAGGAGTGGTCTTGGGCGAATGAGGTCATTCCTCTGATCGAACACACTCCTTCGATATTATATTCTAACTTTGAGATTTATTTGGTGGCCACTTTTGATTTTGATTTGGGGGTGTGGCTCGAGGTGGGCGGTAGTAGCTGCTATGCGTTACCACCATCCCATGTGCGTAATTGGTATATCTACCTTGGCATTGCCCTATGTGCCATGTCACCTACCCTAGCGCGCCTTGTACGAGTTTGGTTTTCTCCCGTAGCCCATGGAGTATTTAGGGTAGTCTCCCGATCTGGAGATGCGCTGATACTGGATGGACTACTAGGACTATTACGTGTTAAGGGCTATATGGGTAACCCCTTAATGCTATTAAAAAGTAAGTTTATTTTACTATAGACATTATTATAATATCGAAATATTACTACATGGTAAATAGTTTAACGGATCCTTAAGAGATGTGAATCCCGAGCATCTCTTAAGTTACTGCACTCTCGTTAGACACTGGATAGGAGATTTCAGTTCCCATAAACATCTCTGACGCCGTTCCACTCATATTTTACCGTTGATTTAACTTACATAAGATCTTTTAGTTCTGACTCGAGCGTTTTGTCTTTTCAATTCGCTCGGGTCAGCCTGAGCATTTCATGATTTGGAAGACCGTGTTCTGAAGGACAAAGACGAAGATTTATTATTAATTATTATAGTATTCCACTACATTCATACTGTTCTGCTGCATTATTTATTGTTCTCTGGTATGTGTAACTCTGATATGTACTGTATAAGTATAATCGAATATTTTGCAAAACAGCTTCATGAACTGTATATTTGATTATTATATTTTATCGTTCCGTTGCAAGATTCTATTTTTTTATTTTTCTTTCTCTACTTTTTCTTATTTACCCCATAATAATCCTCCCTTCTGTATGGTTTAAGTCTCACGTGTGTGGTTTATCGTCGATTTAAACCGTACAAAAAGGAGAGATGTTACAGATTTGTTTGCTGGTGGATGAAACAAAATTAATATTTCATTTTATATAATTGTTAACTCCTCTTGGATTATATAAGTTAAATGTAGGTTATGGAAGCAATTGCTACTGCTTTTGGTTCCATAATTAAGCCTAATTGCCCAACAAATAGGTACGTTCTCGGATTACGGTTTTATTGCGTTATTATATTGTTTTTCTCATGTTGGGATATATTATTTTGGAAATTATATGTTATATATTGTTATATTTAATATTATAATTTCTCCCGAGCCTCTCCGTACAAAGGAAACTTTGTCGAAATTTTCCGTAAATTTTTGACTTAGAAAATACTTTGAAAATGTTTTCAAAACTTTATTTATTTGAGTATAAAAAGATTTAGTGATTACAAATTAGTATATTTTATACAAATTATTAAATTTTGTAAATTTATTTGTTTATAAAATTAATATTTTGAATAAGATGTATTGACTACTTAATTCTTTCTTTCCCCTTCTTTTCCTTTTTGGGTACGAAAAGTTTTGAGTGGGGAAGAGTGTAACGACCCGTTATTTTCGATAATTAAAAATTGTTAGTTTAATAAGATTTTAGTAATTTAATAGTGAAGAAATATAAAAAAATTGAAACTTAATAATGAAATGAATGCTAAAGTGAAATGCAACCATAGAAATTAAAGCCAAGTATTAACAATTGAAATGAACTTACGATTAATTGAAGTAATGCAAATTGTTATACTAGGGTATAAATTGAATATAAGGAAACAAACGTAAATATAGAATTAATTAATGAATTAATAATAATAAATAGTAATTGAATAAAATCAATGTCCTATAAGTAATTATAATATTGTTTGGAAATAATAACTTATTAAAGTATGATTAAGAGTTAGTGGCAACAATTATTATAAGTTACCGATGTATTTTAATCCATTAAATTGAATTGGAATTAATTGCAATAAATCTAAACAAATTATTACGTTATTGTTAATTAATGTAGTATTTTAGAATAATGTTAATATTATCTATATTAGGACAATTTGTTGAATTGAAAGAATGGAAATGAAGACTTATCAATTTAATAGGATTTGAACTATAATAATTGGATTTAATTGCAAATAAAAGAAATAAATATCCAAATATTACGTTAATTCAAAATTAAGATGAAATTGGAGAATATTGTTGCAATAGATTATGAATCCAATGGTCATTTCATCCGTTTGATAATAATGAATTGAATAATAGAATGAAAGTAAATTAAATGGAATTATTGGAAATTAAATTTATAATTTTCGAACTTAATAAAAATGAAATTTAACGCTGAAAGTGATGAATGAATCAACATTAAAGTGACATCTAAATTTGTGTTAAATTTTGGTAAATGTCCAAGAAATTTGAAATGAGAGAAATTGTGATTTATTTAATTTCAATTGAAATATGATTTAATTAATATAATATTAATTTATCTAATTAACTAGAAAATAGGCATTTTGGCCACTGACTTGGATTTCGACGAAACCAGTTTCATCGGATCCATAACGGTGAATTATTGTAGGATTTCAAGTTTCGTAGCCATCGGGCTTGTCGTTTGATCGTACGGACTCGAAACGCCTAGAAATCAATTAAATTGAAATCAATTTGAAATAACTTGATTTTAGCATAACTTCTTCATACGATGGAATTTGGACTTGAAACTGGTTCCATTGCGTTTAAAATATTTTAAAACATCTATTATGATATATGGGTTGACCCAATTTTATTCCGGAGTCAAAACGGGCATTTCGGGTCGTTATCGTTCATTTTTCCAAACCAATCAAGCCCATCTATTCTATTTTGTTCAGCTTATATATACCTCGTTATAAACCCTAACCAGTCTTTCTATTCCCAATTCTATACGTACAAAAATTTCGGTTGCTCCTCTTCTTCAATGGCAGACAAACCCTTATCCTTAATTGCAATTTCAAATTAAATTCAAAGTCCAAAATTCAAACTCCTCTAATATCATCAAATTATATACCATCTTAAAGCGCTTGAAGAGCTCATCTCAATTCTATGGTTCGTCTTTCAATTTGAATTTTCGTTTGACCACAAATTGATGGAGAAGTGTCGGCCGTTCATTATGTAGCTTCTCGTTCAATGGAGGATTCTCGTCGATTGGACGATTGGGAGTTTGCAGAACGTAGAGGAGGAGAAGGTGAGTCGATCGGCATGGCTGTGTTCGTATGGAGGTCGTTGATGTGGTAGTGCTTGGCTTTATTAGGTGAATGAGGCGCAGCAACATCGGGAAGCCCGTTAGTGGCCGCGACTTTACTAGATGGGCGCCATAGTGTGGCGACGACGTTGGAAGGTCCTGATCGGGGCGGCGACGCCCTGAGTCGCTGCCAAAATTCATAACGTGATGGCGGCGAGGGTTTCGTCTTCAACCAGAAGTGTGTCGTGCGTGTAAACGATGTGCGACGTGGCATCACGTGAGTGGTTCGTTTTTTATTTATTTTATTTTAACTTATGATTCCAATATTGTAACATCAATAACTTTCACATACGAGGTCCGTTTCATACGAGGTTTTCTCCGCTGGTTTCATATTGGAATTCCGAACATTTTGACGCTTGTTTGGAAAAATTCTAAGACTGTTTGAATTTTGGGTTTAAATTTATTTATGATGTGATTAGAAATTTATTTATGACTATTTGGCATATTTTGCATCACCATCTTGGTTTATTTGAATTTATTTGGATAACATAGTCATTTAATTTATTATTGAATATAAGTGTCAGTAAATGCTTGTTATTTATTATCTGTTCTATATTGATGTTATTGATTTAATTGGATGATGGCTGTGATAAATGTTTGATGATTGATATTGGATGAATGGGTATTATATTTTATACTGTTATAAACTGTAAGTTGTTATGGATTTTATTTCATTTGGGATTGCGGTTTGAAATGATATATAACCGTACTTATGTTTTATATTACGGATTGAAATGACAAATATCTGTATCACTTGTCCATGGGATAGAAAATTATATATATATATTTTGAAATAATTTCTATGGTTTTGTAAAGAAATATATGGGTTATATAAATTTTGATTTCAGATGTTATATAAACGCTATTTTATTATTGATTTTTAGCTATGGGTAAATTTGTTTGGAAATATAAAATAAGCCAAATAATAAAGTTTAATTGTTTTCATATAATATGGTTAAGTATATGTTTAAGTTATATTGGATATAGAGTTTATAAAGACTTAAATAAAATTAAGGTTGGAAGATAAGTATGAAATTTGTTTGAATTAAATTATTTAAGAATTATACTCAAACAAATTTGATTTGAAATTTAAATAAAATTGAGGCTTAAATGGGTATGATTTTTACAACTTGATTTTGGTTTAGAGTGATTTAAGTGAATATTTCAAGTATAAATAAATTGAAGGAAATATTTAGTTATTCGTAATTTGAGTTTATTTAAATGATAACGGATCTATTATGTAAATTATTTCAAAACTAAATAATAAAAAATTGAATTATTGAATCGGAATTACCAAACTTAGTTTCGAAATTATTGAATACTTAAAGTTGAAATATATTAAATTTGAAATGGTTTATTCTATGGGTCAAATCTATTTTGAAATCGATAAATTTAAAAGAGTTATTGGAAACTGAGTTGAATTGATATTTATGATTTGGTGTTTGGTTAAATATAAAATCTAGAAATTCTAGTTGTTTTGAAATTGATTGTGAAATTGAAGAAGCTATTTATTACATAAAGTATTTTAAATATTTAAACCATTTAAGTGGTGGAAGTTATGTTTCAAAGTTACGAGTTTTAAGGTATTTTAATTTTGGAAGTGTTATGATTTTAGAAAAGGGATATATTTGAAATGAAAATGATATCGTATTGATTTGAATTTGAAAGGTAACGATATTTTGGTTTTAAAGCATAAACTATTTTGAAAATGACCGCGATGTTATAATAACATTTGGTTGTTAAAGAGACAGAGATCGGAAGTTGTCATACTCTCTGCCAACTCCAAAAACCACTTTAACAACCGTGTATGCGGTGGAGATTCCAGAATGAAGTAGGATGGTGGAGGCGATCCTTTGAGGTATATATGTGGACCCAACTCGCGTGAGTTGGCATAAGGTTGCTAAAACAGTAGCGATTCCGGGCCAGTGAGGTAGCTCCTTTAATCGGACACACTCCTTCGATACCGTTCCATTATATTCTAATTTTGAGATTTATTCGGTGGCCACTTTTGATTTTTGATTTTGGCGGGGCGGTTCGAGGTGGGTGGTAGCAACACGCTATGCGTCACCACCAGTCTCGATAGTAATTGGTATATCTACCGTGGCATAGCCTTGTGTGTCGTGTCACCTACCCTAGCATGCCTTGTACGAGTTGGATTTCTCCCATAGCCCATGGAGTATTTAGGGTAGTCTCTCGATCTGGAGATACGCTGATACTGGATGGACTACTGGGACTCTTACATGTTAAGGTGGAAAATGTAAAGCTTTAATGCTATTTAAAAGTAAGTTTATTTTACTATAGACATTATTATAATAGCGAAACATTACTACATAGTAAATAGTGTAACGGATCCTTAGGAGATATGAATCCCGAGCACCTCTTAAGTTACTACACTCACATTTGACACTGGATAGGAGATATCAAATCCCGTAAACATCTCTGATGCTGTTCCACTCATATTTATTTCCGTTGAATTAACTCGCATAAGATCTTTTAGTTCTGACTCGAGTGTTTTGTCTTTTCAAGTAGCTCGGGTGAGTCTGAGCATTACAGGATTTGAAGACTTTATTTTGGAGGACGAAGACGAAGATATTATTATTATCTATTATATTATTCACTACATCATGTACTCCGTTGTATTTTATTATTCTCTGGTATGTGTAACTCTGATATGTATTGTATAAGTATAATCAAATGTTTTGTAAACAGCTTCATGAACTGTTTATTTGATTATTATATTTCATCGTTCCGCTGCAAGATTTTATTTTGTTTTTTTTCTTTCTCTGCTTTTCTCAATTATCCCATAAAAAACCGCCCTTCTGTATGGTTAGAGATGGCATGTGTGTCTGCTTAAGCATATAAAAAGGCGGGATGTTACATCTGGTATCAAAGCTTTGGATTAGCGAAAAACTTTAGCTTTGTGGGGTCTAACTCTTGACTAATAGGGTAGTAATACCCTATGATGAGTCGCTGAATGTATATATAGATGAGAGAGCGTACTTGTTAGTGTTATAAAATGGTTTTAATATTGTGTTAGTCTGTTTCGTTTTTTATTTATAAATTCGTGTTGGTGCATAGGACGCTATGACATCAATAGGGATTTCTAAACACTTAATAGGACAGACCGACACAATATTGTTTTGAATATAGGTGAATGAAATAATTTTGCTATTATATTTTCTATATAAAAAATAATTTTTTTATAAAGGCTATATTTGGTTGTAATATATTGGTTGTTGGTAGTGAAATCTATAAATATTGATTGGAAACAAAATTTAAAGAAAATAAAATAAATGAAAATTGGAAATTTAGAACTTAAGTTCCGTGGTTTTAAAATTTCTTTTGAATAATTTTTGAATATAATAATAATTTTATTTAAAGTATTTTCTGGTATAAATATTTCAGTATAATTTGGAAGAAATGTCTTAAAAGAAATTTTAGAAACAAATAAGTTCTGTACTCCCCTCTTTGTCGCTGGAAAATAATTTCAGTGATGAGTGCACGCATCATCGATATTCATTTTTGAGTTTCGAAGTGGGAAGGCCACTGTAGTAGTTTTACTGCAGATTTATTTTGATAAACAAATATAAATTTTAAATAATTAGATATATAAACTGTAAGTATATGGATTTATCTATTATTTTAAAATGATTTGAAATTAAACCCGGTATTTAGTTCTTAAGTTTCTGATAATCAATAGTTTCAATTATTGTAGGAAATGGGTTGTAACTAATTTATAATTGGAACCTTTAATTAAAATAAGAGATTAAATGCTAGGTTATAAATGAAATTTCAAGGAAGTTGAAATTGTAATCTATAAAACAAATGATATGATTATTGGACAGTAAATTAATTAAAAGAAATAAGATAAACTTGTATAACTTTCAATTACATTCTTAAAGGCATATATATAACTTACCAAAAGATGTAAAAAGTTGAAATGTTAATAAGAAAATATAATGGATATTATACAAGTAATAAACTTGAGGTAATGAAAGTATTTAATGAAATTCTTTTATAAATAAGAATTTATGTTGTAATTGTTGTGAACTTAAGTTATAATTGAAGTGTTACTGTAATAAAGGTAATAGGAAGTAAACATTGTAAGCATAAGATTATAAACTTAAGTAAATGAATTAATATGCAAAGAAATTGAATTAAACCTGAATACTATAAATAAATGAAAACGAATATTTGTAAGTAATAAATGAAAATAAAGGAAATAAACATTGAATCAATGAATAAAAGTAAAAGTCTGTAAGAAGTAAATGAACATTTAAAGGATGAATCATTATATATAAAAGGGAATGAAATAATAAATGTTGTGAAATGAAATTAATAAGAATGAACTTAATTTATTGTTTGAAATTGTTATTTGTTTGACTTATGGTTGTTTGGTCAAGTATACTTTAAAATTGCTTAGATGTATGAACAATCTATTGAGTTTATCTAAGACTGTTGAGTAAATGGAATACTTCATAGTTATTTGTCATTCTATGTGTTTAAGGTGTCTTAACCCGAACCAACCAATTGTTTCGTTTTGATTGTATGGTTGATTTGTATATGATGTGTATGCTGTTGGTTGCAAGTGATTGTTGTTTATATTGATTTGTATGCTAGTGGATGGAACAAAAATAATATTTCATTTTATATAATTATTAACTCCTCTTGGATTATATAAGTAAAATGCAGATTATGGAAGCAATTGCTACTGCTTTTGGTTTCATAATTAAGCGTAATTGCCCGACAAATAGGTACGTTCTCGGATTATGGTTTTATAGTGTTATTATATTGTTTTTCCCGTGTTGGGATATATTATTTTGGAAATTATATGTTATATATTGTTATATTTGATATTATAATTTCTTCCGAGCCTCTCCGTACAAAGGAGACTCTGCCGAAATTTTCCGTAAATTTTAGACTTAGAAAATATTTTGAAAATGTTTTCTAAACTTTATTTATTTGAGTATAAAAAGATTTAATGATTATAAATTAGTATCTTTTATATAAATTATTAAACTTTGTAAATTTATTTGTTTATAAAATTAATATTTTGTATAAGATGTATTGACTACTTAATTCTTTCTTTCCCCTTCTTTTCCTTTTCGGGGACGAAAAATTTTGAGTGGGGAAGAGTGTAACGACCCATAATTTTCGATAATTAAAAATTGCTAATTTAATAATATTTTGGTAATTTAATAGTGAAGAAATAAAAAAAAATTGTAATTTAATAATGAAATGAATTCTAAAGTGAAATGCAACCATAGAAATTAAAGCCAAGTATTAAAAATTGAAATGAAATTACTATTAATTGAAGTAATGCAAATTGTTATACTAGGCTATAAATTGAATATAAGGAAACAAACGTAAATATTGAATTAATTAAAGTTATCGATATATTGTAATCCACTACATTGAATTGGAACAAATTGCAATAAATCTAGAAAAATTATTACGTTAATGTTAATTAAGGTAATATTTGATAATAATGTTAATATTATCCATATTAGGACAATTTGTTGAATTGAAAGAATGGAAATGAAGACTTATTAATTTAATAGGATTTAAACTATAATAATTGGATTTAATTGCAAATACTTGAAATTAAATATCTAAATATTAAGTTAATTGAAAATTAAGATGAATTGGAGAATATTGATGTAAAAGATTATGAATCCAATTTTAGTTTCATCCGTTTGATAATAATGAATTGAATAATGGAATGAAAGTAAATTAAATGGAATTATTGGAAATTAAATTTATAATTTTCGAGCCTAATAAAAATGAAATTTAAGGCTTAAACTGATGAATGAATCAACAATAAAGTGACATCTAAATATGTGTTAAATTATGGTAAATGTCCAAGAAATTTAAAATCAGAGACATTGTGATTTATTTGATTTGAATTGAAATTTGATTTAATAAATATAATGTTAATTTATAAAATTAAGTAGAAAATAGCCATTTTGGCCACTGACTTGGATTTCGACGAAACCAGTTTCATCGGATCCGTAATGGTGAATTATTGTAGGATTTCAAGTTCCGTAGCGATCGGAATTGTCGTTTAATCGTACGGGCTCGAAACGCCTAGAAATCAATTTAATTGAAATCAATTGAAATCAATTTGAAATAACTTTATTTTAGCATAACTTCTTCATACGATGGAATTTGGACTTGAAATCTATTTCATTGCGTTTAAAATATTTTAAAACATCTATTTTGATATATGGGTTGACCCAATTTCATTCCGGAGTCGAAACGGGCTTTTCGGGTCGTTATCGTTCATTTTTCCAAACCAATCAAGTCCATCTATTCTACTTTGTTCAGCCTATATATAACTCGTTATAAACCCTAACCAGTCTTTCTATTCTCAATTCTGTACATACAAAAATTTCTGTTGCTCCTCTTCTTTAATGGAAGACAAACCTTATCCCTAATTGCAATTTCAAACAAAATTCCAAGTCAAAAATTCCAACTCCTCTAATATCATCAAATTATAGACCGTCTAGAAGCTCTCAAAGAGCGCATCTCAATTTTGTGGTTTGTCTTTCAATTTGAATTATCGTTTGACCACAAATTGATGGAGAAGTGTCGGCCGTTCATTGGTAGCTTCTCGTTCAACGGTGGATTCTTGTCAATTGGACGATCGGGAGTTTGCAGAGCATGGAGGAGGAGGAGGTGAGTCGATCGGCATGGCTATGTTCATCTGGAGGTCATAGATGTGGCCGTGCTTGGCTTGATTAGGTGGCGGAGGCGCAGCAAGATCGGGAAGGCCGTTGGTGGCCGCGACTTCACCAGGCGGGCACAAGAGTGTGGCGACGATGTTGGAAGGTCCTGATCGGGGCAGCGACGCCCTGAGTGGCTGCGAAAATTCATAATGTGATGGCGGCTAGGGTTTCGTCTTCAACCTAGAGCGTGTCATGCATGTAAACGATGTGCGACGTGGCATCATGTGAGTGGTTCGTTTTTTTATTTATTTTATTTTAACTTATGATTCCAATATTGTAACATCAATAACCTTCACATACTAGGCCCGTTTCACACGCGGTTTTCTCCGCTAGGTTCGTATTGGAATTCCGGACATTTTGACGCTTGTTTGGACAAATTCTGAGACTTTTTGAATTTGGGGTTTAAATTGAATTTGAATTCAATTTAAATTCAAAAGGTGAGTGTTTAACCCACTCACAACTTCTAAAATTTCTTATATTTGTTAAATTTATTTATGATGTGAACTGAAATTTATTTATGATTTTTTGGCATATTTTCATCACCATCTCAGTTTATTTGAATTTATTTGGACAAAATAGTCATTTAATTTATTATTGAATGTAAGTGTCAGTAAATGCCTGTTATTTATTATCTGTTCTATATCGATGTTATTGATTTAATTGGATGATGGTTGTGATAAATATTTGATGATTGATATTGGATGAATGGATGTTGTATTTTATACTGTTATAAACTGCAAGTTGTTATGGATTTTATTTCATTCGGGATTGCGGTTTGAAATGATATATAACCGTATTTATGTTTTATATTACGGATTGAACTGATAAATATCTATATCACTTGACCATAGGATAGAAAATTATATACAGACACCGCAGTCTATATATATATAAATATTTTGAAATAATTTCTATGGTTTTGTAAATAAATATATGGGTTATATAAATATTGATTCCAGATGTTATATGAATGCTATTTTATTATTGATTTTTAGCTATGAGTAAATTTGTTTGGAAATATAAAATAAGCCAAATAACAAAGCTTGATTGTTTTTATATAATATGGTTAAGTATTTGTTTAAGTTATATTGAGTTTATAAAGACTTAAATAAAATTAAGGTTAGAAGATAAATATGAAATTGGTTTGAATTAAATTATTTTAGAATTATGCTCAAATAAATTTTATTTGAAATTTAAATAAAATTGAGGCTTAAAAGGGTATGATTTTTACAACTTGATTTTGGTTTAGAGTGATTTAAATGAATATTTCAAGTATAAATAAATTGAAAGCAATATTTAGTTATTCGTAATTTGAGTTTATTTACATGATAACGGATCTATTATGTAAATTATTTCAAAACTAAATAATAGAAAATTGAATTATTGAATCAGAATTGCCAAACTTAGTTTTGAAATTGTTAAATACTTAAAGTTGAAATATATTAAATTTGAAATGGTTTATTCTGTGTGTCAAGTCTGTTTTGAAATCGATAAATTTGAAATAGTTATTGGAAACTGAATTGAAATTTATGATTTGGTATTTGGTTAAATATAAAATCTTGAATTTTTATTTGTTTTGAAATTGATTGTGAAATTGAAGAAGCTATTTATTATATAAAGTATTTTAAATATTTAAACCATTTAAGTGGTGGAAGTTATGATTCAAAATTACGAGTTTCAAGGTATTTTAATTTTGGAAGTGTTATGATTTTAGAAAAGGGATATATTTGAAATGAAAATGATATCGTTTTGATTTGGCTTTGAAAGGCCATGATATTTTGGTTTTAAAGTATAAACTATTTTGAAAATGACCGCGGTGTTATAACAACGTTTGGTTGTTAAAGAGACCGGGATCGGAAGTTGTCATACTCTCTGCTAACTCCGAAAACCACTTTAACAACCATGTACGCGGTGGAGGTTCCAAAATGAAGTCGGATGGTGGCGACATTCCTTTGAGGTATATACATGGACCCGAATCCCATGAGTTGGCATAAGGTGGCTAAAAAAGGAGCGATTCTGGGCCAGTGAGGTAGCTCCTCTTATCGGACACACTCCTTCGATACCATTCCATTATATTCTGATTTTGAGATTTATTCGGTGGCTACTTCTAATTTTTGATTTTGGGGGTGTGGCTCGAGGTGGGCGGTAGCTGCGCGCTATGCGTCACCATCAGTCCGGATAGTAATTGGTATATATGCCGAGGCATTGCCTTGTGTGCCGTGTCACCTACCCTAGCGTGCCTTGTACGAGTTTGGATTTCTCCCGTAGCCCATGGAGTATTTAGGGTAGTATCCCGATCAGGAGATACGCTGATACTGGATGGACTATTGGTACTATTATGTGTTAAGGTGGAAAATGTAAAGCCTTAATGTTATTTAAAAGTAAGTTTATTTTATTATAGACATTATTATAATAGTGAAATACTACTACATAGTAAATAGTTTAACGGTTCCTTAGGAGATGTGAATCCCGAGCATCTCTTAAGTTACTGCACTAACGTTTGACACTGGATAGAAGATGTCAAATCCAGTAAACATCTTTGACGTCATTCCACTCATATTTATTTCCGTTGAATTAACTCACATAAGATCTTTTAGTTCTGACTCGAGTGTTTTGTCTTTTCAATTTGCTCGGTTCAGTTTGAGCATTACAGGATTTGAAGACTTTATTTTGGAGGATGAAGACGAAGATATTATTATTATCTATTATATTATTCATTGCATCATGTACTCCACTGCATTTTATTATTCTCTGGTATGTATAACTCTGATATGTATTGTATAAGCATAATCAAATGTTTTGTAAACAACTTCATGAACTATTTATTTGATTATTATATTTTATCGTTCCGCTGCAAGATATTATTTTATTTTATTTTTCTATTCTCTGCTTTTATTATTTACCACATAACAATCCGCCCTTCTGTATGGTTAGAGATGGCACATGTGTTTGCTTAAGCGTACAAAAAGGTGGGTTGTTACACTGACACAAACTCAAAGCTACTACACAGTGGCTATATATAATCTTCAGAAACAAATATAGAAATAAACATAACACAAATCGGTCATAGATATCCATATCACAAAGGCGAAAATAGATATGAATATAACACATAGAAGTATACATCAGAGTAGTGGTCAAACAAGATCCACAATATCACAAAAGAATAGATACAAGTGCTACACAAAAGAATATGTATACATCAAGGAGTCTCTATCTCGAATGTATATTGACAAAAACTACTAAACTAAGTAGTAAGACAAAAGCAGATGATGCTCCGAGATAAGGAGTCAAGAAAAAGCACCTGTAACATCTCGGTCTGACCCGAGTATTATTTAATAAGAATACATAAACGGATCAGTCTAGCTATAAATATCAGATAAAACAAGATAGGATAAGAGAAATGATAAAAACATATGATAATAATAGTGCCATACTGCGACAAGTATACATTAAACAACAACAAAAATCATACAATATCTTAAGAAATCTCAAAGCACTAAAAAGAATGTCATATTCTTTATTTTATTCACCAAACCACAAACATTGACAAATATCCATCAATGCCAATCACAAAATTTGTGAAACACAAATTGTAGAAATCATCAACTAGAAATCCAGAAATCACAAAAGGGGGGAGGCCTACCACAAAACAGGAGCATGAAAACTCACCAACACGTGTATCAAAAACGGAACGTTATTCCATGGTTGCTAACCATCAATTTTGAGCCGAGGCTCCACAAACGGCCCAAAGACCATGGGTCGCTACTCCACCAATTTAGGCCGAAGCTCCATAGAAATGGGGTTTAGTCTCCCTCGCAGACAAAGAGATATCGCACATTGCTAGTCTAAACTACAAAAATGATCGTCATCGATCATCAAAAAGTGTCGATTACACTAAGCTAGTAAATAAATGAGTTTACCTTCATGTCCCATAACCACTGGCTTAACTTAAATATTTACGAACAAATTGTAGATCTCTACTCGAAATTTATCACAAGAGTTTCAATCGAACAAGTCTAAGAATTAACCGACAAAGTAAACGCAAGCTTCCATACCACTTGTTTTGCTAAGTCGTTTAATTGGATTTCTCGAATGAGTGAGGTAAAGGTTTGTATATACTGATAGATTGGAAAAAGATTTTAGAAGCGAGTTTGATATTGAAGTAAATGTTGACATCGTTTTGATGAAAGAGTTTGAATATTTACTACTAGTATAGAAACCTTTGCAATTTAAAGTGACAAACCATAGAAATGATTGTAGAAACAATCAATCACTAAAAATTCACATATGAAGACGTGAATTAAATCCAAAGAAATCGATACCAAATCCATCAAAATGGATATTCCTAAATATCCAAAGAAAGAAGTCATCGAAGTCAATAATAAGTGATAACAACTAATCGGATCAACAAAAATCGATTAAAATTGGAAATCCACTTAGAAACAGCAAAAATAAGCAAAATGAAAAGTTCCAGACGTCTGGTAGGTGTTTCCAGACGTCTAGCCCTAGGTTCTGGAAGTATATGTGTTTATCTCTTTTCTCTTTTTAATTCCAGATCCATTTCAGACGTCTAAAATTTTCAACCAGACGTCTGAGTTTGGTTTCAGACGTTTGGATTTTGTTTCAGACGTCTGTATTTTGTCTTTGCCTTTTCCAGACGTCTCGATTTTTGCCTGTGATCGAATGAGCGATGGATGCTAGAGATTGTTTTCAATCGACAACCCAGCACTATAGACTCTTCGATACGCCAAAAATAACATGTTCAAACATCCAAGATAGGATCTTTAAAGATTTTGACTTTAAAACACCAAAATAGGAAAATTCACAAAATTAATTCAAATCAAAACAAATGAACATGAATAGATGTTAGGAATTCATACCTAACAACAATGAAAGTTATAGACGTAGATATGAGTTCAAAAGCTCACCTTTTACTCAAAAACAATGAAAGAGAAGCTTGAAAACAAAGGGAAGATCAACTACTCTTCAATTTCAACTTTAAAAGCTCCATTCTAATATCATAAGAAAATATTTCCTAAGTTAGGTTATAGGAAATTTCTGAAATTGGAGATGGATTGAGATGGAGAAGAAGAAGAGGATGCTTACCTAAGCTTCTCTTTTATTTTGGAGCTGGAACTTGAATTTGCAAAAGAAACTAGGGCTTAGGATTTTAATTTTAAATCTCTTCCCCCATTTTTACTAAAGCTTGAAGTGTTAGGAAATGAGAATGAATGAAGAGGAGAGGGGGTGAAGCTAGGGTTTTATGTTAGGTTATTGGGCTGAAACCCAAACCCAAAGCCCTAAGTGAAAATGTCAAAATTCAAGCTAACTCCAAACATATCGATGTTTACACTTAAAAAGGTCGCAAACACCATTTTGAATTCAATACAAGTGGTCCCGAGTCCCAATTCGGCTGTTTGCAAAAAGTAGCATTTCGGACTTAAATTCGACTAACGATGCTATTTAAATAAAATATTTAAATATCCAATCGTAAAATATGCGGGTTGTTACATTCATCTTCCCAAACGGCACAGCCTCACCAACTCAAACGTGTACGTGCACGTGTACAGGTGATTGGAGCCACGACGATCTCCCACGACTACGTCGACATGTCGCCGACAACTCACTTAATCTACGCAACACCCCAGCTCCGACGATTCCATCAGAAAACAAATTTTTGCCACTCGATCAAATACTGAACCCATCACCGGCGACAAAATCATCTTGCCAACGATAATCCAGACCACCTTACGTCTCGCCACCATGACTACAGCTTCGTCATTGATCCACGCTTCATTCCTCTCAAGTGCGATCAGCTATGATCAACCATCGATGACGAGATTGCCTCTACTTCATCGTTCACCAAAATGGGTTACTAAACCCTAAATCCACGTCGAGCCGCCATTATAGTCATCTAAAAATTCTCTACCATTTTTCCGTGAATCCCCTAGCATCCAGCCAATTCCAGCTTTAAGCCCGACGACCTTCATTGCATTGATCATCATAAATCGATAAAAGATCCAAATTTGATCATCTCGTGAATTCTCTTCAAATCCAAACTTAAAAATCTTGAAACCGGTAACATAATTCATAACTTTTAAGCTCGAATCCAGGTATATATTCAAAACATTCAATCTAGTTCATCGATTTACCCGGCTGTGTATATACATACTGTAAACTAAAGGATTTCCCAGTTAAATATTAATCAATTTTACATATAATTAATTTTAAAAATAAGAACTAGTGAATTCTGTGTGACGACCGCCCATGACTCCCGCACTAAACAAGGGAATGGTGCGCTAAAAGGTGTGCCAGGCAGCCATGGACGATAGTCAGGGTAAGATAAAACAGCAAACTCTATCATATTACTCACAGCGCAGGGATAAAATACAATAGAGAAGTATATATATATATATATATATATATATATATATATATATATAGTGAAGCTTCACCAAATAGAATCTCATCAATACTCTTCAAAACAATTTGATACAAACATCAGAACAGTCAATACATCAAGCCTCGCTACATAACACTCAGAGAATCATACAAGCAGCGGAACATCCAGTACATATAGTAAGAAAACAATATGCAAAAGCCTCCAGCTCGTCTTCGTCATCAGCAACGTTGGTCACTAAGAACAGCACCTGTCACCTGCTACCTAATCTGTCCATCCCAAATTGGATGAACAGCCCAAGGTAATAAGAGTTGAACATAAAACCTTGAGTCAGACAATAGTCTTAGTGAGCGGTAAATTAACTAACATCAAACCAAAAGAGCATAAAGGATAAAAGGAATAGGAATCCGACCCCCCCACTCCACCTCTTCCTACAGTGATAGCCCACAGACACACTAAGAAGAGACAAGCATAGCAAAGCAGACAATTAAAGTGAAGCAATTATCACTCGAGTCAAGGTCGGTGTTTTCCAAGTACAAACCCCCAAGGCCTAAACCAAGATCAGATAAGCACCCAGAAAACATCTCTCTTGAGCCCGAATGATGATACAACCAAACATCCATGACTCTGGCTATCACTGTTATCATTGCTTCGATATCATCGTTAATTGAATGACCGGCACATTCTTTCAGCCGTAAGTCAAGGGCTAATGGTAACCCCGGTTCTAGACAAAACTCCGCACGTCATCGTGACACGTGCCTAGGACTATCGAATCTACCCAGAGTACTCGACCACCTACCTGTAGTCTTTTGGGTGTCCCGACCACCTACCTGTAGTCGTTTGGGCGCCCCATGTACTCTTTCTTTGAGTTTTCTAGAACCTTCAATAACGATGAAATCCAAGCCTTCTAGTCATCCTCCTCGACGACTATTCTCAAACTTGCCCAAGCTACCTCTTGAGCCAACCATTATCAACGAACCCGAACCATCCCTCTAGTTATCAACATGCTTGGAATGATCCCGTCTGGATTATACCAAGGCTACTTCACATCATGCTTCGCCTCATCTCATCATAGCAAAGCTCCATCTCAACATCACCATCAAATCAGTCCATATGAGCCTCAACATCCGCTACATATGCCACGAGCAGCTTTCCCATTCAAGAGCCTCTTCCTTAGCTTTTGAATCATCTTCGACCAACTTGTCCAAATCAAGTCATAAATCAACTAATTCATAACAATCAATCAAATCAATCATTAATCCAAGTAATCAAGCATTCAAACAAGGTATAAGTTAACATGTAGTAAAATGGACATCAAAACTTCATAAACAATGGATCTACATGCAGACTTAAGGAAAATGCAAGAAATCACTATCTTTAACACACAAACAAGCCACCGATCCAATATAATCCTTTGAGTCCGTGTGAGAGATAACTACCACTCACCGAATCACCTAAACACCTCAAAAGCTACTAACTTCAGATCTGGACAGCAAAGGATCTAACTCGATCTGACCAAATTCCGCTTCAAACGGTGAAATCTCACTTCGATGGATGAAGATCTTCAACTTTAACTCTTAGATCTTCGATCTTGATCTTCGATCTTGGATGGAAGTAAGCACTAGATTAGAGTGGAGAAAAGAAGTAAAGAAGTGTTGTAGTCGAGCTCTCAAAATGGAAGCACTTCGTCGCTTCAAAATCCGGATTCCAAAAATGAAGATAGGCACTTCTATTTATAGGCTGGAAATCCCTTAAGTCGGTCGTCCTCTTAAGTCGTCCACGACCTAACCCTTGCCGACCTAACGACCTACGACTCAAGAACCCCACGACCTACCGACCTAACACAACACACGGCTCAACAACTAAGCGGCTCAACAGTATTGCCGACCTAGCGGCTTAACCAGATGCCGACCCAACGACTCAACTACCTAATCTTATGGCTGACCTAACGACTCAACAATATGGCCGACCTATCCTTAACTCGTTCACGACTTATCTAAACACATAGAGGCTTACGACCTAAGCCACTAACCCTTAGATCGTTCCATCCTTTAGGTTGTCCCTCCTATGAGTCGGTCCAATACTTAGGTCGTTAACCCCTATAAGTCGCTATCTCCCTAAGCCGTTAACTCTTAAGTCGCTATAACTACTGGGTCTCAATTCCTATAGGTCGGTCGAATCTATAGGTCGCTCCAACCCACTAACCCTTAAGCCGCTAGCTCTTAGGTCGGCCCATCTCCTTAACCCGCTAACCAACTTAAGTCGTTAGTTCCCTTAGGTCGGTCAATACCTTAAGTCGATCGCAACGCTTAGGTCGTTAACTCGGTTCAACCGACCTATTCCCAAGTCGCTGGCCACTAACTCGTCCCATCTTAAGTCGCCCCAACTCCTTAAGTCGCTCTACCTCACTAAGTCGCTCACACAAGCTAACTTCCACACGACTTAAGCTCCTGGACAACGTAAGCTTTGGTTGACTTAAACAGTACTAACAACCTAGTGGCAACTATTTTACGATTTATCGACACGTAAAAATACGGGTCGTTACTTCTGACACAATTTTTAATCAATCTTAACAAATAGAAATCAGGGGAAGAGATTTTTAGTTTGGAACAGGTTTGAAACCTGCACACTTAGAACAGAGGTGAATGTTTTTGTTCACAGACATGCATATTCAATATTTGTATATTTATGTATATATACAATCATATTTACATTCATGCAACCACTTTACTTCAATAATCAATCACAAACATCAAGATTGAAACTAATTTCAGGATTTTAAAAGGCTGGTTTGCTCACCTATTTAATGATAACAGAGAATAGGTTATGTTTTGATCTGGAAATGAAGTATGAAAATGCTAATTACTTTTTTTCTAAAGCTTTGTATTGATTTGAACAGATCCGAACTTGATGTATATGGATTTGCTACCTGATCTGGAACTGAAATTGGAAAATAAGAAGGGAAGGAAATATGTATATATACAACTTGTTTCAATTTTTATTCATTATTTTGAAAATAAAAGACAAATGACACTTGTTATATTTTCTTCTACATGTTTTACACTTGTTTATCTCATTGTTTACATTGCTTACAAATGTTAAAAATATCAAATTTATGTTTAAGACCTTATTTTAAATTAATTTATAAATTGTGTTTTAAACCTTTTCTTTTTATAATTTTCGAATTAATTTATCTCTTATGTTTTAAAGGTTTATATATATAAGTTCATGTATATTTTAAAAGAAAGAATATTAAATCTTATTTCATTTTAATTTAAGAATCATATTTTTAGGTTTTATATATGTATGCATTTTTAATTTACGTATATATGCTTATGTTTACAAATGTCATAACTCCTTAACATATGTATTATGTGTTTTAAATCGTATACTTTATACTTTCTAAAGATATATACATATCAAAGCTTTTATATTTATTTACATATGTACTAACTATATTTATTTCCAAGTATATAAAAGAAAAATATTTTAAATCTTTTATTCAATCTTATTTAAATTTTAAACTTAAGTTAAAATATCTTTTCATAAATCATTTTTGTTTCAAAAGATATATACATATATGTAAGTTTAAAGCTTTTATTAATTCTTGTTTTACATTTGCATTCATACATTTTAATTATTTATATTTATACAACTTAAGAAGAAATTGATTTGAAATCTAATTATAAACAATCACATATATACATATATATGTTAGTTCCTTGGAAATATAAAGCTAATAAATCCAATTTTATTTCTACAACATTTATTCTTAAATTTCAAAAACCAAAATTCTATTTATATCCATATTTATATAAACAAAAACATTTTATCATTTGTTTTCTAAGAAAATTCCATACTAATTTATCAAATCCAAACATTATATTAATTATCAAATTAAATTTGACTTAAAACCGGGATCGTTACAAATTCCCCCTTAAGCAAATTTCATCCCCGAAATTTGCTAGACAGGGGGATAAAAAAAGAACAGATGAACACACAAAGATAGAGAAATAGCTTTCCAGATCAAACAGAAATATTTATCCTACATTTGGCTTACCAGATCAGAATATCATCAATAAATATGAGATCAACTTATTCAATACTTCTCAAGATACTCGGGTCATCAAGTCTATGAAATATGCAGGGGCATTGGTTAGTCCGAAGGGATAACTAACCGTTCGTTGAATATATCTACCCCCCAAAGAATAAACAGATAAATAGGTACAATCCAATTTAACTTCATATTTTTTTAACCAATTTATTTTAAATAAAATTTCAAATTATTAAAGTTAAAATGAAAAGCTGGTAGAAACTGATGAAGAGAATACGAAATAGGAACTTATCTACAATGTAAACGAAGATTCGCAGGGCCACTACCATACTGAAGCTTCTTCTTGTAGCTGCCACGAAGCCATCAGAGAATTGAAACTGAACAATGATTAAAGAGATTGATAGAGAAAGATTGTTCCTTGTTGTTACAGGGTGTTAACCATTTGTAGTGGTACTCCCATGTCCCCTACCTCGTCCTTTTATTGCACGTACTTACTATCAATGAATAGTAAGAGAATATACTGAGGCATATGGATGGATATCTTAAGGATATACTCATTCTAGGGCATTTCAAACCCTATCTCCAATGAGCCATGTCACGGCCTGAAAATCAGTTTTCGAAATCGACACCAAATACCTCACTTGTATTCTACTGCCAAAAATTCAAACATCGAACTCCAGTTCGGATGGAGCTTATAACAACATTAGATGAAAATAAACAACGGAAACAAAATGAATAGCATTGATCAACACCACAGATACAATCATCGGACACAATATTCATTACAACTTTTAACATCAATATCAGAGTGCTACATATTGATATAATAACAGCATAATGATAACTTCACAACGGAAGGACAATAGAGTCTTCAAAAGGATCCAACAGACTTCTACTACGATAGGGTCTTCAAAAACTCCAACACTTCAAGAGGTTGCCAAAGCAAAAACTTCCAAAATCCGATAGCTTCCAAACAAAAAGGCTTCAAAAGATTCCAAACTGGCTCCAGACATGGATAACCTGTTTCTAGGCTACCCGTGTGAAAATTATGGGCACCCAGAGTTTAGAAAGGGAACAATAAACTCCATTTCAGCACGGGAAAGGTATGAGTAAAAAAAATAGTTGTTTGTATAAAACAGTTTATAAAAGAAATTCGATATGCTTTTGGAAAATGAAACTACCATAAAACCTCCCGCCTTACACACAATGCAATCGCAGAATTGGAGGAGATTTCTTCTTATGATAGCCAAACATGCTTGATACGAGAAAATTCTTTGATATTATCACTAATGCGTAGTGTAGAAAACCATTTCGAAAGTATAATAATAATCTTAGCCAGCATAGACATTTCGTACTATGCCTACTATAGCTACTATCTAAACGGTGGTGACCACCATAAGTAAATGGCAGGATATACAGCTAAAACCATACGGGGTTCGTATTGGGAATTGGATTTCCAACAAATGGTCAGGCTAAGGAACTTCCTACTGCCACATGGGTATGCCTCTGGAGGGACGTTCCGAGAACTTAACCAGCTCTCTGCCAAAACAAGGCTGGATTACCTTTATAACTAGGTAACTACTACACGAGTATGCCATTCTCCAGTCGTTTGTGACCATTATCCGAGGGCCCTTAACCACAAAGAAACAACCACACAGTAATGAGATTGCAGCAACAACATAGGTTAAGTATCTGGGCTCCATACCATGATACCATCTTTTTCCAAGAGGAAATGACATACCCTAAAGGGCGTCACCCTTATAACCTTGCCGCATCTTTCCTGTTTCGACCATTTCCGATGTGTGAGGTCCAATGAGGTCTCGTCCACAAAGCTACGCTTTACACAAAATCCTTGCTTTGATCAACAAATGATCAGAAACATACATCAGCACTCAGCATGCCACACTACAAAATTAGGGGTATATCGCTGATAAACTTCAACTACATAACCTCTGAGCTCGTATGTCTCAGAGAAGGGTGTTAAGCTAAGGGAATAAATTCTCCGCCACCAACAAAAATGTATTTGAAAGAAATCTGCTTTATATCTCAAATTGTAATGTCCGACATGTAACCATACAAGTCTGTTTAGGGTTCGAATAGAACCGAAGGTACTTCGTCCAATAAAGGAAGAAACCCTTGAATTCCGGGTATCCACAATCCCGATCATATTCCCCATCACATGTGGAGATCTCTATACCGGAGAAACTTAGTGCAAAAACATTCGATAGGTTATCCTATCGTTCTCGAAGGCACCCAGTCTTCACCACCCTCTTCAAATGTTATTCATTTCGTAGTATCACTATTCAGAATGGGTTATATGACACAAAGGTCCTCTCACGGGCTAAAACGAATAGTGAGCATCAATTTTAAAAACATGTGGATATGTCATTCACAAAAATTCACAAGTTCGATGTGGGTTTCGAATAACCAACTGGAATCCGACTCCCTATCGCATCGAAATTCAATTGCCGTTTTACGGGCCAATGGGTTTTTCACATTCACGCAGAAGTATATTCATCGCAGATATCACAGCTCAGCACAAAGCATTTCATATTACATTGCATCAAATCACATATCAGAAATATCAATCCAACACACAGCATTCATTAACAATCAATCATCTTCAATCAAGATGAATAAATCGTGTGGTTTAGATTAATTGATCCACATAATTACTTTCATTAATTATCTTCAGTCAATGATTTAATTGATTAAATTTTAATCACCTTCGTTAATTAATCATTCCTTAATTAATTATCTTAATTAATTAATCCTTAGTTGTTAATTAATTAAATATTAATTACTTTTATTAATTAATTACTCCTTAATTAGTTAATAATTAGTTAAAAATTAATTAAGCTTAATTATTTATTAAATTAATCTTTAATATTAAATAATTACTTTTTAAAATAATTATATTAACAAATTATTAATTACTCAATAAATTAAAAGATAAATATTTTTATCTTTATTAATTACTTTGCATATTTTACAAATCTTGTTTAATCATCATCCTCATACATTAGTTACTTTAAAAAGATTAAGATAAATTAAATAACTTTTTTCTTAATTACCCTTTTAATTACATTATTTATTTAATATAAATAACTTTATAAAATAATGTATCAAAATTAAATAAATTAAATTTTAATTACTTTGAAAATATCTTATTTAAATCTTTAATTGATTCAAACTTTAATCAAATCATCATTTTGAAAACATGGGTTTTAAAAATGTTTAAAAGTTTGAAATTTTTTAAAGTAAAACTGTTTTACGTGGTAGACCGGAGACTGCTTCGAGTCACCACCGAGACCATTGCCTATTTACTTCGAGTTTTGCAGAAAATCAACCCGCGTGGCCAAATTTTCAAACTTGAATTTTTTTCTAAGTAATATTACCCGGCGCATCAAAAAATTTAATCGAATTAAAACTCGAGCTATCACACGTTTCCCACTAGACTTGCTTCGAATCGACCCTTCGTTGCCGACCAGTCCCCTTCGATCACCCCAAACCATCTAACCACCCAGAAACTTGAATTAAATTCGAAAACGAGATCGCGTCATCTCGACAAAACAAGCCCAGCAAAACATCATCAGAGAATTGCCTGGGTCAATCACCTCAGGCCACCGGAGATCACACGAATTCACTCGAAGCTTCCACGATGTCCGACACCTCATTTCCCCTCGGTCCAGTGAATTCTGATGCATCGACGAGGCGACAATGACGAGATTTCTGACCTTGACACAACATTGGGCTTAAGCCCTGATTCAACTCCGATCACCCACTATGGTGATCTGAAAATTCATTGAGTATTTTTCCCAGAATCTACGACCTCCCGACTAGCTACAGCTCCGATCACGAGACGAACAATGTCAACGACCACCGTAATTTGCCCAAAAACTCAAATCTGTTCATCTTGTGATTTCTCCATAAATAGATAACTAAAAATCTTGATTTAAGTTTTAAAAATCAACATTTTTTATAATGATTTTGATTATATTATTGAAACAAAATGATATGAAATTTAAATTTTTACTTAATTCGGAGTTTTACTATGTTTGCTTGATTTCCAGCAACCTCTTGATAATTTAATTTTTTTTAAATTTATTTCAAAACCTAGATATTGATAATACAAACAAAATTTACTTAGACGTTGAAGCCTATCAAAGATTGTAGGATGAGAATTTTATTTTCTAGCAGGTTTTTGAAACCTGTTATTCTTTAGAACAGAGACATACATCTGTTCTCAGACATGCACATCACATTCGTATACATATACCCAAACTTGTACACATGCAAATAGATTCAACTTCACTTCAAGCTTGATTTACAAACAGCAGGCAACAAAGTCCAGATTACTAAAAAGTTTACTCACCTGTGTAATTAAACAGTGAGCTTTCTGGTTTTAAAAGTTGAAAGTCTGGAACTATTTTAAAATTTTGATCTTGAACCTTTTTATCTGCGACTAATTTGATATGTATTTTTCTTAGTAACTGATGGATTTACTTGCTAAATTTTTCAACAATAAACTCAAATTAAATTTCTTGAAGAGATTTACTTACGGTTTTCTAATTTTCTTAATAAAAACAGAGAAGAACTTTTGTCTGCAACTTGAAGATTGAGTTTTGAAAGCCTAGAGTTGCTCCTGATTCTTTTGCTTATATGATGATCTTTTGCTTTTGTTTAATTGTTGAAATTGAATCCCACTTTGATGTTGATGAAGTTGTTTTTGTTGAAATTTCTTTTCTTGGCTTGAGATTTTAAGAAGGTGTTTACAGATTTCTGTTTACTGTGATTTTGATTTTTTTTCTGGCTTTAGAATATTACAGATATTTGTCTTTTGAAAATAATGGTAAATGAGAAGAGAGAGAGGAAGTAAAGGTTTATAATATTCTGTTTTCTATATTTTTTTCAAAGATGAAATAAAATGCCATTTGTCCAAAATCATTACACTTGTTAAAATTACTTATTATATGAACAACACTTGTATTATCTCTTATTTCATGTTTAACACTTGTATTTTATATGAGTTAAATATTTTTAAATAAAACTTATGTTATATTTACGTTATTAATAAATACATTGCCTATTTATTTTTATATACAAATTTTAAAAGAAGAAATGTTTTTAACAAATTTTTACATTAAATTAATTACATGTTCATGATTTCAAATGCAAATTATTTTCCTAAGGCATTCATTTAAATTTTTGAATTCAAATTAAATTCAAATCTACTCATATATACACACATATGTATAATTTAAATTCAAATGATTTTAAAAACATTTGTTATTTCAAATTTTAAACTCAATAAAATTGAAATCTTATTCATACAATTTAACAACTATTTTATTTGATTTGATATTATTCAAATTATTTTCAAATTAAATTCCAAAATTTCCAATAAATTACCTATTTAAATTGACGAAATTTGGGATGTCACAGATTTCCCCTCCTTAAGAAAATTTCGTCCTCGAAATTTGAAAGAGAGAGAAAAGTAAACAAAGGATACAAGAATATAGAAAAAGATAGAGAAGGGCTTACCAGTTTAAGCCGAAATATCCACTCTACAATTGGGATATGATTTTTGCGTGTTATCTTCAGTTTCCCAAGTACAGTCCTTTAGATCGCCACTCCACTGCACCTTAACCAGTTTCACAACTTTGTTGCTCAATTGCTTTTCATCACGATCAATAATCTTTATCGGTTCTCTTTTAACTGCTAAGTTGGGAGTTATTTTGAGATCCTGCTGAGCAGCTTCTACAATGATACTATCTGGATCATGCACATATTTCCGGAGGTTAGAAATGTGAAACACATCGTGCACGCCAGACAACCAGCTAGGCAGCGGCACTCGATATGCTAAGGGACTGATCCTCTCCAGAATAGGAAAAGGACCAATATACCGTGGTGCCAGCTTACCAGTCTTCCCAAATCTTGATACACCACGCATTAGAGAAACATTAAGAAAACAGAGACTCCAATTTGGAATTCCAAATCTCTTCTTCTGCGATCAGCATAACACTTTTGACGACTTTGAGCCGTTTTCAATTTCTTTCATATAAAATCAACTTTCTCTGTGGCTTCCTAAATCATATATGGTCCAAGGACGAGTCTATCACCTGATACGATCCAACATGCAGGTGATCGACACGGACGACCATATAAAGCTTCAAAAGGAACCATCTCGATACTGCCATGATAGCTATTATTGTATGAGAATTCGACCAGATGCAAATGGTCCTCCCAAGAACCACCAAAGTCGAGAATACAAGCCCGCAAAAGGTCTTCTAATATTCGATTTATCCTTTCAGTCTGCCCATCAAACTGTGGGTGATAAGCGGTGCTGAAGTTCAGCTTTGTTCCAATGCGGCTTGGAATAACTCCCAAAATCTACCAGTGATGATTGGGTCACGATCACTCACTATACTGCTCGGTATACCGTGGAGACGAACAATCTCTTTTACATATAACTTGGCTAAATTTGCTGTTGTACGGGTAGATTGCATAGGTATAAAGTGGACTGTCTTAGTCAAACGGTCCATAATAACCCAAATTGCTTCATTGCCTTTCCGAATATGGGGAAACCCGTCGATGAAATCCATCGATACTTGAACCCATTTCCACTTGGGTACCTCCAAAGGCTGAAGTAAACCCACCATTTTCATCTGATCACTTTTGATTTGCCGACAGGTAGCACAGCGACTCACATATATAGATATATCCCTTTTCATTGTGTTCCACCAGAAAGTTCTCTTGATATCACGATACATTTTATTGACTCCTGGATGGATAATGAGTTTACACTTGTGACACGCATCTAAAACTTCACGTTTCAGTTCGGGGATGTCATAGACACAGATCCTACCTTTCAATCTTATAACTCCTCTATTATCAACCTCAAAACCAGTATCTTTACCTTGGCATATTCTTTTATAAATTCCTCGAAGAAACTCGTCTTCTTTCTGCTTACTTGCGATCCTCTTAAGAAGAGTAAGAGCGATAACAAGATGGGCAAGAATAGCATGCTTTCTACTCAAAGCATTGGCAACTACATTGTCTTTTTCGGGTGTATACAGAACATCTAGGTCATAGGATGCCAGAAATTCCAACCAACGCTGTTGTCGTAGACTTAAATCTTTTCAGGTGAAGAGGTATTTCAGAGATTTGTAGTCGGTGAATAATTCAAATTTTTCACCTAAAACAAAGAGAGTTCATTAAGTATATTTATTAAGTTAAGTTAAATTCCTTAAATCATTATGAAAGCTAAAAGAGGTTCTTACCCAGAAGATAGTGTCGCCAGATTTTCAAAGCGAAAATAACATGTAGAAGATCCAAATCATGTGTTGGATAGTTTCTCTCATGTGGACGTAATTATCTACTCGCGTAGGCAATTACTTTCGCATTCTGCATTTGTACCGCACCCAAACCATCACCACAAGCGTCAGTATAGACAGATAAACCTTGGTTACTGTTAATAATAGTGAGAACAGGAGCAGTAGTTAATCTCCTTTTCAACTCCTGGAAAGCTTCATCACATTTTGGAGTCCAAACAAACTTAGCATTCTTCATCGTTAGCTTAGTCAGTAGAATAGCTATCTTAGAAAAGTCCTGAACAAACTTCCGGTAATAACCCACTAAACCCAGAAAACTTCGATCTTCCTTTGGAGTAGTGGGTTTCCTCCAGTCAAGAATAGCGAAAATTTTGCTAGGATCAACAAAAATTCCTTCTTCATTAACAATGTGGCCGAGAAATTTAACTTCTTTGACCCAAAAATGGCATTTAGAAAATTTGGCGAACATAATACTCTTCCTTAATATCTCCAAGAAAATTCTTAGATGCTCGGCATGCTCCTCCTCTGTTTTGGAGTAGACCAGAATATCGTCAGTAAACACAAGCACAAATTTATTCAATACTTCTCGGAATACACGGGTCATTAAGTCTACGAAGTATGCTGGAGCATTGGTTAGTCCGAAAGGCATGACTAACCATTCGTAGAACATGTTAGGACCCCTGAAGGCAGTCAAATGAACATAGTCTTCGGCAATTCGTAAATGATGGAATCCTTGGGCTAGATCCATCTTAGAAAAGAAACGAGCATCGTGCAGTTGATCAAACAGATCATCAATTCTAGGTAAAGGAAATTTGTTCTTGAGAGTCAGCTTATTGAGATTGTGGTAATCCACACACAATCTCAAAGATCCGTCAAATTTAGCAACAAACACCACAGTTGAACCCCATTCAGAAACACTAGGATGAATTAACCCTCTATTTAGCAAAACATCAGTTTGCTTGACTAATTCAATTCTTTCCTTGGGTGCCATCCTGCAACTTGCATGAACAACAAGACTAGCATTGGGTACTAAGTCAATTCTGAACTCTATTTCTCTGTTTGGAGGTAAGGATTTACTTCTTTGAACACATTTGGAAAAGCTCGAACAATGGGTATGGACTCCAGACTGGGTTTGGGGTAACCCAAGTTATACATCAACTCATCTCTTTTAGGACTCGGGTCCTCACAAGAAATCTCAATGAAATCTCCGAATTTGGTTTTGATCGAAATCAATCGATTGTTACAATCTAATTTGGCTTCATACTTCGTTAGCTAATCCATTCCGCGTAAGATTTCAAACTCAATAAAATCAAAGACAAAAAGACTGATAGCGAATTGGTAACAAGAATATGAGATAGGAACGTCTCTACATCGTAGACAAAGGTTCGCGGGGCCACCAACTGGATTCTTTACACAAATGGGCTCGTCGTCAAAATCAGGTTCAAGATTTAATTCATTTACAGCTTGTTGAGAGATAAAACTATATGTAGCGCCTGTGTCAAACAAAACACTAACAGTTCTATCATAAATAGTAAGGTTACCTTCCAGAACTCCTTTCCCCTTTTCTGCTTTAGAAGTTGTAGGTTTATCTTTGACTGTGTACACCTTTGCTGTCTGAGCTTGTTTTATTATTGGGCAGTCTTTAACTTCATGTCCCGGTTTATGACAATAGTAGCATTTCCTGGGTTTTGCTTGTACACGTTTATTAACTTGTTTCTTAGGCTTTGTACATCTACTTGAGTAATGGCCCTTTTCTAAGCAATTAAAACAAGTAACATTTCCTGCCAGGTTTTCTTGATTTCTCTTCGTCTTCTCCTTACCTTGCCATGGTTTCTTGCCTCCAAATTTCCTTTTCCTCCAACTTTGATTACTCGTATTTCCTTTCTCCACCGAGGCTTCTTGCATATTCAGGGTAGCATATCTGTACTCCATAACGATTAGATCTGAAAAAGATTCCTTGGCGTGGCCAGACATCCTTTTGTGGAACTTCTTATTCATCCCACGAATAAACCTTTCATTTTTCTTTAGAGGCGTGTTTACCATCTCTGGACCGAAATGAGACAATTCATTGAATTTGCTTAGGTACTCCCTAAATGACATACTCCCTTGCTTTAAGTCCATAAATTCCTGGTACATGCGGGAAATACCAGCCGACGGCATATAGCATTTCTCAAACACTTCTTTCAATCGTTCCCATGTGAATTCCTCTTCTGACTCATCTATAGTAACTGTCTCCCACCATGCTAGGGCTTCTTCTTGAAGCTGCCAAGAAGCTATGGGTTGCATTCGATCGTCGTCCAACTTTAGCCCTTTAAAAATTCTTCCACATGATCTGATCCAGGTTTGGGCCTCAACAATCGATCCCTTGCCAGTAAATGGCTTACCACCAAGTCTTGAGAAGCTTTTATATAGATCAACCAGATTCGGTTGATGTTGAGTAGATAAATCTGCTTCTGCTGTTGCGGGGACCTGACTAGTTGTGGTAGTATTTCCCCGGCCCCTAGCTCTTCCTCTTCGCCCGCTCATTCTTACTATCTGTAATTAGTAAGAAAACTTGATTTAGATATACGGACGAGATATTTAGGGAATATCAACTGTTAAAAGAAATGGACCAAGAAAATTTAGGGTTTCGGTTTCTCGGTTTATACTCATTCTAAGGTGTACTTCACCCTGTCTCTAATGAGCCACCTAATGTGTTATACTCCATAGCTAAAGTTTTTACTAAACCTTTAGCTCTGATACCACTTGTCAAGACCTAAAATTCAGTGTTCGAAAATCGACACCAAATACCTCACTTGTATTCGACTGCCGAAGATTCAAACATCGAACTCCAGTTCGAATGGAGCTTATAAAAACATTAGATGAAAATAAATAGAGGAAACAAAATGAATATCATTGATCAACACCACAGATACAATCATCAGACACAATATTCATTACAACTTTTAACATCATATCAGAGTGCTACATATTGATATAATAACAGCATAATGATAATTTCACAATGGAACGACAATAGAGTCTTCAAAAGGATCCACCATACTTCTACCACGATAAGGTCTTGAAAAACTCCAACACTTCAAGAGGTTGCCAAAGCTAAAACTTCCAAAATCCAATAACATCTAAACAAAAACCCTTCAAAAGGTTCCAAACTGGCTCCAGAAACGGATAACCTGTTTCAAGGCTGCCCGTGTGAAAATTATGGGCACCCAGAGTTTAGAAAGGGAACAATAAACTCTGGGTCAGCCATGTGACTGGTATGAGTAAACAAAAATAGTTGTTTGTATAAAACAGTTTATAAAAGAAATTCGATATGCTTTTGTAAAATGAAACTACCATAAGACCTCCCACCACACACACAATGCAATCGCAGAATTGGAGGAGATTTCTTCTTATGATAGTCCAACATGCTTGATGTGAGAAAATTCTTTGATATTATTACTAGTGCATAGTGTAGAAAACCATTTTGAAAGTATAATATTAATCTTAGCCGGCATAGACATTTTGTACTATGCCTACTATAGCTACCATCTAAACAGTGGTGATCACCATAAGTAAATGGCAGGTTATACAACTAAAAATATACTGGGTTCTTATTGGGAATTGGATTTCCAACAAATGGTCAGGCTGAGGAACTTCCTACCGCCACATGGGTACGCCTCTGGAGGGATGTCCTAAGAACTTAACCAGCTCTCTGCCAACACAAGGACGGGTTACCTCTGTAACTAGGTAATTACTACACGAGTATGCCATTCCCCGGTCGTTTGCGACCTTTATCCGAGGGCCCTCAACCACAAAGCAACAACCACACAGTAATGAGATTGCAGCAACAACATAGGTTAAGTATCTGGGTTCCATACCATGATGCCACCTTTTTCCAGAAGGAAATGACATACCCAAAAGTGCGTGAGCCTCATAACCTTGCCGCATCTTTCCTATTTTGACCATTTCCGGTGTGTGAGGTCCGATGAGGTCTCGTCCACAAAGCTACGCTTTACAAAAAAGCCTTACTTTGATCAAAAAATGATTAGAAAATGATCGACAACACACAGCAGCACTCAGCATGCCACACTACCAAATTGGGAGTATATCGCTGGTAACCTTCAATTACATAACCTCTAAGCTCGTACGTCTCAGAGAAGGGTGTTAAGCTAAGTGAATAAATTTCTGCCACCAACAGAAATGTATTTGAAAAAAACCTGCTTTATATCTCAAAGTGTAATGTCAGACATGCAACCATACAAGTCTGCTCCAGGTTCGAACAGAACCGAAGGCACTTGGTCCAATAAAGGAAGAAGCCCTTGCAATACGGGTATCCACAATCCCGATCGGACTCCCCATCATATGTGGAGATCTCTATATCGGAGCAACTCAGTGCAGAGACATTCGATAGGTTATCCTATCGTTCTCGAAGACACCCGGTCTTCGCCACCGTCTTCAAATGCTATTCATTTTGCCGTATCATTATTTGGAATGGGTTATATGACACAAAGGTCCTCTCTCGGCTAAACCGAATAGTGAGCTCAATTTTAAAAAGATGTGGATATGTCATTCACAAAAAATCACAGGTTCGATGTGGGTTTCGAAAAACCAACTGAAATCTGACTCCCTGTCGCATCGAAATTCAATTGCCATTTTACGGGCCAATGGGTTTTTCATATTCACACGGAAGTATATTCATCACAGATATCACAGCTCGGTACAAAGCATTTCATATTACATAGCATCACATCACATATCAAAAATATCAATCCAACACACGGCATTCAATAACAATCAATCATTTTCAATCAAGATGAATAAATCGTGTGGTTTAAATTAATTAATCGACATAATTACTTTCATTAATTATCTTTAATCAATGATTTATTATCTTTAATTACAATTGATTAAGTTTTAATCACCTTCGTTAATTAATCATTTCCTAATTAATTATCTTAATTAATTAACCCTTAATTGTTAATTAATTAAATCTTAATTACTTTTATTAATTAATTAATCCTTAATTAATTAATAATTAATTGCAAATTAATTAACATTAATTATTTATTAAATTAATCTTTAATATTAAATAATTACTTTTAAAATTGTTGTATTAATAAATCATTATTTACTAAATAAATTAAAAGATAAATCTTTTTATCTTTATTAATCACTTTGGATATTTTACAAATCTTGTTTAATCATTATCCTCATACATTAGTTGCTTTAAAATGGTTAAGATAGATTAAATAACTTTTTGTCTTAATTAACCTTTTAATTACATTATTTATTTAATATAAATAATTTTATAAAATAATGTATCAAAACTAAATAAATTAAAATTTTATTACTTTGAAAATATCTTACTTAAACCTTTAATTGATTCAAACTTTAATCAAATCATCATTTTGAAAACATGGGTTTTAAAAATGCTTAAAAGTTTGAAATTTTTTAAAGTAAAACTGTTTGGTAGACCCGAGACTACTTCGAGTCACCTCCGAGACCATTGCCTATTTACTTCGAGTTTTTCCGAAAATCAACTCGAGTGCCTAAATTTTCAAACTTGAATTTTTTTCTAAGTATTATTACCCGGCGCAACAAAAATTTTACTCGAGTAAAAACTCGAGCTATCACACGTTTCCCCCGAGGCTTACTTCGAGTCGAACCCTTCGTATCGAAACATGTTTACTGATACAAACTTGTAGCCTGTGCACCTGCACCATCAATCAACGGAGCTCTGGCCTTCAAAACCACTGCCGACCAGTCCCCTTCGATCACCCCAAACCATCTAACCACCTAGAATCTTGAATTAAATTCGAAAACGAGATCGAGTCGTCTCGACCAAACAAACCTAGAAAAACATCATTAGAGAATTGCCTTGCTCAATCACCTCAAGCCATCGGAGATCACGTGAATGCACTCGAAGCTTCCACGATGTCCGACACCTCATTTTCCCCCGGTCTAGTGAATTTCAATGCATCGACGAGGCGGCAATGACGAGATTTTTGACCTTGACACAACATTGGGCTTAAACCCTAGTTCAACTCCGATCACCCACAACGGTGATCTGAAAATTCATTAAGTATTTTTCCCAGACTCTACGACCTCCCGACTAGCTACAGCTTCGATCACAAGACGAACAATGTCGCCGACCACCTTAATTTGCCCAAAAACTCAAATCTGTTCATCTCGCGATTTCTCCATAAATACATAACTAAAAATATTGATTTAAGTTTTAAAAATCAACATTTTTGATAACGATTTTGATGATATTATTGAAACAAGATGATATGATATTTGAATTTTTACTTAATTCAGAGTTTTACTCTGTTTGCATGATTTCCAGCAACCTCTTGATAATTTAATTTTTTGTAATTTATTTTAAAATCCAGATATTGATCATACAAACAAAATTTACTTAGACATTGAATCCTATCAAAGACTGTAGGATGAGAATTTCATTTTCTAGTAGGTTTTTGAAACCTGTTATACTTTAGAGTAGAGACATATATCTGTTCTCAAACATGCACATCACATTTGTATACATATACCCAAACTTGTACACATGCAGATAGATTCAACTTCACTTCAGGCTTGATTTACAAACAATAGGCAACAAAGTCCAGATTACTAAAAAGTTTACTAACAAGTGTAATTGAATAGAGAGCTTTCTGGTTTTAAAAGTTGAAAGTCTAGAACTGTTTTAAAAATTTGATCTTGAACCTTTTTATCTGCAACTAATTTGATGTATATTTTGCTTAGTATCTGATGGATTTACTTGCTAAATTTTTTAGCAACAAACTCAAATTAAATTTCTTGAAGAGATTTACTTACAGTTTTCTGATTTTTTTTTAATAAAAACAGAGAAGAAATTTTGTCTGCAACTTGAAGACTGAGTTTTGAAAGCCTAGAGTTGCTCCTGATTCTTTTGCTTATGTAATGATCTTTTGCTTTTGTCTAATTGTTGAAATTGAATCCCACTTTGATATTGAGAGCTGAAACTGTTTTTGTTGAAATTTCTTTTCTTGGCTTGAGATGTTGGGAAGGTGTTTACAGATTTCTTTTTACTGTGATTTCGATTTATTTTTTCTGGCTCTAGGATGTTACAGATTTTTAACTTTTGAAAATAATGGTAAAAGATAAGAGAGTGAGAGAGAGGAGGTAAGGGTTTATAATATTTTGTTTTCCATATTTTTTTCAAAGATGAAATAAAATGCCATTTTTCCAAAATCATTACACTTGTTAAAATTACTTATTATATGAACAACACTTGTATTATCTCTTATTTCATGCTTAAGACTTGTATTTTATATGTGTTAAATATTTTTAAATAAAACTTATGTTATATTTACTTTATTAATAAATACATTTTGTGATAACCCTGATTTTGTGAAGCAATTTTATGAACAAGACAGTGCACACACATGCACATAATTTTCTGCAAGATGAAATCGGCAGGAATTAATTTGTGAGTTAGAATGGATAAATTACAAATAAATAGGCATGTAAACATGATTATTGCAGACATGGTTATATCTTTAAAACAAGTTAGTATGAAGGAAATAAAGATAGGTAGGCTGGAGTAAATATATGCAGATGATAATGAATACTTAAAAAGAGTAAAAAGAAGAAAAAAATCAAGGTTTAGGCAAGGTTAGAAATATAGGCAGTATACATGTATTTTAAACAAATACAGGCTGGAAGAAAAAAAAAGAATATTAGAAATTGCATGGAAATGGTATGAGTTGTTGAATAAATACTTTATACTTTTAGCAATTTCCTTAGCTTTAAAAAAAAACAGAGATCATGCAAATAAAATGACCAGGGTAATAAGATAAAATTTCTGTTAGTAGAAATAAGGACCACTTACCCATTTTCTCTTGAAATAGAATGAGAGGCTGATCATAAGTGACAGGGTAAAATTGACATTAGGTAAAATTTTAAAACCCTAGTGGCAACCAGGGTCTGGTATAAGAGGGCTTAAGGGATAGTGAGATCTGTCATTATTTTTAAAACAGAAAAAAAAAATATAGTAATGGAAATACAAACCAGAGGAAATGAGGGACACTGACCATTAGGGATAAGAGGAAATAGAAGATCAAAGGAAAAAGAAGGCTTAGGAAAGGAAGTGAGGTGAGTAATCTCACTGAAAAACCTGGCATTAAGTCCTAAATATCAAGGCAGCCTAAATAGTGTTATATTTCATTTATATAATTTGTGTTTATCTTGGTATTGATGATCTGTTTAAGTATTTAACCCTTCATATTGATATACACAGAAAATATGGTTTATGGATCTCCTGTTTAAATGATCATTTGTGTTATGGATTAACCTTGAAATGAAATGTTTTCCCTTATGGGTTTCTTCATATAATTATCTATTTAAGATCTCAGTAATTATGTTGTAAATCTATGGTCTGAAATGGGGAAAATGGGACTGCAGCATGGAATTGTTGTTGTTTATGTCCCATGATTAAATAAAAGGAAATATAGAAGTGCAATGTTATACATGTGCTGAACTTCCATATTTACAAATAAATCCAGATTTGAATAAAGGCTTATGGTTTAGCCAGATCTCATGAATTTGTTAGTATCTGATTAAACCAGAGGCAAATGGATGCAACAGAGAAAACTATTTATGACCATATATTTATAAACATGATCCACTCAAAACCCATGATCTGAATAATGTGTGTATTGAGAATATATACCAGTTTGTGTAATTAAACCCATGTTTATGGGAATATGATCCATTATTCCTTGAGTTTATGCATGATGGCTGAGTTATTTATTTTTCTCTGATTGAAATGTGATCTACAGAGGGGATTAGCATAATTAAGTGAAAAAAAAAAAGAATAACACTTAGTAAGATAACTAAGGACTAAAGATCTTTGGGCTACAGAAGATGGCTTGGCAAGGGGAATATTGCAAGCTCACACATGGTATGTTTATACCCAGGGGCCTGAGTGTGATGGGTTAATAGAGATTGGTCCCAGGCAATGTGTGTATTAACAAGATGAAGTAGCTACATATCTTAAACTAACATTTGATGAAGAACAATAGGAGTAGGGTCAAGTGAGGTTGGTTACAACCTTGATGGCTAGTAAGAAGAAAAAAAATGAAAGGGGACTTGATGGTTGTACATGTGTTTATATTGGATGTTTATTTGTTGAATCTTATGATTGTTTTTCCTGAATTAAATTGCTTGAATCACACTTAGTCAGTTTGCATTGACATGAAGTATAGGCCTCACAGAAATGGCACAGAGAAGATACTGATACCCCTTTGTTCATGAAAAATGCTCAAACAATAAACAAAATTAGAATAAGGATATGATTTCAGTAGATTGCTCATACCAGACAATTTTGTCTGACCCTTTGTGTGTTTGTTCACCATTGGGTGTCTCATAAATTTATAAGGCAGTCCATGGTGATTGTGCAGGTAAATAAGTACTTCAATGACCATGCTCTGGATGTGTTAGCTGCTTAAGAATTGGGATGCATTAGTTACATGCTTTCTGATATTAAGAATAGAAGTTTAAGTCAAATGTATGATATGTTATGTTGTTCAAATTGTTTAGAAAGAAAGTGATGTTGTCTTCTGTTTGTAAGAATTGGATTTAATTGTGTGTCTCGGCTAGAACTTATAGGTTGCTTTTGAAAAATGTTTTACCGAGTAATGAAGTTTCTTTTCTTAGCTTATAGAATGGTTTAACTAAAGAGTATGAAATCTGAGATGTCAACCATGTATGAACTGGAAAAAAAGAAATCCAGTAGTTGATGTGAGGAATTCAGGTCTCAAGAAGAAGTAGAAATCTGTTAAACAGAAGTTTTGAATTGCCCAAAGGAGAACCCAGAAAAGATTATAATATGTGTATAAATGCATGCAAGAAAAGTAAGGCTAACCTGACCACTTTATCAAGCCTGGGTTCAACCATCTTCAAATATTTTAAACTTAATAACCCAAAGGCCTATGGAAGATTCAGTTATTTTGGTAACAATGAAAAATGAGTACTTGAAATTTACAAAGACATATACATGCACAGATTACATGTATACACAAGCATGGGCAATAAATACAGTCTATATAAAACTAAAATCATAGGAGTGTAAATAAATGCTAAGACTAGAAAATTTTACATTAGAAACATGTAAAAATTCAAGTAAGACAGAAAAACCACTTTTGGAAATTATTTTGCTATGGGGGAAACCACACAGGGAATTTCAAAGTAAATTTTCTTTGCTTCCAAAACTCCTTTACTCTGATTTAAAACACAAGATATTATTCACACATGTTTTCATATATGAGTGTTCAAAATAATTTGAGTATAACAATATTTTTATATTCATTGAAATATCCTGGAAAGGAGAGAAACTAGAAGGGATGTTCTCTTGAGTAGATGACCACTGGAAAAAAAAGACATATACAACACTAAAAAAAAAAAAAAAAAAATTGGGTAAGAAAGTGGGTCATCTCATTTGGTATCAGAGCTATGTTGTTAAATAACATAGTAAAAAAAATTAGATAAACTTGTTTGTCTTGAATGTGTGAAAGCATTGACTGTCTTGAATGCTTTGTTTTATACTGATATAATATCTGTTATGATTAAATGGTAATAAGCTAGAATAGGTTAACTTATAAAAGAATAAATAATGGACTAACTTAAGTATTGTATCCATAGAACTATAGTGAGACCTAGACAACCAGATGTAGGACCAAGTGAACCACCTATGATGAATATGCAAGAATTTATGAAAGCCCTAAGGGATGGAGTAGGTAACAGGCAAGAAAATCCACATGAAGAGCTTTCCAAACTTCTCAAGACCTTTACCAATCTTGGAGGCAAGACTTTTGATGGAACAGAAGGAATTATGGGAGTTCAAAATTGGCTCAGAATTTTGGATAGAATATTTGCTGATATGCAAGTTGAAGACCAAAAGAAGAGGTTAATAGCATCTAGACAACTGAGAGGAGAAGCTTTGGATTGGTGGGAAGTTATTATAGCTGGAAGACCTGAAGGGGAGGTGACATGGAACCAGTTTAAAGAAATGTTGGAAGGGAGATTTGTACCTGCATCAGCTAAAGAATCTTTGCTAGAAGAATTTATTAAACTAAGACAGGGAACTATGAGTGTAACAGAATATACACAAAAGTTTGAATCCTTAGCCAAGTACGGTGCAGTGCTTATCACAACTAAAGAGGCTAAAAATGGCAGGTATATCCAAGGACTGAATGCCCACATTAGTAGAGCTATGCTACATATAAGGACAGGACCTTTGATCAAGTTTTGGATCTGGCTTTGAGCTTTGAACAACATGATAAAGCCAAAGAAAATTTCAGAGCATTTAAAAATAACCAAAATAAGAGGGGAAAGGGAAAGTTTCACCCTTATGATAAAAAGAAAGCAGAGGTAGCTTCCACCAAGAAATCAGAAGAAATCAAAACTGCTGAAGTTAAGAAGAAAATCACTTGTTATAATTGTGGACAAGAGGGACAAATGAAAAATAGGTGTACAAATCCTAAACCAGCATCCTTTAAATGTCACCAGTGTGGAAAGGAAGGTCACATAAGGAGGAACTGCCCAGAGTTTAAGCAAGGAAAAATGAGTACTTTGGAGGTGAAAGGCAAAGCAACTGAGGGACCAAATGTTGAGAAGCATGGCCAAGTTGAAGGTACTTTGCTTATTCACTCCATACCTTTTGTAGTAGTGTATGATACTGGGGCTACACACTCCTTAATTTCTCATGATATTGTACAACAACTAAAATTGAATTGTATGATTATTGATAAGCCATTACTTATTAAAAGTCCTTTAGGAAATTCCTGTGTTTTGGGTATGATGTGTATGCAACTAGGATTGAATATAGGGGGATATGTGTTTAGTGCAGACCTATATGTGTTGAAATACCCAGGTATAGGAGTTATTTTAGGGGTTGATTGGTTAAGAAAATATAGGGCTGTTATAAACATGGAAATCTCTACCATATCTTTGAGAACTTCTGATGGGAAAAGAGCAGTTGTTCTTTGTGAAGTGAATAAGAACAGGAACATAGCCACCCTTGTTACCTTGTCTAGTGAAAAGCACATGCCTGCAATAGAAGAAATCCCTATAGTAAATCAATATGCAGATGTGTTTGGTGAAGTAAAGGGGGTTGTCAACCATAGACCAGTGGAGTTTTCTATTAAACTTATTCCAGGAGCAAACCCAATAGTTAAAAGATCAACTAGAATGGGGCCTAAAGAACTAATAGAATTGAAAAGGCAACTTGTTGAACTTGAAGAAAAAGGCTTTATCAGACCTAGTAGCTCATCATGGGGAGCACCAGTAGTTTTTGTTAAGAAACAAGATGGATCTCTTAGATTATGTATTGATTATAGAGAGTTAAATAAAATCACAGTTAAAAACAAATACCCCTTACCAAGAATTGATGATCTCTTTGATCAATTGAGTGGTGCAAAAATATTCTCTAGACTTGATTTGGCCTCAAGATTTCATCAAATGAAAGTAGAAGAGGAAAGCATTAAATATACAGCTTTTAATACTAGGTATGGACTTTATGAATTTTTAGTGATGCCCTTTGGTTTGACAAATGCTCCCTCTTACTTTGTTGATTTGATGAATAGAATTTTTAGAAAATACTTAGATAAATTTGTATTGATATTTATTGATGATATCTTAATTTATTCTAAGTCAGTTGAAGAGCATGAGAATCATTTGCATATAGTACTACAGAAATTAAGGCAAGAAAATTTGAAAGCAAAATTTTCAAAGTGTACTTTTTGGCAAAATGAAGTAAACTTTTTAGGTCATGTGATATCAGAAAAAGGCATATCTGTAGACCCCAATAAGGTGATGGCAGTGCAAGCATGGAAAAGGCCTACTAGTGTCACAGAGGTCAGGTCATTTATGGGAATGGTTGGGTATTATAGAAGGTTTATAAAGGATTTTGCAAAAATTTCAATTCCATTGACTAGATTAACTAGAAAGAATCAGGCTTACGTTTGGATTGAGGAGTGTGAGAAAGCCTTTGAGAGGTTAAAAGAAGCACTAGTACAAGCCCCAATATTAAAGGTGCCTGAAGGAAATGAGAATTTGGTGATATATACTGATGCAAGTGGTCAGGGACTTGGGGCAGTGTTGATGCAACAACATCAAGTGATAGCTTATGCCTCTAGACAGTTGAAGCCCAGTGAGGTAAAGTATGATACACATGATCTTGAATTGGCTGCTATAGTGTATGCTCTTAAGTTGTGGAGACATTATTTGTTAGGGGCTAAATTTGAAGTATACACAGATCATAAATCACTCAAATATTTGTTTTCACAAAAAGAATTGAACATGAGGCAGCAAAGACGGATTGAACTCTTAGCCTCATATGATTTTGAAATATTGTATACACCTGGCAAAGCTAATAAAGTGGCAGATGCTTTAAGTAGACAACATGCCAATATAGCTAGATTGATGATAGAAGAATTTAATACTTTATCATTACTTATTGATTCAGAGGTGGAAAGGGACAGTGTGGAAAATATGAACATATGCAGTGGGAAGGAAGAAATAGGAAAGTTGAGTTTTGTTACTTTGGGATCAGAATTGAAAAATAAAATTGTAAAGCTACAAGATCAAGATCCATTTTTACTTGAAAAGAAGACTCAAATATTAAATGGTGAAGCAGTGGAAGGATTTCAATTGAATAAGCAAGGCTATTTGAAGAAAGGAAAAAGAATATGTGTTCCTAGCATTGAAGAATTGAAGCAAGAAATTTTGGATACTTATCACAAAAGCAAGTATACCATCCACCCAGGAAGCACCCGAATGTATCATAACCTCAAGAGAGATTATTGGTGGAGTGGTATGAAGAGTGCAGTGGCATTATATGTGTCTAAGTGCATGGTTTGTCAACAGGTAAAAGCTGAATACCAAAGACCTTCAGGGATGCTTCAACCTTTACAAATACCACAGTGGAAATGGGAAGATATATCAATGGATTTCATTGATGGTTTGCCCAAAACTAGAAGGGGAAATGATAGTATTTGGGTTGTTGTAGATAGGCTAACTAAATCAGCTCATTTCATACCTGTAAAATCAGAAAGGAATGCATGCACATTAGCTCAATTATTTATTAAGGAAATAGTTAGATTGCATGGAATACCAAAAACTATAGTAAGTGATAGAGATACCATCTTCACTTCAAAATTTTGGCAAAGTTTTCACAAAGCAATGGGGACTGATCTATGCTTGAGTACAGCATATCACCCTCAATCTGATGGTCAAACAGAAATTGTGAATAAAATACTGGAAGACATGCTGAGGGCATGTATATTGGATTGGGGAGGAAGCTGGGAAGATCACATATTTTTAGCAGAGTTTGCATACAATAATAGTTATCACAGTAGTATAGGCATGGCACCCTTTGAAGCACTCTATGGTAGACCATGTTTATCACCTTCAAGTTGGATTCAATCTGGAGAGAAGGTGGTCTTAGGACCAGAAAATGTAAAAGAAACTTCTGAAAAGATAGCTTTGATTAGAAAAAGAATTGCTTCTGCCCAAGACAGGCAAAAGAAGTATGCTGATCAAAGGAGAAAGGCAGTGCAATATGGTGTTGGAGACTATGTATTTATTAAAGTATCAACCATGAAAAAGATTTTGAGATTTGGAAAACAAGGGAAGTTGATTACAAGGTATATAGGACCATATAAAATTCTAGAAAGAATTGGAAGTGTAGCATATAAGTTAGAATTGCCCGAGGAAATGAGGGCAATGCATGATGTTTTTCATGTATCTCAGTTAAGAAAGTGGGTTCATGATATGGAAACAATTTTAAAATCCCCTGAGAAAGTGCAGATTGACCCCAGAATGGTATATGAGAAGAAGCCTGTAGGCATAGTTGCAAAGGAGATCAAGAAATTGAGAAACAAAGAAATAAAACTAGTAAAAGTGCAATGGAGTCTTGACCCAAATGATTGCACATGGGAGGTGGAAGATAAAATCAGAAATGATTATCCACAATTGTTAGATTGAATGAAAGGTATGTTATATATATACTGATAGATGTTTTGATTAAGTATGCATTATGAATTTTTGTTTTGTTTGGTTTGAAAATGATTGCTTTTCTAGATTGATAATACTTAATCTAAGTATGAAAAAAATTGTGAGACACAATTCCTAAAAGGAGGGGTATATGTGATAACCCTGATTTTGTGAAGCAATTTTATGAACAAGACAGTGCGCACACATGCACATAATTTTCTGCAAGATGAAATAGGCAGGAATTAATTTGTGAGTTAGAATGGATAAATTACAAATAAATAGGCATGTAAACATAATTATTGCAGACATGGTTATATCTTTAAAACAAGTTAGTATAAAGGAAATAAAGATAGGTAGGCTGGAGTAAATATATGCAGATGATAATGAATACTTAAAAAGAGTAAAAAGAAAAAAAAATCAAGGTTTAGGCAAGGATAGAAATATAGGCAGTATACATGTATTTTAAACAAATACAGGCTGGAAGAAAAAAAAAGAATATTAGAAATTGCATGGAAATGGTATGAGTTGTTGAATAAATACTTTATCTACTTTTAGCAATTTCCTTAGCTTTAAAAAAAAAAGAAAACAGAGATCATGCAAATAAAATGACCGGGGTAATAAGATAAAATTTCTGTTAGTAGAAATAAGGACCACTTACCCATTTTCTCTTGAAATAGAATGAGAGGCTGATCATAAGTGACAGGGTAAAATTGACATTAGGTAAAATTTTAAAACCCTAGTGGCAACCAGGGTCTGGTATAAGAGGGCTTAAGGGATAGTGAGATCTGTCATTATTTTTAAAACAGAAAAAAAAAATATAGTAATGGAAATACAAACCAGAGGAAATGAGGGACACTGACCATTAGGGATAAGAGGAAATAGAAGATCAAAGGAAAAAGAAGGCTTAGGAAAGGAAGTGAGGTGAGTAATCTCACTGAAAAACCTGGCATTAAGTCCTAAATATCAAGGCAGCCTAAATAGTGTTATACTTCATTTATATAATTTGTGTTTATCTTGGTATTGATGATCTGTTTAAGTGTTAACCCTTCATATTGATATACCCAGAAAATATGGTTTATGGATCTCCTGTTTAAATGATCATTTGTGTTGTGGATTAACCTTGAAATGAAATGTTTTCCCTTATGGGTTTTCTGCATATAATTATCTATTTAAGATCTCAGTAATTATGTTGTAAATCTATGGTCTGAAATGGGGAAAATGGGACTGCAGCATGGAATTGTTGTAGTTTATGTCCCATGATTAAATAAAAGGAAATATAGAAGTGCAATGTTATACATGTGCTGAACTTCCATATTTACAAATAAATCCAGATTTGAATAAAGGCTTATGGTTTAGCCAGATCTCATGAATTTGTGAGTATCTGATTAAACCAGAGGCAAATGGATGCAACAGAGAAAACTATTTATGACCATATATTTATAAACATGATCCACTCAAAACCCATGATCTGAATAATGTGTGTATTGAGAATATATACCAGTTTGTGTAATTAAACCCATGTTTATGGGAATATGATCCATTATTCCTTGAGTTTATGCATGATGGCTAAGTTATTTATTTTTCTCTGATTGAAATGTGATCTACAGAGGGGATTGGCATAATTAAGGGAAAAAAAGAATAACACTTAGCAAGATAACTAAGGACTAAAGATCTTTGGGCTACAAAAGATGGCTTGGCAAGGGGAATATTGCAAGCTCACACATGGTATGTTTATACCCAGGGGCCTGAGTGTGCTGGGTTAACAGAGATTGGTCCCAGGCAATGTGTGAATTAACAAGATGAAGTAGCTACAGATCTTAAACTGACATTTGATGAAGAACAAAAGGAGTAGGGTCAAGTGAGGTAGGGTACAAACTTGATGGCTAGTAAGAAAAAAAATGAAAGGGGACTTGATGGTTGTACTTGTGTTTATATTGGATGTTTATTTGTTGAATCTTATGATTGTTTTTCCTGAATTAAATTGCTTGAATCACACTTAGTCAGTTTGCATTGACATGAAGTATAGGCCTCACAGAAATGGCACAGAGAAGATATGGATGCCCCTTTGTTCATGAAAAATACTCAAACAATAAAAAAATTAGAATAGGGATATGATTTCAGTAGATTGCTCATACCAGACAATTTTGTCTGACCCTTTGTGTGTTTGTTCACCATTGGGTGTGTCATAAATTTATGAGGCAGTCCATGGTGATTGTGCAGGTAAATAAGTACATTAAGGACCATGCTCTGGATGTGTTAGCTGCTTAAGAATTGGGATGCATTAGTTACATGCTTTCTGATATTAAGAATAGAAGTTTAAGTCAAATGTATGATATGTTATGTTGTTCAAATTGTTTAGAAAGAAAGTGATGTTGTCTTCTGTTTGTAAGAATCGGATTTAATTGTGTGTCTCAGCTAGAACTTATAGGTTGCTTTTGCAAAATGTTTTACTGAGTAATGAGGTTTCTTTTCTTAGCTTATAGAATGGTTTAACTAAAGAGTATGAAATCTGAGATGTCAACCATGTATGAACTGAAAAAAAAAAAGAAATCCAGTAGTTGATGTGAGGAATTCAGGTCTCAAGAAGAAGTAGAAATCTGTTAAACAGAAGTTTTGAATTGCCCAAAGGAGAACCCAGAAAAGATTACAATATGTGTATAAATGCATGCAAGAAAAGTAAGGCTAACCTGACCACTTTATCAAGCCTGGGTTCAACCATCTTCAAATATTTTAAACTTAATAACCCAAAGGCCTATGGAAGATTCAGTTATTTTGGTAACAATGAAAAATGAGTACTTGAAATTTACAAAGACATATACATGCACAGATTACATGTATACACAAGCACGGGCAATAAATACAGTCTATATAAAACTAAAATCATAGGAGTGTAAATAAATGCTAAGACTAGAAAATTTTACATTAGAAACTTGTAAAAATTCAAGTAAGACAGAAAAACCACTTTTGGAAATTATTTTGCTATGGGGGAAACCACACAGGGAATTTCAGAGTAAATTTTCTTTGCTTCCAAAACTCCTTTACTCTGATTTAAAACACAAGATATTATTCACACATGTTTTCATATATGAGTGTTCAAAATAATTTGAGTATAACAATATTTTTATATTGATTGAAAGATCCTGGAAAGGAGAGAAACTAGAAGGGATGTTCTCTTGAGTAGATGACCACTGGAAAAAAAAGACATATACAACACTAAAAAAAAAAAATTGGGTAAGAAAGTGGGTCATCTCACATTTCCTATTTATTTTTATACACAAATTTTAAAAGACAAAATGTTTTTAACAAATTTTTACATTAAATAAATTACATGTTCATGATTTCAAATGCAAATTATTTTCCTAAGGCATTTATTTAAAATTTTTAATTCAAATTCAAATCAAATTCAAATCTACTCATATACACACACATATGTATAATTTAAATTCAAATGATTTTAAAAACATTTGTTATTTCAAATTTTAAACTCAATGAAATTGAAATCTTATTCATACAATTCAACACTTATTTGATTTGATATTATTCAAATTATTTAAATTCCAAAATTTCCAATAAATTACCAAATTAAATTTATGAAATTTGGGATGTTACAAGCCACCTAATGTGTTATACTCCTGAGCTAAAGTTCTTACTCAACCTTCAACTCTGATACCAAATATATTGACCCTGACTCGACCATCGAAAATCGAGACCCAAATACATCACATGTATTGAATGTTACAGATTCGAACGTCGAATATGGTTCGTCGGAGCTTATAACACATTAAGTACAACAACACAGCGAAAGAAAAACAATAATTTTATTGATACACAATATTTGATACAACATCTGATATAAATGAATATCAATATCACAGCCAAAGGATATACAACAGCTGAAAGAACAGCAATGGAAATAAAATCTCCAACTTGATCTCCAAGAGAGAAAGAAAGAATCCAATATCTGAATCACTATTGCCAAAGCTCAAAAGACTCCAAACTATAATCTTGAACCACCCACATGTTTTCCAAATGCGAAGCAAGAACCCCCGATCGCCAAACCAAAGGCTTCAAAGACCAAAGACTTCAAAGATTCCCAAATAGAAGGCTGAAGGCTACCGAATCTACATTTATTAGTTGACTATCTGAAAACCCGACTCCAGGCTGCCCATGTGGAAAATTGTGGGCACCTAGAGTTTAGAAAGAGAACAATAAACTCCAGGTCAGTCATGGGACTGGTACGAGCAAACGGAAACAGTTTATCTTTAACAAAAGAAAACCAAGGGAAATAAAAGAAATCCGCAATGCTTTTTGGAAAATTAAACTACCATAAGGCCTCCCCGCACACACACAATGCAAGTGTACAATTGGAGGAGATTTCTTCTTATGATAGTCAAAAATGCTTGATACGCAAAAATCCTTTTGATATTATTATTAGTGCATAGTGCAGAAAGCATTTCGAAAGTATAATATTAATCTTAGCTAGGATAGGTACCATTATATTATGCCTGCTATAGCTACCACCTGAGGTGGAAGGTTATACAACTGCAATCGCAAAGTGCTCGTATTGTTTGATTGGATTTCCAACAAATGGTCAGGCTAAGGAACTTCCTACACCATATGGATATGCCTATAACAACCCTAACTCGACCTTCGAAAATTGACATCGTATACATCACCCATATTCGAATGCCACAGATTCAAACGTTGAATCTGGTTCACCGGAGCTTATAACACATTAAGTATAACAACACAGCCGAAGAATAAATGAATAATATCATTGATATACAATAGTTGATACAATATTCTGATACAAACGATCTCAATATCATCAGAGATACATGATAGCGGAAAACACAGCAGCGGAAAGATACAACTCCAAAAGAGGAACACCAACATAAGCCTTCAAAAAGGAGAAGGATATAAATCCCAACAACTGCATCTCTAATGCCAAAGCTCAAAAGTCTCCAAGCTCCAAATCGAAAGCTTGAACCACCATTACGTTGAATTGTAGCAAACTCGGTAGCGAAATGCGATCGCCAATCCAAATACTTCGAAGATATCGAATCTACATCTACTATTTGACTATTCGAAACATCTAACTCTAGACTACCTGTGTGAAAAATTATGGGCACCCAGAGTTTAGAAAGGGAACAATAATCTCCAGGTCAATCATGGGACTGGTTTGAGCAAACAAAAATAGTTTATTATTAACAAAAGCAAAACAAAAGAATTTAAAAGAAGTCTCCAATGCTTTTTGGAAAATGAAACTACCATAAGGCCTCCCCGCACACACACAATGCAAGCGCACAATTGGAGGAGATTTCTCCTTATGATAGTCAAACATGCTTGATACGCAAAAATCTTTTGATTTTATTATTAGTGCATAGTGCATAAAACTTTTCGAAAGTATAATATTAATCTTAGCCAGCATAGGTACCATTATATTATGTCTGCTATAGCTACCACTTGAGGTGGCAGGTTATACAACTAAAACTGTACAAGGCGCGTATTGGTGATTGGATTTCCAACAAATGGTCAGGCTAAGGAACTTCCTAGGCCACATGGGTACACCTCTGGAGGGACGCCCCGAGAACCTAACCGGATCTCTGCCAACACAAGGTCGGGTTACCTCTGTAACTAGGTAACTACTAGACGAGCATGCCATCCCTCGGTCGTTACCGACCTTTATCCAAGAGCTCTCAACCACAAAGCAATAAATTTGCAGTGACCACATGAGTTAAGTATCTGGGCACCATACCATGACACCACCTTTTTCCAGAAGGAAATGGACATACCCTAAAGGGCGTGACCCTTATAATCTTGTTACATTCTTCTTGTTTCGACCATTTCCGGGGTGTGATGTCCCACGAGGTCATGCCCACAAAGCTACGATTTACACAAAAGTCATGCTTCGACCAACAAATGATCAGCAGCACTTCGTATTGTAACAACCCTGAGATTGCAATTACCGAATGATAAGTTAAAAATTATGATTTTAAGTTAAAAAGGGGGCTAAACAAATTTTTGGGAATTTAAATTTGCAATTGGTTTGCAAATTAAAATATTTTGGGTTGAAATGGGGAATTTTTAAATAAAAAGTGATTATGGGTTAATGGGCCAAATGAGATAATTACATGGTTTTAATTAAAACTAGGATGCTTATTAGGATTTTTGTTCACATGATAACTTAGAAAATAAACTAAGTCCTAATGGGTTTCTAAACCCTCTTACCATAACCCATTAGCCTAACCCCCTCCTATATAATATCTTAAACTCATAACCCTAACCCTCCTCCTCTTTATAAATTCCTAAAACCTAGATCTAAACAAAATTAATGGCCTCCATTTAGAAGCTCCATCTCCTTCTCTTCATAAATTAGTTTAATCCTAGAAAAAAAAAGAGAAAAAGAAAGGTAATGCAATCTCTCCTATTCTCTAATCCTCCTTCTTAATCCCTATTTATCTCCTCCATCTTGTTGTAATTATTGTGTATTTTTTTGTTGATTTTGGGTCCTTGAAGCCTCTTGATCTTTGCTTTGGGGTTGAGGAGTTTGGCTTGCTTGATATTGTGCACTCAAACCATTTGATACTTTGCTTCATTAAGGTAATTACTACTTATTAGTAATTATTGCTAGCATAAATTTTGAAGAAAATTTTGATGCCCAAAATTGAAAAAAACACACCTAAATGTCAAAAAAATGCAAAAATTAGTTGGCTGGAAACTGCTTCAGCCTGAAACAGGCTGAAAACCCAATTTTGAGTGCACCCAGGCTGCTGCCCAGGTGCAGCAGGATAGCCCAGTAGGGCTAGCCAGAAGTGGACCAAAGTCCCCAGCCCACACTGGCTGGGGCCGGCCACAGACCCAGCCCGCTTGGGGCTGGGCGGGCCGTTGGTCCCCAGCCCGCGTGGGCTGGGGCGGGTCTCCAGTCCCCAGCCCGCTTGGGGCTGGGGCGGGGCCCGAATCCCCAGGCCGCGTGGGATGGGGTGGCCCTCAGATCCCCAGCCTGCGTGGACTGGGGCGGGGCCCAAATCCCCAGCCCGCGGGGCTGGGGCGGCACACATTCCCCCCCAGCCCCAGCGGGCTGGGGGGGCCATTTGTTTTCCCCTCAGCCCGCGGGCTGGGGGGTTGTTGCGCCCAGCCTAATTGGGCTGGGGAACTTGTGTTCTGCCCCAGCCCAATTGGGCTGGGGGCTTGTTATTTTTCCAGCCCATGTGGGCTGGGCTAAAAAAAAAAAAAAAAAAAAAAAAAGAGAGAAAAAATCAAACATCACCTCTGTTTCCAGCCTTTGACTTCCACTTCGTGATGCCGCCACGCTCGCATCGATAGTCGGAATTCGACGTTTTCGGTCTCGTTGGAAAGGTGGAGTTCCGAACTCTATCTCTGAAAAATTTGGGCAACATTGGAGTTCGTTTGGTACTTCGATTTTCGTGCCAAAGTTAGACTCTGGTCGCTGTTGGAAAACAGTGTGAATCTTTTTCTGCGTTCAACTTTGAGACGTCGCTGCCACTTCGTCTCAACTCGGAATCCAGAAATTCTTTTTGCATCTTAAAGTAGGGAGGTCGTACTACATGCCTACTAGTTTTCATGCCATTTGGACACAGTTTGCTAGTCCAAATAAATTGCCGAACTTGGTTTCGCAGCAGTTTTTGAATGGTTTTAAACACTTAGAATATTTTTGATGATTTTCTAGTTTTCGTCGATTTCTTTGAGATATGTCCCTGGATTTCGTACACGGGCTTTATAAAAAGGATTTAAAAGGATTTTTCACTCCAAATTGGCTTTTGAAAATTATTATATAATATTATTTTTAATTATTAAATTAATTACTCCATAATAGGAGATTTTTCAAAAGACCGTTTTAAAAGTGATTTCGAAATCAATTACAAATCCGTTTACACCATTATTTTCTATAATAAAAATCTCACACTCACTTTTAGCACGTCGAGCGAAGTGGAAAGGTGCTTAAACGGTTAGGAAATATCCGGCCTATGGAAACCGTGTGTATTTTCTTTCCGGTTAATCCCCGACCTATTCGATTGATCGTTTTGACCTTTGGGTCTAGTCTACCGATGATATGAGGTGGACTTTTTATTGTTCGGAGTGTGAGCTTGCTATTGGTTAGGAAACCGTTTAGTGCGAACGTGGGGTATGGGACTCATTGTTAACACTTTACGGGTTCCTCTCCAAGAAGTTAGTGGCACATTAGCCTCTGGGCGACCAGTACTAGACCTCTGGGTCACCACGCCTCTGGGCAACCGTCTCTGGACACCTTCTCTATGGAGCAGTTTATTTTTCGGCGTGCGCCTCTGGGCCTTTATCCTTCTGGGAAGGATCTCGCCGTTTCGCGCGTTCCGCATCTGTGCAAGTGATCGATCACAACTCTACAGTACTTGGCAATAACGACTCTGGTCGGTGCACGTGCAATATTTGTATTATCTGATGATTTTATATCCATTCGAATATCGCCATTCGGTGTTGGTTCTATGGAACCATACGATGTAAGTGCGATTACTCTATGGATTCACAGTGTCTCTGGACACTGCATTTCTGTATTCGATTTCATTGATTTTTCAATATATCCCTATTGCTCTTTGGAGCATCGATCTTTGCTTGGGCATTGATTACTGACTCCGGTCACTCTTGGGATTATTGCCTATGGGCAACTTTATATAGTTTTGGCTACGCCGATGATATGAGGCGATTTTATTTATTCCACACTTTGGTGTTGATATTCTCTTTGGAGATTTTTACTGTTTATTGATGATTAGGGATCGTCATTATATTCATGTAGTCCATATTACTCTTCTCTTTGGAGAAGTACTGTTTTATTTATGTACTGCATTATTATATATATATCTCAGTTATTACTGATTGTTTAGCTAGCCTGACCCGAGTGTTTTTGCTCGGGTCAGACCGAGTTGTTTCAGGTTAGGTCTCTGGACTTAGCTTTCTGTGCTTCCGCTTGGACATTATCTGCTATGCTGATAGATATCTCTTTTATTTGTCCACTATTCAGCTACTCTGTTATTTCAGACTCTTATGTACATATTTTTGACTCACATGTGTGAGCGGTGGCTTTGTACCCACCTTTTGATACTTGGATCTGTATTGACGATATATTGTACCTATGTTCTGTGACCGTTCTGTGATGATGATGTTATCATTTAGTATTATGGTTGTTCTGAACCTATTTTCCTTAGCCATTGTAGTTTCGTTATAAATATCTATTGGATACGTCGAACCACCTGAGAAAAGAAAACCACATATTCGATGTATTCAGTAGATAGTTATAGCTTGATTACATATGGTCGCTTCCATTATACTCTATTCTCCGTTCTAGTAGACGGTATTACTCCGTAATACTCTTTACTAGAGTGGGTCTCGGAGTGGGGCGTTACACGTATGCCACACTATCAAATTGGGAATGTATCACTAGTAACCATCAACTACATAACATCTGAGCTCGTACATCTCAGAGAAGGGTGTTAAGCTAAGAGAATAAATTCTCTGCCACCAAACAGAAATATATTTGATAGAAACTAGCTTTACATCTAAAAGTGTAACATTATACATACATCCATACAAGTTAGTTCCGAGTTCGAACAGAACCGAAGGCACTTCAAAAAAGCCCTTGCAATCCGGGTATTCACAACCCCGATCAGACTTCCCATCACCTATGGAGATCTCTATATCGACGCGACTCAGTGCAGAGACATTCGATGGGTAATCCTTTCATTCTAGAAAATACCCGGTCTTCACCACCGGTCTTCAAATGCAATCCATAACATCGTATCATTATTCGAAATGGGATATATGATACAAAGTCCTCTCCTGGCTAAACCGAATAATGAGCTCTTTATTTACAAATATATGGATATTGGGATCTTAGTTAAGTCACAACTTAAAGCCCAAAACCTTTCTTTTGAATGGTTTACACAAATTTCCACTTTTAATCTTTTATACAAAAGATACACTTTTCAGATCCTCTTCAATTTGAAAACAAAATTTCACATATCTTTCACAAAGATTTATTTATAGTTTTCAAAACAATTCCACTTCAAATTTGAAAACCCCTTTTCAACAAAATTGGAAAATCCTTCCTTTATTTGAAAGCCATTGTCATTTGAAAACAAATACATTTTTGTTTCGGAAAAATATGATCAAATATACGCAAGTTATAGCTTTTAAAAGTATAACCTAGAAAATCAACGAACTGTCGTATCATCGGCAAGTTCTAATTTGAATTAAATTCAAATTCCCAAACAATTTATTTAAAGTAGTTTTAATTATACATATATATATATATATATATTGTATAAACCTTTCAAACCATGTTTTCCAACAAATAATATTTAACAAGATATAGTTTATTCAAAACTAAATTTTAGTTTCAAAACTTCCCTTTCAAAGGCTTTTCATATTCAATTCAATTCCATTTCAAAAAACCATTTGGATTCAAACTACAACCTTTAAAACAAAATAATATTTAGATTTCAAAATATCTATGACTTAACCGATTTTCTCGTAAAATCCATATTTGTGTGTGTATGTGTAGTCTTGGGGTTTTACACAATAGTGCGACATCATCAATCATTACAGATTTAATCATAGCAATATTGATAAGCGGTATAATCCTATGACGCTTATCTTCATTCACAGATAATTAATATAAACTCATTACAGATAAGTAAATTACATTCATCACAGCTCAAATTAAAATAATTCATATCACGGAGCATCGCAAATTAGAGATATCAAAAAATTCAAGCATTCAATAAAATTCAAACATCCATAAGTAAGATCAACTAGTCATCTAATTAATTTAAATCAGATTAATTACTTATGAAATTACTATTCCTGCTTAATTAACATTTATTAATTAAAAACCGTTTTAATTAATTATCCTTTAATCATTTATTAATTAACCTTCAAAAAAATTAATCAACCTTGAATTATTAATTAATCCACCTTTATTAGTAAATAATTAACCCTTAATCATTAACCTTAAATTATTTAATTATTCTTTAAATAAATTATCCTTAATTAATTAACCATTAATTAATTACCCTTTTATTAATTATCCTTAATTAATTACAATAAGTGATTATCCCTAATCCCTTATATCATAAATTAATTACACTGGGTAATTATCCTTTAATCACTTGATTAGTCCACTTTAATCCTTAGTCAATTACTTTTAATTAAGTAATTATCTTTAAGTAATTAATTACCCTTAATTAATTCATCACATAAATCAATTATCCTTAAATGTAATTACACATAATAATTACCTACATTAAGAATTAATTTCATTTGGTAATCATTCATTAATTACTACATTAATTTAGATCATCCTTAAATTAAATACAATAAGTAATTATCATTTATAAGTCAATAATAATCCTTTAGTTTAGACCTTAATTAATCAAGACAAATTCCTTGTCTTGATTGATCCCTTAATTACAATATTTAAATCTCATTAAATAAAATCAATAATAAAAAAATAAATTTTAAAGCCTTTAAGTTAATTAATAATCAAAACATTTATTTAAGATAAACCATTTATCTTTTTAAAATAATTCTTGAAAATCAACTTAACATATTAACTTAAAATTCTTTAGTTCATTAAGACCATCATCTTTTAATTGAATAAATATAACATTTAAATTTACAAACTTAAAAATTTATTTAAAATAAAGGACATATATATACATTAAAACACTTTAACTCTATTCATTTAAAAATAATTATTTTCAAACTTTAACAATTTTAAATAAAACTGGTATAAAACATTAAAAAAAAGTATTTTTAGAACTTGATTAAATTTAAAATTTTAAAGATTAGATGAATTTTAAATTCAAAACTGTTCTTAACACAACCTAGGCGACTTTGGCTTTTAACCCGAGTCAAATTCTAAATTTCTCGATCCTTGCACCGAGCTACCCATTTTCTTTTTAAAAATTTTACTATGTTTAAAATTCTAAAAGCTGTTATAAAAACCCACATGAGTTCTCCCGAGAACGAACCCGAGCCCAGTTCGAAAATTCCTGAATTCTACTTCGAGTTCAATCCCTTCTTCTTCCTTCATTAAACCCACTAACAACATTTCACCATCGTGCACGTGCATGATCAAACTGGCCCCCTCCGACCAAGTCATCGACCCCCACCAAGTCACCAAACCCAGTCTATCTCACTACGAATGCACAGATCCTCGAATCATCTACAAAATCGAAATCGAGTATTGTTAAACCAACTAGAACCCAAACCGATCATCTGGAATCACCTCGTTCCGACCAACCCGATAACCAGAGACCTCGTTGGCTCATCTAAAACTTCGTTATGACACCATGCTCCTTTTTCCCCTGGTATGGTGCCTTCCGATCTACGTTGATGACGAATTATACCCTCAAACCTCATCGACCATATCTGGGTACAAAACCCTAGTTCGTCCTCGTTCAACCATCATGGCGTTCAAGAAATCTAGTGATCATTTTTCTGATGATGACCTACCCTCCAGCTATCACCATGATTCAACACAACAACAAACTCCACGTTAGTCGCCGGATATTGACGAAAATGCCAAGTTTGATCATCTTAAGAAATCTCGTCAACCCAAGTCTTAAAAATCTAGATTTTACGATCAAAATTCAAAACTTCTCAATTCGAATGGGTTATTATAATCAGAACTTGAAATTAAATTATTCGTATTTCTGACTCAATGTTGTTTGTCACTATGATATCTTTATTTTTAAAAAATTGGTTAATATAAATGTCTGAAACTATTTTTAAAATTTGAATTAGACAAGTACAACCAAATTTTATTTAGAAATCAAAATTTAATATTGATTCCTTTGGGTAGTGTGAATTTTTGAACAGGTTAATCAAACCTGTCATATTGAAAAAAGAGGTATGTTTGCCTGTATGCACACACAAATTTGCATCTATATATCAGCATGCATGTAACAGCCTGATATTTTCAACCATTCGCATCCATTATAAGTGTATAGGTAGACACTCATGCCGGAATTTGAATTGCTCAAAATACCGCGTTGTAAACAAAAATTTGGCAAATCTCAGAATATACAGTAAATAATAATCACAGATCACAGACACAGAGTATTTAATAATGCAGCGGAAGTAAAAGAAATAGTAGTTCATGAAGGTACTATATAAATATATCAGAGTTAAATAAAATACAACAGAAGTTTCAATATGATAACTAAGTACAAGCTGAATACAACAACAGAACCGAAATAGATAAGACTAGATAAGCAGATAATATCCAGCGATTCCAATCTCTAGTAAGTGGAATCCAAATCTGTGAATAACTCAGGCTGACCCGAGCGTAAATAAAAATACAAACACTTGAGTCAGGACATACATACTTATACAATGTAAACCAACTCAAGTGAACTATAGTAAAAGTACAAGTAACTTAGAAGATGCTTGGGACCGCCCATCTTCTAAGGATCCGTTAAACTATTTACTATGTAGTATATTGCGCTATATACAGTAGTGTCTAATCAGTATAGTATAATCATATAGAAAATAGCGTTAAGGGGATGGTGAACCTTAACGCGGTCGTATTTTTAAACCAAAATCGTAGTGGGCTCGATATAAGGAACACATGACAAGGCACGCGAGACAATGCCAGGGTGGATACACCGTTTGCACTCTCGGACCGGTGGTGACGGCAAGCCAGCAGCTTCCGCCCACCTCGAGACATACCCCGAATCAAAGTGGCGCCACCAAATCGAATCACAAAAGTAATAGAATGGTTTCCAAAGAAGCATGCTCGATAAAATGGTGCGACCCTTTGTGTAGCCCAGTATAGCTCCTGTTTTAGTCATAATTAGGCCATCCACCAGCGTTCTCTTACTTCATTCCAGTAGCGTTCGCCAACCAACCTACTTCGTTCTGGAATCTCCACCGCGTACACAGTTGTCAAAGTGGTTTTAGTATCGATAGAGAGTATGCCAGATATCTGATTCCGGTCTTTTTGCCAACCAATCGTTATTATAACCCGTGGTTATAATTTTAAAATAGTATTTTACTTCAAATAGAACATCATTTCAAATTCAAATCTTTATCAAATAAAAATTATATCATTTCCAAATCATTTCAATATCAAAAATATCAATCTTTCAAACTTCCTTTTCAAATTATTATTTGAAATTCAAATCCAAATATCCAATTTAAGTATCTTTTAAAACCAAAGATAACATTCATTTATTAAAATTCGAACCCCCTTTTAAAATGATTCATTTCCAATTTAATTTATTCATTTAAACCATTTTAAAAGTGGATTTATTATTCTTTCAATTCAAGTGTTCAAATTTCAAAGTTTCAAGTCATTCTGAGCTCATTTACTAAGTCAAAAATCATATTTATTAAAATTTCAGCCTTTCGTAGCATTTAAAAAAGCTGTTATAAGTTATACTTGAAAACATTTTAATTCAGCAAAGACAGCACTTAAAAACTGCTGTTAAAACTCAGTTTTAGTTAAATTTTAGTTTAAAACAGCAAAGACAGCATTTCCAGAAATGTTGCGGTAGCTCAGATTATAAAACAAGGTTTTAAATTGATTTCAGCAAAGACTGCAGACCACTATAGCATTTTCAGAGAATGCTATAATAGGCCTGAGTCCAATATTAGCCTATAAGTTCAATTACAGCAATTACAGCATTTCAGAAATGCTGTAATAGCTCTTTTTACACAATTTTAGTTTAATTCAAAAACTATAGCATTTCTGAATGCTATTAAAAATTAATTCCAGGTTTTAGTGTATTTCCAGCCAATAATAAACTTCATTTTAAATCCTTTAAACATTTTAAAAATCAAAATTTTACATTAAAAATGTTCATTAACATATCATTAAACATATTGATTTTTATAAAACCAATTTCTTATAAATAAATCCAAATTTCAATAATTCCACTTATTAGTTCAAGTGTATAATTTCCTTTCTTCACTTTTCAACAAATAAACTTAACACTTCAGATTTAAATTACCATTTCACAAATTTAACTAAATTTCCAAATTGTTTGATTAAATTAAATCTTTAATTAAAACTCAAATTTCACATTTCCAAGTCAAGTTCAATTTTAAAATTTCACTTTTAATCATTCATTTATTTAACCACTTAAATTCATAGAAAAATCAACAATACTTTAATAAATCACTTAAATTCAAATTTAAATCAATTTATCATATTTACCATTTTCCAAATAAAAAAATTAAATTTCCTTTTTATTTATGTAACTTAAATATCATTTTTTTTACCAAAATTCCAAATTTCCAAACTTAAGTTATATTTCAATAATCCAATTTAACCATTCATTAATTACATTTTTAACTCATAGAAAAATCATAATTTCTTTATTTTAAAACATTTTAAAATCTATTTAAATCAAATTTCATAAATTTATATTTTTAAAATACTTAAAAATATCCAAAAACACTTTATAAAATAACCACGGGTCTATATATAGTTTTCTAACCTAGGTCAAGTGATACGGATATGTATCATTTCAATCCGCAGTTTAAAAAGAAAAAACCGAGTTTTATCATTTCAAACCCGCAATCCCAAGTTAAATAAATTAAATAAAAACCGTTCAGGCCTATCATTTCAGCCCATAACGATTTTTTCCTATTCTAATGTCCGTTCGGGTATGTATCATTTCAACCCATAGTGATTTCTAATCTACAGGGAACTTGCAGTGTGATAAACAGATATAAATGAACGGAATAGCATTATATAACAGTAACAGATGATATGACAGGTAATTTAATATTTTTAACATCATATATAAATGATCACAAGCAGTTATAACATCATATAATAGTTCTACACATTCAAATGGTGTCAATTCACATTTGTATAAGTATAAACGTCTGGTGAGATTTACTCACCTTTATGGCTGGAGATTGCAATCCAAATGACACAATGGATTCCAGAAGGCATGATGACACAACAATAGGCTCAAGTGGGAAGAGATCCAAGCTTAGAACTAGTGTTATAACCCAAAACAAACATCCAAACAAACACAAATTCAATACAACTAGATATGAAATAACTTTGAAATAAAAAGGAATAAAAAGAGATATGAATGCAATGACTTTTGCCTTGCTTTCTCTATTCTTTTGCACGGCCTAGGGGGTATTTTTGGTCAGGTTTTGGTGTGGCTTTGGCTCAGGTTTTGGTCCTATAATGTACGGCTATTATGGCTAAAGATGTGGAGGAGTTACAACATAGGAATGTGAAGGGTCTAGGCAACATAGAGGAGTTTTGGGTCACTTTTGGCTCGGTCTATGTCCCATCTTGGTTCGTCCATTTCATGCACAGGTCTAGACAGAGGTAGGAGGTGATGGTTAGGGTTGTGTCAAGGTGGTGGTGGAGCAATAGGAGGTGGCCAAGGTCATCTAAGTTGATGGTGATGAAGACTAGGTGGCTAGGCATGCTTTTTAAGGAGTTTTAACATAGTTTTTGTGGATTTTGCATCATGGGATGTTCATGGCACTTGCTGGTCAGAGGAGGAAGGGTTTTGGTCGTGTATGATGTGGGGAAGGAAGTGGTGGTGCTCGGTGGAGGAGATGGTGGAGGTGTTAGGCTAAGCAAAGCAAGAGAAGCAAGGCAAAAATCAAGCAAAATAATAGAAAAAGGAAGAAGAAAAGAGAGAAGAGAGGAGGCCGTTACCCATTATTTTTGCTTAGCCATGAATGGAGATGAGGAAGAATAATTTTTTCATGTGAAAGTGAGATAAAACTCACGGCTAAACAATTTAATGTACGGCCAAAATCAAGAATGAATGAGGAGTTGTGAATTTAAAAAGTCTAGAAAGTGAAAAGGCTTAAGTTTTGAAAGCTTTTTAAACGTTTGGTATTTCCTTTTCTTTTAAATTTTAATAAAACAAAATAAACTCAGAAATATCTTTTACAACTGAAACAAAGTAATATGAAACAAAAGTAAATAATTAAATTTAAAGGAAATGGAAAAGGAATTACATAAATTGCTTAAAAATTGAAATAGTGTCTAGAAATTACAAATAAATCACCATTGACTTTGGAAAATTGTTTGCTTCATTTAAAAAAATATTCTAAAACAAATTTGAAATAAAATGATTTTTAAAACATTTTCAAAGTGCAATAAATAATTTAATTTAGAGAAAATAGAAAAAGAACTAAAGAAAATGTTTAAAAATTGGAAATAGGACATGAAAATTACAAATAAAATATCACTACCCTATATACTTTCTATTTCACTTTAAAAAAAATTCAAATAAGTAAAATAAATGAGAAACAAAATAATGTAGGAATGAGAAAAAAAAAGTTCTTAGGAAAATAAAAAGATAAATAAAGAATTACTTTAATTATTTGAAACTAGGAATTAAAATTTATAAACAGAATACAGCTGACATTTGAAAATGTCAATAACACTTTTAAAAATGTTTAAAACCAAAATATATACATGGCATGTTATTTTACCCATATAAATATAATTTATAACATTACATGACCAAATAAAATATTATTTATGTAATTTAAAATAAACCATTTTGTTAAATACAGCAAATTACACACAATAGTTTAAAGGGCATAACTTTCACATAATAAATCAGATTTCAACGAAAAGAAAAGCAGTGTTCTTGAAATTTTATTTACTTTCATCATAAAAGATAAAATTCAAATTTTCAAATATTTAAAATTTAAATTTAAAAGTCAAAGTTTGACTATTTTAACCAAAATTCATTTTTTGGAAAATTACTCTATTTAGTCATATCTGGAATTGTAATCCATATCAAAATCAAAGTTTATACTTAAAATAACTGTTAGCACCAAAATTGGTCACTAACACCCTTGAGTAGAGTTATGTAGAGAGATTAATGAAGAGAGTAAATTAGGACTGAAAAATAGTGTAATTCAATGAAAAAGAATAACAAAAAAGAGAACACCAGATTTATAGTGGTTCGGTGTAACTGCCTACATCCACTTTGAGTTTAATCTTTATTGCTTTCTCAATTACTTTAATACAGATACAATCCGTAAATCAATCACTTGGACACAAGTTTGAATTAAAAAGAGGAGAGTATAAGAAATGGCAGAGTCTCCCCAGTGTTCCCGAAAAAAAGGGTCCCTTTCACTGTGCCCATGCCCCTCTATTTATAGACGAAGGTGAGTTGGACTTCCCTGGTGGGCCTGTTAACTGAATAACTCGGTCCAAATGGAGTAAGCCCTATGTGCCGACCCAAATAGGCCGAACGACCAAATGCCGAACCTTCATCTTTATGCCGAACGAAGTGAGGCCGGACGCTCTGCGTGCCGAGTGAAACAGGCCGAACGTTCGGCATGCCATGCCTTCCTTTCCAGGTCGATGGGTCTCTCTGTTGAATGGAAGAAGCGGGCCGAACGATGTTGGGATGCCGAGTGGAAGGATACGCCTTTGCCATGTAAGAATGCCGAGTGGAAGATATGCCGAGTGGAACTTGTGTGCCAGATGAGGAGCATGCCGAGTGAAAGGCTTGCCGTGTGAAGGGTTTGCCGTGTGAGGCGTGGATGCCAAGTGAAAGGATATGCCAAGTAGAGGGAATGCCGAACAGAGGACATGCCGAGCAAAGGATATGCCGAGTAAAGAGCAGGCCGAGTACAACCCTTTGACAGCCGAACGTTCAAACGTGCCGAGTGCTCATTTGTGCCGAGTACAACCCTGCATGCCGAACGTTCTAGTTGCCGAACGTGCTTTAGGTGTCGAACGATATTCAATACCGAACGTCGCTTTATAACGAACGTCTTTCTAATGGGCCTGACAACTTGCTAACACCTCCAGACTCTTCGAGGTCAGAATCTTGTCTAGCGCTAATAATAATGTCTTCAACTGTCGTCTTGTAGCTGGGCCAAAATGCCAGTTAACAATAACAAAATTTATTATTTTTCATAAATAAATATTTTAAATCTGGAAATTCAATTTAAAAGTAATTGTAAAATACAGGGTTGTTACAATGCAGGCAACAAATCAAGCAATTCTCATATCATACGTCAAGTATTCAACACAATAGTAAAAGATAAGATTGTTTGCTCACCTGGATAGGACTAACAGAGGACACAAATCTAAGCCTGGAAATGAAATCTGGAACCAATTTTTTTTTATCCGCATTTTTGATTTGTACTGTTTTATCTTGAATCAAGAAGCTTGATCTTGATTTGATTTTTAAAAACTGGAATATGATTATGATCTGCTACGTGATCCATCTGAGTTGAATTTTTACCTGATCCTTTAGTTTTAGATTAGGTTGAATTTGAAACAGGTTTTGATTTGAATTGCAACTTGAAGTTTGATCTTTGCTTTATCTTTGAGTTTCTAGGTTTGAAATCATACATTGCTTTCTGTTTTGATTTTTATTTTGATCTCAGTTTTGATTTTTCTTTTGAAAGATGATAAAGGTTTTAGAAAAGAGGATATAATATGATAAGTTTCAATTCGAAAAAAATGAAGTAACCAGGTCTTCTTTAGCAACATTTTATTGGATTTAAATTTTTAGAGAAAAGCAAATTTGTCACTTGATCACTTGCATGATTTCTTAAATTACAAATGTTTACACTTGTTGATATTAACTATAATTAAGCCTACACATGTTAATATATGTTAACATTTATTTTACAAATATCGTAAACAAAAAAATTTATGTCTAGCCCTTATTTTAAATTAATTTATAAATTTTGTTTTAAACCTTTCCATTTTACAATTTGTGAATTAATTTATCTCTTATGTGTTATAACTTAACATATGTATTATATTTTAAATTTATAAATATAAAATCTATATTTATTCATTTTTAAAAGAAAATGTATTTGAAATCTTTATATTAAACCTTATTTCAAAAAAAATTCAAATCCAATTTATTTTAAAAATATTTGTCTTGAATTTCCAAATCAAGATTCTATTCTCAATCTATATATAAACACACATTTTATTTTGGAAAAATTCAAGTTCAAATTTAAAAATACTATCTATTTATATAAATAAATAAGCACATATTTATTTAATTGGAAAATTCAAATTATTTCACCATTTAATTCAAAAAAAATCAAATTAATTGCCCATTTAAATTTCACTTAAAAACAGGAATCTTACATATTCCCCCCTTTAGAAAATTTCGTCGCCGAAATTTGCTAGACAGGGAGACAACAAATAAAATGATGTTTTACCAGATCAAACTGAATATGTATTTTGCATTTGGCTTACCAAATCAGAATATCATCAATAAATATGAGAACGAACTCATTCAATATTTCATGAATTACTAGTGTCATCCAATCTACGAAATGTCCAGGGGCATTGGTTAGTCCAAAGGGTTAACTAACTGTTCGTAGAATATATCGAGACCCCATAGAACAGACAAATAGATATTACTTGATTCAGTTAACCAATTAATTCCAATTTAAAATTTCAAGTTTATTAGAGTTAAAATGAAAAGATTGATAAGAAAATGAAGATTCGCAGGGCCACCATCACACCAAAGCCTCTTCTTGTAGCTCCACGAAGCAATAAAAAATTTGAAATTGGATCAAAGAAGATTGATAGGGAAAAGTTGTTTACTTGTTGTTGTAGGGTATTGACCATTTGTAGTGGTACTCTCCTGTTCCCTACCTCTTCCTCTTCTTGCACTCATACTCACTATCAGTGGATAGTATGAGAATATACCGAGGCATACAGACGGATATCTTAGGGATATACTCATTCTAGGGCATTTATAACCCTATCTCTAATGAGTTACCTAATGTGTTATACTCCTGAGCTAAAGTTCTTACTCAACCTTCAGCTCTGATACCACTATAACGACCTTGACTCGACCTTCGAAAATCGGCATCTAATACATCACCCGTATTCGAATGCCGCAGATTCAAACGTCGAATCTAGTTCGTCGGAGCTTATAACACATTAAGTATAACAACACAGTGGAAGAATAAATGAATAATATCATTGATATACAACAGCTGATACAATATTGATACAAACGATATCAATATCATCAGAGATACATAATAGCGGAAAACACAGCAGCGGAAAGATACAACTCCAAAAGAGGAACACCGACATAAGCCTTTAAAAGGGAGAAGGACAGAAATCCCAACAACTACATCTCTAATGCCAAAGCTCAAAAGTATCCAAGCTCCAAATTGAAAACTCGAACCACCATTACGTTCAATTGTAGCAAACTCGGTAATGAAGTGCAATCGCCAATCCAAATACTTCGAAGATATCGAATCTACATCTACTACCTGACTATCTGAAAAATCTAACTCTAGACTGCCCGTGTGGAAAACTGTGGGCACCTAGAGTTTGGAAAGGGAGCAATAAACTTCAGGTCAGTCATGGGACAGGTGTGAGCAAACAAAAACAGTTTATCTTTAACAAAAGCAAAACAAAAGAATTTAAAAGAAATCCGCAATGCTTTTTGGAAAATGAAACTACCATAAGGCCTCCCCGCACACAAACACAATGCAAGCGCACAATTGGAGGAGATTTCTCCTTATGATAGTCAGACATGATTGATACGCAAAAACCTTTTGATATTATTTTTAGTGCATAGTGCAGAAAACCTTTCGAAAGTATAATATTAATCTTAGCCAGCATAGGTACCATTATAATATGCCTGCTATAGCTACCACCTGAGGTGGCAGGTTATACAACTAAAACCGTACAAGGCGCGTATTGATGATTGGATTTCCAACAAATGGTCAGGCTAAGGAACTTCCTGGGCCACACGGGTACGCCTCCGGAGGGACGCCCCGAGAACCCAACCGGATCTCTGCCCACACAAGGCCGGGTTACCTCTGTAACTAGGTAACTACTTCACGAGCATGCCATCCCCCGGTCGTTACCGACCTTTATCCGAGAGCTCTTAACCACAAAGCAACCGCAAAGTAATAAATTTATAGTGACCACATGAGTTAAATTCTAGGCTCCATACCATGATATCACCCTTTTCATAAGGAAATAGACTTACCCTAAAGGACGCGACCCTCATGACCTTGCTATATTCTTCCTGTTTCGACCATTTTCAGGGTGTGAGGTCCGACAAGGTCACGTCCACAAAGCTACGCTTTACACAAAATCCATGCTTCGATCAACAAATGATCAGCAGCACTTCGTATGCCACACTACCAAATTGGAAATGTACCACTAGTAACCATCAACAACATATCCTCTAAGCTCGTACGTCTCAGAGAAGGGTGTCAAACTAAGAGAATAAATTCTCTGCCACCAAACATAAATGTTTCTGATAGAAACCAGCTTTACATCTCAAAGTGTAACGTCAGACATACATCCATACAAGTCTGTTACAGGTTCGAACAGAACCGAAGGCACTTCAAAGAAGCCCTTGCAATCATGGTATTCGCAATCTCGATCGGACTCGCCATCACATATGGAGATCTCTATACCAGCGCGACTCAGTGCAGAGACATTCGACGGGTAATCCTTTCGTTCTAGAAAATACCCAGTCTTCACCACCGGTCTTCAAATGCAATCCATAAAATCGTATCATTATTCGGAATGGGTTATATGACACAAAGTCCTCTCCCAGCTAAACCAAATAATGAGCGCTTAATTTACAAACATATGGATATTGGGATCTTAGTTAAGTCACAACTTAAAGCCCAAAACCTTTCTTTTGAATGGTTTACACAAATTTCCACTTTTAATCTTTTATACAAAAGATACACTTTTCAGATCCTCTTCAATTTGAAAACAAAGTTTCACCAATCTTTCACAAAGATTTATTTGTAGTTTTCAAAACAATTCCACTTCAAATTTGAAAACCCCTTCTCAAAAAAACTGGAAAATCCTTCCTTTATTTGAAAGCCATTGTCATTTGAAAACAGATACATTTTTGATTCGGAAAAATCTGATCAAATATACACAAGTTATAGCTTTTAAAAGTATAACCAAGAAAATCAACGAACTGCCGTATCATTGGCAAGTTCTAGTTTGAATTAAATTCAAATTCCCAAATAATTTATTTAAAATAGTTATATATATATATATATATATATATATATTGTATAAACCTTTCAAACCATGTTTTTCAAAATAATTTCAAATAATATTTAACAAGATATAGTTTATTCAAAACTAAATTTAAATTTCAAAACTTCCCTTTCAAAGGCTTTTCATATTCAACTCAATTCCATTTCCTAAACCATTTGGATTCAAACTACAACTTTTAAAACAAAATAATATTTAGATTTCAAAATATCAACGACTTAATCGATTTCCTCGTGAAATCCATGTTTGCGTGTGTATAGTGCAGTCCAGCGGTATTATACAATAGTGCAACATCATCAATCATTACAGATTCGGTCATAGCAATACCGATAAGCGGTATAATCCTATAATGCTTATCTTCATTCAAGTTCATCACAGATAAATAAATTACATTCATCACAGCTCAAATCAAAATTATTCATATCACAGAGCATTACACATCAAGGATACCAAACAATTCAAGCATCCAATAGAATTCAAACATCCATAAGTAAGATCAATTAGTCATCTGATTAATTTAAATCAGATTAATTACTTATGGAAATTACTAATCCCGATTGATTAACATTTATTACTTAAAAACCATTTTAATTAATTATCCTTTAATCATTTATTAATTAACCTTCAAAAAAATAAATTAATCAACCTTTAATTATTAATTAATCAACCATTATTAATAAATAATTAACCCTTAATTAGTAACCATAAATTATTTAATTATGCTATAAATAAATTATCCTTAATTAATTAAATTAATTAACCATTAATTAGTTACCATTTAATTAATTATCCTTAATTAATTATAATAAGTGATTATCCCTAATAGCTTATATCATAAATTAATTACACTAAGTAATTATCCTTTAATCACTTGATTAGTCCACTTTAATCCTTAATCAATTACTTTTAATTAAATAATTATCTTTAAGTAATTAATTACCCTTAATTAATTTATCACATAAATCAATTATCCTTAAATGTAATAACACGTAACAATTACCCTTTAATTACATTAAGAATTTAATTTCATTAGGTAATAATTCATTAATTACTACGTTAATTTAAATCATCCTTAAATTAATTACAATAAGTAAATCTCATTTATAAGTTAATAATGATCCTTTAGTTTAGACCTTAATTAATCAAGATAAATTCCTTGTCTTGATTGATCCCTTAATTACAATATTTAAATCTCATTAAATAAAATCAATATTAAATAAATAAATTTTAAAACCTTTAAGTTAATTAATAATCAAAATATTTATTTAAAATAAACCATTTATCTTTTTAAAATAATTCTTGAAATCAACTTAACATATTGACTTAAAATTCTTAAGTTCATTAAGACCATCATCTTTTATTACTTAAGTATAACATTTAAATTTATAAACTTAAAAATTTATTTAAAATAAAGGATATATATACATTAAAACACTTTAACTCTATTCATTTAAAAATAATTATTTTTAAACTTTAACAATTTTAACTAAAACTGCTATAAAACATAAAACAAAGTGTTTTTAAAACTTGATTAAATTTAAAATTTTAAAGACTAGATAAATTTTAAATTCAAGAACTGTTCTCAACACAACTGAGGCGACTTCGGGTTTTAACCCGAGTCAAATTCTAAATTTCCCGAGCCTTGCACCGAGCTACCCATTTTCTTTTTAAAATTTTTACTATGTTTAAAATTCTAAAAGCTATTATAAAAACCCACATGAGTTCTCCCGAGAACGAACCCGAGCCCAGTTCGAAACTTCCTGAATTCTACTTCGAGTTTAATCCCTTCTTCCTGCATCAACACACTGGCACCATTTTACCATCATGCACGTGCACGATCAAACTAGCCCCCTCCGACCAAGTCGCCGACCACAACCAAGTCACCAAACCCAGTCTATGTCACTACAAACGCACAGATCCTCGAATCATCTACAAAATCGAAATCGAGTATTGTTGAACCAACTGGAACCCAAGCCGAACATCTAGAATCACCTTGTTTCGACCATCCCATCACCAAAGACCTCGCCGACTCGTCCAAAACTTCGTTACGACCCCATGCTCCTTTTCCCTTGGTCCGGTGCCTTCCAATGCCATGTTGATGATGAATTACCCCTTCAAACCTCATCGACCATATCTGGGTACAAAACCCTAGTTCGTCCTCGTTCAGCCATCATGGCGTTCGAGAAATTTAGTGATCATTTTTCTGATGATCACCTACCCTCCAGCTATCACCATGATCCAACACAACTCCAAACTCCTCGTTAATCGCCAGATATTGATGAAAATGCCAAGTCTGATCATATCAAGAAATCTCATCAACCCAAGTCTTAAAAATCTAGATTTTATGATCAAAAATCAGAACTTGAAATTAAATTATTCAAATTTCTGACTCAATGTTGTTTGTCACTGTGGTATCTTTATTTTAAAAAATTGCTTAATATAAATGTTTGAAACTATTTTTAAAATTTGAATTTGACAAGAAAATTTTAGTTAGAAATCAAAAGTTAATATTGATACCTTTGGGTAGTGTGAATTTTTGAACAGGTTAATCGAGCCTGTCATATCAAAAAAGAGGCATGTTTGCCTGTATGCACATACAAATTTACATCTATATATCAGCATGCAGGCAACAAATCAAGCAATGCTCATATCATACATCAAGTATTCAACAAAGCAGTAAAAGATAAGTGTGTTTTCTCACCTGGATGGGACTGACAGAGGACACAAATCTGAGCTTGGAAATGAAATCTGGAACCAAATTTTTTTATCAGCATTTTTGATTTGTACTGTTTTATCTTGAATCCTGAAGCTTGATGTTGATTTGATTTTTAAAAACTGGAATTTGATTATGATCTGCCACCTAATCCATCTGAGTTGAATTTTTACCTGATCCTTAAGTTTTAGATTAGATTGAATTTGAAACAAGTTTTGATTTGAATTGCAACTTGAAGTTTGATCTTTGCTTTATCTTTGAGTTTCCAGGTTTGAAATCCTATGTTGCTTTCTGTTTTGATTTTTATTTTGATCTCAGTTTTGATTTTTCTTTTGAAAGATGATAAAGATTTTAGAAAAGAGGATATAATATGATAAATTTCAATCTGAAAAAAATGAAGTAACCAGGTTTTCTTTAGCAACATTTTATTGGATTTAAATTTTTAGAGAAAATCAAATTTGCCACTTGTTCACTTTCATGATTTCTTTTATCCTTAATTATAATTACACAAAGTAGTTATACCTTAATTACATTAAGTAAGAATCTTTTATTAATTACATTAAGTAATTAGTTTCATTAAGTAATTAAACATTCAATTAATTTCATTAGGTGATCAACTTTTTTTTATTAATTTCACTAATTAATTTACCCTAATTAATCACAACCTTAATTAATGAAAGATAAATTCTTTATCTTAATCAGTTGCTTAATTACATCATTAAACTTTATTACATTTGAACCAGTTAGGAATTTAATTACAAAAATTAGTCTAACATATAATTTCTTTAAACAACTAATTTTAAAACAATTAAAATTAAATTTAAACCTTGAAATTTGTTCAAAAACTTGTTTAATAAATTGTTTTGAAAACTTATCTATTTTAACATACTTTAGAAACTTGTTTAAAGTCTTGTTTATGCTCTATATTTTTAAACCTGGTAACAAGATTAACCTTTACATTTTTAGAACCTGTCAACAAAATTTTCTTTTTTAATTTAGAACCTGGTCAAAACAAACCCAAGCCCACACTTGTTTTTTCCAAGCCATTCTTCGAGTCCAACCCAAGAGCATCCTTCATCTTCCCAAACGTCACAACCTCACCAACTCAAACGTTTACGTGCACGTGTACAGGTGATCGGAGCCACGACGATCACCCATGACTATGTCGCCATGACACCGGCAACTCACTCAAGCTTCGCAACCCCCCAGCTCCGATGATTTCGTCGGAAACGAATTTTGGCCACTCGATCGAATATTGAACCAATCACCGACGACAAAATTGCCTTGTCGACGACAATCCAGACCACCTTACGCTTCGCCACCACGACTACAGCTTCGTGATCGATCCACGCATCATTCCCTCCAGGTGCGATCAGCTACGATCAACTATCGACGACGAGATTGCCACTATTTCATCGTTCATCAAAACGGGTTACTAAACACTAAATCCACGTTGAGCCGCCATTACTGTCATCTAAAAAATTCTTTACCATTTTTCCATGAATCCCCTAGCCTCCAGCCAATTCCAGCTTCAAGCCCAACGACCATCATCGCATTGATCATCAAAAATCAATAAAAGACCCAAATCTAATCATCTTGTGAATTTTTTTCTAATCCAAAGTTAAAAATCTTGAAACTAGCATCGTAATTCCTAATTTTTAAGCTTGAATCCATATATATATTCAAAACATTCAATCTAGTTCATCGATTTACCTGGCTGTGTATATACATACTGTAAATTTAAGGATTCCCCAGTTAAATATTAACCAATTTTACATATAATTACTTTTAAAAATAAGATCTAATGAATTATAACACATTTTGTTTAAACAATCTTAACAAATAGAAATCAAAAGAACAGATTTTTAGTTTAGAACAGGTTTGAAACCTGTAAACTTAGAACAGAGGTGATTGTTTTTGTTCACAGACATGCATATTCAATATTTGTATATTTATGTATATATACAATCGTATTTACATTCATGCAACCACTTTACTTCAATAATCAATCACAAACATCAAGATTTAAACTAATTTTAGGATTTTAAAAGGTTGGTTTGCTCACCTGTTTGATGATAACAGAGAATAGGTTCTATTTTGATCTGGAAGTGAAATCATAAAATGCTAATTACTTTTGTTCTGAAGCTTTGTATTGATTTGAACAGATCTGAACTTGATGTATTTTGATCTACTGCCTGATTTGGAACTGAAACTAGAATTTGGGCAACTACAGATTGCTTTGGCTTTGATGTTGAATTTTGAAACGGCAACTTTTCTTTTAAAAACTGGAAAATGTTTTGATTTAAACTTGCACTTGATCAGGTTTGAAGTTTTTCTTTTCTGATTTTTAATTGAGTTTGAATTTAATTTTTGCTTTGATTATGTTCTTTGTTTTAATTTTTCTTTCCTGGTTTAATTTTTCCAGGTTTTTAGATTTTGTGTTTGGTTTTGAAGAAAAGAAAATGAGAAGGGAAGGAAATATGTATATATACAACTTGTTTCAATTTTTATTCATTATTTTGAAAATAAAAGACAAATGGCATTTGTTATATTTTCTTCTACATGTTTTACACTTGTTTATCTCTTTTTTTAAATTGCTTACAAATGTTAAAAATATCAAATTTATGTTTAAGACCTTATTTTAATTAATTTATAAATTGTGTTTTAAACCTTTTCTTTTTATAATTTGTGAATTAATTTATCTCCTATGTTTTAAAGGTTTATATATATAAGTTCATGTATATTTTAAAAGAAAGGATATTAAATCTTATTTCATTTTAATTTATGAATAATTTTTTTATGTTTTATATATGTATACATTTTTAATTTACATATATGTGCTTATGTTTACAACTGTCATAACTCTTTAACATATGCATTATGTATTTTAGATCTTATACTTTATACTTTTAAAAGGTATATACATATCAAACCTTTTATATTTATTTACATATATACTAACAATATTTATTTCCAAGTATATAAAAGAAAAGTATTTAAATCTTTTATTCAATCTTATTTAAATTTTAAACTTAAGTTAAAATATCTTTATATAAATCATTTTTGTTTCCAAAGATATATACATATATATAAGTTTAAAGCTTTTATTAATTCTTCTTTTACATTTTCATTCATACATTTTAATTATTTATATTTATACAACTTAATAAGAAAATGATTTGAAATCTAATTATAAATAATCACATATATACATATATATATATATATATGTTAGTTCCTTGGAAATATAAAGTTAATGAGTCCAATTTTATTTCTAAAATATTTATTCTTGAATTTCAAAAACCAAAATTCTATTTATATAATAAACACATTTTAACATTTGTTTTCTGGAAAAATTCCATACTAATTTATCAAATCCAAAAATTATATTAATTATCAAATTAAATTTTACATAAAACCGGGATCGTTACAATATAAAATTTTAAAGGATTTTATTTTCAAAATTTAAGATTCAAATGTTTGGGAAGAAATAAAAGGTTAGAATTTTGAATGAGGTATGAAGTTGATATTTCAGTTTAAAAATAAGATTTTAATCATAAATATAGAAGTAAATATCGAATTAATGGGTTTTAAAATAAATTTTGGTAAGTAAAGGAATTTATTTTAAAATGGAGTTATTTTTGAAAATTGATTTGAAAACTGATTAAGTGTTTGAAACTGGGATTAAAGGATAATGAGATTATGGAATTTATAAACAGGGTATATAAATAAAGTGAAATATTTATCAGAGGATAATTTTGAAGTACAAATTCACGATGGGAATCTATAAGGAATGGGTAATTTATTTTAAAATAAGTAGTGTTTTATTTTGAAAGGTGTGGAAAGGAAACTTACGGGTTTGAGACGTAAATTAATTGTGATAAATCGAGCAAGATTTATAAATAAGTAGATAGCGATATTTAAAAGGAAAGCGTATTTCCTTGGAAAGCCTAGTATATTTTCAAAGAAAGATTTCCAAGTATAAGTTAGAGGTTTTAAAGTGTTTTAAAAAAATGTTTTAGAAAGAAGTTATTATTCATTGGGTTTAAAAATTTTAAAAGTAAATATTTATTAAGTTATTTATATAAGTAAATTATTTGGAAGGTTTGATTAGTATTATGATTTTAAAGATAATTATTTAATATTTATACCTTATAGAATAACCTTTATTTTTAAATTTGTTTCGCTTAAGTTTTACATGAGAAATTTATTATAAAAATTTCATAACTAGTATTTTAAATAAAGTGTTTTGAATAGTTTTTATTTCAAGTGTTTTAAGTATATATTTTTGGATAAAGTGATTTAAATCATTTAAAAATATAAAGTACTAAGGCTTGGTGATTTTTAGTGGAAACAAAACAATTGGGTGAAAATTTATTCCACGAGAGAAAAGTGATTTGATACTATTCTCAAAGGGTTGAAGGGTGGAAATATATCTTGCAAAGGTATCTTGAAATAAATAAATAATTTTGGGAAATTATTAAGGTCTGATGGTTTTTTGTGGATGTTATATGATATTTAAATAACCGACTATCAATATTGGCCAATGCCTGATCGTTTCGAAGAGACCGGCATCGGGATTAGTTTCACAAAAAGCACTTCGATCCGGATTGAATATTTTCGTGAGGAAGACAAGAGTTTGGAGTCAAAGATGGAGCAGTGAAGTGCAAGTGCTAATCGTTACTAATCCTAAGGGTGATTCCAAAATGGATGTAGTAGGAGTAGTGCCTTCTGTTCCGTTTGAACCTGGAACAAACTTATATGGTCGAATGCTATTAGAACATCGTCAGGGGGATAATGAGAATTCTAAGTAAATATATGCTAAAAAGGTAACGCATAGCCTCGAGCCTTATCAATCGAGAATGGCTAAAACATGGGAGGTGCACGCAAGGCTAAGTGGCTAGCAACCAATTAGGGTAACGTCATCCCTGTCTAGATATCCCTTTTTATTCGACTATATAGGCGATTGCTGATCTTAACCGTGGGGTGATCTTATTCGGACTATCCAGTAAGGGGTAGCTCCGGTCTTGTGTAGCAGTTGATAAGGGTGGATCCTCGGTACAGTGATCTAGACTACGTACTGCGACGGGCACTACCCCAGTAGCCCTACTATTGATGGAAATCCAATCTCTAATAAGTGCCTTCGGACTTGTTTGTATATCTATTATGCTGGAATTTAATGAATGTAACAATTTCGGCTATTTGAATAAGTATTTGTATATAGATACTATATAATATCAGAGGATTTTATAAGAAAATGTTTTGGTTATCGTAAGGTAAAAACCCAACATGTTTATTTATGGCGTGGTCTTACGAGATACCTTTGATTTCAAAAGATTTTGGAAATTTTAATAATCCAATTGAGTGTTTTTTCTCACGCTGGTTTTCCATATTGACTTGGGGTGTTATTTCACTAATAATGCTTAGGTCATACGGAGTATTATAGATACAGGAAAGGATGCTGTGGAGCTCAGGAGACGAGCTGGATGGGGAGACGTATCACATGTACTTAATATATTTTACGCTGTGCAGTATAAGCGGCATATTTAGTTTTGAGGGGATGATTTAATATAACTGTCCATTATTTTTCTATTGATTGTGTTGTACTCTGATGATGTAATGTATAAAACAGATATGGTTCTTTTTGTATAAAGATCAGTCATTTAACTATTATATATTGTTCCGCTGCGATTGAGTGATTCTGATATTGTTTTCTATTTTCTTCTTCTACCTCCTTCTTCTTTAACCCTAATGGTTATGATTCTTCTTTAACCCTAATGGTTCATGGTTCCGTTCACCTTGTGTTGACATGATGGAGAATAGTGTCGAGTCAAGGGGTACGGGTTTACGGGCTGTTACAGTGCAACAACCCTAGATTTTTGAATATAATTTAAATTTGACTTTATTTTATTTTTAAATTATTTTAAATTTGTTTTATTTTTAAGATTTCATTTATAAATATTTATAAAAAATTTACTAAGGAATGCTATGTTGCTTGTGACAATGAAATAGGCAATGAGATCAGTGAAGAGTATAACCAGTTGGAAGAGGGAGAAATTGAAGGTGTCAAGCATAAAGATGTTGTTGTTGTTATTGAACAAGACCCAATAACAAGTAACATACAACCTGAAAGACAGGAACTTAAATGCAACAAATCCAAAGGGGAAACACATCAACTACTTCACAGAATGGAAACAAATAAAAGCATGCCTGAATTAGTCAGTACTAATGAAGAAAATTCTGTACATTCCAGAGATGTTAATGCTATGCATGAAAACAACAGAGACACTGCAAACATGCCTGAAATAGTCAGTACTAATGAAGAAAATCCTATACATTCCAGAGATGTTAATGCTATGCATGAAAACAACAGAGACACTGAACATAACTCAAACATTGTTGAATCTATGTTCAGACATTCCCTGGAAAATGACATACTTACTTTGTTTATGGAAGAACCAGTTGGAAACAATAGCAAACATTCACTGGTGTCTTACCTGGATGGAAATCAATCCCAACATCTCCTAACAAGTCACAATCTCCCAGTATGTCAGGTTTGGATAGTGAGAAAAGAACTAAACTTAAAAAACAAGACAAAGCAAATAGAAGTACTGATCCCAGAGACTCTCCTGCAACTAGGAGCATGAAAAATATCATCCATCAATCCCTAAAGTATACCTAATGATGCACAACTTTGCCATTTGGAACATAAGAGGAGCACATTCCCCAAATAAATTAGATCAAGTTAAGTACCTTATTTTCCAACACAAAGTCTCTTTATTTGCCATTCTGGAAACCAAACTGAATGAAACACTTACAATGAAAGCAGCAAAGCACATTGAACCATCTTGGATCTTGAACCATAATCTGGATCATGCTTCTTATGGTCGCATTATGGTGATACATGATCCTAATGTCATGACCCTTACCTCAATTCTCTACACTGACCAAGTTATGCACTTCCAAGCCAAATTGAATAATCCACCCCTTTCCTTCTACCTATCCATTGTTTATGCCCATAATTTAGTGAACTCAAGACAAACCTTCCTTGATCTTCTTCCTTGCTTCAGGCAAAATTCCCATCCCTGGCTTGTCTTTGGGGATTTCAACTGCTGTTTCAATTTACATGACAAGCATGGTGGATCACCACTTTTACCCAAAGACATATACCCTCTCAATAAAGCCATTGATGAATCGAGTCTCCTCCCAGTTTCCTCCTTTGGAGCTGAATTCTCATGGAACAATAGGAGTAGGTCTGGTACTAGAATCTTCTCTAACATTGACCGCTCTTTTGCCAATCTCAAAGCTTTAACCACTTGGCCTACCATGTCAACTCTTATCCCTAATCCTGTTCTATCTGACCATTCCCCTATAATCTTCTCTTCGGGTCAGATGATATTAAAGAGAAAAAAAATCTTTAAATTTTATAATGCTTGGGTCAATGATCCTGAGTATGCTAATATTATTAATAAACTTGGACTGAAATTTTTTATGGAAACCCTATGTACATTTTTTGCAAGAAATCAAAAGCAACCAAAGATGCACTAAGGAATTGGGCAAAGAATAAATTTGATAATGGTTCACTTCTTTCAACAGGGCTGAGGCAGAAACTCAATGAAGCACAAGATTTAATGATGAATAAAACTGATGATGCTGCAGCTGCTGAGAATGAAAGAATCCTCTTTGATCAATTAAATAAAGCATTAGCATCTGAAGGGAAAATGAGGAGACAGTAGCTAAGGCAAAAATGGGCACAAGAGGGAGACTACAACACTGCATATTTTCATGCTGCCATAAAGATCAAACATGCCAGGGAGCACATCTCTCATATTCATGATGAGTTTGGGGTCCTCCACTCTAATCCATCTGATGTTGACCATGCTATTCTAAAATATTTTAAGTCCATGCTAGGCAACAAAGATGACTTCAAACCCATAATTGATGAACTTGACCATGTGCAAGTGCCTAAACTGAAACAAGAGGAAGCTGACAATCTTATTATCAAGGTAACAGACAAAGAAATAAAAGACGCCCTTTTTAACATGAACAAGCATTCATGTGGAGGGCCGGATGGGTTCAACTTACACTTCTATATCCATAGTTGGGAGATCATCAAGGATGACTTCCTTAAAGCGGTCCACAATTTTTTCAATAAATCAAAATTGTTATTAAAAGTGAATGCAACAAACTTAGTGCTTATACCTAAAATACAACCTCCTTCTACTGTTGATTCCTTCAGACCCATCTCATGTTGCAATGTGATTTACAAATGCATCTCTAAGATTTTGGCCTCTAGACTTGTTGTTGTGCTATCCAGAATCATTTCAAAGAATCAAACTGCTTTTCTTCCCAAGAGGAACATCCTGGATAACATTCTACTTACTAATGAATTACTAAAAGGGTATGGTCGTGCTCATGCTTCCAAGAATGCCATGTTACAGTTGGACTTAAAGAAAGCTTTTGACAGTATACACTGGAGTTCTATTGTGCGAATTATGGATCTGATGGGATTTCCAAAGGTATTTGTGGCGTGGATTTACTCCTGTATATCTTCCCCTACTTTCTCAATCAAATACAATGGCTTTTCTTCTGGATTCTTCAAGAGTAAGCAGGGGATCAGGCAAGGGGACCCTATCTCTTCATACTTGTTCATTCTTGTTATGGAAGTTCTGACTGTCATGTTAACTAAAAACTATGAGAACAAGGATATTTTGTATCATTCAAAATGTAAATCGTCGCAAATCACCTCCCTGCTTTTTGCTGATGACATTATGTTATTCACTAAACCTGACAAGCAATCTTTGGAAAATATCAAAACTACTCTGCACAGTTTCTACCTTATGATTGGCCTCCAACTAAACTTTAATAAATCCCATATCCTTACTTCTGGAATATCATCTGAGCAAGCCACTTTATTATCTGTTTCTTATGGTATCCAAGCAATGAACAATAATATGAACTATTTGGGTCTTCCCTTGTGTTCCTCTTGAATCACAACTGCCAATTGCTTGCCACTGTATGAAAAGATCTGTAGCAAAATGAAGTCTTGGGCCAATAGATTTCTCTCTAAAGCTGGAAGACTTATACTTATCAAATCTGTTATATCTTCCATGATGGTGTATTGGTGCAGGGTCTTCATTCTCCCCAATAAACTTATGAAAATGGTGAGAAATGCCATGTTGAGATTCTTCTAGACTGGGTCTATTCATTCAAAGAAAATTATTCCCTTCTCTTTTGCCATCATGGAGCAGCATACTCATAAAGGTGGCCTTGGAATACTTAATATGCACACTTGGAATAGAGCTGCCATCAGCTCTATACTCAATGATTTGATAGCTGATAGAGATACATTATGGGTAAAGTGGACCAAAATTCACAACTTGGGTAGTAAGAATTTCGGGACTATGAATATCCCACCCAACTACAGCTGGACCTGGAAGAGCTTACTGAATTTAAGGCCCACTCTATCCCCTTTAATCAAAGTTATGCTCTCTCCTACAAGCACTGCAAATTTCTGGACAGACCCATGGATGGCAGAAGGGCTAATACTCAGCAAAAAAAATTCCCCATAGCAAATTATCCAATCTGGTATTAATGGTAATGCTAAAGCTTCTGACTACATTCATGATGGCAAGTTACTGCTTCCCTATACAAGTAACCAGGTTATTAGAGCTGTTTGGAATAAGTTTTAGAATAAAATATATCACTTTACTACTTCTGATGATATACAGTGGAATGGAAAGCATCACTCTATCTCCATTGTATATAAATTGCTAGATAAAGCACCTGGAACTACTGCAATAAAATGGCACAAGGCTATTTGGTCTGGAAACTCTAATGCCAGAGACAACTTAATGATGTGGAAGGTCATAAATAAAGCCCTCCTGACCAAAGAGAAATTATTGAGATATGGGATAGCAGTTGATCCTACTTGTGTTATCTGCAAGATGCAAACTGAAACTGTGGATCACCTATTTTTTGAATGCAGTGAGCTAAGGGGACTGTGGCCTAGACTGATGAGTAAAATGAATCAAAACCATATTCAGGGGCTGTCCAGTTTTGAATGGGCTCTGATTGGCAAAGCAACTAAGTGGAGAAAGAAAGATAGATTTGTGCACTTTTTCATGATCAAAAGGTACTTGACTTTAATATGGGAAGAAAGAAATCTGAGAAGCTTTGAGAACAAATCAAGGAACAACCACCAGCTATGGTATGCTTTAAAGGCTAGCATCAGGATTGGTATGAGGGAGAGTCAATTTGATTTCGGTGATTACTATCCTACTGAATGGCCTTAGTTTCCTTCTTTCTTGTTTTCTTATTATTAGTTTTTTCTTCTTCTTGTCGTGCTGTTCTCCTTGTTTTTTCTTTTTCTACTGTGTGTTTGTTTCCTTTTCATGTGATGTTTGTGTCTGTCTGGTGACTTGAGCCTATTCTAGTCATCTTTGTTTTTGTTCCTTTCTTCTTTTTATTTTCAATAAACTGGTAGGGGACCAGTTAACCCCGCTTGCCTTGCAAAAAAAAATTCAAAATTTATTGCATTTATTTTCTATTTTTAAAGGCTAGTTTCCATTTTTCTGCTATTTTCTTCATTAAATTATATTTAATTAAAATTTATTTGTTTATTTTTATGCATGCATTTTATTTTTGTTTTCTTATCTTTATTTATAAATATTTTTCAGGTACATAAAAATTTTCCAAAATTTGTTGCATTTATTTTCATATTTTTCCGACTAGTTTAAAATTTTTGCTATTTTTCCTAATTTAATTATATTTAATTAATATTTATTTATTTATTTTTGTTTATTTACTATATTTTCGTGTTTTTATCTGTATTTACACATATTTTACATGTATTTAAAAATTGCAAAAGAAAATATGGATATATGAAGAGTTTGGTGACTTTTGTTATTCCCAGTCTTTTGTATTCTTACCATTTCATTTCAACCAACACCTCTTCAATTTTTGATGCCATAACTCCCATTCTTTCAGCCAACCTCCACTTAATTTCTCATGTGAATTTTTCTTCTCAACTCATAAAAAAATTCGGCCACCATTCTTGAGAAAATTTTGGTAAAAAGTTCTTCTTTCTTTTCACTTTTTCATTGTTTTGATGTGATTTTGCACTTGCTTCATCTACTTTAGGTTCAGCCTGCCACCTCCATCAACTTGGCCGCCTCCACCACCACCACAACCAGTATCCAACACCTCCTCTCCAACCCCAAAGCCATGACGAGCCATCCTATGTTGAAGATCCATCACGAAATGCGCAAATTTCACCTATATGTATATAGCCGAGCACCATGTGCATCACCACCTCAAACTCCTCCTTGGCCGCCGCCTACATCACCACCACCAGCCTTTTTCTGACCTATAACCCTCTGCGACATCACCCCTGACACACCTGAAACATGGTCGTGCTCCTCCTTTGCTTTGGCCGAGCCCATTGTTGCTTTGAAACATTGTGTGTTGCTTTTGTGTGTAGTTTCATGCACACATATGTTTGCACCATTCTTCCCATGCTAGGCCGACCCATATCAGTCCACAACCAGACCCAAACATATACCATAGCCATGTAATTTAACCCATGGCCAAGCCTAGGGATAGTTGAAGGCAAGTGCAAGTGGTTCGGAGATGTTTTGTGCATTCATTTATAACATTGTTTAACTGTATGTTGGTTTGAAACTTATGTTGTTTATATTGTTTTGTTTGAATGTGTTCAAGGCAAGTAGCTTTGTCTCTCCCACACTCGAATCATTGTCATGATTTCGTGCCTCTAAAGATCTTTTTATGTGCTTTTAGTAATCATCTCCAGCTTATACAGTGAGTTATTCTCACCAGACAGTTTTATACTTATATGACTAGTAAACCGATCACATTTGAATCTGTAAAATGCATCACCATGGTACACCTGCTATGTTATGATCATATGATGTTCACCCATGCTTAAACACCTGTTACGTCATCTATTACTGTTATATTATGCTATTCTGTTATTCATATCAATTTATCACACTGCAAGTACCCTTTAGATTAGAATCATTATGGGTTGAAATGTTACATACCCGAACGGACTTTAGAATGAGGGAAAATCATAGTGGGCTGAAATGATAGGCCTTAACGATTTTCAATTATTTCATTTTACTTGGGACTGTGGGTTTGAAATGATAAAACCCGGGTTTTCTTTGTAAATTACGGATTGAAATGATATATTATCCGTATCATTTTACCTAGGCTAGAAAATGATATACAGACCCGTGGTTAAAATACGTTTTTCTAAATTTTTTAAAATATGTTTGAAATGTAAATATTATAATATTTTGATTTAAAACTTAATTGAAAATGATTTTTGTAAAGTATTATTGATTTTCTAAAAATTTATAAATGAAATAAATTAATGGTAAAGTTAGAAAATTTGAAATGTAAGTTATTTAGGAAATTATAATTTGGTGATAAATGGAATTTAAATTAAATGTGAAATATGATAAATTTATGATATTTTGAATAAAAATGAAATTAAAATGATTTTATAATATATTAATGATTTTTGAATAAAGTTAAAATGTGAAATGGATGAATAATTAAGTTGAATTTTGAAATATTACTTGAATTGGAAATTTATGAATTTTGTTTAAAGGTGAATTTCAAGTTGAATAAATAAAATGAGAATAAATTATATTTGGGAATGTAAACTTAAATGTTAAGTCAAAATTTAATTATAAGAATTGAAATTGAATGTGTGAATTTAATAGGTGAACTATTATTAAATATTGATTTTTGAATGGAAATTTAACTTTATAAAATCATGAATGTAGGGGTAATTAAATAATTGTTTTAAAAGTGAAATTATATGATTTTATAAATTTAAAATGGTTTAAATAAAATTCAATTGTTTATGAAAGTATAGTGAATATTTGAAATTTAATTAACAGCATTTTTGAAATGCTATTATTTCTAATGTAAAGGATATTACAGCATTTGTAAATGCTATAGTTGATGTAAATGGACTAAAAGGCTAAATTAAATTAAAGGCTAGTATAGCACTTTGTAAGTGCTGTAATTGTTAAATTTAACTAAGGTTTTATTTGAACTTAAGTAGCCCTATTACAGCATTTTAAATGTTGTCTTTTGTTAAATTGAACTGTTTTGAAAGTAACTTTCTGTATCATTTTTCAAATGTTGCGAAAGGTGAATTTTTATTGTTTTGATAAGTTTAAGTGAATAAATGAACTTTGAAATATTAAAATTTTGGAAATTTAATTATTTAATTATTAAATGTAATAACTTCATTTTAATGATTTAAATGAAGTAATTCGATTTGAAATATAAACCATTTTGAAATGTGAATTGAAATGGTATTTTAAATTTGAATAAAATGAATGTGGTTTTGAAATGATATGATAAGTTGGATATTTTGAAATGGATTTGAAATGATACTGAATTGTTAAATGATATTTGACTTTTGAAATATAAATACCATTTTTAAATTATAACCACGGGTTATAATAATGATTGGTTGTTAAAGAGACCGGGATCGGATATGGACATACTCTCTGTCGATACCGAAAATCACTTTAACAACTGTGTACGCGGTGGAGATTCCAGAATGAAGTAGGATGGTGAGGACGTTCCTGAGGTACATTTTGTGGACCTGATTCCCGTGAGTTAGCTTAATGTGGCTAAAACAGGAGCGATCTCAGGCCAAAAGAGGTAGCACCTCTAGCCGGACACACTTCTTCGATACCATTCTATTACTGTTGTGATTGATTGGATGCACCCCTTGATTTTGGAGTGTTGTTCAGGGTGGGCGTAGTGGCTGCTACGTTACCACCAGCCCGTGTGCGTGATTGGTATATCTACCTTGGCATTGCCTTGTGTGTCGTGTCACCTACCATACCGAGCCTTAACTACGAGTTTGTTTTTCTCCCGTATCCCGTGTGGTATCCTCTGATAGTCTCCCGATATGGAGATATCATGATATTGGATGGACTACTGCGACTATTATGTGTGAAGAGTGATATGCGTAAGCTCACAACGCTATTTTAAAGTAAGTTTATTTTACTGTAGACATTATTATAATAGCGCAATATTACTATATAGTAAATAGTTTAACGGATCCTTAGAGGATGGGCGGTCCTAGGCATCCTTTAAGTTACTTGTATCTTTATTACAGTTCACTTGAGTTGGTTTACATTATATAAGTATATATTGTCCTGACTCGAGTGTTTTGTGTTTTTTCTTTATGCTCGGGTCAGCCTGAGTATTCACAGCTTTGGATTCTCTTTCTGGAGCCGGTCTTTGCTGGAGATTCTGCCTATCTACTTTTATATCTATTTCAGTTTCAGCTATTCTAGTTTATCTCATGTATTAGTGAACTTCTATGTATTTGGGATTTCTATTATGTTGTTTCGGACTGATATTATGTATTTGGTTTGAGACTCTGTTATAGTAGCTTCATGAACTACTATGTTATTTTATATTCCGCTGCGAGTTATTCTGATTGTTCTGTGTCTGTGATTTTGTGTATTTGATTTCATTTACTCCAAATTTTATTTACAATCTGTTATTTTGCATCATTCAAGTCCGACATGTGTGGATTATTGTCGACTTGAATGGAACAAAATGGCGGGTCGTGACAATTGGTATCAGAGCTTTGGTTTTTTGCAAACCATTGCCTCTGCGGAGCAAAAACTCATTAGAGATAGGGTATTTCTACCCTAGATGAGTGAAATCAATCTCAGAATCATATCTCTGTGAGAGACGTATTTTCAAAGTATAAAAAGATTTTTCAAAATGTTTTCAAAAGATTTTTCAAAGATTATTTTGATATATAAATTTTTTCTTGTTTTAAAGGATTTTCAAATGTTTTTCTAACTTCCTTCCTTTCGTATCTACCTTGTTAGATTTTTCTTTCTTTAGGATATTCATCCAAGTGAATTCTCTTGTCTTACCTTAATTTATCTTGGCTTGTCCTTATCTTGTCCTAAATTCGTTCTTGATATTTTCAGGATGAGTTGAGGAAATGTCAGAGGTAGGGGTCGTGGTATTGCCCCAGCTCCTCAACCTATTGCTCCAGTTCGATTCATTTTCTTTGTAAGGAATTCTCTCAACTTGGTGGAACCCCATTCACTGGTTTAGAGAGCATCATTGAGGCTCGGTAGTGGTTGCAGAGTCTTGAGAGGATATTTACTGGTCATGATATTACTGATGCCCAGAAGCGTCAGTTAGCAGCTTGGCAGTTGCGTGATTCTGCTCTTGATTGGTGGGAGTCCGTTACGGCTAACACCGTCGAAGCTGATATCACTTGGGAGAAGTTTAGGTATCCTTTGTGTTATCTTGAATTTTGTTCCTATTTTTTTTCCTTTTCTTTTGAATCCATCTTAAGCTTGTTCTGTATCTCTTTTCCAGGGAGGCTTTTATGGCAAAATGGATGCCAAAAGCCGGGAAATCTCAGCTTTATCATGAATTTATGGATATTAAGTAGGGTAGCATGACTTTTGCTGAGTATGAGAGGAATTTCAATGAACTTTCCAAGTTCGGTCCTAGCCTGATTGATATTCCTCTCAAGAAGAATGAGAAATTCATTGCTGGTGCTCGTCCAGAGTATTATAGTCGCCTCATTTCTCATGTTCATGGTTCTTTCAACCAGCTTATGGATATGGCTATTCGCTATGAGAATCCCACATCTAAAGGTCCTGCTGTTTCTGGTGCTCAGTCTTCCTCTGCTAATTCCAAGAAGCGTAAGCCTAATTTCCATCAGTAGAAGAAGAATTGGCAAAAGCGTCCTGGTTTGGGATCTTCATCATCTGCTCCTGCTCAAAGGCAACCCGTTGATCTCTCCTCTATCACTTGCTTTAGTTGTGATCAGAGGGGACATTATGCCATACATTAGCTGATGCTATTGTTCCTCTACCTGCTCAGTTGGCTAGGCGTGATCTTTTCCATATCTGTTTCCAGCCTGGTCATTTTAAGAAGGACTGCCCTACTCGGCAGAGGGGTGCGCCTTCTGGTATATTTGCTGTCACTTCTGCCTCATCTTCAGTTCCTCCTGCTCCTAGTGATTACCAAGGTACTTTCCAGGGTTCATCTACTTTATTCCATCATCATGTTCGTGTGTTGTTTGATACGGGAGCTTCCCACAGTTTTATTTATGTTGATTTGTGTGATAAGTTTGAGCATCTCCTTTCTCCTGAGTATGCTTTTGTTCCATTATGTGTTTCAAATCCGATTGGGGGTCTTGCTAACCATAATCGGATTTGTAAGCAAGTGAAACTTCTTCACTCTGATCATCGCTTTTGTGGTGATTTTTATGTTCTAGGCTTCGATACTTTTGATTTATTGCTTGGTGAAGATTGTAGGGCATCATGATGCTCATATCTCTTGTAAAGCCCGGTCTGTTCACCTTGTTGATGACCAAGGGAATTCCTTGATTATTCAGTGCCGCATGCCTTTGGATTTTGCTGGAAACTTTATTTATTCTCTGGATTCTTCCCTAAGTGATCTTGATTCAACTCCTGCGGTTAGATTATATCCCGTATTTGGTGAAGTTACTTGTTTACCTCTGAAGCGGGAAATTGATTTTCAGATTGATCTTATTCCTGGTGCTCGACCTGTTGTTCTTCCTCCTAGAAGAATGGCACCCCGCAAGAAGGTTGAGATGGGAAAGCAAATTCAGGACTTGTGTGCCAAAGGTCTGATTAGGCCTAGTTTTTCTGAATGGGGAGTCGCGGTGGTTTTTATCACCAAGTCTGATGGTTCTCTTTGGATGTGTGTTGATTATAGGGAGCTGAACAAGCTCACTATGAAAAACAGATATCCAATGCCACGTATCAATGATATGTTTGATCAGCTTTATGGTGCCACTGTTTTCTCTCAGCTTAATCTTGCCTCAGGTTTTCATCAGCTCAGGGTTGTTGAAGATAGCATTCCCAAGACTGCTTTCCGCACTGAGAATGGTTTTTATGAACGGTTAGTCATGCCTTTTGGTTTGACTAATGCTCCTGCTTTCTTTGTTGATTTGATGAATCGTGTTTTACGTGATGTGCTTAATAAATTTGTGCTAGTCTTTGTTGATGATATCCTTGTCTTCTCTAAGACTAAGGATGAGCATAAGTCGCATTTGAAGTATGTTCTTGAGACTCTCAGAAATCATCAACTGTAGGCTAAATTTTCTAAATGCCATTTCTGGAAGGATGAAGTCCAATATCTCGGGCATATTGTTTCTAGTAATGGAGTTTCTGTTGATCCAGTCAAGATCGCTACGATCAATGTAAGTCTTTCTTTCTTCTCTTTTCTTTATCATTTAATAATTCTATCTTTTCGGTTGTTCTTATGTTCTCCCCATTCTGTTTCAGGATTGGGAAACTCCAAAGACTCCATCTGATATTCGTAGTTTTCTGGGCCTTGTCGGTTACTACCGGAGATTCATTGAGAATTTTGCTCGGATCGCTGCACCTCTCACTGCTTTGACTCGTAAGAATACCAAGTTTGTCTGGGGAGATCAGTGTAAGGCTGCATTCAATGAGTTAAAGAGCAAGCTAACTTCCGCACCAGTTCTTACCGTTCCGAATGGAAGTGAGGGATTGACGGTATATACTGATGCTAGTCGTGAGGGTTTAGGTGTTGTTCTCATGCAGGATGGTAAGGTCATTGCCTATGCCAGCCGTCAGTTGAAACCCCACGAGGCAAATCATGCTACTCATGGTTTAGAGTTGCTTGTTGTTGTCTTTGCTTTGAAGCTTTGGAGGCATCATCTTCTTGGAACCAAGTTTGAGCTTTTCACTGATCATTAGTCTCTGAGATATATCTTTTCCCAAAAGGATTTGAATCAGAGGCAAGTTCGTTGGCTTGAGTTTCTGGCTTCTTATGACCTCGATATTAGCTATACTCCTGGTAAAGCTACTGTTGTTGCCGATGCTCTGAGTCGGAAGAAGGCTTTGTTGTGTCATCTTGTTGTTTCTTCTTCTCCTCTTCTGGATCGTATTATGGCTAAGCAGGATAAGGATGAGATGCTTAGATTGATGAAGGAGAGTGTTCGTAGCAGGGTTGGTGGTAGTAGTAGTGGTCGTGGAGCTCAGATTGATGATAGAGGGATTTTGAGGATTAATGGCAGGATTTGTGTCCAAAATGTTGATGGTTTGAGGTAGGAGTTGCTTCAGGAGAATCACCAATCCAGGCTTTCTATTCATCCTGGTGTGTCGAAGATATATCAGGATATGAAGAAGCTTTATTGGTGAAAGGGGATGAAGAGGGATATCTCTATCTTTGTTAGTCGGTGTGCGACTTTTCAGCAAGTCAAAGCCGATCACCAGAAGACCCCTGGTTTGTTGCAGTCCCTTGAGATTCCCAGTTGGAAGTGGGAACAGGTTTCCATGGATTTCATCGATGGTTTGCCGAGGACTCGGAGGGGTAATGAGAGTATCTGGGTTATTATTGATAGACTGACTGCAACAACCCGCATCTTTTACGATTGTGTATTTAAATATTTTATTTAAATATTTCATCATTAGTCGAATTTTAGTCCAAAAAGCTACTTATTGCAAACAGTCAAATTAGGACTCGAGACCACCCCCATTGAGTTCAAAATGACGTTTGCGATCTTTTTGAGTATAAACTTCGATATGTTTGGAGATAGTAGAATTTTGCTACTTTTTCACTTAGGGCTTTGCTTTTGTTTCGGCTCATTAGACCCAAGATTCACCCCTCTTCTCTTCATTACTTTACTTCTATTTCCTAATACTCAAGCTTTAGCAACAATGGAGAGAGGAATGCGAAATTAAAACTCCAAGCCCTAGTTTCCATTGGCAAATCAAATTCTAGCTCTAAATTTATAGAAGAAGCTTTGGTAAGCCTTCTCTTCTTCTTCTCCAACTCATTCTCTTACCAATTTCATAAATTCCTAAACCTAATTTAGGAAATGTTTCTCTTTTAAGCTTAGATTCAAGCTTGTTGGGTTGGAATTGAAGAGTGATTGTCCTTGTCATTGCTCTATAGCTTCTTCTTCATTTGTTTTAGGTTTAAAGGTGAGATTTTTTTTATCTCACATCTATGTCTATAACTATCCTCGAATGTTGGGTATGAATTCCTAACAATTATTCATGTGCATTTGCTTTTGGTTTGGATTGAATTGGTGAATATTCCAATTTTTAGTGTTTTGGGTTCAAATCTTTAAAATCCTAACTTTGATGTTTTGATCGTGTTTTGGTGATGAATCGAAGAGCTTATAGGGCCGGGTAGCCGATGGGCGTAAACCCCTAGCGTCTGTGCTTCTCCGATTGCAAATTGAGGGAGTTTGCACTTCATTTGAAATAGGATAGGTAATGCAGGAATTCGGGTTCAGTCGACTGAATTCTCTGAGTCAGCCGACTGAGCTGAAGCCCGAGAAATTTTCAGGTCTGAGTTCAGTCGACTGACTCAGGGAATTTAGTCGACTGACCTGCTCCTGTTTTGCCTGTTTTGCCTGTTTATGCTCAATTTGCTTTGTTTTCCAGTCTTTAATCGATTCTTCTTCTCCGATTAGTTGTTATCACTTTTGTCGACTTTGATAACTTCTATTTTAGGAATTTTTGGGTATATCCACTTTGATGGATTCGGTATCGGTTTCTTTGGATTTGATTCATGTCTTCGTATGTGAATTTTGATGATTGATTGTTCCTACAATCATTTTTGTGATTTGTCACATTAAAAATATAAAGGTGTTAATACTAATAGTAAATATCAAAACTGTTTCTTCAAAATGATTTCAACACTATTTTATTACAAAGCTCGTTTTCTCGAACCGATTTCCAATCTACTAGTATATACAAACTTTTACCTCACTCGTATGAGAAATCTAATTAAACGGCTTAGTAAACGTGTGGTATGAAACGCTTGTGTTTACTTCATCGGTAAATTCTTGAACTTGTTCGATTGAATCTCTTGTGACAATTTTCTAGTGAAGATTTACAATTTGTTTGTAAATATTTAAGTTAAGCTAGTGGTTATGGGACATGAAGCTAAACTCGTATATTTACTAGCTTAGTGTAGTTGACACTTTCTTGATGATCATTGATGATCATTTTTTGTGATTTAGACTAGAGTCATGCTATGTTTCTTTGTCCACGGAGGGGACGGTACCTCGTTTTATTGAGTTTCGTTTCATTTTTATTATAGACTAACGACCTATTTATTTCTTGGAGTTTGGACTCAATTTTTGTAGGCTAGCGACCCACATTTTTATGGAGTTCGATTCTGCGGGCGTACCATTGTACTACGTCGTTGTTCCAAATTTTACGAGTTTCAGGTTCCTCGGGCGTACCATAGTACTACGTCGTTGCGCCGGCTCCATGGTTAGCGACCATGGGATAGCGTCCCATTGTGTGATACACGTGTTGGTGAGTTTTCATGCTCCCGTTTTATGATAGGCCTCCCCCTCCCTTTTTTTATGATTTCTGGATTTCTATTGATGATTTCTAGAACTTTTGTTTCACCAATTTTATGATTGACATTTATATGTTGTCAATACTTATGGCTTGGTGAATGAAATAAGGAGTATGACATTCCTTTTGATCTTTGAGAAGATTCTTGTGATATTGATTAATCTCTTGTTGATTTTCAATTACATACTTATCACAGTATGGCATTATGGTTATTATACATTTTTGTCATCTCTCCTATTCTATATCATTTCATCTGATATTTATAGCTAGACTGATCCGTTTATTATTTTCTTATTAAGTAATACTCGGGTCAGACCGAGATGTTACAGGTGCTTCTGCTTAACTCCTCACCAGGGATTATTATTCTGACTTTTGGCTAACTACTTAGATTAATAGTTTATTTTGTTGTATACATTTAAGATATAGACTCCTTGATGTATGCATGTTCTTTTGTCTAGCACTTGTAACTATTCTTTTGTGATATTGTGGATCTTGTTTGACCACTACTCTGATATACACTTTTATGTGTTATATTCATATCTTTTTCCGCCTTTGTGATATGGATATCTGTGACTAATTTGTGTTATGTTTATTTCTATATTTGTTTCCAAAGATTATATAGCCACTGTGTAGTAGCTTTGAGTTTGTATCGGGATGTCGGATTTCCTCTTGAAATGAAATGCATCTTAAACTATCTGACATATCGGTGCTCGCACAAAGCAATTGCACGGATGGTCGCTCCTCAACAGCCTTATTCTCCGCCATAGTTGATGGCATTACACCGTAGTGTCCTTGGCTAGCGTGGGTATAGAGGTAGGGCGTCAAAGCTTGGTATCAGAGCCAAACTTTGGAACAATGTAGAATAATTTAACAAGGACCATCGTCCTAAGTCCATCTTAGGAGTCGTGCCTTAGGATTTAATTCGTGTCTTCGTACCATTCTATCCTATTTTCTTTTATGATTCCTTGTTTTATCAATCATTAATGTTTGATATTCATTTTGTGAATAACCTTTTTCTTCTTTCTTCTTTATTAAGGAAGAGAAATGGTTAGACCAGGTTGACCCAGCGTCGGTCAATCTAGTGCCACCTCCCAGGATGGAGTCTTTACGTCTGCCCAGCAACTTCTTGATCTAGTAAAGAATGCTCAAGCAGCCGGTTCTAATCCGGAACCTACTCACCCTAAGTCTGGATTTGCACGCTTGTGCAACGATTACACCAACTTGGGTGGGAAGCCATTCAAAGGTTCTGAAACTATTATTGAAGTACAGGCTTGGCTAAAAACATGCGATCTAATATTTTCTCGCATGAATCTTATTGGTCTTCACCGAGTTCAGATGGCCTCTAGTATGCTTCAAGAAAGAGAATTAGACTGGTACGAGCTTCTGATTTCTGAAATGAATGAAGCGGATCTTACTTGGAAGAAATTTCGGGAACGATTCGAATTAAAGTTCGTGCTAGAAGCTGAGAAGGTGACATTGGCTCGTCGTTTCATTGACCTTGTTCAAGGTGAATCCTCCGTGGCAGATTATGTAGCATCTTTTGAGTCACTTTCTAAATACGGGGTCGAATACATAAACACCCCATTGAAGAAGAACCAAACATTTGTTTATGGCTTGAATAAAAATCTCAAGAAGCCATTACTTCTAAAATTGGAAGTTTCTTTTGATCAACTCATTGATATCGCTCTTCGTCTTGAAGAGGCGGATAAGGAGAGTGATGTGAAGTGGTGGGTGCTAAACCAAACTTCAACAACAACAAGAAAAGGCTTAATAAGTCCAAAAGCCCTTATCCCAATAAGAAAGGAAAGCAAGCAACCCTTTTAGCAAAGACTTCTTTCTCTAGTAGTGGGCAATGCTTCAATTATGGTTCCAAAGACCATTATGCCAATAAATGCCCGAAACCTCTCTTTTGTCTCTATTGCAAAAGTTCGGGTCATTTTATATCTGCATGTCCCAAACTTCAAGGCAAGAAGGAGGGAAAGTTAAATGTTGCTCAAGCCCCTGGCAACACATCTCGTGATCAAGGTACATCTCATTCTATCCTTGATGCATCATTATATTTCGTGATCAACCTATTCGAGTTCTTTTTGATACGGGAGCATCTCATTCTTTTATATCAAAAGAACTTGTTGATACTTTTTCTTTAAGTGTTGTTGCTTTAATGACTTCTTTGAGAATTGTGAATCCGGTTGGTGGATCCGCAACACTTAGTTTGCTTTGTAAAGATGTGGAGATTATTTTATGTAATTTTTCTTTCCTAGCCGATTTGCATGTTATGCGTTACTTAGGCCTTGGAATGATTTTGGGAATGGATTGGCTTAACCGTAATGAAGCTCATACCCTATGTCCTGAGCGGATTATTCATCTTCGACATCCTCAATCTGTCAAGAAGATTTCTATCATTCTTAAAGATTCGGATTCCAACATGGCAGCATTTTTATATTCTTTAAATCCTTATGATGACGATAATGATGATGAGGAAGATGTCATTTCTCTTATTCACTTTGTTCATGAATTTTCCAACATATTTGAGCCCGTTTTAGGACTACCACCTAAGCGAGCAATTGAGTTCAAAACTAATCTCATCCCTCGAGCTCAACCCATCACTCGTCCTCCTTATCGCATGTCCAATAAGAAAATGAGGAGATGCATAAACAATTATCCGAATTGGAGATGAAGCAATTTATTCGCTCTGGTTCCTCGCCTTGGGGAGCTTCGGCTATTTTCGTGAAGAAATCCGATGGTACACTTAGGCTTTGCGTTGACTACCGCAAGCTTAATGATCTTACTATCAAAAATAAATATCCTTTACCTCGGATTGATGATCTATTCGATCAACTTAATGGTGCTAGAGTCTTTTCACAATTGGACTTGGCAACCGGTTTTCATCAGCTTCGTATTGCAGAGATAGCATTCCTTTGATGTCATTCCGTACTCGTTATGGATCTTATGAATGGTTAGTTATGCCATTTGGTTTAACGAATGCTCCAGCTTATTTCGTTGACCTTATGAATCGAGTTTTCAAAGATTTCCTCGATCGATTTGTTCTCATCTTCATTGATGATATTCTTGTGTATTCAAAAACCGAGGAGGAGCATGAAATTTATCTTCAGATTATGTTGGAAACTCTTAGGAGTAATCAATTAAAAGCAAAATTTTCTAGATGCCATTTTTGGCAACCTCGTGTGAAGTTTCTGGGTCATATTATTACCGAATCTGGAATATCAGTGGATCCTTCAAAGATTGAAGCGATTCAAAATTGGAAGAGACCGGAGAGTGTGACGGAAATTCGTAGTTTCCTCGGATTAGCGAGTTATTACCGTCGTTTTATCAAAGAGTTTTCCAAAATTTCCGTGCCTCTTACTAGCTTAATAAAGAAAGGTGTTAAATGCATTTGGTCGGACAAATATGAAGCTTCTTTTCAGAAATTAAAAGAACTCCTTTCTGATGCTCCTACTCTTGTGATTTCCGAGGGAAACCAAGATTTTATTGTTTATACCGATGCAAGTCGCGTTGGTTTGGGTGTCGTTCTTATGCAAAGAGAACGTATTATTGCTTATGCTTCTGGCAATTGAAGCCAACCGAGACTAGATATGCCACTCATGATGTAGAGCTCACGGTTATTGTTTTCTCCCTTCGAATTTGGCGTCATTATCTTTGGGGAGAAAAATTTATTCTTTACACCGATCATAAATCTTTGAAGTATTTATTTTCTCAAAAGGAACTTAATTTGCATCAACAACGTTGGCTCGAATTTCTTGCATCTTATGATCTTGATATTCTTTATACTCCCGAAAAGGGAAATCGTGTAGCTGATGCACTTAGTCGTAAGCAACAAGCGGTTGTTTCTATGATGATATTCGAATGGCATGATCTCGAGACCTTATCCACTTGTGAGATCAGAGATCGTATATCCGATTTATGTTCATCTCTTGTTTTATGCAACCTTGAGGCTTATCCTTCTCTTTTAGACCGCATTCCTGAAGCTCAGAAGCTAGATCCCGAATTGGCACTTTTTAGCCAAAGATTGAGGGATAAATTTGATATTGAAGTTTTGAAAGAATTTGATATTGATTCTCGTGGCGGCATTCGAAAATTTGGTAGACTTATCGTGCCAAATATTAGTGATCTTCGTAAAGACATTTTAGAAGATTCTCATCGTTCTAAATTTACCATCCATCCCAGTAGTAGTAAAATGTACGCAGATATGAAGCGACTTTATTATTGGGAGAGAATGAAATTTGATATCGCTAACTTCGTTAAGCGTTGCATGACTTGCCAACTCATTAAGGCCGAGCAGCACAGGCCCGGTGGGTTATTGCAACCTTTAGAAATTCCAATTTGGAAGTGGGATCAAATTTCCATGGATTTTATTGACGTCCTTCCCCTTCTCGTTCGGGTCATGATAGCTTATGGATGATTGTTGATTGACTTACAAATTCCACCCATTTTATTCCCGTTCTGTCAAATTGAACCGTTCCTCTTTTGGCCAAACTCTTTATCAAAGAAATTGTTAAATTGCATGGAGTTCCTACTTCTATTATTAGTGATCGTGATCCATTGTTTACTAGTGGATTTTGGAAGAGTCTTCAAAAAGCTTTGGGAACGAAGCTTAATTTTAGCACCGCTTATCACCCTCGGTCCGATGGATAAACCAAGCGTATGAATCAAACTCTTGAAGATCTTCTTCGTGCATGTGTTCTTGATTTTGGTGGAAGTTGGAAAGATCATATTTCTCTTGTTGAGTTTTCCTATAATAATAACTTCCAATCTAGTATTGGTATGGCACCTTTTGAGGCACTCTATGGAAGGCCATGCCGATCTTCTTGTTGGCTTGAGGCCGATGAGAAGCTGGTTTTAGCTCCAGATTTTATTCGTGATTCAACAGAAAAGATTGACCTTATTCGTCATAGGATGATAGAAGCCCATAGTAGACAAAAATCCTATGCCGATAACCGAAGAAGGAAATTAGAATTTTATGTGGGAGATTTCGTGTTTATTCGTGTTTCATCTATGAAGGGTGTAGTACGTTTCAGTCGATCGGGAAAGTTAGTACCTCGATATATTGGTCCATTTTCTATCACCGAACGTATTGGTTCTGTGGCTTATCGCCTCTTATTACCGGCTCAAGTTTCTGCTATTCATGACGTGTTTCACGTTTCTCAATTACGGAAATACCTTCGAGATTCCGATTCTATTCTTGAGCCCGGTGTTGTAGAAGAAATTGAAGTTTCGCCTAATTTAACTTATGAGCAACATCCTATTCGTATTATTGCTTCGGAGGTCAAACGCCTTTAAAGATGTCTCGCTTGTGAAAGTTCAATGGTCCTCAAATCCTAAGGATTGTTCTTGGGAATCTAGAGAATTCATCGAGCGAACACATCCGGACTTACTTTCTCGTGCTCTTTGAGGTGAACTTCTTGTTTCAAATTTCTTTTGTGTTGATATGCTTTTATGGTTGTTACTTTTATTTCCTTCTTAAATATTGCGAGGACGCAATTTCTTTAAGGAGGGGAGTCTATAACAACCCGCATATTTTACGATTGAGTATTTAAATATTTTATTTAAATATTTCATCGTTAGTCGGATTTTAGTCCGAAAAGCTACTTTTTGAAAACAGTCAAATTAGGACTCGAGACCACCCCCATTGAGTTCAAAATGACGTTTGCGATCTGTTTTAGTATAAACTTCGATATGTTTGGAGATAGTAGAATTTTTCTACTTTTTCACTTGGGGCTTTGGTTTTGTTTCAGCTCATTAGACCCAAGCTTCACCCCTCTTCTCTTCATTACTTTACTTCTATTTCCTAATACTCAAGCTTTAGCAACAATGGAGAGAGGAATGGGAAATTAAAACTCCAAGACCTAGTTTCCATTGGCAAATCAAGTTCTAGCTCCAAATTTATAGAAGAAGCTTTGGTAAGCCTCCTCTTCTTCTTCTCCAACTCATTCTCTTACCAATTTCAGAAATTCCTAAACCTAATTTAGGAAATGTTTCTCTTTTAAGCTTAGATTCAAGCTTGTTGGGTTGGAATTGAAGAGTGATTGTCCTTGCCATTGCTCTATAGCTTCTTCTTCATTTGTTTTGGGTTTAAAGGTGAGATTTTTTTTACCTCACATCTATGTCTATAACTATCCTCGAATGTTGGGTATGAATTCCGTACACTTATTCATGTGCATTTGCTTTTGGTTTGGATTGAATTGGTGAATATTCCAATTTTTAGTGTTTTGGGTTCAAATCTTTAAAATCCTAACTTTAATGTTTTGATCGTGTTTTAGTGATGAATCGAAGAGCTTATAGGGCCGGGTAGCCGATGGGCATAAACCCCTAGCGTCCGTGCTTGTCCGATTGCAAATTGAGGGAGTTTTCACTTCATTTGAAATAGGATAGGAAATGCAGGAATTCGGGTTCAGTCGACTGAATTCTCTGAGTCGGTCGACTGAGCTGAAGCCTGAGAATTTTTCAGGTCTGAGTTCAGTCGACTGACTCAGGGAATTTAGTCGACTGACCTGCTCCTGTTTTGCCTGTTTTGCCTGTTTATGCTCAATTTGCTTTGTTTTCCAGTCTTTAATCGATTCTTCTTCTCCGATTAGTTGTTATCACTTTTTTCGACTTTGATAACTTCTATTTTAGGAATTTTTGGGTATATCCACTTTGATGGATTCGATATTGATTTCTTTGGATTTGATTCACGTCTTCGTATGTGAATTTTGATGATTGATTGTTCCTACAATCATTTTCTGATTTGTCACTTTAAAAATATAAAGGTTTTAATACTAATAGTATATATCAAAACGATTTCAACACTATTTTATTACAAATCTCATTTTCTCAAACCGATTTCCAATCTACTAGTATATACAATCCTTTGCCTCACTCGTATGAGAAATCTAATTAAACAGCTTAGTAAAACGAGTGGTATGAAACGCTTGTGTTTACTTCGTCGGTTAATTCTTGGACTTGTTCGATTGAATCTCTTGTGACAATTTTCTAGAGAAGATTTATAATTTGTTTGTATATATTCAAGTTAAGCTAGTGGTTATGGGACATGAAGCTAAACTCATATATTTACTAGCTTAGTATAGTTGACGCTTTCTTGATGATCATTGATGATCATTTTTTGTGATTTAGACTAGTCGCATGCTATTTTTCTTTGTCCACGGAGGGGGCGGTACCTCGTTTTATTTAGTTTCGTCTCATTTTTATTGTAGGCTAACGACCTATTTATTTCTTGGAGTTTCGACTCAATTTTTGTGGGCTAGCGACCCACGTTTTTGTGGAGTTCGGTTCTTCGGGCGTACCGTTGTACTACGTCGTTGTTTCGAATTTTATGAGTTTTAGGTTCCTCGGGCGTACCGTTGTACTACGTCGTTGCGCCAGCTCTATGGTTAGCGACTATGGGATAGCGTCCCGTTGTGTGATACACGTGTTGGTGAGTTTTCATGCTCCCGTTTTATGATAGGCCTCCCCCCTTTTTTTCTGATTTCTGGATTTCTATTGATGATTTCTAGAATTTGTGTTTCACCAATTTTATGATTGACATTTATATGTTGTCAATATTTTTGGCCTGGTGAATGAAATAAGGAGTATGACATTCCTTTTGATCTTTGAGAAGATTCTTGTGATATTGATTAATCTCTTGTTGATTTTCAATTACATAATTATCACAGTATGGCATTATGGTTATTATACGTTTTTGACATATCTCCTATTCTATATCATTTCATCTGATATTTATAGCTAGACTGATCCGTTTATTATTTTCTTATTAAATAATACTCGGGTCAGACCGAGATGTTGCAGGTGCTTCTGCTTAACTCCTCACCAGGGATTATTATTCTGACTTTTGTCTAACTACTTAGATTAGTAGTTTATTTTGTTGTATACATTTAAGATATAGACTCCTTGATGTATACATGTTCTTTTGTCTAGCACTTGTAACTATTCTTTTGTGATATTGTGGATCTTGTTTGACCACTACTCTGATATACACTTTTATGTGTTATATTCATATCTTTTTCCGCCTTTATGATATGGATATCTGTGACTAATTTGTGTTATATTTATTTTTATATTTGTTTCTAAAGATTGCATAGCCGCTATGTAGTAGCTTTGAGTTTGTATCGGGATGTCGGATTTCCTCTTGAAATGAAATGCATCTTAAACTATCTGACATATCGGTGCTCGCACAAAGCAATTGCACGGATGGTCGCTCCTCAACAGCCTTATTCTCCGTGCTAGTTGACGGCATTACACCGTAGTGTCCTTGGCTAGCATGGGTATAGAGGTAAGGCGGCAAACTGACCAAGTCCGCTCATTTCATTCTAGTCAAGTCTACTCGTTTTGCTTCTAGCTTATTTGAGATCTACATGAGAGAGATCGTTCGTCTCCATGGTGTTCCTCTCAATATTGTTTGTGATTGTGACCCTATCTTTACTAGTCAGTTTTGGAAAGCTTTTCAGAAATCTTTGGGTACTCGTCTAAATCTGAGCACTACATACCATCCATAGACCGACGGTCAAACGGAAAGAGTGAATCAGATTCTCGAGGATCTTCTTCGTGCTTGTGTGCTTGATTATGGAGGATCTTGGGAAGATCATCTCCATCTTTCCAAATTCACCTACAATAATAGCTATCAGGTATAATCTTATCTTCTGTTTTTCAGTTTATTCTCAATCTTTTTATCTATCTCATTCCATATTTACATTCAGGCCAGTCTCAAAATGTCTCCGTTTGTTGCTCTATACAGACGACCTTGTAGATCCCCATCTTGCTGGATTGAATCCGGTAATCGTTTGGTTCTTGGTCCTGATGCGATTTTGGAAGCTTCTGAGAGAGTTGAGGAGATTAAGAAGAGGTTGAGAGTCGCTCAGGATAGGCAGAAGAAATATGCTGATAGGCATAGGCGGAATTTGAAATTTTCTGTTGGTGATCAGGTGTTCCTTAAGGTTTCTCACTTGAGGAATGTCATTCGCTTTGGTCGTCGAGGTAAGCTTTCTCCTAGGTTCATTGGTCCTTTCCACATTGTGGAAAGAGTTGGTTCTTTAGCTTATCGTCTGGATTTGCCCGAGAAGCTTTCTGGAGTGCATGATGTATTCCATGTCTCACATCTTCGTCGACATCTTCATGATCCATCTCTTATTGTCCAGCCTTCTGTTCTTGATAGTCTGGATATTGAGCCTAATCTGACTGTTGAGAGGAAGCCACTTTGTATTGTCGACAGAGGTACGAAGCAGCTCAGAAGGAAATCTGTTAATCTGGTCAACGTACAGTGGAGTACTGACGATCGAGATTGTACCAGGGAGACGGAGGAGAGCATTCGTGCTCCGAATCCGGAATTGTTTATTTCAGATACTATTTGTTTTTCTATCTTATTTCTCTTTATTTTTCCTTGCCCATTCTTTTCGAGGACGAAAAGATTTGAGTGGGGGAGAGTATAACGACCCTAGATTTTTGAATATAATTTAAATTTGACTTCATTTTATTTTTAAATTATTTTAAATTTTTTTTATTTGTAAGATTTCATTTATAAATATTTTTAAAGTGATAATAAAAAATTTCCAAAATTTATTGCATTTATTTTCTATTTTTAAAGACTAGTTTCCATTTTTCTGCTATTTTCTTCATTAAATTATATTTAATTAAAATTTATTTATTTATTTTTATGCATTCATTTTATTTTATTTTTCTTATCTTTATTTATAAATATTTTTCAGGTACATAAAAAATTTTCAAAATTTGTTGCATTTATTTTCATATTTTTAAGACTAGTTTATAATTTTTGCTATTAATCCAAATTTAATTATATTTATTTATATTTATTTATTTATTTTTGTTTATTTACTATATATTCATGTTTTTATCTTTATTTACACATATTTTACATGTATTTAAAAGTTGCAAAAGAAAATACGGATGTATGAAGAGTTAGGTGACTTTTGTTATTCCTAGTTTTTTTGTATTCTTGCCTTTTCATTTCAACCAACACCTCTTCAATTTTTGCTGCCATAACTCCCATTCTTTCAGCCGACCTCCACTTCATTTCTCACGTGAATTTTTGTTCTCAACTCACAAAAAAATTCAGCCACCATTCTTGAGAAAATTTCGGTAAAAAGTTCTTCTTTCTTTTCACTTTTTCATTGTTTTGATGTGATTTTGCACTTGCTTCATCTACTTTAGGTTCGGCCTGCCACCTCCATCAACTTGGCTGCCTCCACCACCACCACATCCAGTCTCCACTACCTTCTCTTCAACCCCAAATCCATGCCGAGCCATCCTATGTTGAAGATCCATCACAAAATGCACAAACTTCACCTATATGTACATAGCCGAGAGCCATGCGCATCACCACCTCAAACTCCTCCTTGGCCGCCACCTAAACCACCACCACCAGCCTTTTTCTGACCTGTGACCCTCTGCCACATCATCCCTGACCCACCTGAAGCATGGTCGTGCTCCTCCTTTGCTTTGGCCGAGCCTATTGTTGCTTTGAAACATTGTGTGTTGCTTTTGTGTGTAGTTTCATGCACACATATGTTTGCACCATGCTTCCCATTCTAGGCCGACCCATATCAGTCCACAACCAGACCCCAACACATACCATAGCCACCACTTTAACCCATGGCCGAGCCTAGGGATAGCTGAAGGCAAGTGCAAGTGGTTCGGAGATGTTTTGTGCATTCATTTGTAACATTGTTTAATTATATGTTGGTTTGAAACTTATGTTGTTTATATTGTTTTGTTTGAAAGTGTTCAAGGCAATTAGCTTTGCCTCTCCCACACTCGAATAATTATCGTGCTTTCTTGCCTTTGAAGATCTTTGTTTTGTGCTTTTAGTTGTCATCTCCAGCCTATACAGTGAGTTATTCTCACCGGACAGTTTTATACTTATATGACTAGTAAACCGATCACATTTGAATCTGTAAAATGCATCACCATGGTACACCTACTATGTTATGATCATATGATGTTCACCCATGCTTAAACACCTGTTATACCATCTATCACAGTTATATTATGCTATTCTGTTATTTATATCAGTTTTTCACACTGTAAGTTCCCTTTAGATTAGAATCACTATGGGTTGAAATGATACATACCCGAACGGACTTTAGAATAAGGGAAAATCGTTATGGGCTGAAATGATAGGCCTGAACGATTTTCAATTATTTCATTTTACTTGGGACCGCGGGTTTGAAATGATAAAACCTGGGGTTTCTTTGTAAATTACGGATTGAAATGATATATTATCCGTATCACTTTACCTAGGCTAGAAAATGATATACAGACCCGTGGTTAAAATATGTTTTTCTTAATTTTTTTAAATATGTTTGAAATGTAAATATTATAATATGTTGATTTAAAACTTAATTAAAAATGATTTTTAGTAAAATATTATTGATTTTCTAAAAATTTATAAGTGAAATAAATTAATGGTAAAGTTAGAAAATTTGAAATGTAAGTTATTTTGGAAATTATAATTTGGTGATAAATGGAATTTGAATTAAATCTGAAACATGATAAATTTATGATATTTTGAATAAAAATGAAATTAAAATGATTTTATAATATATTAATGATTTTTGAATAAAGTTAAAATGTGAAATGAATGAATAATTAAGTTGAATTTTGAAATATAACTTCAATTGGAAATTTATGAATTTTGTTTAAAAGTGAATTTCAAGTTGAATAAATAAAATTAGAATAAGTTATATTTGGGAATGTAAACATAAATGTTAAGTTAAAATTTAATTATAAAGAATTGAAATTGAATGTGTGAATTTAATAGGTGAATTATTAAATTTTGATTTTTGAATGGAAATTTAACTTTATAAAATCCTGAATATTAGGGTAATTAAATGATTGTTTTAAAAGTGAAATTATATGATTTTATAAATTTAAAATGGTTTAAATAAAATTTAATTGTTTATGAAAGTATAGTGAATATTTGAAATTTAATTAACAGCATTTTTGAAATGCTATTATTTCTAATGTAAAGGATATTACAGCATTTGTAAATGCTGTAGTTGATGTAAATGAACTAAAAGACTAAATTGAATTAAAGGCTAGTATAGCACTTTGTAAGTGTTGTAATTGTTAAAGTTAACTAAGGTTTTATTTGAACTTAAGTAACCCTATTACAGCATTTTAAATGTTGTGTTTTGTTAAATTGAACTGTTTTGGAAGTAACTTTCTGTAGCATTTTCCAAATGCTACGAAAGGTGAATTTTCATTGTTTTGATAAGTTTAAGTGAATAAATGAACTTTGAATAATTAAAATTTTGGAAATTTAATTATTAAATGTAATAACTTCATTTTAATGATTTAAATGAAGTAATTCGATTTGAAATATATACTATTTTGAAATGTGAATTGAAATGGTATCTTAAATTTGAATAAAATGAATTTGGTTTTGAAATGATATGATAAGTTGGATATTTTGAAACCGATTTGAAATGATATTGAATTGTTAAATGATATTTGATTTTTGAAATATAAATATCATTTTTAAATTATAACCACGGGTTATAATAATGATTGGTTGTTAAAGAGACCGTGATCGGATATGGACATACTCTCTGTCGATACCGGAAACCACTTTAACAACTGTGTACGCGGTGGAGATTCCAGAATGAAGTAGGATGGTGACAACGTTCCTGAGGTACATTACGTGGACCTGACTCCCATGAGTTAGCTTAAGGTGGCTAAAACAGGAGCGATCTCGGGCCAAAAGAGGTAGCACCTCTGGCCGGACACACTTCTTCGATACCATTCTATTACTGTTGTGATTGATTGGGTGCACCCCTTGATTTTGGAGTGTTGTTTGGGGAGGGCATAGAGGCTGCTATGTTACCACCAACCCGTGTGCGTAATTGGTATATCTACCCTGGCATTTCCTTGTGTGTCGTGTCACCTACCATACCGAGCCTTTACTACGAGTTTGTTTTTCTCCCGTAGCCCATGTGGTATCCTCTGATAGTCTCCTAATCTGGAGATATCATGATATTGGATGGACTACTGGGACTATTATATGTGAAGGGTGATATGGGTAAGCCCGGAATGCTATTTTAAAGTAAGTTTATTTTACTATAGACATTTTTATAACAGCGCAATATTACTACATAGTAAATAGTTTAACGGATCCTTAGAGGATGGGAGGTCCGAGGCATCCTTTAGGTTACTTGTATCTTTATTACAGTTCACTTGAGTTGGCTTACATTATATAAGTATATATTGTCCTGACTCGAGTGTTTTGTGTTTTTTCTTTACGCTCGGGTCATCCTGAGTATTCACGGCTTTGGATTCTCTTTCTGGAGATGGTCTTTGCTGGAGATTCTGCCTATCTACTTTTATATCTATTTCAGTTTCAACTATTCTAGTTTATCTCATGTATTAGTGAACTTCTATGTATTTGGGATTTCTATTATGTTATTTCGGACTGATATTATGTATTTGGTTTGAGACTCTGTTATAGTAGCTTCATGAACTACTATGTTATTTTATATTCCGCTGCGAGTTATTCTGATTGTTCTGTGTCTGTGATTCTATGTATTTGATTTCATTTGCTCCAAATTTTATTTACAATCTGTTATTTTGTATCATTCAAGTCCGACATGTGTGGATTATTGTCGATTTGAATGGTACGAAATGGCGGGTCGTGACATACAGGATATGTTATCACCCCAGGTGTTCCCACGCTTACTATCGAGCTCTACTTCCATGCACAACCTTATCCATAAATAATAGGTTTCCGAGAAAATCTAGAAGGGTTATAACATACCCTACTTGGCTGTGACCCACTTAGCTTTGCTGCATCTCTCATGTTTAAGTCATTCCCGATTGATGAGGTTGAGGATAAGCGCTAAGTTCAAGAACAATTTTTGCTTGGAATGCTCATCGTTCTCCGATGACGATGTTCCGATAGCATTCATCCACATAAGTTGTCATGGATTTAGACAAATCGAATCACCGTCTTCATCATCTTCACGGTATTCATTCGTAACATTCAAAGCAGATCGAAGTGGTTTTGGGATAATTAAACCCGATCCCGGTCTCTTCGAGACGATCAACGAAATTGGCCAATATTGATAGTCGGTTATTTAACTATCAATAAAACATCCATAAGCAGTCACTAGGCCCAATTTTATAAATCTCCAAATATTTACACCAACACGTCTTCACCAAAATATATATAAATATATATATATATATATATATATATATATTCAATCTCTTCAATATTCTATACTTGAAAACAATTTCAACACTAGGATCCATAACATAATATTACATTATTTCAATACTTAGAAATATTTCCAACTTCCATTTTATAACACTTAAAAAAATCATCTCTGTTTCGAATCATTTACAACTAAAAATATTTTCAAAAACCTTCTTTCCAATACTTAGGAAAATATTTATACGTATAATTTTCCAAAAAAATCATTTTTAGATTAAACTTGGCAATATCTCATAAATTTCCAGAATTTTAATAAATTCTTCCTACGATTTCCCAATCGATTTTACTTATCTACAGTCCCAACCAACCATTTATAACTTCTTTAAATAAATTCAAATTCTTTTCCGAATTTACCACATCTAATCATTTGAAATTTCTTAAATCAATAGAATTCCATTTATAGGGTTTCTCTTATAAGATCTCATCTTTAAATCAAAACCCGCTTAGACATCTTGAGAGAATTTCATAATTAAATTTCCAATCATTCCAAACTATATATATATAATGGTTTTAAAGAATAGTATTTTATTTTTATTTTTATTTTAAAATATGTTTTTAGTTATTATTCAAAATATTAAACACTTTTAACAAACCATCAATAACTCTTTTAAAAATAAACAAACAAATTTACAAAGTTGATTATAAAAATTAAAATTTTGTCTCAATAAATGTTAAATATTTAAAAATCTATTTTTCTAAAGCATTCCTATACTAATTAGTTTAAAATTTCATAGTTTAAATAATAAAGTTTTCCCTTTAAAAAACAATCTTGACTTCTTAAAAATATATTTTAAAATTTCGATAACAAATTTAATTTATAACTTCTTCTCGATTTCATAACATATCGAATTATTTTTGCTTCCTTAATCATTTCCACTTCAAAATATAGAATCTACCATTTTTCTCAACCCTATTTCCATATTCTAATATAAATTCACCTATGAATTTATATCTTCCAGTTATCATCTGATATCGAATACCTTTATTTATAATCATTGTTTATAAAATTTACAACCCCTTTGGTTTTACCGGTTTATAAAACAAATCTTTATTTATAAATTCAATTGTATAAATTCGTTTCTGATAAATTCCATTTATACTTCCAATCTATTTTTAATATTGGTTTTAACTCTTTTTTTTATATTTCTTGAATATAATTTATAAACTTTCTTTGTATAATTAGTTTTTTTTTAAATTCGCATCTAATAATTTTCAATAGCTAAGTGTTACCAAAAATCAAATATATTTTTCTTTCTAATTTTTTTCCTTAAAATAACTCCAATTCCAATATATATATATATATATATATATTAAATTCCTTTTAATTCCATAAACTTTTAAAATATATTTATAGTACTTGAATTATCAAAATTCAGGCCAGTGCTACGATAGCATCAAATAATTCCAATCACTACAATAATCTATAATAGATTGTTCTACACAAGTCATATCTCACTATATTTGAAAAATAAACAATAAATTTGAGGAATCCAGTTGGATCCCTCCAACCTATTTCCCTGCATCCATAGATGTTAATACAATATAAATTTACCAATCCCACTTCGAGGGGGATATCGCGGCATATAGGGTCATCCTTAAATTATGCAGGGCGCATAGGGTCTCATCCGCTAAAATGTATGGGAATATTACTCCAGATACTAATATATTTATATATTTATATATACTACTACTACTACAATGTGTATATAGTTCGCATCAACAGATAATAATTATATAAATTCATCCAAGCATCCAATAATTTATTTTATCTATTTAAATAATTTTTAGTAATCTAAAACGGAGTGAATTTTTCTCACCTTTGATTTCAAATTTGCAAATCCGTTCCAATTCTCGGCGACGAACCCAACTCGACTTATTTCATGGTTTTTGGACCTTGTAAAAATAGAATATAAAATTTATTAACATACGTATTCATATAGCATAATCAATAAAAAAATCCACTTATCCTTACTTAACTTATTTTAAAAAAAGATATATGCCTATCAGACTCCCCCCGCCCCCACCACGCCGAAGACCATCAATCGAAGTCCACCGAGGCCTCCAGCTTCCGCTTCTTCTCCCTGCTTCCTCCTCGTCGCCATTGACTGCAATACCCCATATGCGAGCATAACCGCGCGCCCGCGTTCCCCTTTCTCCCTTTACTGACCACGAAAACCAACCTCGACATAACCACCAAACTCCACTTCGTGATCCATTCCTGCTCGAACCAACATCCTCCAGATCGATATCCTCCTCCGAAATGCGTCGTAGCCCCTCAATCCCCACCTGGCATTGTTCAAGCGACACAACCATCACCGATCCCCCCAACTCTCTACAGCTGCCACACTTCACACACCAAAACCAATTCAATGACCAACTTCCCACTTGATGCCTAAATCTCCAAATCGCAATCATAACAACCCTCATTTGGAGATTACCTGTTAATATTAAATTATAATGGTAGTTATAATTTAATTGTAAATTAAAATAAAATTGGAGATTTAAATTGTTTATTTTGAATAAACAATAAATTTTGGGAATAAAAATGAGAAAATAATGTTTAAAATCTTTAATTTATTTGTTTGGGTTAATAATGAATGGAAAATTACTTTTATTTAGAGAACATGTAATAATTTTATCAATTATTGCCATTTACTTCTTTTAACAATTTTTTAAAGAAGTATGTGATTTTTAAAGGGTGTTAATTTAAATTAAAAGATGGAATTTGGTTCAAAATTGAATTTTCATAAAATTGAGTTTAAACTGGTTTGATGTAAGAAAATAATTTTTGTGGAATTTTAGAAGTTAAAAATGTAGACTTTTACATTTATTTGTGAAAATAGGGTATTTTTGTAAAATAGAGGTTTTTAATAATAAAATGTTTTTAAAACTTAAAATTTTCTTTTTGTATAATGTAAAATATTTTATTTCAAATGTGTGGAAGTTTGCATAAATTTTTGTATGAAAATTCGAAAGAAAATGTAATTTATTTTATATAATAGTGTATATATTTGTGCATTTAGTTTAAGTGGGAATTAAGTCCTTAGGCTAGTTAATTAATTTTCTTCTTGGGTCCAAGCCCACTTAGCCTAAGCCTATAATTAAGAAATAAGAAGAGAGAATCTTACCTGTATGTAGATTATCTTCTTCTCCAAAAATGAGAAACCAGTAAACAACTCAACCACTTTCTCAAATCCAAGCCAAATATCAATTCCTCTTCATTTAAATTGCTGTTTTAATCAAAATAAAAGAGATTTTAAAAGGTAATCTCACTTCAAACCATCTCTATTTCATCAAAATCTTTGGTTGAAAAGAAGAATTTCTAATTTACTGTATATTTTCCTTTGCATATGTTGTTTAAAATTTTACAGGATATAGAAGCCTATTCCACCTCAAAGCTTGTCTCTTTCAACACAGATTCGAGTATTTATCTTCATTACGGTAAGGTGAGTTGATTAACTCACATATTATAGCGAAACAAAGCTTCAAATTGCCAGAAATCATTGAAAATAGCATTTTTGATCATGTTTTGGTTTTCTGTGAAACTGAGCCTGGGTGTTGTTTTGCATGCCTTTTTCTCTCAATTCCGGCAACGAAATGCTGCTGGATTTTCTTCTATTGGTAGTTCATGTATTGTAGTATAAGTATGCAAAATTTCATATCAAAACCTTTTCGTTTAATACCTGAAAACTTTGTTACAAAATCAATGCAAACCTAGATTTTTGGATGTACATTTTTGTTTTTTGTTTTTGAACTGTTGCAAATATGGCCTGAGTGCATGTTTGAGACAGTGTAACTTTTTCATTTCCTGTCGAAATTTATTGATTCTTTTTTTGTATGAAAGAAGAGTTTTCTATTATGTGCATGCTAAATTTCAAGCCATTTAGACCTATGTAGCTTATAGAAATATGTTGTCGAACTTTGATTTGAAGCATGTTTTTGCCCAGATTTTCACAGTGAAAACATTGTCTTGGTTCAACTTTGAGACACCATAACTTTCTCATGCCTTGTCCGAATTGTGTGATACTATTTGCAGTTTCAAGTATAGTTGTTTAACGTACACATGCCAAATTTCAGGTTATGTCGACCTATGTAGCTTATAGAAATATGTTGCCGAACTTTGATTCGGAACATGTTTTTGACCAAATTTTTACGTTGAAAACATTGTCTGAGTTCAATTTTGAGACATCATACATTTCTCATTCCTTATTCAAATTGTGTGATTCTTTTTTCCAGGTTAAAGTATGAGTGTTATATTTTGTTCTTACTAAATTTCAAGTTATTTCGACCCATGTAGCTTACAAAAATATGTTGCCGAACTTTGGTTCGGAGCATGTTTTTGCCCAGATTTTTTCAGTGAAAACTCTGTCTGGGTTCAACTTTGAGACATCGTAACTTTATCATAGCTTGTTTAAATTTCATGGTTCTTTTTCTGGTTTCAAGTACGAGTGTTAAACTATATGCCAACCAATTTTCAGCTCAATAAGAGGTCGTTTGGTCTTTTTTTAGGCCTGAAATTTGATCCCAATATGGTTTTCAGGCTTGGGCACTTCTGTATTCAAACTGATGCAAACATGGTCTGAGCCCATGTTTGAGACAACATAAATTGTTCATTTCCATTCGGGATTCATCGATTCTTTTTCTGTTTGAAAGCTGAAGTTTTCTACTATTTGTGCACTAATTTTTAGTTCAATCAGAAGTCGTTTGGCCACCTGTTTCATGTCCGAAAGTTGAACCCAGAGAAGATTTCAGACCTGGATATTATTTTGTCTAGACATTTTTATGTTCTTTGCTGTCCGACTTTTGACTTTTACTTCATGTTTTTACGATATTTCCTAATTGTTTTAAGGACGATGATGCCTATCAATAGGCTAGCCTTGTTTTGATGAATTTAAAATTCAAATTCGAATTGAATTTGAATTGAATTTGAATGACGGTTTTGAGTAATTTCATTGATTTCGTGCACGGATTTTTCCAAACGATTTTGAAATAATTTTTAAAATTTATTCGCATTTCAAAATAATTACTATATAATATTCTAAAGTATTTTCAAATGTAAAATCCATTTATTCTCTATAATAAGGGAGATTTTCAAATAGGGCTTTCAAATTGATTTCGAGAATTGGTTATCAAAGTTTGTTTTCCAAAGTAAATTATTATATATATAAATTACACGTATTTTCACATTTCGAACGAATAAGAAGGATAATTAAACGGTTTGGTAAAACATGTGGTGTGTAAAACATGTGGTATGAGACACATGCGTTTATCTTATCGATTAATTCTTGACTTGTCCGTTTGTAACAGCCCAACATTTTATTAAATATTTCAATTCATTTTATTTAAAAACTTTGGGGTTTTATTATTTAAAAGTTTGAATTTTTAAATTTCTTGAATTAATTATAAAACATTTGCCCAAATTGTAATAAATATAAACAATTTCTGTAATTTTGATTTTGGGTTAAAGTTTAACTTAAATTGAAATTTTAAATTTTAAATTCTAACTTCCAAATCTTTTATTTAAACTGTATATATTTGTACAACATTTGTTCCACTTTTGTTTCTTTTAAAATGGGTTATATACTTTTTAAATTAAGTATAAATAATGGGTAAAAAGAAATAAATTTATACGATTCTTTTATATGTATATACATCCGTTTTCTTAGTTAAGTAATAAACAAATCAAATGGATGTAACAAATCAAATTTTTAATTAAGGAATAAATAATGTTGTAAGTAGTCGTGTAATTATATGTTTTAATTTGGTATGTTTTATAACCATTCTTGTTTAATTATTTGGCATTATAAATGGTATGTTATTTACTGAAATAGGCTCTAGCATATACTTTACTAAATAAATAAGAAACGAATAAATTCAAAATACGGTACTTTTGTTAAATACTGAGCATACGTTTCGATTTATTTATTGCCTCTAATACGTGCTTCTTTAATTTCACACCTTAGCCATCCTAGTCATCAGCCGTGCCTTTTCTAAAGAAAAGAAATAAAACCTTACCCTGCAATTCACGTGTCATATCCCACTTTCCTTTTGCTTCTTTTGTTTTAATAGGAACGAAATCCATTAATTTCCCTAACGTTTTTTTATTATTTCTTGCCGTCTTTTTCTCTCTCCCACTAAATCAATGAAACTTCCCTGATAAATACTAAATCATGTTCACAATTTCATTATAACCTGCCTTGCAAAAATTCATGTGTAGATTTTTCTACACTTTCCATTTTGCTTCTTTTGTTTAATTGGAATAAAATCATTTAATCTCTCTAACGTTCAAATTATTATTTTTATTGCGTCCTTTCCACTTTATCACCGCAAACTTCTATGATAAATACTAAAGCTCGTTCAACACCTTACTGCATAATATTTGGTTTCATCTTCTCTCTCGCGTGAGCTTATGCCTGTAGGTAATGGCTGCACCTTTTTTCTTCTTTCTTATTTTTCTTTTTTCTTTATTTCTTTATTTCTATTGTTCGGCTCCAACAAGTGCTCCGCCCATTCACCTTCACGACCAGCCTGCACCCCTCCTCCACCGCCAGTGCGACCTCTCCCTATGATGCGTCTAGACCTGATCGTGTTTCATTTTTGCTATTCACCATTTTGAACCCTATAGCATGGCCGTACCCATCTCCTATTTTGCTTCCACCATCACGTGTAGACGCAGCCACCACAGTCGCAGTTAACACCACCACCCCCGCCGCACCTAGCCCTAGGCCGCACCCTGTAAGTGATGGTCCCACTGAAATGCCCATGCACAGCCGAGACACCTTAGGCCTAGGTCCAAACCAATGAACATTATCCATTCGCCACTTTTACCTATGAAAGCACAGCCTGTATTCATCAACTTTCTGATGCTTTGCAAGCCTTCAAGTCTTAAATCTGATCAATGGTCGAGCCTTGAGACGTTGGTGAAGTTGTGTGGTGAAGGGGCTGAGCCACATGGGTTCATATCATTCTTTTTCAATCTTATTTCCAGTTTGCTTTATTTAAAATTTGATATGATCATAGTTGAATTCGCATACTTAGATTTGTTTTATTTATTTTGCTTCAAGATTTAAATCTAGTTGTCGCATCCTCTAAATTCTAATCGTGCATTCTTTGTGCTTTTCGGTGTGGATATCATTATTTTGAATCAAATCTCCAGCGTCGTAGAGGTGAGTATTCACGCTTGACAAACATACTTATAGAATTGTAAATTGATAGCAAGTGAAATTATAGTATTGTTATATAATATTATACTTGCCTATGATATGAATTTTACGATGTTAAACCCTGTTATAAAATTTGTCACATCATCCGTTATATTTTATGTTGTTATATTATATGTTCTTATACTGTTTATTTATTTCTGTTTATCACACTACAAGTTCCCTGTAGAGTAGAATCACTATGGGTTGAAACGATACATACCCGAACGGACTTTAGAATAAGGAAAAATCGTAATGGGCTGAAATGATAGGCATAAGCGATTTTCATTTATTTATTTTAATTATTTTATTTATTTATTTAACTTGGGATTATGGGTTTGAAATAATAGAACCTGGATTTTCTTTGTAAATTACGAATTGGAATGATATATTATCTGTATCACTTGACCTAGGTTAGAAAATATTATACAGACCCGTGGTTATTTTATATACATTTTTCTGTAAATTTTAAGTATTTTTAAATTAGTATATTATAATATTTTGATTTAAATTGAATTAAAAATGATCGTTGGTGATTTTGTACAAGTTAAATATATAAATAAATGAATGGTTAAGTTGGAATTTGAAGTATAAATTTATTTTGGATTTTTTGATTTTTTTTAAAAGAAATGGAATTCAAGTTAAGTAAATAAAATATAATAAATTTGATATAAATTTGAATTTAAAATGAATTAATAAGGTGTTATTGAATTCCTATGAATTAAATGGTTAAACAAATAAACACATAAAATGTAATTTGGAATATAACTAAATTTAGAAAAGTGAAGTTTGGTTTAAGAAAAAAGGGTAAGTAAAGAAATAAATTGGAAAATAAGTTATATTTTGAAAAGGTAATTAAGCTTAATTTTTAAGTAAATTTTGAATACAAAGAATAGAAAATTGTGCATTTGACTTTAATAAGTGAAGCCTTGAGAAGTTTGATATTTATTAATGAAATTTACTTTATAAAAATCATAAATTATTGGGTAATTTAAATGACTATTTCAAAGTAGAAAATATGATTTTATAAGTTAAATTGGTTTAAATTAAAGTTTAATTATTGTTGAAATTATATTGAAGTCTGAAATTTAATTAACGTAAAATCTGTTGTAAGGGATATTACCGCACTTTGTAAGTGTCGTAGTTGATGCACATGAACTAAAGGCTAAAATTAATTAAGGGTTATTGCAGTACTTGGTAAGTGTTGTGGTTGTAGAAATAAACTAAAACTCGAAATAAATAAAAGAGCTACAGTAGCACTTATTAAGTGCTGCAGTTGGCTGAAACGAGAGTTTTGAATATTTGGTTGGTAAGCATAATAATTTCGCTTTTAAATAGTTAAAATGAAGTATTTTGGATTGAATATAAAATATTTTGAAATTATAACCACGGGTAATAATAACGTTGGTTGTTAAAGAGACCGGGATTGGATTTGGGTATACACTCTATCGATACCGAAAATCACTTTAACAACCATGTACGCGATGGAGATTTCAGAATGAAGTAGGATGGTGGTGACGTTCTATTGAGGTATGTACATGGACCCAACTCCCATGAGTTGGCATAAGGTGGCTAAAACAAGTGCGATTGACGGGCTAAGAAGGTAGCACCTTTTATCGGGCGCGCTTCTTCGTATGCCATTCTATTACTTTGTGATTGTTTGGTGCGCACCTTTGATTTTGGGAGTGTTGTTCGAGGTGGGCGGTAGTAGCTGCTACGCGCTACCACCGGTCCGGATGCGTAATTGGTATATCTACCCTAGGATTGCTTAGTTGTGTCGTGTCACCTACCCTAGCGTGCCTTGTACGAGTTTGATTTGGGTCGTACGTATGGAGTATCCTCTGGTAGCCTCCCGATAAGGAGGTATTACGGTACTGTATAGACTATTGGCACTATTACGTGTTAATGGGAATATTGGGCCACTCCTTAACGCTATTTTAAAGTAAGTTTATTTTACTATAGACATTATTATAATAGCGATATATTACTACATAGTGAATAGTTTAACGGATCCTTAGAGGATGGGCGGTCCCAAGCATCCTTTAAGTTACTTGCCTTTATATTACAGTTCACTTGAATTAGTTTACACTGTATAAGTATGTATGTCCTGACTCAAGTGTTTATGTTTTATTTTACGTTCGGGTCAGCCTGAGTATCAGTTCAGACTTCAATTCCCGGAGCTAGGACTGCTGGAGATCATCTTTATCAAGCTGCTGTCTATTTTCTATTCAGTCTTTTATCATAGCCTATGTAATTGAGACAAGTGGATTTGGGATTTTCTGTGGTTGCTTCAAACTGTATTGGTTTTAAGACTATGTAATTTGTACTTATTTTTGAGACTATGTTGATAGTGGCTTCATGCACCATTATAGTAATTATTTCCGCTGCGAGTATTCTGATTTCTTGTTTGTGATTCTGTGATTTGATTTCATTTGCTCCAATTTTAATTACAATCTATTGTTTTGAACTATTCAAGTTTGACATGTTTTAATTGATTGTCGAATTTGAATGGTGCAAAATAGTGGGTCGTTACAATTGGTATCAAGCTTTGGTTTTTAGGCAAACCATAGCCTGCGGAACAAAAACTCATTAGAGATAGGGTAGAAATACCCTAGAATTAGTGAAGTCAATCTTAGAATCCTTTCTTTGTGAGAGAGCATATTTTAAATTATAAAAGAATTTTTAAAGGATTTTCAAATAGGTATTTTGATATAAAACTTTCTTGTTTTGAAATCAAATTTTTTCGACTACTTCTTTTCCTTTCTCCACCTTATGTAATTAGGTCCTTCGTTAAATGCCTGTTCTAGTTGAACTTTATCTAATCTAATCTATCTTGGCCTCTATTTTTCCTCTGTCCTTAAATTCATTCTTGATTTCTCAGGATGAATCGAGAAAATGCCAGAAGCAGGGGACGTGGTGCTGCACCTGCTCCTGCTCCTAGTGATTCTCAAGGTACACTTCAGGGTTCTTTCACCTTGTTTTATTTTCCTGTACGTGTTCTCTTTGATACCGGAGCTTCCCATAGCTTTATCTCAGTAGATCTTTGTAATAAATTTGAGAATCTTCTTTTCCCCGAGTTTTCTTCTGTGCTTCTATGTGTTTCAAACCCTATTGGTGGTCCTGCAAACCTTAGTAAGATTTGTAGGAATGTGAGACTCTTCCATGATAGTTATCGATTTTCTAGTGATTTCTATGTTTTGGGGTTTGACGCTTTTGATCTATTGCTTAAGGGTGATTGGTTGGACGGGCATGATTCCCATATCTCTTGTAGTTCTCGAACAGTTTCCCTCAAGGATGATTTAGGTAATTCTTTAAAGATCCAGTGTAGTTTGCCCCAGGATTTCGCTGGTAGCTTCCTTTATTCTCTCGATACTTTCCCCGGTGATATCCATTCGACTCTTATAGTCAAACTATTTCCCGACGTATTTGGTGAAGTCGCATCTCTTACTCCAAAGCGGGAAATTGATTTCCGTATTGATATTGTTCCCGGAGCTCGACCTGTAGTTCTTCCACCCAGAAGAATGGCACCCCGCGAGAAGGTTGAGTTAAGGAAGCAAATTCATGACTTGTCCTCTAAAGGTTTGATCAGACCTAGCTTTTCAGAATAGGGAGCAGCCGTGGTTTTCGTCACCAAGTCTAATGGTTCCCTCTGGATGTGTGTTGATTATAGGGAGCTGAACAAGCTCACTATGAAAACAGATATCTTATGCCTCGCATTAATGATATGTTCGATCGGCTCTACGGAGCTACCATTTTCTCTCAGCTTGATCTTGCCACAGGTTTCCACCAACTCGTAGCTGCTGAGGAGAGCATTCCCAAAACTGCTTTCCGTACTGAGAATGGGTTCTTTGAATGGTTAGTTATGCCATTTGGCTTGACTAACGCTCCTTCTTTCTTTGTCGATTTGATGAATCGGGTCTTTCATGATGTGCTCAATAAATTTGTTCTAGTCTTTATTGATGATATCCTTGTGTTCTCCAAGTCTGAGGAAGAGCATAAATCCCATTTGAAATATGTTTTAAAGACTCTTAGAAATCGTCAATTGAAGGCAAAATTCTCTAAATGCCATTTCTGGGAAGAGGAAGTCTGATTTCTCGGACATATTGTTTCTAGTGATAGGGTTTCTGTTGATCCAGTCAAGATCGTTGTGATCAATGATTGGGAAACTCCTAAGACTCCAACTGATATTCGCAGTTTTCCAGGCCTTGCCGGTTACTATCGGAGGTTCATTGAGCACTTTGCTTAGATTTCTGTACCTCTCACTGCTCTAACTCGAAAGAATGCTAAGTTAATATGGGATGACAAGTGTAAAGCGGCATTCCAAGAGTTAAAGAATAAGCTTACTTCCGCACCAGTGCTTATACGATATTCATCGATGCTTGTCGCGAGGGTTTGGGAGCGGTATTGATGCAAGACGAGAAAGTGATCGCTTATGCTAGTCGCCAGTTGAAGACGCATGAGGCTAATTATGCTGCCCATTGTAACGACCCGTAAATTTTCAATGATTAAATTTGATTATTTTAATAGAATTGAGTAATTAAATTTAGAAGAAACAAAAAAACTTTATAATTTAATATTGAAATGAATGCTGAAATGAAATATAACAAGGTAATTAAAAACTAATTATTTGTAATTTAATTAAAAGTCTAATAAATGAAGTAGTGGAAGTGTATACCTGGATATAAATTAAATATGAGAGCATAAAAGTAAGCATTGAATAAATTAATGAACTTGAGTGAACATTCCAAATTAATAAAATAATGTAGAAGTTATGACTCAGTTATAAGAAAAATATAATAAACACAAACGCAATTATTGTATTAACTGATGGAATGATATAATTAGTGGTGATTGAATGAATTCAAAGTTATACTAATCGATGTAGATAAGTAAATAAAATGTTTGTTGTTGATGATAAACGTTACTTAAATGGTAACTAATATAATAACGGAAAGTGTGAAAGTATAAATTTCATAGAAAAGTAATGTATGTATAAAATAATAAATTGGTACTATAATGGGAATTCAAATTAATTGAAATAGTGGGAATAATACAATTTGTTATAAATGAAACATAGGTAAACAAAATGTAAGTATGGAATAGATTTATGAAATACCACAAATTTAATGGTAATTGGATAAAATCAATATAAGATAATGAATTGCAATAATTATAGGTTGATAATAAAGTGTGAATAGGAAAATGATTGTTTATAGTAATTGAATGGTATTCCAATTTGTTGGAATAAGGTAAATGTATACTTGGTAATAAATTTAATATAGGAAAAAGAACTTAAATATTGAATTAATTAATTAATATATATAATAAATTATGATTGAATAAAAAAACCAATACTCTGTAAATAACTATAATATTGGAATGGAAATAATAAACTTATAAAAGTGTGATTAAGGGTTTGACAACAATTATTATGAGCTATATATATATTTAGTTCATTCAATTGAATTGGAAATCATTGCAATAAAGCTAAATTAAATGATTTATATATATATATATTTAGTTCATTCAATTGAATTGGAAATCATTGCAATGAAGCTAAATTAAATGTTATGTTAATATAAATTTAGGTAATAATGAGGAATAATGTAAATTTTATTCATAGAGTACTAATGGATTTAATAAAAAGAATGAAATCAAGATGAATAAATAAATTAGGAGTATAAATTTTACTAAATGTGTGCATTGATTTATAGTAGGATTTAAAAGGCAATTAATAATTTTAAAGGTTGATTTATTAAGAAAACAATGTGTAATGAATGGAAATGGAATAAGTGTAGTGTAATGAGAGTTGTTATAATAATTATTTGCAAAGAATTAACTTACAAATATTACAAAATGTGTAATGGCGACAATTGGTGTTGTTACCAATTTAACTGATCAATTTCAAATAAATGTCAACAAAATGTTACATTTATGTGGAATAAGACCATAATTGTAGTGTGAACGTAATAAAAAGAAATAGAAATGTAAATTGTATACATAATGTAATGATTGTTTTAATAGTAAGGAGTGTAAATCAAAATAAAAGAACATAAATGAATAAGTTTTGTAAAAGAGTAAACATATGTTTATTTATTTGAAATGTTTGTTAGCTGAAAGATTGATTGTAAAGATGAGTAACTATTATTTAGTGAGACATGTGCAATTACTATTTGTATCCAATAATGTAAATATGTTTAAATTACTATTAGATAGGAAAAATTGTTTTACTTCTCATTACATTCATTTGGTCCATTTTGAAACCTAATCAACTGAAATGAATGTAATTTAAAATTTCTAATTAATAGGAGAGAGAATACTAATTGTAAATTTATAGGTGTAATTAAAAGCAGCTTATGTTTTGGGAAAATATAAGGAAAGTTTGATTTAATAAAAATAACATTTACATCAAATAAAATGAATGTTTCATTTATGAATGTAGGTTTAATTTCAATAAAATATAGAATAGAATGATTGATTTTAAAGAAAGAAATGTATGTTTATTTGAACTGTGTTTTAACTTACAGATTTATTACAAGAATAGGAAAATAATATATTTCAGTAAGTTATTTATTACTCTTGTGTATAAACAATTTTTCTATTTTTTTCATGCATTTTAGTTGTCTGTTTTAAAATTTAACTTTGTAAGTGATTGCAATTAATGTTGTTCAAATGTTTCAATTAAAAGGAAAGAAAAAGGTGATTGCAATTAATAAATTTAATAAAAAACGCACGTTTTGTGTTAAATAAAAAGGGTGTTTTAATGGTAATAAGAGATCATTTTGGGAAAAAAATCAAATGTTTTCATTTTTAAGGTAAGTATAAAAATTTATTATGCATAGACAAAAACCTAAATGCACAGAAATTCGAATATTACTTGAGTTAATGAAGTTAATTTGGTTACGTTTCAAAAAAAAATGAATTTCAAAATCTTTTATTATTAATGGTTTCATGAACGTTTTAAAATAGTTCCTTATTATTAATACTTTATCCATTTATTTCTCCATCTGTTTAATACCTGAGAACTTTTAGGTTGTATTTAATTCTTGCCACCTCATTTTCATGTATACAAAATTTTACTTTCGTTTGCAAACTTTTACATTCCTACGTACATTTACTTATGCATTATTACTGCTTGAAGCTTTCAAATTAAAATGTGACATTTATTTTTGTCCCTCCACCATCATTTCCTAGTTATAAATAACCTACGGCTTATTTCTTCTTTTACATTTTCTTTCTCCTGACACCCCATATTCAAAAAGCTCTTATTCTTGCAAATCCAAAAGCTTTCTTTTATAAAACATGATTTTTTTTCATTTTTCTTAAAATTCCTATCCTCATCTTAGTTGTTCTTCAATCTTTTTTCTGAAGCCTCATCTTGAGAAAAATGAAAGTATTCAAAAAAATTTATTTTTTTATGCATAATAATTTTTATTTTAATAATATTTCTTATAACATGAATATCTTTTCCATATAAACTTTAATTCACGTGGGATTTCTTCTGTTGGATTCATATTTAAATTCTGGACAACATGAAATGGATTTAGTTGAATTTGGAGAGTGTTGAGTTTTGCGCTTCCATTTGGATTTTTATGGGCTAAAATCAAAGGTGAGTGTTTTAACCCACTCACAACTTCTAAAATTTCTTATGTTTGTTAAATTAAATTTTGTGGTGATTATGCATTTATTTATGACTTTTTCGTATATTTTTAATCATCATATCAGTTAATTGCATTTATTTAAATTAAATCGTTATTTAATTTATTATTGAATATAATTGCCAATTAGATACCTGTTATATATATTATCAGTGATATATGGATATTGATTGATTGTTTTGGATGATGTTGTAATGCATGTATGATTTTTACGATGGATGTATGGATGTTTTGTTTATGTCATCATAATCTGCAAGTTATTATGCATTTTTATTTCATGTGGGATTGCGGTTTGAAATGATATATAACCGCAAAATTTTATTTTAAATTACGGATTGAAATGATAAATATCCGTATCACTTGACCATAGGATAGAAAATTATATACAGACACCGTGGTCTATATATAATAATATTTTGAAATGATTTCTATGGTTTTGTAAAGAATTTATATATGGTTTTATGAGATATTGATTTTGATATTTGATAAAGGTTATTTTATATATAGTTAACATTTCGGTTTTAAGCTATGTATAAAATTGGTTAAAGTATAAAATAAAGTTTGATTTTATTAAATATAATACGGATAAGTATTTACTTAAATTATATTTAATATAGAGTTTATATTGATTTTATAAATCAAGGTTGAGAAGATAGTTGAAATTGATTGAGATTTTATTTAATTAAGAATTATATTTAATAAGAATCCATTCGGAATTTATTGAAATTTAGATTTTAAAAGAATATGGTTTTGTAACAAAATTCGGGGTTATGGTGATTTAAGTGAATATATCAAGTCTAAATAAATTGAGGAATATTAAATTGTTGAAATTTTGAAGTTTATTTAAAGGATACTGGATTTATTAATTATATATTTCAAAACTAAATAATAGTAAAGTAAATTTGGTGTGTATATATATATATATGAATTATAAAATTTAGTTTTGAAACATTGAATATTAAAGCTTTGAAATATATGAAATTTGAAATGGTTTATTTGAGGATTTAAATCTGTATTGGAATTGATTGCGAAATTAAAGAAGCTAATTTAATATATAAAGTAATTTAATAGTAAACCATTTAAGTATTGGAAGTTACGTTTCAAAGTTATGGATTTCAAGGTATTATGATTTGAAAGTGATATGTCTTTGGGGAAAAGGATATTTGAAATAAAAATGATATTATATCGATTTGGGATTTCTTTAAAATGATATCATATTGATTTGGGTTTTAAAATAGAAATGATATCATATTTATATGGTTTTGAAATGGATATTATACTCTGGTTTTAAAGTATAAACTATTTTGAAAAGACCGCGGTGTTATTATAACGATTGGTTGTTGAAGAGAACGGGATCGGAAGTTGTCATACTCTTTGCCAACTCCGAAAACCACTTTAACAACCATGTACGTGGTGGAGATTCCAGAGTGAAGTAGGATAGTGGCGGCGTTTCCTTTGAGGTAAATACATGGACCCGACTCCCGTGAGTTGGCATAAGGTGGCTAAACTGGAGCGATTGACGGGTTAAGAAGGTAGCGCCTTTTATCGGTCACATCCCTTCGATATTATACTCTGACTTTTGGATTTATTCGGTGGCCACTTTTGATTTCTTTGATTTGGGGGTGTGGCTCGAGGTGGGCGGTAGCTTCGCGCTACGCGTTATCACCGGCCCGAAAGCGTAATTGGTATATCTACTCTGGCATTGCCTAGTTGTGTCGTGTCACCTACCATAGCGCGCCTTGTACGAGTTTGATTTGTGTCATACCTATGGAGTATCTTCTCGTAGCCTCCCGATCAGGAGATATGCAGGTACTGCATAGACTACTGGCACTATTACGTGTTAAGGGCTATTTGGGTAACCCCTTAACGCTATTTTTAAGTAAGTTTATATTACAAATAAACATTATTATAATAGCGAAATATTACTATATAGTAAACAGTTTAACGGATCCTTAGCCCGAGCATCTTTTAAGTTACTGCACTCACATTAGACACTGGATAGGGGATGTCAAATCCCGTAAACATCTCCGACGCCATTTACACTCATATTTATTTCTGTTGATTTAACTCACATAAGATCTTTAGTTCTGACTCGAGTGTTTTGTCTTTCCAATTCGCTCGGGTCAGCCTGAGCATTTCAGGATTTGAAGACCTTATTCTGGAGGATGAAGACGAAGATTATTATTATTATTAGTTATTATAGTATTCCACTATATTCACACTGTTATGCTGCATTGTTATTGATTTTTCTCCGGTATGTGTAACTTTGATATATATTGTATAAGTATAATCGAATATTTTGTAAATAGCTTCATGAACTGTATATTTGATTATTATATTTTATCGTTCTGCTGCAAGATTCTTTTTTTTCCTTCCTCTGTTTTTCTTATTTACCCCATAACAATCCGCCCTTCTGTATGGTTTAAGTCTGACGTGTGTGGTTTATCGTCGGATTTAAAGCATGCAAAAGGGCGGGACGTTACATCTGGTATCAAAGCTATGGTTTAGCGATAAACCTTAGCTTTGTGGGGTCTGACTCTTTATTAATAGGGTAGTAATACCCTATGGGAGTCGCTGAGTGTATATATATTTGAGAGAGCGTATTTGTTAGTGTTATAAAAAGGTTTTAATATTGTGTTAATCTGTTCCGTTTTGTATTTATAAATTCTGGTTGGTGCATGGGACGCTATGACATCAATAGGGATTTCTAAACACATAATAGGACAGACCGACATAATATTTGTTTTTAATATAGGTGAATGAAATAATTTTGCCTATTATGTTTTCTATATATATAAATAAATATTATAAATGATATATATAAATTTGGTTGCAATATATTGGTTGTTAGGTAATGAAATTTATAAATAATAGTTGAAATAAGGTTGGAAATAAAATAAATGAAAATTGGAAATTTTAGAACTTAAGTTCCGAGGTTTTGAAAATTTCTTTCATTTGATTTAGAATATAATAATAATATTATTTAGAAGTATTTTCTAATATAAATATTTCAATATAATTTTAAAAGAATGGTTTTAAAGGAATTTTTAAAAAAGAAATAAGTTATGTACTCCCCTCTCTGTCGCTGGAAAATAATTTCGGTGATGGCGGCCGCATCATCGACATTCATTTTTGAGTTTCAATGTGGGAAGGCCACTGTAGTAGTTTACTGCAGATTTGTTTTGATAAACCAAATAAAAAATTAATTTTTTTAATTATAATTGGATATATAAGTTTTAAGTATAAACCATTATCTATTATCTTTAAAATGATTTGAAATTTAACCCGGTATTTAAATTCTTAAGTTTCCGTTATTTTACAGTTTCAATTAGTGTAGCAAAATGGAAGTTAATTAATAATTGGAGCCTTTAATTAAAATAAGTAATTTAATGCTGGGTTTTGAATGAAATTAAAGGTAATTTGAAACTGTAACCTATGAAACAAAGAATAATATTGTTGAACATTTAGTTAATTAAAAGAAATAGAAGTAAACTCGCGTAACTTTCTATTACGTCCTTAAAAGAATATATATAACTTACCAAAAGATACAAAGGTTGAAATGTTAATAAGAAGATGTAATAGATATTATACAAGTAATAAATTTGAGGTAATTAAAGTATAATGAAATGCTTTTATAAATAAGGATTTAAAGTTATAATTATTGTAACGACCCGAAATTTTCAAACCCGAAAATCCCAGATAGTTAGGAAGAAAGAAGAAAGAGATAGAAAAAGAAGAACATAAACATCAACATCTCACATTCACAGCGGATAAAATATAATAATAAATAATAACAGCTTACAAAAGAATACTATATCTGTCGATTACATTTTAATACATCAGAGTTACACATATATACAGTCACTAGGTATACATAATTACCATGCCTCAGATATTCAATAATATAATACAGCGGAAACACTTCATACGTTCTTGCCATCCAGCTCGCCTACTGAGCTCCAAAATGTCCTTACCTGGAAATCTGTAATACTCGGTCTGACCCGAGCATTACATCAAAGTAACACCCGGGTCAGGCTGGAAACCAGCGTGAGTAAACCCATCTAACATGGAATACAAAAGTATACAACTCATATAAACCCGAGTAACTTATATCAATTTTCACTTCACAAGTTGTTGTAGACATCATTTATTTCACACATCAATTTCTAAGTGCCAGAACTTAGATTATATGGTCCAATTCACTTAAATCATTCCATTACAACCTATTGATTCCACGTATCAAGTTTATATATAATCGAAGTGGTTTCAGGTATTAACTAATACCCGACTCTGGTCACTTCGAATCCAGTTCATCTTAACACATGTTTTTCAAGTGAAATGCAATTCAACTTTAAATAAAAGATGTCACCCTTTTTACCCAGAAATTCATCATTGACAGATACACATTATCATTGCCCACCCAACACATCATATCACGAACCATTTCATATCAGGGGTATCAATCAATTCAGGGTATTTAATCATCATTTAATCATACATAAGCAAGATAAATCAATCACACCATCTCGAATAAAATCTAATTAGCCATAACTGAAATAAATCAATCACCTTTAAGTCCTGCTCATTAATTAATTACAACCAAATTGATTCCCCATCCCATAATCATTCATCTGAGTTAATCCTCCTTGATTAATTATTCTTTAATTACATTAAGATTATCATCATTATCTAATTACTACCATTAAGTAATTATACTCAACCACATCCCATGAATGATTGTCCTTAATTAATTAATTTAACTTAATTAATTGTACAATAAACTTAAGTTAACGTCCTTCATTAACAATTTTTTAATTACTTCTCTACAGTAATTAAATTTAGATTAACCATTATTAATTACAAATTAATCATTCTCGATTAATTAATCTTAAACCTTAATTAATTAACTTAAATCCTTAATTATTAAATTAATTAATTATCCCTTTTAATTACTTGAATAATTTAGTAAATCTCAAATCCTACTTAATGTTAAGATAAATCTTATTCTTACTTACGATTGAATTATCATTAACAAAATATTAAAAACAGTTATGAATTATTCACAAATCTGTAGTCTTCTTATGATGCCACTGTAACATCCCGAAAATTTTGACAATATCAATTTAATAATCTGTGTTAAAAATTAAATAAATTTGATAATATTGTTAGTAAGATTTGAATTGATTTAATAATCTTCTTTTAAATAAATATTTAACTAATAATTCATCTTTTAAAAGCTAATAAATTATTTTCTATTTATAATGTATATATGTTTGTATTTTTGTAAATAGATAATCCATGTTTTAATTTATCAAGTAAAAAGATATGTTTTCTTATTATTTTTGGTAATTACAATTTGGAGATTTGGTTTAAAATTAATATTGAATAAATAACCATTTGGCTTTAAAATATACTAAAGATAAAGTTAAAAAAAAATTAAATGGTTTTAGCTTAAATTTAAATTTAACAAAAGTTTTGTTCGTTCTTTTTAAACATAGATTGATAAAATAAGTAGTTTATTAATAAAGAGATAAATTCTTTTATAAATTATTTTAACTTAATAATGAGCTATGTTAATAATGTGATGTCTTTACAAACGGATTTTTAATAGAAATTGTTGTTTCAAATTTATTTATATAAATAGCTATAGTTTGAAAGATTAAAAGTAAGTCTTTTAAAAATGTTTAAATTAAAATAAACCTTATTAATACTAACACAAGTATAAAAATAATAAATAAATTTAGTATTTGATAGTTATGTTAAAATAAAAGAGAGCTAAAATACTTAAGTTAAAAGGCTATAACAATAACTAAAACAACTTTATAATATACATGAAGTGTAGAAAACATACTCATGCAAGTGAAAAGAAAATTTGTTGCCTGTAAAGAAAAGAAATGCAGAAGGTAAGTGTAAACAAAACTTAAGCTAAAAATTTATATCAATAACTAAAGGAACTTTATATATGTACTTGAGGTAAGTACAAACCAGGGTTGTATATGTGTAGCCTGTAGAGTTTTGAAATGCAAAGGCATAAGAAAATGTAGACAGCCTATAAGAAATTTAGAAAAAAAAAAGCAAAAGTAACAAAGTAATAAAAATAAGCTAAGTAGGGAACACAAGTGTAATAACCCTGGTTTTGGCGATTACCTGCAGATATTAAAGTATAATAGTAGTTATAATTTAATATTGTAAATTAAGAATAAATTGGAGATTTAAATTATTTATTTGGAATAAGCAATTGATTTTGGGGAATAAAATGTGAAAAATAAAGTTTTGAAACTTTACTTGGTTAATTAAGTTAAAAATGAGCTAATCATGATTTTAACATAAAGAAATGCAATAATTTTGATAATTATTGCCAAACGTTTCTTTTATATATTTTTAAAAGAAGCATCTCATTTAATAAGTGATATATTATAATTAAAAATGGAAATTTGGTTTAAAAATAAATTTTGGTTGTAAAATGTTGAAAAAATGGTTTGTCATATTTTATTGCATAAGAAAATAATTTTTATGTAATTTTTGGAGTTAAAAATAGAGTTTTATATGAATTATTGTGTAAATTGTGTATTTAAGCAAAATAAGGCTTTTTAATAATAAAAAATATTTTTATAACTAAATTATCTTTTTAATTGTTGTAAAAGAATGTTTGTGAAAAATAAAAATATGTTTGTACAATTTGTAGAGATGAAATAATGTTAATACACATATGTTGTATTATGTAAATTTGAGAGTGTTAGGGTAAATTTAGTGTTAATTAGATTTTTAGGCTAATTAATTCTTTTGGGTCAAACCCATTTGTTCACTAACCAGTAGAGTAATGAGAAAGCTTCTTCTTCCTCAAAACAGTATACGTACATTTTTAGCAGAAAACAAAAAGAAGAAAAACTATTCCTCTTTCAAACCCTAGGCTTCAAATCTCCAATTAATCAAAGTCTTTGTTGAAATAAATCAAATAATAGCTCTTTTCTACAGGTAATCAACTCCAAAACATATATTATATCATCGAATTTCGATTTTGAGATTTGGGTTGTATGTAATTGTTTCTTTTCTTGTTGCATGCCTCTATTTTATTCATTTGATAGGTTGTTGAAGGATCTTCTTGCCTAAAGACATCTACTTTCTTGAGTTAGCAAATTAATCTTCAATTATTGCAAGGTGAGTTAATCACTCACACTACTAGCTTTATTCTACCAGAATAATTGTTAGTTGCTATCTGAATTAATTGGATTGGTTGTTGATTGAATTGCTTTCAAGTTGGTTGTGGATTGCTGAAAATTATCTGTGAAAATTGCTGCAGTAAAACAGCAATATCTTAGTGCATATTTACCCTAATTAGCTCAGTCTTTTTGCAGCTGAAAGAAAATTTTGTTAGCTACAACTTTTCTTTTGATTATTCTGAAATTCTGTTGTTTACAGGGTCGAAATTAAGTTTGAAACTGATGTTATAGCACAACCATTTGAAATTTCCTGAGTTGATATCTGACAGTAAAATGGCCATAACTTTTAAGCCATAAACCCAAATTATGTATACTTCTTTTTGTTAGAAAGCTAAGACATAAAGGAACAACTTTCATGTTGTAAGTTTCTGCAAATTCTATGATCTATAGGGTCGAAATTTAGTTTGAAACTGATGTACACAGCTCTGCTCTGTGCAAATTTTTGTTGGAACCTGATCTTAAAATTACCATAACTTTTGAATGACAAATCAGAATTGAGCGAGACTTTTTTCAGTTGGAATAAATATTTATAAGGAACAACTTTCATGTGTTGTGTTTTCATTAATTTAGAAGTTTTCTGTGTCAAAATCCAATTTTTCTACTGTTGTCCCGAGAGCAAAAGCAATATTTGCTCTGTGCTTAAGCCTGAAACTAAATTGGCCATAACTTTTTCGTTTTTGATCTGATTTTCATAATTTTAGATGTTTCGGAAAGCACAAATCATATTCTACAACTTTCATGCATTGTGTTTTCTGTAATTTATAGGTTTGCTATGTCAAAATTCAATTTTTCTACTGTTGTCCCGAGAGCAAAAGCAATATTTGCTCTGTGCTTAAGGCTGAAACAAAATTGGCCATAACTTCTTCGTTTCTTATCCGATTTTGATAATTTTAGATATTTCAGAAAGCTTAAATTATGTACTACAAGATTTGCTCATTGTGTTTACTAGAATTTTGAAGTTTTCTTGGTTGAAATTATGATTATAAGTTGCTGTCCTGAGAACAAGATGACAACAACAACTAACATTGACCTTAGAATTGTATTAGCTCATTTTTACTCTTATTCTTTTCCGGTTTTGATGATGTTTTTGAGATTTTTGAGAGATATGATGCCTATCTATAGGCTAGCTATATTTGAAAATTTTTAAATTCAAATTTAAATAGAATTCGGATTTATTTTTAATTAAATTTGAATTGAATTCGTATTGAACTCAAGTTATCGGTCTTGAGTTATCTTTTTTGTTTTTCATTGTTTTCGAGTACAGTTTTCACTAAACAATTTTTGAAGTAATTTTTGAAATAAATTAACATTTCAAATTATTATGATATAGTATTTTAAAATTATTTTTCTAATATAAAAAAAACCTATTTATTCCCTATAATAAAAGAATTTCAAATATGGGTTTTATTAATCTTTTCGGGAAAAAGTTTTAAAAGCTTGTTTTCTCTAGTAAACTATTTTAAATATAAAACACACATTTTTTTACTATTTGAACGTATAAGAAAGAGAATTAAACGATTTAGTAAAACACATGGTATGGGACATGTGCGTTTACTATTTCGGTTAATTCCGGACTTGTACGATCGAAGCTATTTGAGTTTAATAATTCTGAGATGTTTTGTCATTTTATGGCGTATTTTGAGTTTTATAATTCCTATTTATTGGAATTATTTAAGATGGCCAATATTTGGCAAGTATTATGGTTTGAGATCTCCTATGTAGGAGTTTGATCGATGAGAACCATCACGATGTTTTATTTACTTGCCAAAGACATAAAGCAAGTCTTGAGTTTATGATTTCATATTTTGAGATTTATGGTTTATGAGAAACCATCATAATGTTTTTCACTTGTCGATGAGATGAGACAAGTTATGATGTCATTTAATACTTGTCGATGAGATGAGACAAGTATGGTATCTCTTTATCACTCGCCAATGAGATTAGGCGAGATATAATTTTCTGAGTTTTATGATGTTTTTAGTGTGGCATCAACTAACGGCTAGTAAACCGTAAAGTGCGAATGTGTGGTATGGGACACACGTTAACACTTTTCGGGCTCCTATCCGTGAGTTTGTGACACATTCACGATGTTTACCTAACAGAACTGCTTTGAGAGGTGTCAGCGACCTTGTCATGAGGACGAACTGCTTTGGAGGTGTTAGCGACCTTGTTAGGGATGACAAAATGGCTTGGAAAGGTGTCAGCGACCTTGTCATGAGGACGAACTGCTTTGGAAAGGTGTCAGCGACCTTGTCATGAGGACGAACTGCTTTGGAAGGTGTCAGCGACCTTGTCTAAGGCTTCGGCCATCTGAGTTTAGCACGTGCAGCATTGCTTCGGCATTGTATTCAGGGATATGGCCAATCCGGGTTTTCTGAGTTTTGAATTCGCCGTTTTGGCGCATTAATGTTAAGATTTTCTGAGTTTTGAACATGCATCGAATTCTTTATTGAATTTGAATTCGTATCGAGTTCCATGAGTTTTTATGATTGAGATGTATGTGTGAGATTTAGCCGTCTGGGCCTACTTATGAGTTTGAGATCTCACATTCTTATGGAGTTGTCTTGTGTTGCTTTCATGACTTCTATTTATGATTGAGATGAGTTTTCTCCCTTTTGGAGTAATGGTTCATCGAACCATTTGAGTTTTGCTTGAGTTTTATATGAGTTGATTTGAGTTCATTATGGGTTATCGCTAATGATATGAGGCACTTGTGTTTTATTTGAGTATTGAGTTTGAGTTACCTCTTTCGAGGTATTTTGTCACTTAAGTAGCGTTTGTTACTTAAGTATTGAGCTATGAGTTATCTAATCCTTCTCCTCATTCGAGAAGAAGTATCACTATATCCATTTTGCTTCATATTATCGATATTGACTGATTTGTGTAGCTAGACTGACCCGTGTATTTATACTCGGGTCAGACCGAGTTGTTTCAGGTATCATCTATTGGACTTAGCTTGAAGTTGGTGTTGGATATCATCTCTTCTTTCGCTTAGATCGTTTATTTCTTCCGCATACACTGATATTTTTACATTTGATTTGATGTATATGGTGTGGTCGAGTACCACATTTATTGTATTCATATTGTATTGTACTAAACATGTATCAGTGTATATGTATATATATGATGTCGATTACTGTTCTGTGATGTGCTTTACATTCAGTTATTGTATTTTGTTCTAAAAGATCCGTCAACCACCTATAGTTTTGGATTAAGCATTTACTGTGTATGTCGATCCATTGAGATAGAAAGAAAAATTATATTGCATTTATCGACGTATTCAGTAGATGTTTAAGACAAAGTTATAGATGGCCACCCTTAACCAGCCCTATTCTCCGCTTTAGTAGACGGAATTACTCGTTAATTCCCTTTACTAAGGTGGGTCTCAGGGTGGGGCGTTACAACATGGTATCAGAGCTGTGGTCAGAACAAAATAGAATAAACAAAGAACAGTATGTATATCATGATACGTCGAAGTACAATACGAGTGAATCATTGTCCTTTATTCGAGCTTGTTTTCGAATCGTGCTTTGATTCTTTTTCGTGTATTAGGATATGTTGAGATGTAATATGTCTAGGAATATGTATATTGTATTTCGTAGTATTCCATAATAGAGTTTGATGTCATATTATCGTAAATAATTTTATTTAGGATTATTTTATTCTTATGTTTGTCGATACGAGTGAGTTCGTATCGATGGAGCTGATTGATTTCCTTAAAGCATTCTTGTTGCATTCCCTTGAGAGTTGTGAATCCTATTAAGGGGTCCACAATGATTGGCTTATTGTGAGCATTCCGAGTTTTCTATTTTTTGCTGCTTTAGTGAGTATTTGTTTATTACTCACTATATTGAGATGTATTTGATTTGAGATAGATTGATTTATTTGATGTTAAGTCCGATCCTTTTGGTTGTTATAGGATCCTTCATTTATTTAGGCATCCTAATTTGATTGGTTCATTATTTCTATCACTTTGGAATGTTAATGATGATTCCGAAGTTTATGTATTCACTCTTGAGTATCGAGATGTTGATGATATATCTCGAATTCCAATCAAGGTGACTTTGTTGATTTTTGTGAGTCCATTTGGATTTGACATCCAATCAGGCAATCGAATGTTGAGGTAACCTTATTCCTGGCTCTTAGCTTTTCGATTATCCTTCCACGAGGATATCCACTAAGGAATGAGGTGAGTTTCTAGATTATTCGAGTTCGATTGAGTTTATCATTCAGTTTCTTTAAGTTATCCTTTTCGAATATTCAATCGGTGTTATCCTTTGCAGCATTACTTTGTTTGAAGTAATGATTTGTGGTTTGTATGCTTCTTTTCCTTCAAGGAGAATATATTACTTATCTTTGGTCTTGATGATTTCCGAGAGTGGCTCGTCCTCATGTAGGAGTTGACGAACACTCCATCTCCTTATGTTGATTTTGTGAATCGCGTACTCTAGGAATATCTCCATGCATTCTCTCATTGTTCTTTGGTTTGAGTTTTTGAAGCTATATACATGAGTTTTAAAAAGAGAAATTGGAGTTTTGAGATATTTTAAAAATCAAAGAATGTTTTGAGAATATATATATTTATATGAGTAGTATTTTTTTATAGAAATAATTTTAGAGTGTTGGGTTATCCATCGAGTAGTTAAGAGTTCTGGTCGATACACCTGATCGACGTTATCGATAGGAATCTCTTACATGCTATGATGAGGTAATCAAACACGATTGTTTGTGTTTTTAAAATTGAGATTTTGAAAATAATATTTTGAGATTATATATTAAATTTATTTTTGAACGGTAATTGCAGCCATTGATTTTAGAGACGAGTAACAGAGTGGCGAGGCAGTTTTGATCGTTCGATCAACTCTGCAGCCAACGGATATATCTACTTATTAGAGGTTCAATGGCGAGGCAATGCCATTTATTTATTTATTTACTTTGAAATTATAAAGATGAGAATATGTGAGAATATTCTTGAGCTATACTTTATTGAAAGTATATTTTGAGATTTTAGAATCAATATTATATACATTGGATGTTTTAAGAGAAGAGTTATGAGAGGATATGAACATTGTTTTTAAATGATTTAAGTGGTTTAATAAAAAGAGTAAAGAGAATTTAAAATCTTAATTTATTTTGAGGAAAATTATTATGAATTTAAAAAATTCTTTGAAAATTAATTTTAAAGTAAGAGAAGAAATTTGGAATTTTAATTTGAGTTTTAAATTACTTACTAAGTAATATAGTAAAGAGTTGGAAAATTTTCACATGTAAAAAAAATTGAGATTTAAAAATTTAAAAGATGTTGAGATTTAAAATTATAAATATCTTGGATTAAAAGATAATTTGATCTTATATTCTTGTTCTTGAGTATATTCTATCTTTGAGCCATTATCAACGACGTGCATTTTCGCGGTCGTTCGAGTATGGTGGCCTTGTGAGAAGCCATTTTGTGTGATTTATCTATCTTGTCTATTGAGTCTGTCCTTGTTGTGAGGATGTTCTTTCCGTATATTTATGCAAAAAATCTTATTGATTATCTTCTTTATTGCTTAGAGTTCGGGTTTGAGTGAGTTTGATCCCGACTCTATTCGTGGAGTTATTTGAAATCAATCATTTTCGATTGATTAATTGTTGAGCATCTTATTAAGTTTTGATTCGAAGACGGGATATCTTCTAAATTCTTTCGAGTTAGTTGGAAAATTCGATGGTTTGCTAATCACTATATTAGCATTTGATGGGCCGTTGGATTAACCAAGTAAGTTTTTCCTTGCTTCTGTCTACCATTCTATGTTGAGAGTATGAAAGGTTTGAGCTTCGAGCTTGTCTTTTATCCTTTATCGATTGAATTTTTGTGTTGTTTACGGCTCTTTTCTAGAAAATTGCGGGGACGCAATTTTTGTAAGGGGGGAAGTCTGTAATAACCCTGGTTTTGGCGATTACCTGCAGATATTAAAGTATAATAGTAGTTATAATTTAATATTGTAAATTAAGAATAAATTGGAGATTTAAATTATTTATTTGGAATAAGCAATTGATTTTGGGGAATAAAATGTGAAAAATAAAGTTTTGAAACTTTACTTGGTTAATTAAGTTAAAAATGAGCTAATCATGATTTTAATATAAAGAAATGCAATAATTTTGATAATTATTGCCAAACGTTTCTTTTATATATTTTTAAAAGAAGCATCTCATTTAATAAGTGATATATTATAATTAAAAATGGAAATTTGGTTTAAAAATAAATTTTGGTTGTAAAATGTTGAAAAAATGGTTTGTCATATTTTATTGCATAAGAAAATAATTTTTATGTAATTTTTGGAGTTAAAAATAGAGTTTTATATGAATTATTGTGTAAATTGTGTATTTAAGCAAAATAAGGCTTTTTAATAATAAAAAATATTTTCATAACTAAATTATCTTTTTAATTGTTGTAAAAGAATGTTTGTGAAAAATAAAAATATGTTTGTACAATTTGTAGAGATGAAATAATGTAAATACACATATGTTGTATTATGTAAATTTGAGAGTGTTAGGGTAAATTTAGTGTTAATTAGATTTTTAGGCTAATTAATTCTTTTGGGTCAAACCCATTTGTTCACTAACCAGTAGAGTAATGAGAAAGCTTCTTCTTCCTCAAAACAGTATACGTACATTTTTAGCAGAAAACAAAAAGAAGAAAAACTATTCCTCTTTCAAACCCTAGGCTTCAAATCTCCAATTAATCAAAGTCTTTGTTGAAATAAATCAAATAATAGCTCTTTTCTACAGGTAATCAACTCCAAAACATTTATTATATCATCGAATTTCGATTTTGAGATTTGGGTTGTTTGTAATTGTTTCTTTTCTTGTTGCATGCCTCTATTTTATTCATTTGATAGGTTGTTGAAGGATCTTCTTGCCTAAAGACATCTACTTTCTTGAGTTAGCAAATTAATCTTCAATTATTGCAAGGTGAGTTAATCACTCACACTACTAGCTTTATTCTACCAGAATAATTGTTAGTTGCTATCTGAATTAATTGGATTGGTTGTTGATTGAATTGCTTTCAAGTTGGTTGTGGATTGCTGAAAATTATCTGTGAAAATTGCTGCAGTAAAACAGCAATATCTTAGTGCATATTTACCCTAATTAGCTCAGTCTTTTTGCAGCTGAAAGAAGATTTTGTTAGCTACAACTTTTCTTTTGATTACTTTCTGAAATTCTGTTGTTTACAGGGTCGAAATTAAGTTTGAAACTGATGTTATAGCACAACCATTTGAAATTTCCTGAGTTGATATCTGACAGTAAAATGGCCATAACTTTTAAGCCATTAACCCAAATTATGTATACTTCTTTTTGTTAGAAAGCTAAGACATAAAGGAACAACTTTCATGTTGTAAGTTTCTGCAAATTCTATGATCTATAGGGTCGAAATTTAGTTTGAAACTGATGTACACAACTCTGCTCTGTGCAAATTTTTGTTGGAACCTGATCTTAAAATTACCATAACTTTTGAATGACAAATCGGAATTGAGCGAGACTTTTTTCAGTTGGAATAAATATTTATAAGGAACAACTTTCATGTGTTGTGTTTTCAGTAATTTAGAAGTTTTCTATGTCAAAATCCAATTTTTCTACTGTTGTCCCGAGAGCAAAAGCAATATTTGCTCTATGCTTAAGCCTGAAACTAAATTGGCCATAACTTTTTTGTTTTTGATCCGATTTTCATAATTTTAGATGTTTCGGAAAGCACAAATCATATTCTACAACTTTCATGCATTGTGTTTTCTGTAATTTAAAGGTTTGCTATGTCAAAATTCAATTTTTCTACTGTTGTCCCGAGAGCAAAAGCAATATTTGCTCTGTGCTGAAGGCTGAAACAAAATTGGCCATAACTTCTTCGTTTCTTATCCGATTTTGATAATTTTAGATATTTTGGAAAGCTTAAATTATGTACTACAAGATTTGCTCATTGTGTTTACTAGAATTTTGAAGTTTTCTTGGTTGAAATTATGATTATAAGTTGCTGTCCTGAGAACAAGATGACAACAACAACTAACATTGACCTTAGAATTGTATTAGCTCATTTTTGCTCTTATTCTTTTCCGGTTTTGATGATGTTTTTGAGATTTTTGAGAGATATGATGCCTATCTATAGGCTAGCTATATTTGAAAATTTTTAAATTCAAATTTAAATAGAATTCGGATTTATTTTTAATTAAATTTGAATTGAATTCGTATTGAACTCAAGTTATCGGTCTTGAGTTATCTTTTTTGTTTTTCATTGTTTTCGAGTACAGTTTTCACTAAACAATTTTTGAAGTAATTTTTGAAATAAATTAACATTTCAAATTATTATGATATAGTATTTTAAAATTATTTTTCTAATATAAAAAAAACCTATTTATTCCCTATAATAAAAGAATTTCAAATATGGGTTTTATTAATCTTTTCGGGAAAAAGTTTTAAAAGCGTGTTTTCTCTAGTAAACTATTTTAAATATAAAACACACATTTTTTTACTAATCGAACGTATAAGAAAGAGAATTAAACGATTTAGTAAAACACATGGTATGGGACATGTGCGTTTACTATTTCAGTTAATTCCAGACTTGTACGATCGAAGCTATTTGAGTTTAATAATTCTGAGATGTTTTGTCATTTTATGGCGTATTTTGAGTTTTATAATTCCTATTTATTGGAATTATTTAAGATGGCCAATATTTGGCAAGTATTATGGTTTGAGATCTCCTATGTAGGAGTTTGATCGATGAGAACCATCACGATGTTTTATTTACTTGCCAAAGACATGAAGCAAGTCTTGAGTTTATGATTTCATATTTTGAGATTTATGGTTTATGAGAAACCATCATAATGTTTTTCACTTGTCGATGAGATGAGACAAGTTATGATGTCATTTAATACTTGTCGACGAGATGAGACAAGTATGGTATCTCTTTATCACTCGCCAATGAGATTAGGCGAGATATAATTTTCTGAGTTTTATGATGTTTTTAGTGTGGCATCAACTAACGGCTAGTAAACCGTAAAGTGCGAATGTGTGGTATGGGACACACGTTAACACTTTTCGGGCTCCTATCCGTGAGTTTGTGACACATTCACGATGTTTACCTAACAGAACTGCTTTGAGAGGTGTCAGCGACCTTGTCATGAGGACGAACTGCTTTGGAGGTGTTAGCGACCTTGTTAGGGATGACAAAATGGCTTGGAAAGGTGTCAGCGACCTTGTCATGAGGACGAACTGCTTTGGAAAGGTGTCAGCGACCTTGTCATGAGGACGAACTGCTTTGGAAGGTGTCAGCGACCTTGTCTAAGGCTTCGGCCGTCTGAGTTTAGCACGTGCAGCATTGCTTCGGCATTGTATTCAGGGATATGGCCAATCCGGGTTTTCTGAGTTTTGAATTCGCCGTTTTGGCGCATTAATGTTAAGATTTTCTGAGTTTTGAACATGCATCGAATTCTTTATTGAATTTGAATTCGTATCGAGTTCCATGAGTTTTTATGATTGAGATGTATGTGTGAGATTTAGCCGTCTGGGCCTACTTATGAGTTTGAGATCTCACATTCTTATGGAATTGTCTTGTGTTGCTTTCATGACTTCTATTTGTGATTGAGATGAGTTTTCTCCCTTTTGGAGTAATGGTTCATCGAACCATTTGAGTTTTGCTTGAGTTTTATATGAGTTGATTTGAGTTCATTATGGGTTATCGCTAATGATATGAGGCACTTGTGTTTTATTTGAGTATTGAGTTTGAGTTACCTCTTTCGAGGTATTTTGTCACTTAGGTAGCGTTTGTTACTTAAGTATTGAGCTATGAGTTATCTAATCCTTCTCCTCATTCGAGAAGAAGTATCACTATATCCATTCTGCTTCATATTATCGATATTGACTGATTTGTGTAGCTAGACTGACCCGTGTATTTATACTCGGGTCAGACCGAGTTGTTTCAGGTATCATCTATTGGACTTAGCTTGAAGTTGGTGTTGGATATCATCTCTTCTTTCGCTTAAATCGTTTATTTCGTCCGCATACACTGATGTTTTTACATTTGATTTGATGTATATGGTGTGGTCGAGTACCACATTTATTGTATTCATATTGTATTGTACTAAACATGTATCAGTGTATATGTATATATATGATGTCGATTACTGTTCTGTGATGTGCTTTACATTCAGTTATTGTATTTTGTTTTAAAAGATCCGTCAACCACCTATAGTTTTGGATTAAGCATTTACTGTGTATGTCGATCCATTGAGATAGAAAGAAAAATTATATTGCATTTATCGACGTATTCAGTAGATGTTTAAGACAAAGTTATAGATGGCCGCCCTTAACCAGCCCTATTCTCCGCTTTAGTAGACGGAATTACTCGTTAATTCCCTTTACTAAGGTGGGTCTCAGGGTGGGGCGTTACAACAAGTACTCCAACATTTAATGCAAGCAAGTAAAGTCAAATTTAAAATTTGTTTAAAGATCAACTCAGCCCCCATATGAAAACAATTCTCTGATCAGTAAAAAAAAAAAAAAGGAAGTGTACCTGAAATTGCTTAGCCCAGAAAACACCCCCTGTACAAACACTTCTTTATATACATGTCTTCTTATATCTTCATTCGTTCATCATATAGCAAACCTGAGAATAATAAAGTAGCATTTCCATTTTTTTATAAAACTGAAGCTTTATACCTCAACAAGGCAAGAAGATTTAGGATCAAAAGCAATGCCATTCTCAGTTTTTAAAGTTCGAGCTGTTTCAATACAATATGCTCTGTTCATTTTCAGAACTTGGTGAGTAACTTTAATTTCTAAAACTTAAGTATTTAAAACTGGTTGCAAGGTTAAAATCTGGAATAAGTGTGATTTGTATGTATGTATTCTTCTGTGCATATGGATGTTGTCTGGGTTCATTTTGAAGTCTCTGTAACAAACCAATTTTTTTTGTTTCCAGGCTTGAGTTTGATTAAAAAAAATTATCTCTTGATCTAATAGCTTTCAGGACTTAGAATACAAATAGAAATTGTTTGTTTCATCGTAATTTAGAGTTTAAGTTTTATTAAAGTTGAACTAAATTTGAATATTGTTCTGAAAAATCAAAATAACAAAGCAAAACTTGAATAAGAGAAAAACCAAACATTTTAATTTATAAATTCAGGAACATACATTGAATCTCTGTAACAAAATATGAATTTTAAAACTTAAATCAAGATTTTTAGTACTAGGAGTTAAGTGCAGTTCTTGTATGAACTGAAAATGCAAATATGGGATTTTCTGGTGATCTTGTTGCTCTGGAGGTCTGGGATTCTCAGTGATGGTGGAGGAGTGATCAGTGTTGAAGACAAAAATGGTGAGTGGTGTTGAACATCGTTGAGGAGGCAACTGTGGCGAATTATCTCATGTAAACCTAGTTTTTGCTATGGTTGTGTTTTGGTCTCGTTCGGTGACCAGAGGCGATCGAGTTCAACGAGGGTTTGGGGATCGCTAGAGGGAAGGTGGTCGAGGCTGTGGCCGGTGGTGGTGGCTCTTAGGTGGTCGGAGCGGCGAGGTTGAAGTGTTGACAGGTTTCGAGGGGGGACCTGATTTTTGTTTCCAAGTTTGGATCAGGAGCTCGTTTTCAATTCGAGCGAGTGGGTGGCTTCAGGGGGGTCGTGATGTCATCTGGAGATGATCGGCGATGGGATGAAGCACTGGTGGATGGCCAGAGATGGCCAGAGCCACGGTGCACGTGCACCGTGCCGTTGAAGTGCTGAGTTTTTTTTTGTTGGGTGCAGAGTTTTTGAACTGGGGGAATACTCGTGTCATTCGAGTATGTGACTCGAAGTAGGGAAGGTGAGGACTCGAGGCGATTTTGGTTTGGCTCGAGATAGTGAGTTGTTTCAGGTTTTGGCAAACATGATTGTTTCAGGTTTATATTTTGTTCAAATTTAAAAATAGGATTTTAAACTGTGTTCTAAATTTAAGGGTTAAAGTATAAATTCAATTGAACTTTTGAGTCTTAAGGTTTTAAAATGAAATTTGGATTTTTAATCAAGATTTAAAATCAAGGCTTTTAAATCAAAGTTTAAAGTCAAGTTTAAATCAAATGTTTAATTATGGACTCAAGTTTGAATTCAGGTCTGGGAATTTAAATCAGTTTTAAATTCTGAATGTTTTAAACAAATTAAATTGAATAGCCTTTAAAAAGTAATTTGTTTCCAACTAAATGTTTAAATTTATTCTATGTAAAATTCTTGTACAAAAGGTTTTTCTTAATTTTGAAAGAAAGTTAAATAAATTATTTTAACTTGAATTTGCAAGTTAAATAATTAATATATTTTAAAAGCTCAGTTTTTAAACAAAAATTAAGTAATATAGTTTAAACATTTCTTACATAAGTTCCATATATAAGTAATGAATGTTCTTTACATTGTTTAAAAGATTATAAATTGTTTAATTAAGGAAATAATTAAGGAATTGTTTAATTAATGAAGATAATTAACTAAGGATTATTTAATAATTAATTGATGTGATTAATTTTATTTATTAATTAGATTAGTTAATTAAGCTAATCATTTGTAAATTGGTTAAGGTAAGTACTTGATAAAAGTAATTAAGAGATTAATTACTTATTGTAATTAATTTTGATGATATGATTAATTTAAGTTAATTAATTTAGTTTAATTAATTTAAGAAATCATTTGATGATTTGATATGTGTAATTACTTAGTGAAATTAATGGAGCATAATTACTTAGGGAAGTAATTAGATGATAATTACTTGATGTAATTAATACAAGATGATTTGTAAGTGAAGTAATTTGGGTAATTACTTTTGTAATTCATCAAAGGATTAATTAATGGGAATAATTAGTCGTGGGATAATTAATTTGTTAATAAGTTACTAAGGATAGTTAATTACTGGTTTGTTATTAATTCAAGGGTGATTGATAATTGTGTTTAATTAAAGATTAATCACTTAATGTAATCAATTTGAATAAAGTAATTTAATTTTAATATAAATTAGAGATCATTAATTAATATAATTAATGATGTAATTAAGAATTGTTTAATTAAGGAATAATTAATAACGAGGTGATTAATTAATGTAATTAATTATATTTAATTAACAAATGAAATAATTAAATGTTAATTACTATGAATGATTTAGAATAATTCATTTGAGGAATTAATTAAAGACTAAATTACTTATTGTAATTAGAGAATGATTAACTAATTTGATTTATAATTAATTAATGGTTGTACGAGCAGGATTTATGGAATGAGTAATTAATTTAATTTATTTTAAATTAATTAAAGATAGAAGTAATTAATTTAATTCATTTTAAATTAATTATAGATTGTGAATAATAAATCATTGCTTTTGGGTGATGATATTGATATTTCATTGATTGATTGAGATCTTAGATATGAGATAATGATGCTGTGATAGGGATGCTTAGTTTAAGTATGATAATATTAATTATCTGTTTATGATGATAATGTGATTATCTATTATGAGGTGTGAATTTTCTATTTATGTGTATATAGATAATATTGAATTGAATTGTTTTAACTTTAAAACAACTTGGCCTTAAAAGATACGTTTTGGATTTCGATGAAACTGGGATCAGGTTTCCATATTTGGACATCCGAAAACCACATCGATCCAAATTAATGATAGATCGTAAATCTCAAGTGAAGATGAAGATTCAGAGTACAAGGGTTATCGTCGTTAACTCTGAGGGTGATTCCAAAATGAGTGTAACGAGATAATGCCTTCGGTTTCGTTCGAACCCGGAACGAACTTGTATGGATTGAATGCTTTCAGAACATCGTTAGGTGGGCGATGAGCATTCTAAGTGATGTGTTCTGATTTAAAGGTAATCGTAGCCTCAAGCCTCATCAATCGGGAATGGCTAAAACAGGGGATGTGCAGCAAGATTAGTTGGGTCATGCCCAAGCAGGATGAGATATACCCCTGTCTAGATGTTCATTTTTATTCGGTTGTGTGGGCGGTTGAACAGCTACAACCGCTGGGGTTGTCTTGTTCGGAATTTTTCAGTAAGGAACGATTTCGGCTTTGTGTTGTAGGGGGTCGGGAGTGATCCTCGGTATGTTGATCTAGGCCACGTACTGTGACAGGCAATACCTCGGTAGTCCTGCCATTGTATGGAATCCAAAAATCGAATAAGTGCCATCGGATTTGATTGTATAATCCACTTTGTGGTTAGGAGCTGGAATTTAATAAATGTAACAATTTCGGCTATTTCTTATTTACTTGAAAACCCTAGACCTATTACAAAATCATTGAATTTCCTATCAAATGTTTGGTTAGCGTAAGGTAAAAACTTACCCATGTTTATGTGTGGGAAGTCGTACGTGATACCTTTTGTTTTCAAAGGCTTTTCAAAATTAAGCAACTTTAACCTGTTACTCACAACAGACCCATGTCTGACCCGGAGTTTATTTCTGTTTTTCCTAAACTCTCGGGTACTCAAATTTTCACGAGTAGCCAAGGGATTCAGGTTAGCTTTGACGAATTCTGGAGGAGCAATGGAGCAGGAGGCTTCTACGTTGTAGATTATATATAGTGTTCCATTGTATTAGTATCTCTGTGTTGTATTGTGTATTGAGTTGTATAACTAGACAGGTGTTTATAACTGTCTAGTATGTGATGTATTATGTGTGTAACTCTGATTGATGTTGTATATTATGTAATACTTATGTGATTAATATAATTTATTCGTTCCGCTGTTGAGATTCTGATGTTGTTTCTTCTTTCTTCTCTATCTTTTCTATTTTCTATCCCTTTCTTTCTTCTAGATGAAACGGATTTCCGTGGTCAGAAATTCGGGTCGTCACAATTGGTATCAAAGCGCTAGGTTGAGTGAATACCTAGGCTCTTGAGTGCTTTCTTTCTTGAGAGAGCGTATTTGTCATTTTGATATATATATTTATATATATATATATATATATATATATATATATATATATTTCTACCTATTTGTTGGGTTACCTGTTCAGGTTTTCCAAAAAGTTATAAAGGTAGATAGGGTAGTGGTGTGTGTAACACGACTGCCAATGGTTGGAGTTTGAATGTTTGGGATTGGAAGTGTATTTGTCGAGATTGTATACCTTATACCGTCTCGAGTGAGCTTTGGGTGGTGTAAGGATTTCATTGATCTCTGAAGGAAACCTTTTAAGGTTCGGAGTTCATCTTTGAAGTGTAAGTTTGGATGAGCTAGGGTTTGGATCTGTTGGTTGGACGGAAGCAAGTCATGATATCTTGATACCTCAGGATGTAGTAGCTGTGTGATGAGACACGGTGACTATGGATGTCTCCGAAGATGTTTCTTTGGAACAAGTTAGGAAGTGTGTCTGCTTCGGTGTTGCGGCTGAATTCAGCAGGATGTTTGTGTTTGGCTTGTGGTCCGAGTTTCTCGAAGAGCTTTGGATTAGAAATTCCTTGGCATTAGTGTTAGCAGTGCAGTTCGGAGTGTTCTGCGTACCGTCAAGGAAAATCTTCCGGCTTGGCAGTTTTCTTGAGGTAATTTCAGAAGCAGCAGAGTAAATCCATTTCTTCGATGGATTGGCTAGACCAGCATAAGTTGTTCTGTTTGGTAAAGAGAGAACAGTTTTTCTTTGGAATTAGGCTGGATTGATCGCAAAAGTGACTTGCGATAGTTTGAGAGTTCTCTTGGGTTTTCAGAGATTTTCTGGATGTCTTCAGAGAGTCAGTGTTTTGTCCGCATCTAGAGATTGAGTTTTCCTATCAACTGGATTCCAGGAGTAGTACCGATGGTTCAGCTTAGTAGTAGGATGGTTTCTGGAATGAGAGTTTGGTGAAGCAGCTCAGGTTTTGGAGGGACTTCTGAGTTTTCTTTTTGGATCTGTTAAACCATATTTTTGGAATGCGTTGTCCAGTTTGTGCTTACGTTCATCATCAGCATTTTCATCTGCTCAGTCAGAGTTGCACAGTGGAAGCATGGTGGCAGCTGATTTAGTTTGGAGGCAATCGGAAATTGCAGTGGTTTGGATTAGAGAGTTTCTACAGGAAAAAATTTCAGGATCTGAGGCCAGATTGGAGTGCACCTGTTTGTCTCTTTTGGATGGGAGAAGTGGGATCTGTTTTCTGATTTGGAATAGAGTTTGTGTTCTGAGTTTTGGTTGATCTTGGAAAGCTCATTTTGTTAGATTGTTTTTGGTTCAGTTTATTTCTAAGAGCATCAGCAAGGGTTGAGCTGATCAGGAAGGATGTAGGCAGCCCAGGATCGTTCGAAGAGATTTGTGAATAAGAGAGGAAGGAATTTGGATTCTGAAGTCGGAGATTTGATTTTGGATAAGTGGCTGGTCTTCAGGATTGAATTGCCAGTTTAGATATCTGGAATTCAGTGTGTTTCACATATCTCTGAGGGAGTACATGTAAGATCTATCTCTGGTTGTAGAGCCAGCAGTTCGGGGAGTTTTGGTTGTTGAGTCAGACTTCTTTGTAGTCTGATATCCTGTCTTGTTTTGTAGATCTAGATGAGTGGAAGCTCTGTAGCTTAGTAGTATTGATTGTTTGGATTTTGTAGAGCGAGTATCCCGATATTTATACTTGGGAAACTCGAGAAATTATATCTAGAATTTTGTATGGACAATTAGATTTGTTTGATTGGATGAATTGGTTGCTATGGTTGTTAGCATATGAGTGATATATGCTTGTGTTTTTAAAATTAAAACTATAATTAGATTATTAAATTACCTTTGTTTAAATTTCGAGGACGAAATTCTTTTAAGGGGGGAGGAATGTAACATCCCGAAAATTTTGGCAATATCAATTTAATAATCTGTGTTAAAAATTAAATAAATTTGATAATATTGTTAATAAGATTTGAATTGATTTAATAATCTTCTTTTAAATAAATATTTAACTAATAATTCATCTTTTAAAAGCTAATAAATTATTTTCTATTAATAATGTATATATGTTTGTATTTTTGTAAATAGATAATCTTTGTTTTAATTTATCAAGTAAAAAGATATGTTTTCTTATTATTTTTGGTAATTACAATTTGGAGATTTGATTTAAAATTAATATTAAATAAATAACCATTTGGCTTTAAAATATACTAAAGATAAAGTTAAAATTGTTTAAATGATTTTAGCTTAAATTTAAATTTAACAAAAGTTTTATGTTCTTTTTAAATATAGATTGATAAAATAAGTAGGTTATTAATAAAGAGATAAATTCTTTTATAAACTATTTTAATTTAATAATGAGCTATATTAATAATGTGATGTCTATACAAATGGATTTTTAATAGAAATTGTTATTTCAAATTTATTTATATAAATAGCTATAAATTGAAAGATTAAAAGTAAGTCTTTTAAAAATGTTTAAGTTAAAATAAACCTTATTAATACTAACATAAGTATAAAAATAATAAATAAATTTAGTATTTGATAGTTATGTTAAAATAAAAGAGAGCTAAAATACTTAAGTTAAAAGGCTATAACAATAACTAAAACAACTTTATAATACATGAAGTGTAGAAAACATACTAAGGCAAGTGAAAAGAAAATTTGTTGCCTGTAAAGAAAAGAAATGCAGAAGGTAAGTATAAACAAAACTTAAGCTAAAAATTTATATCAATAACTAAAGTAACTTTATATATGTACTTGAGGTAAGTACAAACCAAGGTTGTATATGTGTATCCTGTAGTGTTTTGAAATGCAAAGGCATAAGAAAATGTAGACAGGCTGTAAGAAATTTAGAAGAAAAAAAAAGCAAAAGTAACAAAGTAATAAAAATAAGCTAAGTAGGGAACACAAGTACTCCAACATTTAATGCAAGCAAGTAAAGTCAAATTTAAAATTTGTTTAAAGATCAACTCAGCCCCCATATGAAAACAATTCTCTGATCAGTAAAAAAAAAAAAAAAAAAAGGAAGTGTACCTGAAATTGCTTAGCCCAGAAAACACCCCCTGTACAAACACTTCTTTATATACATGTCTTCTTATATCTTCATTCGTTCATCACATAGCAAACCTGAAAATAATAAAGTAGCATTTCCATTTTTTTATAAAACTGAAGCTTTATACCTTAACAAAGTAAGAAGATTTAGGATCAAAAGCAATGCCATTCTCAGTTTTTAAAGTTCAAGATGTTTCAATACAATATGCTCTGTTCATTTTCAGAACTAGGTGAGTAACTTTAATTTCTAAAACTTAAGTATTTAAAACTGGTTGCAAGTTTAAAATCTGGAATAAGTGTGATTTGTATGTATGTATTCTTCTGTGCATATGGATGTTGTCTGGGTTCATTTTGAAGTCTCTGTAACAAACCTATTTTTTTTGTTTCCAGGCTTGAGTTTGATTAAAAAAAAATTATCTCTTGATCTAATAGCTTTCAGGACTTAGAATACAAACAGAAATTGTTTGTTTCATCATAATTTAGAGTTTAAGTTTTATTTAAGTTGAACTAAATTTGAATATTGTTCTGAAAAATCAAAATAACAGAGCAAAACTTGAATAAAAGAAAAGCCAAACATTTTGATTTATAAATTCAGGAACATACATTAAATCTCTGTAACAAAATATGAATTTTAAAACTTAAATCAAGATTTTTAGTACTAGGAGTTAAGTGCAGTTCTTGTATGAACAGAAAATGCAAATATGGGGTTTTCTGGTGATCTTGTTGCTCTGGAGGTCTGGGATTCTCAGTGATGGTGGAGGAGTGATCAGTGTTGAAGGCAAAAATGGTGAGTGGTGCTGAACTTCGTCGAGGAGGTAGCTGTGGCGAATTATCTCCTGTAAACCTAGTTTTTGCTATGGTTGTGTTTTGGTCTCGTTCGGTGACCAGAGGCGATCGACTTCAACGAGGGTTTGGGGATCGCTAGAGGGAAGGTAGTCGAGGCTGTGGCCGGTGGTGGTGGCTCTCAGGTGGTCGGAGCGGCGAGGTTGAAGTGTTGACAGGTTTCGAGGGGGAACCTAATTTTTGTTTCTTGGTTTGGATCAGAAGCTCGTTTTCGATTCGAGCGAGTGGGTGGCTTCAGGGGGGTCATGATGTCATCTGGAGATGATCGGCGATGGGATGAAGCGCTGGTGGATGGCCAGAGATGGCCAGAGCCACGGTGCACGTGCACCGTGCCGTTGAAGTGCTGAGTTTTTTTTGTTGGGTGTAGAGTTTTTGAACTGGAGGAATACTTGAGTCATTCGAGTATGTGACTCGAAGCAGGGAAGGTGAGGACTCGAGGCGATTTTGGTTTGGCTCGAGACAGTGAGTTGTTTCAGGTTTAAATTTTGTTTAAATTTAAAAACAGGATTTTAAACTGTGTTCTAAATTTAAGGGTTAAAGTATAAATTCAATTGAACTTTTGAGTCTTAAGGTTTTAAAATGAAATTTGGATTTTTAATCAAGATTTAAAATCAAGGCTTTTAAATCAAAGTTTAAAGTCAAGTTTAAATCAAATGTTTAATTATGGATTCAAGTTTGAATTCAGATCTGGGAATTTAAATAAGTTTTAAATTCTGAATGTTTTAAACAAATTAAATTGAATAGCCTTTAAAAAGTAATTTGTTTCCAACTAAATGTTTAAATTTATTCTATGTAAAATTCTTGTAGAAGAGGTTTTTCTTAATTTTGAAAGAAAATTAAATAAATTGTTTTAACTTGAATTTGCAAGTTAAATAACTAATATATTTTAAAAGCTCAATTTTTAAATAAAAATTAAGTAATATAGTTTAAACATTTCTTACATAAGTTCCATATATAAGTAATGAATGTTCTTTACATTGTTTAAAAGATTATAAATTGTTTAATTAAGGAAATAATTAAGGAATTGTTTAATTAAAAAAGATGTGATTAATTTTATATATTAATTAGATTAGTTAATTAAGCTAATCATTTGTAAATTGGTTAAGGTAAGTACTTGATAAAAGTAATTAAGAGATTAATTACTTATTGTAATTAATTTTGATGATATGATTAATTTGAGTCAATTAATTTAGTTTAATTAATTTAAGAAATCATTTGATGATTTGATATGTGTAATTACTTAGTGAAATTAGTGGAGCATAATTACTTAGGGAAGTAATTAGATGATAATTACTTGATGTAATTAATACAAGATGGTTTGTAAGTGAAGTAATTTGGGTAATTACTTTTGTAATTAATCAAAGGATTAATTAATGGGAATAATTAATCATGGGATAATTAATTTGTTAATAAGTAATTAAGGATAGTTAATTACTGGTTTGTTATTAATTCAAGGGTGATTGATAATTGTGTTTGATTAAAGATTAATCACTTAATGTAATCAAGTTAAATAAAGTAATTTAATTTAAATATAAATTAGAGATCATTAATTAATATAATTAATGATGTAACTAAGAATTGTTTAATTAAGGAATAATTAATATTGAGGTGATTAATTAATGTAATTAATTGTATTTAATTAACAAATGAAATAATTAAATGTTAATTGCTATGAATGATTTAGAATAATTCATTTGAGGAATTAATTAAAGACTAAATTACTTATTGTAATTAGAGAATGGTTAACTAATTTGATTTATAATTAATTAATGGTTGTATGGGCAGGATTTATGGAATGAGTAATTAATTTAATTTAATTTAAATTAATTAAAGACAGAAGTAATTAATTTAATCCATTTTAAATTAATTATAGATTGTGAATAATAAATCATTGCTTTTGGGTGATGATATTGATATTTCATTGATTGATTGAGATCTTAGATATGAGATAATGATGATGTGATATGGATGCTTGGTTTAAGTCTGATAATATTAATTATCTGTTTATGATGATAATGTGATTATCTATTATGATGTGTGAATTATCTATTTATGTGTATATAGATAATATTGTATTGAATTGTTTTAACTTTAAAACAACTTGGCCTTAAAAGATACGTTTTGGATTTTGATGAGACCGGGATCGGGTTTCCATATTTGGACATCCGAAAACCACATCGATCCAAATTAACGATAGGTCGTAAATCAAGTGAAGATAAAGATTCAGAGTATAAGGGTATCGTCGTTAACTCTGAGGGTGATTCCAAAATGAGTGTAACGAGATAATGCCTTCGGTTTCGTTCGAACCCGGAACGAACTTGTATGGATTGAATGCTTTCAGAACATCGTCAGGTGGGCGATGAGCATTCTAAGTGATGTGTTCTAATTTAAAGGTAATCGTAGCCTCAAGCCTCATCAACCGGGAATGGCTAAAACAGGGGATGTGCAGCAAGGTTAGTTGGGTCATGCCCAAGCAGGATGAGATATACCCCTGTCTAGATGTCCCTTTTTATTCGGTTGTGTGGGCGGTTGAATAGCTACAACCGCTGGGGTTGTCTTGTTCGGAATTGTTCAGTAAGGAACGATTCCGGCTTTGTGTTGTAGGCGGTCGGGAGTGATCCTCGGTACGTTGATCTAGGCCACGTACTGTGACGGGCGGTACCCCGGTAGCCCTGTCATTGTATGGAATCCAAAAATCCAATAAGTGCCATCGGATTTGATTGTATAATCCACTTTGTGGTTAGGAGCTGGAATTTAATAAATGTAACAATTTCGGCTATTTCTTATTTACTTGAAAACCCTAGACCTATTACAATATCATTGAATTTCCTATCAAATGTTTGGTTAGCGTAAGGTAAAAACTTACCGATGTTTATATGTGGAAAGTCTTACGTGATACCTTTTGTTTTCAAAGGCTTTTCAAAATTAAGCAACTTTAACCTGTTACTCACACCAGACCCATGTCTGACCCGGAGTTTATTTCTATTTTTCCTAAACTCTCGGGTACTCAAATTTTTACGAGTAGCCAAGGGATTCAGGTTATCTTTGACGAATTCTGGAGGAGCAATGGAGCAGGAGGCTTCTACGTTGTAGATTATATAGAGTGTTCCACTGTATTGGTATCTCTGTGTTGTATTGTGTATTGAGTTGTATAACTGGACAGGTGTTTATAACTGTCTAGTATGTGATGTATTATGTGTGTAACTCTGATTGATGTTGTATATTATGTAATACTTATGTGATTAATATAATTTATTTGTTCCGCTATTGAGATTCTGATGTTGTTTCTTCTTTCTTCTCTATATTTTCTATTTTCTATCCCTTTCTTTCTTCTAGATGAAACGGATTTCTGTGGTCAGAAATTTGGGTCGTCACAACCACAATGTCACAAATTCCAAAATCGATAATCTCCTCTTCATTATCTTTAAATCAATTAATTAATTAATCTAAATTAATTAACCATTAATGACTTTCATTATTAGTCAATAAAACTTAATTACCCATTTATTATTCACTAATTACTTATTTAATCAATTATTAATTCGTAATTAAATCTAAATTAGTAACTACTAATCACACATTAATTAACTTTAAGTAGTTAATTACAAATTTATTTATCACTTAATCGTTACTTAATCCAATCTCTAATTACAATTGTAAATTAATTATTCTTAATTGCTTTCTAAAAATAATTAATTAATATTAATTATTCATCTTAACTAGCATTAAATTTAAAATAATCTTCTTTAAACTTTGAAAATCAAATTATTATTAGCTACAAAACTTTAAATATAAATTAATTTTATACTTGACTTAAGTTAATTACTTAAGTAAAATGATCAATTAAGAGTTAAAACATTATTAAGTATTAACTAAATAATTAAAACCTGAATTAAAAATCTTAACTCAAATTGTTAAACATTTACTAAGTTTACAGTGTTTAAACTTATTGGAAACAATTTGCTTAACCTTCTGTATATAATGCTGCAGTTTTGGAAAAACCGAGAACTACCCCTAATTAACTCGAGTAATACTTCAAGTTCACACCTGCTTTCCCCCGAGACTCTCTCTTCTGTACGCATCTTCTTCCTCTTTTTTTATTTTTTTTATTTTCCTATAGTTAAGTTTTAAACTTAAGTATAGATTAAAGTATCAGGAAACCTTTCTCGCGCACTCGATCTAAACTCGAAGCAAGCGACCACCTAACTCGAGTAACGACTCGAGACCATTCACCCATCAACGACGCAGACACCATCCTCCACGCCGTACACATGCACGGCGGCGCGACTCAACTCCGGCGAACTCCAATACCATCGGCAAGTCGCAAATCCTTCACAAACTCGAAATCCAATTTCAGCTCGACCCCAAAAATTCGAAGTCAAAAAACAAACATTTGCTCAAAACCTGTAGCTCAAACTAATCGACATTACCACCTCGCCGCCGTCACTCCGACCGCCAGAGACGCTCTACTTCCGTCCCCACCACGTCAACACGTCATCCTTCCATCCACCAAATTTTCATGGCACTCGATCACACATAGATGACGAACTCGACACATTTTCTGACATGACCAAAACCTTAAAACAAAACCCTAAAATGATCTGGTTCCTTCGATTCACGAAATAGAAAAATTATCCCACATTTTTTTCAAGATCACGGATGTTCTTACTATCTTCAAACCAAATTTCAACATTTATTAATGATTCGATTGCCTGAAAATGAGAAGAATGCAAAATTTATTCAATTTCAAACTGCTCTTGAAATACTGAACTAAAAATCTTCGTTTTTGTTTTAAAAATCATGATTTGCAGTAAGGATTCAAGTTACGATCTTGAATTAATATTTTACAACAATCCATTTTTATCAAATATTGCTTGATTACCTGTAAACAAGATTACAGTGATATATTCTTAACAAACATGATTTGAACAGTTTTTAAAATCTTGATTTAGGTTTAACATCTTGTTTTAGTTGAAAAGCTTAAAACTTTACAATAATCTGGTGAGAATAAATTGAGTTTGGAAGAAAATATGCAACCTGTACCAATCAACAGAGGAGTACAGAGCATCACAGAAATATATTCAAACTGAAGCGTATATAAACTAGATTATCAATAAATCTTGAACTATTTTTAAATAAACCTAAAGCTTTGAAAAATTATGTTTACCCACCTGCAAAATTTCTGAACAAAGAACGCTTCTTGTTTCCTTTTGAAAACCTGTAGTTTGAAACTGTCTTGAGTACTTTCCTGTTTTTGTTTTGAATTGAACGATGTTTTTAGTTTTAAAAAATGAAGTTGCTTATTTCTTACTCTCTGGTTTTCTTATGTTTGCTGAACGAACGGGAACTAAAGACATACACATATATATAAAAGAAAATAGATTGTGAAAGGGAAGGTTTTACTGGTCAGTTGTTTTCTTACCTTTTGAACATATTTTATTATTGAAAATGAAAGGATTTGTAATATTTTGAGTTGACAAAATATTGGCTGAGATGATGGCATTTAATGCCTTGGTTTCCATATTTGTTTACACATTATTATTACCTTTTCCTGTATATAGATATTTGTATGTGAGTATTCACTTGCAGATAGACTTGGGCTTGTAAATGAAGATAATTTGTTTTATTGCTTTGCAACCATAAACATATAGTTTTTCAGGTTTTAGTCTTTACACTTTATCTGATTTTAACTTTATACAATTTGTGTTTACAAATTTCAGCTTATGTTACAAGCATACCAAATCACTTAATTCTTGTTTTCATTTACATTTTGTATTTTAACTATCAATATTTAAAGTATACTCATAAGTTTACTTATATTTCATATTGATAGAATTTGAGTTTATTTTAAACATTATTATCTATAGATATTTATACCAAATGTTAACAAGGCAAAGTATTTTAATTCAATTATATAAGGTAGATTTTATTGTATATATTTTAAGAGATTTATTTTAAATTTTCAAAATCAAATTTCCCTTTCAAAACACAAATCTATATAAATAAATGGCAAATATTTCCAAAAGTCATATTCGTTTTAAAATGATGAGTTTACATTTTATTTAAGTGGATTAAATATTTATTAAAATAATATGGCCGAAATTTCGGGTCGTCACATTCCTCTCCCCTTTGAATCTTTTCGTCCTCGAAAAGGAACGAAGCCAGATTTATTAAAATGCTTAAAATCAGATGAGTTTTCTTTGCATTTCTAAACTACTTTAAAAATCTTAATTTTTCTAAAATAGTTTTTATACATATACCTTTACAACTCGATGTTTCGACAAGTCCATCCTTGTTCTCACAGAAATTCGATCATACGTTGATCAGGCGTACGACTGAAAATCTATAAGCGCTTGGCAGACCCGTTTCAATATCCAGTGAAAATACTTTGAAAAATAATTTTATTGAAAATATAGAAAACAGATTTTGAAAATAGAGGATATATCTTTGGTGAGAATGCTCTAGAAATCATCACTCCCATCCATGGTCTCAGTTACATCCAGGGTTACGTTGCCATCGTAGCAAAAGTCCATGTAACTGTAGTCACTTCGCGCCCCTCGATTACACCATGGAACCCACAACAGATCGCAGTTACATTCCAGGGTTACGTTGCCGTCACAGCAAAAGTCCATGTAACTATTGGCTCTCAGCGGCACACACGACTTTCGTTGTCAAAATGAAACTTCTCCACTCCTACATAGGTCTCGGTCTACCAATGTAAAATCAAACACAGACTGTTGGCTCTCAGCGGCACATGCGACTTTTGCTACGTTACCATAGGTCGCAGTCTACCGATATAAAATCAAACGCAGGCTGTTGGCTCTTAGCGGCACACACGACTTTCGCTATAGTATACTCTACTCATAATCCTCAGGAAATAGTTTTTCCCAGACTCCTCACAGGATCAACTTTAGAACCCCCCTTGGGGCTCAAGGCAGCACCACCCGGTGGCACTCCTGAGAAGTTCATTTTAAAGGAGTGTAACGACCCAGAATTTTTATTAATTAAAATTTGAATATTTAATTAATTTTAAAATATTAATAAGTGAAATTTACAAGTCGAATAAATTTTATTTCGAATAATTGGATTTAATTGGATAATTAAATCGATAATTTAATATGTTAAATTATGGAAATAATTGAAAATTGGGTTAAATATGATTGAAAATGATTTGTAAAATTTTACTTTATCATATTGGAGTTAGAACGATATTTTAGAACTTTTAAAATTGAATTAGAAGTTAATTTGTGAAAATTGAATATTTTAATATTTAATCGACTAGTGAAATTAGCCAATTTTCGAACAGTCTCAGAATTGGACGAAACTAGTTCCATTGGATCTGTAATAGTTTGTCATTACCGGATTTCAATTTTCGTAGCAATCAGAGTTTTCGTTTGATCGTGGCAGCTCGAAACGCATCGAAATTGTTTTAATATTAATTTGGCAAGTTAAAATAGCCATTTTTCAAAAAGTCTCGGATTTTGATGAAACTAGTTTCATCGGAAAAGTAATGTGATATTATTGTATGGTTTCAAATTTCGTGTCAATCGGATTTACCGTTTGTCCGGTGCAAGCTAAAACGCCTAGAAAATCGTTTAATCGGTTTAACTTCAAATCGAACGTTTATAGCCATATCTCGCACAGATGACCGAATTAGCTCCCAAAACACGTTCCATTGTGTTCGGAACGCGGGATAAACCTTAAAAACGCCAACCGGCACGCTTCGTTTGGAGTTCGGAAATTCCGGGTGAATAGTAAATTGGGAAATTTTCTATAAAAGCCCCCTCCCCCCTCTTCATTTTTGCAAAAATATTAAAACCCTAGTTCAATTTCTGCAGCCGCCACCCCCCCTTCTCATCAATGGCCAGAAATTAATGTCTTTCTCTCCTCAATTACTTCCAATCCATAAACATTTAGAGAAAGTGTTCAACATGAAACTTGTAGAGCATGAAGAGAGCTTCGAATCTATACGGAGTTGATCGAAATTGGAGCGACGTGGAGGGAGAAAAGGGGGGCCGACGCCTGTAAGTTGCGCACGACTTTCAATGTGCTATAGGGGGCCGAGCTCTCTATGCCTGCAGCCGAATGAAGCTCTTGTCGCGAGCTTTCCAATGGCGTTTCCTGATCGAATTATAATCGAGCGTAGTGGAAGCATAATTAAACCCTAGTTGTATGAGATGGGTTTATGTGTTCGGTTTCCTCCTGTAGGAATTACGTGAGTGGGGAAGATCATGGGGGCGGCCTGGATGTTGCAGTGAAGATTTGAACGGCTGAGATTGAGTGTAGGTTAAAATTAAATAAAATGTTGTAAATTAGTATATATAAATTCGTGTAACCTTGTAAAATGCATATCTTTTTCATACGAGGTCGAAAACACGCGAAACCAGTTGCGTTGGAATCGTATGGACGAGCAATACGGTATGGAATTGGATTGGAGTCGTTTGGAGTTAGTGAGAATTTCGGGTAAAATTAAACGCGCGTTTAATTTTATTCGAAATAAATCGCTAAAACGAAATTAAAATCAAGGTGAGAACTTCTCACTCAATCAAATCGGTTTCGATTTTAATTTTAAATAGTTAGATTTAAAATTGTTGAAAGTATGTTTGAATGATGATTGATATCTATTGATTGTTAAAATAGACATTATGCGCCGTTAGTAAGCGGATGTCATTTATTAAAAACATATACCGCGAATATTTCATAAACAGTGAAATTGGTATTATTTATGTACTTGGAATTGATTTCCTGCAGTATATAGCGGATGAGACCCTATTGCGCCGTCTATTAAGCGGATAATATTTTAAATCCCATATACCGCGATAATTTCGTACTGGAACGGAATTGGTATTGTGCTAACATCTTTGGATGAAGGAAAACAGGTTGGAGGGATCCAACTGGATTCCTCAACAGTATTTATTTGATTTCAGATATTTTGATATTTGATTGATTATCATATCGATATATGATATCGTTGTTGTCGTGATTGACTATTTGGTATGTAGCATCATTGGGCCAAATTTTGGAATTTTAAAAGAATTTTTAAAGTGATTTTTGAAAGTATACGTTTATAAAATATTTTTGGAATTGATTCATTTTAAATAAATAAACGTTATAATTTTAATGTTATAAAAATTATGATTTTTGAGAAATATAGTTAAAAGTTGATTTTTGAAAATATGGGGCTAATGATTTTATAAAATAGTTGTGATTTATAAAATTTAATTATTTTATAAATCAAAGAGAATGGTGAAATTATAAAGGAGATTAAAGATGTTTTAAAATAATAGTATAAATTGATTTATATAAGAGATTCATAAATTGATATTTATAAATAAAAATATTTGAATTATAAAACAAGTTTTTATAAGTGTTAGAATGAATTGTAAATGAATTTCATAAATGAATGAAATTTATAGAATTATAAACGGTGAAGTTATAAATGGAATTTTATAAGCAGTAGGTTTATAAAATTTGTAAAGTTATTAAAGGAATAGATTTGGATAAATAAATGAATCTTATAAGTTATAAGATTTATAATTTGGGAAGTTAAAGGAACGATTTTGCAAACAAATAAATTGTAAATATTTAACGTATAATATGGACTTTTGGTTTATAAATTGATTTATGGATTGAATAGGTTAATAAACGAATTTATAAATGAAAGTTGTTATAAAATAAATAGAAATGGAATTTATAAACATTGTTTTATAAATCCGCAACGACTTATTTTGGATAATTAAATTGTTGTAACTTATTTATGGAGTTATATTCACGTTTTAGACAGTGAAAAATCTTTTAAAATAAAATGTATAGAAATGATGAAATTGGTTAACAAGTATATTCACGTTTTTGAATAGTGAATAATATGTTAAAGGAAATGTTATGGATGAGATGTTTTAAACAGAATTAAAACGATCTAACGATGTTTTAAATGTGTTAAGATTCGAAACCATAGATTTCAACATTAATTGTTGAAATAGACGTTTTCGAGAAATAGAAGGGAATGGTGGACTATAACACTGTTGTTATAGTAAATGATTTCCGAAAGGAAATGTTTTGTATAGTATTGGGATTTATATATCTATTTTAATTTCGAATCCCTATACTAGTGATTTTGGGTTGTCGTAACGATGTTTTACGCAACATTCGTTTTGACGCAAATAAATATGTTTAAGAGAATGATTTCCTTAAAGAATGAAATATATACTTAATTTCGATTTAAGTATATTGAATATTTTCCAAGTATAGAAAATAAAAAGATTTGTGAATTACTTATTAAATAAGTATGGAAACGTTTTCCAATATAAAGTGAATATTTTGAGAATTTATCTTTTTGAAGATAAACTGGAAATGAATATTTGAAACCTATTGAAATCGTATATTCATGGATACTGTGAAATATAAATTCACTAAGGAATTTATAAAAGAAAGTGGAATTTGTTTAAAAATAAATATTGATTTATTTTTGACATATTGAAATTATATATTTTGTAAAGATATTTTTGGGAAACAAATTATTTGGAAAATTATTTGGAATCTTGTGATGTTGTGCATATCCATTGGTAGTTCAATAACCGACTATCAATATTTACCTTTGAAAGGTATTTGTTGTGATTTGCTGAATTTGAATGCCACACTTAATTTTGAATAAGCGCTCACCATTCGGGTTATCCGGGAAAGGACCTTGGGGTCATATAACCCATTCCGAGTATGTGATACGTCGTTATGGATTGCATTTGATGACCGGTGTTGAAGACTGGATATTTGCGAGAGCGATAGGATGACATGTCGATTGACTCTGCACCGAGTTGCTCCGGTATAGAGTTCTCCATATGTGATGGGGAATCCGATCAGGATTGTGGATATCCGGATTGCAAGGACTTCTTTGTAAGTGCCTTCGGTTCTGTTCGATCCCGGAACAGACTTGTATGGATTATATGTCTGACTATACAAATTGAGATATAAAGCTGATTTCTTTCAAATATATTCCTGTTGGTGGCGTAGAATTTATTCTCTTAGCTTAACACCCTTCTCTGAGACGTACGAGCTCAGAGGTTATGTAGTTGAAGGTTATCAGCGATATATTCCCAATTTGGTAATGTGACATGCTGAGTGTTGCTGTGAACTGATCAGTGTGTTGATCATTTGTGATATGATCATTTGTTTGATCGTTTATCTTTGTGATCATTTCTATGATCATTTGTTGACCCAAAGCACAGCTTTTGTATAAAGCGTGGCTTTGTGGACGTGACTTCGTCGAGCCTCACACCCCGGAATGGTCAAAACAGGAAAGATGCAGCAAGGTTATGAGGGGTAGCTCCCTTTAGGGTATGTGAATTTCCTTATGGAAAAGGGTGGTATCATGGTATGGAGCCCAGATACTTACTCATGTTGAAACACTTATTATTATGGTGTGATGTTGATTACAAGCGCTCAGATAAAGGTCCTAAAGGACCGGGGGATGGCATACTCGTGTCAATAGTTACCCAGTTAGGGGTAACCCGGCCTTGTGTTGGCAGAGATCCGGTTAGGTTCTCGGGGACGTCCTTCCCGAGGCGTTCTCATGTGGCAATGGGAAGTTCCTTGGCCTGACCATTTGTTGGAAATCCAAAGAAACAATACGAGACTTGTACGGTTTTAGTTGTATAACCTGCTATGGAATGTGGCGGTAACCTGGTATTGAACATAGTAGCTATAGTAGGCATACGATAATGGTCGTATGTTGGCTAAGATTTATATTCTACTTTCGAAATTGTTTTATACACTATGCACTAGTAATAATATCAAATGTTCTTTTTAATGCGTATCAAGCATCTTTGACTATCATAAGGAGAAATCTCCTCCGATTCTGCGTTTGCATTGTGTGTGTGTACGGGAGGCCTTATGGTAGTCTCATTTTTAAAAGCATTGCGAATTGACTTTAAAAATATTTCTTTATTTTGATTTTTAAAGATAAATAAACTGTTTTGAGTTCTCACACCAGTCTTGCGGAGCTTAGGGCTATGTGATGGGGGGTTCTCGCTTCGCGGTTTGGTGGCGAACGGGAGACTCTTGCCCCCACACGTCCTCTTTTAGGGGGTTGGTTAGGCGTAAGCTGAGACAGTCGAGAGGCTGGCCGTAAAAGCAAGTTTGGGATATCAGTGTAAGCCACGGTGGGGCTGGGATGGTTGAAAAGCCTACCGGTTGTGACCGCAATCGTTACATTTGGTATGGGAGCATATGGTTAAGCGACAACCATGGTTCTGTTGGGTATTACTCATTAGAGATAGAGTCAGTAGTACTCTAGAATGAGTTTAAGTGTAATAATAGCTATGAGAGCGTATTTGTTAGTGAATATAAATTGTTTTGTATTGTGTTGACTTATCGGTTGATTGTTTATAGATTTCGGTCGATGTAGTCTAGCTAACTATCGTAGATAGGGGTTTCTAAACTCTTAAACAAGATAAACCGACACGATACTGTTTTAAATTGGGTAAATGAAATAATTTTACCTTGATTATATTTTATATATAAAGTAATAATTTTCAGAATTATTAAAGTGTATATAAGTTGATTGTTAGTTGTTTGAATAATCTAAATTAAGGAATAATTGTATAAGTAAAACGAATTATAAGAATTGAATTATAATTAAAGTGATTTACAATTGTGAAATAAACTTATATATATAAGAAGTGAAACTATATGAATATATTTATGAATATGAGTTATAAATAAAAATGAATTTAAAGTTAAATGGAAATTTACTTTAGAATTGGAATCTGAATTGATTTATAAGTGGGAATTTAAGTTGAGTAAAACCAAATAATGTTTAAATGAAATATAACTTAAGAGATGTTGAATGAAGTTGATATTGGTATCAAAGTAAATTAATAAAGTTAAGTGATAGATATGAACTTAAGTTATGTAAATGAAATTCAACTTTTGTAATTGAATTGAATTAATGGATTGAATGTTAATCAATTGAATGTAAATTAAGTTGATATGAAGTAATGAATGTAAGTGTTAATTCATTAAAATCTAATGTTATTGGAAAGTTGAATAGTTGAATGAAAATCAATTTAATTAAACCAATTGAAAGCAAAGGAATTTGGTTGTAATTAATATGCATTGGTTGTTATATGGTTGTTAGTTGATTGTATATAATTCATTAAGTGTTAATGAAATTGAAAGCTAAAGTAATTGAAATTCAATTGGAAGTTAAGTGAATCTTAAATAGAATTGAATTTGATTTAGAAGTGAACCAACTTGAATATGAATTAGTGAATATAAACTAATTGGAAATAGTAAAAACATCCACTGTTAATGAATCAAATATGATTAAATTGAAAATCCATTTCATTAAATATTAATGAGAATATGAATGAATATTTATTGGTTATGGATGTTAGTTGAATGCTAGTTGGATGTTAGTTGGTTGATGGTTGAATATATTGCTTTTACTGCATTTGCTATGTTGGCATATATAGTTATTATGTTATTATATGTCGTATATCGATACTATTGTCTATATACATGTTTCTCATCTATTTGTTGAGTGTTTAGTAGGTACGGATCGCGTTTGCTTCGCATTTGGAGCTCGCTTTCGCGCTATATTAGCCGTTTATGCTTGCTAATAAAATATAAGGTACATATCTCGGATTACATACCGTACTTTTACACTTTTTTTCCTGCGGGATGCCTCATTACTTGATGAGATGTATATTTGTGATATATACTATCATTTTTTTTCGGATCGAGCCGCGCAAAGGAGACTATGGCGAATTTTTCTGGAAATTTAAGGCGTTAGAATATTTTTAAGAAAAATTGGAAAGTTTTGAAAACTAAATTTTGATTTGGAATTGAAAGTTAAACAATAGTAGTTTGGTTTGAAAAGATAACTAAGTATGATTTGAAAACTTAGTAAAGTTATTGTAAGAAATTTAACTATGGATTTTGGGAAAGTTAATAGATTCTGTAACTTTTCTTACTTGATAATTTCGAGGACGAAATTCCTTCAAGGGGGGAAGTATGTAACGACCCAGAATTTTTATTAATTAAAATTTTAATATTTAATTAATGTTAAAATATTAATAAGTGAAATTTACAAGTCGAATAAATTTTATTTCGAATAATTGGATTTAATTGGATAATTAAATCGATAATTTAATATGTTAAATTATGGAAATAATTGAAAATTGGGTTAAATATGATTGAAAATGATTTGTAAATTTTTATTTTATCATATTGGAGTTAGAACGATATTTTAGAACTTTTAAAATCGAATTAGAAGTTAATTTGTGAAAATTGAATATTTTAATATTTAATCGACTAGTGAAATTAGCCAATTTTCGAACAGTCTCAGAATTGGACGAAACTAGTTCCATTGGATCCGTAATAGTTTGTCATTACCGGATTTCAATTTTCATAGCAATCGGAGTTTTTGTTTGATCGTGGCAGCTCGAAACGCATCGAAATTGTTTTAATATTAATTTGGCGAGTTAAAATAGCCATTTTTCAAAATGTCTCGGATTTCAAAGAAACCGGTTTCATCGGATCCATAATGTGATATTATTGTATGGTTTCAAATTTCTTGTCAATCGGATTACCGTTTGTCCGGTGCAAGCTAAAACGCCTAGAAAATCGTTTAATCGGTTTAATTTCAAATCGAACGTTTATAGCCATATCTCGCACATATGACCGAATTAGCTCCCGAAACACGTTCCATTGTGTTCGGAACGCGGGGTAAACCTTAAAAACGCCAACCGGCATACTTCGTTTGGAGTTCGGAAATTCCGGGTGAATAGTAAATTGGGAAATTTTCTATAAAAGGCCCCCCCCCCTCTTCATTTTTGCAAAAATATTAAAACCCTAGGTCAATTTCTGCAGCCGCCACCCCCTTCTCATCAATGGCCAGAAATTAATATCTTTCTCTCCTCAATTACTTCCAATCCATAAACATTTAAAGAAAGTGTTCAACATGAAACTTGTAGAGCATGAAGAGAGCTTCGAATCTATACGGAGTTGATCGAAATTGGAGCGACGTGGAGGGAGAAAAGGGGGGCCGACGCCTGCAAGTTGCGCACGACTTTCAACGTGCTACAGGGGGCCGAGCTCTCTATGCCTGCAGCCGAATGAAGCTCTTGTCACGAGCTTTCCAATGGCGTTTCCTGATCGAATTATAATCGAGCGTAGTGGAAGCATAATTAAACCTTAGTTGTATGAGATGGGTTCATGTGTTCGGTTTCCTCCTGTAGGAATTACGTGAGTGGGGAAGATCATGGGGGCGGCCTGGATGTTGCAGTGAAGATTTGAACGGCTGAGATTGAGTGTAGGTTAAAATTAAATAAAATGTTGTAAATTAGTATATATAAATTCGTGTAACCTTGTAAAATGAATATCTTTTTCATACGAGGTCGAAAACACGCGAAACCAGTTGCGTTGGAATCGTATGGACAAGCACTACGCTATGGAATTGGATTAGAGTCGTTTGGAGTTAGTGAGAATTTCGGGTAAAATTAAACGCGCGTTTAATTTTATTCGAAATAAATCGCTAAAACGAAATTAAAATCAAGGTGAGAACTTCTCACTCAATCAAATCGGTTTCGATTTTAATTTTAAATAGTTAGATTTAAAATTGTTGAAAGTATGTTTGAATGATGATTGATATCTATTGATTGTTAAAATAGGCATTATGCGTCGTTAGTAAGCGGATGTTATTTATTAAAAACATATACCGCGAATATTTCATAAACAGTGAAATTGGTATTATTTATGTACTTGGAATTGATTTCCTGCAGTATATAGCGGATGAGACCCTATTGCGCCGTCTATTAAGCGAATAATATTTTAAATCCCATATACCGCGATAATTTCGTACTGGAACGGAATTGGTATTGTGCTAACATCTTTGGATGCAGGAAAACAGGTTGGAGGGATCCAACTGGATTCCTTAACAGTATTTATTTGATTTCAGATATTTTGATATTTGATTGATTATCATATCGATATATGATATCGTTGTTGTCGTGATTGACTATTTGGTATGTAGCATCATTTGGCCAAATTTTGGAATTTTAAAAGGATTTTTAAAGTGATTTTTGAAAGTATACGTTTATAAAATATTTTTGGAATTGATTCATTTTAAATAAATAAATGTTATAATTTTAATGTTATAAAAATTATGATTTTTGAGAAATATAGTTAAAAGTTGATTTTTGAAAATATGGGGCTAATGATTTTATAAAATAGTTGTGATTTATAAAATTTAATTATTTTATAAATCAAAGAGAATGGTGAAATTATAAAGGAGATTAAAGATGTTTTAAAATAATAGTATAAATTGATTTATATAAGAGATTCATAAATTGATATTTATAAATAAAAATATTTGAATTATAAAACAATTTTTTATAAGTGTTAGAATGAATTGTAAATGAATTTCATAAATGAATGAAATTTATAGAATTATAAACGGTGAAGTTATAAATGGAATTTTATAAGCAGTAGGTTTATAAAATTTGTAAAGTTATTAAAGGAATAGATTTGGGTAAATAAATGAATCTTATAAGTTATAAGATTTATAATTTGGGAAGTTAAAGGAACGATTTTGCAAACAAATAAATTTAAATATTTAACTTATAATATGGACTTTTGGTTTATAAATTGATTTATGGATTGAATAGGTTAATAAACGAATTTATAAATGAAAGTTGTTATAAAATAAATAGAAATGGAATTTATAAACATTGTTTTATAAATCCGCAACGACGTATTTTGGATAATTAAATTGTTGTAACTTATTTATGGAGTTATATTCACGTTTTAGAAAGTGAAAAATCTTTTAAAATAAAATGTATAGAAATGATGAAATTGGTTAACAAGTATATTCACGTTTTTGAATAGTGAATAATATGTTAAAGGAAATGTTTTGGATGAGATGTTTTAAACAGAATTAAAACGATCTAACGATGTTTTAAATGTGTTAAGATTCGAAACCATAGATTTCAACCTTAATTGTTGAAATAGACGTTTTCGAGAAATAGAAGGGAATGGTGGACTATAACACTGTTGTTATAGTAAATGATTTCCGAAAGGAAATGTTTTGTATAGTATTAGGATTTATATATCTATTTTAATTTCGAATCCCTATACTAGTGATTTTGGGTTGTCGTAACGATGTTTTACGCAACATTCGTTTTGACACAAATAAATATGTTTAAGAGAATGATTTCCTTAAAGAATGAAATATATACTTAATTTCGATTTAAGTATATTGAATATTTTCCAAGTCCAGAAAATAAAAAGATTTGTGAATTACTTATTAAATAAGTATGGAAACGTTTTCCAATATAAAGTGAATATTTTGAGAATTTATCTTTTTGAAGATAAACTGGAAATGAATATTTGAAACCTATTGAAATCGTATATTCATAGATATTGTGAAATATAAATTCACTAAGGAATTTATAAAAGAAAGTGGAATTTGTTTAAAAATAAATATTGATTTATTTTTGACATATTGAAATTATATATCTTGTAAAGATATTTTTGGGAAATAAATAATTTGGAAAATTATTTGGAATCTGGTGATGTTGTGCATATCCATTGATAGTTCAATAACCGACTATCAATATTTACCTTTGAAAGGTATTTGTTGTGATTTGCTGAATTTGAATGCCACACTTATTTTTGAATAAGCGCTCACTATTCGGGTTATCCGGGAAAGGACCTTGGGGTCGTATAACCCATTCCGAGTATGTGATACGTCGTTATGGATTGCATTTGATGACCGGTGTTGAAGACCGGATATTTGCGAGAGCGATAGGATGACCTGTCGATTGACTCTGCACCGAGTTGCTCCAGTATAGAGTTCTCCATATGTGATGGGGAATCTGATCAGGATTGTGGATATCCGGATTGCAAGGACTTCTTTGTAAGTGCCTTCGGTTCTGTTCGATCCCGGAACAAACTTGTATGGATCGTATGTCTGACGTTACAAATTGAGATATAAAGCTGATTTCTTTCAAATATATTTCTGTTGGTGGCGGAGAATTTATTCTCTTAGCTTAACACCCTTCTTTGAGACGTACGAGCTCAGAGGTTATGTGGTTGAAGGTTATCAGCGATATATTCCCAATTTGGTAATGTGACATGCTGAGTGTTGCTGTGAAATGATCATTGTGTTGATCATTTGTGATATGATCATTTGTTTGATCGTTTATCTTTGTGATTATTTCTATGATCATTTGTTGACCCAAAGCACAGCTTTTGTATAAAGCGTGGCTTTGTGGACGTGACTTCGTCGAGCCTCATACCCCGGAATGGTCAAAACAGGAAAGATGCAGCAAGGTTATGAGGGGTAGCTCCCTTTAGGGTATGTGCATTTCCTTCTGGAAAAGGGTGGTATCATGGTATGGAGCCCAGATACTTACTCATGTTGAAACACTTATTATTATGGTGTGATGTTGATTACGAGCGCTCAGATAAAGGTCCTAAAGGACCGGAGGCCCAGTTAGGGGTAACCCGGCCTTGTGTTGGCAGAGATCCGGTTAGGTTCTCGGGGACGTCCTTCCAGAGGCGTTCTCATGTGGCAATGGGAAGTTCCTTGGCCTGACCATTTGTTGGAAATCCAAAGAAACAATATGAGACTTGTACGGTTTTAGTTGTATAGCCTGCTATGGAATGTGGCGGTAACCTGGTATTGAACATAGTAGCTATAGTAGGCATACGATAATGGTCGTATGTTGGCTAAGATTTATATTCTACTTTCGAAATTGTTTTATACACTATGCACTAGTAATAATATCAAATGTTTTTTTTAATGCGTATCAATCATCTTTGACTATCATAAGGAGAAATCTCCTCCGATTCTGCGTTTGCATTGTGTGTGTGTGCGGGAGGCCTTATGGTAGTCTCATTTTTAAAAGCATTGCGAATTGACTTTAAAAATATTTCTTTATTTTGATTTTTAAAGATAAATAAACTTTTTTAAGTTCTCACACCAGTCACATGACTGACTCGGAGTTTATTGTTTTCCTTCCTAAACTCTGGGTGCCCACCAATTTCCACACGGGCAGTCAAGAGTTAAGGTTTATCAGGATATTCTGGAATTTAGGAGTTGCTGGAGGCAAGATGGATGGCATTGGCGTATTACTAGTATATAGTATTTCTTTTCCGCTGTTTGTTGTTGTTTGTTGCTGTACACTCTGATGTAATGAAATGTAATGTAATGTAATAACTGATATAGTTCTTTGTTTAAAGATTATTCATTTATTTATTATATGTTGTTCCGCTGCGATTGTGAGATTCTGATATTGTTATGCTGTTTTCTTTCCGTTCTATTTTCTGTTCTCTCTATTTTCTATCTTTTTCTCTCTTCTTCTACCTTTTTCTTCTTCTTAAAACCCTAACTATTCGGTTTTTCGGCAACGAAAAATCGCGTACGTTACAGGGAGCGCCTTTTTCCCCAGAGCCATCATCAAAACACTTTATACTATACACATATAGTATCTTTCAAATCATACACCTAGTATGATCTCATACAAAGCTCTTTTACACAAAATTGATTATCCCAAAATCTACAATTTTCATAGGTTTTCTAAATTTCAATATTGATTTTACCCAAAAATCAAAAGCCTTTCTAAATTCAAAGGTTCCCAAAACCTTTTTCCAAAATCCACATAAGATCCTTTATATATATATATATATATATATATATATATATATATATATATATATATATATATATATAACTTTAGATTATTTCAATCTTGTATAAAACTCCTTTTATACTTTAAACACTTATCATCCGTACGCTGTACCAATCTGATCACTCGCTCGATCAAATAATTTCACTTTCGAACTAGTATCATCCACCCGACTTCCTATTGCGGACACAGATCTAGTTTCTTGATCAGAAACTGTCATTCTCCTTGCATTGCTATAACTATGATAGAGAATATCCAGAACCAATCAACAATCCATATCGAGGCTCGCCGTTGAAAATCGATTGAAAAATCCCAACTCGGATCGATATAACTATCTCGAAATTCTGTGTTCGAATCTGGATCAAATCACTATGCGAATAGAATAATATATGTACATCCTACGTATTTAACTTTATTGATTATTAGCCAAATCAATTTCCTTTCTATTCACATTTCCTTTAATTCCTATTCACTTATTTACAATTGCCTTAATTCTCATTTGGATTATATCTTCAATTCTTATCTCAGTTGGGTATTTAACCAATAACAGTTTGAACTCCGACCAATGTATATTCAGAGAATAGCTTGAAAATTTTAAAAATGGATAAGTAGTTGAAAAATAATTATTAGTTTGCAAAATAGCTGTAAAATAGTTAACTAATTGTAAAATAGTTGGAAAATAGTTGAATAGTTTCAAAAAAATTAGATAATTGCAAAATAGTAGTAAAATAGTAATTAGTTTATAAAACAGTTGAAAAATGGTTAATAGTTTCAAAAATAATTTTAAAACAATATCAAATAGTTTTTGGTTTTAAAAGAAAAGTTGTATAGTAAAAATAGATTTATATTAAAACAATTTATTTTGAAAATAGTCTAGAGTCAAAACTGTTCACTTCCCCCACAATTCAATTTAAATTTCCACTTCCATTTAATTGACACAATTCCAATTTGAAGAACTTCAATGCCCATCGAAATTTATTTAACCCCAATTCAAGTTAAATCAATCTTGATTTCTTTCCCAATCCAAATCAAATTCCATTTGATTTTTAATCTTGTTCAACTTTAATTATAATTTCAAATTATTCCAATAAATTTTGGACTATCATCAATTGAACCCACTTCAACTTCAAATCATTTCAATTTAATCCAATCTAAATTTCCCATTAAATTTTTAAACTTATACACCTTCAATCTCAATTTTAAACCATCTCGAATTATATAAATTCGAGTTAAATTCTCTAGGGTTGGTTTAACTTTTTAAACCAAATTAACCTTTATTTTTACATTAATAACCTAAATCTTTAAACAGTTAAATTTTGAGTCAAATTCTCAAAATTCCATTTTAAATTATCTTTACTTACTTATTTCAACGTTCAAATAAGAATTTCAAATAATTTTTATCTTAAAAATTTCAACTTATTACCCAATTTTAGCTTCTAGTTTGAAACCAGTTCTTAAACAAGTTTAATTTACAAATTCAATTATTCAAATTTTCAGTTTAAAGTAATCCCACATCCTTACTTTCAAATTAAAATTTAATTTCCCCTTTTATTTCAATAATGAATATATTGCCACACTTCATTTCTCATTCATTTAAACAAATTCAATTCGCAAGTTAAAGATTTTTAATAACAATAGGATGATATCATCCAATTTATTTTAAAACATCCATTTTCAATCTCTAGATCTCAAACCCGTTTTGAGATCACACAAATTCCCAATTCAAAGTAACCATTTAACTTTCCAAGTTAAATTCCAATTTCATCTTGAAATTTCTAATTCAGGTTGCTTATTAAATTATCTAACTTTCCCAAGTCAACTTCCATTTACTTAATCCAGCCAACCTTACCCAATTTGAATTCCCATTTCAAATTTTAAACTTCACATTAATAATCTTATAAGTTCAAATACTTATCACGTTAGATATCATATCTCATTTCAAATTTAAAACTCAACATTTAGAGTTTATTTCAAATTATCTTTGATATCATTTATATCCATACATATATACATATTTATTTTCTTTACACACTAAGTTATCCTTAAACTTTAAACCACTTTTGGTTTTTACTTCAAAACAAATTTTCAAACAACCCTTGTTTGCAACAAGTCCCTTTTATTCAAATAATACTTATTTGTTATTTCATTTAGCACTTTGAAACAATTTTCAAATTTCTGGACCTAGATTTAAAATTTCACCATTTAGATATCTTCAATTTCAATTTATAAGACATACTTTACCTAAATGTTTACTTCTTTAAAACATTTCATTTTGCTTACTCATTAATACACATCTTATTATTAAACACACAACAATCATTTATGATAATAACCAAGATTATCATATCTGAAAACCAATTCATTTTTTTTCTTATTCTGAAACTTCCCCCAAATTCAAGATTTAATTTCTCTCGAATCCATTTCAAGCTTAACTTTTGCTTAATTTCATTTTGGTTGTATTTCTATTACCTCTTAATTTAATTTCCAATAATTTAACAGCCAATTACCTTAACATTTATTAGTAAGAAATATTGCTTCATATATCAAAATATATTTTTATAAAAAATCATTTAAAACCTTTATATATAGAAAATAACAAGTATGCTCTCTCATTGTATATATACACACAACTCGTTCTAGGGTACCGTTGACCCTATCCTTAATGAGTAATCTCAACAGAGTCAAGGTTCTCGCTTAACCTTCGGCTCTGATACCAACTGTAACGACCCAAAATTTTCGAACCTGAAAATCCCAGATAGTTAGGAAGAAAGAAGAAAGAGATAGAAAAAGAAAAAGAGAAACATCAACATCTCACATTCGCAGCGGATAAAATATAATAATAAATAATAACAGCTTACAAAAGAATACTATATCTGTCGATTACATTTTAATACAACAGAGTTACATATATATACAGTCACTTGGTATACACAATTACCATGCCTCAGATATTCAATAATATAATATAGCGGAAACACACCATACGTTCTTGCCATCCAGCTCGCCTACTGAGCTCCAGAACGTCCTTACTTGGAAATCTGTAATACTCGGTCTAACCCGAGCATTACATCAAAGTAACACTCGGGTCAGGCTGGAAACCAGCGTGAGTAAACCCATCTAACATGGAATATAAAAGTATACAACTCATATAAAATCGGGTAACTTATATCAATTTTCACTTCACAAGTTGTTATAGACATCATTTATTTCACACATCAATTTCTAAGTGCCAGAACTTAGATTATATGGTCCAATTCACTTAAGTCATTCCATTACAACCTATTGATTCCATGTATCATGTTTATATAGAATCGAAGTGGTTTCGAGTATTAACTAATACCCGATTTCGGTCTCTTCAAATTCAGTTCATCTTAACACATGTTTTTCAAGTGAAATGCAATTCAACTTTAAATAAAAGAAGTCACCCTTTTTACTCAGCAATTCATCATTGACAGATAACCACATTATCATTGCCCACCCAACACATCATATCACGAACCATTTCATATCAGGGGTATCAATCAATTCAGGGCATTTAATCATCATTTAATCATACATAAGCAAGATAAATCAATCACACCATCTCGAATAAATCTAATTAGCCATAATTGAATTAAATCAATCACCTTTAAATCCTGCTTATTAATTAATTACAACCAAATTGATTCCCCATCCCATAATCATTCATCTTATTTAATCCTCCTTGATTAATGTAACGGCCCCGAATTTTTATTAATTAAAATTTGAATATTTAATTAATTTTAAATATTAATAAGTGAATTTATAAGTCGAATAAATTTTATTTTGAATAATTGGATTTAATTGAATAATTAAATCGATAATTTAATATGTGAAATTATGGAAATAATTGAAAATTGAGTTAAATATGATTGAAAATAATTTGTAAAATTTTATTTTATCATATTGAAGTTAGAATGATATTTTAGAACTTTTAAAATCGAATTAAAAGTTTATTTGTGAAAATTGAATATTTTAATATTAAATCGACTAGTGAAAATAGTCAATTTTTGAACAGTCTCAGAATTGGACGAGACGAGTTCCATTTGGGTCCGTAATAGTTAGTTATTACCGGATTTCAATTTTCGTGTCAATCGGAGTTATCGTTTGATCGTAGCAGCTCAAAACGCATCGAATTATTTTTATTATTAATTTGGCGAGTTAAAATAGCCATTTTTCAAAAAGTCTTGGATTTCGACGAAACCAGTTTCATCGGATCCGTAATGTGATATTATTGTAAGGTTTCAAATTTCATGTCAATTGGATTTACCGTTTGTCCGGTACAAATTAAAACGCCTAGGAAATCGTTTAAATCGGTTTAATTTAAATTGAACGTTTATTGCCATAACTCGCACAGATGTCCGAATTAGCTTTCGAAACCTGTTCCATTGTGTCCGGAATGCGAGATAAACCCTAGGAACGTCAGTTACGGCGCGTGAATCGGAGTTCGGAATTCCCGGATGAATAGTGTCGTTCGTTTTCCTATAAATAGACCAACACCCTTCATAAATTAAAAAAAAAAACAAAACCTAACCCTAGCCGCCATCTCTTATACCAATGGCCAGAAATTAACGACCTTCTTACTCTATAATCTCTCAATCTACAAACATTCACGCGAAATCACCAACTAAGAAGTTGTAGAGGATAGAGAGAGCTTTGATTTCATACGGAGTTGATCGTGTTTGGAGCGTCGTAGTGGGAGCTACAGGGGGCCGACATCTACAGGTTGCGCACGTGTTTTCTCGTGCCATGGGGGGCCGAGCTTCATGTGGTTGCAGCCGAACGTGGAGGGAGGTGAGGCCTTCGATTTGGCGCATCCTGATCGTGTTCGCGTGAGTTTGCCTGCAGGGAGTATGCGCGTGGAAGATGATGAAAACCACGGCCCTGATTTGCTGAGTGGAAACGAACGGCTATGATTTGCTGTAGGTTGAAATTTATTTTAAAATGTTGTAAATATTAAGTTATAAATTCGTGTAAGTTTAAAAATCAATATCTTTTTCATACGAGGTCGAAAACGCGCGAAACCAGTTGCGTTGGAATCGTATGGACGAGCACTACGCGATGAAATTGGATTGGAGTCGTTTGGAGTTAGTGAGAATTTCGGGTAAAATTAAACGCGCGTTTAATTTTATTCGAAATAAATCGCTAAAACGGAAATTGAAATCAAGGTGAGAACTTCTCACTCAATCGAATCGGTTTCAATTTTATTTTAAATAGTTAGATTTAAAATATTTGAATGCATGTTTGAATGATGATTGTTATCTATTGATTGTTAAGATAGACATTATGCGCCGTTAGTAAGCGGATGTTATTTATTAAAAACATATACCGCGAATATTTCATAAACAGTGAAATTGGTATTATATATAATAGCAATATATATATATTGGCATATGTATATATTGGAGTTATTGATTCCCCGCATTTTTTTTAGCGGATGAGACCCTATTGCGCCGTCTATTAAGCAGATAATATTTTAAAACCCATATACCGCGATAATTCCGTACTGGAGCGGAATTGGTATTGTGCTAATGTTTGTGGATGCAGGAAACAGGTTGGAGGGATCCAACTGGATTCCTCAACAGTTTTTATTTGAATTCAGATATTTTGATATTTGATGGATTATCATATCGATATATGATATCGTTGTAGTCGTGATTGACTATTTGGTGTGTAGCATCATTGAACCAAATTTTGGGATTTTAAAATGATTTTAAAGTGATTTTTGAAAGTATAAGTTTATAAAATATTTTGGAATTGATTCATTTTAAATAAATAAACGTTATAATTTTAATGTTATAAAAATTATGGTTTTTGAGAAATATGGTTAAAGGTTGATTTTTGAAAATATGGGATTAATGATTTTATAAAAGAATTTAAATCGGGATAATTGAATTTATTATGAAAAGTTGAAATATAGGATTTATAAAATTTGATTATTTTATAAATCAAAAGGATGAAGTTTTTAAAGGAGTTCAAAGACGTTTTAAATATTAATATAAATTGAATTATATAAGAAATTTATAAATGGATATTTATAAATTGAAATATTGAAGTATAAAACGAGTTTTTATAAGTGTTAGAATGAACTGTGAATGAATTTCGTAAATGAATGAAATTTATAAAATTATAAATGGTGAAGTTATAAGTGAAATTTATAAATAATAAGATTTATAAATTTCGTGAAGTTATTGAAAGAATAGATTTGGATAAATAATTGAATCTTATAAGTTATAAGATTTATAATTATGAAGTTCAAAGGAACGATTCTGCAAACAAATAAATTATAAGTATTTCACTTATGATATGAACTTTTGTTTTATAATTGAGTTATAAATTGAATAGGTTAATAAAGGAATTTATAAAAGGAAGTTGTTATAAAATAAATAGAAATGGAGTTATAAACGTTGTTTTATAAATCCGCAAACGACTTATTTTGATAAGTAAATTGTTGTAACCTATTAATGGAGTTATATTCACGTTTTGACTATGAATAATCCTTTGAAATGAAATGTATAGAAATGATGAAATTGGTTAGCGTAGTATATTCACGTTTTTGAATAGTGAATAATATGTTAAAGAAAATGTTTAGATTTGATGTTTTAAATAGAATTAAAACGATCTAACGATGTTTTAAAATGCATTAAGATTCAAAACCATAGATTTCGACATTTATTGTTGAAATAGATGTTTTCGAGAAATAGAAGGAAATGGTGGACTATAACACTGTTGTTATAGTAAATGATTTCTGAAAGGAAATGTTTTGTATAGTATTGGGATTTATATATCTATTTTAATTCGAATCCCTATATAAGTGATTTTGGGTTGTCGTAACGATGTTTTACGCAACATTCGTTTGGCCCAAATAAATATGTTTAAGAGAATGATTTCCTTAAAGAATGAAATATATACTTAATCTCGATTGAAGTATATTGAATATTTTCCAAGTGTTAAAAATAAATAGATTTGTGAATTACTTATTTAATAAGTATGGAATTATTTCCCGATATAAAGGGAATATTTTGAGAATTTATCTTTTTGAAGATAAATTGAAATGAATAATTGAAATCATTATTTATAAATATTGTGAAATGAAAATTCACTATGGAATTTATGAAAAGAATGGGGAAATTTGTTTAAAAATAAATATTGATTTATTTTTGAAGTGTGAAAATTATATATCTAGTAAAGATATTTTGGAAAATAAATAATTTGGAAAATTATTTGGAATCTGGTGATGTGTGCATATCCATTGATAGTTCAATAACCGACTATCAATATTTCCCTTTGAATGGGTATTTGATGTGATTTGTTTGAATTTGAATGCCACACTTATTTTTGAATAAGCGCTCACTATTCGGATTAACCGGGAAAGGACCATGGGGTCGTATAACCCATTCCGAATATGTGATACGTCGTTATGAATTGCAATTGAAGATCGGTGTTGAAGACCCGGTATTTGCGAGAGCGATAGGATGACCTGTCGATTGACTCTGCACCGAGTTGCTCCGGTATTGAGTTCTCCATATGTGATGGGAAATCCGATCGGGATTGTGAATATCCGGATTGCAAGGACTTCTTTGTAAGTGCCTTCGGTTTTGTTCGAGCCCGGAACAGACTTGTATGGATTGTATGTCTGACGTTATAAATTGAGATATAAAGCAGATTTCTTTCAAATATATTTCTGTTGGTGGCGGAGAATTTATTCTTTTAGCTTAACACCCTTCTCTGAGACGTACGAGCTCAGAGGTTATATAGTTGAATGTTATCAGCGATATATTCCCAATTTAGTAATGTGACATGCTGAGTGTTGCTGTAAATGATCATTGTGTTGATTATTTGTGATAGGATCATTTGTTTGATCATCTATCTTGGTGATCATTTCTATGATCATTTGTTGACCCAAAGCATGGCTTTTGTATAAAGTATGTTTTTGTGGACGTGACTTCGTCGAACCTCACACCCCGGAATGGTCAAAACAGGAAAGATGCAGCAAGGTTATGAGGGGTAGCGCCCTTTAGGATGTGTGCATTTCCTTCTGGAAAAGGGTGGTATCATGGTATGGAGCCCAGATACTTACTCATGTTGAAAACACTTTATGATTGTGTGAATTGATTGCGAGCGCTCGGTTGAAAGGTCCCAAAGGACCGGGGGATGGCATATTCGGTCAGTTGTTACTCAGTTAGGGGTAACCCGGCCTTGTGTTGGTAGAGATCCGGTTTGGTTCTCGGGGATGTCCTTCTAGAGGCATTCTCATGTGGCAATGGGAAGTTTCTTGGCCTGATCATTCGTTGGAAATCCATTCTTCAAATACGAGCCTTGTACGGTTTTAGTTGTATAACCTGTCATGGAATATGGCGGTAACCCGCTATTGAACATGGTTGCTATAGTAGGCATAGTTCGAAATGTCTATGCTGGCTAAGATTTATATTCTACTTTCGAAATGATTTTCTCTACACTATGCACTAGTAATAATATCAAATGTTTCTTTTTAAATGCGTATCAAGCATCTTTGACTATCATAAGGAGAAATCTCCTCCGATTCTGCGTTTGCATTGTGTGTGTGTGCGGGAGGCCTTATGGTAGTCTCATTTTTAAAAGCATTGCGAATTGACTTTAAAAATATTCATCTATTTTGTTTTCAAAGATAAATAAACTGTTTTGAGTTCTCACACCAGTCACATGACTGACTCGGAGTTTATTGTTTTCCCTTCCTAAACTCTGGGTGCCCACCAATTTCCACACGGGCAGTCAAGAGTTAGGTTTATCAGGATATTCTGGATATTCTGGAGTTGCTGGAGACAAGATGGATGGCATGGCGTATTACTTGTATATAGTATTTCTTTTTCCGCTGCACTGTTTGTTGTTGTTGTTGTACACTCTGATGATATGATGTAATGAAATGTGATGTAATGTAATAACTGATATAGTTCTTTGTTTAAAGATTATTCATTTATTATTATATGTTGTTCCGCTGCGAATTGTGAGATTCTGTTATTGTTCTGTTGTTTTCTGTTCCGTTCTATTTTCCATTTTCTTTCCTCTCTATTTTCTATCTTATCTCTCCTTCTTTTACTTTTTCTTCTTCTTAAACATTGATAATTCGTATTTCCGTTCATCTTGAGTTAATCTATGGAGATTAGTGTATATTCAAGGAGTACGGATTTGCGGGTCATCACAGGTGGTATCAGAGCATATGGTTAAGCGACAACCATGGTTCTGTTGGGTATTACTCATTAGAGATAGAGTCAGTAGTACTCTAGAATGAGTTGAGTGTAATAATAGATACAAGTGCGTATTTGTTAGTGAATATAAAATTGTTTTATATTGTGATGATTGGTTTGTTGAGTGGTATATAGATTCTGGTTAATACGAGTAATTAACGTTGTTGATAGGGATCTCTAAACACTTGTATAGAACAATTCGACACGATATTGTTTTTAAATTGGGTAAATGAAATAATTTTACCTTGAGTATATTTTATATATAAAGTAATAATATTTCAGAATTATTAAAGTGTATATAAGTTGATTGTTTAGTTGTTTGAATAATCTAAATTGAAGAATAATTGTATAAGCAAAAGAATTATAAGAATTGAATTATAATTAAAGTGATTTACAATTATGAAATAAACTTATATATATAAGAAGTGAAACTATATGAATATATTTATGAATATGAGTTGTAAATGAAAATGAAATGGATTGAATGTTAATCAATTTAATGTGAATAAAGTTGATATGGAATAATTAATATAAGTGTTAATTCATTAAAATCTAATGTTATTGGAAGTTGAATAATTGAATGAAAATCAATTTAATTAAACCAAATTGAGTGAATATAAGCAAAGTGATTTGGTTGTAAAGAATATACTTTGGTTGTTAGTTGATTGATTGTATATAATTCATTAAGTGTTAATGAAATTGAATTAATGAAATTGGAAGCTAAAGTAATTGGAATTCGATTGGAAGTTAAATGAATCTTAAATAGAATTGAATTTGATTTGGAAGTGAACCAACTTGAATATGAATTAGTGAATATAAACTAATTGAAAATGAATGTTAGTAAACATCCACTGTTAATAAATCAAATGTGATTAAATTGAAAACCATTTCATTGAATATTAATGAGAATATGAATGAATATTTATTGGTTATAGATGTTAGTTGGATGATAGTTGATTGATGGTTGAATATATTGCTTTTGTTTCAATTGCTATGTTAACATATATAGTTATTATATTGCTATATGTTGTATATCGATACTATTGTCTACATGCATATTCTCACGTTGTTTGTTGAGTGTTTAGTAGGTGCGGATCGCGTTTGCTTCGCATTTGGAGCTCGCTTTCGCGCTATATTAGCCGTATATGCTTGCTAATAAAATATAAGGTACATATCTCGGATTACATACCGTACTTTTATACTTTTTTCCCTTCGGGATGCCTCATTACTTGATGAGATGTATATTTGTGATATATATACTGTCATTTTTTTTTCGGATCGAGCCGCGCAAAGGAGACTATGGCGAATTTTTCCGGAAATTTAAGGCGTTAGAAAAAATTTGAGAAAATTGGAAAATTTTGGAAACTTTAACTTTGATTTATAATTGAAAGTTAAACAATAGTAATTGTTTTTGAATAGATAACTAAGTATGATTCGAAAACTTAGTAAAGTTTTATAAGAAGTTTAATTATGGATTTTGGGAAAGTTAATAGATTCTGTAATTTTTTCTTACTTGTTAATTTCGAGGACGAAATTCTTTTAAGGGGGGAAGATTGTAACGACCCCGAATTTTTATTAATTAAAATTTGAATATTTAATTAATTTTAAATATTAATACGTGAATTTATAAGTCGAATAAATTTTATTTTGAATAATTGGATTTAATTGAATAATTAAATCGATAATTTAATATGTGAAATTATGGAAATAATTGAAAATTGAGTTAAATATGATTGAAAATGATTTGTAAAATTTTATTTTATCATATTGAAGTTAGAATGATATTTTAGAACTTTTAAAATCGAATTAAAAGTTTATTTGTGAAAATTGAATATTTTAATATTAAATCGACTAGTGAAAATAGTCAATTTTTGAACAGTCTCAGAATTGGACGAGACCAGTTCCATTTGGGTCCATAATAGTTAGTTATTACCGGATTTCAATTTTCGTGTCAATCGGAGTTATCGTTTGATCGTAGCAGCTCAAAACGCATCGAATTATTTTTAATATTAATCTGGCGAGTTAAAATAGCCATTTTTCAAAAAATCTCGGATTTCGGCGAAACCAGTTTCATCGGATCCGTAATGTGATATTATTGTAAGGTTTCAATTTTCGTGTCAATTGGATTTACCGTTTGTCCAGTATAAATTAAAACGCCTAGGAAATCGTTTAAATCGGTTTAATTTAAATTGAACGTTTATTGCCATAACTCGCACAGATGTCCGAATTAGCTTTCGAAACCTGTTCCATTGTGTCCGGAACGCGGGATAAACCCTAGGAACGTCAGTTACGGCGCGTGAATCGGAGTTCGGAATTCCCGGATGAATAGTGTCGTTCGTTTTCCTATAAATAGACCAACACCCTTCATAAATTAAAAAAAAAACAAACAAAACCTAACCCTAGCCGCCATCTCTTATACCAATGGCCAGAAATTAACGACCTTCGTACTCTATAATCTCTCAATCTACAAACATTCACGCGAAATCACCAACTAAGAAGTTGTAGAGGATAGAGAGAGCTTTGATTTCATACGGAGTTGATCGTGTTTGGAGCGTCGTAGTGGGAGCTACAGGGGGCCGACATCTACAGGTTGCGCACGTGTTTTCTCGTGCCATGGGGGGCTGAGCTTCATGTGGTTGCAGCCGAACGTGGAGGGAGGTGAGGCCTTCGATTTGGCGCATCCTGATCGTGTTCGCGTGAGTTTGCCTGGAGGGAGTATGCGCGTGGAAGATGATGAAAACCACGGCCCTGATTTGCTGAGTGGAAACGAACGGCTATGATTTGCTGTAGGTTGAAATTTATTTTAAAATGTTGTAAATATTAAGTTATAAATTCGTGTAAGTTTAAAAATCAATAACTTTTTCATACGAGGTCGAAAACGCGCGAAACCAGTTGCGTTGGAATCGTATGGACGAGCACTACGCGATGAAATTGGATTGGAGTCGTTTGGAGTTAGTGAGAATTTCGGGTAAAATTAAACGCGCGTTTAATTTTATTCGAAATAAATCGCTAAAACGGAAATTGAAATCAAGGTGAGAACTTCTCACTCAATCGAATCGGTTTCAATTTTATTTTAAATAGTTAGATTTAAAATATTTGAATGCATGTTTGAATGATGATTGTTATCTATTGATTGTTAAGATAGACATTATGCGCCGTTAGTAAGCGGATGTTATTTATTAAAAACATATACCGCGAATATTTCATAAACAGTGAAATTGGTATTATATATAATAGCAATATATATATTGGCATATGTATATATTGGAGTTATTGATTCCCCGCATTTTTTTTAGCGGATGAGACCCTATTGCGCCGTCTATTAAGCGGATAATATTTTAAAACCCATATACCGCGATAATTCCGTACTGGAGCGGAATTGGTATTGTGCTAATGTTTGTGGATGCAGGAAACAGGTTGGAGGGATCCAACTGGATTCCTCAACAGTTTTTATTTGAATTCAGATATTTTGATATTTGATGGATTATCATATCGATATATGATATCGTTGTAGTCGTGATTGACTATTTGGTGTGTAGCATCATTGAACCAAATTTTGGGATTTTAAAATGATTTTAAAGTGATTTTTGAAGTATAAGTTTATAAAATATTTTGGAATTGATTCATTTTAAATAAATAAACGTTATAATTTTAATGTTATAAAAATTATGGTTTTTGAGAAATATGGTTAAAGGTTGATTTTTGAAAATATGGGATTAATGATTTTATAAAAGAATTTAAATCAGGATAATTGAATTTATTATGAAAAGTTGAAATATGGGATTTATAAAATTTGATTATTTTATAAATCAAAATGATGAAGTTTTTAAAGGAGTTCAAAGACGTTTTAAATATTAATATAAATTGAATTATATAAGAAATTTATAAATGGATGTTTATAAATTGAAATATTGAAGTATAAAACGAGTTTTTATAAGTGTTAGAATGAACTGTGAATGAATTTCGTAAATGAATGAAATTTATAAAATTATAAATGGTGAAGTTATAAGTGAAATTTATAAATAATAAGATTTATAAATTTCGTGAAGTTATTGAAAGAATAGATTTGGATAAATAATTGAATCTTATAAGTTATAAGATTTATAATTATGAAGTTCAAAGGAACGATTTTGCAAACAAATAAATTATAAGTATTTCACTTATGATATGAACTTTTGTTTTATAATTGAGTTATAAATTGAATAGGTTAATAAAGGAATTTATAAAAGGAAGTTGTTATAAAATAAATAGAAATGGAGTTATAAACGTTGTTTTATAAATCCGCAAACGACTTATTTTGATAAGTAAATTGTTGTAACCTATTAATGGAGTTATATTCACGTTTTGACTGTGAATAATCCTTTGAAATGAAATGTATAGAAATGATGAAATTGGTTAACATAGTATATTCACGTTTTTGAATAGTGAATAATATGTTAAGGAAAATGTTTAGATTTGATGTTTTAAATAGAATTAAAACGATCTAAGGATGTTTTAAAATGCATTAAGATTGAAAACCATAGATTTTGACATTTATTGTTGAAATAGATGTTTTCGAGAAATAGAAGGAAATGGTGGACTATAACACTGTTGTTATAGTAAATGATTTCCGAAAGGAAATGTTTTGTATAGTATTGGGATTTATATATCTATTTTAATTCGAATCCCTATATAAGTGATTTTTGGTTGTCGTAACGATGTTTTACGCAACATTCGTTTGGCCCAAATAAATATGTTTAAGAGAATGATTTCCTTAAAGAATGAAATATATACTTAATCTCGATTGAAGTATATTGAATATTTTCCAAGTGTTGAAAATAAATAGATTTGTGAATTACTTATTTAATAAGTATGGAATTGTTTTCCGATATAAAGGGAATATTTTGAGAATTTATCTTTTTGAAGATAAATTGAAATGAATAATTGAAATCGTTATTCATAAATATTGTGAAATGAAAATTCACTATGGAATTTATGAAAAGAATGGAAAAATTTGTTTAAAAATAAATATTGATTTATTTTTGAAGTGTGAAAATTATATATCTAGTAAAGATATTTTGGAAAATAAATAATTTGGAATATTATTTGGAATCTGGTGATGTGTGCATATCCATTGATAGTTCAATAACCGACTATCAATATTTCCCTTTGAATGGGTATTTGATGTGATTTGTTTGAATTTGAATGTCACACTTATTTTTGAATAAGCGCTCACTATTCGGGTTAACCGGGAAAGGACCATGGGGTCGTATAACCCATTCCGAATATGTGATACGTCGTTATGGATTGCATTTGAAGATCGGTGTTGAAGACCCGGTATTTGCGAGAGCGATAGGATGACCTGTCGATTGACTCTGCATCGAGTTGCTCCGGTATTAAGTTCTCCATATGTGATGGGAAATCCGATCGGGATTGTGAATATCCGGATTGCAAGGACTTCTTTGTAAGTGCCTTCGGTTCTGTTCGAGCCCGGAACAGACTTGTATGGATTGTATGCCTGACGTTACAAATTGAGATATAAAGCAGATTTCTTTCAAATATATTTCTGTTGGTGGCGGAGAATTTATTCTTTTAGCTTAACACCCTTCTCTGAGACGTACGAGCTCAGAGGTTATATAGTTGAATGTTATCAGCGATATATTCCCAATTTGGTAATGTGACATGCTGAGTGTTGCTGTAAATGATCATTGAGTTGATTATTTGTGATAGGATCATTTGTTTGATCGTCTATCTTGGTGATCATTTATATGATCATTTGTTGACCCAAAGCATGGCTTTTGTATAAAGTATGTTTTTGTGGACGTGACTTCATCGAACCTCACACCCCGGAATGGTCAAAACAGGAAAGATGCAGCAAGGTTATGAGGGGTAGCGCCCTTTAGGATGTGTGCATTTCCTTCTGGAAAAGGGTAGTGTCATGGTATGGAGCCCAGATACTTACTCATGTTGAAAACACTTTATGATTGTGTGAATTGATAGCGAGCGCTCGGTTGAAAGGTCCCAAAGGACCGGGGGATGGCATATTCGGTCAGTTGTTACTCAGTTAGGGGTAACCCGGCCTTGTGTTGGTAGAGATCCGGTTTGGTTCTCGGGGATGTCCTTCCAGAGGCATTCTCATGTGGCAATGGGAAGTTCCTTGGCCTGATCATTCGTTGGAAATCCATTCTTCAAATACGAGCCTTGTACGGTTTTAGTTGTATAACCTGTCATGGAATATGGCGGTAACCCGCTATTGAACATGGTAGCTATAGTAGGCATAGTTCGAAATGTCTATGCTGGCTAAGATTTATATTCTACTTCCGAAATGATTTTCTCTACACTATGCACTAGTAATAATATCAAATGTTTCTTTTTAAATGCGTATCAAACATCTTTGACTATCATAAGGAGAAATCTCCTCCGATTCTGCGTTTGCATTGTGTGTGTGTGCGGGAGGCCTTATGGTAGTCTCATTTTTAAAAGCATTGCGAATTGACTTTAAAAATATTCATCTATTTTGTTTTCAAAGATAAATAAACTGTTTTGAGTTCTCACACCAGTCACATGACTGACTCGGAGTTTATTGTTTTCCCTTCCTAAACTCTGGGTGCCCACCAATTTCCACACGGGCAGTCAAGAGTTAGGTTTATCAGGATATTCTGGATATTCTGGAGTTGCTGGAGACAAGATGGATGGCATGGCGTATTACTTGTATATAGTATTTCTTTTTCCGCTGCACTGTTTGTTGTTGTTGTTGTACACTCTGATGATATGATGTAGTGAAATGTGATGTAATGTAATAACTGATATAGTTCTTTGTTTAAAGATTATTCATTTATTATTATATGTTGTTCCGCTGCGAATTGTGAGATTCTGTTATTGTTCTGTTGTTTTCTGTTCCGTTCTATTTTCCATTTTCTTTCCTCTCTATTTTCTATCTTATCTCTCCTTCTTTTACTTTTTCTTCTTCTTAAACATTGATAATTCGTATTTCTGTTCATCTTGAGTTAATCTATGGAGATTAGTGTATATTCAAGGAGTACGGATTTGCGGGTCATCACAATTAATTATTCTTTAATTACATTAAGATTATCATCATTATCTAATTACTTCCATTAAGTAATTATACTCAACCACATTCCATGAATGATTATCCTTTATTAATTAATTTAACTTAATTAATTGTACAATAAACTTAAGTTAACGTCCTTCATTAACAATTCTTTAATTACTTCTCTACAGTAATTAAATTTAGATTAACCATTATTAATTACAAATTAATCATTCTCGATTAATTAATCTTAAACCTTAATTAATTAACTTAAATTCTTAATTATTAAATTAATTAGTTATCCCTTTTAATTACCTGAATAATTTAATAAGTCTCAAATCCTACTTAATGTTAAGATAAATCTTATTCTTACTTATGATTGAATTATCATTAACAAAGTATTAAAAATAGTAATGAATTTTTCACAAATCTGTAGTATTCTTATGATACCATAATGTCACAAATTCCAAAATCGATAATCTCCTCTTCATTATCTTTAAATCAATTAATTAATTAATCTAAATTAATTACCCATTAATGACTTTCGTTATTAATCAACAAGACTTAATTACCCATTTATTGTTCACTAATTACTTATTTAATCAATTATTAATTCGTAATTAAATCTAAATTAGTAACTACTAATCACACATTAATTAATTTTAAGTAATTAATTACAAATTTATTTATCACTTAATCATTACTTAATCCAAACTCTAATTACAATTATAAATTAATTATTCTTAATTGCTTTCTAAAAATAATTAATTAATATTAATTATTCATCTTAACTAACATTAAATTTAAAATAATCTTCTTTAAACTTTGAAAATCAAATTATTATTAGCTACAAAACTTTAAATATAAATTAATTTTATATTTGACTTAGGTTAATTACTTAATTAAAATAATCAATTAAGAGTTAAAACATTGTTAAGTATTAACTAAATAATTAAAACCTGAATTAAAAATCTTAACTCAAATTGTTAAACATTTACTAAGTTTACAGTGTTTAAACTTATTGGAAACAATTTGCTTAACCTTCTTTATATAATGCTGCAGTTTTGGAAAAACCGAGAACTACCCCTAATTAACTCGAGCAATACTTTGAGTTCACGCCTGCTTTCCACCGAGACTCTCTCTTCTGTACGCATCTTCTTCCTCTTTTTTTATTTTTTTTTATTTTCCTGTAGTTAAGTTTTAAACTTAAGTATAGATTAAAGTATCAGGAAACCCTTCTCGCGCACTCGATCTAAACTCAAAGCAAGCGACCACCTAACTCGAGTAACGACTCGAGACCATTCACCCATCAACGACGCAGACATCATCCTCCACGCCGTACACGTGCACGGCGGCGCGACTCAACTCCGGCGAACCCCAACACCATCGGCAAGTGCAAATCCTTCACAAACTCGAAATCCAATTTCAGCTCAACCCCAAAAATTCAAAGTCAAAAAACAAACATTTGCTCGAAACCTATAGCTCAAACTAATCGACATTACCACCTCGCCACCGTCACTCCGACCGCCAGAGACGCTTCGCTTCCGTCCCCACCACGTCAACACATCATCCTTCCGTCCCCCAAATTCCCGTGTCACTCGATCACGCATAGATGACGAACTCGACACATTTTCTGACATGACCAAAACCTTAAAACAAAACCCTAAAATTATCTGGTTCCTTCGATTCATGAAATAGAAAAATTATCCCACATTTTTTTCAAGATCACAGATGTTCTTACTATCTCCAAACCAAATTTCAACATTTATTAATGATTCGATTGCCTGAAAATGAGAAGAATGCAAACTTTATTCAATTTCAAATTTCTCTTGAAATACTGAACTAAAAATCTTCATTTTTGTTTTAAAAATCATGATTTGCAGTAAGGATTCAAGTTACGATCTTGAATTAATATTTTACAACAATCCATTTTTATCAAATATTGCTTGATTACCTGTAAACAAGATTACAGTGATATATTCTTAACATACTTTATTTGAATAGTTTTTAAAATCTTGATTTAGTTTTAACATCTTGTTTTAATTGAAAAGCTTAAAGCCTTACAATATTCTGATGAGAATAAATTGAGTTTGGAAGAAAATATGCAACCTGTACCAATCAACAGAGGAGTACAGAGCATCACAGAAATATATTCAAACTGAAGCATATATAAGCTAGATTATCAATAAATCTTGAACTATTTTTAAATAAACCTAAAGCTTTGAAAAATTATGTTTACCCACCAGCAAAATTTCTGAACAAAGAACACTTCTTGTTTTCTTTTGAAAACCTGTAGTTTGAAATTGTCTTGAGTGCTTTCCTGTTTTTGTTTTGAATTGAATGATGTTTTTAGTTTTAAAAAGATGATGTAACGACCCGATATTTTCAACCATTCGCATCCGCACATGTCGGACTTGAATTGCTCAAAATACCGCGTTGTAAATAAAATTTGGCAAATCTGAGAATATACAGTAAATAATTAATCACAGATCACAGACACAGAGTAAATAATAATGCAGCAGAAGTAAAAGAGATAGTAGTTCATGAAGCTACTATATAAAAATAAGATACATCAGAGTTAAACAAGATACAACAGAAGAGTAACAAGATACATCAGGTATAAATCAGAATACATCACTGAAATCACTGGATACAAAAAGCAAAATAGATGGCTAGATCTTCAAGGAAAGCTCCAGCTCCAAAGATGAATCTTGAATGCTAACTCACTCAATCTGACTCGAGCGTAAAGCAAAACACAAAACACTCGAGTCAGGACATAAATACTTATGAACTGTAAATCAACTCAAGTGAACAGTAACAAAAATGCATCAGTAACTTAAAGGATGCTTGGGATCGCCCATCCTTTAAGGATCCGTTAAACTATTTACTATGTAATAATATTGCGCTATTATAATAGTGTCTACAGTAAAATAAACATACTTTTAAATAGCGTTCCGGGCTACCCATATCGCCCTTCACACATAATAGTCTCAGTAGTCCATCCAATATCATGCCATCTCCACTCCGGGTGACTGTCAAAGGATACCACACGGGCTACGGGAGAAAAACAAACTCGTAGTAAAAGCTCGGTATGGTAGGTGACACGGCACACAAGGCAATGCCAGGGTAGATATACCAATTACGCACACGGGCTGGTGGTAACGCAGCAGCCACATATGCCCACCTCGGAACACACTCCCAATCAAAATCGGAGGATGGCCATCTAATCAATCACCAGTAAGAGTATAGTATCGAAGGAATGTGTCCGACCAGAGGTGCTACCTCCTTTGGCCCGAGATCGCTCCTGTTTTAGCCACCTTATGCCAACTCACGGGAGTTGGGTCCACGTAATATACCTCAAGAACGTCGCCACCATCCTACTTCATTCTGGAATCTCCACCGCGTACACGGTTGTTAAAGTGGTTTTCGGAGTTGGCAGAGAGTATGACAACTTCCGATCCCGGTCTCTTTAACAACCAAACGTTATTATAACGCCGTGGTCATTTCAAAATAGTTTATACTTCAAAAGGATCAAATCATTTCATTTCAAACTATATTTCTTTCAAAATAGTTTATACTTCGAAACCATAAACCATTTTTATTTCAAAACTATTTATTCAATCAAAATAGTTTATACTTCGAAACCTAAAACATTTCAAACATATATTCATTTCAAAATCATAATATTTTCAAAGTATAACTCTTTCGAAACCAAAATACTTGAAATAATTTCACTTTGAAAATCATAACATTTCAAAATCATACATTTGAAATCATGGGATATTCATTTAATTCTTTACATTTTACAATTCATTCAATTGATACCAAATTTTCAATTTCCAACTTAATTCAATTCAAACCATCTGTTTCAATTAAATTTCCCAATAACCATTTCAAATCATATCAATTTCAAACATAGATTTGATCCACAAATTAAACTATTCAATTTTTTAATATATTTCAAAGCTTTAATATCCCGCATTTCAAAAACTAAATTTTATAATTTCATATATCTCAAATCTAGTTTCATTATTACTTAGTTTTGAAATATTCATTTCATAAATCCAATATTATTTAAATAAACTCAATTTACAATTAAACTAAATATCCTTTCATACCAATATATACTTCAAATATTCATTTATCAAAAGTACATATCATTCTAGTTCATATTCTTTATCAAAATAAAGATCAAATCATTTCCAAACCTTATTATCAAATCATTATTTGAATTCAAATTCAAATACTCAAATTTAAATATCATTTTTAAATCAAATAAGTCATTCATTTGTTATTTCGAGTATCATTACAAAATACATTAAAAATTCCATTCAAAAATTCATTTATCCCATTACATTTCATTCCATTTAACACATAACCAAGTAAACCTTACTTAAATTCAAATTCAAATTTAAATTCCTTAAAAATTCAAATTTAAATATTAAAATATATTCAAAACTTCTTAAATTTCACAATTAATCAATTTCCAAAAGTTAAATCATTTAACACTTTAAAATATAACTCAAACAGTGTTAAAATCTATAACATTTCAAACATTGTCAAATTATAGCGACGGCATCATTTATAAAGTGCTATCGTAGCTTATAGCTTCCAAAAATGGTTTAGTTCAAGAATAACGACATTTATAAAATGTCATAATAGATATTTAGTTATTTCAAACATTGTTAGATTCAAAACAATAGCATTTAAAAATGCTGTCAAAAGACTACAACATTTTGAAAATGCTATAAAATTCCAGGTTTCATTTTAGCTTTTCAAAAATAATAATAAAATTCCAAATTTTTATTATTACAACTTAAAAATCATATTTCTAGACTTCAAAATTTTACATAAAAAATCATTTTAACATATGATTTAACACAATAAAATTTTAAGATCAAATATTCAATTTTACAAACTCCATTCATTTATTAAGTCAAAATTCACTGTTTATTTATTTATAAATTTAATAAACTTAACATTTTACTTCAAATATCATTTCAAAACTTTAAATTTAATTTCCATTATTTATTTACATTTTGAAATAAAATTTAAAGTCAAACATCACATTTACTCCAAATTTACATACTTGAATTCACTTAAATTCACAATTTCAAGATTTAATATTTAACTTTCTTAAAACCATAATATATATATTTTTAAATCAAAATTTCATACTTTTGAAAATACATAAAAAATCATTTAAAAATATACCACGGGGTCTGTATATAATTTTCTAACCTAGGTCAAGTGATACGGATATATATCATTTCAATCCGTAATTTTACAAAGAAAACCGGGTTTTATCATTTCAAACCCGTAATCCCAAGCCAAATAAAATACAATAAAAATCGCTCAGGCCTATCATTTCAGCCCATAACAATTTTTCCCTATTCTAAAGTCCGTTCAGGTATGTATCATTTCAACCCATAGTGATTCTATTCTAACAGGGAACTTGCAGTGTGAATATATGCATAAACAATATAAACAATGTCAATGTCACAATATAATGTCATATATCAGATGTCAGGTGATAATTAACAGTTTTAACATGGTAATAACATGGTATAGCATATCATATGATCAACATTAACTTGCATAACATTTTATATTACTAAATACTTGACATCAATTCACTATTTCATAAGTATAAATGTCAGAGTGAGAAAGACTCACCTTTTACGAAGCTAGAGACAAACAACACACACAGGAGCGATTCCAAAGGCACGACAAGCACGATTTGATTTGAATTGATGGAGACCCTTGTAAACAACACAAAATATAACATACATAAGCACAAATATAGATATCGACATACAAATACAATCAACAACTTTAGTTTGCAGAACAGTTGCAAAACAAGAGAGATAACCAAACCTCAGAAGCAAAAGACTTGCACACGACAACATAAGCTTGTCAGATGATCAAATGGCTTGATCTCACCACACTAGGCTCTGGTTTGGGTCAGGTATGGCAACCATAAAGGTCAGGTTACAAGTGGATGAAGGTGGTGGAAGAGTTACAACATGAAGCATACATGGGTTCAAGGCAAATATGTGAAGTTTTTGGTGCATTTTGACTCGGCTATGACCACATATAGGTTCGGCCATGGGGTCTTCATGTCAGGTCAGCTCTCGATAGTGGGGAGTGATGGTATAGCATCACCAAAAAGTCATGTAGTTGCTGGTGGTGGTGGTTCTAGGGGTGGCCAAAGTGTATAGGAAGAGGTAGGTGATGTTTTATGGCTAGGCTAGCATAGTTTCAAGGAGTTTTTGTGCAAATTTAAGGTGCTTGCATCATCTAATGATCACGACCTGACATGGACAGAGGAGAGGCTGATGTTGCAACTGGAGATGGAGGAGGTGATGGTCGGTGATGATGGTGGAGAGTGGGGCCAAGCAAAGTTTTGCAAAGGAGGAAGCATAATCATTGAAATTGTGAAGAAGAGAAGAGATAAAGGAAGCCATTTGCAATTTTATTTGTTTCTTCTCATGCCGTGAGTTTTGTTTGAGGAAGAGGAGAATATTTCACGTGAATGCTGAAAGAAACTCATGGCTAAAGCAAGAGATGTGAACGGTTAAAGCAATGAAGTGAAAAGGCAAGAAAACGAAAAGACAGAATGCAAAAAGGCTTAAGCAAATAAAAGGTCACTAAACTCTTCAAATTTCCAATATTTCTTTTTAAATTTTATATAACTTTAAAATATATATAAATTTAGATAAAATACGAAAATTTAGTAAATTAATTATATCTAGTTTAATTAAATAAAACAGCAAAATTTGCAACTAGTCTTGAAAATATGAAAAATAAGTGCAATGAACTTGGGAAAATTTTTGTGTACTTAAGATATTTATAAATAAAGATAAGAACACAAAATAAAAAGAAAATCACAAAAATAAATAAATAAATTTTAATTTAAATATAGTTTAGATGAAGAAAATAGCAGAAAAAGGAAAACAGCCTTTTAAAAATAGGAAATCATCATAGTAAATTTTAGAAAAATTCTATTATCATTTCAAAAATATTTAAAAGTCAAAATATACATAATATAACATATTAAAACATATTAAAATAAAATATGACAAAGAAAAATAAAATTTATACAATTTAAAACAACAAAATTGCAAAATAAACAATTTATACTCAAAATTGAAATGTACATATCTTTTGCAGTTTAACTCCGTTTTCCACGAAACAAAAAGCAATGTTCAAGTTATTAAATATATTTTCATAATAAAAGATAAAATTTCAAATTTCAAACTTTTAAATTTTTAAGTTAAAAGTCAAAGTTTGACTATTTTGACCAAAATCAACATTTTCTGGAAATATTCAATTTATGCTTGTTTGAAATTCTAATCCACATCAAAATCAACATTTATATTTCAATTAACAAAATATATTAATTTTAATAAATAAAATAAAGTTTTTAAATTAGGAATTTAAATTAAAATAATTAAAATATACAATTACAATAATCAGAAAATACAGGGTTGTTACACTGTCCCCCACTCAAAACTTTTCGTCCCCGAAAAGGAATGAGGTACGGGAAAGCACAGAAAAAGATTGAATGAAATAGTATTAAGACAAGATGACAAGAAGATTAAAATTATACCTGATAACTTTTGCTATAGGTAAGTTTAACAATGTGGAGATGATCTTTCCAAGATCTTCCAGAATCAAGAACACAAGCATGAAAAGAATCTTTTAGAATCTGATTCACCCTTCCCGTTTGACCGACGGTCTGTGGATGGCAAGCGGTGCTTAGATTCAAAGATGAGTGCCAAAGATTATTAAAGATTATAGAAAGATTTCTAAACAGACTGGTATATGCAATAGCCTCCCATTCTGTAGCAAGATAAGGGAAATTAGGACAACCAAAAGATAGTTTGAAAAACAAAATAAAATAATAAATTTAAAACCATAAAATTTCAACTTAAACTGAAAATTAATTTTACATAAGTCAAATAAATCTTAAGCATCTCTAATTTCATTATCTTATCATCCAATTATCTTAAATTAACAAATCCCTAAAATCATGTATTTGAAAAATCTTTTATTATACTCAAAATGTACCAAATAAAATTTAATTTTTCTTCACTACTAATTAAAATTAAATTGATTCCTCTCAATATATTTTATCACCTATGTTACATATACTCACACTCATTCCAACTGCCTTAAATTTATTCTTAGTTCCTTTATCATCATTTTATATTATAAATTATTCCATTACCCTTTTTCTTTATTTACCTCTGTTAATCCCTTTATAACTAAAATTTAAGTATATAGCATTTATAATAACCACTCAAATTTTATTTATAAAAATCTTTTTTTTATATTGTATATTATCCAACTACATATTCAACTTCTGAAAATTAAGGTAAGTTATATTGGAATGAAATTGTGTATTATACAAATAAAACTTTCTAATTCAATTATTTCAAGCTTGAATATTTATCCAAATCTTGAAATTATACTTAGAAATTATCTTTGAAGATAAAATTTAGGAATTAAATTTCCGATAAATTCCAAACTATTTAGAGATAAATAAATGCTCATATACTATATGTATATATCCATTCAAATTTAAATCATATATTAGCATATGTTATAATCCATTCTTATTTAAAAATTAAAATCAATTAAATTTTCCCAAAACAAAACTGTAGCAAGACTACAGAATGGTCTCTTCACTTTGAAACTCGAAAATGAATGTCGGTGATGCTGCAGTCATCACCGAAGTTATTTTCCAGCGACAAAGAGAAGAGCACGAGTTTTAAACTTTAAAATTCTTTCGAAACAAATTTCTATTCCAAAATACTTTAAATAATATATCCTTTTAAAATTTTAAACATAAGGTTTGAAATCCATCGGAAATTAAATTCTCAAATTCTTGATTTAAATTAATGCCAGTTCCCAAATAAATTTATAAACAACTATTTATAAATTCATTTGTAGAACAATAAATGATAAATCAAGTATTATCATTTCAAATTATCAATTTAAATCAATTTATTAAGTTCCATAAATTTACTTATATATCAAAATTTATTTCATTTCCCAAATTTTTTTAAAATAATATTATGTCAGTTTGTTCTGTCAAAGTGTTTTGGAAATCTTATCGATAGCGTTGATCAGACGAATCGATCAGAAACCCAATCCAACATCAACAACTCAAACAAAAGAATATATAAAACAAAATATAGAATTACAAGTACAATTCAAAATGTTTGGAAGAATAGATTGGAAACAAAAGACAGGATGATAGAATACAGAGTAGGGAGGTGGATAAGCTGAAATAAATCGCGGGCAACCTTAACCGGGTCAACCGTGACTTAAAGAATAAGATCGATGTGGATTTTCTGGGTAAATCTACATTCGACCTCAAGAGATAGAGTTCGGGATTTTAAGAGGTACTAGCACCTAAACCGAGGATATAGAATCTCTGGTGAATCGATGCTGTTGTAAAGGAGTTTCCCCCTTTACAAATAAATTTGAGATTGGCGAGACCGCCGACTCATTATAAAGATCATTCAAAGTGGAGTCATGGGATACTCCAGAATAAAGTGAAGATGAATAGTGAGGGACACGAAATGGATTTTGAAACCGCAGGGAACGTTCCAAAATCAAAGGAATCGAGTCAAGAAGGAAGAGGTTTAAACTCGAATGAAAGTGATTCTGTAAATACATTTACCCTATATACTGAGTTTTTCCTAGAGCTACCAAAGCTCTGATACCAACTATAACGACCCGATATTTTCAACCATTCGCATCCGCACATGTCAGACTTGAATTGCTCAAAATACCACGTTGTAAATAAAATTTGGCAAATCTCAGAATATACGGTAAATAATTAATCACAGATCATAGACACAGAGTAAATAATAATGAAGCGGAAGTAAAAGAGATAGTAGTTCATGAAGCTACTATATAAAAATAAGATACATCAGAGTTAAACAAGATACAACAGAAGAGTAACAAGATACATCAGGTATAAATCAGAATACATCACTGAAATCACTGGATACAAAAAGCAAAATAGATGGCTAGATCTTCAAGGAAAGCTCCAACTCCAAAGATGAATCTTGAATGCTAACTCACTCAATCTGACTCGAGCGTAAAGCAAAACACAAAACACTCGAGTCAGGACATAAATACTTATGAACTGTAAATCAACTCAAGTGAACAGTAACAAAAATGCATCAGTAACTTAAAGGATGCTTGGGATCGCCCATCCTTTAAGGATCCGTTAAACTATTTACTATGTAATAATATTGCGCTATTATAATAGTGTCTACAGTAAAATAAACATACTTTTAAATAGCGTTCCGGGCTACCCATATCACCCTTCACACATAATAGTCCCAGTAGTCCATCCAATATCATGCCATCTCCACTCCGGGTGACTGTCAGAGGATACCACGCGGGCTACGGGAGAAAAACAAACTCGTAGTAAAGGATCGGTATGGTAGGTGACACGGCACACAAGGCAATGCCAGGGTAGATATACCAATTACGCACACGGGCTGGTGGTAACGCAGCAGCCACATACGCCCACCTCGGAACACACTCCCAATCAAAATCGGAGGATGGCCATCTAATCAATCACCAGTAAGAGTATAGTATCGAAGGAATGTGTCCGACCAGAGGTGCTACCTCCTTTGGCCCGAGATCGCTCTTGTTTTAGCCACCTTATGCCAACTCACGAGAGTTGGGTCCACGTAATATACCTCAAGAACGTCGCCACCATCCTACTTCATTCTGGAATCTCCACCGCGTACACGGTTGTTAAAGTGGTTTTCGGAGTTGGCAGAGAGTATGACAACTTCCGATCCCGGTCTCTTTAACAACCAAACGTTATTATAACGCCGTGGTCATTTCAAAATAGTTTATACTTCAAAAAGATCAAATCATTTCATTTCAAACTATATTTCTTTCAAAATAGTTTATACTTCGAAACCATAAACCATTTTTATTTCAAAACTATTTATTCAATCAAAATAGTTTATACTTCGAAACCAAAAACATTTCAAACATATATTCATTTCAAAATCATAATATTTTCAAAGTATAACTCTTTCGAAACCAAAATACTTGAAATAATTTCACCTTGAAAATCATAACATTTCAAAATCATACATTTGAAATCATGGGATATTCATTTAATTCTTTACATTTTACAATTCATTCAATTGATACCAAATTTTCAATTTCCAACTTAATTCAATTCAAACCATCAGTTTCAATTAAATTTCCCAATAACCATTTCAAATCATATCAATTTCAAACATAGATTTGATCCACAAATTAGACTATTCAATTTTTTTAATATATTTCAAAGCTTTAATATCCCGCATTTCAAAAACTAAATTTTATAATTTCATATATCTCAAATCTAGTTTCATTATTACTTAGTTTTGAAATATTCATTTCATAAATCCAATATTATTTAAATAAACTCAATTTACAATTAAACTAAATATCCTTTCATACCAATATAAACTTCAAATATTCATTTATCAAAAGTACATATCATTCTAATTCATATTCTTTATCAAAATAAAGATCAAATCATTTCCAAACCTTATTATCAAATCATTATTTGAATTCAAATTCAAACACTCAAATTTAAATATCATTTTTAAATCAAATAAGTCATTCATTTGTTATTTCGAGTATCATTACAAAATACATTAAAAATTCCATTCAAAAATTCATTTATCTCATTACATTTCATTCCATTTAACACATAACCAAGTAAACCTTACTTAAATTCAAATTCAAATTTAAATTCCTTAAAAATTCAAATTTAAATATTAAAATATATTCAAAACTTCTTAAATTTCACAATTAATCAATTTCCAAAAGTTAAATCATTTAACACTTTAAAATATAACTCAAACAGTGTTAAAATCTATAACATTTCAAACATTGTCAAATTATAGCGACGACATCATTTATAAAGTGCTATCGTAGCTTATAGCTTCCAAAAATGGTTTAGTTCAAGAATAACGACATTTATAAAATGTCATAATAGATATTTAGTTATTTCAAACATTGTTAGATTCAAAACAATAGCATTTAAAAATGCTGTCAAAAGACTACAACATTTTGAAAATGCTATAAAATTCCAGGTTTCATTTTAGCTTTTCAAAAATAATAATAAAACTCCAAATTTTTATTATTACAACTTAAAAATCATATTTCTAGACTTCAAAATTTTACATAAAAAATCATTTTAACATATGATTTAACACAATAAAATTTTAAGATCAAATATTCAATTTTACAAACTCCATTCATTTATTAAGTCAAAATTCACTGTTTATTTATTTATAAATTTAATAAACTTAACATTTTACTTCAAATATCATTTCAAAACTTTAAATTTAATTTCCATTATTTATTTACATTTTAAAATAAAATTTAAAGTCAAACATCACATTTACTCCAAATTTACATACTTGAATTCACTTAAATTCACAATTTCAAGATTTAATATTTAACTTTCTTAAAACCATAATATATATATTTTTTAATCAAAATTTCATACTTTTGAAAATACATAAAAAATCATTTAAAAATATACCACGGGGTCTGTATATAATTTTCTAACCTAGGTCAAGTGATACGGATATATATCATTTCAATCCGTAATTTTACAAAGAAAACCGGGTTTTATCATTTCAAACCCGTAATCCCAAGCCAAATAAAATACAATAAAAATCGCTCAGGCCTATCATTTCAGCCCATAATAATTTTTCCCTATTCTAAAGTCTGTTCAGGTATGTATCATTTCAACCCATAGTGATTCTATTCTAACAGGGAACTTGCAGTGTGAATATATGCATAAACAATATAAACAATGTCAATGTCACAATATAATGTCATATATCAGATGTCAGGTGATAATTAACAGTTTTAACATGGTAATAACATGGTATAGCATATCATATGATCAACATTAACTTGCATAACATTTTACATTACTAAACACTTGACATCAATTCACTATTTCATAAGTATAAATGTCAGAGTGAGAAAGACTCACCTTTTACGAAGCTAGAGACAAACAACACACACAAGAGCGATTCCAAAGGCACGACAAGCACGATTTGATTTGAATTGATGGAGACCCTTGTAAACAACACAAAATATAACATACATAAGCACAAATATAGATATCGACATACAAATACAATCAACAACTTTAGTTTGCAGAACAGTTGCAAAACAAGAGAGATGACCAAACCTCAGAAGCAAAAGACTTGCACACGACAACATAAGCTTGTCACATGATCAAATGGGCTTGATCTCACCACACTAGGCTCTGGTTTGGGTCAGGTATGGCAACCATAAAGGTCAGGTTACAAGTGGATGAAGGTGGTGGAAGAGTTACAACATGAAGCATACATGGGTTCAAGGCAAATATGTGAAGTTTTTAGTGCATTTTGACTCGGCTATGACCACATATAGGTTCGGCCATGGGGTCTTCATGTCAGGTCAGATCTGGATAGTGGGGAGTGATGGTATAGCAGCACCAAAAAGTCATGTAGTGGCTGGTGGTGGTGGTTCTAGGGGTGGCCAAAGTGTATAGGAAGAGGTAGGTGATGTTTTATGGCTAGGCTAGCATAGTTTCAAGGAGTTTTTGTGCAAATTTAAGGTGCTTGCATCATCTAATGATCACGACCTGACATGGACAGAGGAGAGGCTGATGTTGCAGCTGGAGATGGAGGAGGTGATGGTCGGTGATAATGGTGGAGAGTGGGGCCAAGCAAAGTTTTGCAAAGGAGGAAGCAAAATCATTGAAATTGTGAAGAAGAAAAGAGATAAAGGAAGCCATTTGTAATTTTATTTGTTTCTTCTCATGCCGTGAGTTTTGTTTGAGGAAGAGGAGAATATTTCACGTGAATGCTGAAAGAAATTCACGGCTAAAGCAAGAGATGTGAACGGTTAAAGCAATGAAGTGAAAAGGCAAGAAAACGAAAAGACAGAATGCAAAAAGGCTTAAGCAAATAAAAGGTCACTAAACTCTTCAAATTTCCTATATTTCTTTTTAAATTTTATATAACTTTAAAATATATATAAATTCAGATAAAATACGAAAATTTAGTAAAAAAAAATAATAATTAATTATTAATTATATCTAGTTTAATTAAATAAAACAGCAAAATTTGCAACTAGTCTTGAAAATATGAAAAATAAGTGCAATGAACTTGGGAAAATTTTTGTGTACTTAAGATATTTATAAATAAAGATAAGAACACAAAATAAAATGGAAATCACAAAAATAAATAAATAAATTTTAATTTAAATATAGTTTAGATGAAGAAAATAGCAGAAAAAGGAAAACAGCCTTTTAAAAATAGGAAATCATCATAGTAAATTTTAGAAAAATTCTATTATCATTTCAAAAATATTTAAAAGTCAAAATATACATAATATAACATATTAAAACATATTAAAATAAAATATGACAAAGAAAAATAAAATTTATACAATTTAAAATAACAAAATTGCAAAATAAACAATTTATACTCAAAATTGAAATGTACATATCTTTTGCAGTTTAACTCTGTTTTCCACGAAACAAAAAGCAATGTTCAAGTTATTAAATCTATTTTCATAATAAAAGATAAAATTTAAAATTTCAAACTTTTAAATTTTTAAGTTAAAAGTCAAAGTTTGACTATTTTGACCAAAATCAACATTTTCTGGAAATATTCAATTTATGCATGTTTGAAATTCTAATCCACATCAAAATCAACATTTATATTTCAATTAACAAAATATATTAATTTTAGTAAATAAAATAAAGTTTTTAAATTAGGAATTTAAATTAAAATAATTAAAATATACAGTTACAATAATCAGAAAATACAGGGTTGTTACAGATGAAGTTGCTTATTTCTTACTCGCTGGTTTTCTTATGTTTGCTGAACGAACTGGAACTAAAGACATACACATATATATAAAAAAGAAAATAGATTGTGAAAGGGAAGGTTTTACTTGTCAGTTGTTTTCTTACCTTTTGAACATATTTTATTACTGAAAATGAAAGGATTTGTAATATTTTGAGTTGACAAAATATTGGCTGAGATGATGGCATTTAATGCCTTGGTTTCCATATTTGTTTACACATTATTATTACCTTTTCCTGTATATAGATATTCGTATGTGAGTATTCACTTGCAGATAGACTTTGGCTTGTAAATGAAGATAATTTGTTTTATTGCTTTGCAACCATAAACATATAGTTTTTCAGGTTTTAGTTTATAGACTTTATCTGATTTTAACTTTATACAATTTGTGTTTACAAATTTCAGCTTATGTTACAAGCATACCAAATCACTTAATTCTAGTTTTCTTTACATTTTGTATTTTAACTATCAATATTTAAATTATATTCATAAGTTTACTTATATTTTATACTTATATTTCATATTGATAGAATTTGAGTTTATTTTAAACATTATTATCTATAGATATTTATACCAAATGTTAACAAGGCAAAGTATTTTAATTCAATTATATAAGGTAGATTTTATTGTACATATTTTAAGAGATTTATTTTAAATTTTCAAAATCATATTTCCCTTTCAAAATACAAATCTATATAAACAAATGGAAAATATTTCCAAAAGTCATATTCGTTTTAAAATGATGAGTTTGCATTTTATTTAATTGGATTAAATATTTATTAAAATAATATGGCCAAAATTCCGGGTCGTCACAATTATTATATACTTAAGTTATGACTGAAAGACCACTAATTAAATATAATAGAAAGGTTATAAGGAAATGATAAAAACTTAAGTAAGTGTTGTAGGCATTTATTTTGAAAATAAGCAGAAAGATGAATACTGTAAATAAATGAAGTTAAGTAGTGAATAAATAAATGTAATATAATAAAAGGAAAATTTCATGATATGAATAAGTGAAAATGAGATTTTGGTAGAACTAAAGAAAAGTAAATGAAACTGTAAGAAATAAATTGTAATTAAAAGGATAAATTATTATATGAATGAAATTAATAAGAGTGAACTTGATCTATTGGTTGATTTGTTGTTTGTTTTGGTTTATAGTTGTTAGGGTAAGAATACTTTAAATTTGTTTGGATGTATAAATAACCTATTTGTTTCCATCGAAGATTGTTGAGACGATGCACCTAGTAGTTTATTCTTCATTCTGGACTATTTAAAGTTTTGAACCCGAACAACTATTTGTTTGTTTGATATGAATGAATGTTTGATTTGTGTTGATTTTTATGTGATGGTTGTATGCCTTGTTGCAAGTGATTGTTGTTTTTGTATTGATTTGTTTGTTATTGATTGAAACAAGTTAAATATTTCATTTTATATAATTATTAACCCTTTTAGATTATATAAGTAAAATGCAGGTTATGGAAGCAATTGCTATTGCTTTTGGTTCCATAAAATAAGTGTTAATTGCCCGACTAATAGGTATGTTTTGGATTACGGTTTATAGTGTTATTATATTGTTTTCCCGGGTTGGGATATATATTATTTTGGTAAATATATGTTGTATATTGTTATATTGATATTATATTTTCTTCCGAGCCTCTCCGTACAAAGGAGACTCTGCCGAAATTTTTCAAAACTTTTGGACTTAGAAAAAATTTGAAAATGTTTTTCCAAACTTTAATTATTTAAGTATAAAAGATTAAATGGTTATAAATTGGTATATTTTATTTTAAATTATTTTATTTTGTAAATTTATTTGTTTATAAATTTAAGATTTTAAGTAAGATATATTGATTTCTTAATTCTTCTTTTCCCTCCTTTTCCTTTTCGGGGACGAAAAATTTTGAGTGGGGTAGAGTGTAACGACCCGTAAATTTTCGATGATTAAATTTGATTATTTTAATAGAATTGAGTAATTAAATTTAGAAGAAACAAAAAACTTTATAATTTAATATTGAAATGAATGCTGAAATGAAACATAACAAGGTAATTAAAAACTAATTATTTGTAATTTAAATAAAATTCTAATAAATGAAGTAGTGGAAGTGTATACCTGGATATAAATTAAATATGAGAGAATAAAAGTAAGCATTGAATAAATTAATGAACTTGAGTGAACATTCCAAATTAATAAAATAATGTAATGTTATGACTCGGTTATAAGCAGAATATAATAAACACAGACGCAATTATTGTATGAACTGATGGAATGATATAATTAGTGGTGATTGAATGAATTCAAAGTTATATTAATCGATGTAGATAAGTAATTAAAATGTTTGTTGTTGATGATAAACGTTACTTAAATGGTAACTAATATAATAACGGAAAGTGTGAAAGTATAAATTTCATAGAAAAGTAATGTATGTATAAAATAATAAATTGTTACTATAATGGGAATTCAAATTAATTGAAATAGTGGGAATAACACAATTTGTTATAAATGAAACATAGGTTAACAAAATGTAAGTATGGAACAGATTTATGAAATACCACAAATTTAATGGTAATTGGATAAAATCAATATAAGATAATGAATTGCAATAATTGTGGGTTGATAATAAAGTGTGAATAAGAAAATGATTGTTTATAGTAATTGAATGGAATTCCAATTTGTTGGAATAAGGTAAATGTATACTTGGTAATAAATTTAATACAGGAAATCGAACTTAAATATTGAATTAATTAATTAATATATATAATAAATTATGATTGAATAAAAAACCAATACTTTGTAAATAACTATAATATTGGAGTGGAAATAATAAACTTATAAAAGTGTGATTAAGAGTTTGACAACAATTATTATGAGTTATATATATATTTAGTTCATTCAATTGAATTGGAAATCATTGCAATAAAGCTAAATTAAATGTTACGTTAATATAAATTTAGGTGATAATGGGGAATAATGTAAATTTTATTCATAGAGCACTGATGGATTTAATAAAAAGAATGAAATCAAGATGAATAAATAAATTAGGAGTATAAATTTTAATAAATGTATGCATTGATTTATAGTAGGATTTAAAAGACAATTAATAATTTAAAGGTTGATTTATTAAGAAAACAATGTATAATGAATGGAAATGGAATAAATGTAGTGTAGTGAGAGTTATTGTAATAATTATTTGTAAAGAATTAACTTACAAATATTACAAAATGTATAATGGCGACAATTGGTGTTGTTAACAATTTAACTGATCAATTTCAAATAAATGTCAACAAAATGTTACATTTATATGGAATAAGACCATAATTGTAGTGTGAACGTAATAAAAAGAAATAGAAATGTTAATTGTATTCATAATGTAATGATTGCTTTAATAGTAAGGAGTGTAAATCAAAATAAAAGAACATAAATGAATAAGTTTTGTAAAAGAGTAAACATATGTTCATTTATTTGAAATGTTTGTTAGCTGAAAGATTGATTGTAAAGATGAGAAACTATTATTTAGTGTGAAATGTGTAATTACTATTTGTATCCAATAATGTAAATATGTTTAAATTACTATTAGATAGAAAAAATTGTTTTACTTCTCATTACATTCATTTGGTCCATTTTGAAACTTAATCAACTGAAATGAATGTAATTGAAAATTTCTAATTAATAGGAGAGAGAATACTAATTGTAAATTTATAGGTGTAATTAAAACCAGCTTATGTTTTATGAAAATATAAGGAAAGTTTGATTTAATAAAAAGAATCATTTACATCAAATAAAATGAATGTTTCATTTATGAATGTTGGTTTAATTTCATTAAAATATAGAATAGAATGATTGATTTTAAAGAAAGAAATATATGTTTATTTGAACTGTGTTTTAGCTTACAGATTGATTACAAGAATAGGAAAATAATATATTTCAGTAGGTTATTTATTACTCTTGTGTATAAACAATTTTTCTATTTTTTTCATGCATTTTAGTTGTCTGTTTTAAAATTTACTTTGTAAGTGATTGCAATTAATGTAGTTCAAATGTTTTAATTAAAAGGAAAGAAAACGGTGATTGCAATTAATAGATTTAATAAAAAAACGCACGTTTTGTGTTAAACAAAAAGGTTGTTTTAATGGTAATAAGAGATCATTTTGGAAAAAACAAATCAATTGTTTTCATTTTTAAGGTAAGTATAAAAATTTATTATGCGTAGACAAAAACCTAAATGCGTAGAAATTCGAATATTACTTGAGTTAATTCGGTTACATTTCAAAAAAAAATTGAATTTCAAAATCTTTTATTATTAATTGTTTCACGAACGTTTTAAAATAGTTACCTTATTATTAATACTTGATCCATTTATTTCTCCATCTATTTAATACCTGAGCACTTTTAGGTTGTATTTAATTCTTGTCACCTCATTTTCATGTATACAAAATTTTACTTTCGTTTGCAAACTTTTCTATTCCTACGTACATTTACTTATGCATTATTAATGCTTGAAGCTTTCAAATTAAAATGTGACATTTATTTTTGTCCCTCCACCTTCATTTCCTAATTATAAATAACCTACAGCTTATTTCTTCTTTTACATTTTCTTTCTCCTGACATCCCACATTCAGCTCTTATTCTTGCAAATCCAAAAGCTTTCTTTTATAAAACATGATTTTTTTTTTCATTTTTCTTAAAATTCCTATCCTCGTCCTAATTGTTCTTCAATCTTTTTTCTGAAGCCTCGTCTTGAGACAAATGTAAGTATTCAAATTTTCTTTATTTTTTATATGCATAATAATTTTTATTTTAACAATATTTCTTATAACATGAATATCTTTTCCATATAAACTTTAATTCGCGTGGGATTTCTTCTATTGGATTCATATTTAAATTCTGGACAACATGAAATGGATTTAGTTGAATTTGGAGATTGTTAAGTTTTGCGCTTCTATTTGGATTATTATGGGCTAAAATCAAAAGTGAGTGTTTTAACCCACTCACAGCTTCTAAAATTTCTTATGTTTGTTAAATTAAATTTTGTGGTGATTATGCATTTATTTACGACTTTTTCGTATATTTTTAATCATCATCTCAGTTAATTGCATTTATTTAAATTAAATCGTTATTAATTTATTAATGAATATAACTACCAGTTAGTTACCTGTTATATATTATCAGTTATATATGGATATTGATTGATTATTTTGGATGATGATTGTGATGAATGTATGATTTTTATGATGGATGTATGGATGTTTTGTTTATGTCATCATAATCTGCAAGTTATTATGCATTTTTATTTCATGTGGGATTGCGGTTTGAAATGATATATAACCGCAAAATTTTATTTTAAATTACGGATTGAAATGATAAATATCCGTATCACTTGACCATAGGATAGAAAATTATATACAGACACCGTGGTCTATATATAATAATATTTTGAAATGATTTCTATGGTTTTGTAAAGAATTTATATATGGTTTTATGAGATATTGATTTTGATATTTGATAAAGGTTATTTTATATATAGTTAACATTTCGGTTTTAAGCTATGTATAAAATTGGTTAAAGTATAAAATAAAGTTTGATTTTATTAAATATAATACGGATAAGTATTTACTTAAATTATATTTAATATAGAGTTTATATTGATTTTATAAATCAAGGTTGAGAAGATAGTTGAAATTGATTGAGATTTTATTTAATTAAGAATTATATTTAATAAGAATCCATTCGGAATTTATTGAAATTTAGATTTTAAAAGAATATGGTTTTGTAACAAAATTCGGGGTTAAGGTGATTTAAGTGAATATATCAAGTCTAAATAAATTGAGGAATATTAAATTGTTGAAATTTTGAAGTTTATTTAAAGGATACTGGATTTATTAATTATATATTTCAAAACTAAATAATAGTAAAGTAAATTTGGTGTGTATATATATATATATATGAATTATAAAATTTAGTTTTGAAACATTGAATATTAAAGCTTCGAAATATATGAAATTTAAAATGGTTTATTTGAGGATATAAATCTGTATTGGAATTTATTGCGAAATTAAAGAAGCTAATTTATTATATAAAGTAATTTAATAGTAAACCATTTAAGTATTGGAAGTTATGTTTCAAAATTATGGATTTCAAGGTATTATGATTTGAAAGTGCTATGTCTTTGGGAAAAGGATATATTTGAAATAAAAATGATATTATATCGATTTGGGATTTCTTTAAAATGATATCATATTGATTTGGGTTTTAAAATAGAAATGATATCATATTTATATGGTTTTGAAATGGATATTATATTCTGGTTTTAAAGTATAAACTATTTTGAAAAGACCGCGGTGTTACAATAACGATTGGTTGTTGAAGAGACCGGGATCGGAAGTTGTCATACACTCTGCCAACTCCGAAAACCACTTTAACAACCGTGTACGCAGTGGAGATTGTAGAATGAAGTAGGATGGTGGTGGCGTTTCCTTTGAGGTAAATACGTGGACCCGACTCCCATGAGTTAGCATAAGGTGGCTAAAACAGGAGCGGTTGACGGGTTAAGAAGGTAGCACCTTTTATCGGACACATCCCTTCGATATTATACTCTGACTTTTGGATTTATTCGGTGGCCACTTTTGATTTCTTTGATTTGGGGTTGTGGCTTGAGGTGGGCGGTAGCTGCGCGCTACGCTTTACCACCGGCCCGGAAGCATAATTGGTATATCTACCCTGGCATTGCCTAGTTGTGCCGTGTCACCTACCATAGCGCGCCTTGTACGAGTTTGATTTATGTCGTACCTATGGAGTATTTTCTCGTAGTCTCCCGATCAGGAGATATGCAGGTACTGTATAGACTACTGGCACTATTACGTGTTAAGGGCTATATAGGTAGCCCCTTAACGCTATTTTTAAGTAAGTTTATATTACAAATAAACATTATTATAATAGCGAAATATTACTATATAGTAAATAGTTTAACGGATCCTTAGAAGATGTCAATCCCGAGCATCTTTTAAGTTACCGCACTCACGTTAGACACTGGATAGGAGATGTCAAATCCCGTAAACATCTCCGACGCCGTTTACACTCATATTTATTTCTGTTGATTTAACTCACATAAGATCTTTTAGTTCTGACTCGAGTGTTTTGTCTTCTCAATTCACTCGGGTCAGCCTGAGCATTTCAGGATTTGAAGACCGTATTCTGCAGGACGAAGACGAAGATTATTATTAGTTATTATAGTATTCCACTATATTCTCACTGTTCTGCTGCATTGTAATTGATTTTTCTCCAGTATGTGTAACTTTGATGTATATTGTATAAGTATAATCGAATATTTTGTAAACAGCTTCATGAACTGTATATTTGATTATTATATTTTATGATTCCGCTGTAAGATTCTATTTTTTTTCTTCCACTGTTTTTCTTATTTACTCCATAACAATCTGCCCTTCTGTGTGGTTTAAGTCTGACGTGTGTTGTTTATCGTCGGATTTAAAGCGTGCAGAAAGGCGGGACGTTACACCCATGATTTAGAATTGCTGGCTGTTGTCTTTGCATTGAAGCTTTGGAGACATCATATCTTTGGTGCTAAGTTTGAATTCTTCACTGATCATCAGTCCTTGAAGTATATCTTCACCCAGAAGGATTTGAATCAGTGTCAAGTTCGGTGGTTTAAGTTTCTCGCTTCTTACGATCTTGATATTAACTATACCCCTGGGAAAGCTAATGTTGTGATGGATGCTTTGAGTAGGAAGAAGTCTTTGTTGTGCTAGCTTGTTGTTTCTTCTCCTCTTTTGGATCGTATCAAGGCTAAGCAGGATGAGGTTGTGGCGCTAGAAATATGAAGGAGAATGTTTGTAGCAGAGGTGGTAGTAATTCTGATGGTAGTGGAGCTCAGATCGATGATAGGGGGATTTTGAGGATTAATAATAGGATTTGTGTCCCGAATGTTGATGGTTTAAGGCAAGAGTTACTTCGGGAACATCATCAATCCAGAATTTCCATTCATCCTAGTGTGGCGAAGATGTATCAGGATTTGAAGAAGCTTTATTGGTGGAGAGGTATGAAGCGTGATGTCTCTATCTTTGTTAGTAGGTGTGCGACTTGTCAGCAAGTCAAGGAGGATCATCAGAAGACCCCGGGTTTGTTGCAGCCTCTTGAGATTCCAAATTGGAAGTGGGAGCAAGTATCTATGGATTTCATCGATGGGTTACCAAGATCTAGGAGGGGAAATGAGAGCATCTGGGTTATTATGGATAGACTGACCAAATCCGCTCATTTTATTCCGGTCAAATCTACCCGTTCGGCTTCGAGCTTATCTGAGATTTATATGAGGGAGATTGTTTGCCTCCATGGTGTTCCCTTAAGCATTTTTTGTGATCGAGACCCTATCTTTACCAGTCAATTTTGGAAAGCTTTGCAGGAATCGTTGGGTACTCGTCTGAATCTAAGCATTGCTTACCACCCATAGACAGACGGTCAAACGGAAAGGGTGAATCAGATTCTATAGATCTTCTTCGTGCTTGTATTTTGGATTATTGAGGATCTTGGGAAGATCATCTCCATCTTGTGGAATTCACCTATAACAATAGTTATCAGGTATAATTCCAATCCTTTGTTCTTATCTTATCTTAATCCTCTATCTATCTCATTCTATCTTTTGTACAGGCTAGTCTTAAGATTTCTCCGTTTGCTGCTCTTTACGGGCGACCTTGTAGATCTCCATCTTGTTGGATTGAGTTTGTTAATTGTTTGGTTCTTGGTCCTGAGATGATTTTGGAAGCTTTGGAGAAAGTCGAGAAGATTAAGAGGAGGTTAAGGATTGCTCAGGATAGGCAGACGAAGTACGCTGATCGTCGTAGAAGGAGTTTGGAGTTTGCAGTCGGTGATCTGGTTTTCCTTAAGGTCTCTCCCTTAAGGAATGTGGTTCGGTTTGGGAGTAGAGGGAAGCTTGCTCCTAGGTTCATCGGTCCTTTCCGCATCTTGGAAATGATTGGGTCTCTTGCTTATCGTATGGATTTGCCCAAGAAATTTGCTGGAGTTCATAATGTATTCCATGTATCACACCTTCGTCGTTGTTTGCATGACCCGTCTCTTATAATCCAGCCTTCTACTCTTGATAGTTTGGATATCGAGCCTAATCTAACTATTGAGAGGAAGCCACTTCGTATCGTAGATCGAGGTACGAAACAGCCAAGAAGAAAATCTGTCCGCCTGGTCAAAGTGCAGTGGAGCACTGATGAACGGGGTTGCACCTGGGAGACGGAGGAGAGCATACATGCTTTGAATCCGGAATTGTTCGTTTCATGTACTTTTGCCCTACTATCTTATCTTCTTTTGTTTTCCCTTCTTTCGCTCCTTTTCGAGGACGAAAAGTTTTGAGTGGGGGAGAGTGTAACAGCCCAACATTTAATTAAATATTTTAATTCACTTTATTTAAAAAATTTGGGGTTCTATTATTTAAAAGTTTAAAATTTTAAATTTCTTGAATTAATTATAAAACATTTTCCCAAATTGTAATAAATATAAATAATTTCTATTGATTTTGGGTTAAAGTTTAACTTTAATTGAAATTTTAAATTTTAAATTCTAACTTCCAAATCTTTTATTTAAACTGTATATATGTGTACAACATTTGTTCCACTTTTGTTTCTTTTAAAATGGATTATATACTTTTTAAATTAAATAATAAATAATGGGTAAAAAGAAATAAATTTATACGTTTCTTTTATACATATATACATCCGTTTTCTTAGTTAAGTAATAAACAAATCAAATGGATGTAACAAATCAAATTTTAAATTAAGGAATAAATAATGTTGTAAATAGCAGTGTAATTATATGTTTTAATTTGGTAAGTTTTATATCCGTTCTAGTTTAATTATTTGACGTTATAAATGGTACGTTATTTACTGAAATAGGCTCTAGCACATATTTAACTAAATAAATAAGAAACGAATAAATACAAAATACGTTACTTTTGTTACATATTTGGCATACATTTCGATTTATTTATTGCCTCTAATACGCACTTCTTTAATTTCATACCTTAGCCATCCTAGTCATCAGCCATGCCTTTTCTAAAGAAAAGAAATAAAACCTTACCCTATAATTCACGTGTCATATCCTACTTTCCTTTTGCTTCTTTTGTTTTAACAGGAACGAAATCCATTAGTTTCCCTAACATTCAAATTTTATTATTTCTTGCCGTCTTTTTCTCTCTCCCACTAAATCAACGAAACTTCCCTGATAAATACTAAATCACGTTCATAATTTTATTATAACATGCCTTGCAAAAATTCACGTGTAAATTTTTCTACACTTTCCATTTTGCTTCTTTTGTTTAATTGGAAAAAAATCATTTAATCTCTCTAATGTTCAAATTATTTTTTTCCTTGCATCCTTTCCACTTTATCACCGCAAACTTCTCTGATAAATACTAAATCTCGTTCAACACCTTACTGCATAATATTTGGTTTCATCTTCTCTCTCGCGTGAGCTTCTGCCTATAGGTAATGGCTGCACCTTTTTCTTCTTTCTTATTTTTCTATTTTCTTTGTTTCTTTATTTCTATTATTCGGCTCCAACAAGTGCCCCGCCCATTCACCTTCACGACCAGCCTACACCCCTCCTCCACCGCCAGTGCGACCTCTCCCTATGATGCGTCCAGACCTGACCGTGTTTCGTTGTTGTTGTTTACCATTTCAAACCCTATAGCATGGCCGTACCCATCTCCTATTTTGCCTCCACCATCATGTGTAGCCGCAGCCACCACAGTCGCAGCTAACACCACCGCCGTCGCACCTGACCCTATGCCGCACCCTGTAGGTGATGGTCCCACTGACGTGCCCATGCACAGTCGAGCCACCTTAGGCCTAGTTCCAAACCAATGAACATTTTCCATTCGCCACTTTTACCTGTGAAAGCACAGCCTATATTCATCAACTTTCGATGCTTTGCAAGCCTTCAAGTCTTAAATCTGATCAATGGCCGAGCCTTGAGACGTTGGTGAAGTCGTGTGGTGAAGCGGCAGAGCTACTTGGGTTCATATCATTCTTTTTCAATCTTATTTCCAGTTTGCTTTATTTAAAATTTGATATGATCGTAGTTGAATTCGCATACTTAGATTTGTTTTATTTATTTTGCTTCAAGATTTGAATCTGGTTGTCGCATCCTCTAAATCCTGATCGTGCTTTCTTTGCGCTTTTCAATGTGGATATCGTTATTTTGAATCAAATCTCCAGCGTCGTAGAGGTGAGTATTCACGCTTGATAAACATACTTATACAATTGTAAATCGATAGCAAGTGAAATATTAGGATTGTTATATAATATTATACTTGCCCGTGATATGGATTTTACGATGTTAAACCCTATTATAAAATCTGTCACATCATCCGTTATATTTTATGCTGTTATATTATATGTTGTTATACTGTTTATTTATTTCTGTTTATCACACTACAAGTTCCCTGTAGAGTAGAATCACTATGGGTTGAAATGATACATACCCGAATGGACTTTAGAATAAGTAAAAATCGTTATGGGCAGAAATGATAGGCTTGAGCGATTTTCATTCATTTATTTATTTATTTTAATTATTTTATTTATTTATTTAACTTGGGATTGCGGGTTTGAAATGATAGAACCTGGATTTTTCTTTGTAAATTACGGATTGAAATGATATATTATCCGTATCACTTGACCTAGGTTAGAAAATATTATATAGACCCGTGGTTATTTTATATATATTTTTCTGTAAATTTTAAGTATTTTTAAATTTGTATATTATAATATTTTGAATTGAATTAAAAATGATTATTAGTGATTTTCTACAGGTTAAATATATAAATAAATGAATGGTTAAGTTGGAATTTGAAGTATAAATTTATTTTGGATTTTTTGATTTTTGTAAAAGAAATGGAATTCAAGTTAAGTAAATAAAATATAATAAATTTGATATAAATTTGAATTTAAAATGAATTAATAAGGTGTTATTGAATTTCTATGAATTAAATGGTTAAATAAATAAATACATAAAATGTAATTTGGAATATAACTAAATTTAGAAAAGTGAAGGTTGGTTTAAGAAAAAAGGATAAGTTAAGAAATAAATTGGAAAATAAGTTATATTTTGAAAAGGTAATTAAACTTAATTGTTAAGTAAATTTTGAATACAAAGAATAGAAAATTGTGCATTTGACTTTAATAAGTGAAGCCTTGAGAAGCTTGATATTTATTTGTGAAATTTACTTTTTAAAAATCATAAATTATTGGGTAATTTAAATGACTATTTCAAAGTGGAAAATATGATTTTATAAGTTAAATTGGTTTAAATTAAAGTTTAATTATTGCTGAAATTATATTGAAGTCTGAAATTTAATTAACGTAAAATCTGTTGTAAGGGATATTAACGCACTTTGTAAGTGCCGTAGTTGATGAAATGTACTAAATGCTAAAATTAATTAAGGGCTATTGCAGTACTTGGTAAGGGCTGTGGTTGTAGAAATAAACTAAAACTCGAAATAAATAAAAGAGCTACTGTAGCACTTGTTAAGTGCTGCAGTTGGCTGAAACGAGAGTTTTGAATATTTGGTTGGTAAGCATAATAACTTCACTTTTAAATAGTTAAAATGAAGTATTTTGGATTGAATATAAACTATTTTGAATTTATAACCACGGGTAATAATAACGTTGGTTGTTAAAGGGACCAGGATTGGATATGTGTATACTCTCTATCGATACCGAAAACCACTTTATCAACCATGTACGCGGTGGAAATTTCAGAATGAAGTAGGATGGTGGTGACGTCCTATTGAGGTATGTACTGGACCCAACTCCCATGAGTTGGCATAGTGTTGCTAAAACATGAGCGATTGACGGACTAAGAAGGTAGCACCTTTTATTGGACGCACTTCTTCGTATGTCATTCTATTACTTTGTGATTGTTTGGTGTGCACCTTTGATTTTGGGAGTGTTGTTCGAGGTGGGAGGTAGTAGCTGCTACGCACCACCACCGGTCCGGATGCGTAATTGGTATATCTACCCTGGAATTGCCTAGTTGTGTCGTGTCACCTACCCTAACGTGCCTTGTACGAGTTTAATTTGCGTCGTACCTATGGAGTATCCTCTGATAGCCTCCCGATCAGGAGGTATTACGGTACTGTATAGACTATTGGCACTATTACGTGTTAAGAGGAATATTGGGTCACTCCTTAACGCTATTTTAAAGTAAGTTTATTTTACTATAGACATTATTATAGTAGAGATATATTACTACATAGTAAATAGTTTAACGGATACTTAGAGGATGAGCGGTCCCAAACATCCTTTATGTTACTTGCCTTTATATTACAGTTCACTTGAATTAGTTTACACTGTATAAGTATGTATGTCCTGACTCGAGTGCTTATGTCTTATTTTACGCTCAGGTCAGCCTGAGTATCAGTTCGGACTTCAATTCTCGGAGCTAGGACTGCTGGAGATCATCTTTATCAAGCTGCTGTCTATTTTCTATTCAGTCTTTTATCGTAACCTATGTAATTGAGGCAAGTGAATTTAGGATTTTCTGTGGTTGCTTCAAACTATATTGGTTTTAAGACTATGTAATTTGTACTTATTTTTGAGACTATGTTAATAGTGGCTTCATGAACCACTATAGTAATTATTTCCGCTGCGAGTATTCTGATTTCTTGTTTGTGATTCTGTGATTTGATTTCATTTGCTCCAATTTTTATTACAATCTATTGTTTTGAACTATTCAAATTTGACATGTTTTAATTGATTATCGAATTTGAATGGTGCAAAATAGTGGGTCTTACACCGTTTGATTGTTTTGACCTTCGGGTCGAGTTTACCGATGAGATAAGGTAAACATTTTACTGCTTTGAATATGAAATTTAGTAGCGGTTAGTAAACCTTTTAGTGCGAACGTATGGTATGGGACAAAGTGTTCCGGTTCCTATTCGAGAGTTTGTGATACATTTGTCGAAGAGACGTATTTGCTAGTACTGGACCTTCGGGTCACTTGTCCTTCGGGATGTTTGTCTAAGAGACGTTTGTCATTGCGACGTATTTATCCTTCGGGATGTTGTCCTTTGGGATGTTTTTCTAAGAGACATTTATTTATACTTCGAGACATTTATCTAAGAGACGTGACACCTTATTTTGGAAGAACAGTACTTGGCGGGCTTCGACCATAAGCACGTGTTATGTCTTTGAGATGATTTCATTGATTTCCTTGTGATTTTCCAAGTGTATCAACTTTTTACATTGGCCATTTGAGCCGTTCGAGATATTATATATGGCGATTACATTTTTGGAAATTGAACTCCTTATCGAGTTCTATATTTGAGATTTGGGTTTGCCAACACCGGTGTTATTTGAGATTTGCCTTTTTGGCATATTATATGAGATTTTCCTTTTGGCGTTTATTTGGGATTATAGTCTCCTATGTTGGAGATTTATATTTGATTGCCTTATGGCGTATTGTGAGATGGTGATTTTCTTGAGGTTGTTTTGAGTTGCTGATATGGCGAGTTTGGAATTTTTCCTCTTTGGAGTTATGTTTTTCTTCTAAACCATATTTGATGTTATGTGATACGCCGACGAGATGAGGCGTGCTTTTATTGTGAGATTTGTTATAAAGTTTTATTGTCTTTGAGTTGCATTCATATTTAGTGATATCCTTATATCACTTGAAATTACTATACCTACTTAATTATTCCACGTGAAGTAATCATATACCATCGAATTATTCCTTCTCACTTGAGAAGATTATCACCTTGCCTTATGCTCATATTATCACTTATCTTTATAAACTGATTTGTTTAGCTAGACTGATCCATGTATTTTATACTCGGGTCAGACCGAGATGTTTCGGGTTAGGTACACTTATGGACTTAGCCTATTCTGCTTCCGTATGGACTTATCCGCTAGCCCTTTTTGTTGTAGTCTTTTTGTCGCTCTTTGGTATATATATTGTTTTGACTCGTGTGTATATTGTGGTCGCGATACCACTTATGATGTATTATTTGTATTGTATTGGGATGAATCGGTATATATATATATATATATATATATATATATATGTATGTATGTATGTATGTATGTATGTATGTATGTATGTATGTATGTATGTATGTATGTATGTATGTATGTATGTATGTATCTGTTTGTTGTTCTGTGATGTGTTATGCATTTGAGTTGTTGTATTTTGTTCTGATAGATCCTATAGCCACCTATAGTTTTGTATTAAGCATTTATTGGATATGTCGAACCACTTGAGAGAAAAAATAGAGCACTAATCGACGTATTCAATAGATATTTGAGACAAGACTATAGATGGTCGCTCCTAACCAGCCTTATTCTCCGCATTAGCAGACAATATTACCCAGTAATACTCTTTGTTAATGTTGGTCTCGGGGAGGGACATCACAGCAATCCTCGTTGAATCGCGAGGCAAGCTGTCACAACCTCTTCCAAGTACCGCAATCCACCCACCTGATACCGATCGAAGATAAAGTTCACGTGATTTCGAAAGTCGGCTTCCACAAATTTCCGTTGAGTCGATCTCAAATATTTTCTTCCATTCTTCGATCTAAAATTTTGATTTGAATCGGAAGTTATAGGGGAAAAGGCGCACGATTTTTCTCTGTTAGTTTAGTTTACGAATTTGCAAAAATGACGCCTCAATTTTTTATACAAGTCTAAAAAGGTATAAATCACATTACACAAATTATATACTTAAAAATAACAAGTTTAGTATATAACTCAATTACTTTACAAATTTACCGTACATTAAATTGTAAATTCAACTTAATATCTTATCACAGCAGCCCTAACAAAATCATTAACGGATTTATATAGGAATGGAATAATGCTTACTGGAAAATGTATAATCCAGATAAATCAGGCCAACAGATTTCTTTTACCGTGGCCCAAATAAGCCATCCTTTGATTTTCCTCATTTCCCGAAGCCTCCTTGCTTTCTGCCTTCCGTAGAAATTGGATCTGCAAATTTCGGCATCATAAGAAAAGGTTACAAACTCTTTTTCTTTCCCATTCTTCTTAGTCGCTGTTTTCATGTTGTAGTTGTAGACCAAAATTTCCCCAGCCCCTTATTGATTTCAAAGCCTGTCAATTTCTAGATTATATTATGAGGGGAATTGTTAATTTTTCTTTCTTCGATTACTTATGTATTTAAGAACTCTGTTAAAATATCGTTATAATGTAGTCTTATGAACCTTCGGAGTCGTGCTAAAAGGAAACTGGATGATGAAACATGAACTTTAAACCTGAACGTGAAACAATAATACGTGATTGGAACAAGCAATCAATTGTTCCTTTTTAAACCACGTGAAATAAAAAACTAATATGTTAATGTTTTAATTCTCTGGGAAAGTATGTTCGTTACTTCAGAATTGACAATTTCACGTATTATAGTAGATGTATTATTGTAGAGTCAGTGTTCCAAATAGATATTTCGAAGATACATTGAATTATTGAAATTAGTAGTTTCCTCTTCTTAATTTATAAACCAGTACGAAACCGTACTTTGCACGGCTAGATGAAATCAGTCGTTTATAAATATGAAGTCAAAAATAGTTGAAAAGCAATTTTAAGGAATGCATTCATCAAATATTCAATAGTAGATAACTTTGAGCAGTAATGTATAGCAGCGTAGGTAATTACCGTATGGAACTTCTAGAATAAGCGTATCCCCATTGGCCTTATTTTATTGGCAAACTACCAATTTTTTTAATATATATTCATGTAAAGCCGCATATCACAATGGGTATAATTGTAATATTTCCAATCTAAATTTAGTTTTAAAAACATCGAAATAGATTCAAAATGGAATTTAACATAGAAACAATCAAGAACGGTGAAAGTACAAAATGGAATTGCCGATCTTAGATCAGATATAATCAGGACAATGCTAAGCTTCAAAGAATGTTTAGTTATTAGTTATCTTTACGGGCCTCCGAGAGAAAATATTATCAGAAAGTAAAAGGATAAGTTAATTCATTAAACAATGAGAATTAGTTTGCGAATTCAAAATAGTTTCCAGGATGACAGACGCACATGGCCTGAATGGAATCTACGTAGAAACAATCAATTACATTGTAACAGACCGAGTAAAACATTGAAGAATACGAAAACGTAAAATTCATCACCATGTCGGCTCCATAAGACAGTATTTGAATTTTGAGTCTCCTGATAACAAATCCAATCCTAACAATGTTATGATAAAATCACGGTGGAGCTGTACTTCAGTGGCCATGGCTGTAGTTTTTCAACACAAAAGGGAGAGAATGAAATTTAATAGTATACAACAAATAAGTCTATTTTATCATTTATATACACGTCACTAAAGAAAGGGTAAAATAGAAAAGTTGGTAGTAATGGTAAAATGAAAAAAATAGTAGTAATGATTCTGTATTTATATAAATAAGGCAATTAAAGAAATTCCATCGGATAACATTGATAGCAATATTTAGATTGTTTATATTTTATACTTAGTGAAACCTTTTAATACATTTATAATGACATTGATAATCATATTGGCAACTAATAAATTGCAAATCAAATAAACAGGAGAGACTATTGAATGTAAGTGAAAATTTGTATCACATCCCTTTCTTTTAGAATCTTGTATTCTAATAATCATGCTAAATTACGTTTGATCAAACAAAATAAAAGAAGCAGGAGGAACAATTCTAATATGTGACTTGCAGCTATATGTGTAATATACAATTTTTCATGGGGCTTATACATTACTAATATGTATCATGTAAAAGCTATCCCATGTTTTAGCCGACGTTGACTATAATTAATGAAATTTTCATTTAAATTATTAAATATAATTCCAATGCCTTTCCATAAATTTTAATAATCAAATAATATTTTTAAATAAGGGATTCAAATCCAAAATCATTCTATTACTTAACAATTCAATCATTGAGTCAATATTCCGTTCGAATAAATATTTTAGCATTAGCTAATTTTATTTCGAATATATATGTTATTTAAATATTGTTATCTTCATTTAAATAAAAAATTATATATTCTAAGTGTACGTATTTAGAGCATCATCTTCGAAAATTCATTTTTCTATATTAGTAAAAATTAAAAAATTTCTCTTGTAAGACATCATTTGAATTTAATGCATGAACAATCTTAAAAAGTTAATGCATGACCTTGTTAAATATCACGCCGTTAGTAAACAATATAATACTTAGTTACTATATTTGTCAATAACTATCGTGTACATAAATAATATGAGACGTCTCCAAAAGGAAAAAGACTCGTCTTAGAGAGTGAAAAAAATGTATAGTGCACTAAAAAATTTAATTTCATTGTTTGCGAAAACAAATTAAGTTCTAACCACAAATACTAAGTTTGCAATAACAATCTTCAATACCATTTGAAAACACAAATACGTCTTAAATCAAAATACAAAACTTAATTACCAAACTGTATTTTAATAAATGCTAATAAATTAAGCAAATTAGAATCGTAAGACAAATCTATGGCAATGGGCAAAATCTATAGAACTGCAACAGAAATATGCATAAATGGAACACGAATAATTTGAGTTAATTAACAAATATAGAACGGAAATGAAATTATAAAATCTCGTGCACAGTGCAATGATGTGAAGGATAAACGCAAGGTGGATCATGTCCTTTTTAGGGTAAATTGGATATTTGAACGTACCAATGTTTGGAATTGTATGCATGCATACTTGTTTTTTTTTGGAGAAAGACCTGTTGTTAAACTTGGAGAGCAACGCGTTGAGTAAAACTTCGTTGGTAATCTACGCCCCACCGATTGAATCGTTTATGCATACAGTTACCTGTTCAGATGCAAGGAGATGACTTTCGAGTACATCGGATACTATGTGTTAATTGGGGAAGTCGGTTACCTTGTTACGGTTCTGCATTTGATTGATGTGGTATGGAATATAGTTTTCTAGGGTTTTTATTTCTTGTTCCAATTTTATTCGTATGCATGAGTATTTTCAAACTTGGCAGATAATATCGTAAAGTCAGTCAGTAGCGTGTGTGAATGTATGGTCAGGGCATAATGAGTTTCGTCGATGTGTGCAGCATACCTTTTGTGAGCATGTTCTCTCCTTAGGTTAATGAAGAAATCTCTTTTCATTTCGAGATCGTTGTAGTTTAATGATTAGCTCTCGAGGTGCTTGCAATTAAATCGACAATACAAAAGTACAATAAAGAATTGACACATTATATGTTGGCATGTTAATGCGTTGATGTATAGTATGAAGGAGGACATTACCTTAAGCAGGGATACATGCACTTGGATCCCTTGAAACTCCAAAATGGACTGCAGCTTTATGATATTCTCATCGACCGCACGTGACATGATTGTATTACAATTGCGTATTGACATGAGAGAATGATGGTGATATGAAGTCAGTGTAAGATGGTACCTGTCTATGGATGTCAATATGATATAGTTTGGTTATAAAAGTGGATTGGTGGGCAAAAAGGAGAAAAATGTTTTGTTAGATATTAAGTTGTCGCAATAGTATGCATATATTGTTATACCTATGTATTTACATGCAAGTGGATACATACACACACACACATATACATATATGTTTTAATAAGAGTAGCTATGTGAACTGTACCTTAACCAATGGTCTGTGTTGTATAATACCTCTAGTAATTTGCTGATTAGAATTTATATGTCACAGTAGCCCGCTTGTTATAAAGAGCTCGTGATCTCAACCATGTGTTAGTATGGTGTAAGGGGTGCCTAGTTTAACAAAATGGATCGTAGAACCGTTGGCATAGTAGTGTTCGGTTAAAAATACAAAGAAAGTTGCAAGTCATAAAGTAATTGTTGCCTAAAATCGTTAAATGTTATAGAATTATTAAGGTGCAACCAAGGAAGTAGCTAACGCAAGTCAATTTGCATAGTGTGACGGCGTCTTTGTGATGGCACAATGGTTGCGTGAATGTATATGTTTGGACCGAAGGTTGCTGGTGATGTATAAGGAAACAGTTTAACATTGATACTCTATATATCAATTTCAAAACGTGGCCGTTGACAAATTGTATGTGAGCAGACATGATTTTTTGATTGAACAATTCTTGATAGTTATTAAAGTATAACAATATTATGTCATAGGTTCTATATATTCTTTATTTGGTATTTGGAAATTTTCGTTGAAAAAAACCACATTGATACGACTACAGTTTGACTTGAAATTGTAAATTTTAACAGAAAACACGAACATGACAGACATTACAATAGTTGACTAAGGCAAGACAAAACACATAAGTTAAGCTGCAGTCATAAAAAATTTCTTTCTCGCAGATCCGTTGACGTGAGAAGCCTTGCTTTCAGCCCTAACTGAAACCTGTAGTTTGATATCTTGTTAGTATGTTAAAAACTAGGTTAGAAATTCATTTGTTCAATAACGGATAAGAAGATTGAGATTTTAAGTGTAGTGCGTAGTTAGTTAAAAGGTAGTAGTTTTGTGAGCATAAGAATGTAATTTACTCCATATTTGCCTTGGCAATCTTTGGTTTAGGTGTCCTAGGGTTATGACGTCGGAAGGTGTAACAATCTTTGTTGCAATAAGCTTTTTCTTTCCATCATTGGTAACGAATGTGTCAAGCTTAGCATGAAATGTTTTTGGTGTTACCAACTACTTGCTTGAGAATGCGCGCAATCCTCTTAGCACCTCCAACCTTCAAATAGTAAACTATGGTGGCTTGTTTAAAATTTGTTGAACACAATTTGCGAATAAGGCAAAAAAATGTAACATTTATTGTAATCAAGAATAGTGACGTAAGAATGGCAGAATTCATGGCACCTACCTCATTTTTCTGTATACGGTACAAAGATTCGTCCTTTTGTTTAAGAAGGAACTCTGCCACCTTGTCAAATAGGATGAACGGTACAAAAGCAGTACCATAATCAACCATTAATTCTATACAGAACCTGGAAGGTGTGTACATAATAATGATGGTGAGCGTTGCACTGCAACATCTAAGTTGTTGGAAATTAACTGTGTAATTACCTATGCAGTGGGAACTCAATTTCTTTATCTCATTTTTTGCACCGATGGTTTGGTCCAGAGTTGACAACACTGGTTTTGCAGAGGTTACAGGATAAGTATTCTCTTCTGTCGTCTAGATTAACGCTTGTGATTTTTCCTTGCAATGCAAATGATTTTCGCTCTATAATTGCGGTGGATGTAGTTAATGAAGCGAACATCTAAGAGAGTTGCAATGTAATAGTTGATGAAGAATTTGAATTTAACATTTCCAAAGAGAATTGAATGTTCAACAATGATTTAGTGTACATTTAATTTATAAGTTACTATAATTTTTTATCAGCTAGTAGTGCCGGAGAAAATTATATAATTGTAGAAGTAATATGAAATTAACAGAGAAATGACCTTAGAAACAAAAAAAACATTGTTATTGAGCTTAAGCAAGTTAAAAGTAGCACAATAGGATGTTTTAACTTGTGAAAGTCAAATCATGGATAAAAACAATAATTTTCTAGAGTAGGGTACATTTTTAGTGTTGACCTATTGTAGTAAAAATATAAATAATAAAGATCCAAATGCTTTTTATGCAAAATACTTATTGGTAATTCAGACTAAATTGAGGTAGTTATCCCTATTTTTTTGTTCCGTAATACAAGTTTAATTAAAAAAAAGACAGAAAAGGTTATCTGTTTCAAATCCTTTTATATTGCAAGCTTAATCAATGTTCTATATTTTTCATTTATATATGTAGTATAGTGGGCATTGTATGGATCATTGTGCAGCTATCCTCATATTTTTTTTAAAAAAAGTTGAAGGTTTGAAACAAATATGATGACGGTACTTATATTGATAATGTATGTAATGCAAAGAATAAGAACTAGTTCTATGTAAAAACTTTCCTTACAACTAAAGAAAGTTAATAAACACCAGAAAAGGAGAAACGTAGCGGAAAAATCTTCTCATGTTTTTTGTTTTTTATAACTGAATATCAATTATTTAGTCAGGGTTAATTCAATTTTCTTATCAGACCATAATTCATATGCTCATACTAATATAAGTGCAAACTAGTGCCAATGCTCACACGAATGCTCGTGGGAACCTATGTAAGCCTGGAATGTGAGGAAATTAAGAAGGGTTGAAGAGCACAATGCGGTAGAATAGTTGTAGTCTACCAAATACTTCTAAGTTTCAAAATTTGATCTTATACTATTTTTTGTTTGTTGTAGAATATGTTCTAACTTTGCTTCAAAGGGGTATAGTGTGATGTAAGTGTGATAACATTCTTGGTAATAATTAATTAAAAGTATGGACTCAACCACTTTATGTATAAAAAAAGGGTATTAAAATTTATGATAAAGAATTAAAAAATACCCTTGCAACGGTAAAATGTCTTCTACTATCAACAATCTTATCCTAGAGGCATTAAATAATCACATGGATGTACATAAATTACATAATAGGTGATTCCAGAATTTGGTTTCCAATAATTTGTAGGGACTTGTCACATAGGTAGGAAGGAAGCAACTAACTCTTCATCAATTCTATAGTTCATTCAATTTAAATGAGTGGATATAGCTAACTAATTTAATATTTTAATTTAAAAGAAAGGAAAAAAAACATGAAGTGTGCGAGGGGAGTGTCTAATTTGTAACATGTTAAGACCTTTCCAACATTGATTTTTTTTAAAGAAAATATTATAAGAAACTTTTGGAGCATTTTAATAACTTGTCAAATTCTAGACATGGAAAACAAATGTTCAAACTGAAGAAAACTACTTGCTTCCGAAGAAATGAATGTTCAAATTGAAGAATATTTGTAGAAACTTATAACACAATGTCACTAAAGATAACCAGATAAGCATTGAAAGGAGGGACATGGAGTTCGAACAAAGCGCAAACAAGCTTGAAAGCAAGTTGTGTAAATGTTAATGAAGGAATGATTCTATTGATGAAGCACAACGGTGCTATTTCTGGATGCCAAATTGGAGCGTTGAGCATAGGCAAAAAAAATGCAAAGTGATATATAAAGCAATATTGTATTTGATTAGTTTGAGAACCTGATAGATTGGGGATTAAAAAAACAGTTGTTTAACAAAGCAAGCTATTTTGAAATTGCTATTCCTTTCTTTTAGATCAGTAGTTGGTGGTATTGTAGTGTACAAATAAATCCCTTAACGGTAGTGGTGTTTCCAAATAAATGTACAAATGTGTAGTAGTAAGTGTCGTTTTTACCTCATACTTCAATAGAAGATTTGGGCTTATTATTTCAAAAGGGTCTTTTGACGATGAGTAGGTCGGTTTGTTTTTTGAATTGGATGTCTTCCTCAGAGATTGCAGGCGCTTTCTGTTTACGGAAGATGGCAAATGAAAATTGTGTCAAACCTTGATAAATTCATCCTACATATCTTAAATGTAATAGTGTGCAATGGACGAAAAGATGCTTACCTCTTGAGTAAATTGGGTCCCTCAATGATATCTTGATTTGTGAGATGCATGTTGCGGTAGTTGAGTTCAGACTCCGCTTCCCTGTAGTTCATGGTAGAACCAAGTTTAGCTAGAGCGGTGCTATGAGACAAATCTTGGGAAGATGTTTTAATATTGGAGAACTATCCCATGTAACTTTTAACGGTCATTGATGTAAGGATAATTGTTTGTGTTTTTGTCGAGGACAGATTAATTGAGAAAGAAGGTTTTGCAGCCCCATAATGTAGCAGCAACTCGAATTCTACCGCACACTATATAAGTTGATGTTTAGTAATAAGCAGCCTATAATTTCAAGTGTACAAGTATAAAGGATGAACAAGCTGTATGTTAAAAGATACCAGTGAAGGTATAAGATAAGTTCACGCTTAGATGTCGAGCCATTGCCCGTGGACTGGATGACAACCTCACCAACATGATGTAGGATCCCAATGACATCTGAAGTGAATGGGTTAAGCTTATTTAGACCGTTTTGTCAAGAAAGATGAGTAATGAGGTTTGATTTCGTTAAAGTTGACACATGCAAATCTATGAGGAACTTTATCATGTCAGTTCTGTTGATTATATTGTCGAGTAGTCTGCAAATGAGAACTTATGCATATGTATCTTGTCATTTTGATTTTCAACTTCGACGACGGTTGTCAAAGCGTTGAAATTAATTTTGGTTGATTTGTGGATTAGAAGATATTTGTCACCTACGGCTGCCACGTTGAATTCGTCTATGTCATACACTAACCCTTTCCGTATAAAAGTGGCATGAAACGTGGCCCCACCACTGCATGTATTTCTCCATCCTGTAATAAGTTGAAGCAAAGGACTTGCTTCGTGGTGATATGCATAATGTACGTTTTGTTGCCTGTCTAAGATATTTGGGAAAGGTGCATAAATTTTGTTTTATAAGAAACCGTGTTAAGCTTGTTGATTCTATGCAAAGGAAATATGCATTATCTCTCTATGCAAAGTTACTGTACTGTCCAACTATTTGTGATTATAATTTATTCTCAGGTGAAGAAGACAGTTTAAAAAGGAACGTTGAACATTGTCCAAGTATGTAAGAATTAAAACGTCGTGGACTGATTAGTTTTAACTAAATTTTTTGTTGCGAATATAATGTTAGAAAATTTATTGCTAAACATTGTTGAGATGATATTATAGATTGAACTATTATTTGTATTCAACCATATGTTGGTTTCTAGTTTAAGCAAGTCAATTATTAAAATTGGATTAGCTTAATACTGCCATTCATAAATTATATGTTCCATATAAACAAACATTAACGATTATCTTATTTCCTTTAAGTGGTTATTTATTGAACCTTGGTATAGGTACATTACCACTTTTCCTTACCTTATAAACCAACTTATCAACCAACTCTGTAACGACTCGGAATTTTCGATCTCGAAAATTCCAGATAGTTAGGGAAAAAAAGAAAAGAGATAGAAGAAGAAATGTAAACACCAAAACACAGATTCTCACATTCGCCACGAATCAAAATATAATATCAAATAAAATAGCAGTTATACAAAGGAAAACTGTATCAGTTAATTTACATTACTACATCAGAGTTACAACATTTACACAAAATACTGAATAGTTAAAATCATCATGTCCCGATAAACTACAATATATCACAGCGGAATACACTCCATACGTTCCTGCCATCCAGCTCGCCTCCTGAGCTCCAGAACGTCCTTACCTTAAAATCTGTAATACTCGGTCTGACCTGAGCATTACAACAAAGTAACACCCGGGTCAGGCTGGAAACCAGCGTGAATAAACCCATAAAATTTGAAATACCAAGTTATAAAACTTAATTGGAAACCCGGGGTAACTCGTACTTCACTACGAGTTCATAACTTGTTATAGTCAACACTTATTTCACAAATCAATCTCTAAGTACCCTTACTTAGTTTCAATAGTCCAGTTTTCTTAAATTATTCCATTCCGGCCTATTGATTTCACATATCAGATTTATAAAGAATCATTGTAGATTGCAAATCGAAGTGGTTTCGGATATTTACTGATATCTGACCTCGGTCTCTTCGAATCCAATATCATCTTAAAAATAAAGCTGTTTAAGTGTTAAACAATTCCATTTATATCCAGAACTACATATTTACCTAGCAATTCATCACAGATAGACAATCCGTATTATCTCAGTTTGATCCCAAAAATATCATATCACAGAGATATCAAATAATCCAAGGCATTCAATATCATTCAATCATTCATAAGCAAGATAAATTTTATCACACCATATCTAATTAATTTAAATAAATTGAATTAATTACTTCAATTACTTTTAGATCCTGCTTACTTACATTAATTAATTACAAACCATTAATTAATCATCCTTTTATTATCATCTTTTAAGTAATTAGCCTTTAATTAATTGCATAAATTAATTAACCTTCAACCATTCACATTAAATAATCCTTTAATTACTCTCATAAATTAATTAACAATAATTTATTACATTGATCCTTAATTAATTACTCTAATTAATTATTCGATAATCACTTACATTGATTAATTATCCTTTAATTAATCATATTAATTAACTAACCCTTTAATAATTTCCTTAATTAGTCAATCCTTTAATTAATTATCATTTAATAAATCACTTTTAATAATTACCATTAATTATCCTCCTTAATTAATGACATTAAATAATTATTCTTTAATTACTTTTATTAATTAGTCTCTAATTATCTTCATAAATAATCTTTTAATTAATCACATTAACAGATTTCCCATTGATTAATTACCTTGATTAATTACATTAATTAAATTCATTGATCAGTTAATCCTCAATAAATCACATTAATTAATTGTTAATTAATTAATCTTTAATAATTAATTAATTACTCAATAATTAATCTTTGATTATTAAATTAATCAACAACAATCAACCCTTAATTACTCCTGTTTAATTACATTATTAATTAAGTAAACTTCAAGAATTAACTTACTAAGTTAAATAAATAATTCAGCTTAATTAATCAAACACTTAAACAAATACTTTAATATTAAAGAATAATTAAGTGCATTATTAAAACTTCATTATGTTAACTTAAAACATTATTTTACTATTTATTCCACCCGAGACAAATCCTATGATTACTCGAACTAAACCTGAGTTCCAACCTTCCTTATTCCTTTTCTAAAATTAAACTGTTGTAAGATAATATATTCGAATTATACGAACGAGAACCCGTTTCCATTCGTTCATCTTCCCGAGATCGACCCGAGACTCTCTCTTCTTCACCCTCACTAAATACCACTGATGCACAACGACCACATGCACGTGCACTGATGACGGCGAGGCTTCGGCATCCTCGACCATCACCGACAAGTCGCCGTTGCCAAGCTTGATCATCGCCACTACCCAGAACTCCTCGAAGTCCCTGAAATCAAATTCGAGCTTACCTACCCACATCCTGATAACAATACCGACAACCATATCGGCCTTTCGCCGCCGCTGATGACCACCCGACAAAGTGTTGTCTCACCTGAAGCTTCACCAATCACTTATCTTTCTTTTCCCCCTACCCTAGTCCTACTCGACATCGCCTCGTCGCCATTCTAGCCACATAAACCTCGACGACCAGTCAGGCCCTTAAACCCTAATCTCGTCTCGCCTGAACACCACAGCACCAAAAAAATCAAGCCATTAATTTTCCCATGGCCACCGACCCCCGACCTTGCTCCAGCCACAAACCAGTGGCCCAAACTATTTTCGATCGCCGGAATTTAACAAAATTCCAAATTCCGATCAACTCGAAATTCCCCTTGATTTTCCAAACTAAAATTCTTGATTTTGATCTTAAAATTCATGGTTTATGTATACGAACATGATCAAGCAATCAAAACCCAAATTTTAATCAATCAAAATTTGAACAAAATATGATTTTACCGAGTTTTTAAACTTTCCAGTAAATCCATTCATTTTTTTCTACTTAAAAATATTTTTGAAATTTAAATCTTGCCAATTCAAACACATTTTATTTAGATATCAAAGTCAATAGATGATCTGAGGATGTGGTTTTGATTTTTAACAAGTTTGAAACGTGTATAACTTGGGAACAGAGATACATATGTCTGTTTCCAGACATGCACAGTCACATTTACACACACACACACATTCATATTCGTACACATACAACACTCATCACTTTACTTCAAACATGATTTCAAACAGCAAGAAAAATCCAAATTTCTGAATGATTTACTCACTTGTTGTTTATAAAACACTGAAGCCTGAATTTTTTTTTGAAATATGGAAATACTTCTTTTGAATCTGATAATCTGGAAAATAGCTTGATTTTGATCTGTTTTGTAGTTGATGTTTTCGAGATGTTCAGACCTATGCTCTGTGTTTGTAATAAATTGAACTGAGCTTGATGATCTTTGAGTTTGGTTAGGCTTTTGATTTTATTTCCTTTTCTTCTCTCCTTCCTTTTTTTTCTGATCTGTTTTGAATTTTGTTTTACAGGCTTATGTTTTGAAATGTGAAAGTGAAAGAAAAATGATAGAGATGAGATCGTAAAATCTCATTTTCTTTTTATTAGAAATAATTAAAATAAATGACACTTGTTCAAATGTATATTATAATTGTTACACTTGTATTTCTATGCTAAATGACTTACATTTGTTCATTTGTGTGTTAAAATCTTAACACTTGTCTTTTACATGAGAATTGTTATTATATAATGTATATATCTTTTATATTACTTATATTATATTTATGTTTTATAAATTTATATTCATACTTCTCTTTTATTTGTGTTTATATAACCTTTAAGAATTTTTTTTTGAAACTAATTTAAACATTAATAAATAATCACATTCTTATATATATATATATATATATATATATATATATATTTAAATCTAATTTCATTTTAAGATTTTTATTTTGAATTTCTAATTCAAATTCTATTTACAACCTTCTCATATATATTCTTTTCACTTATAAATCAGTATTTACTAATTATATGTATGAAACCCAATTATATAGCAAATAATAACCAAATATCTCTATATACTAGTTGTAAATTTATTCTCAAGATATTACTTTGAATTTTCAAATCCAAGTTTCATTTATAAACCATAAATGTATGTAAAAATAAAATAGCTATCATATAATAAGTTTTGCATATATATATTTGTAAAAGATAAATTCTGCTAAATGAATGATTATAAAAGAAGATCATTAAACAAATATCGTAAAATTTCAATAATTATAATAGGAGATTTCAAATAAATATCAATCCAAATATTTAAAATCCAGCATTTATTATAGTTCAAATTCATCTATATACTTATCCAGATATATTCTAATTATCAAAGTTCTATTTGCTCAACCCAATAAAATTAGTATCTCAATAGAGAAAATCAGTTAATTATCCAATTAACAGCTGTTCAAAATCCGGGTTATCACATTCCTTCCCCCTTAGAATCTTTTCGTCATCGAAAAGGAACGAAGTCAGAATTATTAAAATGCTTAAAATCAGATAAATTTTCTTTGATCATTTTTATAACACTTTAAAATCTATATAATATTACCAAAAGAGTTTTATAAAAATACTTTTATAACTCGATATCTCAACAAGTCCCTTCTTATTCTCACAGAAATTCGGTCATACGTTGATTAGACGTAGAACTGAAAACCTATAAGTACTTGGTAAACCTGTATCAGCACCTAAAAATAATTTTATTGAAAATATAGAAAACATTTTTGAAAATAAAGGGAACATCTTTGGTGAGAATGCTCTGGAAATCAACACCCCCTCCATGGTCGCAGTTAACCCGATGATTACGTTGCCATCTCGGCAAAATCCATAGATAACTGTAGGTCTCCGCGCCCCTCGATTACGCCATGGAACCCGCTACAGATCGCAGCTACAACGGGGGTTACGTTGCTATCACAGCAAAAACCCATATAACTGTAGGCATCAGCGCCTTCGAATTTCGCTGCCAAAAGAATGAAACTTCTCCACTCGACCATAGATCGCGGTCTACCGATATTACGTTGTCATCCCGACAAAATCAAACGTAGACTGTTGACACTCACCTCCATATTATTTCCGATATGGTCCACAGTAGATCGCAGCGACATTGAGTTACACTGTCGTCACACCATAACCCAAATGCCTCTGTAGGCATCAGCGATCTCGACTTTTGCTACCCAATAATTCTCAGGAACTTCAGTTTGTCCGGACTTCCTCCTACGATCCACTTTAGAGCCTCCCCCTTGGGGCTCAAGGCAATACCAACCTATAGTACTTCTAAGAGGTTCATTCAAGGGAGTGCCTTTTTTCCCAACGTCATTCTCAAAACACTTTATACTATACACATATAGTATTTTTCAAAGCATACACCTAGTATGAATCCCATATAAATCTTCTTTTCTCAAAATCGATTATCTCAAAATCGATAATTCTCAACTAGGCTTTTCAAATTTCTAAAATTGATTTTTCCTCAAAAATCAAAAGCCTTTCCAAAATCCATAGGTTCCAAAACCTTTTTTCCAAAATTATTCTCATAAAATCCTTCATATATATAGATATATATAACTTTGAAAATCTTTGGATCACTTCATACTTGTATAAATTCTCTTTTTATACTTCAAATACTTTTCATTACAACAATGTAACACCCGGGTCAGGCTGGAAACCAGCGTGAGTAAACCCATAAAATTTGAAATACTAAGTTATAAAACTTAATTGGAAACGCGGGGTAACTCATACTTCATTACGAGTTCATAACTTGTTATAGTCAACATTTATTTCACAAATCAATCCCTAATTACCCTTACTTAGTTTCAATAGTCCAGTTTTCTTAAATTATTCCATTCCAGCCTATTGATTTCACATATCAGATTTATAAAGAATCATTGTAGATTGCAAATCGAAGTGGTTTCAGATATTTACTGATACCCGAGCCCGGTCTCTTCGAATCCCATATCATCTTAAAAACAAAGCTGTTTAAGTGTTAAACAATTCCATTTATATCCAGAATTACATATTTACCTAGTAATTCATCACAGATAGGCAAGCCGTATTATCCCAGTTTGATCCCAAAAATATCATATCACAGAGATATCAAATAATCCAAGGCATTCAGTATCATTCAATCATCCATAAGCAAGATAAATTAATCATACCATTTCTAATTAATTTAAATAAATTGAATTAATTACTTCAATTACTTTTAAATCCTGCTTACTTACATTAATTAATCACAAACCATTAATTAATCATCCTTTTATCATCATCTTTAATTACATTAAGTAATTAGCCTTTAATTATTACACAAATTAATTAACCTTCAACCATTCACATTAAATAATCCTTTAATTACTCTCATAAATTAATTAACAATAATTTATTACATTGATCCTTAATTAATTACTCTAATTAATTATTCGATAATCACTTACATTGATTAATTATCCTTAAATTAATCATATTAATTAGCTAACCCTTTAATTAATTTTCTTAATTAATCAATCTTTTAATTAATTACACGAAGTAATTGATCCTCAATTACTTCCATTAAGTAATTATCATTTAATAAATCAGTTTTAGTAATTACCCATTAATTACCCTCCTTAATTAATGACATTAATTAATTATTCTTTAATAACTTTAATTAATTATTCTCTAATTACCTTTATAAATAATCTTTTAATTAATCACATCAACATATTTCCCATTAATTAATTACCTTGATTAATTACATTAATTAAATTCATTTATTAATCAATCCTCAATAAATAACGCTAATTAGTTGTTAATTAATTAATCTTTAATAATTAATTAATTACTCAATAATTAATTTTTGATTATTAAATTAATCAACAACAATCAACCCTTAATTACTCATGTTTAATTACATTATTAATTAAGTAAACTTCAAGAATTAACTTACTAAGTTAAATAAATAATTCAACTTAATTAATCGAACACTTAAACAAATACTTCAATATCAAAGAATAATTAAGTGTATTATTAAAACTTCATTATGTTAACTTAAAACATTATGTTACTATTTATTCTACCGAGACAAATCCCATGATTACTCGAACTAAACCTGAGTTCCAATCTTCCTTCTTCCTTTTCTAAAATTAAACTGTTATAGGATAATATATTCGAACAATACGAACGACAACCCGAGTCCATTCGTTCATCTTTCTGAGATCGACCCGAGGCTCTCTCTTCTTCACCCTCACTAAATATCACTGATGCACAACAACCATGTGCACGTGCACCAATCGATGGTGAGGCTTCGACATCCTCGACCATCACCTATAAGTTGCCGTTGCCAAGCTTGATCATTGCCACTACCCAGAACTCCTCGAAGTTCCTGAAATCAAAATCGAGCTTACCTACCCATATCCTGATAACAATACGGACAACCATATCGGCCTTTCACCGCCGCCGATGACCACCTGACAGAGAGTTGTCTCACCTGAAGCTTCATCAATCACTTATCTTTCTTTTCCCTTACCCTAGTCCTACTCGACATCGCCTCGTCGCCATTCTAACCACATAAACCTTGACGACCAGTCAGACCCTTAAAACCCTAATCTCATCTCGCACGACCACCACAGCATCAGAAAAATCAAGCCATTAACTTTCCCATGGCCACCGACCCCCGACCTTGCTCCAGCCACAAACCAGTGGCCCAAACTATTTTCGATCGCCGGAATTTAACAAAATTCCAAATTCCGATCAACTCGAAATTCCCCTCGATTTTCCAAACTAAAAATCTTGATTTTGATCTTAAAATTCATGGTTTATGTATACGAACATGATCAAACAATCAAAACCCAAATTTTAATCAATCAAAATTTGAACAAAATATGATTTTACTGAGTTTTTAAACTTTCCAGTAAATCCATTCATTTTTTTCTACTTAAAAATATTTTTGAAATTTAAATCTTGCCAATTCGAACACATTTTATTTAGATATCCAAGTCAATAGATGATCTGAGGATGTGGTTTTGATTTTTAACAAGTTTGAAACCTGTATAACTTGGGAACAGAGGTACATATGTCTGTTTCCAGACATGCACAGTCACATTTATATATACACACACACACACACACACATTCATATTTGTATACATACAACACTTATCACTTTACTTCAAACATGATTTCAAACAGCAAGAAAAATCCAAATTTCTGAAAGATTTACTCACCTGTTGTTTATAAAACAGAGAAGCCTGAATTTTTTTTTGAAATCTGGAAATACTTCTTTTGAATCTGATAATCTGAAAAATAGCTTGATTTTGATCTGTTTTGTAGTTGATGTTTTCGAGATGATCAGACCTATGCACTGTGTTTGTAATAAATTGAACTGAGCTTGATGATCTTTGAGTTTGTTCAGGCTTTTGATTTTATTTCTTTTTCTTCTCTCCTTCCTTTTTTTCTGATCTATTTTGAATTTTGTTTTACAGGCTTATGTTTTGAAATGTGAAAGTGAAAGAAAAATGATAGAGATGAGAGTAAGGATATTATAAAATCTCATTTTCTTTTTATTTGAAATAATTAAAATAAATGACACTTGTTCAAATGTATATTATAATTGTTACACTTGTATTTCTATGCTAAATGACTTACATTTGTTATTTTTTGTGTTGAAATCTTAACACTTGTCTTTTACATGAGAATTGTTATTATATAATGTATATATCTTTTATATTACTTATATTATATTTATGTTTTTATATATATGTTTTATAAATTTATATTTATACTTCTCTTTTATTTGTATTTATATAACCTTTAAGAATTTTTTTTTGAAACTAATTTACACATTAATAAATAACCACATTCTTATATAATATATTTAAATCTAATTTCATTTTAAGATTTTTATTTTGAATTTCTAATTCAAATTCTATTTACAACCTTCTTATATATATTCTTTTCACTTATAAATCAGTATTTACTAATTATATATATGAAACCCAATTATATATCAAATAATAACCAAATATCTCTATATACTAGTTGTAAATTTATTCTCAAGATATTACTTTGAATTTTCAAATCCAAGTTTCATTTATAAACCATAAATGTATGTAAAAATAAAATAGCTATCATATAAAAAGTTTTGCATATATGTATTTATAAAAGATAAATTCTGCTAAATGAATGATTATAAAAGAAGATCATTAAACAAATATCATCAAATTAAATTCCAATAATTATAATAGGAGATTTCAAATAAATATCTATCCAAATATTTAAAATCCAGCATTTATTATAGTTCAAATTCATCTATATACATATCCAGATATATTCTAATTATCAAAGTTCTATTTGCTCAACCCAATAAAATTAGTATCTCAATAGAGAAAATCAGTTAATTATCCAATTAACAGCTGTTCAAAATCCAGGTTATCACATTCCTCCTCCCTTAGAATCTTTTCGTCATCGAAAGCAACGAAGCCAGAATTATTAAAATGCTTAAAATCAGATAAATTTTCTTTGATCATTTTTAAAACACTTTAAAATCTATATAATATTACAAAATAGTTTTATAAAAATACTTTTATAACTCGATGTCTCAACAATTCCATCCTTGTTCTCACAGAAATTCGGTCATACGTTGATCAGGCGTAGGACTGAAAATCTATAAGTACTTGGTAAACCCGTTTCAACACCTAGTAAAAATACTTGAAAAATAATTTTATTGAAAATATAGAAAACATTTTTGAAAATAAAGGGAACATCTTTGGTGAGAATGCTCTGAAAATCATCACCCCTTCCATGGTCGCAGTTAACTCGATGATTACGTTGCCATCTCGGCAAAATCCATATATAACTGTAGGCCTCCGCGCCTCTCGATTACGCCGTGAAACCCGCTACAGATCACAGCTACAACCGAGTTACGTTGCTATTACAGCAAAAACCCATATAACTGTAGGCATCAGCGCCATCGAATTTCGCTGCCAAAAGAATGAAACTTCTCCACTCGACCATAGATCGCAGTCTACCGATGTTACGTTGCCATCCCGGCAAAATCAAACGTAGACTGTTGACACTCACCTCCACATGATTTTCGCTATGGTACACAGTAGATCGCAGCGACATTGAGTTACAATGTCGTCACACCATAACCCAAATGCCTCTGTAGGCATCAGCGCCCTCGACTTTCGCTATCCAATAATCCTCAGGAACTTCAGTTTGTCCGGACTTCCTTCTAGGATCCACTTTAGAGCCTTCCCCTTGGGGCTCAAGGCAATACCAACCTACGGTACTCCTAAGAAGTTCATTCAAGAGAGCTTTTTTTCCCCCAAAGCCATTCTCAAAACACTTTATAATATACACATATAGTATTTTTCAAATCATACACCTAGTATGAATCCCATATAAATCTTTTTTTCTCAAAATCGATTATCTCAAAATCGATAATTCTCAAACTAGGCTTTTCAAATTTTCAAAATTGATTTTTCCCCAAAAACCAAAAGCCTTTCCAAAATCCATAGGTTCCAAAACCTTTTTTCCAAAATTATTCTCTTAAAATCCTTCATATATATAGATATATATAACTTTGAAAATCTTTGGATCACTTCATAGTTGTATAAATTCCCTTTTTATACTTCAAATACTTTTCAGAAAAAACATTTTTTCTGGCAATAGATTCAACAAGGGGCGTTTATCAATTATATATATATATATAAATTTGTTTATGCCAAATCAATATTCAAGCTTAAATTTTAACCATAGAAATATCCAATTTCCACTTTATATATTTCACAAATATACTTTTCATTTCAAAAATCCTTTTACACTTCTTATCCACAAACTTTCAATATCAATTTCATTCAAACCTGCACGATGTAGACATATCATCCGTATGCTATATCAAAGTGATCGCTCACTTGATCACACAATTTCACTTTCGAACTAGTATCGTCCATCCGACTTTTTAGTGCGGACTCAGATCTGGTTTCTTGGTCAGAAACCATCATTCTCCTTGCATAGTCACAAATATGATAGAGAATTTCCAAAACCAATCAAAAATCCATATCCATGTTCGCCGTCGAAAATCGAGTGAAAAATCTCAACTCGGATCGATATACTATCTCGAAATTTTGTGCTCGAATCTGGATCAAATCACTATGCGAATAGAATAATATACGTACAGCCTACGTATTTATCTCCATTGATTATTAGCCAAATCAGTTCCCTTTTCTATTCACATTTACTTTGATTCCTATTCACTTATTCACAATTGCTTCAATCCTCATTTGGATTATCACCCCAATTCTTATCTCAATTGATAATTAATCATAAACAGTTTGCCCTCTGACCAACTTAAAATTTAGAAAATAGCTTAAAAAGTTTAAAATAGATAAGTAGTTGAAAAATAATTATTAGTTTGTAAAATAGCTGTAAAATAGTCAAGTATTTGTAAAATAGTTGGAAAATAGTTAAATAGTTATAGAATATTTAGGTAATTGCAAAATAGTTGTAAAATGGTAATTAGCTATAAAGTAGTTGAAAAATAGTAATTTGTTTATAAAACAGTCGTAGAATAGTTAAATAATTCCAAAAATAATTGTAAAATAAATATAAAATAGTTTGGCTTCAAATAGAAAGGTTGTATATAGTAAATAGCTAGGAAAAACAAATTTAAGAAAGTTTATATTGAAATGATATATTTTTAAAAATAGTCCAGAGCCAAACCGTTCAACTTCAAAATCTCCATTCCCATCAATTCCATTTAAATTTCCACTTCCTTTTGAATTGGTTAAATTATTCAAATTTAATTAATTTCATTTCCCAATTTCCATTAGATTGATTCAATCTCAATTCAAGTTGAATTAATCTCAATTTTTTTCCAAATTCAAATCAAATTCCATTTGAATTTAAAACTATTCAACTTACTTTACAATTCCAAATTATTCAAATCAAATTTTAATTTGAATTAATTTCAAAATTCAATCTCATTTTGAACCATCTTGAATTATATAAATTCGAGTTAAATTTTCAAATGTTGATTTAATTTTCTTTAAATCAAAGTAAACTTATTTCCAGGTTCAAATAATAGTTCAAATCCTTGTTAAACGATTTAATCTTTGAAACCCAATTTATTACCCAATTTCAACCTTAAAACCAACTTTCAACAATTTCTGTTGAAATTTTATCCAAATCTCAAGTCCACAGTGATTCCATTTCTCTAATTTCAATTTTATTTCAAAAATCAATTTTTTTTAAATAACTTTAAAATAAGGTTTTATTTTATTTTCAGCAATGGATTCATATTATACCTCAATCCACTTTTTAATTCATTGTAAACAACTCAATTCACAGTTTCATAAATTATTGAGAATAACCGGATGATATTAGGATAAATAAACATCCAATTTATATAGAACATCCATCAATTGCATCCACTACCCATTCCCAGAACTCAAACCCGTATGACATCACACATATCTTCCTTTCAACTTAACCCATTAAACTTCCTTAAGTTAAATCTCAATTTCATCTTGAAATTTCCAATTCAGGTTGTTCATTCCAAACTTATTTAACTTCCTTTAAGTTAAATTCAATTTAATCCTGTTAACCTTACTCAAATTTGAATTTCCATTTTGATATATATATATATATATATCACTTAATTCTTATTTAATTTCAATATCCAACAACCAATTATTGCTTTATATATAAAATATAAGCTTTTATAAAAATCATTCATTAAAACCATTTTTTTAAACCTTTATATAAGAACATAACAAGTACGCTCATATATATATATATATATTATATATATATACACACACATAACTCATTCTAGGGTACTACTGTCCCTATCCTTAATGAGTAAACCCACCAGAGATATCTTCTGTTTTGATACCAACTGTAACGATTCGGAATTCGATCCCGAAAATTCCAGATGGTTAGGGAAAAGAAGAAAAGCGATAGAAGAAGAAGAAGAATCAGAAACACCAAAACACAGATTCTCACATTCACAGCGGATCAAAATATAATATCAAATAAAATAGCAGTTATACAAAGGAAAACTGTATAAGTTAATTTACATTAATACATCAGAGTTATAACATTTACACGAAACACTGGACAGTTAAAATCAACTTGTCCCAGATAAACTACAATATATCACAGCGGAATACAATCCATACGTTCCTGCCATCCAGCTCGCCTCTCGAGCTGCAGAACGTTCTTACCTGAAAATTTGTAATACTCGGTTTGACCCGAGCATTACAACAAAGTAACATCCGGGTCAGGTTGGAAACTAGTGTAAACCCATAAAATTTGAAATACTAAGTTATAAAACTTAATTGGAAACCCGGGGTAACTCGTACTTCACTACGAGTTCATAACTTGTTATAGTCAACACTTATTTCACAAATCCCTAAGTACCCTTACTAGTTTCAATAGTCCAGTTTTCTTAAATTATTCCATTCCAGCCTATTGATTTCACATATCAGATTTATGAAGAATCATTGCAGATTGCAAATCGAAGTGGTTTCAGATATTTACTGATACCCGACCTCGGTCTCTTTGGATCCAATATCATCTTAAAAACAAAGTTGTTTAAGTGTTAAACAATTCCATTTATATCTAGAATTACATATTTACCTAGCAATTCATCACAGATAGACAATCCGTATTATCTCAGTTTGATCCCAAAAATATCATATCACAGAGATATCAAATAATTCAAGGCATTCAAAATCATTCAATCATCCATAATCAAAATAAATTAATCACACAATTTCTAATTAATTTAAATAAATTAAATTAATTACTTCAATTACTTTTAAATCCTGCTTACTTACATTAATTAATTTCAAACCATTAATTAATCATCCTTTTATTATCATCTTTAATTACATTAAGTAATTAGCCTTTAATTAATTACACGAATTAAATAACATTCAATCATTCACATTAAATAATCCTTTAATTACTCTCATAAATTAATTAAAAATTTATTACAATAATCCTTAATTAATTACTCTACTTAATTATTCGATAGTCACTTACATCGATTAATTATCCTTTAATTAATCATATTAATTAACTAACCCTTTAATTAATTTTCTTAATTAATCAATCCTTTAATTAATTACACTAAGTAATTGATCCTCAATTACTTCCATTAAGTAATTATCATTTAATAAATCACTTTTAGTAATTACCCATTAATTACCCTCCTTAATTAACGAGATTAAGTAATTATTCTTTAATAACTTTCATTAATTATTCTCTAATTACCTTCATAAATAATCTTTTAATTAATCACATTAACAGATTTCCCATTAATTAATTACCTTGATTAATTACATTAATTAAATTCATTGATTAATTAATCCTCAATAAATCACATTAATTAATTGTTAATTAATTAATCTTTAATAATTAATTAATTACTCAATAATTAATCTTTGATTATTAAATTATCAACAACAATCAACCCTTAATTACTCCTGTTTAATTACATTATTAATTAAGTAAACTTCAAGAATTAACTTACTAAGTTAAATAAATAATTCAACTTAATTAATCAAACACTTAAACAAATACTTCAATATCAAAGAATAATTAAGTGTATTATCAAAACTCCATTATGTTAAAACATTATGTTACTATTTATTCTACCCGAGACAAATCCCATAATTACTCGAACTAAACCCGAGTTCCAACATTCCTTCTTCCTTTTCTAAAATTAAACCGTTGTAGGATAATATATTCGAACAATACGAACGAGAACCCGAGTCCATTCGTTCATCTTCCTGAGATCGACCCGAGGCTCTCTCTTCTTCACCTTCATTAAATACCACTGATGCACAGCAACCACGTGCACGTGCATCGATCGACGGCGAGGCTTCGGCATCCTCGACCATCACCGACAAGTCGCCGTTGCCAAGCTTGATCATTGCCACTACCCAGAACTCCTCAAAGTCCCTGAAATCAAAATTGAGCTTACCTACCCACATCCTGATAACAATACCGACAACCATATCGGCCTTTCGCCGCCGCTGATGACCACCTAACACAGCGTTGTCTCACCTGAAGCTTCACCAATCACTTATCTTTCTTTTCCCCTACCCTAGTCCTACTCGACATCGCCTCGTCGCCATTCTAACCACATAAACCTCGACGACCAGTCAGGCCCTTAAAACCCTAATCTCGTCTCGTCCGACCACCATAGCACCAGCAAAATCAAGCCATTAATTTTCCATGGCCACCGACCCCCGACCTTGCTCCAGCCCCAACCTCGTGGCTTAAACTATTTTCGATCGCCGGAATTTAACAAAATTCCAAATTCCGATCAACTCGAAATTCCCCTCGATTTTCCAAACTAAAAATCTTGATTTTGATCTTAAAATTCATGGTTTATGTATACGAACAGGATCAAGCAATCAAAACCCAAATTTTAATCAATCAAAATTTGAACAAAATATGATTTTACTGAGTTTTTAAACTTTCCAGTAAATCCATTCATTTTTTTTTCTACTTAAAAATATTTTTGAAATTTAAATCTTGCCAATTCGAACACATTTTATTTAGATATCTAAGTCAATAGATGATCTGAGTATGTGGTTTTGATTTTTAACAAGTTTGAAACCTGTATAACTTGGGAACAGAGATACATATGTCCGTTTTCAGACATGCACAGTCACATTTACATATATATACACACATTCATATTCGTATACATACAACACTTATCACTTTACTTCAAACATGATTTCGAACAGCAAGAAAAATCCCATTTTTTGAAAGATTTACTCACCTGTTGTTTATAAAACAGAGAAGCCTGAATTTTTTTTTGAAATCTGGTAATACTTATTTTGAATCTGATAATCTGAAAAATAGCTTGATTTTGATCTGTTTTGTAGTTAATGTTTTCAAGATGATCAGACCTATGCTTGTGTTTGTAATAAATTGAACTGAGCTTGATGATCTTTGAGTTTGTTCATGCTTTTGATTTTATATCTTTTTCTTCTCTCCTTCCTTTTTTTCTGATCTGTTTTGAATTTTGTTTTACAGGCTTATGTTTTGAAATGTGAAAGTGAAAGAAAAATGATAGAGATGAGAGTAAGGATATTATAAAATCTCATTTTCTTTTTATTTGAAATAATTAAAATAAATGACACTTGTTCAAATGTATATTATAATTGTTACACTTGTATTTCTATGCTAAATGACTTACATTTGTTAATTTGTGTGTTAAAATCTTAACACTTGTCTTTTACATGAGAATTGTTATTAAATAATGTATATATCTTTTATATTACTTATATTATATTTATGTTTTTATATACGTGTCTTATAAATTTATATTTATACTTCTCTTTTATTTGTATTTATATAACCTTTGAGAAAAAAAATTGAAACTAATTTACACATTAATAAATAATCACATTCTTATATATATTTAAATCCAATCTCATTTTAAGATTTTTTATTTTGAATTTCTAATTCAAATTCTATTTACAACCTTCTCATAAATATTCTTTTCACATATAAATCAGTATTTGCTAATTATCTCTACTACTAATAAAGAAAATTCATTGAACTAATTTACTTGGTGTCCTTTTGAAATTCCAAAAATGCCATTGCTTTCCATTTACGTATTTGCGCTCAAACAAAATATCAACGTATACAATAACACAAACAGCCCGTGTGCGAAGCACGGGTCCATACTAGTATATATGAAACCCAATTATATATCAAATAATAACCAAATATCTTTATATACTAGTTGTAAATTTATTCTCAAGATATTACTTTGAATTTTCAAATCCAAGTTTCATTTATAAACCATAAATGTATATAAAAATAAAATAGCTATCATATAATAAGTTTTGCATATATGTATTTATAAAAGTTAAATTCTGCTAAATGAATGATTATAAAAGATCACTAAATAAATATCATCAAATTTCAATAATTATAATAGAAGATTATCAAATAAATATCTATCCAAATATTTAAAATCCAGCGTTTATTATAGTTCAAGTTCATCTATATGCATATCCAGATATATTCTAATTATCAAAGTTCTATTTGCTCAACCCAATAAAATTAGTATCTCAATAGAGAAAATCAGTTAATTATCCAATTAACAGCTGTTCAAAATCCGGGTTATCACAAACTCAGTAAATACATGCAGCTCATATTATGCTGATATGTATTATTTTCGTTAGTTGTTATCGCATCAACATTGCATTAATCTAAAGGAAAGAAAAGTGAAATTCTTATAATAAAAAAGCAAAGTAAAGTGTTTTTACTTAAATGCTTTGACAAATTAATTTAGAAACAAAGTAGATGAGATTAATAGAACTGGAAAACACCAATCGGTTAACATTGTGCATACGAAATACATATATGAGATTGAAAAGTAACTTAGTCTACGAAATTAAGTACAAAAATTAATTCCTCCACCGTCTTATTTTCCGTTTTCCTTCGGCGGTAATAATTTTTTATTTTATTTTGTCATTTGTATTATATGCGATAACCTAAGGTTCAACTTGTAAAGAACATATATATGAAATAGTAAAATAATAACAAGCAAAAGAATTACAACTTAACTTAATTTTAGAAGCAAATAAAATATTTATAAAAAAATTGGATTTTTAATGATTGGTGATAGAAATGACATAGAAATTTTATATCAATGTTATTATGTGATTATTATACTTACCATGATTAGCATAATTGTTTTAGATAAACATAAGTGGATTGGAAAAAAGAATATGCTATTGTAATGGTAGTCAGTAAAAGAAATTAACATTTTAGAATAATTACCCTATTGATTAGATTCAAAGAAATCCATTTTCATGTGTGATTACAATATTCACAAATGAGAAAGAAAAAAAATTTAGTTAAGCTTGAAAATTATAAGACTAAAAACTGAGTTTTATGCATGTGTGTAAATATATGACCCAAATAATAAAATCCATGGATTTTTCTACTGAAATGGCCTTAATCCCAGGCGTACATAAGGTATACAAACGAACAAAAATGTAATAGTGGAGAATGAAAACAATTATTTTGTTAACTTATAAATAGACTCGCTTCGAAAAATATTAGAAAAATATGCAGATTGTGATATGTAATTAGCGAAGAAACATACTTCGTTATCCAAGAGTTGCAAATCTAATCCAAATACGCCATTGCTTCTTAGGTTGACGACATCCCATAGCCTGCCAATGCGCACTCAGATTGTTGCCCAATAGTGTCAATGCTAAGTGAGTCCAGCAGTCTATGTAGATTATCCATTGTTGAAAGTGCCGCAGAAAAGAAGAATTTACCTTTGTTTGATTAATATGTGGCTAGTAGGTATGAGAAGGGGAATAAGGAGCAAGAATAAAATACTACGGATAGTTAGTTGGTGGGTTGTATTTTAGGTCTTATGGCAAATGGTAGTGGGAAGACAGATAAGATCTATGTTTATATAAGAATGAGAAAGTGATAATGCAAGATCTTTAGTAATTGTAACGACCGTCCATTTCGAACCATTTCAATCGACAATCATCCACACATGACGGACTTGAATTGCTCAAAACAACATATTATTAATTTATATTTGGCAAAACTTAGTATATACAGTAAACAAATCAATCACAGAATCAAAGACACAATATTATAACAGTAAACAGTGGATTAGATAAATAGTATTTCATGAAGCTACTACAGAACATCAGAGTTTAAAACGAAATACAACAGAAATCCCGAATACATAGAAATCTCAATACATAATCAAATGACAAGTCTGAATATAAAACAACTGGGAATAACTGGAAAAGCTGAATATATATAAGATAGATCTTTAAGCAAAACTCCAAGCTTCAAAGGTGAGTCAAATGCCGTGACACTCAGTCTGACACGAACATAAAGCAAAACATAAAACACTCGAGTCAGGATTAATATTCTTATGCAAGTAAATCAACTCAAGTGAGATGTCCAAGTGAAATGCAAATAACTTGAAGGATGTTTGTGATTCTCATCCTCTAAGGATCCGTGAAACTATCTACATACATAGTACAATACGCTATATCGATAAGGTCTATAGTAAAGTAAACTACTAAAATAGCATTAAGATGTTACCCATATTCCCCTTAACACATTTTTATATATATTCCTGTAGTCTATACAGTATCATAATTACTCCGTTAACTAGAGGGCTATCAGAGGGCACTCCATAGGTACGGTACAAACCAAACTCATAGTAGGCGCGATAAGGCATATAACATGACACGCGAGGCACTGCTTAGGGTAGGATACCCCCTTTTTGCACTCCCGGACTGGCAGTAACACATAGCAGCTACTACCGCCCACCTCGAGACACTCCCAGATCAAAGGTGCATACAATCAAATCACAATGTAATAGATATGATATCGAAGAAATGTGTCTGATAGGGGGAGCGACCCCACTTGGCCCGGTATAGCTACTGTTTTAGCCACATCAAGCTTACTCGAGGGAGTCAGGGCTGCGTTCATACCTCATACAGACGTTTGTAAAACCATCCTATTTCGTTTTGGAATCTTCACCATGTGCACAGTTGTTAAAGTAGTTTTCGATGTTGGCGGAGAGTATGACAATATCCGATCCTGGTCTTTTTAACAACTAAACACTTATTTCACACCATGATCATTTACATTTCAAACAGTTTATACTTCATATCATATTCGTTTCAAAATCATATCACTTTCGAAATCGTATTCCCTTCCAAAATCATAACCACAAAATATGTTAAACCATAATATCAAAATATTCGTAGTTAAATCCATTAAATCTAAATCATAAAACCATCTTAAACCGTTTGACTATTGAAAGTAGTTTATATATTGAAATAGTTATACATTAAAAATAGTTTATATTTAAAAAATAGGTTATAGATTAAAATAATTTATATATTAAAATATATATCGAAAAATAGTTTCAGATTAGAATTGTTTCTTCCAAATTTCTAAATCAATTCAAATCAACCTTTGTTTTAAAATTCAGTTTAAATCAATCTTAGTTCAACAATTCCAATTACAAAGATTAAAGGTTCAATTCAAATTCTCATTAAAACCATTTTAAATTTATATCGATTCCAAATTAAGGTTTGAACTACAAATTCAAACCACTTCCAATTCAATAGGTTCTAAAGTTTAAATATTCAAATATTTGCAATAACTCAATTTGATAAATTTCATTTATATTTCAAAATTCAACTTTAATCTTATTTAAATTTGAAAAGATTCACTTAATCATTTTTAATAACATTTAAATAAAATCCCATATTACATATTTAAATCAAAATTAAATATTCAATTTCAATTTTTATTTAAATTTAAAATTATTCATTTAATCACCTTTAGTTAAACATTTAAGTAAAATCTCAAATTACAAATTTAAATCAAAATTAAATATTCAAATTCAATTTTATTTAAATTTGAAAATATTTGTTTATTATAAAAACATATCTTTAAAACCTCAAAATCAATAAGTACCAAATCGATCATCATTTAAATTCAAGTATTAACCAATTTAAATTTCAAGTCAACTTTAATTTATCTTTCCAACCTCTATTTATTAAAGTCATTACAAAATCTATTTAAAAAAATATTAATATAATTTTAAATAAATTTAAACATATTATATATATATATATATATATATATTAATTATTGCAAAAATATATTTTAAAATATTAATATAAATTGTAAAAAACTATTTAAAACATATTATATATATATTAGTTGAATTAAATTCTTATTAAACTTTATTATATTAATTATTATTAAATCTTAATTATGTATTTAAAAATAATAAGGTTATAAGTAAAATCTTAAAATTTATATTTTCAAACTTAACTTATAAATTTAAAATTTCCAAAACATATAATTTCAAAAATCTAATTTTTACACATATATTAAAATAAAAATAGAATCTTTTTATTATATTTTAGAAATCAATTTTTATAAAACTCGTATATTTCCTTTCAAAACTTTGGAACCCGTTTTCAAAAGTAGACCAACGGTGTTTGTATATAGTTTTCTATCGTATGGTCAAGTGGTATTGATATTTATCATTTCAATCCGCGATAATTTAATATTTTATGGGTATATATCATTTCAAACCGCAATTCCAAAATTTCAAAATCAATAAAATCGCTTAGGTTTATCATTTCAACCTATAACGATTTTACCTAATCTATAAAATCATTCGGGTATGTATCATTTCAACTCATAGGGAATTCTTAACTATTAGTGAACTTGCAGAGAGAATAATAAAATAATAGCATAAAATAGCACAACAATATCAATTACAAGCATATATCATAATTAACGATAAATATAATCTATATAGAACAGATTATGGTGTCATATGTCAATCAACATAGGTAAACAAGTTTAAATAATAACATATCAATCTCAACAACTTAATTACTAACCAATTCAAATTTAACAACATATTTCAATCGTCATTTCATGTGAATTAAATTTACTAAGCATAAGAACGTTAATCGTGGTGATTGCTCACATTTCGAGGTTAGAGAAAAACGACAGCTAAGAACGATGCAACATGGAATGATGCACACGAACACTCGCATGCACCATGGGACAGTGACAAAGCGAACAAAGAAGGCTGCGACAAAAATAGATAACTTAAATTCGAATTTCGAAGAAAAAAATGTAATATGTATATATATACACCTTTTTACATCTTTTTTTATATTATAACAATGAGGAGGCTGCACGAGTTTGGAGGAGATAAGCAAAGGGTTTTCAGAAGGCAGGTATGGCAAGGCGGTCTGTCGTGTGGTGATCAAGTGGCTGCGAGCATATACACGCACACACAAACGTATATACATGAGCATAACAGTTCAAATATATAACATATATATATATATATATATATATATATATATATATATATGCTGCTACAAGGAGGAGGGGTTTTTGTTCGACAGCAGAGCGCTGGCAGCTTGGTGGAGGGTTCGAGCTCAGGTGGCAGGGTTTGGACGTGGAGATGGAGCAGGCTCTGGCGAAGATATGCTGATTGGCTGAGGCTTGTGGTTTAGGCAAGACTGTCGGGTGTTGTGCGGCGGAGAGTGGCTGCAAGAGGGAAGTTGTGGCGGAGGGCTGGGTTCGGTGACAGTCTCGGCAAGTGGTGGAGTGAGGTTGAGCGTGGGTAGGCACTGGAGAAGAGGGCACAGATGGGTACGAGCAAGCTATAGGGAGGTGGATGTGAAAAATGAACAAGGAGGTGAGGAAAGATGTGGTTGGAGATTGGAGCACAGCTGTGGGTGGTAGTCTGAGTGGGCGGTGGTGTGCTAGGTGCTGGCGAGCATCGAGTGGTGAGCAATGTGAGGGAGGGTAAACCAGAATAGAGAGAGGGGAAGAACGGGTTAATCAAAAGCGGGTTTGGGAAAACAAGTAGGTAGGTTGCAAATATGGAAGCTTACTCCTTTATATATATATAAAATCATATGAAGGAAAAGGTGGCGAGGGAAGACAGATGCATGAGGCTCTGGGTTGAAGCAAGCAGGGATGGGAAGACGGCGACGGCGATATGGAGGTTGTGCAGGTTGTTTCAGAATATAAGCTTTGCTTTTTTTTATTATCAAAGAAGAAGACAACCAAAATAACAGGGGAAGTGGAAAAGAGTACGAGCCATAGAACATATATCAAACTATTGGGAATGGAGAAAGTCAAAGCTGAATTTCGAGAATAATAAATGCAATTGGCTATTTGGTTTACACGGTAGACAATGAAAGGACACAAGAAAAGCCAAAAGTTTAAAACGGGTACCGATACGGCTAACCGTTTCGTAAATTTCACCACGTATCGGATAGCGAATTAAAGGAATGAATATATTGCGGAGATCAGCATGACAAGACGAACATAACGGTACATAGATATCGACGATACGATCATTCTATCAAAAGTCGATATTTACTGTCAAAATGCTGCTAAACCGTCGAAAATAATATAAACGAGGCTAAAGCAGTCCAAATTTGACAAAACCAAATATGACGTCTCACCCAGAAAATGGTTTTCAATTTTGTTAAATAAAAATATTCAGATTTTTTTTTAATTTCATCAAAATTAACTGATTTTGATTTTGAATTTGAAATTTCACAACCAAACAAACATTCATATTTTCAAATGAAAATCTGCCACTTGCTATGCTTCAATATACACATTCGAAATATAAAATTTTCATTTCTAAAATTATATTGTTTATTTTCAAGAAATTTTTCAGTCGATTACGTTATTTAAACCGTTAAAATTTCCTGGTAGTTACAGTAATCCTGTGAAATAATTGGAATTCTGTTTGAAGTTATGATAAACCGTTCATCTTCTAAAGATGCACATAGTTTACTTTCCAATATAACGCTTAAAAATAAAAGGAGTTGCTAACATTTAATGGGCTACCAATAGTTAGTGATATTATATTGCTTGAAGGGCAGAAGTTGAAAGGAAAAAAGGTTAGGAAACGAACGACCAATAATTAGCAGTGAGATTCAATATTTTATGTCGTCTAATTAAATTTTTGTTTTTTGTTTTTTTTTTTGCCGCCAAATTTGCTCCTAATGTGTTCCTTAACGGTAATAGCAAGAATGGTGTCTATGGATCGTTTTGCTGTTCAAACAAAATAACACATATAAGTTGTAGATGATTTAAAAATAGAGCAAATTACATGACTAAGATTTCTTTGAAAGAATTTGTAGGTAACCATAGTTCAATAAAGTTAGTGAATAAGTGAAGGTAAGGTTTAAAATGGAAGAATTAAAGTATGCCAAAATGCATTTTGAGTATATGTAAGATAATAAATAACTGATTTGAATGGTGGTGTCACATATCAAGGTTTGAGATCTCGGTTTCGGTCTTTTGTAATTTTAGAAATTTCGCCCTAATTCATAAATTTTGGAAATTTTGATTCCGATTTCAGTTTCGGGTCTTGTTATTTATTTTTCATATAATTATGCATTTATTTGTTTAATTTAGAGACAATTACTAAAATAGGCTTTCGTAAAAAATTTATTATGAACATAGGCTCCGTTCTAAATTATTAACAAAAACAGGCTGGTTTTTCGATTTTGTACATGCGCACATTCAGAGTGCGCATGTACAATGTACTCTGAATGTGCGCATGTACAAAACCGAAAAACAAGCCTGTTTTTGTAAATAGTTTCGGGCGGAGCCTATTTTCATAATAAGTTTTTTACGGAAACCTATTTCTACAAAAAGCCCTTTAATTTATTGAAACAAAACGTATAATTTGAACTTAATTGAAAAATAAGATATACACAAACAATACCGGTTAATTATAAATATTATAAACACTAAAAAAATTCATTCATTAATTCATTTTCAATTTTTTAGTTACATCATTTATATATTTTGTGAATTTGTATGTTTTTTAAGTTAAAATTTTAGATTTTGAATATTTCCATATTTGAAAATTAAAATGAATTCCATTTTGAGATTTTTCTGTATGATTTGAAGCTCAACAGGTATTTTGTTGAATCGGAATTTCGGTTCGGTTTCGTTTCGGTCCATAAACCTAAACGGAATGATCGAAATCTCGCTGTTTCGGTCGAAACCTCAAACCTTGTCACATACCTAAATCAATGGATCCCATTACTAACTTGCTAAAAAGTTTATTACTATACTTACATCATATGTATACATAGTCACGTACATACATATATTATGCAAACAGTGAAATCAATATCCCTAAAATTTTAATAATTATGAAAGTTTAAACGTTTTTACAACTTTTGATGCAACATAAATGCGGTTAGTGGACAACGTAGGATTCAAATGTGCAAAAAATGTGTACATGATATGGTATCATCAATCACAATTTCATGAATTTACTAAAGATTACTGAAAGGTGGTGCATGTAAACAAATGTAAAGATATTAGGCGTTTTTAATATCCGTGTGCGATGTACCTGTTAGTGATTATTAGAGTCCATCCGAAATTGAAATATCACAGAAACCGAAATATCTAGCTTTCTGTAGTAGTCTGGAAGAAGTGGACATATTGAATAAAAATCATATTGAATAGAAGCACACCATCTTGCAATCCTTTATACAATTCTGAACGCATCTTGATAATTCTTCACGAAGAAGAAACAAACCTAAACGAGATGGATGAAAAAGACGGGGAAGGTTATTAATCTGATAATGCAAAAATTGATTTGAAAAACATAATTGCTGAACCATGTTCAGATTTCTATTTTATCAGTAATATAATATATACTTGATTTTGACTTTAGAAAACATAATGCTCGAAATTCTATGTTTATGATATTATATTTGATGTTGTTTTTTGCAAAATGTCTAATAAATCATTGTTGCATATGTTTAGCAAAAATATCGAACTTTCTAAATTTATTGTCATATATATTTAATTTATAAAAAAAATTATAAACGTGTGCAGTAAATCAAAAAGGCACGCGCCATTTGCCGCACCGTGCACCAAGGCTCCAGAGAGGCTTTGCTCCTTTTTGCGTCGTGCGCCATTAGTAACTTCGTTCTATAGTTTAATAACAAAAGTAGTTATCATGTTGGAGGTATGTCAAATATTTGACATGCACCATTAATAATATAACCAATTGCTCAAGGATTGAAACACTAGAAAGTGGACAATTATCTCTTACAATCATCAAAAAGATTTCTGTTCTGGCCATTATTATCAGACCATTAAGACAACTTATTACAAACTTCGTCTTTTTAGATACATCTTGATCAACCTTACTGACACAATTGGTTATCTTATTGATGTGTTAATTCCAAATCACCGAAGTAATTAACTTTACAACGATACGTTATGCTCCTCGTCATCCATCAACTAAAAATACAAAAAAAATACAAAAAAATAAACCAACTGTTGTAAATGTAGTTTGTGTAAACGTTTGTAAAACGTTTGTAAAATCAAATAAGAAGAAAAAGATAATTCATATTATTCAGCAAGACGGCTGAGCAAACAAAGATTGATTACAATAAGGTTACAGAGATAGGTTTATATAGATAGAAAACATAAACAATAAAAAGGCTAAAAAGGCCAACACAGACAGGAAATGGATCAATATGCTAACATCCCCCCTCAAACACGCGATGGTACGGCAAGAAGCATCGAGAGTTTGCCAATGAAAAATCTATGACGTTCAATAGTGTGAGCCTTCGTGAAGAAATCAACAAGTTGCGTCGATGACGAAGTAAAAGGCAGAGAAATAGTTCCATGCAGCAAGTGATACCGATTGAAATGACAGTCAATCTCAATATGTTTGGTGCGCTCATGAAAAACAGTATTGTGAGCAATTTGAATAGCGCTCTTATTGTCACAATACATATGGGTGGGAGAAGAAATCGAAACACCCATATCCTCCAACAGCCAACGTAACCAAATAATCTCAGATGTAGTGGAGGCAATAGCACGATGCTCTGCCTCAGTGGAAAACCGAGAAACAACATCCTGTTTCTTGCTCTTCCATGAAATAAGGGAATCACCTAAAAATATACAAAAGCCAGTTGCGGATTTTCTATCCGTTGAATCACCAGCCCAATCTGCATCAGAGAAGGCACTAAGCTCCAAAGATGAGGTCGATGGGAACAAAAGACTCTGATAAAGTGTTCCTTGCAAGTAACGAAGAATGCGCATAACAGCAGCCCAATGAACAGAGATAGAGAAGATACGAACTGACTAACAATGTGAACAGCATAGGCAATATCTGGACGAGTGATGGTCAGATATACAAGGCAACCAACAATAGAACGATATAAAGTGGGATCAGAAAGATGACTCCCATCGGTCGGAGTATATCGGGCATTTACCTCAAGTGGTGAATTAACATGACGTGTATCGGTAAGACCAGCACGATGAATAATTTCAGTAGCGTATTTGGACTGGGAAAGAATATAGCCTTTTTCTGAGGAAGGTATTTCAATCCCTAAAAAATAACGTAGATGACCCAAATCCTTCGTATCAAAACAACGAGACAATGTGGCTTTAATACTCACAATACCATTACTGTCATCACCTGTAATGATCATATCACCTACATATAGTAGAAGAAGAATACGGCCTGCAGAAGTCAATCTGACAAAAAGTGCTGAATCATGAGGACTAGAGGTAAAACCAAGTGATGTAACTACATTCGAAAATCTCTCATACCAAGCACGTGGTGCTTGCTTAAGACCATATAGAGCTTTCTTAAGCCTACAAACTTGACCTGGAGCATGAGAAACACCAGGTGGAGCAACCATATAAACTTTTTCCTTAAGATCTCCATTAAGAAAAGCATTTTTAACATCCATTTGAGAGATGTCCCACTTACGACTGGACGCAATAGCAATAAGAATCCGAACAGATGTCATCTTAGCCGCAGTGGCAAATGTTTCCTCATAATCCATGCCATACTCTTGGGCAAATCCTTTAGCAACTAAACGAGCTTTGTATCGCTCAATAGAACCATCTGACTTGGTTTTAATCTTATACAACCATCGACAACCAATAGTTTTCTTCCCAGTAGGAAGGTATACAAGATCTCAGGTACCAGTTTTGTCTAAAGCAGACATTTCCTCAGACATAGCACGTTGCCACACAGGAGAACGAACAGCCTCCGAGTAAGAGGAAGGCTCATAGAAAGTGTCAATGGAAACAAGAAATGAAGCAAAAGCCCGAGAGTAACAAGAGTAAGCAAAATCAGATAATTGAGTAGATTTACGTGTGCGAGTGGGATAGCGAGGTTGAACAGGATCAGTCATCACAGGAGGTGTTTGAACAGTCGTAGTAGCAGGGGATAAAGTGTCACCTGCAGAAGGAGGAGGAACAGAGTGTATGAATGACGGAGTATCAATAATAAGAGGTGGTGAATCAGAGGAGTTATCAGCAGCAAATGGATCAATGTGAATAAGATCAGACTTAGTCATGCTATGAGGACTAGCTGGAATAGAGTAGAAGGGAATATGTTCAATAAAGGAAACATGACGAGAAACATATAGTTTATTTGAAGAAGGATCGTAACAATGATAGCTTTTTTGTCCAATACCATACCCAAGAAAAACACATGTAGCAACACGTGAAGATAATTTTGTACGTTCTACGTGTGGACGAAGAACAAAACAAGTGGAACCAAACACTTTTAGGTGAGAGTAATCAAGAGTTTGACCAAACAACTTGGCATGAGGAGAAATACCAGAGTTATGAGAAATCAGGATCTTATTAATAAGATAAACAGAAGTGAGAACAGTTTCTCCCCAAAATTCTTTTGGAGCGCTAGCTGAAAGAATCATAGAACGGACAGTTTCAACAATGTGTCTATGTTTTCTTTCAGCAACACCATTTTATTGCGGGGTATCAGTGCAGGAAGTCTGATGCAAAGTACCATCAACCGTGAATATGTTAGAAAGGTCTCCCTTAGTGTATTCCCCTCCTAAATCAGAACGAAAGCATTTAACAATAGCAGAGTGTTGTGTTTTAACATATGCTTGAAAGACAGTATATATATCAATAAACTCAGAACGACGTTTCATCAGATAAACCCAACAATAACGAGTATAGTCATCGATAAAAGAGACATAATATCTGCACCCACCTTTTGTGGGGATGGGTGCTGGACCTCAAACATCAGAATGAACTAAATCAAAAGGTGCAATGGAAGTAGAAACACTTTGATTAAAGGGCAAAGCAGAAAATTTTCCAAGTTTACAACCACTACAATCTGAAATATCATGAGAACGTAAATCTCCCAAAACACCAGAATTACACAAGAATTTAAGACGAGAGCTTGAAATATGACCAAGTCTAGAATGCCACAAATAAAACTTAGAAGACAATGGAGTTAAACGAAAAGAAGAAAGGTCAATACTAGCAGCGGCGGCATGACTTGGAATGTGCAAGTCATCCAAAACATAGAGACCGCCCTGCCTACGGCCTGTCACAATCAACTTCTTAGAGTTGGGATCCTGCACAGAGCAAGTGGTAGAAGAAAAATGAACAAGATATCTAAGATCACAAAGTTGTCCGACCGACACAAGATTCATAGTTGATTTAGGAATACAATAAACATTTGGGAGGGAAACGTGTGTGGTTTGAATTGTACCGATTCCTGTTAACGATAAAGGTGTGCCATCAGTAGTCAAAATAGAAGGCGAGCGAGAATCAAAAGACATAGATATAAATGATGAACAATCATGGGACATATGATATGAGGCATCAGAATCCAAAATCCACAAAGGAGAATTCAAACCTGATATGGAGGGAGCTGACATGGCAAAGTGCTGAGATTGAGGAGCAGTCATGTTTTGAGGCAAAGACTGGCTAGTAAGGAACTTCTGAAATTGTTCTGCAAGAGAGTCCATAGAGGAATCCACAACCGATTCACCGGAAGGATGTACCAATGCAGCAGTCCTAGGCTGGGAACTATCTCGTGACTGTCCATGTCCTTGTGCAGTAGAGAGGGACTATTGTTGGCTACCGCGTTGTTGCTGTTGTGATCTATCACCTGGCTTAAAACTTTGATTTTTTTGACGAGCCAATAATTCAGGACATTGATTCTTCCAATGGTCTGGTTGTTTACAATAATTACAATCACGACCATTCTTGATATTTATCTTGTTGCGTTGAGATGGGATTGGTAAAATCCCTGTAGCAAAAACAGATGCAGAAGAAGTCTGTGCAACTTTCTCAGTTTGAGACTTCAAGCGAGTTTCTTCAGCTAATAATTCATGTAGAGCAGAATCAACAAAAGGTAAAGGAGTGCGATGTAGGATGGACGCACGCCAATGCTCGTACTCTGGTCGAAGAGCCATCAACAATTGAACAAGACGTTGTTCCTCCCTACGAGCGATTTATGGAGCAAATGACCTAAAGCTCAGCAACCTCAGTCATAGCCAATTGATCCCAAAGAGCAGTAATTTCAGAATAAAAATCTTGAATATTTCGATCATTCTGAGACAATGACCGAATATCAGCCTCTAATTGATATTGAATGACAAAGTTAGAACGCACAAAAAGTCGCTCCAAATAGTCCCAAACTTGCTTAGCAGTATCATACTTAGCCAATTGCATACCAATTTTATTCTCAACAGAATTATTAATCCAAGTGATGATTTTTGAATTGTTAGTATCTCATTTCTCCATCGATTCAACATTAGCAGCTTCAGGAGCCACAATAACACCAGAAATATATCTCCACATCTGTTTTCCTTTCAGAAAATTTTTCATGACATAACTCCAATAAGAATAGTTTTTTCCAAATTCCAAAAGTTTAAAACGGGTACCGATACGGCTAACCGTTTCGCAAATTCCACCACGTATCAGATAGCGAATTAAAGGAATGAATATACTGCGGAGATCAGCACGACAAGACGAACATAACGGTACATAGATATCGGCGATATTATCATTCTATCAAAAGTCGATATTTACTGTCAAAATGCTGCTAAACCGTCGAAAATAATATAAACGAGGCTAAAACAGTCCAAATTTGACAAAACGAAATATGACGTCTCACCCAGAAAATGGTTTTCAATTTTGTTAAATAAAAATATTCAGATTTTAATTTTTTTTAATTTCATCAAAATTAACTGATTTTGATTTTGAAATTTCACAACCAAACAAACATTCATATTTTCAAATGAAAATCTGCCACTTGCTATGCTTCAATACATGCATTCGAAATATCAAATTTTCATTTCTAAAATTATATTGTTTATTTTCAAGAAATTTTTCAGTTGATTACGTTATTAAACCATTAAAATTTCCTGGTAGTTACAATAATCCTGTGAAATAATTGGAATTCAGTTTAAAGTTACGATAAACCGTTCATCTTCTAAAGATGCACATAGTTTACTTTCCAATATAACGCTTAAAAATAAAAGGAGTTGCTAACATTTAATGGGCTACCAATAGTTAGTGATATTATATCGCTTGAAGGGCAGAAGTTGAAAGGAAAAAAGATTAGGAAACAGACGATCAATAATTAGCAGTGAGATTCAATATTTTATGTCGTCTAATTAAATTTTTGTTTTTTGTTTTTTTTTGCCGCCAAATTTGCTCCTAATGTGTTCCTTAACGGTAATAGCAAGAATGGTGTCTATGGATCGTTTTGCTGTTCAAACAAAATAACACATATAAGTTGTAGATGATTTAAAAATAGAGCAAATTACATGACTAAGATTTCTTTGAAAGAATTTGTAGGTAACCATAGTTCAATAAAGTTAGTGAATAAGTGAAGGTAAGGTTTAAAATGGAAGAATTAAAGTATGCCAAAATGCATTTTGAGTATATGTAAGATAATTAATAACTGATTTGAATGGTGGTGTCACATACCAAGGTTTGAGATCTCGGTTTCGGTCTTTTGTAATTTTAGAAATTTCGCCCTAATTCGTAAATTTTGAACGTTTTGATTCCGATTTCAGTTTTGGGTCTTGTTATTTATTTTTCATATAATTATGCATATATTTGTTTAATTTAGAGACAATTACTAAAATAGACTTTCGTAAAAAACTTATTATGAATATAGGCTCCGTTCAAAACTATTAACAAAAATAGGCTGGTTTTTCGATTTTGTACATGCGCACATTCAGAGTGCGCATGTACAATGTACTCTGAATGTGCGCATGTACAAAACCGAAAAACAAGCCTGTTTTTGTAAATAGTTTTGGGCGGAGCCTATTTTCATAATAAGTTTTTTTACGGAAACCTATTTCTACAAAAAGCCCTTTAATTTATTGAAACAAAACGCATAATTTAAACTTAATTGAAAAATAAGATATACACAAACAATACCGGTTAATTATAAATATTATAAACACTACAAAATTTCATTCATTAATTCATTTTCAATTTTTTAGTTACATCATTTATATATTTTGTGAATTTGTATTTCTCTAAGTTAAAATTTCAGAGTTTGAATATTTCCATGTTTGAAAATTCAAATGAATTCCATTTTGAGATTTTTCTGTATGATTTGAAGTTCAACAGGTTTTTTGTTAATCAGAATTTCGGTTCGGTTTCGTTTCGGTCTCTACTGAAACCTAAACGGAACGATCGAAATCTCGCTGTTTCGGTCGAAACCTCAAACCTTGTCACATACCTAAATCAGTGGATCTCATTACTAACTTGCTAAAAAGTTTATTATTATACTTACATCATATGTATACATAGTCACGTACATACATATATTATGCAAACAGTGAAATCAATATCCCTGAAATTTTAATAATTATGAAAGTTTAAACGTTTTTACAACTTTTGATGCAACATAAATGCGGTTAGTGGACAACGTAGGATTCAAATGTGCCAAAAACGTGTACATGATATGGTATCATCAATCACAATTTCGTGAATTTACTAAAGATTACTGAAAGGTGGTGCATGTAAACAAATGTAAAGATATTACGCGTTTTTTATATCCGTGTGCGATGTACCTGTCAGTGATTATTAGAGTCCATCCGAAATTGAAATATCACAGAAACCGAAATATCTAGCTTTCTGTAGAGTCTGGAAGAAGTGGACATATTGAATAAAAATCGTATTGAACAGAAGCACACCATCTTGCAATCCTTTATACAATTCCGAACGCATCTTGATAATTCTTCACGAAGAAGAAACAAATCTAAATGAGATGGATGAAAAAGACGAGGAATGTTATTAATCTGATAATGCAAAAATTGATTTGAAAAACATAATTGCTGAACCATGTTCAGATTTCTATTTTATCAGTAATATAATATATACTGGATTTTGACTTTAGAAAACATAATTCTCGAAATTCTATGTTTATGATATTATATTTGATGATGTTTTTTGCAAAATGTCTAATAAATCATTGTTGCATATGTTTAGCAAAAATATCGAACTTTCTAAATTTATTGTCATATATATTTAATTTATAAAAAAAATTATAAACGTGTGCAGTAAATCAAAAAGGCACACGCCATTTGCCGCGCCGTGCACCAAGGCTCCAGAGAGGCTTTGCTTCTTTTTGCGCCGTGCGCCATTAATAACTTCGTTCTATAGTTTAATAACAAAATTAGTTATCATGTTGGAGGCATGTCAAATATTCGACATGCACCATTAATAATATAACCAATTGCTCTAAGGATTGAAACACTAGAAAGTAGACAATTATCTCTTACAATCGTCAAAAAGATTTCTGTTCTGGCCATTATTATCAGACTATTAAGACAACTTATTACAAACTTTGTCTTTTTAGATACATCTTGATCAACCTTACTGACACAATTGGTTATCTTATTGATGTGTTAATTCCAAATCACCGAAGTAATTAACTTTACAACAATATGTTATGCTCCTCGTCATCCATCAACTAAAAATACAAAAAAAAGAATACAAAAAAATAAACCAACTGTTCTAAATGTAGTTTGTACCAACTCGCTTACCATGTTTAGCCTGGATAAAGCAGAAGGCCGGGCGGTATGAAAACAAAACCGAAAGGTAAAGTCTTTCTTAAATTGTAATTAAATAAGGGATAAAATAATCGTTGGATAACAGATCCAATATTAAGTATAACAATTTTTAAAGTAAAATTTCATCCGATTATTCAACAATAGGATGAATGTTTGCATTTTCCCCACAAAATCCCACTGAATGAAGTGTAAATTTTCAAATCCTTACAAGGCATCAATTAAAGGTATTTCAGTATAATGAAGTGGTAGTCATAAAGAATTTGAAACATGGAGCAATGAAAGTCTTAAATGAAGTAAAAATAATCAGCATTAGTAAATTATCAAGCATGCATAAATATGGAAGAATGGAATATGAATGACATTATAATGACTTTTTTATAACTGTTATGGGGACATTTGCTTCAAGTGCATATGCATATAGAATGAAGAAGCACAAATCAAATTAGAAAACAATCAGTTGAGTAAATGATTATTACATCGTGTTTAACAGCACCACACAGAACGTTCATTTAGAATATAAATATAATCAAACAATTAGATGTAGCCAAGACTTCAGCATCAGTAACAATAATCGAAGGAAAAAATAACTATTAAAACTCGCTCATAAAGGAATATATTCAGTTGAAAATTTTATCAATTAACCAAGTACAAGAAAAAATAGCTTGAGTGCTATTAGTGGGAATCTGAAATTGGAACAGCCACCAGTTTACCGCGCAACGTAGGCGATGTGTCAAGATTCCAATGAGCCGGAATTGGGAAAGAGGTGGCAATCTTAAAATGAAAACAAAATGATTTTACTTTGAGCCGTGTTCTAATTTCTGGTGATGAATCGAACTGTACTGGGACGGCGATGGTGGCAGGAGGGATGGACGACGGTATAGTATAGAAAAATTAATAATAGTAGTATAGTATAGATGCTTCTTTTCTCCAATTAATATTTTCTTATCAGATTACCCTGGAGAATAGATCAAATTAATTGGAATTCATAGATATGTTATATTTAAACAGTCCAACACTTTTACTTCTTACATGAAAATATGTACAAGTATACAAAAATAATGACTTCGTCTGTTGATTGTAGAATGCTTTTATTGAATAGATTCATGAAAAAAGCTTTCGAAAAATCTACTTTGAATTATGTAATTTATGTTTGTAATACAATGAAACATAAACTAATATTTTTGATCATACAGATTCAGTTACGATTACAGTTAGATTTACTGGTTATTATATCTTTCGATCCTTTTGTTTCAGAATCATCGGATACTTGTTGATGGATTGTAGACGAGATGTGCCCGAAGCAGTGTTGTTTGACATTTTACTCTTGTTGCCGGTGGTTTCTCTATTACGATTCAAAACTGTTTGCAAGTCATGGTGCTCTGTCATTGAAAGTTGTAGTTTCATCAGGCAACAACTCAATCATAACAGTGAAAAGAACGATCTGATTGTTCAGAGTATGAAAGATGAGGTATTTATTTTGTCTGGTAGAAAACATGAAGTATGTGTGAAATTGAATTTGGAGGGCATCGATCCAGGCTTTTATATTGTTGGATCTTGCAACGGTATTATATGTTTAGGCTATGAGCATTCCAGCAGATATTGGCTTCTTTCTTTATGGAACCCTGCAACAAAACAAGTAAGAAAACTACCGGAACTGTCTTATTTCTCACCGGGTGAAACAGTGATAACTAATGTTTTTGCTCTTGGATTTGACATCAAAACAAATGATTATAAGATTGTTAGTATAAGTTTGGATGAGCATGAAAAGACGTTGAATGACAGTATAGTTCAGGTGTATAACATGCGAACTGATTCATGGCGAACTATACACGAAGGTGGTGATCTTCCTGTCAGATGGATCGATGAACTAACTGATCCAGCATGTAAGAACGAAATGTGCTTATGGATAGGATTTTCCTCAATTGAAGATACCAGGGTCATATTTTACTTTGATTTGACCGAAGAAGCGTATGGAACAATACCTTTACCAGATGATCACAAAAGCATTATGGATCGTTCTCTTAATTTTTTTGAGGACAAGATTACTTACATGGAATTGAATTATGAAACAAGAGATTGTCGTTATTATGAAATATGGAGGATGGATGAATTCGGTATAAAAGATTCTTGGAATAAATTGTATAAGCTTAAGGAACCAATCTTGCCAAGTCAGGTTACTGCTTCGTTTTATCTCTCCAAGGATGAAGATTTTATCTTGGCCATGAAGGATGGTGAAGGCATTTGTTGTGAATCTTACGTGTACTACTTTGCTACAGCAGAAGTGAAGAAACTGGATGCTCCGGGAAGGTACTTTTACAGTTACACTGAGAGCATGGTTTCTATCAAGAGTGGAGATGGAACAAGTTGAAACATTTGATTGTCCTTTTCTTTCAGAATAGAAATGTTTTAACTCTGTCTTGGACCGTGTGTGACAATTTTTTATTATATTTTGAGGTTTGATTTTTATTTCCATGTTCTAGTTCTAGTGCAACAGACTTACCGCATTTGCATTAGCAACTTATTCCATTGCTGTAATATGACTTTTATTTGTAGTGTGAAAGGCTGCAAAACTCGTGTAGATGGCACCAAAATCATATTATTATTATTTTAAATATTTAGCATGTAACAAATACATAGCTCTGTCTTTTGCAGTTAACCACTTTATGTTTAATCTTTTGGCGTATTATGTAGCTTGTTGACATAATAATTCTGACAGTTGGTCTATTTTTATCTATACATACTCATGAATGGATCATCATTTGGTCTGTTAGCTAATTAAGAGAATGCCACATCTAGGTGTTTCCTTAGTATATTAGTGGAACTTTGTTTAGTTAAATTTTCCTTCCTTTAATTTTTGAGGCAAGCTTTAATATTCTTAAGTTTGGACAATAACCCAAACAAAGGATTACTAGAACATTCAGTGTTCCGTACTACTTACTTCCACTATCCCATTATAGTCGAATTTAAAATGCCATGAGTTGTTATATTTGAAACTTCCATTTTTCCTATCTTGTGCCCGAGCTACAAAGTTCAATATTATAGAAGTGTGATCACCGGTAGTTGGTCAGCGAAATAGACAGAAAAGGAGGGAATTTGTTATAGCATTCTTTGTTGATGAATATTCTGCCTATTTTGGTATGAAGTCTACATCTATAGTAAAACTACAACTGCCATTAGGATTCCATCCAGGTCCAAGGCTTTATAAATTAAAGGCCCGGCTCATTAGCTGGTGTTAATTCTGATCGGGTCTTGTATGTGTATCTTAAATGCAACAAATATATGTAAACCAACCAAGCAATGAAATTCAAAAAAATAGCAGCTTCCGCCTAGATGAAGTTCAAATTTAGGATGCAGCTTGTTATTTCTAAGTACAATTGTAAATCACCTTTAAAATCTACAGTGTACATCCACAAGATGAATCATCCGAGTGTTTCATATTATCCGTAATTTTGGTAGGAATTCATCGGTCGAAATCTCGCTTGATTCGGAGGTAGTATAAAGAAGTTATTGCAGTGGAAATCTCGCTTAATAAGTAGGTATATGAATTACCCATTTATAACTCTTTTAAATATAGGTCAACTCTTTTATGACCCACTCAATAAAGATTCGTAAATGGATTAATCCAACCCATTTATTAGTGGAATAAATAAATTAGGTTAATGCCTTGGATCATAATCTTACACTTCTAACTGGGGATCATTCTCAGTAGTCTCTCATGATACCAGTTGTTAATTAAGCTACACGATTGCTTATCTTTTACAGCTCTGTTAATTCATTCAAGTCTGCCTTTATTTTTTGTCTTTTCCTAACATTTTAGTTTCTTGTTTTTTCAGAGGTATGTTCTTCCGCATCCTTTTGTTAACAAAAAAATTTATTGTTTGTGTTTTCAAGTACTTAAATTTTTTAGTAAAATAATCAAATATCAAAGGTCACTTTTGTCTATATGATATTTTTTTGGTTAAATTTCATATTATCCGAAGGGAAAAAAACACATAAAAGTAGTTTACGTTAGAACAAAGTTAGATTATGGTACGGTACATACTCGGCAATTTATCCAACATCATGCTTTTTCTTAGTACAGTACATTGTTTGTAGTTTTAAAAAAATGCAACAAAATTTTAACATAGAGTGTGATGTTTTTTAAAATAATCAAAAAAATAAGGTTGCATGAATGGTTGAATCCGGAGAAAATATAGGGTTCAGCTTTATATTTTGTATATTATGATTGACGGTTGAATTGGGATCTTTACTGAAAATAGAGAGAACAAACAAAAGGGCTTGAGATAAGATATAGCTCTTAATCAATATAAATAAGTAGACTTTTTGATCAACATATTTTCTTATTGTTTATCATTAATATTCGTTTTTAAATTCACTTATTGCTTTAATTTTTCTTTTTCTTAGCAATACTAATAGGTATATTTGAAATAATCTCTCTATAAGTATTTATAAATCGTTATTATTTCTTACCGCATTGTGTATAATTTCATCAAAAAATAAAAGCAATCAAACTTCAAAATAAATTAAGGTGTTTATTTAAAATAATCATTAAAAAATAAGTCATACAAGTGATTGAATATGAAGAAAATGGGTGAATCCACTTAATATCTTATATACAGTGATTGTTAACTGAATTTGGATTCTTGTTGAAAAAGGGTAAATAAATAAAAGAGCTTAAATAAAAATGTAGCCCATGATCCAAAAGGATATACAGATATCTTGATCAAAATATTTTTTATTGTTGGTTATTATTGTTCCTTTTAAAATTTACTTATAACTTTGTTTTTTCTCATTCTTCAAATATTAAAAATACGTTTGAAAGTACGTTGTTCCTTTTATCGATAAAGTTTATAATTTTGAAAATTAAAACCAGTAAAATGTAGAAAATGTAATGCTTGCTTGATAACTAAATAATAATATCATTTTCTGATTAAAACCTATAAGGTATTTATAAAGGTTAGATGATTGGATTTGCACTTATGTGCTTAAGAACAGAGTAATAAAATTCTAAATATACTATATAAGTGAGGATGGTAGGATTTAGACTTGGACCTTAGAGTCTCAATCTAAAGAGTTGAATATTTTAATTTAAAATTAGGAGAGAAAAAATGGAGTGAGATCCATTTTTAAGATATATAGTATAATATTATAAGAAAAAAGAAAGAAAAAAGAAGAAATATCCAGCTATAAGATATGTAGTATAAGATTAGAAAAAAATCCATATATCATTTACCCTTTAAACAATTATACTATAATCTAAATGATAAACTCAAAATCTATGCAAACAAAAATCTATTTGTTGAAATTTATAAAAGTATTACTTTTAAAATTAATTAAGAATACTAAGTTTCATTTAATTTCTTAATAAATATTAAATGTTGAAAAATAATAAATCAATATCTAACCCGTTATTGTTTATAAAAATGACAACTTTATTTTTTTTATATACATGTATTAAAATATGTAAACCATATAGCAAAAATTATATACCTAAAAATAATAAGTTCAATATATGTAACAAACAACCTCTTTGACTCCCGAATGTCGAGACTAATACATGTTAACAAGGAAACTCGTCAATGCCTCAAAGAAGATAAGTAATTTTAGCTTCCTCAAAGGCACCTTTCAAATTAGTGAGACTAGCTTAAAATTCTTTTAGAAGAGACCTTTCAAAATGTGTTAGCAAGAAAATTTGATGTTAATAAGGAAATTTGTCAACACCCTAATGAAAAGCTTAAAGTATAAGTAATCCCTAGGAAACCACCTTTCGAACAAATAGAGATAGTTGAAACCTTTCGACTATCTTAAGACCACCTATCGAATAAGTTGTTGTAATTGGAATTCCATTTTGTATAATCTTTCGAACTAGTCGAAACATCTGAATTCTCTTTAGAAATACCTTCCGAACTTGTTCAATTGGCTAAAGATCCCATCAAAACCTCCTTTTGAAGCAGTCAAGGTGGCTCAAGGTTGGGACTTAACGGTATAAGGAAGTTAGTTTAATTAAATGATTTTGATTTCCTTGAAAGGTTGACTTTCGAGCATGTTGATACAATCAGATCTTAATCAGAGTCAAGCAGAATCACTTAGTCAACTGCTATATCCAAGAATGCTATAAACTTGCTTTAGAAATATATTCTTTTACTACTTGAAGCTTAAGTTTATAAAGTAATCAAATTCCCAATCTAATTTGAGAATTAGGGTTTACAAATTTAAGAAAGAACAAGAATGAAGTGAACGAATTCCCTCCCTTAAACTAGACCCATAGGGTCTTATTTATAGATGCGGATTGGTACCTTTCGAATCAATGCTTTCGTCTTAGTAGAAATGTGGCCTTGAAGACCTTTCGTCGTTGTTAACACTTGAGCATCCTTTCGCATTGCTTTAGAATGGACTTGAGCGCTTTCGACCTCATTGAAAGGGGTAGGTGCACTTCTTCACTTTGTGTTGCTGTGTTGTTACAAGTAAGAAAAGTTACGAGCTTTCGACTCTATCAATAGGTTGATATTAGGAGCTTCGAAGGAGTCGAGACATTGATGGTTTTAAAGCGAAAGGTATCTTTCTTAACTGTGAATGGTTTCGATAGTTCGAAAGGCATATTTATGCATTCAAAGAGGTTGTTTTGAAAAAAATATCCTCCTTTGGAATGTGAATGATGGCGAAACCTTTATTTTTGAAAGGTTTGGCGCGCATGTGAGTGGCTGTAGTTTGTTACCTTTGAAAGGTATTCTTCAACTTTTCGAAGTGTCTTCATGCATGCGAAGCATCTGTTTTGAAAGGAAGCAATTGAAGCGAAAGGATGCTTTCGACCCTTTCGACCCATTCGAAAGCTCGTGGCACATCTAACTTTTTTTATAGCATCCTTTCGACTCCTTCTAAAGGATTTATTAACACTATCATCTCTTGTATATCCTTCTCTTTTATTCATCTTGGTTCCGATAAAATTGAAGTGAAAATTGGTGGTAACATGCCCCTTTCTAACCTTGTTAAAAGCCTTGTTTAATCCTTACAGAAACCAATCTAATACCTTCGCAGCCTCACCAATGTTGTTGCTCCTTCTTTCATACTTTTACACTTGAGAAGATTTCACGGATAACATTCAACCCACTCTAGTATGAAATAAGCTTTTGTTTTTTAGGACAAAACTCCAAGAATTTCTTTCAAACTGCACAAACTTCAATGAAATTTCTTTTTCTATTTTCTTGCAAACAGAGTATAATTTCCATTAGGATCATAACCTCGTTAAGAGACCATAATGGTCAACTCTAAACTAATATTCAAGATACTATCTGATAATATCATTGGGTAGAGAATTTAAAACAATTCATGACCAACCCTTTTTATTATAAACAATAGAAATATGGTACAATATCACCTGGCCAGCAGACGTTGGTTTAAGTAAATGAAAATTTCGTGAAAGTTATCATGCAATCCAAATCCTTTTTCTTTGGGTTAAGTTTTCTTCAGCAAATGGGTATTCATTTCTTGCTTTAAGTGGCTTTATCTTGTATGTAGTTATAGCTTTAGTTTCATTCGGCATTGTTGTTAATAATTTTCATTCATTCATTGGTAAATTAGTAGATAGTTTAATGCTGACGCTGCTTGACAATACGAAGATTAGAAAGCTCTCTTTTCCTTTTACCCCAACTTCTAGTGGATGCCTGTTCGATATCAGGAGAATCTTTTTTAAAATTAAAATCCAAAAATTCAATAGGAAATCCATATATCACCATGAAAATTCAATGAAGAAATTGTGAATTCATAAAACCATAGGTTCAATATGAAAAGTCTAATAAGGAATCCAAGAATGTGAAATCCATAAATCATTATAAAAATCAATAAGGGAATTTAAAATTAACAAAACTAGAGGTTCAATAAGAAATCATCACGAAAATATAATAAGGAAACCAAGAATTTGAAATCCACAAATTATCATAAACATCAATAACGGAATTTAGAATTCACAAAACCAACCTAATAAGGAAACCAAGGATACGAAATCCATAGATCATCATAAAAGTCAGTAAGGAAATTTAGAATTCGAAAATTTAATATGAAATCCTTATAGAAAGAAATACGGAAATTGAAAGTCTATAAAGTCAAGAGTCAAGTCAGATATTTGTGAGGATCTCATCTGGCAAATAGAGTACCTCGAAATTTTATTCTATACAAGTACAAGGTTGAAAAATTGTTTAGTAATGATAATCTAAGTAGACTCAGCAAAGATCCTCAATCCTATCTGGCCCTAATTCTAGAGCTCTACCTAAAATGTTATGCTATAAATTTATTTAAAACTCATGTCTTGAATAGTGACAGAGATTCTCGTTATTCAAAGGAAAGTATTCTTTTAATAGGCATTTAGTCCCTAAAGTGCCTATAAGTTAGTAGTATTATTGTTACATTAGAGCTGAGTAGTTTCATAAAGCCATGCAATCATTCGGGATAATAGTTCTATTATACTAGTCAGCCATTCAGAATAGTAGTTCCGTAAAACTAGTTAACCGTTCAGAAGATAGTTCCATTCGTCTGTTCAACCTTTCAGCCATTCAACCGTTTAGTAAGTAGTTCCATTTAGTTGGATGGCCATTCAGCAGTGCAAGCTCCGCTTGACTAGCCGGTCGTTAAGCTGTGCAAGTTCCATCCTACGTCTTGGCTGTTCAGCAGTGCAATGGTCCAAATAACTTATATATATATATATATATATAAACGTTTTTTTATCTTAAAGGTTTACCTTATTCCTAAGGACATAGAAGTGTTTTACTTGATCTATTCTTCGAACAAAGTCACTTTTATCCTTATGGTAAAAATTTGTTATTTGTTTCATTCCCTTAGATCTTCATTCTCCACTCAAGTTGCGGATCTCTCTATCTGTTTTCATGTCTTGTATTTACTTTTTAGATGTGGATTTTTTTTAATTCCATGCCATGGGAGCCACTTTTTAGGAATTAGATGTTATGAATGTTGCTAGCTGATACTTTGTCCTTTTTGATTATGGCCTTAGATGTCTTATCCTCTCCTGTCTATAAAATAGGATATTTTCTTCCTTTTCCCTTTTGTTTATACCCGTTTTTCTGTATTCATCTTTGTTTTAGATAAGGATAACTTTATCCCTTTGACCCTTTGTTTTTTTGGGCCTGGACTTTCTTTTTACCGACATCTTTGTCCTTCTTTATATGTTCGGTGCCCCCTCTCGGCCATCCCTAATTTTAAGGGTTATAGAGTATGTTAAATTGACGTTCTTCTAAAAGGTTTCTAGTGGGTGCTAGACCTGAATCTTACCTCTAAGAGGTAAATTGGATGTTAGATGTTTTATTCCTCCCTCTTGGAGGTGCTTCAGAGTGGATGTCGGAGGCTCATTCTCAAAAACATTTTGCTTCGGAGTGGACATCAGAGGCTAATTCTCAAAAACATTTTTCTCCAGAGGGGACGTCAGAGGCTCATTCTCAAAAACAATTTTTTTTGTGAAGAAGTTCTCCTTTAGCACTATCACGGAGGATGATTTTTAAATCATTTTTGTGTTAAACACAAATCTCAAATAAGGGCCTGAATGGTCATGATTCATGAACCAATAGTTCTTTAATCAAGAATAAATCTTTCTTGCTATAATTTTTTATAACGAGCTTTTTGTACCTCAAAAATTATCCTTGGATAAATGTTGATTCTCTTTTCATTAATAACTTCCAAAAGCTGTAGAAATGCTTTTGCCAAGATATGCTTAGTATAAAATCTTCAATTCGCATTGACTAATTCCTAATGATATTCTTTAAAGATCGTGCAAGTTTATTTTTAAAATAAATTAATATTTAATTCCCTTTATTTATTTTTTGATTCTAAAAACAACTTTTTTGAAAACATATATAGAAAATTTTTCCTCAAATAGTAGAATAACCAATTGAAACAGAATCAATGTGCATAATATAAATGCTTATGCTTCCTTAGAAAAAAGAGATGTCTTGTTCGCGAGTTGAAAAGCCATGGTACATGAACTAATAGACTTTCACGAATAAGGGCATGATTTTCCCAAGAATCCCCTTTTTTGGAAGAGTTTTAGACATTTACTCTTCTTTTACAATTGAAGCTTGATGACGATCTAATGTTCCATAGGAGTAATTGTTTTTACACTACATTGATTCAACTTTGAGATAAGGATGGGTCATTTTATTCCATGCATTTAAGTAGTTTCTCTTAAACGACTAGAAATTTGTCATGCTTTAAGAGTCCGTCGGATGCAATGGACTGGTTTTGTTTTTCACCTGTAAAGACACTCGAATTTTGTACTAAAATATGATTGATTTCAAATAATAAATCAAATTTGGAAATTTATGCATAAGGAAAGTTTATAATAAACAAATGTTGTAGGACTTCATGGCTCAATAAGTCACTAAGTCGCTATTCCCTTGTAGAAGTTACTTCTTGTGACGACCCGGATTTTTGAATGTTTGTTAATCGGGAAATTAACTGATTTTATTAACGAAATATTAATTTTTGATGGGTCGAACACATGAATTTCTAATAATTAAAAATATCTGAATATATATATATATATATATAAGTGATTTGGAAACCAAAATAAGTATTGAACAAAAAAATCTCTGGATATGATGAATCTCATAGGAAATGAATATAAACTCCACTCTTTAAGAATTTAATATCACTAAATATATAAGTATAGGTGGAAATTGGTATAGTAGTAGAACGTACATATATAAGGAATAATGCACATCAGTAAAATACATGAAGAATATGTATTAAATGTAATAATATGTACATGGAAATTAAGAAATATACGAATTTATGACATTTGATATATGAACAAGTATATAAGTTATATGTATATATATACATATTTTCCATAGGTGAACATGTAACTTTGTGTATATGTGTTTGTATAAAAGAAGTAAGACAAACTTTGCTCATATATATGTAATGTACATATGTACATTCAACAATGGATATATATATATATATATATATATATATATACACACACTTGTAAACACATAGGGAGACAAGTATTTAATGCACATTTCAACTCTAACATACAAAATTTCAACTCAAGCCATAAGACTTCAAATCATATAAAAGAAGAAATCAAACCACTTCAAGCAACCTCTGACCAAAGAATAAATAAAAATATAAAAGTGAAAAGAAGCTTACCGTAGAAGGCAGCCTACTTTTTTTATACATCCACTCCTGTCTTCTTTTTCTTCGGTCATTCGAGAGCAAGCTAAGTAAAACAAAGATAAATATCACTTTCATCTCAAACTAAAGAATCAAAACAACACAACTCAAGCAACAGAAGATCATCTCATCATGAAGCAAGTTATAGGCCCCGTTCAAGCATCTTGATAAAATGTGAGTAAAACTCTAAAAAAAATCTGAATTTTTTTGAATTGGCATATGGTAAATCCTTGAAATATGACATAAATCATGTGTGCATGGTGTTAAAGAAACGACTTTGTGTATATATATGAGTTAGTATCTGTGGCCAAGCCTAGAACAGGCTAACAAGACTCTGTTATTAACATTTCAGGTTTGAAACCTGAATCAATAGTTCAAATCTCCCTCTCAAACGATTTTTAGGCCCTGATTTCTGAGTAAAAATTTGTTGTCTGTCAGCAACATCATTTTTGATATTTGATTCAGGTAAAAGTGTGTAGCAAATACCTCAGAAATTTAATATCACAGTGAGGAACAAAGGAATGTCAAAATTGTGAACTTCAAATTTGCATGCTTTGATTTTGTAATCGAGTTCGATTTCGCAATTGATGAATTTTAAAAGTAATATGGTGATTTTTAAGATAGAGGATGTCGAGCTTTTTGAGGTTGAACGGAATTTCGTTTGTCATCAATTTACGATGACCAACGGCAGAATGAGTATCGTGTTTGTTATGGAGGGTAGCTTGGATGTAGAAGCTCTCAAGAAAAATGGTGGATAAAATTTCTATAGCGTGGATGGATGAGGAAGGGTCGATCTGGGGTTTTAGTCACGTTTTTATAGCTTGGGTTTGAGTGAGAATGACGGGGTCGATAGAAAGAGAAGGGACTGCGCACCTGAGTAGGAAGAAGAATAGGTGGTGGAGGAGTTGGCGACGAGGTATGGTCGGTGCTGGTCGTCTGAGACAGTGTGGCGAAGTGTTTTTTTTCACGCTCGTGTTGGATGTTAGTTTGGTACAGGTTTGAAATTTATCTGATTAGCCTAGGTTGCGATTCCAGGTGATAGAGGGAGGACGAGGGGTTGCGTGTGACTGGTGTGGATGGTTGTCGGAATGGCTGGACGATCGTAGGAAGTGTTCACGGATACGCCTGCGTGCACATGGTGGGCAGAATTGGAAACTGGGCAGGAGATAGAAGAAGAAGTGAACAGAGAGGGAGTCGGGGGAAAGTAGGAAGGTTCATCGGGTCAGGCATGAGTACGTACTCGAGTTTATCGATGGAAAGTAACAGGATCTGCTGGAAGTTGGCATCGAAAATTTTAGATTCTGGCTCGAGTTTGTTCGTGATAACTGAGCTTATGCCGAGTATTTTAGTTATGTATTGTAATTAAGATCTAAAATAAAACAATTTTTAAAAGCTGGAATGGAAGAAAATTGTTAACAAGTTTTAAAAGCACAGAAACCAAAGTTTTACAAAGTAAAGGAAACGTAACAAGATTTTGAAGCTAGATATCAAACAAGTTCCAAGTATAAATCAAAAATCAAATGAATTATAGAAAAAGTTAATTATCTAATTATATTCCTATTGTTTTCAAAATGAAATTGGATAATGATTCAATTAAGTAGTACAAGGACTTGATTAATTAAGGAATAATTAATCTAAGTATTTTTATAGGATAAATAACTATCGTAATTTTATTTGAGTTAATAAGTTAGTGTAGTTGAATTTAAGGATAATTAATTAATGGAATTAATTAACGGATCATTCATTAATGTAAGTGATTAAAAGTTAATAAATTATTTGATTGGATTAAATAATTGATGAATAATTAATTAATTTCAACAATTAATTTAATGGTTTAATTGGTGTTAATTAAAGATTTAAAGATAATTAATTTATTTTGTGTTAATTAAATTAATTAGGTTGGGTGATAAATTAATATTGATTATGGATAATTAAATCATATTGGATGTTTGGATTAATGTCTCTAGTCTGATAATATGAAATGTTTTGTGATGTGATATGTTTGGGATGTACAGCGATAATGTGGCTATTTGTTGATGATGAATTTCCGTGTAAAAAAGTGACATCCTGTACTTCAATTTGAATTGTGTTTAATTAAATAACTTGGGTTAGGGTGACATAGAATTCGAAGAGACCAGAGTCAAGTATTAGTGAATACCCGAAACCTCTTCGATTCTTTATAGATTGACATGAATAAGCTGGAATGAAATGATTTAAGTGAATTGGACTATTTAATCTAAATTTTGGTACTTGGAAAATTAATGTGTGAAATAAGTGATGTCTATATCAAATTGTGAATTTGTAAATTGATATGAGTTACCCCGGGTTTTATATGGGTTGTATGCTTTGTATTCCATGTTAGATGGGTTTACCCACGCCGGTTTCCAGGCTGGCCTAGGTGTTACTTTGATGTAATGCTCGGGTCAGACCGAGTATTACAAATTTTCAGGTAAGGACGTTCTGAAGCTCAAGAGGTGAGCTGGATGGCAGGGATGTATGTAGTGTTTCCGCTGTGTTTATTATTATTTATCTGGGACAAGTTATATTTAACTGTCTAGTGATTGTATAAATGCTGTAACTCTGATGTATTAAAATATAATTGACTAATACAGTTTTCCTTTGTAAACTGTTATTTATGTGATATTATATTTGATCCGCTGCTGTGACGACCTTGAATTTTGGACAATGGAAATTTGAAAATTTAATTGATTTTGATATTTGAATGATGGTTTAGCTTAAATTTCAAATATAACTATGGATTTGGCAATTTAATTTTTTGAATTTAATTTATTGAAGTTGGGTAAAAATTTGAATCTTGATTTTTAAGCTGATTAAAAATAATTTAAAGGCTTTGAAAATTCATATCGATAATACTGAAGATAATGGAAGCTTCAGAATTGAAATTGGAACTATTTTGTTCAGTTTTGAAATTTTATCGTTCAAATCGATATTTAAAACTAGCCTTCCGAGGCGCAGTCTCGAAAGTCAGCGAGACTAGTTCCATTGGATCCGTAATATTGTATTATTATCGGATTTCAATTTTCGTAATGTTTGGAGTGATCGTTGGGCTGTACGGTCAATAAACGTACTGAAATTTAAATCGAAAATTTGATATTTTAACTGAGTCCTAAAAGCTATCTTCTCCATACGATCGAATTTGGACTCGAAACCATTTCCATTGCGTTTAAATAGGGGTATAAAATTATGAATGTCTGGCGGCACGCCTCGATAGGAAGTCAAAATTTCGTGTTGCGTTTGTCGAGATAATTTGAATTTGAATTTAAATTAAAATATATTTATACCCTAAGTCAACATAGCAGCCTACTTTCTTTCAATATCAAAACTTTTTCTCCTCAGTAGCCATTGTCTCCTTTGAAATTACTGCAGCTTCTCTTAGGCACACAAACGTCGAATCTTGTCCCCTACTCCTCCTTTTAAAACAACACGAGCAAAAGTTTTTTCTCTCTCGTTCAATCAAAAACAATGGCCTCAGATTTAAATCCTTCGTTCAACTAAAATAATGGCCGCATTTCTTTCTCTTAAAATTTCGAAATCAAAATTCATTTCCAAACAAGAAAAAGGAGCAGCTGAAGTATCCAATCAAAAAAATGGCTACGCTCGAAATCGAATTCGACTTAAGTTCGTAATCATGGCCGCGAGCTAGGGCTTTGGTGGCGAGCGCGATTTTATTTCCGGTATCGATTGTGGTGGTGTAGCGAGGTCGTTTTAAAGGCAGCATAGTTTCAGATGTCGATTAGGTTTCACGTTCGAAGGTTGGGTCGCTTCGATTTCGCATTGGAGATGGATCGCGGCTATGGATTTGCTGGAGAATTTGGGGTTGAGGTGAAGTTGCGTGTTCGAGTGTCACGATGGCAGTTAAGGCGAGTTCGCGATGGAGATGGGATGATGAAGTTTGACGCGACGTATGTAAGTGTTTAAAGTTTGTGGTGATTTCAGTTGCTGATGAGGGAAGTAGATGATGATCAGAGATGTCAAGTGATGCTGTTAATGAGCAGTCGTGGCGACGCTCGTGGTCGCTTGTAGCACATCGAGTCTGGACGGAGACACTTTGGATTGGAGGCGCGTGCATCGAGGCCGAGTTAGGTAGTTAAGGTCTAGAACTGTGAAGAAAACAATTTGGAGTGGAAATGTATTGCATGCATAGGCTATGGTGAGATCTTCTCACTCAATCAATAATTTTTGAATAGTTAGATCTAAAAATTTATTGACTGTGTGCTTAGATGATTGATGTATAATAATAATTCACTGGATGATGTTATATATATAGTAGTATATAATATATATTGGGTGATTGATTTCCTGCATTATATAGCGGATGAGACCCTATGCGCCGCATAATAGCGGATGATATTTTATAAATCCCATATACCACGATATTCCACCTCGAAGTGGAATTGGTATTTAATTATTTTGCTAACGTCTGTGGATGCAGGGCAAACAGGTTGGAGGGATCCAACTGGATTTCTCAAATATTTGAATTTGTTTCAATACTGCGTGTTGATTTATTTAAAATCTGTGTGTGATTATGTTGTGATTGAAATCGTTAAAGGCTAAAAATTTAGCCGAATATATTTTTGGTATCGTAAGATGCCAGAAATAAATAAAATTTGATTTTTTAAATTTAGTAGAAAATTTATAGTAAATTAATTTTAGAAAATTGAATAAATTCAAAAGAAGGAATTTGTTTTAAAGGATAATAAATTTGGTGTTTGAAATAAATTTGACAATCAATTTGAAATTTGATTTGGTGTTATTAAAATAAACTAGAAAATCAATTTGATATTGATTTGGTAGAAATAATAAGTATTTGGAAAATCGATCTAAAATTGACTTGATGTTTAAAAAATAAATTTTGGGAAACCAATTCTAAAAATGGATTTGTGTTGAAAGTGAACATTTGGGAATTGATTTGAAAATCGTATATCTGTGAATATTTAAAAACGAAAGATTCACAATGGGAATTTTATAAAAGAAAGGGAATTTGTTTTAAAAATAAATATTTTTTTATTTTTAAAAGTGTGGAAAGGAATTTACGGATTTGGAACGTAAATTTAAAATAAATTCAGAAAGATTTATAAATTGATTTGAATGAACCATTTTGGAATGGAAGGTGTACTTTCGCTGGAAAGCCGAATACATTTTTAAAATAGCTTTTGAAATAAAATTAAAGTTCTAGATTTGATTTTAAAAGAATATTGTTGGAGATATTATCTTTGAACATTGTTTTAAATCTTTAAAAGTAAAGATTTACCTACTTAAGTATAGAAGGGATTGTTTAAAGTTTTAGTTGACATCTGTTTTTGAAAATGGATATTTGCATATTTATACCCTATCTATTAATTTTATTTAAAAATTAGTTTGGACTTGAATTTTTTATATGAGATTTTAATATAATATCTTCACAACTAATGTTTAGATAAAGTGTTTTAAAATATTTTTTATTCTGAATGTTCCAAGCATATAAGTTTGGATAAGTAATTTAAATTATTTTAAGGCATTTGAACTCGGCAGATTTTCAGTGGTAATAAATAAATATTTGGAAATGTATTCGACGTAAGGAAAAGTAATTTGAAGTTTGTTTTCAAATGGTTGAAGTGCGAAATACATCTCGCGGAAATATTTTGAAAATAAATAATTTAGGAAATTTATTTAAATCCGGCAAATTGTTGTGGATGTTGATTGATAGTTAAATAACCGACTATCAATATTAGCCTTTTAATGGCATTTGAATTACGATGCGACCGGGGGTCGGATTCCAAGTGGATATCCGAAAACCACATTGAACCTTTGTGATTGTGATGGATCTTTTATTTAAAAGATCAAAAAGGAAAATTATCATGATTTGTTTGAAATCTGAATGGAACACATATTTTTAAAAATAAGCGCTCATTATTCGGATTATCCGGGAGAGGACCTTGTGTCATAAAACCCATTCCGAATAACGATACGACGAAATGGGATTACATTTGAAGATGGTGTTGAAGACCAGGTATTTTCGAAAACGAAAGGATTACCTGTTGAATGTCTCTGCACCGGGTTGCTCCGGTATAGAGATTTTATCACCTTTGTGATGAGGATTCCGGATGTGATTTGTGAATATCCGAATTTGCAAGGGCTTCTTTGAAGTGCCTTCGGTTCCGATCGATCCCGTAACGGACTTGTATGGATGTGTGTCTGACGTTACACTTTGAGATGTAAAGCTGGTTTCTATCAAATACATTTCTATTGGTGGCAGAGAATTTATTCTCTTAGCTTAACACCCTTCTCTGAGACGTACGAGCTCAGAGGTTATGTAGTTGACTGTTACTAGTAATACATTCTCAATTTGGTAACGTGACATACGAAGTGTTGCTGATCATTTGTTGATCAAAGCATGACTTTGTGAAAAGTGTAGCTTTGTGGACGATACCTCATCGGACCTCACACCCCAGAAATGGTCGAGACATGAAAGATGAGGCAAGGTTATGAGGGTCGCGCCCTTTAAGGTATGTCATTTCCTTTTGGAAAAGGGTGGTATCATGGTATAGAGCCTAAATACTTAACCTATGTTGTTGCCGCAAATTTATTATACTTTGTGGTTGAGGATCCTTGGATAAAGGTCCCAAAGGACCGGGGGATGGCATACTCGAGTAGTAGTTACCTAGTTACAGTGGTAACACGGCCTTTTGTTGGCAAAGATCCGGGTAGGTTCTCGGGACGTCCCTCCAGAGGCGTACCCATGTGGCAGTAGGAAGTTCCTTAGCCTGACCATTTGTTGGAAATCCAAAGAAACAATACGCGCCCTGTATGGTTTTAGTTGTATAACATGCCATGGAATGTGGTGGTAACCTGCTATTGAACATGGTAGCTATAGTAGGCATACAATAATGGTTGTATGCTGGCTAAGATTAATATTATACATTCGAAATGTTTTCCGCACTATGCACTAATGATAATATTAAAAGGATTTTGCATATTAAGCATGTTTGACTCATAAGGAGAAATCTCCTCCAATTCTGTGTTTGTATTGTGTGTGTGGCGGGAGGCCTTATGGTAGTTTCATTTTCCAAAAGCACAGCGAATTTCTTTTTATTTTCCTTGAGGAAATAACTATTTTAAGATCTCACACCAGTCCCACGACTGACCTGGAGTTTATTATTCCCTTTCTAAACTCTGGGTGTCCATAATTTTCCACACGGGCAGCCTAGAATCAGGTTAGCAGTTATTCGGGAGCGAAGTCAAGAAGTTCCTGTAGAGATCAGGACTTGGAGCTGGATGGCGTGGCGTATCACTTATATATGTAATATTTCTTTTCAGCTGTTTGTTATTGTAACACTCTGATAATGTAATGTGATGTAATGTAATAACTGATATAGTTCTTTGTTTAAAAGATATTCATTTATCTATTATATTTGTTCCGCTGCGAAATGTGAGATTCCGTTATTGTTTCCTTTTCTTCTTCTTCCACCTCTTTCTTCTTTAAACCCAAAAACTCGTACATTTGTTCCACTTTGGGCTGAATTGTTGTGGAATTTTGCCAGATTAAAAGGGGTACGGATTTGCGGGCCTTTACAAGTGGTGTCAGAGCATTTGGTTAAGCGACAACATTGGCTCTGTTGGGTGTTACTCATTAGAAATAGAGTCAGTAGTACTCTAGAATGAGTTTGAGTGTACTAATAGGTATGAGCGCGTATTTTTTAGTGAATATAAAATTGTTTTATATTGTCATGATTGGTTTGTTGAGTGGTATATGGATTCTGGTCGGTATAGTCTGTACAACTCTATCGATAAGGATCTCTAAACACTCGTACAGAACAATTCAACACGATATTGTTTTAAAATAGGGCGAATGAAATAATTTTACCCAAAACTATTTTCGTAGATAAAGGAAATAATCTTTGTAAATTATTATAGATCTGGTTACTTGATTGTTAGGAAGTGATAATATTATTATCATTTGAATAAGAAATTGAAATCGTAACTCCAAAGTTAAGAAATAAATTCACATACAAATGGAATTTGAGAATATAAATTGTGAATGTGATTTATAGTTTGAAATGGAATTCCAGAGAAGTGTTTTGAAAAGAATTTGAAAATTTTGGAGATTTGGAAAGTTTAAATTCCCTTGAGTTGAAAATGATTTTGAAGGATTTGGAAAAAAATGTTTTGAAGGGATAAAAAGCTCTAAACTCTTTTCGGTCGCTGGAAAATAACTTCGGTGATGACTGCAGCATCATCGATGTTCATTTTCAAGTTTCCAAGAGAGGAATTGCTGCCAAATTATTTTAAATGGAAGTTGTTTGGAAAATTTGGGTTTGGTTTTGAAATTCAAATGATAATTCGAATTGTTTTCAATAATGGGTTTGGTAAAGGTGGAAAGACTCTGGAATCTTATTAAAAAAATAGTTATGGAATAATAAGTTTGAAAACTTGGAAAATTCAGATTTAAACTGAAATTAACTTGAGTTAATTTGGATAAAGGTGAATTTGAGAGGTCTTATAGACTAAATGATTGGAATAAAATTTATTAAGGTGGAAAATTAGGTTGTGAATGAATAAATAAATTTACAATTACAAGTAAATGAAAGGGAAATTGAATGTTGAAATTTATTTCGAATTTGTAAGTAAATAGAACTGGAATTGGAATTGAATTTGGTTTGTATTAAACAAAGTGAAATATTGAAATAAAATTAGTAAATAAAACTAATTAAAGGAATGACGAAATTGAATCTGATTTGAAATGAATCGAAATTCAATAATTATGAAGGAAAGGTGAATTGAATTCATACGGAATTTGAAATCCAGTTTAATATAAGTAGTTATAAATAAGAATAGTGTATTGAAAATAAATTTTTGGGAATGAACAAAAGAATAAATCTGGAATTGAAACTGAATATTGAAAACCAATTTGAATTGTGTGAAATAAAATGAAGTTGTAAAATTAGTTCGAAGTGAACTAAAGATAATAAAGGTAGAAATTAAAAAAAGAAAAAATGGATTTGAGATAAAATGGATTGGAATTTGTAATGTATTAGTAAATGAAACTAATTTAAAATAGTGATATGAATCAATTGTGAATGAAAGATAATTGATAAATTCAATATTCAGAAGGAAAAATTGAATCCAAATAGAATTGAAATTGTAAATTGAATTCGAATAAAATTGAAAATGTAGGATTGAATGAAAATGAATATATAACTTCAATAGTGAAGTAAAAATTGTATAAAAGATATATATTGAAAATTTTGTAATGGAATGTGCAAATTGATTTTTGAATGTTGAAATTGGACATTATGGATATCAGGATATACATGCGTGTTAAAGACAAAGGATAAATTGGGATTTAGATTTCGAAGATAAAATTGAATTGCTCGACAAAAAGGTATGTATTTAAATTTCTATATGAAATTTGGTGATTTTCTTGTCCAGCCGCTTGGCTTTTTGTTTTCTTTTTGAATCTGGGGGCATGTGGTGCCATTTCGTAGTCGTACCGAGCTAGCCACGCAAAGGAGACGCTGACGAAATTTTTCAAAAATTTTGGGAGTTAGAAATATTTTAAGAAAATTTTGAAAATTTAAATTTTGAGTTTAAATTTAATTTTGAATTGTTAAAGAAAACAATGTTGTTTGGAACTTATAATTGAAGTTGGAAAGCTAGTTGAAATGATAATGGATCTTTGATAAAAAGATTTGTTTTGGGCAAGTTGATAAAACTGTTTAGTTTTGGAAAGATAGCAAATGGGTTAAGGATCATTGTTCTTAACTAGTAATTTCGGAACGAAATTCTATTAAGGGGAGAAGGATGCGACGACCCTGAATTTTGGACGATTGAAATTTGAAAATTTAATTGATTTTGATATTTGAATGATGGTTTAGCTTGAATTTCAAATATAACCATGGATTTGGCAATTTAATTTTTTGAATTTAATCTATTGAAGTTGGGCAAAAATTTGAATCTTGATTTTTAAGCTGATTAAAAATAATTTAAAGGCTTTGAAAATTCATATCGACAATACTGAAGATAATGGAAGCTTCAGAATTGAAATTGGAACTATTTGGTTCAGTTTTGGAATTTTATCGTTCAAATCGATATTTAAAATAAGCCTTTCGAGGCACAGTCTTGAAAGTCAACGAAACCAGTTCCATTGGATCCGTAATATTGTATTATTATCGTATTTCAATTTTCGTAATGTTTGGAGTGATCGTTGGACCGTACGGTCAATAAACGCACTTAAATTTAAATCAAAAATTCGATATTTTAACTGAGTCCTAAAAGCTATCTTTTCCATACGATCGAATTTGGACTCGAAACCTTTTCCATTGCGTTCGGAATGGGGGTATAATATTATGAACGCCTGGCAGCACGCCTCGATAGGAAGTCAAAATTTCGTGTTGTGTTTGTCGAGATAATTTGAATTTGGATTTAAATTAAAATATATTTATACCCTAAGTCAACACAACAGCCTACTTTCTTTCAATATCAAAGCTTTTTCTCCTCAACAGCCATTGTCTCCTCTGAAATTACTGCAGCTTCTCTTAGGCATGCGAACGTCGAATCTTGTCCCCTTCTCCTCCTTTTAAAACAACACGAGCAAAAGTTTTTTTCTTCTCTCGTTCAATCAAAAACAGTGGCCTCAGATTTAAATCCTTCTTTCAGCTAAAATAATGGCCATGTTTCTTTCTCTTAAAATTTCGAAATCAAAATTCATTCCCAAACAAGAAAAAGGAGCAGCCGAAGTATCCAATCGAAAAAATGGCCGCGCTCGAAATCGAATTCGACTTAAGTTCGAAATCATGACCGCGAGCTAGGGCTTCGGTGGTGAGCGCGATTTTGTTTCCGGTATCGATTGTGGTGGTGTAGCAAGGTCGTTTTAAAGGCAGCATCGTTTCAGATGTCGATTAGGGTTCACGTTTGAAGGTTGGGTCACGTTCGATTTCGCATTGGAGATGGATCGCGGCTGTGAATTTGCTGGAGAATTTGGGGTTGAGGTGAAGTTGCGTGTTCGAGTGTCACGATGGCAGTTGAGGAGAGTTCGCAATGGAGATAGGATGATGAAGTTCGACGTGACGTATGTAAGTGTTTATAGTTTGTGGTGATTTCAGTTGTTGATGAGGGAAGTAGATGATGATCGAAGATGTCGAGTGATGCTGTTAATGAGCGGTCGTGGCGATGCTCGTGGTCGCTTGCAGCACTTCGAGTCTGGACGACGACACTTTGGATTGGAGGCGCGTGCATCGAGGCCGAGTCAGGTAGTTAAGGTCTAGAACTGTGAAGAAAATAATTTGGAGTGGAAATGTATTGCATGCATATGCTAAGGTGAGATCTTCTCACTCAATCGACATTTTTTGAATAGTTGGATTTAAAAATTTATTGATTGTGTGCTTGGATGATTGATTTATAATAATTATTCACTGGATGATGTTATATATATAGTAGTATATAATATATATTGGGTGATTGATTTCCCGCATTATATAGCGGATGAGACCCTATGCACCGCATAATAGCGGATGATATTTTATAAATCCCACATACCGCGATATTCCACCTCGAAGTGGAATTGGTATTTAATTGTTGTGCTGTCGTCTGTGGATGTAGGGAAAACAGGTTGGAGGGATCCAACTGGATTTCTCAAATATTTGAATTTGTTTCAATACTGTGTGTTGACTTATTTAAATTCTGTGTGTGATTATATTGTGATTGAAATCGTTGAAGGCTAAAAATTTAGGCGAATATATTTTTGTTATCGTAAGATACCAGAAATGAATAAAATTTGATTTTTTAAATTTAGTAGAAAATTTATAGTAAATCAATTTTAGAAAATTGAATAAATTTAAAAGAAGGAATTTGTTTCAAAGGATAATAAATTTGGTGTTTGAAATAAATTTGAGAATCAATTGGAAATTTGATTTGATGTTTTGAAAATAAACTAGAAAATCAATTTGATATTGATTTGGTAAAAATAATAAGTATTTGGGAAATCGATCTAAAATTGACTTGATGTGTAACGACCCGGTATTTTCAACCATTCACATCCATTATAAGTGTATAGGTAGACATACATGCCGGAATTGAATTGCTCAAAATACCGCGTTGTAAATAAAATTTGGCAAATCTCAGAATATACAGAAAATAATAATCACAGATCACAGATGCAGAGTATTTAATAATGCAGCGGAAGTAAAAGAAATAGTAGTTCATGAAGCTACTATATAAATATATCAGAGTTAAACAAGATACAACAGAAGAAATAGAGTAAAACAGAAGTTTAAATATGATAACCAAGAAAAGCTGACTAGAACAACCGAACTGAAATAGATAAGACTACATAAGCAGATAATCTCCAGCGATTCCAATCTCCAGAAAGTGGAATCTAAATCTGTGAATACTCAGGCTGACCTGAGCGTAAATAAAAATACAAACACTCGAGTCAGGACATACATACTTATACAATGTAAACCAACTCAAGTGAACTATAGTAAAAGTACAAGTAACTTTGAAGATGCTTTGGACTGCCCATCCTCTAAGAATCCGTTAAACTATTTACTATGTAGTAATATTGCGCTACTATAACAATGTCTAATAATAAAATAAACATACTTTTAAATAGCATTAAGGCTTTACATTTTCCACCTTAACACGTAATAGTCCTAGTAGTCCATACAGTATCAGCATATCTCCAGATCGGGAGACTACCCTAAATACTACACGGGCTACGGGAGAAATCCAAACTCGTAGTAAATGCTCGGTATGGTAGGTGACACGGCACACAAGGCAATGCCGGGGTAGATATACCATTTACGACACTCGGTCTGGTGGTAACGCAGCAGCCACATACGCCCACCGCGGAACACACTCCAAATCAAAATCGGAGGATGGCCATCTAATCAATCAAAAGTATGAGTATAGTATCGAAGAAATGCGTCCACTACGAGGCGCGACCTCAACTGGCCCGAGACCGCTTTTTTTTTGCCACCTTATGCCAACTCACGGGAGTTGGGTCCATGTAATATACCTCATGAACGTCGCCACCATCCTACTTCATTCTGGAATCTCCACCGCGTACACAGTTGTCAAAGTGGTTTTGGGTATCGACAAAGAGTATGCCAGATATCCGATTTCGGTCTCTTTGCCAACCAATCGTTATTATAACCTGTGGTTATAACTTTAAAATAATATTTTACTTCAAATAGAATATCATTTCCAGTTCAAATCTTTATCAAAATAAAGATCAAATCATTTACAAACCATTTTAATATATCAAAATATCATATTTTCTCAAAACTTCATTTCAAATCATTTCAATATATCAAAAATATCATATCTTTCCAAAACTTCATTTCAAATCATTTTAATATATCAAAAATATCATATTTTTCCAAAACTTTATTTCAAATCATTTTAATATATCAAAATATCATTCCTTTCCAAAACTTCATTTCAAATCATTTAATATATCAAAATATCTTATCTTAAACATCCTTTAAAGTCAAAATAACATTCATTCATTTTCATTTCAAACCACTCTTTAAATGATTTATATTTCAATTAAATTACTTCATTTAAACGCTTTAAAAGTGTAATTATTATTCTTTCAATTCAAGTATTCAATTTCTAAAGTTTCAAATCATTCTGAGCTCATTTACTAAGTTAAAAACCATAAACGTTGAAAATTTCAGCCTTTCACAGCATATAGAAGAAACTGTTATAAGTTATACTTGAAAACATTTTAATTCAGCAAAAACAACATTTAAAACTGCTTTAAAAACTCAATTTTAGTTGAAAATTAGTTCAATTCACCTAAGACAGCATTTCCAGAAATGTTGTAATAGCTCAGGTTTCAAATTAAAGGTTTTTATTAGTTTCAGCACAGGTAGCATACCACTACAACAATTACAGAACTGCTGTAATAGGTCCGAGTTCAATTCTAGCCTATAAGTTCAACTACAGCAACTACAACATTACATAAATGCTATAATGGCTCTTTTTACTCAGTTTTAGTTCAATTCAAAAACCATGGCATTTCTGAATGCTATTAAAAGTGAATTCCAGATTTTAGTGTATTTCCAGCAAATAAATAACTTCATTTTAAACTCTTCAAAGATTTTAAAAATCATAATTTAACATTAAAATTTTTGATTAAAAATACTCTTTTAATTTATGATTTTTATAAAGTAACAATTACAGAAAAAATCCAAATTTCCAACAAATTTCACTTAACAAATTCAAGGGTGTCATTTTCTTTTCTTCACATATTTAGCAAATGAATTTAACACTTATGTTTTATTTTCATTTCACAAATTAAACTAAATTTCCAATTTTATTTAATTAACTTAAACCTTTAATTAAAACTAAATTCTCCTTTCCCAGTCCAGTTATATTTTAAAGTTACAATTTAAGCATTCATTTATTTAACCACTTAAATTCATAGAAAAATCAATAATACTTTAATAAATCACTTAAATTCAAATTTAAATCAAATTATCATATTTACCATTTTCCAAATATAATTAAATTTCCATTTTATATATAACTTAAATATCATTTTTAACCAAAATTCCAAATTTCCAAACTTAAGTTATATTTCAATAATCCAATTTAACCATTCATTAATTACATTTTTAACTCATACAAAAAGCATAATTTCTTTATTTTAAAATATTTCAAAATATATTTAAATCAAATTTCATAAATTTATATTTTTAAAATACTTAAAATATCCAAAAACACTTTATAAAATAACCAGGGGTCTGTATATAGTTTTCTAACCTAGGTCAAGTGATACAGATATGTATCATTTCAATCCGCTGTTTAAAAAGAAAAATCCGGGTTCTATCATTTAAAACCCGCAATCCCAAGTTAAATAAATTAAATAAAAACCGTTCAGGCCTATCATTTCAGCCCGTAATGATTTTTCCCTATTCTAAAGTCCGTTCGGGTATGTATCATTTCAACCCATAGTGATTTCTAATCTACAGGGAACTTGCAGTGTGATAAACAGATATAAATGAACAGTAACTACATATATATAATAACAGATGATATGACATGAAATTTAACAGGTTTAACATCATATATAAATAATCACAGGCAGTTATACATCATATGATTTTCTACACATTCAATTGTTGTTGTTTCACAACTACATAAGTATAAAAATCGTGTGAGTTTTACTCACCTTTATGGCTAGAGATTGCAATACAAATGAAACAACGGATTCCAGAAGGCACGATGACACAACAATAGGCTCAAGTGGGAAGAGATCCAAGCTTAGAACTTGTGTTACAACCCAAAACAAAACAAAATAATATTACAACTCAATACAACATTGAATAGGAATAACTTTGAAATAAAAAAGAGATATGAATGTCAAATCTTTTGCCTTGTTTTCTACATGTCAAACATGTGGAGGAAGTTACAAGGTAGGAATGTGAAGGGTTTTGGGCAATGTAGTGAAGTTTTGGTTCAACAAAAGGGCATAGCTATGAATCCTTGGGCTTGGCCACTTGTGCTCAGGTCTGGACAGTAGCTGGAGGGGTGAGGGGAGGTCTGGACAGAGGTGGTGGCGGCAGCTATGGTGGTGGTTAAAGGAGATGAAGCAAAGGTGGTCAACTACATTGTTTTTAGGCAATAGGTTGCATTCTAAAGGGTTTTGGTCACCATAAGAGCTCGGCCTTGGTCAAGATCAAAGGAGTGGCTGGTGGTGATGTCATGGAAGTGATATAGGGTGGCGGCGGCCGTGGAACAAGGAGGAGCCGATCCAAACTAGCATGAGAAAACAAGGCAAAAGTGCATAAAACCAAGAAGAAAGGTGGAAAAGGAGATGTAGGCCATTACCATTTTTTTTATGAAGCCGTGAGAAATGAGGGGCTGAAACTTTTTCACATGAAAAGTACAAAAATACACGGCTAAGAAGTAAAATGCACAGCCAAATGAAAATAAATGAGGAGTTGTGGAAATTGAAAAGTTTTGAAGTTGAAAAGACTTAATCTTTGTAACTTTTTAAACCTTTGGCATTTCCTTTTCTTTTTAAATTTTATAAAAACAAAATAACTCAGAAATATACTTTACAAACCGAAACCAAGTAAAAATATAAGAAAATAAATAATTAACTTTAAAGAAAATATAAAAAGAATGAAAGAAATTACTTAAAAATACAAAACAGTGTCAAGAAATTACAAATAAATCACTACTAGTCTTGGAAAAATATCCACTTCATTTTAAAAATATTATGAAGTGAAAATTTGAAATAAAATAATTTATTTATCATTTTCAAAATAAAATAAATAATTAAATTGGAGAAAAATAGAAAAAGGAAAAAGAAATTGTTTAAAAATAGCAAACATGACATAAAAATTACAAGAAATTTACCAATGGCTTTGGAAAATTGTTTACTTCGTTTTAAAATATTATAAGACAAAAATATACATACAATAACATATTAACACATATTAAAATAAAATATGACAAGGAAATATTATTTTTATAATTTAAGATTACCAAATTGCTAAATAACTCAGATTGTACTCAATATTGAAATATACATAACTTTCACAATTTAAATCCGTTTCCAACGAAATGAAAAGCAGTATTCGTGTTATTAAATCCATTTTCATAATAAACGATAAAATTTAAGAATTTGAATATTTAAATTTGAAATTTAAAAGTCAAAGTTTGACTAATTTGACCAGAAATCCACTGTTCAGTAAAATATCCAATTTATGCAAGTTTGAAACTATAATTCACATAAAATCAACATTTATATTTAAAATAACATAAATTATTCATTTAATAAATAAAATAAAATTTTTAAATCAAAATTTCAAATAAAATAATCAAAATAAACAATTAAAAAAATCACAAAATTCAGGGTTGTTACGCTCTCCCCCACTCAAAACTTTTCGTCCCTAAAAAGGAATAAGGTACGGGAAAGCACAGAAAAGATAGAATTAAGATAAGATGACAAGTGGATTGAAATTATACCTGATAACTTTTGTTATAGGTAAGTTTGACAAGGTGGAGATGATCAAATCAAGAACACAAGCACGAAATGATCCTTTGGAATCCGATTCACCCTTTTCCGTTTGACCGTCGGTCTGTGGATGGTAAGCAGTGCTCATATCCAGTTGAGTACTAAAGATTTTCAAAGATTATAGAAAGATTTCTAAACAGACTGGTATAAGCAATAGCCTTCCCATTCTGTAAAAGGTAAGAGAAATAACGACAACCAAAAGATAGTTTGATAAACAAAATAAGATAATAAATTTGAAATCATAATGCTTTGAAATCATAATACTTTGAAATCATTAAAATTTAGAGATGTTATCATTTGGAAATCATACTACTAAAAATCATAACACTTTGGAAATATTATTTAAAAAAAATAAATCATAATACTTAGAAAATCATAACACCTTTAAAATAATCTTCATTTAAACCATTTAAATTCAAGGTCAAATAATATTCATTTCAAAGTTATAACATTTCTAAGTTCATTTATTCAATTATAAAATTTCCAAAACATTGTGTTTTCAAAAACAGCAGCACTTATAATATGCTACGGTAGATATATCAGAATTCAAATCAGTTCAATTTTAGAAATATTCATTTGGATATCATTTAACTTATGATTTATTAAAAATAAACTTTTATGAATAGAATATCCAAATAAACTATACTTCATTTATCAAGTCAGAAGTTCACTATTTTACTTAACTCTTAATTCAACAAATAACCTAATACTTTATTTGAAATACCCATTTCATAAATAGATATTCCTTCAATAAATTACACCTAAAATTCCATTTGAAAACCAAATTCTCAATTACCTAATTTTAGTGATATTAAAATACATTTTTCTATTTAAGCCATAATTATTCATTTTTCAAGACATATCTATTACGTAAATAAAATATTTATCATGGAAAATACAACAATCAAATTTCTTTACACATTTATTCATTTAGACATCAATTAAACTATGATTCCAAGTTAAATGAACTTTATTACAAAATATCCCATTCAAATATATTTTATTTTATCTATTCAAGGATACATTATTTATTATACAAACATGCTCATTTCAGGAAATAACTTTTATTAAAATTCCTAGGTTAGACTTAAGGTTCCATATTAAATCAAATTTGATTATTAAGTTATTTAAATAAAACTCTTTAAATTCCTTTTTCTTTATTTACCTCTATTAATCTTTTATAACTAAAATTTAAGTGCATAACATTTATTACAACCACTCAAATTTTATTTATAAAATCCTTTTATATTGTATATTATCCAATTACATATTCAACTTCTGTTAGCACCAAAATTGGTCACTAACACCCTTAGAAAGATTGTGTAGAGAGAATAATGAAGAAAACAAACTGAAAAAGAGAAGAAGATATAAATTAAAATGCGGGAAGTATGAACACCAAATTTATAGTGGTTCAGCGCAGTGGCCTACGTCCACTTTGAAGCTGATATTTATTTTCCACTTGATACTTGATTACAGATACAATCCGTTCTTAAGTATTAGAATACAATTGCAAGGTAAAAGAAATAAGTCTTGAATGAGGATTCAATGTGGCAGAGTCTCCCCAGTGCTCTCTAAAATCTGATCCCGTTTTCTGTGCCCCTGTCTCTCTATTTATAGACGAAAGTAGGTTGGACTTCCCTGGTGGGCCAGGTGGCCGAATAACTTGGTCCAAGTAGTGTATGTACTGTACGCCGAACCATGGAGGCCAGACAAGGCACGCCGAGCCGAACTCCTTGTGCCGAACGAAGCATGCCGAGTCTCCTCTCTTTAGGCTGAGCGAGGCGAGAGGTTGAATGAGAGATGCAGGTCGAATGGGGCAGGAATGCCGAACGATAGTAATGCCGAGTGAAGGGCTTGCCCGAGTGAAGGGTTTGACCGAATGGCTTCTTCAGCCGAACGACTCAAGGCCGAACGATCTCCTGGATACTGGACGATCTCAAGCCGAGCATGCTGACTTCTCTGGGGAGCACTTGTGCTGAGTGAACTACGCCGAACGATGCTGGGACGCCGAACGATCTTCTGGAGGCCGAACGATCCTTTGCTTCTTCATGTTGAACGATCTTATGCCGAGCGCGATCTTGAAATGCCGAGCACTATCTGGTGCCGAATGTTCTTGCCTGCCGACTGTCTATAGATGCCGGTTGTCACGTATGCCGAGCGCTCCTTATGCCGAGTGTAATTCTGAATGGCCGAAAGTTTTCCAATGCCGAGTGCGACTCTGAATACCGAACGTTCTAGTTGCCTGGTCGATTTTCCAAGTAACATTTTGCCTCCTAAAGTACGCCGTGTATTCGATAAGGGTGTGCTTTGTATTACAGAATTCGCGCAATGCCACCTAGTGCTTTGGATGCCGAACGTTCTTTGCCGAGCGATACGAATGCCGAGTGATTTGAAGTAACCGGTCGACACCGTTTTAACCGGTAGAACCGGTCAGAGTCTCTTCACCTTCTTCTTCTTCCCTATAAAGCCTGTCTTCTTCTTCCTCCTTTCTTTTTTCACCTTTACCTTTCAACCCCGAATCTTCGAACCATCCTTGCAATCGGACTTCAAGTACTTCTTAAGCCTTCCTAAAGCTCGATCCACGAACTAGGTATAATCCCTTTGCCCAACTCCTTTCCACAAATTCGCATAGGACTGAGTCGTTGCCGAACAGGCTGTGTGGAGGAATCAAATTATGTCTCCAAGGCCGATCGTTGTGAGGTAGGGAGGGATGGTTCGGGACGAACGCTTTGTAGGGTTTGTTTCGTTGTTTGAGAGGGACGCTGTGGTTCGGCACGGCCTCTGTGTATTAGATAAGGCCACGGGAAAGAGTTAGGTGGAGGAGAGGAAAATATGGAGGCCGTGCCGAGTGTTAAGACTTGGCATAACCTTGGTTCGGCACGGCATATTGTTGGCCGAACGATGGGTTTGGATGTGAGCCAATGGATAGGCCGGGTATTGTTTTGGCCGAATAGTATTTCGACCGAGCGATACTCACTCAGTACGAACTGAAGGTGGGCCGAACGATGGTTGTAGGCCGAACAAGGACTTTGCCAAGCACACTTAGGCCGGACAAACATTAATGCCGAACATACTGACATGCCGAACAAACATGAATGCCGAACATACTTAGGCTGGACAAACACCAATGCCAAACATACTGACATGCCGACCAAACTCAAATGCCGAACATACTGACATCTTGTCCAATTTTATAACCGAACTTTACTTTCCGTAACCGAATAACTTCTTTTAGCGTTTTCTTAACCTGGAACTGTAATCGCCATACAGAAGGCTCTTGGAGACGGTCAGCGATGATGGTTTTCAGAGGCGGCGATTACAAGCTTAGTTTTATTCTAAATGCTTATACACGATTGAACGCACTAGTTCACACACCACGTGGGGGGATTATTCGTGTTGTTAACTCTAACATTGGTCATTTTTCAAGTATAGTTCACGCAGGTGCTTAGTTGAATCCACTATTTATTCAAGATGTCTAAAAAATCCAGTTCCGCTACACTTTCCGACAGACCCGGGCCGTCTTCAAAGCAAACAGCCGCCGATACATCTGACCCGTCAGTTTCTCCCGCTCATTACTAGGCTCCTGATACCTTGGAGTCGTCGATCTTATTGGATAGCCCAGTTGACTCACAGGCTTCGAGGGTCACCGAAGCCGCTCTTCAACGGATATGTTCTATTCATGGTATCCCGTTCTCCGACGTGTTAGTTCCGTCGGGGCACGACCATCCACATCTGCCCCCAGCGGGATATACAGCGTGCAACAAGTTCATGTGTTGGGTTGGCAGCGCACCACGTTCAATCTATTTCTTTGAGATGTGCTGCGGTATCTTGACGTCACCCCATCATAGCTACATCCAAATGGTCACGCCTTCATCTATGGCACGTACGTGCTCTTTATGGCCGTCTTCTCTAGGCCCCCAACCCCTGGCGATATTAGGTACATATACATTACCAAGAAACGGGGAGACAATCCCTCTTACATGTTTCTTGAGCCACATCGGAAGTACCAAATTTTCACCAGCGCGTGGAGCAGCAAATTCGCCCAGTACAAACAGGAATGGTTTTACGTGCGCTGCCCACAGGGTTTTGCGAGGAGATGGGTTGAAGGAAGTAAGTCTTCTTCCTGAATTGATGTCCGTTCCCAATTGGTTTTAAGCTTCCGCTAACTTATCGTTTCATCTTTTCAGATTCCATTCCACGTCCCGAGGGTCGAGGGTACTCTGATGCTGTCGAAGCCATTAGAGCCCTTCCTGCTGAGGAACGAGATATCCGAGCCCTCATTTCCAATGAGTCATTATCAAGGTTCGGTCTGCTATCTCCTGGCCGCTGGATTAGTCTTCCTGAGGGTGCCTCGCTTCCCAAACCATTACCCGTTAGAGGGAAAAAACTGTCTGAATCATCTATTCGCCCTTCACTTGAAGTACTGGAAGAGGGGGAAATTCCAAACGAGCCACCTCAAAAGCAAGGTGAGGGTTTGGGCCCTGCGGTCGAAGTTCATGATATTGAAACGTCATCTTCCCCTTCGAAGGGGAAAAAGAAGCCGACGTGCAAGTTGAGGAAGGAGAAGGTTGGCGGGACTTCCAAAGTTACGCCTATCCAGCCAGAGAAAGAGGCTTCTTCACAGCGCGTTGAAAGTTCTCTGGAGGGCTTATCGAACCTCTCCATTCCTGACGACTTGTTCAACTATGATTTCAATGACCCGGAGTTGTTTAAGTTTCGCTCACTCGCCAGGGGCGATGCGAGTGTCCCAGCCCCGAACCGAGGGGAAAAGACTCCCGTTAGCAAAGCCACTGGTCCGTAAGGGGGGGGGGGGGGGGAACACTAGGACACACACGGACACGTGCACTTCACTTTGCACCTACTTTTTCTTTCATAATTTTGTTCCCTCGTCGATTCGCTATTGTTTGAATTCTTTGAAGGTGACATGGGGCGTTCGCACGGATATGACCGCCTTCGCGGTTCGTCGACTTTACGCCAATCCGGTCGGGACTCGGGTCTCGAGAAGCGTCGAGACAGAGATAGCGACAGCGACCGAGATTATCATTCCCGGGACTCGTCATTCCAGAAGAAAACTCATTATCAGCCCGAACTCCACCAGGAGACCTCTTCTCATCAGGAGCGAAGCAAAGAAAAGCGCGGTCATAAGAGGTCGCATTCCGATGCTCCTCGGGACCAACACTCTGACTCCTCTTCTGCCCGGCATTCCCGAGACTCTCATAGGAGGGGCAAACTTTCAAAGCCGTCTCCCTCCGCTCCAGCGACAGGCCCGACAGTGTCGGAGAAACTGACTGAACTCAAGGCCAAATTTCCTGTAATATCCTGGAATTTGTAACAATATCAATTTAATAATCTGTAGTTAAAATTAAATTGATATTGATATTCTATTAATAATTATTCAGATAAATTTAATAATCTTCTTCAATAAATATTTAAATTGGTTATTTTATCTTTTAAAAATAATAAATTGATTTCTATTTATAAATAAATATATGGTTTATGTTTTTTAAATAGTTTGGTATTGTTTTAATTTTAATAAGTAAAGCATATTTTCTAGTTTTAATAATTTGGAAAATTTGTTTTATTTAATATTTAAGCTTTTCAAAGTTAAATAAATGATTTTGGTTTAAATTTAATATTGAATCATGTTTTAAAATTCTAGTATATATATATAAATTGGAAATTTTGATTTTAAATTAGTATTGAGTTTTAATAACTATTTCATAAATAAAAATATTAAATGTTTAAATTAAATTAGATTTAGTTTTAAATTTAGAATAATCAAACAAAATGGTTTTATGGCTTAATAAAATAGATATTTATTTAATAAAAATGTAATTTCTTGTAAAATGATTTTTAATTTAATAAGAAGATATTTATAAAAACAATATTAATATTGTATTGTATTTCTAAATAAGTTTTGAATAGAAATTGCAATTGGTTATTTCAAATTGAATTTATATGTATAACTTGATTTGAAAAATATTTGATTCTTGAATTTAGTTTGAATTTAAATTCCAAAGTATAATTGTTTAATTATTTTAATTTTTAATATGTATAAGTTAATTTGTAAAACATTGTTTGTTCTTATTTCTTTTGTGAATACATACACATGTTTAAATATAAACTAACAAGTTGTATTAATCTAAAACACATGCATTACTTTGTTAATTTAAATACTAATTACTTTTAAAAGAGAAATATGTGTTGCATTCATAAGCATTCTTCTAACAAGTGTTCAAATTTCACATTAATAGTTTGACAAGTGTTAAATTTAGTTTTAAATTTTCTTTTCTTTTATTAAATCTGAAATACATTTGTATAGTTTGCATCTTCATTTCAGATTGCATTTTTCTAACCAAAGAAAATCTTCAAACCTTTAAAATCTGAATCATTTTCATATTAACAATCCACAAATCTGCATTTACAATCAAAGTAAAAACCTGCATACTCCACCCCTCATCAAAGATCAAATCTGCATATTCCTCTTCTTCAACAATCAAAATCATCTTCCTTAAAATCAAATATCAATCTACATTTCCTCAAAATCTCAAATGAAGCCTGCACACTGTTTATTCTCTGCATTCTGTTTAAACCTGGAAGCAGTGAAAGCATTAGCATGTATTTGAGGATTTAGCAACTGCATTCTTCCTGCATGCAAGTAATTAGGCTGTGATCATGGGCATTTCATCAAAGTGCAACTCAGATATTAAACAAAGGGTCAAGCCTACATTTGTTTTCTGGAAAATTCAAAACAAGGGTCTGCATTGACTGGTGAGTAACATTTAAAATCTTAAACTATATTTAGGTTGCTTGATTAAATGTTTGAGATTAAATATGTTGTGTGCTTATTTAAGGTCTGATGTAATTATGATTGAATGTGCATGTTGATTATACTTTGCTATGTTCCCAGATTTATCATTCTATTTAAAGGAATTCCCTACCATTGATCTAAATTGAGATAACATCTGGGTTTAAAATAATAAAAAGGGTTTGCTGATTTTAGATTAGTATTCAAACTTATAAAGTAATGTGATTATTTCCTTAAGATAAGGTTAAAAAAAAAGAATTATTAGAGGAGTTAAATTACAGAGTGATATCTCTGTAAAAATAAGTAATACCACCATATGTTGATCTTGATTTAAATCCAGTCATATTAACATTGAAATCCAGTTTTATAAACTGAAAACATTTACTGGAACTTGATTTTTAAATCAAGTATTAGGACTTTTAGAGTATTGTTTCATTTGCAGTTTATTCTTGATCAAAATTTGAATTGGAGCAAATTCTTGCAATCTGTAGTTGGAGAAAACTTAGAAATTCTTCTGAGTTATTAAGTAAGGATCATAGATCCTTGGAAAAATCAGAGAAGTGTATAATGATTATTAGATTGGTAGCAGTTTGAAAATTTTCAGTATGAACCCTAGTTTTGGAATAGGGTTAAAGATTGAGTCAGTGTGAGGTAATGGATGGATCGAGTGATTTGGTTTTTGGTGTGTGGGTAGTTGGTGTGTAGAAGCGTTCATGGCCGGAGGGGTCGATCTGCAAGTGATCGGAGCAAGGCGAAATGGCCGTTGACAGGTTTCGGACATAGAACCTGTTTTCTGTTTACAGGTTTTGGAAATTAGGGCTTACTTTGAATTCTTGTTTATTTGATCGATCTGGTGATTGAGGTAGGGCATGGATGAGTTATTGGTTGTGGTTTGATCGTCTTTGATGATAAGAAGGAGGCAGGAGTCGCCGTGCATATGCACGGCGATGAAATTCTGGTGAACTGTTTTGGGTATGGGAGTGTTGCAGAGATGGCTCGAAGTAAGAGAAAGAAAACTCGAAGTAGGAATGCATGAAACTCGAAGTACGGCAGCTTTTGACTCGAAGTAGAATAAGTTTTCTCGGGTCACTGTAGTTACAGGTTATAGAAACTATTTTTGAAAATCTGGGTTTTTGAAATTTAAAATCTGTAGTTTTGAGTTAAGGTAAGGTTCAAGTTTAAATTCAACGCAAGTTTGAAATTCTGAATTAAATTCAAAACCCAGTTTTTTAAAATAAAATAAAAGTTTCAAAATTTAACTTAATTAAATATATCATGTTGATAAAATAGTTTAAACTTTTTAATAATAAGATTGTTAAAATATGAATAGATTTGAAGATTATTTAAAATCTGGAAATTCAAAAGTTTAATTTGAATTTCAGTTTAAATTTTAAAGGAAGGTTTAAATTGAAGTTTTAAATTAAAAGTAAATTTAAGTTATCAAAAGTTTTGAAATGAATTTAACTTTAAAATTTTTATATAACATTTGTTTGATCGGCAATTTAAAAAGTTTTAAATTATTTAAAACTTTGATAAGTTTAATATTATTCTATTTTAAACTTGAATTTAAATTGAAATTTAAAGGTAATTTCAAAAGTACTTAGTTTTGAATTAAATTGTTTTATACATAACTAAGTTATGTTTATCTTGAAATTTAAATTAAGACTAGTGTTTTAGAATTAATTAATAAGGTAATTAAGATTTGTTAATTTATTTAATTAATTAATTAAATTTGGAATTAATAATTGATTAATGATTAATCAATTTATAATTAAGATCATTAATTAAATTTTTAATTAATGATGAATGAATATTAATTATGTAATTAAGTTTTAATTTAAGGTTAGTTAGTTTAATAATTAACTTTAATTAATGAATGATTAAAGATAATTTTAATTGTAATTAATTTAAGTTAATTACCTTATAAAATAATTTGAGGATGGTTAATGAAGGTCATTAACCAGGATTATTTAACAATTAATTAATATGATTAATTTTTATAATTAATTAGATTAACTAATTTAATAATAATCAATTATAAATGGTTTGAGTAATTACTTGATAAAGTAATTAAGAAATTAATTACTTAATGTAATTAATTTAATTGAATGAGATTGTTTATTTTAATTAATTAAGTTTAATTAAATTTAAACACTTGAATTTTATAAATAATTACTTTATGCGATTAATGATTTGGAAATTACTCAGTTAAGTAATTGTTTAATAATTACATGATTATAATTAAGTGGAGATGTTTAAGTGTGAGGTAATTTGGTTTAATTTATTTAATAATTAATCAAGGGATTAATTAAGTAATTAATTAAGGATAATTAATTTGGTTTAAATAAAGTAATTAAGTTAGTTAATTACTAAATGTAATTAATCTGTGATGGTGATTAATAATTATGAGTTAATTACTTAAGGTAATTAATTTAAGAAATAATTAAGGATCATTAATTATTTTAATTAATGATGTAATTAAAGTTGATTAATTATGATTAATTAATCAATAATAGGTAATTAAAGGTAATTAATTAATGTAATTAATTAAGGATTAATGTAATTAATTATGATTAAATAATTAATTGAGTAATTAAGGGTTAATTACTGTTTGGTTGAGAATAATTAATTTTGTGAAATTAATTAAGGATAATTGCTTGAATGTAATTAAGAGTAATTAATCAAGAGTGATTAATTAAGGTAATTTATTTTGAATGATTGATTAATTGATTGAAATCAATTAAATGGTTGAGTAAGCAAGTTATAATTTGATGAAGTAATTAATTTAATTTATTTTAAATTAATTAAAGGTGGGTAATTAATTTAATTCATTTTAAATTAATTAATGATAGACATAGTTAATTTAATTCATTTTAAATTAATTATATGATGAGGAGTAAATCTTTGCTTATGGATGAATGGTTGAACTTGATTGTCTTGGAATGCTTTAAGATCTCAGTAATGAGATAAATGATATTGTGTGGTATGGATGTTTGATTGTATTGTGATGATACCATAGGTTATGTATTGTGATGGTGATATATGGAATATCTATTTGATATTGATAATGTGGGTCACCTGTTATGTGTTAGTGTTGATTATCAGTTATGGTTTATGAGTTATCTATCTGTGTATATAGATACTGTATTGAATTGTTTTAAACCTTTAAAACAACTTGAACCTTAAAAGACACGCTTTGGTTTTCGATGAGACCGGGATCGGGTTTCCATATTTGGATATCCGAAAACCACATCGATTCCAAATAACGTTAGGTCTTGAATCAAAGTGGAGCTTTGTGAAGACTCGAGGTGTAAGGACTATGAGTCAGTATAACTCTGTGGGTGATTCCGTAATGAGTTGACGGAATTAGTTATTATAGATTCGAGATGGTGGTTCAGATTGCAAGGGTTATTGTCGTTAACTCTGAGCGTGATTCCAAAATGAGTGTAACGAGATAACGCCTTCGGTTTCGTTCGAACCCGGAACGAACTTGTATGGATTGAATGCTTTCAGAACATCGTCAGGTGGACGATGAGCATTCTAAGTGATAAGTCCTATAAAGGTAATCGTAGCCTCAAGCCTAATCAACCGGGAATGGCTAAAACAGGGGAGGTGCACCAAGGCTTCGTGGGTCGCACCCACTGGAGAGCAAGATTGATCCCTGTCTAGAAGTCCCTTTATATTCGGCTGCGTGGGTGGTTGCTAGCTACAACCACGGGGTTTTCTTGTTCGGAACTATTCAGTAAGGAATGGGTCCGGCTTTGTGTTGCAGGGGGTCGGGAGTGATCCTCGGTACGTTGATCTAGGCCACGTACTGTAACGGGCGGTACCCCAGTAGCCCTGCCATTGTATGGAATCCAAAATCCAATAAGTGCCAACGGTTTTGATTGTATTACCCACTTTTGTGGCTAGTAGCTGGAATTTAATGAATGTATTAATTTCGGCTATTTCTTATTTATTTGAAAACCCTAGACACTATTATAATATCATCGGATTTCCTATCAAATGTTTTGGTTAGCGTAAGGTAAAAACTTTTCCATGTTTATGTGTGGGAAGTCTTACGTGATACCTTTCTTTTCAAAAGGTTTTTGAAAGTTAAGCAACTTTAACCTGTTACTCACACCAGACCCATGTATGACCCAGAGTTTATTTTTGTTTTTCATAAACTCTTGGGTACTCAAATTTTTATGAGTAGTCAAGGGAATTTAGGTTAGGATTCAGGTTTGCATTGACGAATTCTGGAGGAGCAATGGAGCAGGAGGCTTCTGCGTATAGCTATAGAGTATTCCGCTGTGTGTTCTCTGAGTTGTTGTATTGAGTTGTATAACTAGACAGGTGTTTATAACTGTCTAGTATGTGTTGTATATCTGTGTACTCTGATAATGGTTGTAAACTATGTAATATTTATGTTATTAATATAATTTATTCGTTCCGCTGTGTAGATTCTGATGTTGTTTCTTTCTTCTCTTCTTTCTTTTCTCTTTTCTATCCCTTTCTTTCTTAAAGATGATGCGATTTTCTGTGAGTAGAAAGTCGGGTCGTCTCATTTCCAAAGATTTTTTTTGATGGGCTAAAGTTTCTCCTAGCGATTCACCCTATACCCGAAGATGTTAAGCAAAATGTCATTGCCTGTACCAACGACGTCTATGTTCAACATGACACATTCGTTCATCTGGCTGAGAAGCTTTCTGAAGTCTCTGTGGAGCGCCAGCACGAAATTGACCGCTTAAAGCTTGAAGCTATTCATGACAGGGATATCATTAAGGCCTAGGATGACGAGTTGACCACTTATAAGTCTGAGCTTGAGGTTGCCCGTCAGCGCGCTAAGGACACCGCCGAGGCTGTTTCCCGCCTTGAATTAACTCATAAGAAAGAGCTTGATGAGTCAGTCCAACGGTGTGGTGCTCTAGCTTTGGAGAAGGACTCCGTTCAAAAGGAGCGGGACATACTTAGCCAACGGGTCAAGGAATTCGAAGAGCAACTCCATGAGGAGAAGAAAGAAAAATTGGCCGCCCAGGTTGAGGCACAACACTATTGCGATGAGATCGTCGCCACCCGGCTCCTAAAGGAGAAACTCGAGAATGATTTCTCCAAAGTCGAGGCACTAAAGAATGAGGCTCGCGAGGAGGGCAAAAAGATGGCAACTGCCGACATCGACTCTCGCCTTGAGGCGGCCAGGGAGGAAGGTAGGGAAGAGATCAAGACTGAATTCGACCCGCTCATCGCTAAATTCAACGCCCGAGTTCTCTTGCATCGAGATCTAACTTTTTTGGGCGAGGGCTACCTTGAGTCTCTGATCGAGGCGTGGGAGACCCTGATTCAAATCAGGAAGGCCGAGAGCGACGTCGAAGAGGTCGATGAGGAAGCTTTGATTAAGGAGTTCTTGAAGGGAAAAGAACCTTCAGACCTATCAGTGGCTAAGGCCCTATACAGCAATGGTTCCCCCTCGAGGAAAGGAAAGGAAGTGGTTATTGGTCCATCCGGCATCGTGCCCGCAGTTCGTGCGCCTACTCAACCGGCTAGCCGACCGGTACTTGATCCCTTCGAGCAGCACCTTGGCTACGACCCGGATGCCCCCGGGCTTGGCGTTCATGTTCTATCTCCCTTCCCGGAGGGTGAGACCCCTCTAACAACCGAGATTCCACCGGCACCCGGTAAGCAGCTTCTTTGCTTTATAGGGTTTCTGTGTCTTTCTAGAAGCTGTCGTGCTCTAACATTTGTTCTCTTGTGACTTTGTGCAGGTTATTCTGACCCCGAGCCCACTCCGAGGAGCGATGTCGCCAAGGAGCTGGAGAAAGAAACGAGTGAGGCTGCTCGAGTTGGCGAGGGTCCTGGCCCAAATGCCTAAGTAATCGGGGCACTCGATGAAGGCAAGTCCGACTCTTCTTCCGAGAGTTTTGAAATAGAAATCACGGGCGCCTCTGAGCATGCATCTGAGCCGAGCATGAAGGAGCGGCTCGATAAAGAGAAGGAAGTGACAACCAGAGTTAAGGCTGAGCCTCGGGATATGGACCTGGATGACCCCTTGAACAAACCGTTGAAGGTAATCCTCCTTGGCCGGTCCAAGCCTATGGACGTTCCCCCTACATCTTCGGTCGTCACCCCTCCATCAGGGAAGGATTCCAAGGGTAAGCGCTCTGGGAAGGAATCATCTGGGAAGAAGTCAAAGAAACATAAGAAGTGACCATCGTCCTCGTTCAACGAGAGTTAATTTAGGTCATGTAATGATTTTTGCAGACTGTGTAAATGGGTTGTCGACTCCGGACTTCGGAGCGCTTTTGTAGCGAAAAGCTTTTCAGGAATAAAGTTCAGTTTCATTTTCTGTCTTTCTAAAAGATTCTTGTCATTCAGTTTTCTTTGTGATTGTGATTGTGAGTGAAATCTGAACTGCTGTGAATAACATAGACCTCCTGGTTCACCTTTACATAGCTTGGGAATTCTTTGGAGTTGTTCAATCTCCATTTTGTGCTTCATGTATTTAAAATATTTCCTAGCCCGCATGTCGGGGACTCGGCATATCCAAGCCATTTGTGTCATAGTTCATATTCAAGGGGCTTGGAGATCTGAATCACTTACATTCGAGTCCGCGCTCTGGGGACTTCGAATAATCTAGTCCGCGTTCCGGGGACTTGGAGATTTTGGATCGTGTATACTTGAGTCCGCATTCCGGGGACTTCGAGTACTCCAGTCCGCGCTCCGGGGACTTGGAGATTTTGAGTAGTTTATACTCGAGTCCGCACTACGGGGACTTCGAGTACTCCAGTCCGCACTCCGGGGACTTGGAGATTTTAAGTCGTTTATACTCGAGTCCGCACTCCGGGGACTTCGAGTACTCCAGTCCGCGCTCCGGGGACTTGGAGATTTTGAGTCGTTTATACTCGAGTCCGCACTCTGGGGACTTCGAGTACTCCAGTCTGCGCTCAGGGGACTTGGAGATTTTCAATCGTTTATACTCGAGTCCGCACTCCGGGGACTTCGAGTACTCCAGTCCGCGCTCCGGGGACTTGGGAGATTTTAAGTCGTTTATACTCGAGTCCGCACTCCGGGGACTTCGAGTACTCCAGTCCGCGCTCCGGGGACTTGGAGATTTTGAGTCGTTTATACTCGAGTCCGCACTTCGGGGACTTCGAGTACTCCAGTCTGCGCTCCAAGGACTTGGAGATTTAGAATCGTTTAAACTCGAGCCCGCACTCCGGGGACTTCGAGTACTCCAGTCTGCACCCCGGGGACTTGGAGATTTAGAATCGTTTATACCCGAGTCCACACTCCAGGGACTTCGGGTACTCCAGTCCGCGTTCCAGGGACTTGGAGTTTTAGAATCGTTTATACTCGAGTCCGCACTCCGGGGACTCTGAATACTCCAGTCCGCGGTCCGGGGAGTTGGAGATGTTAAGTTGTTTCTGAGCGTTCGTACGCTAGTCAGAATATCATAATTTTCAGCCGCTTGTCACAGGAATATCATACGCAGAGACATTAATCATTTATGAAAAAGGTGGCTTCAAGCCTTTATTAATGAGAGCAAGCTGAATTGTCTTATTACATGCCAAGAACTGGAAATGGAAACATACTGGAAATAAGTGCAAATACTGCATAAAAGAAATAGATTAAGTGTAGTAACGCCGCAAGTGCTCGCTGTTCCATGCTCGGGGGAGTGTCACACCATCGACGGTCGCTAGCTTGAAAGTTCCTTCTCGAAGCCTCCGTTCAACGACGTATGGACCTTCCCATGCGGGGTTCATATGTGACGGGACTGGAAAAACTCGTTTCAAAACGAGATCTCCCACATCAAAGATTCTTGGTCGGACTTTCTCATTATAATATCTCGTGACCCGATGTCTATACGAGGCTGCTCTCAGATCAGCTTCTTCGCGTTTTTCATCGATAAAGTCCAATGATTCCAGTAAGAGATCCTGGTTCGACGCGGGGTCGTAATGAGTCACCCGATGTGATGGAACTTCAAGTTCTACGGGTATGACGGCTTCCGTGCCGTACGCCAATGCGAATGGTGTGTGGCCAGTCGCGGTCTTGTGGGTAGTTCTATAGGCCCAAAGCGCTGTCGGGAGTTCATCTACCCACTTGCCTCTAGCTTTTTCCAAACGCTTCTTCAATATGGACTTGATTATTTTGTTTACAGCTTCTACCTGCCCATTCGCCTTCGGGTGAACAACTGCTGTGAACCTTTTCTCAATGCCATACTTCTGAAAAAATTCTTTGAATTCTTTGCTCTCGAATTGAGTCCCGTTATCTGTTATGATGGTCTGTGGAAGACCAAAGTGGCATATGATATTTCGTACAATGAAATTAATGACTTTCTTGTTGGTGATCGTGGCCATAGGCTCTGCTTCTGCCCATTTGGTGAAATAATCGACTGCCACTATTGCATATTTCGCGCCTCCTTTGGCTAAGGGTAAAGAACCAATCAGGTCAATTCCCCACATTGCAAATGGGTAGGGACTAACCATTTGCGTGAGTTCCGTCGACGGGGCTCTCGGAATTTTCGCGTATATCTGGCATTTGTCACATTTCCTCACATAGTCTGCGACATCGCGGTTCACGGTTGGCCAATAGTATCCGTAGCGGAGGATTTTCTTTGCCAAAGTTTGCCCCCCGGTATGATCACCACACTCTCCCTCATGGACTTCCTCCAGTACTCGTTTTATCTCGTCATGGGGCACGCACCGGAGTAAGGGGGTCGAGAATCCCCTGCGATACATTACTCCATTCTGTATTACATAATGCGAGGCCTTACGAAGGACTTGGTGTCTTTCACTCCTCTTCTCAGGCAAATCCCCATGTAGTAAGTACTGTTTGATCGAGGTCAACCACAATTCCCTTTCGAGTTCGGTCTCCAAGACAAAATCTATCTCCATCATGTCTATACTTAGGGAAAGTAAGGTCTCGACAGGGAACAATCCCATCTGCTGTGCATCGCCAGTGCTTGCGAACTTTGCTAACGAGTCAGCTTCTCTATTCTGTTCGCGTGGGACATGGGAGATGTCACAATATTCGAGACTTGCCAGTAGTCCTCCAGTGCGAGCAAGGTAAGGAGCCAGTCTCTGCCCCTTTGCTTGATAGTCTCCCCACACCTGATAAACTACCAGCTGTGAGTCACAGAAGATTTCGATTGACTTCACTCCCAACTCGATAACGAGTTTCAAGCTAACAATCAATGCCTCATATTCGGCTTCGTTATTTGTTGCTGCAAATTCAAGCTTCAAAGCGTAGCAGATTGATCGGTCTTCTGGGGTTATGAGGACGATACCTGCCCCCGAGCGATGGTTGTTAGATGCCCCATCGGTGTATATCTTCCATCGAACGGGAGGTGCGACCCTGTGTCCGCTCGGTTCATCTGGCAGAGTGAACTCGGCGATGAAGTCAGCTAGTGCTTGTCCTTGTATAGCCCTTCGTGGCAGGTAGGAAATGTCGAACTGACTCAACTCAATGTTCCATTTTAGCATCCTTCCGGAAGTTTCCGGTCGTTGGAGTACTTGTCGCAATGGTTAGTCAGTGTAGACACTTGATCGAGTGTGCCTGGAAGTATGGACGAAGCTTGCGTGATGCAATCACCAAGCAATAGGCGAGTTTCTCAATCTTTGGATAGTTCCTTTCCGTCCCCGTCAGGCGTTTACCAACATAGTAAACTGGCCTTTGTACTCGGTCCTCCTCGCGGACCAGGGCTGTGCTGATGGCATGTTGAGAGACCGCTAAGTATATGTACAACATCTCGTGGTCTACTGGTTTCGACGGCACCGGGGGACTCTCCAGGTGTCTTACCAGAGCCCGGAACGCTTCGTCGCAGTCGGTGGTCCATTCGATGTTTCTCTTTCCTTTCTTTATAACTTCAAAGAACGGAATACACTTGTCTGTAGCTCTGGATATGAATCGACTCAGCGCAACCACTTTTCCGTTCAAGCTTTGCACATGTTTGATGGTTTTGGGTACTCGTATATCTCGGATGGCCTGGATCTTTTCCGGGTTGGCTTCAATTCCTCGTGCATTCACAATGAAACCCAAGAATTTTCCTGATGCCACGCCGAACGAACATTTCAAAGTATTGATCTTCATCCTAAAGTGCCTCAGTATATCGAATAGCTCTGCTAAGTCTCGGATGTGGTCGTTTGATTGTCGTGACTTCATAAGCATGTCATCCACGTAGACTTCCATCGTTTTTCCAATCTGATCTTTGAACACTCGATTTACCAGACGTTGGTAAGTTGCTCCTGCGTTCTTCAATCCGAAGGGCATTGCTACGTAGCAATACAACCCGACGTTTGTGACAAAGCTGGTGTGCTCTTGGTCCGGGATGTGCATCGGAATTTGATTATAGCCAGAATACGCGTCCATAAATGATAGTAACTCGTGTCCGGCTGTTGAATCGACCAGTTGGTCGATCCTTGGTAGCGGGAAACTATCCTTTGGGTAGGCTTTGTTTAAATCAGAGTAATCAACACAAGTTCTCCATTTCCCATTGGCTTTCTTTACCAACACTGGGTTGGACACCCATTCAGGGTAGAGGACGTCGCGGACGAGCCTGTTGGTTTTGAGTTTGTCTACCTCCTCTTTGAGAGCTGCGGACCTCTTTGGATCCATGCCTCTCCTTTTCTGTTTCACGGGGACGTGTTTTGGGTCTATGTTCAACATATGACTCGCAATTGCAGGAGAAATCCTGCACATATCAGAATATGTCCAAGCAAACACATCAAGGTTCGCTCGGAGGAAGTCAATAAGGTTTTCAACTGTCACGGGATCTAGTCGTGATCCTATCTTAAGAACTCGTGATGGGTCGCTGCGGCTAACTGAGATGTCAATAGTTAGTTCAGCTGGCGCTGCATTCGTTTCCCTGGGTTCCCCATCATCATCTCTCGGATCTAAGTCTCTATGGATCCGAGAATGTTGCCCGAGCCCGGGCTCGGGCGTTAGTTGTCAATCATCAGAATTTTGGATGCGGACAAAGCTGTCCGCGACCTTTCCTTTCTCCCTACGCTGCGCTTCTCTGAGCTCAGCCACGTAGCATGCACGTCCGGTTGCCTGATCACCATGCACTACTCCTACTCCTTTGTCTGTGGGAAACTTTAACGTCAAACACCACGTGGCCAAGGCTGCCCTGAAGTCTGCGAGGGCTGGTCGTCCCAGGAATACGTTGTATGGTGAATCAACATCCAGCACTATGAATGGCAGGATTCGCACTCTCCTGCGTTCTCCTTGTCCCAGTTCAACTGGTAACTCCACATAACCTACTGCGTCTGTTGCTGTGCGTTAAAGCCATGGATTCAGGCTTTAGATGGTTTCAAATCCTTAGTCTCCAGCTTCATTTGGTCATATGCTTTCTTGAAGATGATGTTAACGGAACTTCCGCAATCGATTAGAATTCTTCTTACGAATGCCGGTCCGATGGTCGCGGATATGACCATCGGATCGATAGTAGGGGCTTCCAGCTTATCCGCATCTCTATTCCTGAATACAATATCGTCGTTCATCGTGCGCTGCTGCTTTGCGGGAGCTCCATCCTCCACATTTGAACAACACTCATACTCCGTATGTCTCAGAGAATTAGCATATCGCTCCATCTCCTGCCAATTTTTATCCGCAGGATGAGGTCCACCAGCAATTGTGTTAATAACCAATCTCCCCACAGTCCGAGCAGGTTGTTCTGACTGGCGTGGAGCAGGCCCGCGTCCGGGGTCCGATGTCTCCTGTTTACTGTCTGGCGAGTCTCTGACAAATTCCTGTAGCTTCTTCTGCCTAATCAATTTCTCAATAGCGTCATGAAGATGCCTGCACTCGTCAGTGTTGTGTCCGTAGGACTCGTGAAAGCGGCAATACTTCCCAGTCCGCTTCTGCTCCTCTGTTGATTCCTTTGGGCGTGGTTTTTTGTATTGAAAAGTGTTGCAGGTCGACAAGTAGATGTTCTCAAGAGATGTATTCAGTGGAGTGTATTCGTTGTAGGTCGGGATTCTTGACTTCCATTTCCCCGTTTCCTTCTTCTTCTTTCCGGGATCTCCGCCTCCAGTTGCTTTAGACTGCCCGCGCTCGTTCTGGACGTTGGCTTGAGCTTTCTCAGGGTTATCTCCGGTTGTCTTCGCAGCGATGTTACTCTTTACAAATTCCTGACCGGGCCCCGGTGCCTTGTCTTTCCTTGTCCACTGAGCTTCTTCCCTCCTTATGAATTGATGGGCTTTCGAATAAAAACGTTCCAGCGTGGCTGGGGGCTTTCCTGCCAACCAATCTCTAAATTCAGAATCTGGATCCACTCCACGCATTACTGCCATCAAAATTGCGTGATCGTTAGGATTGCTCACTTCAGTAGCGGCAACATGAAATCTCTGCAAGTATGCTTTCGGCGATTCTCCTGGAGCTTGGGTCACACTTGACAAGGACATCACATCCTTGGGACGAGTGGTGTGTATCTTGAATTGTTCTATGAATTTTCTTGCTAATTCGTCGAAGCTGGAGATTGACCGTGGAGGAAGTCGAGTGAACCACATGGTGGCGATTTCGGATAAAGTTATCGGGAAGCACCTGCACTTGGTTGCGTCGTTGGCTCTTGTTGAATCCATCATCCATCCATACCTCATTACATGCTGTCTAGGGTCAGTTTTCCCTTCATAGGCAGGAATGGTGGGCATGTTAAACTTCTTTGGGTATTCAGCCTGTAGGATGGTATTTGTGAAGGGAGTATGACTCTTGGAAACTCCCCAATCTTCATTAGTCAATCGTTGGTTTTCTTTCATCAGCTGCCTAACCATAACTGTCAAGTCGGGGGTAGGTATGGAAGATGGAAGGTTGGGTTCTTTGGGATCTTGGTGAGTCTGGTGTCCAGCCTCTTCGCGAGCTTGATCCCTAGTCGATCGATTGGTGGCACCTGCTTGTGCACCTTCATCCTTGCGGTGTCTACGCCTAGGTGGTTCGTCAGCTGAAGTCGAACTATCATCTTCTGAGTAAGGGGCAGGGCTACCTCCAGCATTCTGATGCTGCTGCTTAGTAAGCTGAATCATATGGTCAGCATTGGTCTGCATTTGCTCAGCAAGTTGCCTCCTGCTTTCCCTAAGTTCTTTCATTAAGTCATTGAACTCTGCATGAGAAACAACTTCCACTTGATTTTGGTTGGAGAGTCCTACGCCTCGAATCGCTTGTTGCTTGCTAGGACCATCTTGTTGTATGCTAGCAGTTTCACGGACATCTGCACTTTGAGAGGCCGATCTGGTTCGTGGTCTTCCCATGATAGAGTTGTTGGCTGTAACTCTGAGTAGAATCAACATATGCCTTATGAATGATTATGGATCTCCTTCAGGGGATTTACGCAATCCAGTAGCTACAAAGTAGATCCTAATAGCCTGAGAATTCAATTCCCAGTGAAAGCACCAAAATGTTTGCACCAAAATTGGTCACTAACACCCTTAGAAAGATTGTGTAGAGAGAATAATGAAGAAAACAAACTGAAAAAGAGAAGAAGACATAAATTAAAATGCGGGAAGTATGAACACCAAATTTATAGTGGTTCGGCGCAGTGGCCTACGTCCACTTTGAAGCTGATCTTTATTTTCCCCTTGATACTTGATTACAGATACAATCCGTTCTTAAGTATTAGAATACAATTGCAAGGTAAAAGAAATAAGTCTTGAATGAGGATTCAATGTGGCAGAGTCTCCCCAGTGCTCTCTAAAATCTGATCCCGTTTTCTGTGCCCCTGTCTCTCTATTTATAGACGAAAGTGGGATGGACTTCCCTGGTGGGCCAGGTGGCCGAATAACTTGGTCCAAGTAGTGTATGTACTGTACGCCGAACCAGGGTGGCCGGACAAGGCACGCCGAGCCGAACTCCTTGTGCCGAACGAAGTATGCCGAGTCTCCCCTCTTTAGGCCAAGCGAGGCAAGAGGTTGAATGAGAGATGCAGGTCGAATGGGGGCAGGAATGCCGAACGATAGTAATGCCATGTGAAGGGCTTGGCCGAGTGAAGGGTTTGACCGAATGGCTTCTTCAGCCGAACGACTCAAGGCCGAACGATCACCTGGATACTGGATGATCTCAAGCCGAGCATGCTGACTTCTCTGGGGAGCACTTGTGCTGAGTGAACTACGCCGAACGATGCTGGGACGCCGAATGATCTTCTGGAGGCCGAACGATCCTTTGCTTCTACATGCCGAACGATCTTATGCCGAGCGCGATCTTGGACTGCCGAGCACTATATGGTGCCGAATGTTCTTGCCTGCCGACTGTCTATAGATGCCGGTTGTCACGTATGCCGAGCGCTCCTTATGCTGAGTGTAATTCTGAATTGCCGAAAGTTTTCCGATGCCGAGTGCAACTCTGAATACCGAACATTCTAGTTGCCTGGTCGATTTTCCAGGTAACAACTTCTGAAAATTAAGGTAAGTTATATTGGAATGAAATTGTGTGTTATGCAAATAAAACATTCAAATTCAATTATCTCAAGTTTGAATCATTTATCCAAATTTTTGATTTTCTTTTTATAATTGAAATTATTCTTCAAGCTAAAATTTAAGAACTAAATTTCCGATTACCTCCAAACCATTTGGAGATAAGTAATTATATATACATTATATGTCAAATCAATTTTAAATCATATATCTATATATATATTATAAATCAAGTCATATTTTAGAAATTTAAATCAATTAAATTCCAAAAACAAAGCTGTAGCAAGACTACAGAACAGTCTCTTCACTTTGAAACTCGAAAATGAACGTCGATGATGCTGCAGTCATCACCGTAGTTATTTTCCAGCGACAAAGAGAAGGGCACTTAATTTTAAACTTTAAAATTCTTTGGAAACAAATTTCTATTTGAAAATACTTTAAATAATATATCCCTTTCTAAAACTTTAAACCAAAGTTCGAAATCATCAGAATTTGAATTCTCAAATTCTTGTTTTAAATTAATTTCAGTTCCCAAATAAATTTATAAACAACTATTTATAAATTCATTTGTAGAACAATAAATGATAAATCAAGCATTATAATTTCAAATTATCAACTTAAATCAATTTATTAAGATCCATAAACTTATATATCAAAATTTATTCCATTAACCAAATTTTACAATAATATTGTGTCAGTTTGTTCTGTCGAAGTGTTTTGGAAATCTTATCGATAGCGTTGATCAGACGAATCGATCAGAAACCCAATTTAACATCAACAACTTGAACGACACAATATATAAACATTTTAATTTTTAAATATCAGTTTACAAATACAGTATACATGAATAGATTTTCAAAGGAGGATAGAGATTCAAATATGATTAACTCAAATCAAAGGAAATTCTGATTTGAAAATAAGTTGGAAACAAGGATGAGATGATTAAATAACAGAATAGGAAGATGAATAAGCTTATATAAATCGCGGGCAACCTTAACCGGTCAACCGTGACTTAAAGAATAAGATCGATGTGGATTTTGTGGGGTAAATCTACATTCCACCTCAAGAGATAGGGTTTGGGATAATAAGAGATATTAGCATCTAAACCGAGGATATAAAATCTTCGGTGAATCGATGCTGTTGTAAAGGAGTTTCACCCTTTACAAATCAATCTGAGATTGGCGAGACCACCGACTCATTAAAAAAATCATTTTGAAGTGGAGTTATGGGATACTCCAGAACCAAAAGAAGATGAATTGTGAGGGACATGAATGGATTTTGGAACCGCAGGGAACGTTCCAAAACTCAAAGGAAACCGAATTGAATAAGGAATTCAAGCTCGAACGAAAGTGATTCTGAAATTAAATCTACTCTATATACTGAGTTTTTCCTAAAACCAGAGCTCTGATACTAACTGGAACGACCCGGTATTTTTAACCATTCACATCCATTGTAAGTGTATAGGTAGACACACATGCCGGAATTGAATTGCTCAAAATACCGCGTTGTAAATAAAATTTGGCAAATCTCAAAATATACATTAAATAATAATCACAGATCACAGGCATAGAGTATTTAATAATGCAGCAGAAGTAAAAGAAATAGTAGTTCATGAAGCTACTATATAAATATATCAGAGTTAAACAAGACACAACAGAAGAAATAAAGTACAACAGAAGTTTAAATATGATAACCAAGTACAAGCTGACTAGAACAACCGAACTGAAATAGATAAGACTACATAAGCAGATAATCTCCAGCGATTCTAATCTCCAAAAAGTGGAATCCAAATCTGTGAATACTCAGGCTGACCCGAGCGTAAATAAAAATACAAACACTCGAGTCAGGACATACATACTTATACAATGTAAACCAACTCAAGTGAACTGTAGTAAAAGTACAAGTAACTTAGAAGATGACTGGGACCGCCCATCCTCTAAGGATCCGTTAAACTATTTACTATGTAGTAATATTGCGCTATTATAATAATGTCTAATAGTAAAATAAACATACTTTTAAATAGCATTAAGGCTTTACATTTTCCACCTTAACACGTAATAGTACCAGTAGCCCATACAGCATCAGCATATCTCCAGATCGGGAGACTACCCTAAATACTCCTTGGGCTACGGGAGAAATCCAAACTCGTAGTAAAGGCTCGGTATGGTAGGTGACACGGCACACAAGGCAATGCTAGGGTAGATATACCATTTATGACACTCGGGCTGGTGGTAACGCAGCAGCCACATACGCCCACCGCGGAACACACTCCAAATCAAAATCAGAGGATGGCCATCTAATCAATCACAAGTATGAGTATAGTATCGAAGAAATGCGTCCGCTACGAGGGGCGACCTCAACTGGCCCGAGACCGCTCCTGTTTTAGCCACCTTATGCCAACTCACGGGAGTTGGGTCCACGTAATATACCTCAAGAACGTCGCCACCATTCTACTTCACTCTGGAATTTCCACCGCGTACACAGTTGTCAAAGTGGTTTTGGGTATCGACAGAGAGTATGCCGGATATCCGATCCCGGTCTCTTTGCCAACCAATCGTTATTATAACCCGTGGTTATAACTTTAAAATAATATTTTACTTCAAATAAAATATCATTTCCATTTCAAATCTTTATCAAAATAAAGATCAAATCATTTACAAACCATTTTAATATATCAAAATATCATATCTTCTCAAAACCTCATTTCAACTCATTTCAATATATCAAAATAATCATATCTTTCCAAAACTTCATTTCAAATCATTTTAATATAGCAAGAATATCATATCTTTCCAAAACTTCATTTCAAATCATTTAATATAACAAAATATCGTATCTTAAACATCTTTTAAATTCAAAAATAACATTCATTCATTTTCAATTCAAACCACTCTTTAAATGATTTATATTTCAATTAAATTACTTCATTTATACCCTTTAAAAGTGTAATTATTATTCTTTCAATTCAAGTATTCAATTTCCAAAGTTTCAAATCATTCTGAGCTCATTTACTAAGTTAAAAACCATAAACGTTGAAAATTTTAGCCTTTCACAGCATATAGAAAAAGCTATTATAAGTTATACTTGAAAACATTTTAATTCAGCAAAGAAAACATTTACAACTGCTGTTAAATACTCAATTTAGTTGAAAATTAGTTCATTTTAGCTAAGACAGCATTTCCAGAAATGTTGCAATAGCTCAGGTTTCAAATTAAAGATTTTTATTAGTTTCAACAAAGATAGCAGACCACTACAACAATTACAGAACTGCTGTAATAGGCCTGAGTTCAATTCTAGCCTATAAGTTCAACTACAGCAACTACATCATTACAGAAATGCTATACTGGCTCTTTTTACTCATTTTTAGTTCAATTCAAAACCATGGCATTTCTGAATGCTATTAAAAGTGAATTCCAGATTTTAGTGTATTTCCAGGAAATAAATAACTTCATTTTAAACTCTTCAAAGAATTTAAAAATCATAATTTAACATTAAAAATTTTCATTAAAAATACTCTTTTAGTTTATGATTTTTATAAAGTAACAATTATAGAAAAAATCCAAATTTCCAACAAATTTCACTTAACAAATTCAAGGGTATCCTTTTCTTTTCTTTACATATTTAACAAATGAATTTAACACTTATGTTTTATTTTCATTTCACAAATTAAACTAAATTTCCAAGTTTATTTAATTAACTTAAACCTTTAATTAAAACCAAATTCTCCTTTCCCAGTCCAGTTATATTTTAAAGTTACAATTTAAGCATTCATTTATTTAACCACTTAAATTCATAAAAAAATCAATAATAATTTAATAAATCACATAAATTCAAATTTAAATCAAATTATCATATTTACCATTTTTCAAATATAATTAAATTTTCATTTTATTTATATGACTTAAATAACAATTTTTAACTAAAATTCCAAATTTCCGAACTTAAGTTATATTTCAATAATCCAATTTAACCAGTCATTAACTACATTTTTAACTCATACAAAAATCGTAATTTATTTATTTTAAAACATTTCAAAATCTATTTAAATCAAATTTCATAAATTTATATTTTTAAAATACTTAAAAATATCCAAAAACACTTTATAAAATAACCACGGGTCTGTATATAGTTTTCTAACCTAGGTCAAGTGATACAGATATGTAGCATTTCAATCCGCAGTTGATAAAGAAAAATCCAGATTCTATCATTTCAAATCCGCAATCCCAAGTTAAATAAATTAAATAAAAACCGTTCAGGCCTATCATTTCAGCCCATAATGATTTTTCCCTATTCTAAAGTCCGTTCGGGTATGTATCATTTCAACTCATAGTGATTTCTAATCTACAGGGAACTTGTAGTGTGATAAACAAATATAAATGAACAGTAACAACATATATATATATATATATAATAAAAGATGATATGACATGAAATTCAACAGGTTTAACATCATATACAAATAATCACAGGCAGTTATACATTATATGATTTTCTACACATTCAATTGTTGTTGTTTCACAACTGCATAAGTATAAACGTCGTGTGAGTTTTACTCACCTTTATGGCTGGAGATTGCAATACAAATGACACAACGGATTCCAGAAGGCACGATGACACAACAATAAGCTCAAGTGGGAAGAGATCCAAGCTTTGAACTTGTGTTATAACCCAAAACAAAACAAAATAATATTACAACTCAATACAACATTGAATAGGAATAACTTTGAAATAAAAAAGAGATATGAATGTCAAATCTTTTGCCTTGTTTTCTACAATGCTTTGCACGGCCTAGGGGTTTATTTAGGTCAGGTTTGACATGGCTTTGGCTCAGGTTTGAACATAGGAATGCATGGTATAAAGGCTAGAACATGTGGAGGAAGCTACAAGGTAGGAATGTGAAGGGTTTTAGGTAATGTGGTGAAGTTTTGGTTCAACAAAGGGCACGGCTATGGGTCCTTGGGCTCGGCCACTTGTGTTCAGGTGTGGACAGTAGCTGGAGGGGTGAGGGGAGGTCTGGACAAAGGTGGTGGCGGCGGCTATGGTGGTGGTTAGTGTGGTGGTTAAAGGAGATGAAGCAAAGGTGGTCAACTATCATTGTTTTTAGGCAATAGGTTGCATTCTAAAGGGTTTTGATCACCATAGTAGCTCGGCCTTGGTCAATATCAGAGGAGTGGCTGGTGGTGATGTCGTGGAAGTGATGTAGGGTGGTGGTGGCCATGGAACAAGGAGGAGCCGATCCAAACTAGCATGAGAAAACAAGGCAAAAGTGCATAAAAATAGGAAGAAAAGTGGAAAAGGAGATGGAGGCCATTGCCCTTTTTTTATGAAACTGTGAGAAATGATGAGCTGAAACATTTTCACATGAAAAGTACAAAAATACACAGCTAAGAAGTAAAATGCACAACCAAATGAAAATAAATGAGGAGTTGTGGAAATTGAAAAGTTTTGAAGGTGAAAAGACTTAGTCTTTATAACTTTTTAAACCTTTGGCATTTCCTTTTCTTTTTAAATTTTATAAAAAAAAATAACTCAGAAATATACTTTAAAAACCGAAACCAAGTAAAAATATAGGAAAATAAATAATTAATTTTAAAGAAAATATAGAAAGTATGAAAAAAATTACTTAAAAATACAAAACAGTGTCCAGAAATTACGAATAAATCACTACTAGTCTTGGAAAAATATCCACTTCATTTTAAAAATATTATGAAGTGAAAATTTGAAATAAAATAATTTATTTATCATTTTCAAAATAAAATAAATAATTAAATTGGAGAAAAATAGAAAAAGGAAAAAGAAATTGTTTAAAAATAGCAAACAGGACATAAAAATTACAAGAAATTTACCAATGGCTTTGGAAAATTATTTACTTCATTTTAAAATATTATATGACAAAAATATACATACAATAACATATTAACACATATTAAAATAAAATATGACGAGGAAAATATAATTTTTATAATTTAAAATAACCAAAATTGCTAAATAACTCAAATTGTACTCAATATTGAAATATACATAACTTTCACAATTTAAATCCGTTTCCAACGAAACAAAAAGCAGTATTCATCTTATTAAATCTATTTTCAAAATAAAAGATAAAATTTAAGAGTTTAAATATTTAAATTTGAAATTTAAAAGTCAAAGTTTGACTAATTTGACCAGAAATCCACTTTTCAGTAAAATATCCAATCTATACAAGTTTGAAACTATAATTCACATAAAATCAACATTTATATTTAAAATAACATAACTTATTCATTTTAATAAATAAAGTAAAATTTTTAAATCAAATTTTCAAATAGAATAATCAAAATAAACAATTAAAATAAATCACAAAGTTCAGGGTTGTTACATGATGTTTAAAAAATAAATTTTGGGAAACCAATTCTGAAAATGGATTTGGTGTTGAAAGTGAAATTTTGGGAATTGATTTGAAAATCGTATATTTGTGAATATTTGAAAATTTAAGATTCACAATGGGAATTTTATAGAAGAAAGGGAATTTGTTTTAAAAATAAATATTGTTTTACTTTTAAAAGTGTGGAAAGGAATTTACGGATTTGGAACGTAAATTTAAAATAAATCCAGTAAGATCTATAAATTGATTTGAATGAACCATTTTGGAATGGAAGGTGTACTTTCCCTGGAAAGCCAAATATATTTTTAAAATAGCTTTTGAAATAAAATTAAAGTTCTAGATTTGATTTTAAAAGAATATTATTGGAGGGATTATCTTTGAAAATTGTTTTAAATCTTTAAAGCTAAAGATTTACCTAATTTAGTATAGAAGAGATTGTTTAAAGTTTTAATTGACATCTTTTTTAGAAAATGGATATTTTCATATTTATACCCTATCTATTAATTTTATTTAAAAATTAGTTTGGACTTGAATTTTTTATATGAGATTTTAATATAATATCTTCACAAGTAATGTTTAGATAAAGTGTTTCAAAATAGTTTTTATTTTGAATGTTCCAAGTATATAAGTTGGGATAAGTAATTTAAATTATTTTAAGGCATTTGAACTCGGTAGATTTTCAGTGGAAATAAATAAATATTTGGAAATGTATTCCGCGTAAGGAAAAGTAATTTGAAGTTTGTTTTCAAATGGTTGAAGTGTGAAATATATCTCGTAGAAATATCTTGAAAATAAATATTTTGGGAAATTTATTTAAATCCGGCAAATTGTTGTGGATGTTGATTGATAGTTAAATAACCGACTATCAATATTGGCCTTTTAATGGCATTTGAATTTCGATGCGACCGGGAGTCGGATTCCAAGTGGATATCCGAAAACCACATCAAACCATTGTGATTGTGATGGATCTTTTATTTAAAAGATCAAAATGGAAAATTGTTGAGATTTGTTTGAAATCTGAATGTAACACTTATTTTTATAAATAAGCGCTCATTATTCGGATTAGCCGGGAGAGGGCCTTGTGTCATAAAACTCATTCCGAATAACGATACGACGAAATGGGATCACATTTGAAGACGGTGTTGAAGACTGGGTATTTTCGAAAACAAAAGGATTACCCGTCGAATGTCTCTGCATCTGGTTGCTCCGGTATAGAGATTTTATCATCTTTGTGATGGGGATTCCGGACGTGATTTGTGAATATGCGAACTTGTAAGGGCTTCTTTGAAGTGCCTTCGGTTCCGTTTGATCCCGGAACGGACTTGTATGGATGTGTGTCTGGCATTACACTTTGAGATGTAAAGCTGGTTTCTATCAAATACATTTCTGTTGGTGGCGGAGAATTTATTCTCCTGGCTTAACACCCTTCTCTGAGACATACGAGCTCAGAGGTTATGTAGTTGATTGTTACTAGTAATACATTCCCAATTTGGTAACGTAATATATAATGTGCTGCTGATCATTTGTTGATCAAAGCATGACTTTGTCAAAAGTGTAGCTTTGTGGACGAGACCTCATCCGACCTCACACCCCGAAAATGGTCGAAACAGGAAAGATGCGGCAAGGTTATGAGGGTCATGCCCTTCAGGGTTTGTCATTTCCTTCTAGAAAAGGGTGGTATCATGGTATGGAGCCCAGATACTTAACCTATGTTGTTGCCGCAAATTTATTATACTTTGTGGTTGTTTCTTTGTGGTTAAAGATCCTCGGATAAAGGTCCCAAAGGACCGGGGATGGCATACTCGAGTAGTTGTTACCTAGTTACAGAGGTAACCCGGCCTTGTGTTGGCAGAGACCCCGGTAGGTTCTCGGGACGTCCCTCCAGAGGAGTACCCATGTGGCAGTGGGAAGTTCCTTAGCTTGACCAATTGTTTTGAAATCCAAAGAAATAATACGCGCCCTGTACGGTTTTAGTTGTATAACATGCCATGTAATGTGGTGGTAACCTGCTATTGAACATGGTAGCTATAGTAGGCATACAATAATGGTTGTATGCTGGCTAAGATTAATATTATACTTTCAAAATGTTTTCCGCACTATGCACTAATGATAATATTAAAAGGATTTTGGTATTAAGCATGTTTGACTATCATAAGGAGAAATCCCCTAAAATTCTGTGTTTGCATTGTGTGTGTGGCGGAAGGCCTTATGGTAGTTTCATTTTCCAAAAGCATAGCGAATTTCTTTTTGTGTTCTTTGAGGAAATAAACATTTTAAGATCTCACACCAGTCCCACAATTAACTTGGAGTTTATTGTTCCCTTTCTAAACTCTGGGTCCCCATAATTTTTCACACGGGCAGCCTAGAATCAGGTTAGCAGTTATTCGGGAGCGAAGTCAAGAAGTTGCTATGGAGATCAGGAGTTGGAGCTGGATGGCGTGGCATATCACTTATATATGTAATATTTCTTTTCCGCTGTTTGTTGTTGTAACACTCTGATAATGTAATGTGATGTAATGTAATAACTTATATAGTTCTTTGTTTAAAAGATATTCATTTATCTATTATATTTGTTCCGCTGCGAAATGTGAGATTATGTTATTGTTTCCTTTTCTTCTTCTTCTACCTCTTTCTTCTTTAAACCCGAAGAGTCATACATTTGTTCCACTTTGGGCCGAATTGTTATGGAATTTTGCCAGCTCAAAAAGGGTACGGATTTGCGGGCCTTTACAGCTGCGAATGTGAGAATCTGTGTTTCTTTCCTGTTTCTTCTTCTATCTCTTTTCTTTCTTTCCTAACTGTCTGGAATTTTCGGATCGAAATTTCCGGGTCGTTACAGTTGGTATCAGAGCAAGGATAAGCGAGAACCTTAGCTCTGGTGGATGTACTCATTAAGGATAGGGTCAATAGTACCCTAGAATGAGTTGAGTGTGTGTGTGTATACATACATACATACATACATACATACATACATACATACATACATACATACATACGTACATACATACATATATATATATGAGAGCGTACTTATTATTTTCTGATATAAAGATTTTAAATGATTTTATATAAGTATATATTTTAATATATATATATATATATATCTATATATAAAGCAATATTTCTTAACCAATAAATGTTAAGGTAATAGGTTATTAAATCATTGGAACTAAATTAAGAGGTAATAGAAATACAACCAAATTGAAATTAAATAAAGATAAGTTTGAAATGGATTGAAACTGAAATTAAATCTTAAATTTGGGAAGAGTTTCAAAATAAGATAAAAATGAATTGGTTCCCAGATATGATAATCTTGGGTATCATCATAAATGGTTATTGTGTTTAAATAGGATGATTGTTTTCCAATAAACAATAATAAAGCAAAATGAAAAATGTTTTAAGGAAGTAACCATTAGATGAGAATAACTTGTAAATTGAGAGGTTTTAAATTATGAGTCTAGAAACATTTGTAATTTGTTTTCAAAATGTTAAGAGAAATAACTAATAATATTCAAAATATATTGAATGTGACCTTATTTTAAAAATAAGAGTTGTTCGAAAGCCTTAAAGGAAACTGTTTTGAATTAAAACCAAAGGTGGTTTAAATTTAAAAAAAATATGGCTTGGCGGACAAGAAGTAAATATGTATATGTGTGAATATATATAATATCAAGGATGATTTGAAATAAACTCTAAGGTGTTGAGTTTTGATTTTCCCTAAAGTGTGAAGTAAAAACCCAAAGTAATATAAGTTTTGGGCTTATGAGTAGGAAGGAATTTTGATAGAAATTTGAAATTTGAAGTGAGAATTCATATTCGAGTAAGGTTGACTGAATAATTTAAATTGGATTTAACATAAAGGAAGTTAAATAAGTTTAGAATGAACACCCTGAATTGGAAATTTCAAGATGGAATTAAGATTTAACTTAGAGAAGTTAAATGGGTTGATTTGGTAGGGAATTATATGTGATTTCAAATAGGGTTGAGATTTAAGAATGGTAGTGGATGATGAATGTTTTAAGTAAATTGGATGTTTACTTACCTTAATATCATCATGTTATTATCAATAACTTAAAACTATGAATTGAATTGTGAATTAACAAATGGATTGAGATAATCTATATATCCATTACCGAGATTAAGTGGGAGTAAAACCATACTTGAAGTTAGTTAAAAGATTTTGATTTTTGGAGTAAAATTTGAAATAGAGAAGAGGAATCATTTTGGACTTAAAGATTTGAATGTTTAAGATAAATTGCAACTGAGATTGCTAAAAATTGGTTTCAAAGTTGAAATTCGGTGGTAAATTGGGTCTCAAAGGATTAAATTGTTTAAAAGAATTTGAGTTATCATTTGAACTTTGAAATAAGCTAAGTAAAGGGAACTTTAAATGAAATTCTGAAATTTGGACTCAGAATTAAATTGTGCACAGATTTGGGATTGTTAAATTAAAAAGGTAAAGGTTAATTTGATTTAAAGGAATTAAATCAACATTTGAAAATTTAACTCGAATTTGTATAATTCGAGATGATTTAAAGTGAGATTGAATTTGAAATTCAAATTGAAATTTGATTTAAATAATTGGTACTTATGATTGAAATTGAATAGTTTTAAATTCAAATGAAATTTATTTGAATCTGAAGAGAATCAAGGTTAATTCAACTCGAATGGGGATTATTTCAAGTTGGAATTGAAATGAATTGAAGTTATTTAAATTGAATTGAAATTGAGTCAATTCTAGAGAAAGTGGAGATTTAAATGAAATTGATGGGAATGGAGATTAGGAATTGAATAGTTTGGCTCTGGACTATTTTCGAATAAATTGTTTTAATTTAAACTTTTTTTAATCTATTTTCCTAATTAGTTATTATACAACTTTTTTTTAAAAACCCAAACTATCTTATACTTGTTTTGCAACTACTTTAGAACTATTTAACTATTTTTCAACTGTTTTATAAACTAATTATTATTTTTCAACTATTTTACAAAGTAATTACTATTTTACAACTATTTTGCAATTATCTAAAATTTATATAACTATTGACTATTTTTCAACTATTTTACAATTACTTAACTATTTTACAACTATTTTACAAACTAATAATTATTTTTCAACTACTTATCTATTTTAACTTTTCAAGCTATTTTCTAAATTTAAACTGGACAGAGTTCGAACTATTTATGATTAAATTCACAATTGAGATAAGAATTGAGGTGATAATCCAAATAGGATTGAAGCAATTGTGAATAAGTGTATAGAAATCATAAGTGAATTTGAATAGAAATGAGAATTGATTTGGCTAATAATCAATGAAGATAAATACGTAGGATGTACGTATATTATTCTATTCGCATAATGATTTGATCTAGATTCGAGCATAGAATTTCGAGATAGTATATCGATCCGAGTTGGGATTTTTCACTCGATTTTCGACGGCGAACCTGGATATTGATTGTTGATTAGTTCTGGATATTCTCTATCATAGTTATGACTATGCAAGGAGAATAATGGATTGATGCAGCCCAGCCTAATGATGAAGCAACACAATTACTTGCCTTAGGTCGTTCACGACCTAACGAGCCACGCGGTAAGGAGTTACGACCTAGTGAAGGTCGCTTGCAAGTACAAACTAATGAAGTCTTAGGTCGCGAGCGACCAAACGAGAAGGATGATGGAGTGCAACCGATACTTAGTGCATTATTCAGTAAGTCGTAGCATTTTAGGTCGCGAACGACCTATATGAAAGGACCTAGCGAGGTACTGGAGCAAGGCAGTGGAAACGAGTTATGCAGCAAGTCTTTAGGTCGCTCCGACCTAACTCCAATGACCTACGACCTAGTTAGGTCGCGTGAAGAAAATCCCGTTGTTGAAGCCTTAAGTCGCTACTGAAGCTTGAAGTTAAGTCGCTAACGACCTTATACTGCATGCTATCAACATATGCCGCATTCCTTAAGTCGATGCTATTTGGATCGTTAATGTGTTGAGTCGTTTATGGTGTTATGTATAGGTCGTAAGTCCCTCTTGTTGCAATGTGTTTCTTATGTTGTTTGTTTAAGTCGTAAGTCGCTTGTATGTGTTGAGTCGCGTTGTTATTAAGTCGCGCGAGTGTTATGTTGTGTTCGGTCGGGCCTGACTAGGTCGCTAACGACTTATGTTAGGTCGTGTGTCTTGTTTTGAGTCGCTGTTGGTTTAAGTCGCCGGTTGTTAGGTCGTTCACGACCTAGTGTGTGTTGTAGCCTATAAACAGGCATGTTGGGTCATTTTGTAACTTGGTTATTTCGGAATAAACTTTTGTTTGTGAAGCTTTATGCCTCCATTTAAATTGATAGTTGAGTGTAATCTCCTATATCCACTTTCGACATTCGAGTGCGCTTGAATCGATGATCGTTGAAGCCAATTCACAGAATCAAGTGCGCTTGATCAATGCTCAAAGAACTGTAGATCTTTCTTCACGTAATCGTGCGCGATCAACGTGTCGGAGATTTTCTAGAATCCGGTATCTTGGGATCAACGGATTTGGGCCTTTCAGTATCTTCAATCCACCGATTTTCATTTTCACTGTTTCATTCGTTTTTTCGTATTTCCGCTGCATCATTTTGGTATCAAAGCTAGACTTAGCCAATCATAGCTAAGCCGAGACTTGGAGCCGTGCATTGTTGAAGTTTGGTGTTCATTGTGTTCATCGAGAAGTTGCAACAAGTTGGGAGTTTTCGATCCATATCATTTTGGATCAAAGTCCAGAAAGTGTTTGAAGTGTAGGCTGAGTTTGTATTGAAGTGTTTGAGCTGAGCTATTTGGAGCCGTGCCTTGAGAAGTTCATTTTGTGTTCAAGCCGAGAGTTGAAATTTGAATTTGAAGTTGTGTTTGAATTGTTGAAGTATTTGTATTTGATTCAATCATGCCGCCGAGAAGAGCTAACCGCTATCAGAATGTTGAAGCGTTGTATAGAAGAGAAGAAGCCGATCAAATGGAACAACGCATCCATGAAAAGCTTGATGAAGGAATTGGACAATTAGAGAGAATGATGCTTGAAATGAATCAAAGTAGAAGAAGGGTTTCACCTGAATCGAGCCATGGGGGAAGTAGAGTTTCACCACATTCAGATCGAGAGAGAAGAGAAGATCATGATCGTAGAAGTGTTGACAATCGTGATAGGAATGTTGATGATCGAAACCGGAGAAATGTGGATGATCGTGGTCGGAGGAATGTAGATCGAAGGGATGTTGGTGGTAGAAGTGGTGGTAGTAGAGATGTTGGTGGACGTGATCGACATCGATATACATCAGATTTTGATGAGGAGTTTGATGGTGATAGAGGAAGTGTTCATTACCGAGATCGAGATCAAGTACGACGTCAGTATCGGGATATAGATGATGATCGACATTGAGAATCGGGGATGAAGATGGAAATTCCTGAATTCAAGGGTGGAATGGTTGCAGAAGAATTCTTGGACTGGTTGTCTAATGTTGAAGAGATCTTTGATTTCAAAGAGGTTCTGAAAAATTGTCGAGTGAAGTTGGTTTGCTACTAGGTTGAGGGGGAGAGCTATGGCGTGGTGGCAGCAAACCAAACTTACACGAGAACGGATGGGGAAGTCAAAGATTGAATCATGGGAGAAGATGAAGAAACTGATGAAAGCTACATTTTTACCTTACAATTATCAATCACTTATGTATCAGAGGTTGCAGAATCTGAGGCAGGGGATGAAGACTATTAATGATTATGCTGATGAATTTTATAAACTGATTGCTCGAAATGACATTATGGAGACAGAGGAACAATTGACGGCTAGGTTTGTTGGGTGGTTGAGAATGCAGATTCAAGATATGGTGAACATGTTTGATCCTAGATCTGTTGCAGAAGCACATCAGAAAGCGTTGGCTTGGGTGAAGCAGGGAAGATGAGCGGATGGTGTGTTTCCAAGTTCCAATACTCAAAGCAAGGGTGCTAGTGGGAGTTCCAATGTTTCTAAAGCTGTCAGTAGACCAGTTGTGAAGGAGATTGAGAAGGCAAAGGTCAACAACAGTTTCAAATGCTATAATTGCTAGGAAGTGGGTCACAAGAGCAATGAATGTCCAAATCCAAAGAAGCGAACTATGATTGCTGAAGTGGAAGGTGAGGATGTTGGTGAAGGTTATTCTAGTCCAGCTGAGGAGGATGAACATGATATAGCTTCAGGAGATGAAGGATGTAATCTAATGTTGAGGAGAGCATGTTTGACACCGAAGCAGGAAGAGGAAGCTAGTTGGTTAAGGAGTAACATCATTCAGTCAACATGCACTATTCTGGGGAAGGTGTGTAAATTTGTGATTGACGCAGGGAGCTGTGACAATATCATTTCTACCGAAGCTGCGAGGAAGTTGAAATTGAAGACGGAGAAGCATCCAAATCCTTACAAGTTAGTGTGGTTGAGGAAAGGAGGAGAGGTGAAGGTGAACATGCGAGTACATGTTCCATTTTCTATTGGGAAGAAGTATAAAGACGAGATCTAGTGTGATGTTGTGGAGATGGATGTTTATCACTTGCTTTTGGGAAGACAATGACAGTATGATCGAGCAGTGCAGCATGACGGTCGGACCAATAGCTACAGCTTTATGTTTGAAGGTGTTAAGATCATTTTGGTTCCAAAGAAGAGACAACAAGGAGAAAGCAAGTCAGAAGAGATTGAGGAGCTGAAGACTTTGTTGACTTTGAAAGAATTTGTTGAAGAAGTAGAAGAGAGTCCAGAAGTATTTTTGTTGATTGGACGTGAAGCTACTGAATCTGTTGAAATTCCTGAAGAAGTAAAACCAGTTCTGGACGAGTTTAAAGATGTGTTTCCTGAAGAGTTGCCAACGAAGTTGCCACCGTTGAGGGATATTCAGCATCAGATAGATCTTGTGCCAGGGGTAGTATTACCACACAGACCACATTATAGGATGAGTCCTAAGGAGCATGAGGAATTGAGAAGGCAGGTGGAGGAGTTGTTAGAACATGGGCGTGTTCAGGAGAGTTTGAGTCCATGTGCAGTGCCAACTTTATTGGTGCCGAAAAAGGATGGTTCGTGGAGGATGTGTACGGACAGTCGGGCTCTAAACAAGATCACTATGAGATACAGGTTTCCTATACCGAGGTTCGATGATTTGATTGATTAGTTGAGTGGGGCTGTTGTGTTCTCGAAGATTGACTTGAAGAGTGGATACCACCAGATTCGTATAAGACCGGGTGATGAGTGGAAGACTGCTTTTAAAATGAGGGAAGGTTTATACGAATGGCTGGTTATGCCGTTTGGCTTATCAAATGCTCCGAGTACTTTTATGAGAGTAATGAACCAGATTTGCAGACCATTCATTGGGAAGTTTGTAGTAGTTTACTTTGATGATATTTTGATCTATAGTGGGAGTATGGATGAGCATATCCAGCATTTGCGTGAAGTACTGTTGATTCTACGACAGGAGAAATTTTATGCTGCAACGAAGAAGTATGTGTTCATGATGCACAGTGTTTTGTTTCTGGGATATGTTCTGTCGAAGGAAGGCATTCAAGTGGATGAAAGTAAAGTGGGAGCTGTCAGGAGTTGGCCACAACCCAAGACAATTACTGAAGCGAGGAGCTTTCAAGGGTTGGTATCTTTTTATCGAAGATTCATCCCACATTTTAGCAGTGTGATGGCACCTGTAACCGATTGCATGAAAGGAAAGAAGTTTGCATGGTCAAAGGAAGCAGGGGTTGCTTTTGAGAAGATCAAGACACTATTGACGTCAGCGCCAATTCTAGTTTTACCGGATTTTCAGTTGTTGTTTGAGTTACATACTGATGCATCGAAGGTTGGGGTTGGTGGAGTATTGAGTCAGAATGGAAGACTAGTTGCTTATTTCAGTGAGAAATTGTCGGAAGCCAAGTTCAGATATAGCACTTATGATGTGGAGTTTTACGTGATTGTTCAAGCTTGGAAGCACTGGAGACATTATCTGTTTCAGAAGGAGTTTGTTCTTTATACGGATCATGAAGCTTTGAAGCATTTGCAAGGGCAGGACAAAATTTTAGCTAGGCACGCTTCATGGGTCGCGTATCTACAACAGTTTACTTTTGTTGTCAAACACAAATCAGAGGTGACGAATCATGTAGTTGATGCTTTGAGAAGGAGGAATCATTTGTTGACGACAATGAAGGTTGAAGTGACAGGGTTTGAACTATTGCCAGACTTGATTGAAGAAGATCCTTAGTTTATGAAGTTTGTTGAGAAAGTCAAGGATGGGAGTAATGATGAATTTGTGTTGGTGGATGGATTCTTATTCAAGGGGAATCGATTATGCGTACCAGATTGCAGCTTGAGAATGAAAATTGTTAAAGAGTTGCATGAGGAAGGACATGTTGGACGGGATCGCACATGGCAGTTGATTTCTCAGTCTTACTATTGGCCCTCGATGAAGCGGGAAGTTGGAAGATTTGTGGAATGATGTCATGTTTGTCAAATTTCAAAAGGGATAGCGACAAATGTGGGTTTGTATATGCCTTTACCTATTCCTACAAAACCGTGGGTAGATGTAAGCATGGATTTTGTGTTGGGCTTACCAAGGACACAACGGGGAAATAACTCTATCTATGTTGTGGTGGACCGTTTCTCGAAGATGGTACATTTTGTTGCTTGTAAGAAGACGGCAGATGCAGTTCATGTGGCACAGTTGTTCTTTAAAGAGATCTATCGCTTACAAGGTTTACCAGAATCTATAGTTTCAGACAGGGATACCAGATTTTTGAGTCATTTTTGGCTAAGTTTGTGGAAGATGGTGGGAACAAAGTTGAAATTTAGTAGCGCTTATCATCCGTAGACAGATGGACAGACGGAGGTTGTGAACAGATCGTTGGGAAATTTATTGCGGTGTCTTGTGAAAGATAATCTGAAGAGTTGGGATGTGAAGTTATGTCAAGCAGAGTTTGCTCATAATCATGCTATCAACAGTAGTACGGGTTTCAGTCCATTTCAGATTGTATATTCAAGCTTGCCAAAGGAGCCGTTGGATTTAACGATAGTACCACAACCGAAGGGGACAGTTAAGCGAGCGGCTGATTTCGTTGATGGGTTGACAGAATGCCATAGAATCGTTCAGGAACGATTGGAGAAGACATATGAGAAGTATAAACGATCTGCGGATCTGAAGCGAAGAAGTATTGAATTTAATGAAGGAGATTTAGTATATGCTGTATTAACGAAGGATCGTTTTCCAGTGGGAGCATACAATAAACTTAAGGCTCGAAAGATTGGTCCTGTAAAGATTGTGAAACAGATCAATGAAAATGCTTATAGGTTGAAGCTGCCGGAGGATGTGTACACTTCTGACGTGTTTAATGTTAAACATCTCGTATCTTACTATGGAGACGAACAATCCAATGGGGGAGAACTTTTAAATTCGAGGACGAAATTTTCCCAACCAGGGGAGGATGATGCAGCCCAGCCTAATGATGAAGCAACACAATTACTTGCCTTAGGTCGTTCACGACCTAACGAGCCACACGGTAAGGAGTTACGACCTAGTGAAGGTCGCTTGCAAGTACAAACTAATGAAGTCTTAGGTCGTGAGCGACCAAACGATAAGGATGATGGAGTGTAACCGATACTTAGTGCATTATTCAGCAAGTCGCAGCATTTTAGGTAGCGAACGACCTATATGAAACGACCTAGCGAGGTACCGGAGCAAGGCAGTGGAAACGAGTTATGTAGCAAGTCTTTAGGTCGCTCCGACCTAACTCCAACGACCTACGACCTAGTTAGGTCGCGTGAAGAAGATCCCGTTGTTGAAGCCTTAAGTCGCTACTGAAGCTTGAAGTTAAGTCGCTAACGACCTTATACCGCATGCTATCAATATGTGCCGCATTCCTTAGGTCGATGCTGTTTGGATCGTTACTGTGTTGAGTCGTTTGTGGTGTTATGTATAGGTCGTAAGTCCCTCTTGTTGTAATGTGTTTCTTATGTCGTTTGTTTAAGTCGTAAGTCACTTGTATATGTTGAGTCGCGTTGTTATTAAGTCGCGCGAGTTTTATGTTGTGTTCGGTCGGGCCTGACTAGGTCGTTAACGACTTATGTTAGGTCGTGTGTCTTGTTTTGAGCCGCTGTTGGTTTAAGTCGCCGGTTGTTAGGTCGTCCACGACCTAGTGTGTCTTGTAGCCTATAAATATGCATGTTGGGTCATTTTGTAACTTGGTTATTTCGGAATAAACTTTTGTTTGTGAAGCTTTGTGCCTCCATTTAAATTGATAGTTGAGTGTAATCTCCTATCTCCACTTCATTCGAGTGCGCTTGAATTGACGATCGTTGAAGCCGATTCGCGGAATCAAGTGCGCTTGATCAACGCTCAAAGAATTGTAGATCTTTCTTCACGGTATCGTGCGCGATCAACGTGTCGGAGATTTGCTAGAATCCGGTATCTTGGGATCAACGGATTTGGGCCTTTCAGTATCTTCAATCCACCGATTGTCATTTTCACCGTTTCATTCGTTTTTTCGTATTTCCGTAGCATCACGGATTCTGATCAAGAAACCAAATCTGAGTCCACACTAGGAAGTCGGGTGGACGATACTAGTTCGAAAGTGAAATTGTGTGATCAAGCGAGTGGTCGGATTGGTATAGCGTACGGATGATATGTGTACACCGTACGGATTTGAATGAAATTGATACTAGAAATTTGTGGATAAGAAATGTGAAATGAGCTTTGAAATGAAAGTATATTTTGTGAAATATACAATGAAGTGAAGTTAAAATTGGATATTTCTATGGTAAAAATTTACTTTATGGAGGTGAGTAAATTTTGTAAGTGGCTTTATAAAAGAGTGATCAAATTTGAATATTTGATTTGGAATAAATAAAGTTATATATCTTTGTTATATAAGATAAATCTCCCCTTGTTGAATCTATTGCCGAAAGAAAAGGTTTTTGAAAGTGTTTGAAGTATAAAAGGAGTTTTATACAAGTTTGAAATGATCCAAAGATAATTCAAGGTTATATATATATATATATATATATATATATATATATATATAAAGGATCTCATGAGGATTTTGGAAAAAGGATTCGTGAACCTTTGGATTTGGAAAGGCTTTTGATTTTTGTGTAAAATCAATATTGTATTTTGAAAAGCCTAGTTTGAGAATTATTTATTTTGGGATAATCGATTTTGTGTAAAGGAGCTTTGTATGAGATCATACTAGGTGTATGGTTTGGAAGATACTATATGTGTATAGTACAAAGTGCTTTGAAAATGGCTCTGGGGAAAAAGGCGCTCCCTTGAAATGAACTTCTCAGGAGTACCACAGGGTGGTACTGCCTTGAACCCTAAGGGGGGTTCTAAAGTTGATATTGTGAGGAGTCCGAACAAAACTTGTTCCTGAGGATTATGTGTAGTGTGTAGCGAAAGTCGAGGTCGCTGATGCCTACAGAAGCATTTGAGTTATGCTGTGACGACAGTTTAACTCGATGTCACTGCGATCTACTGCAGACCATAGCGAAAGTCGTGTGTGCCGCTGAGAGCCAACAGTCTACGTTTGATTTTATATCGATAGACTGCGACCTATGGTAACATAGCGAAAGTCGTGTATGCCGCTGAGAGCCAACAGTCTACGTTTGATTTTATATCGGTAGACTGCGACCCATGTGGGAGTGGAGAAGTTTTATTTTGGCAGCGAAAATCGAGGGCGCTGATGCCTAAAGTTAAATGGACTTTTGCTGTGATGGCAACGTAACCCTGGAATGTAACTGCGATCTGTTGTGGGTTCCATGGTAATTGAGGGGCGCAGGTGCATACAGTTACATGGACTTTTTGCTGCAATGGCAACGTAACCCAGGATGTAACTGCGACCATGGATGTGGGTGATGATTTCCAGAGCATTCTCACCAAAGATATTTCCCCTATTTTCAAAATGTTTTCAATATTTTCTGTAAAATAATTTTTCAAAGTATTTTCACTGGATGTTGAAAACGGGTCTGCCAAACACTTATAGATTTTCAGTCGTACGCCTGATCAACGTATGACTGAATTTCTATAAGGACAAGGATGGACTGGCTGAGACATCGAGTTATAAAAAGTATTCTTTTTTATAAAACTATTTTTGTAATATTATATAGATTTTAAAATGTTTTAAACAGTTCTAAGTAAAAAGAGTTTTAGTTAAAATTAAGCAAAGAATACTTTAACTGATATTAAGTATTCTAATAAATTCTGGCTTCGTTCCTTTTCAAGGACGAAAAGTTGTAAAGGTGGGAGGAATGTGACGACTCGGATTTTTGGATGTTTGTTAATCGGGAAATTAATTGATTTTATTAACGAAATATTAACTTTTAATGGGTCGAACACATGAATTTCTGATAATTAAAAATATTTGAATATATATAAGTGATTTGGAAACCAAAATAAATATTGAACAAAAAAATCTCTGGATATGATGAATCTCACAGGAAATGTATATTAATTCCACCCTTTAAGAATTTAATATCACTAAATATATAAGTATAGGTTGGTATAGTAGTAGAACATACATATATAAGGAATAATGCACATCAGTAAAATACATGAATAATATGTATTAAATGTTATAATGTGTATATGGAAATTAAGAAATATACGAGTTTATGACATTTAATATATGAACAAGTATATAAGTTATGTATATATACACATTTTCCATAGGTGAACATGTAACTTTGTGTATATGTGTTTGTATAAAAGAAGTAAGACAAACTTTGCTCATATATATGTAATATACATATGTACATTCAGCAATGGATATATATATATATATATATACACACACACACACACACACTTGTAAACACATAGGGAGACAAGCATTTAATGCACATTTCAACTCTAACATACAAAATTTCAACTCAAGCCATAAGACTTCAAATCATGTAAAAGAAGAAATCAATCAGTTCAAGCAACCTCTGACCAAAGAATAAATAAAAATATATAAGTGAAAAGAAGCTTACCGTAGAAGGCAGCCTACTTTTTTTATACATCCACTACTGTCTTCTTTTTCTTCAGTCATTCGAGAGAAAGCTAAGTGAAACAAAGATAAATAACACTTTCATCTAAAACTAAAGAATCAAAACAATACAACTCAAGCAACAGAAGATCATCTCATCATGAAGCAAGTTACAGGCCCTGTTCAAGCATCTTGATAAAATGTGAGTAAAAATCTAAAAAAATCTGAAATTGTTTGAATTGGCATATGGTAAATCCTTGAATTATGATATAAATCATGTGTGCATGGTGTTAAAGAAACGACTTTGTGTATATATATGAGTTAGTATCTATGGCCAAGCCTGGAACAGGCTAACAAGCCTCTGTTATTAACATTTCAGGTTTGAAACCTGAATCAATAGTTCAAATCTCCTTTCAAACGATTTTTAGGCCCTGATTTTTGAGTAAAAATTTGTTGTATGTTAGCAACATCATTTTAAATATTTGATTCAGGTAAAAGTGCGTAGCAAATACCTCAGAAATTTAATATCACAGTGAGGAACAAAGGAATGTCAAAATTGTGAGCTTCAAATTTGCAAGCTTTGATTTTGTAATCGAGTTCGATTTCGAACTTGATGAATTTTAAAAGTAATATGGTGATTTTTAAAATAGAGGATGTCAAGCATTTTGAGGTTGAACGGAATTTCGTTTATCGTCAATTTATGATGACCAACGGCAGAATGAGTATCGCGTTTATTATGGAGGGTACCTTGGATGTAGAAGCTCTCAAGAAAAATGGTGGATGAAATTTCTATAACGTGGATGGATGAGAAAGGGTCGATCTAGGGTTTTAGTCGTGTTTGCATAGCTTGGGTTTGAGTGAGAATGATGGGGTCGATTGAAATAGAGGGGACTGCGCACCTGAGCAGGAAGAAGAATAGGTGGTGGAGGAGTTGGCGACGAGGTATGGTGGGTGCTGGCCGTCCGAAACAGTGCGACGAAGTGTTTTTTTCACGCTCGTGTTGGATGTCAGTTTGGTACAGATTTGAAATTTCTATGATGAGCCTAGGTCGCGATTCCAGGTGATAGAGGAGGGACGAGGGGTCGCGTGTGACTGGTGTGGATGGTTGTCGGAATGGCTGGACGATCGTAGGAAGTGTGCACGGATACGCGTGAGTGCACACGGTGGGTAGAATTGGAAATTGTGCAGGAGATAGAAGAAGAAGTGAACAGAGAGGGAGTTGGGGGAAAGTAGGAAAGTTCATTGGGTCAGGCACCAGTATGTACTCGAGTTTATCGATGGAAAGTAACAGGATCTACTGGAAGTTGGCATCGAAATTTTGAGATTCTGGCTCAAGTTTGTTCGTGATAACTGAGCTTATGCCGAGTATTTTAGTTATGTATTGTAATTAAGATCCAAAATAAAACAAGTTTTAATAGCTAGAATGGAAGAAAATTGTTAACAATTTTTAAAAGCATAGAAACAAAAGTTTTACAAAGTAAAGGAAATGCAACAAGATTTTGAAGCTAGATATTAAACAAGTTCCAAGTATAAGTCACAAATCAAATGAATTATATAATAAGTTAATTATCTAATTATATTCCTATTGTTTTCAAAATGAAATTGGACAATGATTCAATTAAGTAGTACATGGACTTGATTAATTAAGGAATAATTAATCTAAGTATTTTTATAGGATAAATAACTATTGTAATTTTATTTGAGTTAATAAGTTAGTGTAATTGAATTTAAGGATAATTAATTAATGGAATTAATTAATGGATCATTTATTAATGTAAGTGATTAAAAGTTAATAAATTATGTGGTTGAATTAAATAATGGATAATTAAATCATATTGGATGTTTGGATTAATGTCTCTAGTCTGATAATATGAAATGTTTTGTGATGTATATGTTTGGGATGCACAGTGATAATGTGGTTATTTATTGATGATGAATTTCTGTGTAAAAAAGTGACATCTTATACTTCAATTTGAATTGTGTTTACTTAAATAACTTGGGTTAGGGTGACATGGGATTCGAAGAGACCGGAGTCGGCATTAGTAAATACCCGAAACCACTTCGATTCTTTATAGATTGACATGAATAAGCTGGAATGAAATGATTTAAGTGAATTAGACTGTTTAATCTAAATTTTGGTACTTGGAAAATTGATGTGTGAAATAAGTGATGTCTATAACAAATTGTGAATTTGTAAATTGATACGAGTTACCCCGGGTTTTATATGGGTTGTATGCTTTGTATTCCATGTTAGATGGGTTTACTCATGCCGGTTTCCAGCCTGACTCGGGTGTTACTTTGATGTAATGCTCGGGTCAGACCGAGTATTACAGATTTCCCGGTAAGGACGTTCTGGAGCTCAGGGGGCGAGCTGGATGGCAAGGACGTATGGAGTGTTTCCGCTGTGTTATATTATTATTTATCTAGGACAAGTTATATTTAACTGTCCAGTGATTGTATAAATTTTGTAACTCTAATGTATTAAATTGTAATTGACTGATACAATTTTCCTTTGTAAACTGTTATTTATGTGATATTATATTTTGATCCGTTGCGAATGTGAGAATCTTTGTTTCTTTCCTGTTTCTTCTTCTATCTCTTTCCTTTCTTTCCTAACTATCTGGAATTTTCGGGATCGAAATATCCGGGTCGTTACACTTCTTGAGCTTCTAGGCCACACTCTGTAACGACCCAGAATTTTCGATCCTGAAAACACCAGATAGTTAGGGAAAGAAGAAAGAGATAGAAGAAGAAACACAATAAAGATTCTCACATTCGCAGTGGATGAAAATATAATATCAAATAATAACAGTTTACAAAAGAATTCTGTATCTGTCAAATACATTTATAATACATCAGAGTTACACATATATATACAGACACTGGATATACACAATCATCATGTCTCAGATATACAACAATATAATACAGCGGAAACACTCCATACGTTCTTGCCATCCAGCTCGCATCCTGAGCTCCAGAACATCCTTACCTGAAATCTGTAATACTCGATCTGACCCGAGCATTACATCATAGTAACACCCGGGTCAGGCTGGAAACCAGCGTAAGTAACATGAAATACCAGAGCATAAAACTTATTTAAACCCAGGGTAACTAGTGTCAATTTTCAAATTCACAATTTGTTATAGACATCACTAATTTCACACATCAATATCTAAGTACCAAAAACTTAGACGCCTATTGATTTCACATATCAATTTTTAAAGAATTGAAGTGGTTTTGGATATTTACAATACCCGACATCGGTCTCTTCGAATTTAATACCATCTTAGCCCGAGTTATTTAAGTGAACCACAATCCAACTTTAAATACAAGGTGTCACTTTTTACACAGAAATTCATCATCATTAAAAACCACATTATCAATGTCCACCCAAACATTTCATATCACAAAACATTTCATATCACAGAATAACACAGCATATCATCCAATTTAGATATTTTATTCAAACAATCATTCGTAAGCAATCATTATTAATCCCTATTATAAATAATTTAATTAACTTAAATTAAATCAATTACTTAAGAATGAATCATCTAACTTTGCTTAATCAACCATTAATTAATTTAAATCTTTTAATTAATAAATCATTCTTCAAATATCCATCTTAATTAATCACCATGATTAATTATCTTCAATTACATAGAGTAATTATCCTTCAATTAATTTCACAAATTAACTATCCTTAACCATTTACAGTAATTAACCTTTAATTACTCTCATTTATTACATTAATTAAGGATCCTTAATTACTTCTTCAATTAATTATTAATTATATTTAATAATAAATCTTAAATTAATTATTCATTAATCAGCCTTGATTAATCACATTAGTAATTAATTACCCTTAATTAATTACATTACTTAATTATCATCAAATAACTTTATTAATCAATTCTTAAATTAATTACACTAAGTAATTAATTATTTCCACTAAGTAATTACCCTTCTTATTAATTACACAAGGTAATTAACCCCAAATCATTTCCATTAAAATTACCATTCCAATTAAATTAACATCCAGTAAATAACCATTAATTAATTTACTCAGTAGTTACTCTTTCCAATTACATTAAGTAATCATATTTTAACAAACCATTGAGTGATTATCTTAATCAAACCAATTAATTAACTTGATCAATCACATTATTTAATTAACCACATTGAGTAATTAATCCCTTAATTACTTTCATTAAGAAATTATACTTAAACAATTCCATAAATTGATTATCTTTAATTAATTAATCTAATTAATCATCTTCATTAATCATTTGACAATCCTTAGTTAATGATCCTTCATTAACTAATAACAATCCTTTGACTGCTCTCTAAGAAATTAAACTTTAATTAATCATCTCTTAATCCAAATTAATTAATTCTTATTAGCAAATTAATTAATTTCTAATTACTCAATTATTTAAGTGCTTAACTATGATTAATTAAATAAATTAGTTATCCACTTTAATTAACTTAATAATTTAATGATTTACAAATCATTAAATCTTCATTTATTTAAAGATAAAAACATTTTTCTTATTTATGATCAAATTATCATTAACAAAGCATTTAAAAACAATTTACTTTAAATTTTCATTTATTTCAAACTGGAATACAGATTTAAATTTAGATTCCGGATTTAACTTAGACTTTAAAAAAATGTTACTTACATTTTAAATCTTCATTTTAAATCCAAAGCATTTAACCGTTTAAAGTAGTTAAAACGATTTAAATTTAAAAACTTTATTTATCTTTAAAACTGAGATTCAAACAAAACTTGAATTCCAAATCAATTTTCTGAATTTAATTTCCTTAAATTAATTACTTAAGAATTCCTTTCATTTTCCTTTAATCCCAATTCATTTACTGATATTTTTAAAATACCAAATTTTATTTATCCAACCATAACACAGCATAACTAAATTTCCAAATTAATCCATTATGGAATACCAATAAAATACAACATAGATTATAAAGATAATCTATATATTGTGAGGAATCCAGTTGGATCCCTCCAACCTGTTTCCCTGCATCCATAGATGTTAGCACAACAATAAATATCGATCAAATATGATAATAATAATCACATACAACTAAACAACCAATCAACAAATTAAATATTAACCTTTTAAATTAAATGGTACCCAGATGTGAGTGAGATTAACTCTCCTTGTGTTTCGACGAGCATTTTAAATTTTAAATTAAATCAAACCATTCGATTTAATCTAAAATTTCCACTTTCTCCAAACATCTCCGGACTTTCTACAACGTGTAGATCGTGTCGCCGCGATTCCGATGCTACTTGTTTCATTTGAATCTGATAACGTATGCAATTGTTATTCAGTTTTAAAGATTTTAAATATAATTTAACTAAAATTTCTTATTTCATTTTAAAATTACACTGCAAAAATGTGGCCGATACCTTCTTCTTCACCGCGTTTGTTTCCAGGTTAGCCGAACACAATGCGGCCTCCCTCTCGTGAAATTTTGCAAGCACTATGCGGCCATCTAACTCGATCAGAGACCACCGCGACATAGCCCACTGTGTCTCCCACCATCGGGTGAGATATGGCGAAGCTCGCTCATCCCTTAGTCGCCGAAACCACGCACGAATGTTTGCCCTTCCATAGCGATTTGCCGACAACCCGAAGCTCTGATTTCGATCGCCATCGTCGATATCGTAGAGCTCGGAGTGCTCTTCGACTTCATAGTTGGAACATTTTGCTATAAGTTCATGAATTTGAAGAACAATGGAGGAGAAGGCGCGATGTTTTTCAGCCATTGAAATATTTCATGGCGTGTAACGACCGTGATTTTATTACCGACGTAATAAATATTTTTAAAAAATGTAATGACCGTAATTTTTGAATTACCGTCGAAGTGAATATTTTAAATAGAAAATTTTAAATTAAAAATATGAAGAAAATATGATGTTGCAAAGTCAGTAAACGCTTAACTTTGTGAACGGGAGAGTGCACTGCATTTTTCTTTCATGTGTAAGCAAAGTTGAAATAATTTTCTACTTGCCGTCACTTTTTATAACAATGTTCCAAAAATGCAATGCAGTTGAGAAAAAGGAATATAGTGTATACTTCCATTTATTTTTCTTTTACCTTTGCATTGTTGACAGTCCTGCAATTAATTATGTGTGAAAACACATTTTTGCATTACTAAACATTTGCCTTGCTGTGACATACATACTTGTAGTAAAGCAAGTTTCAAACATGGCCGAGCATTATCAAAGTACCTATGCATTAAATGAATGTGTACCCCAAAGCCTTTTCAGCACTCATTTGCTTGACTTATACCAAGTGAAGAAAAGTAAGCTAATATTTTTCTCTACAACATTTTACATTCTTCAAAGGCTCTACAGAACATTAATGGCAACATTCCACTTTCTTGCTTGCTTGCATCATTGAAGCTAGCTGAATTCGAAACAAATTAAGGTGAGTTATACTCACATTTCTAGTTTACAGTCATCAAGTCCCTGCCTTTGTTTTGAAACAAGGCCTTCTTTTGATTCTCGATATCTATTTTGTTGTGATTTTTGCATCTCTGCTTCCTGTGCTTTTGCACTACAACTTCACACTGTGGTTCGAGACAGCACTTGAGTATTAGCTTGTATATAAATGCGTTCATATAGGCACATATATGTATCATCTTGTACACCTCTGTCCGTAGTAGTTTGGCTTTGTGGTGGCTGTACTCTCGCGATCATTGCATGTTATAATTGCATGCTCAGGTGTAATTTTAAGCTCTGTCCCCACTGCAGTAGTATGCATACCATATTAGTTAGGGTTGATTGCCTTGTTCATTGACTTCATGTGTATAAAGTACTTTTTACTTGAATCAATGAGTTAGTGGTCACCCTGCTTTTGTCTAATACCTTGGCCTTTGTTTGTCCAGTGAAAACCTGGTTCATGGTTCATTAGCCTGCATGAAAAACATGCAGACATCATACAAACATTAATATATAGTTTACATTGTTTTATTAAATTGCACTAAACATAACTGTGTAGGGTTAATTCTCTCCCCTCTGTTATTTTTCACAGAGGAGAATGTGTGCATTGTGAAATTTTGAAAAGTGTTAAAATATTGCCAGTTTGATTTTAAAACATTTTGTGATTTAGAAAAAGTGTAAATATGTTGCCAGTAGTTTCGATACATATGTGCGTACCCTTGGTGCATGCCTGAGTAATACTTCACGAGTCAGTATAGTTTAAACGTGTATGTGCATGTTTCTGTCTCTCTGCACATGCGTGTACCTTAGCATGAGAAATACTTCAATAACAATATTTTGCTTTTCTATGCCCAGGTCATCTTTATCCTTATGTGCATTGTAGTATTAAATGTGTGAGTTTGGCCAAAGTTTAATGTTTCATTTGTTCAGGCATGTTGAAGTGGTTTCATTCTTCAAAAGAATTAGTGCATGCGTGTTTTATTATACATGTGAGTGTGGTTTCCTGCACAGTTGAATTCAATTTGTTTTGCTATATAAAGTTACGCAAAAGATTTTGTTCAGACTATCTGTTGGATAGTTTTTTTTACTTGCGTATATTAGTTTGGACATTTTTATTTAACGTGCATTTGAAGCCAGTTCTATTCGTGTATGCAATTTTGTCCAGATCAAATAGTTTTCGTACATGTGCATTGTAGTGCATGTGTCTTATTTTGGCAGTTCAATACTTTGATAAAAATTACGGTTGTTTTGACTGCTGTAACCGTTAATTTTAAAAGTGAATTTTTAAACGGTTATCCCGCAACACTGATTTGGTATCCGTTTTTACGGTGTTTAGTGATACGCAATTTCCTCGTCGAAATTGCTATAGTTGTTGCTGTTTTGTTCACGTGTTTTAAAAATCGTTTTGAAATAAAATTGTTTTCAATTTTTTTTACAGTTTATGCTTTCAAAAGAATGAGGAATCGATTTAAATGCTTCAACAAAATTTAGGACCATGAACCCTTACTTTTACTGATTCGGTTAATTCCGGACTTGTCCGTTTGAGAATGTAAAATGTTATTTATTTAAAATACACAACTTTGCACTTTCAAGAAAACGATGAAGAGATTTAAATGATTTAGCAAAAGTGCGGAATATGGAACCGTACTTTTACTATTTCGGTTAATTCCGGACTCGTTTATTGAAATATTTGATGATTTTGACGGGCTTTCGAGCCACTATGTTGGACCTTCGGGTCATATGATGGACCTTCGGGGTCAAATACCAGTACTAGACCTTTGGGTCATATGTTGGGCGCCAAAATTATGATGACAATACTTGGTAGGGTTCGGCCATATGTTGATGCACGTGCAGCTTAGCCTAGACTCGCCATATGATGGGATCGATCCACTTTTATGTTGATTTTTCTAGCTATCTATTTTTGATTTCTAGATTTTGTGAACTGCTGTTTTGAATTCAATTATGAATTTGAAAGTTGATTTTGATGAAGTTTGATGTGATTTCTTCATTAACTATGTTGATTTCTTATGTTGAATAGTCTCATTCGAGATTATTATTATTTTGCTTTGATGTTGTTTATGATGCATTCACTTCTAAGAATAAATTAGTTTGATCCGTTTATTATTTTCTTTTAAATAATAATCGGGTCAGACCGAGTTATTTCAAGATAGTCGCTATCTCCGATTCTGTAGCAGCTTTAGCTTTTGGGATATCGCATCATCTTTTGTCCAGCCTTCGAGGAGTTCTTTTGGTTTATTGATTCTCGACTTATGTATGTTGATATATATGTATGTGTACATTTGGTTCGTGTGAACTATCGATTGTTGTAGCATGTATTCCAGACTTGTCTGCCGCTATATATATCTGATATTTCTGTTCTGATGTGATTATACTATCTATGTTGTTATTATGAGTTGTCTTGAATTTTTCTTAAGCCACTGTAGTTTCATTTTAGATTTGGATTGAATATATATCTTTGGGAGTAATTTATATAACTCATATCGATGTAATCAATACTCGTCTAAGGCATAACTTACGGATGGTCGCTTCTAATAAGCCTTATTCTTCGCAATAGTAGACGTTATTCCTTATAATAACCTTCGTTATTGTGAGTATAGAGGTGGGGCGTCACATGGCGGCTGGGAGAAAAATCTAGGATTCGGCCCTAAAACGTTTATATAAATATCTTATAAGTATTATTTTAATATAAAATTCATCAATTCACAAGAGTTCGAACGAACTCCGAATTAGACATGCCGCCAGACGTTTGTAGGGTTTTACATGCATTCCGAACACAATGGAACGTGTTTCGGAGGCTAATTCGATCATATGCGCTAGTTACGGAAATAAATGATCAATTTTAAATTTAATCGATTAAAATAGTTTCTATGCATTTGAGTTGGCAGGTTCAAACGACAACTACGATTGCTACGAAAATTGAAATCCGATAATAACTAACTATTACAGATCCAATGGAACCGGTTTCATCGAATTCCGAGACTGTGCCCCGGAAGGCTATTTTAACTTGTCGATTAATTCGAGTGATTTCCAAAATCGTCGAAATCACTTAAAATTTCACTTTTAAAACTTTACTAACTTTATTATAAATCGTATAGAATTTATATTCACATTTGAAACCATTTTGATTTATTCTGAATCAAAATCTGTTTATTTACACTATTATACAATTAAATTCCATTATTAAATTAATATAAAATTCCAAATTCGACCTATTGACTTTTAATTCCATCTAAAATCCAATAGAAAAATTCAAATCAAACTAAACTTAAATTAAACCGTAGAAACCATTTTCATAACTATTTACATCCAGATTCACAAATTATTCCGATTCAAAATATTTAATTTTTATTATTCAAATTCAATTGAATTGCCATATTTGAAATTTTAACCAATTTCTATTGATTTAACAAAATCTTCTTATTTCAAATCGAATTCAAAATCCAAAATTAATATTTAAAATGAATTAAATGTTCAAAATCTAACTACCAAAATTCCGGGTCGTTACATTCCTCCCCCCTTATAAAAATTTCGTCCCCGAAATTTGCTAAGGTATGAAAAATATTTCCAGACTCACTTACTTACCCAAAAATTCATTTAATTAAAAACTTACATACACTTCTCAAACCTTTTAACTCAATTCCAAAACCATTTTCTTATATATTCTAACTCAAAAGCTTTTGTTTCCAACATTATTTCAAAATTCAACTTTCTAAGTTAACCAAAATTTTCAAAATTTCCGAAAATTTTCTTACTCCCAAAATTTTGGAAATTTTTTGACACTGTCTCCTTTGTACGGAGAGCGTTTTACAATATCACAATAGATATAAATATATATACATCAACCCACATGGTCGGAAAATCAAAAACAGTTCATATTTCCTATTTTTATTGCGTAGGCGTACCTTTAATTTGCATTTTAAGCAAGCAGCTTATTATTTTAGCAATTAGCGCGTCCAAGTCCTGTCAAACGGCTTCCCTGTAACAGCCCGAAGTTTTAACAAGTATTTTTCACTTTTAATTATAAAACTTTGGGGGTTATTATATAAAAATCTAAATTTTGAATTGATTAAAAGAATTGCCCAAATTTTTAAATAAATAATGAGATCTCTGAAATTTTGAAATGGTTAAGAATTAACTTTAATTGGAAATTTGGGTTTTTTGTTGAAGATGGTAAATAACTTAATTTCTAGCAAAATCATGTTTTAATTAAGAAATAAGATTTGGAAAAAAAATTAGTGTATAAATAAACTGTTTAATTACGCGTTTAAAAGGCGCGTTATTGATGGAACATTTTTAACGTATATTTACTACATAAGAGAACGTGTAAATTTAAAAGCGTTACTTTTATTATGAAACTGGGTGTGTGTTTGATTTAATTATTGCGTCGGTTTTTCATGCGTCTAAATTTCTTACCTTGGTTATAAATAATCAAATAAAATAAATCAGTAGACATGCATTTTTAAGTGGGAAAGGAATAAATTTTCTTTCCGTTGACTCCACATATTTAATAAATAAAACCCATTGATTTTTCAATAATGTTCAAATCAAATATTCTTTTCCGTTTCTTTACTCTAAGAATCAACACTTTTCTTTGTTCAATTTCATAAAACGTTCGCCAATTTTCCATTTTTCTGTACTGTTAAAACAACACAATAATTTTACCTTAGCTATAAATGGATTATATACTTTTCAAAAATAGATAATTTATATTATTACTTACATACATTTTAGTAATAGAATTCTTAGAAAATGGTTAATAAATCCGAAGAATGTAAACAAATTCTATTTTTAGTTAAGCAATAACTTTCACAAATTGCAGTGTATTAATAAACTGTTGAATTACGCGTTTAAAGGGCGCGTTAATTGATGGGATAAATAACGTATAAGAAAACGTATGAAATTTAAATCAGTTATTTTCGTTATATTTGGGCATAAAGTATTACGTCTGTTGTACGCATTTTAAGTATATTTACTTTCCTTCTGATTTAATAGAAACGTTACCCACAAATTTATAACCGTCCACATTCTAATTTTAGTCTTTGTTCCTAAATCAATTGTCGTGCACGTTTAAAGGAGGAAATTCACCGTGCCTTGCCATTACTTCCATTTATTTAAAAATGTATATATATATTTTGAATCATCCAAAGAGCCGTTGATTTCTTTTAAAACTGGATTGGAATCACCGGGGGTTTCCACTTTCCTTTGCGTGAATAATTAACAATTATTAATTCATAGACGTTTCAAATTAATAAATATATTTATATTTTGTAAAAGAATTTAACCTTATTCGTTTACCATTTTGTTTCTTAGTTGGTAAGAAATAAATAAAATGTTAGATTGGATAGTAGACAGTGGATAAATAAGCTTTATAAAAGGCACGTTTTAAATTTACGTTTATACATGTTTTATTTCATTGGGGGTGTAAATAGTACGTATGTAATAAAATACTCTTTAGCATATACGAGTAGCAAATGAATAAAAACGTGTAAATTTAAATGCAGGAGTACGTTTGATTTAAATCTTGCGTCTAGAGTGCGCGTTCTTAAATAATAAATTAATTAATTATAGCCGTTCAATTTATAGTACCCTGAATACACGTGCAAACGTTACACTTCCCATTTTCTTCATTTGTTTTAAATTTGATATAAAACTTTGAATAAAATAACGTTCAAATCTTCATTTATTTCTTACCTATCTTTCATCCCAATCAACGCAAGTTTTAAATCGTATATATTTTTCCAATTCCATTTCTGATAAAAGCCGTTTCTTTTCTAATAGATTCCTTTCCTACTATACCATTTGTCAACACATCTTCTCTGGATAATAAATCACGTTCGAAATTTTCCTTTTACCATCCCTAAAGCAATTTATATCTTGCCGTTACTTTTGCGTAATCCACGCAAATCTCCACTGAAATCAATATTCACTGAAATATGAGTTTCCAAATCTTTCTTGCCTAAATCAATGCATAGCTCATTGATAAATACCAGTCACAAACACTTTTTCTTTACCTCATCTTTTGCACTTCATCTCCTAACTTGTGTGGAGCTTCAGGTAATGGCAGTTATTTTCTTTCTTCTTCCTTTTATTTTATTTTTATTTTTCTTTGTTTTCTTTTACTTCACTCGGCTGCTCCACCTGAAGCTTTGAAATTCCATTTTCATTCTCCACCTTTTGCAAACTTGATACCTAACAATATCTTACCGTGTGAACTCGCATGCATATAAAAAAAAGAAAAAAAAGAAGGAAATCAATTTACATAACCACGGTGAAAATGTAGGTGGGTTATAGCCTAGATTTCGTAAATTTTCAACGTGAATACGTTGCATGTGAATAGGATATAGGCGTGAGCCACCTAAGTTTAGCTTATTGTTTCTTTGTTTTTTCTACCACGTTATAATATTTGGTTTTAATTTAAGAAAGAAAAATAATAATAACATGTATAAATGGCCGAGAATAGTAGTTGCGTGTTCAAAATTTTAAACCAAAGTTTCATCACCTTTTGCATTGTTGGAAAAAATAAGTGTGCGCGCACCACTTTTTGATCACAGACTTTATAACTAAATTTCCCACTGTTCACCCTTTAACATTCATATAATTCAAATAGAAATTTGGGCCGAGCTTTGAAAATGGGGTCAAGTCTTGGGTGGAGTGGTCGAGAAATTGTGGTAATCATCCTTTTATTTTAATCTCGTTCCAGTTGTTATTTAAAATTTTGATCGTTTTGAATTTCGTGTAATTAGTTATTCGTTTATCTTGTTCAAGACCTGAATCAGATTGGCTCATCTTCCAATCATTGATCGTGCCTTCTGTACGCTGTTCTGTTGTGGTTACCGTAGTTTCGAATCAAAATCTTCAGCTTCGTAAAGGTGAGTTTTCTTACCTGACAAACATACTTATATATCTGTAAATTGATAACAAGTGTGATTATAGAATAATTGTTATTTTTATTTGACTGTGATATAAATTGACGATGTTAAAAATCCCGTTATTAAACCTATACATCATCAGTTATATTATATACTGTTTATTTATGCTGTTACACTATTTATTTATTATTTATAGTTAATCACACTGCAAGTTTCCTGTACGATAGAAATCGTCACAGGCTGAAATGATAGGCCTGAACGATATTTATTTATTTAGTTTATTTTAATTCTTCGGATTGCGGGTTCGAAATGATAGACCCTGGATTTGTTTTGTAAATTACGGATTGAAATGATATATTATCCGTATCACTTGACCTAGGTTAGAAAATATTATACAGACCCGTGGTTATATATATATATATTCTGGAAATATTAAATATATTTTTATTAAAATACTTTGTTTAAAGTGGATTAAAACGATTATTGTAACGACCCGTAGATTTTAATAGTTTTAAATGGTTTTATTTAACGTAATTAATTGAAACTTTTGAGAAATTTTATATAATAATATTTTGAGATAAAAATTTAATATTTGGATTACGTCCAATTAAACATAGCAGATTTTAAATTTTAAATTTATTTTATCAAAGTTTATTCCATTGTGAAATTCTATTTAATTCAAGCTAGCTAATAAATTGCTTTAATAAATATTGCAGAATAAATTTCTTTAATAAATATTGCAGAATCAATGCACAGATGTTATCAATTTCATTTTCATGGTGGTACGTTCCTTTACATTTCCTACCGGTTAAATTATAAATAATTTGCTTTGATGGGTCAGCTAAATCAAAGCAACGTGACCGTTGCTATTTATTTCTTTTATTAATTACTACAATTATTTTCACCAAATCAAGGGTTGACCGTTACTTGGCTTTCAAATTTTGGACTCTGCATTCAAAAAGAAACGTATAATATAATAAGTACTTCATATTTATTTTCAGTACGTTCCACAAAATTTTCTCTGTCCGTTCTTTTCTATTAAATATATACTTGCAGCTGTTATCAATCCATCGTTTCAATTTATTATATGGTCCATTACTCTGCCTTTTCAGATTTGAACGTGCAGCTGTTGGCATTAAAAGTTGCTTTAATTATCCACTGAATTATCATGACTATCCCACTACTCTATATTTATTCCTGTACGTTTTATCTTCGCTTAAATTTCTCTGTCCATTCCTTTTTCCATTTTAATATCCTTGCCTTTCCATACTAACGCGCTTTCCAATCAAGCAATAAATTGTTTAAATATCCACCTTATCAACTTGACCGTTGTTATTGCATCACACCAGTATATAATTCAAATCTATCATTATTCTACCGTTTCTTCTTTAATAAACTATATGTAACAGTATATCATAAATGGACAGATCATTCTCCACCCATTCATTTCTCCTATTCAATTAATAATGGAATATAAAGTTATATATTTCGTTTATAATTCAAACAACAGTTACCATTCATACATCCTAAATTCTAGTGATTGACCCCTCTATTTCCATGGTTCCAATTTTAGTGGCTGGATTACTCATTCCTACCATTCAATTATATTAAATATTTATAACGTGTAGTCTCTGAGCTTATTTAGCTTCATTTTTTCTTCCTCTCTGTTGCTTCTTGAAAAAAAAAGAGATTTTTCCCATTACAATGCTAAAACACATATGATGGAAAAATGAAAAAGGACCAGTTCTCCTTCCTATAGCTTCGTCAAGCCTCCGCCACCACAGCTCGAACCACCTGTCAAGAGCCACAACCCACTCCATGCCTCCTCCCCTCGTCATCCATATTTTTATAAACGGTATGCGTATCATATTGCAATATATGTTTCGTTTTTAAATGTTTACATATAGCATGAATATGTACTAGTACTATATATAGTCTATTTTGTTTAATGGATATGTTATAAAAGTTGTTTTTTCTTTTGTCTAATGGATTTCGAAACTTATAATAAATATTATTGCATTAGTTGTTGTTTTCAACTTCCTGCAACACTTTGTTTTTTTATTATAAATTTTAGCTTGCTGCAATACTCTTTCCATCTATATTATTGTATTCTATTATCTAATATATACATTTTATCTAGTTATATATATTATACTATAAGGCGTATATATATAAGTTTTCATAACCCTTTATAATATGTAGCTATTTATATAAGATTGGATCTGTTATATACGAAAGCATTGGTTTTAGCAATTAAAAATATGCAAAGGAATTTATGGTGATATTTACTTATGAATAGAACAAGATACGTACCACCATCTGTATCTTCGTCTTTCTCCCCATGTTTTATTATTATTATTATATATATATATATATTCTTTCTTTCTTTTTCTCTTTTCACTCCTTTCATTTTATAGCTTTTAAATGAATTGACAAACGCTTTGGAAGTATTTAAACGCAGTACACGACAAATTTAATAAGCAGTGGTGTTTTACATCATTTATAGCCAAAAAAATTGATAAGTTCATATATTTCTAAACTGAAAATAATAAATATATGATGCGATGGAATTTGAATTTTCATACGCCGTGCCATGAGCTGATCTTAAATTTAAAAGAGGTATGATATATCAATCGCTTACAAATAAGACGAAGATAATGTCCTAAATTAACTTTTAGCAAATTGAACGTTACTATCGTTATTAAGAAACCAATGTATTGTGTCATTTGATTATTTAGGTACTAATAATACGTTACTTTATTCATTCCATCAATTCATTTCACACCACGTTATGTTAAATAAATTGCTACTCTTCTACTGAAATTTATCCAAAAATTTAATAAAAATGATCCGACGGTGTATTAGCCTTCAGGACTAATTCCTGAATTCCAAACGTGGGATCCACTTTGCGTTCTGTTTTTTTTCTCTTTTTCCATAAAACATATATAAAGTATAAAGTTTATATTTGTTCTCTGATGTTAGTTGAAATGTAAATATTGATTTTTTAATAGTATATCTATATATAATCTACTTTTGTTGTTCGTATATAAATGGTATTGTATGTGCATTTTTATGAAATAGCGCCCAATGTATATTATTTTATAAAAGAATTCATTTGTTATGTCAACTAAATATATGTTACATTTGGTTTATATAAATATATTATAACTGATGTTGACTTCTTTCATTATACTCTTTCTTATAGCTAAAATATGTCAGTATTGTAACCTAGCACATGATTAATATTAGTCTGTTTATATAAGTGTTTATTTCAAATTTCATATTGTATATATGCTTGATTCTAATTTATGTGTTTTAAATAAAAAAAAACAATGATTTTGGAAAATATAAATACATATATATTTAATTTAATTTAATATGTGTTGAATTTAGAATATGACTTTATATATATAGTTGTATATAGTTATATATATATGAGTCCACTCATACCATTATCTTCGCCGATCCCGTTCTGACTTGTTCCATCAATTCTTGTTGTCAGCTTTGATCGTTGAATTCGTGCCGATTTTGCTTTGCTTCGATTCATAATTCAAATTTCAGTGTCTATAGCAGTATGCATATCCGTGTCATCTTCTGTATTCTCTAGGCTCGAGAGGTGAGTAACCACTCACGATTAACATTCTTTTATTCATTAAATTTGATTTCAATTGAAACGAAAATTGAAATATGCTGTTGTAGTTATTTAAATTTGTTATATATGCTATTATCTATAACTGTTCTCCTGCGGGATATGTCACCATATCCTGTTGTTTATATTATATTGGTATTGATGATATATGCCTGTTATTTTATTGTATTTTCTGTTATCACTCTACAAGTTCCCTGTAGTTTAGAAATCACTATGGGTTGAAATGATATATACCCGAACAGACTTTAGAATAGGAGAAAATCGTTATGGGTTGAAATGATAAACCCAAGTGATTTTCATTTAATTGAATTTGGGATTACGGGTTGAAATGATATCCACCCGTATATATTTAGTATACAGATTGAAATGATAAATATCCGTAGCACTTGACTATATGATAGGAAATATATACAGACACCGTTGGTCCATATAAATATTTTGAAAATAAATTTCGACAGTTGAAAAGAAATATATGGGATTTAATAAATATTGGTTCTTAAAATATATATATATATATATATATATATATATATAAATGGAAATTTTATGTATAGATTTAATAATAATATTATTGAGATTGATTTCATCCATATAATAATTTTGAGTATTATTTACGATTTATATTTCAAAATTTACCGTTGTAAAAAGTTGAATAATTAAGACTGGGAGACAAATTTGGGTTTATTAAGAATGGTATTTTAAATAAGGATTTATTTAATTAAATCGATTTGAAATTATAGAACGAAAAATTTAGAGGTATGATTTTGTAACTGGATTTTTGACTTAAATGATTTAATGAATATTTCACGTTTAATAAAATTAAAGAAAATATTGAGTAAAATGTAATTTAAGGTTACTTAAATGATACTGAATCTAATAAGGGAGTATTTCAAGACTAAATAATAATGAGGTTAAATCGAGATTTATATGAAACTATTATATAGAACATTTAAATATTAAAGCCTTGAACCATATTGGAATTTAATTGGTTTATGTTGAGATTCGGATCAGTATTTGAAATCAACGTAGTTGAATTTGTTATTTAGCAACTAAATTGAATTGAAATGAAAATTTAGGGTGAACTAAATTTGAATTTATTATTTAAAAAACTAAATTGAATGAAAATTTAGATGAAACGCTGAATACTTAAAGTTTTGAAATATATGGAAATATAAAGGGGTATTTGTGATTATAAATCTGAATTTGAGATCGATAAAATTTAAGTGGTTATTTTAGAAATTGAGTCGATTTAAATTTATAAATTGAGATTGAATTTAATTTGAACGGGAAGGTCGGGTTGATGTTGGAACGATTTGTTAAGTTGAGGAAATTGAAAATACTTTACTGTATAAATTATTTAATATATATAAATACTATTTTGGGAAATATAGAGATATTTGAAGTGAAAATGAGATTTGGTTTTGAAGTATAAATTAAACTGAAATGACCACGGTGTTATAGTGTATATTTCTACCTTGTAGAAAGTTCCATGGACCCTTAGAGGATGGTTATCCCAAACATCCTTTAAGTTATTTGTATTTCAGTTGATATTTCACTTGAGTTGGATTTATTGATATAAGAATGTTAATCCTGACTCGAGTGTTTTGTGTTTTGCTTTACGCTCGGGTCAGACTGAGTGATACAACATTTGAGACTCACCTTTGGAGTTCGGAGCTTCATTTGGAAATCCAACTATCGATTCAGATTCCAGCCTTTCCAGTTGATTGGTTCAGAGAAGTCATCTGTTGCATTGGAGACTTCACTGCATTTGAACTATTCGGTTGTATTTTTCTAACTCTGATGTATATAGTAGCTTCATGAACTACTATTCTTTATCTATTCCGCTGCATTATATTACGTTGTGATCTGTGACTGGTTTATTTACTGTATATTTAAAGTTTTGCCAAATTTTAATTAACAATTCGGTATTTTGAATTATTCAAGTGGGATATGTATGGTTTTATTGTCGATTTGAATGGTCCAAAATAGCAGGTCGTTACAGTTGGTATCAGAGCTTTGGCTCTAGGCAAAACTTAGCATATATGGTAAATTTATTTACAGAACACTTTCGCTCGAGTTGAATCTCTTCCTTTTGACTCGATTTCCTTTGAACTTTGGGACGCTCCCTGTGGTTCCAAAATTCATTCTTGGCTCTCTCTATTTATATTCTTTTGATTCTGGAGTATCCAATGACTCCACTAAATGATTTGTAAAGGGGATGAAAACTCCTTTAAAAATTGGCATCGATTCACGAAGATTTTGTGTCCTCGGTTTACGATGCTGCTATATCTGGATATGCCGAATTCTATCTCTGGCGATCGAAAGTCGATTTGTTTTGGAATTGCACATCGATTTTATTCTTGAAGTCACGGTTGACCCGGTTAAGGTCGCCCGCGATTTATATAAGTATATCCATCTTCTATTTTGTAATTTAATTATCTCATCTTCGATCGAGTCTATCTTCGAATCAGGACTCTATTGATTAGACTTCCTCTAAATTTAAACCTCTATATTCGTTTTGAAAATCCATTCTTGAATCATCCTTTGAAATCGGGTTTTGTTTGTATTTTTGAAATTATTTTATATATCGAAATTTTTATTTTGATAACTGTGATTTTATTCTATATATAAAAGTAAAATTGTTTTCGATAAGGATTATATACCTATATATATAAAGCAAATAAGAAATGTTATTCTATATAAAAAGGTTTTGAAAGGATTTGAAATTTTGAAAATTATAAGAAATTGATTTATATAAAAATGATTTATAACTGTAGAGTTAAGTTTGAAATTCGAGACTTGAATTCCGGTATTTGAAATTGGTTTTAAGATTTTGGAAAATATATAAAAATAATACGATTTAAAAGTATTTTTTCCGAATAAGAAATGTTTCAAATGAGTTCAAATGAATTCCAATAATTTTGAAGAAATTTAGAAGAAGTTTTCACGAAAATAGAAGACCAGAACTCACTTATGTCGCTGGAAAATAATTTCGGTGATAAGTGCACGCATCATTGACATTGGTTTTCGAGTTTCAGAGTGGGGGAGAGGCCTCTTTAATAGCTTCGCTATGCGAGTGATTTTGTAAAACCGTTTTGATTTCAAATTCCGAAGTATAATTTGATATTTTAGAAAGATATAAGTATATATTTGAAACAATTTAAAATGAGACCGGTGTTCAGTCCTCGAGTTTCCGATTTAATAATTGATTTATTGTTGATTTTCAACTCTTGAATTGAAAATTTGATTTCCCTAACTATTTTGAATGTTCGAACACTTCCAAATCGAGATTAAATTTTCAAAGCTAAGAAATTTCGAAGAGTATAAAATGTTTGATAAAGAATATAAATTTAGTTTTGAAATGTTTTGAAAAAAAAAGTTGAATAATGGTTTTCAGAAAGGTAAATTGGATATTTCAAATAGAAATAGATAGTTAATTTAAAAGTTTTAAAGGGATAATTATAAATTTGGAAACCATTTTGAGTATAATTGATTTTGAGAAGATATTTGGTTTTGAAAATTTAAGTGAAATTAAAAACCAGTACTTATATGGTGATTTTGGAAATGAATTTGTTTGACTTGAATTATTTTAATTTGGAATCTGGGATAATTTTCTAAACTTATAATTTGGGAACTTTGAAATTTAGATATTTAATTTGGAAGAAAATTTGATGAAATCATATATGATTTTGAAACTGAATTGATATTGAAATGATTTGAAATTTGAGAACCTTATATTATTAAGCACTTGATTTGGGAGTGGTCGAACTTATATAAAATGGATTGTATAAGTATGAAGTTGATTTGAAATCTATTGATTTGAAAGGTACTCAATTTGGAAAGAGATTTTATATAATCGAAGTCTATATAAGTATGATTTGATCTACTATTGATTTTGGAAACTATTCGATTTGGGAAAAATGGAATCCTATATATATGGAATTTATATAAGTACGATATTTGAGAAGGTACTATATGATATATATTTTCTAAGTAAAGATATGGAAAGTGCCTTCTGCTTGATATCCGCTTTGTGGCCACATCGTGGATTCATTCTATCGATATTATTCTCTCTGATTTTTGGTTTTTCGGATGTAATACTCGAGTGTTACCATCGTGGCGTAACCCATGGTTTTTCTTCTCTCGCGACTGCATAGCGCAATTGTCTGGCTGAGTCTAGCCTAGGGGTACGGATTGTTTCCTGGGGGATCCAGGCGTAACCATTGTGTATCCTGCAATCTGTGTAGGTCGCGAATAGTAGCGAAACTGCCTGGATGAGACAACCTAGGGGTACAGATTGTTTCCTGGGGAACCCAGGCGTAACCATTGTGTATCCTGCACTCTACTAGTCATCATGGCGTAACTCGCAGGGCTGAGAAAGCTTACGGATACAGATTGTTTCCTGGGGGATCCAGGCGTAACCATTGTGTATCTGCGAACCATGGTTGGACAAAGGTTTTGATTTGATTGTTTTGTTTGGATTGTACTTTCCATATCTGTTTTTAAAAGATTTTTCAAGTATTTTCACTGGGTGTTGAAACAAGTCTACTAAGTACTTGAAGAATTCAAGCTTTGCGCCTGATCAGCGCATGGCCAGAGTCTGCAAGAACGAGGATAAACTTGTTAAAACATCGAGTTATGAAAGTATTTTCGAAAAAAAAGAAAAAAAGGATTTATTTTGATATAAAGGTATTTATTATAAAAGTATTTTCCAGATTAATATTTGAAATTTAAATTCTTATGGTTCTAGATTAATTATTCGTGCCCGATACTATTCCTTGCATCTACCTTATCTGATCAGTTTATTTATTCACCTAGATTCTGTTTTCCAAATCTACCTTCCTTCCTTGTTGGATATATCCTTTAAAAATATTTTTTAATTATATACTACATGGTTTAATAGAAATTTTAGTGTTATAAATATTTTAGAAGTTATTTATCTAAAATAAAACATATTTAAAAAAAATGATTTGTGATCTAATAATAATATTTGGAAGGTATCTTTAAACAAAATAAAAATTTATGAATTTTGGATTTAATATTTCAATAGCTTCTTTGTATATATAAGTAATAATGTAAATAATTATTTTCAAAGGAGTTTGAAAAGTATTAAAGTATTAGAGAAAATTAAATTTCAAATGAAGTTATCAAATAAATATTTCAAATAAAATTTATATAGTTTTAAATTAATTGTTTATCTTGTCTTTCAATCTATTTTATTTCTGGTTGTTCTATTCTCCTACCTCCTACCTTTTTGGGGACGAAAAGTTTTGAGTGGGAGAGAGTGTGACGACCCGTAGATTTTAATAGTTTTAAATGGTTTTATTTAACGTAATTAATTGAAACTTTTGAGAAATTTTATATAATAATATTTTGAGATAAAAATTTAATATTTGGATTACGTCCAATTAGACATAGCAGATTTTAAATTTTCAATTTATTTTATCAAAGTTTATTCCATTGTGAAATTCTATTTAATTCAAGCTAGCTAATAAATTGCTTTAATAAATATTGCAGAATCAATTTCTTTAATAAATATTACAGAATCAATGCACAGATGTTATCAATTTCATTTTTATGGTGGTACGTTCCTTTACGTTTCCTACCGGTTAAATTATAAATAATTTGCTTTGATAGGTCAGCTAAATCAAAGCAACGTGACCGTTGCTATTTATTTCTTTTATTAATTGCTACAATTATTTTCAACAAATCAAGGGTTGACCGTTACTAGGCTTACAAATTTTGGACTCTGCATTCAAAAAGAAATGTATAATATAATAAGTAATTCATATTTATTTTCAGTACGTTTCACAAAATTTTCTCTGTCCGTTCTTTTCTATTAAATATATACTTGCAGCTGTTATCAGTCCATCGTTTCAATTTATTATATGGTCCTTTACTCTGCCTTTTCAGATTTGAACGTGCAGCTGGTGGCATTAAAAGTTGCTTTAATTATCCACTAAATTATCGTGACCATCCCACTACTCTATATTTATTCCTGTACGTTTTATCTTCGCTTAAATTTCTCTGTCCATTCCTTTTTCCATTTTAATATCCTTGCCTTTCCATGCTCACAAGCTTTCCAATCAAGCAATAAATTGTTTAAATATCCACCTTATCAACTTGACCGTTGTTATTGCATCACACCAGTATATAATTCAAATCTATCATTATTCTACCGTTTCTTCTTTAATAAAGTATATGTAACAGTATATCATAAATGGACAGCTCATTCTCCACCCATTCATTTCTCCTATTCAATTAATAATGGAATATAAAGTTATATATTTGGTATACAATTAAAACAACCGTTACCATTCATACCTCCTAAATTCTAGTGATTGACCCCTCTATTTCCATGGTTTTAATTTTAGTTGCTAGATTACTCATTCCTACCATTCAACTATATTAAATATTATAACGTGTAGTCTCTGAGCCTATTTAGCTTCATTTTTTCTTCCTCTCTGTTGCTTCTTGAAAAAAAGAGATTTTTCCCATTTCAATGCTAAAACACATATGATGGAAAAATGAAAAAGGACCAGTTCTCCTTCCTATAGCTTCGTCAAGCCTCCGCCACCACAGCTCGAACCACCTGTCAAGAGCCACAACCCACTCCATGCCTCCTCCCCTCGTCATCCATATTTTTATAAACGGTATGCGTATCATATTGCAATATATGTTTCGTTTTTAAATGTTTACATATAGCATGAATATGTACTAGTACTATATATAGTCTATTTTGTTTAATGGATATGTTATACAATCTGTGTTTTCTTTTGTCTAATGGATTTTGAAACTTATAATAAATATTATTGCATCCGTTGTTGTTTTCAACTTCCTGCAACACTTTGTTTTTTTATTATAAATTTTAGCTTGCTACAATTCTCTTTTCATCTATATTATTGTATTCTATTATCTAATATATACATTTTATCTAGTTATATATATTATACTATATGGTGTATATATATAAGTTTTCATAACCCTTTATAATATGTAGCTATGTATATAAGATTGGATCTGTTATATACGAAAGCATTGGTTATAGCAATTAAAAATATGCAAAGGAATTTATGGTGATATTTACTTATGAATAGAACAAGATACGTACCACCATCTGTATCTTCGTCTCTCTCCCCATGTTTTATTATTATATATATATATATTTTCTTTCTTTCTTTCTTTTCTCTTTTCACTCCTTTCATTTTATACCTTTTAAATAAATTGACAAACGCTTTGGAATGATTTAAATGCAGTACACGACAAATTTAATAAGCAGTGGTGTTTTACGTTATTTATAGCAAAAAAAATTTGATAAGTTCATACATTTCTAAACTGAAAATAATAAATATATGATGCGATGGAATTTGAATTTTCATACGCCGTGCCATGAGCTGATCTTAAATTTAAAAGAGGTGTGATATATCAATCGCTTACAAATAAGACGAAGATAACGTCCTAAATTAACTTTTAGCAAATTGAACGTTACTGTCGTTATTAAGAAACCAACGTATTGTGTCATTTGATTATTTGGGTACTAATAATACGTTACTTTATTCATTCCATCAATTCATTTCACACCACGTTATTTTAAATAAATTGCTACTCTTCTACTGAAATTTATCCAAAAATTTAATAAAAATGATCCGACGGTGTATTAGCCTTTAGGACTAATCCCTGAATTCCAAACGTTGGATCCACTTTGTGTTCTGTTTTTTTTTCTCTTTTTCCATAAAACATATATAAAGTATAAAGTTTATATTTGTTTTCTGATGTTAGTTGAAATGTAAATATTGATTTTTAAATAGTATATCTATATATATAAGCTACTTTTGTTGTTCGTATATAAATGGTATTGTATGTGCATTTTTATGAAATAGCGCCCAATGTATATTATTTTATAAAAGAATTCATTTGTTATGTCAACTAAATATATTTTACATTTGGTTTATATAAATATATTGTAACTGATGTTGACTTCTTTCATTATACTCTTTCTTACGGCTAAAATATGTCAGTATTGTAACCTAGCACATGATTAACATTATTCTGTTTATATAAGTATTTATTTCAAATTTCATATTGTATATATGCTTGATTCTAATTTATGTGTTTTAAATAAAAAAAACAATGATTTTGGAAAATATAAATACATATATATTTAATTTAATTTAATATGTGTTGAATTTAGAATATGATTGCTATTCTTTTTCTCCTTACCGTGCCATGGTTTCTTGCCTCCAAATTTCCTCTTCTTCCAATTTTATTGCTCGAATTTCCTTTCTCCACGGAGGCTTCTTGCATGTCAAGTGTAGCATATCTGTACCCCATATCAACCAAATCTGAAAAGAATTCTTTGACGTGGCCTCCTTTCGTGTAACTTCTTATTCATCCCACGAATGAACCTTTCATTCTTCTTTAAATGTGTATTCACCAATTCTGGACCGAAACAAGACAATTCATTTAATTTGTTTAGATACTCCTCGAATGAAAAACTCCCTTGCTTTAAGTCCATGAATTCCTGGTACATTCGAGAAATTCCAGCTGATGGCATGTAGCGCTTCTCAAATACTTCTTTGAATCTCTCCCAAGTAAACTCGTCTTCTGGCTCATCAGCAATGACTGTCTCCCACCATGCTAAGGCTTCTTCTTGAAGTTGCCAAGAAGCTATGAGATGCATCTGATCATCTTGTAGCTTTAGCCCTTTAAAGATTCTTTCACATGATCCGATCCATGCTTGGGCCTCAACAATTGACTCCTTGCCGATGAACGGCTTACCACCAAGCCTTGAGAAACTCTTATATAAATCAGCCAGATTCGGCAGATGCTGAGTGGATAAAGCTGCTTCTGCTGTTGGGGAAACTTGGCTAGGTGCTGCGGCATTTCCTTGCCCCCCAGCTCTTCCTCTTCGTCCGCTCATCCTTACTATCTGTAATTAGTAAGAAAATTGATTTAGATATTCAGACGAGATATCTTAAGGAATATCAGCAGTTAAAGGAAATAGACTAAGAAAATTTAGGGTTTCGGTCTCGGTTATATTCATTCTAGGGTATACTTCACCCTATCTCTAATGAGCCATCTAATGTGTTATACTCCGTAGCCAAAGTTCTTAATCAACCTTTAGCTCTAATGCCACATGTCATGACCCTAAATCCAATATTCGGAAATTGACATCAAATACCTCACTTGTATTCGACTGCCAAAGATTCAAACATCGAACTCCAGTCGGATGGAGCTTATAACAACATTAGATGAATATAAAACAGCGGAAACAGAATGAATAACATGCATTACATCACAGATACAACATCATCATAATATCCGTTACAACATCAAAGTATCATAATACATATGTCACAACTCCAAATAGAACATCATAATAGAACAACAAGTGATAATATGCCAAAAGTCTTCAAGGAAATAGAATGATAGTGAACTCCCAAAACTAAGCACCTTGAGATCCAAAAGCTTCCAAAATATCTCCAAGGTAAAAGCCTCAAAAAACCGATAATCTCCAAACCAAAAGGACTCCAAAATACTGCTAACACTAAAACACGGAAACCTGCTACAAGGCTGCCCGTGTGGAAATGATGGGCACCTAGAGTTTAGAAAGGAAACAATAAACTCCGGGTCAGTCATGGGACTGGTATGAGTAAACAAAGATAGTTGCTTTTAAATAGAACTGATTTATAAAAGAAAACCGTTTATGCTTTTGGAAAATGAAACTACCATAAGGCCTCCCGGCACACACATAATGCAATCGCACACTTGGGGGAGATTTCCCCTTATGATAGTCAAATATGCTTAATACGAGAAAAGTTCTTTGATATTATTACTAGTGAATAGTGTGAAATTTTTTAGAAAATATAATATTAATCTCAGCCAACATAGGTACAATGACACTATGCCTATTATAGCTGCCATGTTTAATGCAGGTTCTACAACTAAAACCGTACTGGGTTCGTATTGGGAATTGGATTTCCAACAAATGGTCAGGCTAAGGAACTTCCTATGCCACATGGGTATGCCTTTGGAGGGACGTCCCAAGAACCTAAACAGTTCTCTGCCAACACAAGGCCGGTTACCTCTGTAACTAGGTAACTACAACACGACTACGTCATTCCCCGGTCGTTTGCGACCTTTATCCGAGGCCCCTCCATCACAAAGCAACAACCACACAGTAAATGAGATTGCAGCAACCACATAGGTAAAATATCTGGGCTCCATACCATGATACCACCTTTTTCCAGAAGGAAATGACATACCCTAAAGGGTACAACTCTCATAACCTTGCCGCATCTTTCCTTTTTCGACCATTTCCGAGGTGTGAGGTCCGATGAGGTTTGGTCCTGTAACATCCCAAAATTATCAATTAAAATAAATAATATATTTATACTCTTGGGATTTAATTTGGAAAATAAATTGAAAAAAATCTTAAAACAAATTAAATAAGTGAAAATTATATATCAATAAAACTCCAATTTTTATTTTGAGTTTAAAATATTGAGATAATGAATGTTTTAAAATAAAAAGTCATTGGAATTTAAAATTTATATAGATATGTATATTACATATATGAGTGATAGTGAATACATATTGGAAATTAATTTAAATTATTTAGGATATGTGTGAATATAATAAATGGACATGAATGTCTATATTTCATGTTTAAAATTCAAATTTGAATTTAAATTTAAAATAAATATTTTAAAAATTAGTAGCATTTAAAATCATTAAGATGTAATATATGTGATGTAAATATAAGTTAAATTCTTTCAACATTGTACATATATACAAAAATGAAAAAAAATACATTTATTTATAAAAGTGTATATAATATAGAAAATAAAATATATAAAATATTCTTTTGCCTTGTAACAAAATCACACATGTAAACATACATGCACATGTGAGGATGGACTAGAGTAATCAACAAAATCTAAAGCTTATGATTTTCTTTTTACAAGCGGCACAAACCATCATTACTTTAATAAATTAATCAAATAAAAATTTCAGGAAAACTTTTCAGCATCCCAATTCAAATTTTTAAACCTCCTAATCTCTGAAGTTCAACAACCAAAAAGGATTTAGCAATCTTAACTTCAACACTCAAGCAAGAAAAAAATTCAGAAAAAAGAGAAACTGTCAAAACTCCACTTCTTCAATTAAAACTAAAATCTGAAGTGTTTTCTTAAGCATCAAACTGTAGTGATACATTCATCTCTCAGGTAAGTTTTGTTTTAAAGTTTATAGTTTATAAAATTATGATTTTTAAATCAAGTTTCAACAAAAAATTCAAAACAAAAACTGCAGATTTGCCTTAGAGGTGAAGTTTCAGGTTTCAGAGCAGTGTATAGTATTTCTGGAAATAAGTAAAAGGCAAGTAAATTTTTTTATTTTGAATTTGAAGTTATAATCTGTGATGAAGCAAGATTAAACAATAACATTCAATCAATTGCAGAAAAAATCAAATGCAAGGCTAAATTTGGTTTTTGGTTTCAAAACTGCAGATCTGCTCCTTCTTAGTATAAAAGGAAGTTCAAATTGTAAGTCAATTTGAGATTTGTTGTTATTAATAATTAAGTAAATAAATACAACAAGGAATTTAATACAACAATATCCAATCTGTTGCAGGAAGAATCAAGATCAAAGCTTTATTCTATTTTTGTTTTTCAAAGTTTCAGAAAAAAGTAGCTTCTCTGTCCTATTAAAAATCCTAACTGTAAGTAAATAAAAATTTGTTGTTATTGATTAATTATATGCATAAATACAACCAAGAGTAATCACAGATCTGTAACTATAATTTGTAGATCTAAAATCCCAAACCTTAAAGTAGAAAAAGAAAGAGAGTTGCAGGCATTCATCTTCCATTTAAAAAATCTGTCAGGACTTCTGAAAATAGGTGAGTAAACCTCTATTTTCTTTTAATCAATTGTTGCTGTGTGGATGCTTGAATTATGTAGGAAAGTTAAACTTAGGTTTGCATGCAAGAATCTTGAGTATGTGAATGAATTTTTGGCTTGTGCATGTTGATTATACAAAATGCAATCTCTGTTTAGCTTCAACAAACAAAAACCTGTCAAACCCCTTCTTTCTCTCTATCTCTATAAAATCTGAATGATCAACTATGGTTGAACATGCAATTTGTTTCAGTAAACAAGATGGAGTTTTATTTAAAATTTCACTATGTTTTTTTAGTAATTAATCAAAGAAAAGTTGTTCTTTCTTCCTGGAAACTGTGAAACACAGTTACTTATAGCTTTCTGTTTACAAAAGTAAAGCGTACCACAATCCAATTCAAATCTCCCTCTCTCCCTCATTTCTTCTGAAAGAGATTGCAACACAAGTGGAAGTTTGTTTAAAAAAAATTGTAATATGTTCCAGTAATAAAATTTAAGCAAAGATTATACAGTTTTTCCTGGAAACTATGCAATGCAGCTACCATTCAAACTTTTCAAGAAATTCAGACTTCACGAATTTTAATTTCAATAACACTATGTGAATCCCCTATAAAAATGATGATTTTAAAAACAAAAATCAAAATTTATCATTGAACATTTCTCTAGGAAATGGAAGGTGATCAGAAAGTGAACTTTTGAGCAATTCTGGTGATCCAAACGATGGTGGGTCTCAAGTTCATCGTTAGGGTTAGATTAAATGTGCGAGATTACAAGAAAAACATTAGATTAATTTATAAATCCTTAAATCTTTGGTTCGAGAGCAAACTAGGGTTTAAGAACCCATTTTTGTCCGCGACCGAAATGATGGTGCTGCACCATCCACAGGTGATCGGACTGCGCGTCAACAGAGCTAATCACGGCGTAGCATGTGTATGGAGCTTCGGTCCAAATTTGGTGGCCGATAATGTTCAGGGGAGGCGGCGCGAGACAATTTTTCGATGACGTTCCTAATGGGTTGTTGGGTCGTGATGCTTCGATTTGTGTTTTCGAAATAAATTTGAGTTATGGGCGTTTGTATCGTTTTGGTGGATGGTAGGCGACTCGAGGTTGGCCACAGCTCCGACCAACGGCGGCGAAGTTGGCTGTGCACGTGCGCATGTTGGATTTAGTGTCAGGTTGATGGTTTGGGGAAGAAGGGAGGTAGCTCGAAGAGCAACGTGGTGGATTGAGGAGGAAACTCGACGGCGAACTCGAGTTGTTTTAGCGTGGTATCGGGTTGATTTTAAAACTTAAACGATTTTTGTGAAAATTTGTCACTCGGGTCAATTTCAGCCTAAACTCGAAGCAGGGGATGTTTGGCTCGGGGTAAAACTCGAAGCAGTCTCGGGTAGTCATGCAAATAGAAAAGAAACCTAGTCTTAATTAAATTTTGGAAAACAAGTTAAATAATTTTCTGAATAGATTAATGACAGTTGTAAATAGAATATGAGACAAATGGTATTTGAAATTTATGAAGTTCAATGATATTCCTAAATTCTAAAATTTCTTTTAAATAAAAGTTTGTTTTAAAGGTTTAATTTAATAAAAAGTTTAAAAATAAATCAAATATTCAAGTGTGAATTTTAAACCAAATTTATAATGATGAAATAGTAATTAACAATTAATGTTTTGTAACGATTTTATGATTAATAATTAATTAATTTAAAGAATTGTTAATGAATAAAAGTAATTAAACTTAATTATTTATCAACTAAGAATTAATGAATTAAAATAATTAATTAAAGAATAATTAATTAATAAAGCCAATTAGGATTAAATTGATTCATAATAAAGTAAGATTGAACATTGATTTAAAATAATTAATAAAGATATTTATATGGTTAATTCACTTTAATCACAATCACCTTAATCAAAGATGATTGACTATCATCAAATATTATGTACTGGATTGATATTTCTGTTGTGATACTGTGATTGCCATGTTATGAACTGTGATTTGTGATTTGTTCCTATATGTATGTAAAAACCCTTTTGCCCGTAAAACGGCATTTAAACTTCAATGCGATAGGGAGTCGGATTTCTGTTTGTCATCCGAAACCCACATCGAACCTTGAATGTGAATCCTTGTGATTGATACACCCACATGTTTTAAATTGAGCGCTCATTATTCGGATTAATCGGGAGAGAACCTTTGTGTCATATAACCCATTCCGGAAAGTGATTCGACGATATGGATTGCATTTGAAGACCGGGTGTCTTCAAAAATGTTAGGATAACCTATCGATTGTCTCTGCACCGAGTTGCTCCGGTATAGAGATTCCCTAAGTGATGGGAAGTCCGATCGGGATTGTTGACGCCCCGATTTGCAAGGTCTTCTTCCTTTATTGGACGAAGTGCATTCGGTTCTGTTCGAACCCGGAATAGACTTGTATGGTCGTGTGTCCGACACTACACTTTGAGATATAAAGCCGATTTCTTTCAAATACATATCTGTTGGTGGCGGAGAATTTATTCTCTTAGCTTAACACCCTTCTCTGAGACGTACGAGCTCAGAGGTTATGTAGTTGAAGGTTATCAGCGATATACTCCCAATTTGGTAGTGTGGCATGCTATGTTCTGCTGTACATTGATGATCATTTGTGATCAAAGCATGGCTTTCGTGTAAAGCGTAGCTTTATGGGTGAGACCTCATCGGACCTCACACCCCGGAAATGGTCGAAACAGGAAAGATGCCGCAAGGTTATGAGGGTCGCGCCGTTTAGGGTATGTCATTTCCTTCTGGAAAAAGGTGGTGTCATGGTATGGAGCCCAGATACTTACCTACGTGGTTGCTTCAATCTCATTTACTGTGTGGTTGTTGCTTTGTGATGGAGGGCCCTTAGATAAAGGTCCCAAAGGACCGGGGAGTGGCATACTCGAGTAGTAGTTACCTAGTTATAGAGGTAACCCGGCCTTGTGTTGGCAGAGAGCCGGGTAGGTTCTCGGGACATCCCGCCAGAGGCGTACCCATATGGCATAGGAAGTTCCTTGTCCTGACCTTTTGTTGGAAGTCCAATCAAAACAATACGCGCCTGTACGATTTTTGTTGTATAACCTTCCATGGAATGTGGCGGTAACCTGCTATTGAACATGGTAGCTATAGTAGGCATACGACGAAATGTTGTATGCTGGCTAGGATTGATATTACACTTTCGAAATGGCTTTCTACACTATGCACTAGTAATAATATCAAAGAATCTTTCCCGTATCAAGCATATTTGACTATCATAAGAAGAAATCTCCTCCAATTCTACGATTGCATTGTGTGTGTGGCGGGAGGTCTTATGGTAGTTTCATTTTCCAAAAGCACACCGGTTTTTCTTGTATAAATCTATTTTATTTGAAAGCAACTATCTTTGTTTACTCATACCAGCCCCATGACTGACCAGGAGTTTATTGTTTTCTTTCAAAACTCTGGGTACCCACTATTTCTACACGGGCAGCCTAGTAGCAGGTTTTTCGTATTCTGGCATTAGCTGTATTTTGGTTTGGAGATTGTCGGTTTTTGGAGGCTTATACCGTAGAGACATTTTGGAAGCTTTTGGATCTCGAGGTGCTTAGTTCTTGGAAGTTCACTATCATTCTCTTTTTTGAAGACTTTTGGCATATGATCTCTTGTTATTCTATTATGACATTCTATTTGGAGTTGTGATTCTTGTATTATGATACTCTGATGTTGTAACAAATATTATTATGATGTTGTATCTGTGACGTAATGCATGATATTCATTTTATTTCTGCTGTTTTATATCCATCTAATGTTGTTATAAGCTCCATCCGACTGGAGTTCGATGTTTGAATCTTTGGCAGTCGAATACAAGTGAGGTATTTGATGTCAATTTTCGAACGTTGGATTTCGGGTCGTGACATGTGGTATCAGAGCTAAAAGTTGAGTAAGAACTTTAGCTAAGGAGTATAACACATTAGATGGCTCATTAGAGATAGGGTGAAGTATACCCTAGAATGAGTATAATTGAGATTGAAACCTCAAATTTTCTTAGTCTATTTCCTTTGACTGCTGATATTCCTTAAGATATCTCGTCTAAATATCTAAATCATTTTTCTTACTAATTACAGATAGTAAGGATGAGCGGACGAAGTGGAAGAGCTGGGGGGCGAGGAAATGCCACTGCACCTAGCCAAGTTCCCCCTACAGCAAAAGCAGCTTTACCTATTCAGCATCAGCCCGATATGGCTGATTTATATAAGAATTTTTCAAGGCTTGGTGGTAAGCCGTTCACCGGCAAGGAGTCGATTGATGAGGCCCAAGCATGGATTAGATCATGTGAGAAAATCTTTAAAGGGCTTAAGCTACAAGATGATCAGATGCGTCTCTTAGATTCTTGGCAAGTTCAAGATGAAGCTTTAGCATGGTGGGAGACAGTCACTATTGATGAGCCCGAAGACGAGTTTACTTGGGGGAGATTCAAAGAAGTATTTGAGAAGTGCTATATGCCATCAGTTGGGATTTCTTGTATGTACCAGGAATTCATGGACTTAAAGCAAGGGAGTTTATCATTCAAGGAGTATCTAAAAAAATTCAATGAATTGTCTCGCTTCGGTCCAAAATTATGGAATACACCTTTGAAGAAGAATGAGAGGTTCAATCGTAGGATGAATAAGAAGTTTCACGAAAGGATGACTGGCCATGTCAAAGAATCCTTCTCAGATTTGGTTGATATGAGATACCGATATGCTACACTTGATATGCAAGAAGCCCCGGTGGAGAAAGGAAATTCGAGCAATCCGAATCGGAAGAAGAGGAAATTTGGAGGCACGAAACCATGGCACGGTAAAGAGAAAAAGAAGAGCAATCAGGGGAGCACAAAAGAGAATGTCACTTGCTATATTTGCTTGAAGAAGTGCCACTATTCTGGCAGATATACGAAGCCTAAGAAACAAGTCAGTCAATCCGGTCAAGCAAAGCTCAGGAAATGTTATTATTGTCAGAAAGTAGGACATGAAGTTAAGGACTATCGAGTTATGAAGCAAGCTCAAACAGCCAAGGTGTACACCATCAAAGACAAGCCCACATCTTCCAAAGAAGAAAAGGGAAAGGGAGTTCTGGAAGGTAATCTTACTATTTATGACAGCATTGTTAGAGTTCTTTTTGACACTGGCGCTACACACAGTTTTATTTCTCAACAAGCTATTAATGAATTAAATCTTGAACCTGATTTTTTTGATGAGCCTATATGCGTAAAGAATCCAGTTGGAGATACCGCGAATCTTTGCCTTCGATGTGGAGATGTTTCTATCTCATATTCTAGCTACCAATTCCCTATTGGTCGCTTTGTTCTTGATTTCAATGAGTTTGAAGTCTTACTCGGGATGGATTGGCTAGCCAAATATAAAGCCAAATTGGATTGCAATAATCCATTGATTTCATTCAAAATCGAGTTTGGAGATTTCATCGAGATTTCTTGTGAGGACCCTAGTCCTAAAAGAGAAGGGTTGATGTATAATTTGGGTTATCCTGAACCCAGTTTGGAGTCCATACCTATTGTTAGAGATTTTCCAGATGTATTTGAAGAAGTGAAATCTCTACCTCCGCACCGAGAAATAGAATTCAAAATCGACCTTGTACCCAATGCTCGTCCTGTCATTCATGCAAGTCGCAGGATGACACCAAGGGAAAGGGTTGAATTAGTCGAGAAAACCAGAGATTTACTAGAGAAAGGGTTGATTCGTCCTAATGTTTCTGAATGGGGCTCAGCCATCGTATTTATTGCTAAATCAGATGGATCTTTGAGGTTGTGTGTAGATTACCGCGATCTCAATAAGCTGACTCTCAAGAATAAATTTCCACTGCCCAGAATTGATGATTTATTTGATCAGTTGCATAGCGCTTGTTTATTTTCGAAGATGGATCTAGCCCAAGGATTCCATCAACTACGAATCTCCGAAGACTGTGCTCATTTGACAGCTTTCAAGGGTCTCAATATGTTCTACGAATGGTTAGTCATGCCTTTCGGGCTAATCAATGCCCCAACATACTTTGTAGATCTTATGACTCGTGTGTTTCGGGATGTATTGAATAAATTTGTGCTCGTATTCATTGATGATATTTGGTCTATTCCAAGACCAAAGAGGAGCATGCCGAACACCTTAGAATCATTTTGGAGATATTGAGGAGAAACATTCTATATGCAAAATTTTCCAAATGCCATTTCTCGGTCAAAGAAGTCAAATTTCTTGGCCATATTGTTAATGAAGAAGGGATTTCTGTTGATCCTAGCAAAATTTCCACTATTCTTAATCGGGGGAGACCCACTACCCCAAAGGAAGTTCGAAGCTTTTTGGGTTTAGCAGGTTATTATCGGAAATTTGTTCAGGACTTTTCGAAGTTAGCTAGTCCGCTAACTAAGCTAACAACGAAGAATGCAAAGTTCATTTGGACTCCAAAATGTGACGAAGCTTTTAAGGAGTTGAAGAAGAGGTTAACCACCGCTCCTGTTCTCGCTATTATCAATGGGAACCAGGGATTATCTGTTTATGCCGATGCTTGCGGTGAAGGCTTGGGTGCAGTATTGATGTAGAACGGGAAGGTGATTGCCTACGCAAGTAGACAATTACATCCTCATGAAAGAAATTATCCAACCCATGATTTGGAGCTTCTAGCTGTTATCTTCGCTTTAAAAATATGGCGATATTATCTTCTGGGTAAGAATAATTTCAACTTTCTTAACAATTTACAAATTTAATTTAACTTAACTTAACAAATATACTTATCGAACTCTCTTTATTTCTAGGTGAAAAATTCGAATTATTCACCGACCACAAATCTTTGAAATATCTCTTCACCCAGAAAGATCTGAATTTGCGACAACAACGTTGGTTGGAATTTCTGGCATCTTATGACCTAGATATTCAATATACGCCCGGAAAAGCCAATGTGGTTGCCGACGCTTTAAGTGGGAAGCATGCTATTCGTGCATATCTTGTTGTTACTCCGACTCCACTTGAAAAGATCGCCAGCAAGCAAAAAGAAGACCAGTTCCTTCATGGAATTTGTAAAAGAATTCGTCAAGGTGAAGATTCTAGTTTTGCAATTGATGATATTGAAGTTATAAGGATGAAACGAAGAATATGTGTCCCAGACTTCCCTGATCTGAAACGAGAAGTGTTGGCTGAATGCCACAAATCTAAGCTTTGCATCCATCCAGGAGTTAACAAGATGTATAGAGATATCAAAAGAACTTTCTGGTGGAAGACGATGAAAAGGGACATATTTATATACGTGAGCCACTGTGCAACTTGCCAACAAATCAAGAGCGACCAAAAGAAAATGGTGGGTTTACTTCAGCCTTTAGAGGTACCCAAGTGGAAATGGGACCAAGTATCGATGGATTTCATCGATGGTTTGCCTCGTAATCGTAAAGGCAATAAAGCAATTTGGGTCATTGTGGACCGTTTGACTAAGACCGCCCACTTCTTGCCAGTGAAAGCTACCCCCACGGCTGCATAGTGAGTGAACATGATCCGATCTTCACTAGTAGATTTTGGGAAGCGTTTCAAGACGCATTGGGAACCAAGCTGAATTTCAGCACTGCTTATTACCCACAATCTAATGGTCAGACTGAGAGGATCAACCGAATCTTGGAGGACCTATTGCGAGCTTGTACACTTGATTTTGGTGGTTCTTGGGAGGACCATTTGCATCTGGTCGAGTTCTCTTATAACAACAGCTATCAGGCCAGCATAGAAATGGCTCCCTTTGAGGCTTTATATGGTCGACCGTGTCGATCACCGGCATGTTGGATCGAGGCAGGTGATAGACTCGTTCTTGGACCGGATATGATCAAAGAAGCCACAGAGAAAGTTGATTCTATTCGGAAGAAATTGAAGACAGCTCAGAGTCGTCAAAAAAGTTATTATGATCGCAGAAGACGGGATTTAGAGTTTCAGATTGGAGACTCTGTCTTTCTTAAAGTATGTCCTATGCGAGGTGTATTGAGGTTTGGGAAGACCAATAAGCTAGCACCACGATATATTGGTCCTTTTCCTATTCTGGAGAGGATTGGTTCTTTAGCCTACCATGTGCAGTTGCTTAGCTGGTTATCTGGTGTGAATGATGTATTCCACATTTCTAGCCTTCGGAAGTATGTGCACGATCCGGATAGTATTATTGAAGAAGCCGCTCAACAGGATATCGACATCACTCCCAATTTGACAGTCAAAAGAGAACCGACAAAGATTATGGATCGTGAAGAAAAGAAATTGAGGAGCAAAGTTGTGAAGCTAGTTAAAGTTTAGTGGAGTGGCGATCTAAAGGACAGCACTTGGGAACTGAAGATAATATGCAAAAATCCTATCCCAATTGCAGAATGGATATCTCAGCTTAGGCTGGTAAGCCATTTCCTTGTTCTTCCCAAATTCGTATATTCTTTGTTTGTTTTTCTCTCTCTTTCAATTTCGGGGACACATTTTCTTAAGGAGAGGATATCTGTAACATCCCAAAATTATCAATTAAAATAAATAATATATTTAAACTCTTGGGATTTAATTTGAAAAATAAATTGAAAAAAAATCTTAAATAAATTAAATAAGTGAAAATGATGTATCAATAAAATTCCAATTTTTATTTTGAGTTTAAAATATTGAGATAATGAATGTTTTAAAATAAAAAGTCATTGGAATTTAAAATTTAAATAGATATGTATATTACATATATGAGTGATATTGAATACATATTGGAAATTAATTTGAATTATTTAGGATATGTGTGAATATAACAAATGGACATGAATGTCTATATTTCATGTTTTGAATTTAAATTTGAATTTAAATTTGAAATAAATGTTTTAAAAATTAGTAGCATTTAAAATCATTAAGATGTAATATATGTAATGTAAATATTAGTTAAATTCTTTCAACATTGTACATATATATATATATATATATATACAAACACAAATGAAAAAAAGAATACATTTATTTATAAAAGTGTATATAATATAGAAAATAAAATATATAAAATATTCTTTTGCCTTGTAACAAAATCACACATGTAAACATATATGCACATGTGAGGATGGAGTAGAGTAATCAACAAAATCTAAAGCTTATGATTTTCTTTTTACAAGTGGCACAAACCATCATTATTTTAATAAATTAATCAAATAAAAATTTGAGGAAAACTTTTCAGCTTCCCAATTCAAAATTTTAAGCCTCCTAATCTCTAAAGTTAGGTAACCCAAAAGGATTTAGCAATCTTAACTTCAACACGCAAGCAAGAAAAAAATTCAAAGAAAAGAGAAACTGTCAAAACTCCTCTTCTTCAATTCAAACTAAAATCTGAAGTGTTTTCTTAAGCATCAAACTATAGTGATACATTCATCTCTCAGGTAAGTTTTTTTTAAACTTTATAGTTTATAAAATTAGGATTTTTAAATCAAGTTTCAACAACAAATTCGAAACAAAAACTGCAGATTTGCCTTAGAGGTGAAGTTTCAGGTTTCAGAGTAGTGCATAGTATTTTTGGAAATAAGTAAAAGGCAAGTAACTTTTTTTATTTTGAATTTGATGTTATAATCTATGATGAAGTAAGAATTAAACAACAACATTCAATCAATTGTAGAAAAAAACAAGTGCAAGGATAAATTTGGTTTCTGGTTTCAAAACTGCAGAACTGTTCTTTCTTAGTATAAAAGGAAATTCAAATTGTAAGTCAATTTGAGATTTGTTGTTATTAATAATTAAGTAAATAAATACAACAAGGAATTTAATACAACAATATCTAATCTGTTGCAGGAAGAATCAAGATCAAAGCTTTATTCTATTTTTGGTTTTCAAAGTTAAAAAAAAAGTATCTTCTCTTTTCTATTAAAAATCCTAACTGTAAGTAAATAAATATTTGTTGTTGTTGATTAATTAAATGCATAAATACAACCAAGAGTAATCACAGATCTGCAACTATAATTTGCAGATCTAAATCCCAAACTTTAAAGTAGAAAAAGAAAGAGAGTTGTAGGCATTCGTCTTCCTTTTGAAAAATCTGTCAGGACTTCTGAAAATAGGTGAGTAAACCCCTATTTTCTTTTAATCAATTGTTGCTATGTGGGTGCTTGAATTATGTAGGAAAGTTAAACTTTGGTTTGCATGCAAGAATCCTGAGTATGTGAATGAATTTTTGGCTTGTGCATGTTGAGTATACAAAATGCAATCTCTATTTAGCTTCAGGAAACAAAAGACGGGTCAAACCCCTTCTTTCTCTCTGTCTCTATTAAATATGAATGATAAACTATGGTTGAAAATGCAATTTGTTTCAGTAAACAAGATGGAGTTTTATATAAACTTGCACTATGTGTTTTTAGTAATTAATCAAAGCAAAGTTGTTCTTTCTTCCTGGAAACTGTGAAACACAGTTACTTATAGCTTTCTGTTTACAAGAGTAAACCATACCACAATATTATTCAAATCTCCCTCTCTCCCTCATTTTTTCTGAAAGAGATTGCAACACAACTAGAAGTTTGTTTTAAAAAAACTGTAATATGTTCCAGTAATAAAATATAAGCAAAGATTATACAGTTTTTCCTGGAAACTATGCAATGCAGCTACCATTCAAACTTTTGAAGAAATTCGGACTTCACGAATTTTAATTTCAATAACACTATGTGAATCCCCTATAAAAATGATGATTTTAAAAACAAAAATCAAAATTTTTCATTGAACATTTCTCTAGGAAATGGAAGTTGATCAGAAAGTGAACTTTTGAGCAATTCTTGTGATCCAAACGATGGTGGGTCTCGAGTTCATCGTCAGGGTTAAATTTAATGTGTGAGATTACAAGAAAAATACTAGATCAATTTATAAATCCTTAAATCTTTGATTCGAGAGCAAACTAGGGTTTAAGAACCCATTTTTGTTCACGACCGAAATGATGGTGTTGCACCATCCCCAGGTGATCGGATTGCGCGTCAACAGAGCTAATCGCAGTGTAACACGCGCTTGGAGCTTCGGTCCAAATTTGGTGGTCGATAATGGTCGGGGGAGGCGGCGCGAGACAATTTTCCGAAGACGTTCCTGATGGGTTGCTGGGTCGTGATGCTTCGATTTGTGTTTTCGAAATAAATTTGAGTTCTGGGTGTTTGTATCGTTTTGGGGGATGGTAGGGGACTCGAGGTTGGCCGCAGCTCCGACCAACGGTGACGAAGTTAGCTGGGCACGTGCACGTGTTGGATTGTGTGTCAGGTTGATAGTTTGGGGAAGAAGGGAGGTGGCTCGAAGAGCAATGCGGGGGATTGAGGAGCAAACTCGAAGGCAAAATCGAGTTGTTTTAGCGTGGTATCGGGTTGATTTTTAAACTTAAACAATTTTTGTGAAAATTTATCACTCGGGTCAATTTCAGCCTAAACTCGAAGCAGGGGATGTTTGGCTCGAGGTAAAACTCGAAGCAGTCTCGGGATTCATGAAAATAGCAAAGAAACCAAGTTTTAATTAAATTTTGGAAAACAAGTTAAATAATATTCTGAATAGATTAATGATAGTTGTAAATAGAATATGAGACAAATGGTATTTGAAATTTATGGAGTTTAAAGATATTTCTAAATACTTAAATTTCTTTTAAATAAAAGTTTGTTTTAAAGGTTTAACTTAATAAAAAGTTTAAAAATAAATCAAATATTCAAGTGTAAATTTTAAACCAAATTTATAATGATGAAATAGTAATTAACAATTAATGTTTTGTAATGATTTTATGATTAATAATTAATTAATTTAAAGAATTTTTAATGAATAAAAGTAATTGAACTTAATTAGTTAACAACTAAGAATTAATGAATTAAAATAATTAATTAAAGAATAATCAATGAATAAAGCCAATTAAGATTAAATTGATTCATAATTAAGTAAGATTAAACATTGATTTAAAATAATTAATAAAGATAATTATATGGTTAATTCACTTTAATCACAATCACCTTAATCAAAGATGATTGACTATCATCAAATATTCTGTACTAGATTGATATATCTTTTGTGATACTGTGATTGCCTTGTGATGAACTGTGATTTGTGATTTGTTCCTATATGTATGTGAAAACCCTTTTGCCCATAAAACGACATTTAAAATTCGATGCGACAGGGAGTCGGATTTCAGTTTGTCATCCGAAACCCACATCGAACCTTGAATGTGAATCCTTGTGATTGATACACCCACATGTTTTAAATTGAGCGCTCACTATTTGGATTAGCTGGGAGAGAACCTTTGTGTCATATAACCCATTCCGAACAGTGATTCGATGATATGGATTGCATTTGAAGACCGGTGGTGAAGACCGGGTGTCTTCGAAAACGTTAGGATAACCTATCGATTGTCTCTACACTGAGTTGCTCCGGTATAGAGATTCCCTAAGTGATGGGAAGTCCGATCAGGATTGTTGACGTTCGGATTTGCAAGGGCTTCTTCCTTTATAGGACTAAGTGCCTTCGGTTCTGTTCGAACCCGGAGCAGACTTGTATGGTCGGGTGTCTGACACTACACTTTGAGATATAAAGCCGATTCTTTCAAATACATATCTGTTGGTGGCGGAGAATTTATTCTCTTAGCTTAATACCCTTCTCTGAGACGTACGAGCTCAGAGGTTATGTAGTTGAAGGTTATCAGCGATATACTCCCAATTTGGTAGTGTGGCATGCTAAGTGGTGCTGCATATTGATGATCATTTGTGATCAAAGCATGGCTTTCGTATAAAGCGTAGCTTTATGGACGAGACCTCATCGGACCTCACACCCCGGAAATGATCGAAACCAGAAAGATGCGGCAAGGTTATGAGAGTCGCGCCCTTTAGGGTATGTCATTTCCTTATGGAAAAAGGCGGTGTCATGGTATGGGGCCCAGATACTTACCGATGTGGTTGCTTCAATCTCATTTACTATGTGGTTGTTGCTTTGTGATGGAGGGCCCTCGGATAAAGGTCCCAAAGGACCGGGGAATGGCATACTCGAGTAGTAGTAACCTAGTTACAGAGGTAACCTGGCCTTGTGTTGGCAGAGAGCCGGGTAGGTTCTCGGGACGTCCCGCTAGAGGCGTACCTATGTGGCATAGGAAGTTTCTTATCCTGACCATCTGCTTGAAATCCAATCAAAACAATATGCGCCTGTATGGTTTTAGTTGTATAACCTGCCATGGAATGTGGCGGTAACCTGCTATTGAACATGCTAGCTATAGTAGACATATGACAAAATGTTGTATGCTGGCTAGGATTGATATTACACTTTCGAAATGGCTTTCTACACTATACACTAGTAATAATATCAAAGAATCTTTCCCGTATCAAGCATATTTGAGTATCATAAGAAGAAATCTCCTCCAATTCTGCGTCTGCATTGTGTGTATGGTGGGAGGTCTTATGGTAGTTTCGTTTTCCAAAAGCATACTGGTTTTTGTTGTATAAATCTTTTTTATTTGAGAGAAGCTATCTTTGTTTACTCATACCAGTCCCATGACTGACCCGGAGTTTATTGTTTCCTTTCTAAACTCTGGGTGCCCACTATTTCTACACGGGCAGCCTAATAGCAGGTTTTTCGTATTCTGGCATTAGCTGTATTTTGGTTTGGAGATTATCGATTTTTGAAGGCTTATACCATAGAGACATTTTCGAATCTTTTGGATCTCGAGGTGCTTAGTTCTTGGAAGTTCACTATCATTCTCTTTCTTTGAAGACTTTTGGCATATGATCTCTTGTTATTCTATTATGACATTCTATTTGGAGTTGTGATTCATGTGTTATGATACTTTGATGTTGTAACAGATATTATTATGATATTGTATCCGTGATGTAATGCATGATATTCATTTTATTTCCGCTGTTTTATATCTATCTAATGTTGTTATAAGCTCCATCCGACTGGAGTTTGATGTTTGAATCTTTGGCAGTTGAATACAAGTGAGGTATTTGATGTCAATTTTCGAACGTTGGATTTCGGGCCGTGACACGTCCACAAAGCTACGCTTTACGCGAAAGCCAAGCTTTGATCACAAATGATCAACAAATGATCATCAATCACACAGCATCACTTAGTGTGCCACACTACCAAAATGGGAGTACATCGCTGATAAACTTTAACTACATAACCTCTGAGCTCGTACGTCTCCGAGAAGGGTGTTAAGCTAAGAGAATAAATTCACCGCCACAAACAAATATGTATTTGAAAGAAATTGGCTTTATATCTCAAGGTGTAGTGTCAGACACAACCATACAAGTCTATTCCGGGTTTGAACAGAACCAAAGGCACTTCGTCCAATAAAGGAAGAAGCCCTTGCCAATCCAGGTATCCCCAATTCCGATCGGACTCCCCATCACATGTGGAGATCTCTTTACCGGAGCAACTTAGTGCAGAGACAATCGATGGGTTATCCTATCATTTTTGAAGACACCCAGCCTTCATCACCATCTTCAAATGCTCTTCAATTTGTCGAATCACTATTCAGAATGGGTTATATGACACGAAGGTCCTCTCCTGGCTAATCCGACTAGTGAACGCTTAATTTTAAAACATGTGGGTGTATCAATTACAAGGATTCACATTCAGGGTTCGATGTTGGTTTCAGATAACTAACCGAAATCCGACTCCCTGTCGCATCGAAGATTAAATGCCATTTTACGGGCAAAAGGGTTTCCATAAACATATAGGAACAAATCACAATCACAGTTCAGCACAAAGCAATCACAGTATCACAACAGAAATATCAATCCAGTACACAACATTTGATGATAGTCAATCATCTTCAATTAAGGTGAATGTGATTAAAATGGATTAACCATATAATTATCTTTATCAATGATTAATTTTACTTAACTATGAATTTAATTAAATCTTAATTGGCTTTATTAATTAATTATTCTTTAATTAATTATCTTAATTTATTAATTCTTAATCGTTGATTAATTAAATCTTAATTACTTTTATTAATTAATTTCTCCTTAATTAATTACAAATTAATTAACCTTAATTATTTATTAGATTAATTTTTAATATTAAATAATTAACTAAGTGATTACCTTTTTAAAATTATTAAATTAACAAAATCATTAATTATTCAATAAATCAAAAGATAAATTAATTATTTCGATTATCCTTTTAAACCTTATTTAATAAATCACCTTTATAACATTAGTTACTTTAAAAAGGTTAAGATCTGGTTTAAACAACGTTTTATCTTAATTACATTATTTACCAAATATAAGTAACTTTATAAAAATATGGTATCTAAATAAACTAATATTTAATTTCTTTGAAACATCTTACTTAAGTCCTGAATTTATTTAAAACTTTAATCAAATCATCGTTTGGAAACATAGTTTTAAAAGCGTTTAAGAGTTTGGAAATTTTTAAAGTAAAAAAAAAAACAGTTTCATTTATCTGGCACGAGACCTGCTTCGAGTCAACCTCGAGAATTTTCCTCAGCTACTTCGAGTCTTGCCGAAGTTTTACCCGAGTGCCACAATTTCAACATAAAAAAATTTTTCTAAGTATTTTCGACCTGATACTTTAAAATTCTCATTCGAGTTAACACCCGAGCTTTCACTGGTTTTCCCTGAGGCCTCCTATGAGTCGCCCCTTCCTTCACTCTTCTGCCCCATTCCTGATACACAAGGTGACACCTGCACGTGCACGGTCAGAATCATCGATGGTTGGTCGAAGCTACAGCCACCATCGGGTCGACGACCATCCACCTGAACCCCACAAACACCCAGAACTTGAATTAATTTCAAAAAAGAGAATCGAGTCATCTCAACCCAAACAACCCAGCATAACATCATTAGAAAATGGTCTCGCCCCACCTCCTCTGACCGTCAGCGGTCACCAAAATTCGACCGAAGCTCCATCAACGTTCGACGTCGCGATTTGCACCGGTAGTACGAATTCCGATTACCCAACGATGGCGCAGCACCATCATTTCAAATGCGAACATAAATGAGTTATTAAACACTAATTTGATCAAAAATAAAAAATTTAAAGTTTTATAAATTCCACTTGTATTTTTCTAGTGATCTCGAACATTCAATCTAGCAGTGATGATGAACTCGAGGCCCACAAACGTTTAGATTATCAGAATTTGGCAAAAGTTCAATTTTCTGATCAACCCCAATATCTCAGTGAAAATTTAATGAAAAATTTGAATTTTGGTTTCTAAAATCATTATTTTTGCGGGGTATTCAAATAACATTACTGAAAATAAAATTCATGAGATTCGAATTTTTGCCTTATTTGGATTGTGACTGTGCTTTTCACAGTTTCCAAAGAAAAAACTATATAACTTTGCTTTAATTCGTTACTGAAACATAGTGTAGGGTTAAACAATACTTTAACTCGTTTACAATCGATTTTCAGAAGAAATGAGGGAAAGAGGGGTTTGGTTTTGCTATGGTTTACTCTGTAAACCATAGACTTAAATGTGACTGTGTTTTCACAGTTTTTAGAAAAGAAGGAAACATACTGCTTTGCTTTGATCAGTTACTAAACATAATGCGTGTCCAAACATCACTTTAATTTTTTTATCCTTCAAATTCAACTGAAAACAGAGAGAGGGGGTTTGAGTTTGGCATGTTTACTCTGTAAACCAGAACTTAGAGGAATCAGGGAAGGAAATAACATTCCCAGGCAAAAGAAAACACAAGCATATCAATTCATTCACATGCAAGGGCTTTTCACCATCCATTCTGGCATACATACACAAATAATTGAATGAATCAGAGGTTTACTCACCTTTTCCTGAAGACAAAAAGCTACTGATAATTTTGAAAATAAGGACGAGAGCCTGTAAAAAATTTCTTCTTTTCCTACTTTAAATCTTGGAGTTTAGATCTGCAAGTTGTAAATGAAAATCTTTGCTTACTCTTTGTTTTATTTATTTATTCAGTTCACCAATAACAACAATTTTAAATTTACTTATAGTTTGAATTCTTTTATATAGCAGAGAAAGCCTTTTTTTCCTGCAACTTGAAGACCAGAAATAGATTTAACCTTTGATATTGATTTCTCCTGCAACTGATTAATATAATTGTTTTAAATCTTTACTTTATCACTGATGAACAGCTTCAGATTCAAATTTTTTTTAAAAAGAAATTTACTTGCCTTAGATTACTCCAGAGAATTACTGCACTGGCAAAACTGAAGTTCCCTTTTTTTAAACTAATCTGCAATTTTGAATTGGTTTATTAAAACTTGATTTTAGAACTACAAATCCATTAAACTATAAAGTTTTAAAATTTACCTGAGAGATGGAATCATAAACTAGGGCTTGATGTTTAGAAAGACCTTTAGATTTTAATTTTTTCTCTCTTTCGAATTGAAGAAAAAAAAGGTTGGCAGTTTTTTTTTTGATTTTTTTTCTTGGGTGTTTTTGATTTTTTTTCTTGGGTGTTGGAGTTTGAAATGCTCAATCTTTGTTAATGTACTTTCTGAGATTTGGGAGGCTAAATAAATTTGAAAATGGAAGCTGAAAATTTTCTATAATTTTTAATTCTTATTATTTTATTCAAGCAATGATATTGAATGCCATTTGTAAAAAAATAATCATGAGATCTCAATGCATGTTGATTTCTTTACTCCATCTCCTTTGTGTATGTTTAGCATTTGTGATTTTACAAGACAAAAGAATTTTTTTTAATAAATTTTTATATCATATTCACTTTAACAAAACGCTCGATTACCCATAATTCTTTGTTATATGCACAAGTGAAAGCTAGAAGCATAAAAGTCCAACCTTGCTCTCTTTGGAAATCCAATGCCTGCACAAGTGAAAGCACAACATATAGTCAAACAATTATGTTAATTCGTAGGACTTTAAATCTGATATCAAACATCTATAGCATTGTACAAGCATATCATACTATTAATAACGTCATATAAATAATCAAAGGTATAAATGAGATCAAGGACATGATTTTCAATGACTTGTAAAAAGGATTCCTCATATGGCAATAACTCCTTGCTTTTACTTATCACCTTTGCACGTGATACACTAATGTTGGATGGTGGTTGGTCATTAGAGTTTAAGTTCATAATGTCACTCCCATTACTGCATTGTGCTATATTATGTATGTCTCCCATTACAGTAATGTTTGGATTCTTGCCAGGAATATTATTTAGTTTTGATACATTAGCAATAGCTGCTGAAGGTATAAACTCTCCTTCCTCTATTTCTTTGCATGTTTCCATTATTGGTTCATCCCCTATTGCATCAGTTTGAAGTGCAGCAAAGGATTGGGATGCAATTACATTTCGAGTAAGTTAACATGTTTTACTACACCCCCTTGGGACAGTCTCCCACCTCAGGCAAGTTAACAGTGTTTACTGCACCTACTTCTGGCAAAATTGCTGTTGTGCCATTCAACTACACTTCCACTACATTTCCACATCCGCAGTTACCTCTGTTCATCTCCACTTCAACTGCATTTCATTCAACCCCTTTCATCTGCCACTATAACCTACTGTTGTGCCATCTAAGCCAACTACCGCTACAAACCCAAACAACTATTTCCCATCTTCGCTGTTGTCACTATTTCACTTAGTTGCCCTCTAGTTCATATTCACCTAACTTGTCTTCCACTTAATCCACATCGACTTGCCTCAATACAGTCAGCAGCTCTACCTCCTCCATATACTGCACATACAAGCATGCAACATCACTCACTTCCAGTCATCACCACACCGCTCCAACAGTGCCTTCAACTTCACTTCAGCCACCCACTTTTGATACCTAACAGCCCACCACTGCAAGAGTTCCCGACAAGCTTCACCACAAAACAAGCCACTGTTGCACCATACACCCTGATTTTAGCAATATCTATTTTTGATTCACTACTGTCAAAACAATACTGTCAATTCACCTAGCAACATACATATCTGCAACACATACATATCTGCATTCAACCAATACAGCCTTCCACTGCAATTCACTTGCCAATACAACCCTCTCTACACATTACCAAACATATTCAACGAACCCCTGACTGGCAAGCTGCTTTTCTGCCTTCCACCGCCAGAAACAGTGCACATCCCCACTATTCAAGTTGCAACTATACATCTCCACCTTTGGCAGCCTTCTGCAACCATATACTACCACCACTCACCACTGTAACACAACTGCTACTGCCTTGCTCTACACTACTACAACTACTGCCGGGACAACTTCAACTTCTACACTTCACCACACAAAACTACAGCAACCAAAAACCCACAGCACTACGGCCAAACAATCGCTACTGCCAACCTCTACCTTACTGCCTAATCACTGTCACTTCACTTCAATTGGAAAAACTATCATCTATGCACCTTGCCTACAACTTCACGTCTCCGAACTTCTCCCAATCGAACGAGGACAGAAACAAACTCCAATACAACTGTCTGCTACATTTCAAACTTATATAAACAAGAACATACTCACGGTTACATCCCACCTACCATTGCCCATTACACCCTGCCACATCCATCCTCACATTTCAACCAACATCTCCTGCCATCACCTGCAGACAATACAACAGAGCCACCTAGGCATACTTTATCTGCTGTTTGCCATTCTACCATCATCTGCTGTTTGCCTTGAAACTTCACTATAATCAACTAACGTAAACACCATAACCATTTCATTCCATAAATGTGCATTCATCACTGGCCAACACTCTACAAACCTCGCCGACCCGAAGCAGCTCACTACAACCCATTCATCTACAATCAGCAAACTGCAACACATACAAACCACTCCTCTGCTACAACATTCAATTCACTGCCCATATACCATCCATCTTCAACAAACCATTCACTATCCACTACACTGTCAAATACAAGCTACTACTATCACTTACCACTCCACTTGAACATCACTGAATAATAACTGATCTCTAGAGCAACTATACTTCACACCACAGACTGCTAACCGAACACATCATCCCCTACTTCACACCACAACTGCTGCACTCAACCTACCCAGCTTCCAACAGACACTTCAAACCAACATTTTTCTATTTGTTTTTTTTCTTGTTTATCTTTGCTAAAACATCCATTCATTTTCTTTGATGTCTCATTGAGAAGTAGAGTACACTATTCCAACATCCAATCAGTCACCACTCACCACCAGAAAACACACAACTTTCTGCTTACTTGCCTTAAGCACACTGACCATAACTAACCATATACTACAAAACAACCACAACCATAACATCATCAACTACCGCCAAGCAATAACCGAAGCTCCTCCTCTTCCACTGTTGGTTCGAAACTGACATTAACCTCTGCCTGCCATTCCATCCACCACTTCACTCATCTACTGCCACTGCCTTGTTGTTCAACTAAACCACAGCCATTAAAAACATATAGATCATTTTATTCTCCTATCACATTATCACTGTCATTACCCCATTACTGCCTGATACAGCCACTGATCATCTTCTTTCTTACCAACCCCCCTACTGCTTTTACTTCAAACGACACCTACCTCATCTCCAACTCGAGTTCAACAAAAAAACTTGCCACTGTAAACCGTGTCTACTACTTCACTGTATAATACCATCCACTTCCTCCTCCAGTATCATCAACAACTTCCATAACTACCTTCTTCATCCACCAAACAGAAACAACATATCACAGAAGTTCCACGACTTCATCGTCTTCATACAACGAACTTCTAATACAACATCGTGCAATATTTGACAAACCACATCTTTCTTTTTTACAAACTTCCCACCACCTTTCACCATTCCCAGTCCAGCCTGACAGTTCCAAACATACCATAACATCTACCACCACTATGCACACTACCACTATTAATCAATCTGACTCTATCAACCACTGTCGACAACAAATAACATCCTCCTCCTCACTACTTGGCACACTCCTTACCACACCATATAAAACACACCACATCATCACTGCCTATCACCAGACCTCCTACCCCTGACCAAACAACTGTCAACTGCATATTTTACAACTTTTTCCACTCATCTACCTTCAACGGTCATCTGCATATTTTACAACTTCTTCCACTCATCTACCTTCAACTGTCATCACCCTCTACCTGTCACATTTTTGCCCACTGCTTTGCCACTATCTCAGCAAACCCACACTTCTTGCATTCACTCAATACAACAAGCAAACAGTTCACCAGAACACATTACCATCCCTGTCGACTCCATCATACATCATCACCATCGAATGTGCTATTTCATTACCACATGCATCACAGTTCACCCTTTATTACTAAAGTAAGCATCATCAGTGACTGATTATTAGCCACATTAGCTGTTAGTAATTATTTGACATTAACTTGTTTTCCCTTTTTCCCAACCACCCGAATGCATGAACTACATATGCAGTGACTAATTAAAACAACTAAATGTATATTGATTAATAATAAAATGTAATTTACTATGAAATGAACTCACCGTTGAAGGATGAGCAGCACAAAAATATGTAAAACTGAAGTTGAAATCAAATTAGGGAAAATAACACATAAATCAAATTGCATAATGATAAACTAGTAAACACAATAAAATCAGTTACTCACATGATTTAGGGCAAAACAAATTAAAGCCGGCGACTTCCAATTTGAGCCTTTTAAGACTGCGTCGACGCTCGGAGGTTTAGAGAGTGACCGGCGGCTTCGATTTTGAGGCGACGTCTGCATCTTTGAGTTCGAGGAAGAGACGAGAATTGGCATCTTCGAGTTTTTTTCTGTTGCCCCACGGTTTGCTGATACCCTATACAAATGTCTATCTTGCCTATGCTTGAGCCGGGTCTGAGCTTTGTTCTCTACGGCCATTATTAAAGTGATGGAGGAAGTTGACGCGTTGGTGGTAGCTATAGCAGTGGTAGTTATACCAAAAGAGTAAGAGGGATTTGGAAACAAAGACTAGGGATTTTGTGATGAATTTGAGCGATAAATTTGAGGGAAAATGAAAACGAGGGTTTTGGAACTCGATTTTGTGGAAAAAAATGAGGGAGTGAAAAATGAAACATGAGCGACCATTGAAAGTTTGAGCGAGGGTGGTGCCAAAATTCGCTAAGTATATAGAGATAAGAGCGGACAACAAAAACTTTATCCAAATTTATGTGAATTGTTGGCGTGAAGCACTTTGTAGAATTTCTTTGTTCATTTTTATAAGTTAAACCGATCAATGGTTGCATATAGCTTCAAACGCTATCAATTTATGCAACTAAAAGCAATTTTTGTTGTAGTGAGAGGAGTTTATTACGTGTACGGAGGAACAAAATAAAGAAGAGAGAAATGGTCCAGCTCTCTGTATATATGCTTGTGTGTGTATAGGCTTGATCACCTCCATCAAGGGACAAGGAGGCAAAATGGCTATAACGGTGAAGGAAGGCAACGATGGATAGTGCCAGATGTGGTGCAGGGGAAAAAATGTTGACAGGGGAAGTGTGTTGTGCATACATAAGTTTATTGAATATGAATGTGCATACCAATGTAATATGACCACAAAATAGTAATAAAACATACAGGTCAACAAGTTCTATTAATTTCAAAAATACCAACGTTCGACATAAAATACGTCAATCGAAAATTCAATTATTTTCATAACTAAAAATTATGGAAAAATTCTACAAATCAAACTAAAAATACGTCATCAAAAATTGGAAAATTATTTGAAACATTGATTTTATTATAAAATTCCAAATAAAATATTTAAAACTAATTAAATATTCCAAAAATAAAAGTGATAAAATTCCAGCTCGCTACATATATGGTTTTGGAGTGGTTATGGTTTCATATCATATAAGTACCCTCCCCTCTTACCGGGCGCTTCAAAAACCAATTGATCAATTTCTTGTAAACTCAAATACAGTTCTTTTGAAAATAAACAGAAAAATACATAAGAGTAGAGATCACCTGTAACAACCCCCAATTTCGTACTATTTAAATCGACAATAATCCACACATGTCAGACTTGAATGATGCAAAATAACAGATTGTAAATAAATTTGGAGCAAATGAAATCAAATATACAGAATCACAGACACAGAACAAACAGAATAACTCGCAGCGGAATATAAAATAACATAGTAGTTCATGAAGCTACTATAACAGAGTCTCAAACCAAATACATAATATAGTCTGAAAAACAACAGAATAGAAATCCCAAATACATAGAAGTTCACTAATACATGAGATAAACTAATACAGCTGAAACAGAAGTAGATAAATATGTAGATAAGTAGAAACTCCAGTGAAAGACCAGCTCCAGGAAGAGAATCCAAAGCTGTGAATACTCAGGCTGACCCGAGCGTAAAGCAAAACACAAAACACTCGAGTCAGGACAATATATACTTATATAATGTAAACCAACTCAAGTGAACTGTAATAAAGATACAAGTAACTTAAAGGATGCCTGGGACCGCCCATCCTCTAAGGATCCGTTAAACTATTTACTATATAGTAATATTTCGCTATTATACTAATGTCTACAGTAAAATAAACATAATTTTAAATAGCGTTCCGGGCTACCCATATCACCCTTCACACATAATAGTCTCAGTAGTCCATCCAATATCATGCCATCTCCACTCCGGGTGACTGTCAGAGGATACCACACGGGCTACGGGAGAAAAAGAAACTCGTAGTAAAGGCTCGGTATGGTAGGTGACACGGCACACAAGGCAATGCCAGGGTAGATATACCAATTACGCACACGGGCTGGTGGTAATGCAACAGCCACATACGTCCACCCCGAACAACACTCCAAAAATCAAGGGGTGCACCCAATCGATCACAACAGTAATAGAATGGTATCGAAGAAGTGTGTTCAGCCAGAGGTGCTACCTCCTTTGGCCCGAGATCGCTCCTGTTTTAGCCACCTTATGCTAACTCACGGGAGTTAGGTTCACGAAATGTACCTTAGGAACGTCATCACCATCCTACTTCATTCTGGAATCTCCACCGCGCATACAGTTGTTAAAGTGGTTTTCGGTATCGACAGAGAGTATGTCCATATCCGATCCCGGTCTCTTTAACAACCAATCGTTATTATAACCCGTAGTTATAATTTCAAAAATGGTATTTATTTCTCAAAATCCAATATCATTTCAAATCCATTTCAAAATATCAACTTATCATTTCATTTGAAAAACATATTCATTTTTATTCAATTTAAAAATACCATTTCAATTCACATTTCAAAATAGTTTAATTCCAACAAATTACTTCATTTAAATCCTTTAAAAGTGAAGTTATTACATTTAATAATTAAATTATTAAACTTCCAAAATTTTCAACTTTCAAAGTTCATTCATTCACTTAATTTTATCAAAACAGTGAAAATTCAACTTTCGCAGCATTTGGAAATTGCTACAGAAAGTTATATTCAAAACAGTTAAATTTAACAAAAGACAGCGTTTAAAATGTTGTAATAGTGTTACATTAGTTTCAAAGAAAAAAAAACTTAGTTTACTCCAACAATTATATTTTCTATAATTCACTTTTAACTTATAAAATCACATAATTTTACTTTTATAACCATCATTTAATTTTCTTTAGTTTCATGATTTCATAAAGTTAAATTTCCATTTAAAAATTCATATCTAACACTACAAGAAAAAGGCAGAATACCGACAGCCAAGACCGACGGCTTCCGACGGCCATTTTCCGACGGCTTTCGACGGGCCGTCGGCGGCCGTCGGAAGCCGTCGCAAATTTGCGATTATACCAGCCAGCCGAGCCCTTTCTTCCTCCTCCATTTCATACGAAAAAAACCCAAAAAACCCCCCAAATTCAACCCCTAAGCTTCCAATCCCTAATTTTTAGCTTCCGGATCTTCCAACGCACTCTAATCAAGCTTCAGTACTCTTAATCTCAGGTATAATCTCTTATTTTTATGAAAAATTCAGTTTTTACCCTAATTATAGATTTGCATAAATTGATAAATTAGGGCGAATTAATGATTGCAATTGTTTCCACTAGCGTAATAACGGTTTATAGCATCACATGGTATACCAATTTCATCTTTTATCGTGAAATTGTGATAAACACGTATAATTTGTGCATGTTCATGTATATGTATTTTGTTGTGTATGCCTTGATTCGACGATTGTATACGTTATTTGGAATAAGATAAAATGATTGAATGAACTAGGAGTATTATATTGTGCACGTTTTTACTTATGACACAAAAAAAATGCATTACTCTAAATTATAATTGTGTGTATTGAAAAATGACAAAATGTTAAACCAGCCCTAAGTTGATGCGTAATACGTCGAATAAATGTGTGAAATTAATATATAAATGTGAACAGTGAGTAAAACTGTATTTTTGAGTAAAATGCGCGCATGTTAACCGACAAATGTCCCTTAGAGAGTTTTTGGCCCCGTCTGACGAGTGTTGTACATGATCGTTGTATAAATAGTCGTTTTTTTCGAAAAACGACCATTTATATTCATCTGGTACAATGTTTGTCGGATTTGTCCCTGTATTGGACAAGTTATGAACACAGTAAGAATTTACATTTTGTATACTACTTCGTCTCAAACGGTTCATAAAATTTCGCCCTAACTTTTCTTTTTTGTTTCCTGCGTACACGCATTTGTGTACAATGCAGGGAACAAAAGGGAAATGCTGCCGAAATTTTATTGAATCGTTTGGGACGAAGTAATATACGAAATGTAAATGCTTACTGTGTTTGTAATGGGAGGTAGGATGTCTGACCAATGAAAAAAAATTATATATTTTTAATCGTTACGTACGTTAAAAAATGAAATGTGCCCTATTTGAAAATATTTTTAAATTTGTGAAGTTGTTCTTTAAATTCAAAATATTATACGAACATGAAAATAATCTTTTTCGAATGTGTATTCTTCAAAATAAATATTAAATTTTGAACTTCTCATTTTGTCAAATAGGAAAAATGATTGATTATTTTGTTGATCGAAGGAGATGGATGTACCAAAGAAAAGGAATGAGGGGCTCAATAAAAGAAGATTTTTATAACGGTATAAACGTGTTTGTTGAATTCGCCTTAAGTAATAACGGAAACGATCCAGAAATTCGTTGTCCGTGTAGTAGGTGTAGACATTTGAAGTTTTTGTTACCAGATATTGTGAAAGTTCATTTGTGCCAACACGGTTTCACACCCGAATATTATGTTTGGGATCGGCATGGAGAAGTTGTAGCAAATACTTCTGTAGAGTCTGAAAGTGTCGTTAACGAAATAGTTTCAACGACCCGTATAGAAAATATGGTCGAAGATGCAGCACGATCAATGTTTCCTATGGTTGAAGTTGACGACGATGATGTAAATGTTGAAGAACCAAATATTGAAGCTAAGAAAATTTATGATTTACTAGATGCAGCTAAAAAACCTATTTGGGATGGTTGTAAAAGCGGCACGCAGCTGTCAGTAATCGCAGAATACATTGCGATGAAGTCAAAATACAACATCACTGAAGCTGGGTTTACGGCTGTTGTACAAGCTGCAAAAAGACATATGCCGCCCGATAATCTAATGTGTGAAAATCACTACGAAGTTAAAAAACTTATGTCGGCTTTTGGTTTACCGTATCAGAAAATAGATACATGTTTAAAAGGATGCATGTTGTTTTGGAAAGAAGACGCAAACCTTAGAAATTGTAAAGTTTGTAACCAGGAGAGATACAAACCAAGAAAAAAGAAGGGTAAGGAAGTTCCGTACAAGCGTATGCACTACTTACCCATAACTCCAAGACTTCAAAGATTATACGCATCTTCTGTAACTGCGTCTAATATGAGGTGGCATAGCGTGAGAACGGAGGAAGAGGGTACGTTTACACATCCGGCCGATGGAGAAGCATGGAAGCATTTCGATAAAACGTATCCAAATTTTGCAGCGGAGAGTCGAAATGTTAGATTAGGATTATGTACGGACGGTTTTTCTCCATTTTCTCAATTTGGTTCTAAATATTCATCCTGGCCCATTATCGTCACACCGTATAATTTACCTCCATGGATGTGCATGAAAACGCAATATATGTTTCTTACTGTTGTCGTTCCTGGCCCCGACGATCCGACACAAGGAATCGATGTATATTTACAACCGTTGATTGAGGAGTTAAAAATACTGTGGAACGAAGGAGTAGAAACATACGATGTGTCAAAGAAGAAAAATTTTCGTATGTTTGCTTCTTTGTTGTGGACTATAAGTGATTTTCCTGCCTATGCAATGCTTTCGGGATGGAGTACTGCCGGTCGTCTAGCATGTCCATATTGCATGGATGAAACACGAGCGTTTTCTTTACCTCATGGTAAGAAAATTTCATGGTTTGACTGTCATCGATATTTTCTCCATGTAAATCATCCCTTCAGAGGAGACAAGAAAAACTTTTTAGCTAATAGAGTAGAAAATAGACAACCACCGACGATATGGTCAAGCGAAGACATATATGAACTTGTTAAGGACTATCCAAAGATATATGAAACGGGGGAGCAAACAGAAATTGAAGGCAAATCAGTTGTTCATAACTGGTGCAAACAAACTATTTTTTGGGAGTTGCCGTATTGGAAACATCTTCTGCTTCGCCATAACATAGATGTGATGCACAATGAGAAAAATGTATTTGATAATGTGTTTAACACAATTTTGAATGTGAAAGGGAAGACGAAGGATGATTTGAAATCAAGACGTGATATAGAAGAATTATGCAAACGTCCCGAGCTTCATATGAAACCAAATGACAGTAAAAAACCAAAAGCTTGTTACGAATTAGATAATAATCAAGTTAAAGCTGTGTTAAAATGGGTGGAAGGGTTAAGATTTCCTGATGGGATATCATCAAATCTTCGTAGATGTGTTGACTTTAAAAATAGTAGATTGAGCGGAATGAAAACTCACGACTGTCACATAATGATGGAAAATTTATTTCCCGTTATGTTTAAAGAACTACTGCCGTTAAAAGTTTGGAAGGTAGTAACGGAGCTTAGTATGTTTTACAAAGAGCTTTGTTCGACTACTTTAAAAGTGCAACGTTTACGTAAACTTGAAGTGGACATTCCTATATTGCTTTGCAAATTAGAGAAAATATTTCCGCCAGGTTTTTTTAATGTGATGGAACATTTACCTGTTCATCTTCCATCTGAAGCACGACTTCGAGGTCCTGTCCAATACGGATGGATGTATCCATTTGAGAGGTATGTAATATGTTATAACGTAATTTAATTGCATTTGAAAGATGAAGTTAATATAAATTAATGTTGCATAGATATTTGAATCATCTGAAGAAAAAAGTGAGACAAAAAGCACGAGTTGAAGGTTCGATATGTAAATCTTACATCGAAGAAGAAGCTTCGTTCTTTTTCTCTCACTATTTCAGTGACCATGTGAATATTTCATTTCAAAGTGTTCCTCGTAATGATGAAGGCGACGAACAAGAGTCCTCTCAAGCAATGTTATCTATTTTTAGACAACATGGTCGGCCTTCTGGAAAATGTGTGGAAATATGGCTAGACGATAGAGATCTTCGTGTAGCACACACTTATATTCTTCTAAATTGTGCCGAGGTTGCACCGTTTGTTAGGTAATCTGAAATAATAATTTTTGTTTTATTCTTTTCTGTAATGCATGCGCGTGTATAACCTAATGTAATAATTTGTTTATATAAACAGTGTTTATGAACGGGAACATCCGAACGGAGATCTCAGTAAAGAATTTTCCCGTTGGTTTTCAAATTACGTTTATGAGCCGAAAAATTGTGTTGTTGACGAAGGGTTGAAACATCTTGCAATGGGACCAAAAAGAGTGGTCAAGACATATCCAATATATTTCGTCAATGGATACAAATTTAACACTAAAGAATACGGTGCAGAAAAATTAACAAATAATACTGGTGTATTTGTTAAAGGTAGTGACGATCCAGAAAACCATTTAAATGATTTTTATGGCGTTCTAACACAAATTTTGCAACTGACATATTTCTCAAGACCCGCGGAGGAGGTGTTTCTATTTAGATGCAATTGGTTTAGCAATGTTCCAGGTTCTGGAATTAATGTGCATAAGGATTATAATCTTATCGAAATAAAGCATACATCGCACTATCACAAGTATGATCCTTTTGTACTAGCCAAACAAGCATTGCAAGTTTATTACGCTCCTTATCCGTCTCTAAAAAGAGATAAAGCAGATTGGTCTGCAGTTTTTAAAACAAAGGCCAGATTCACATTCGATGGGAAGAATATTCCGGACGAACAAGCTTATCAGGCAGATCTTGAGCAAAATAACGAAATAATAATTACAGACGATCATACAGATTTTGGTCCTTTGATCGATGAATCAAATGTTTTGGTAGAAGCGTTTGACAGTGCAGAGGAAAATATCGTCGAAAACGAGACCGAATCTGAATCAGAAGACGATGATGACTGATATAAATTTGAATCTGTTTTTTTGCAATTGATGTAACTATGTTGAATTCTTGATGTATTATGAAATTGATGTAACTATGAAACTAAATCCGTTTACTATTGTTTTATGTTATTTCAATTTGTCATTTATTTAGCAATTTTTATTAAAAATGCAATGAACTCTGCTTATCGTAGGAAGAGTACACCCATCATGAATCAGGTATAACAAACTTACATGTCTATTTACATTTCAGTCATTATAATTAAGCAATTTATACCATTGATGTCATGTTCATATGAAATATATTTCATTATCATGTTTTTATTCTCTTATATAATGATGTGTAAACGTCACAGGTTTATCATTATGTCACATAGAGGGAGGAGCTCTTCCCGTTCTTCAGGAGGCGATGGCAGTGGCCCATCGCAAGCGCCACACCGTCCAGTTGTTACGTTAGCCCCCAAAGCAGATGGGTAAAAATTAAATCTTATTCATCATCTTATTTTTTCTATACTATACGTATGTACTTATCTGTATCGTACTTAAAAACAGGGGGTTCGAGCTACTACCCACTAAGGTAGTGTTGGACGTCTCCAGAGCAGCATATCGTAGTAGGATGAGTGCGTGCTGGCCAAAGTGGGATACCATCCCTCCGCACATCATAGAGTGCATATGGCAGGATGTCCTAGTATGTGTAATTTTTATGTTTTCCATTTTTAATTCGTTTTTGTCGTTTTTCTACCGTTTATCGTTTAAAGTGTAATCTTTTTTTAACACAGGCTGAGATAGACATCCAGACAGATGATATGCAGCTGGCACGAGCATACTGGATGAGGAAGATGCGAAAGAACTACAGAGACACGATATCTGAGGTTAAGAAATCCGGGAAGAGACCACGGTGGATGGGGGAGAGCGTGTGGCAAGCTTGGTTGAGCTACTGGGAGACGGACGAGGCGAAGGCAAGTATACTAATTTTTTTTCAATTATTAATTTAACGTGATTGAAAAATAATGTATCAAATTTTGAATGTACAGGCAGAGTCAGATAGAAACTCTGCAAATAGAAATAAGAATCCCGTTACTCATCGCGGAGGATCGAAGTCGTTTCAGCAGTATCGGCAGGAGTTGGTAAATTTAATTACTGAATAATAAATGTAAATAGTTTATGCTATATGATTTTAAATGTATAATAATTGTATGTAACAATCAACTTCAGGAAGCCGAGGCACATGGTCCTGTCAGCTATATGGACGTGTTCACCCGTACGCATGCTGTTGAGCATGTTAATCCAGACGGGACTGTTTCGTACACATGGCAGGACGATAAATCCAGTAAAAGCCATGTAAGCATATTTCATTTTATTCAGTATTAGTAATTGTTTTAGTTGTCAAATTATTGTGAAATAAGATATGATATTATTAATTTGTCAATGCAGGAGATGTTTATGGAGCAGCGACAGAAACTCCTTTCTGATACGGGTCGAGAGCAGCTGACGACCGATGAAGAGGACATTATTTTTGAGTCCGTTATGAGTCCACCAGAGCATGGTCGACGATACGGATTTGGCAATTTAGCGGTAAATAATTTAATTTTTCTTAAAATACTTAAAATATGATATTCTTACCTTTTCAAAACAATAAACTTTGATTTTATTTATTTTTCAATTATTGCAGTCCAGTAGTCAGAGTAGGAGACGGCGGAGTAGACCTCAGAGCGAGCTAGCAAGTATAGAAGAATTACAGACTAGAGTTCAGCAGTTGGAGGAGCAGAACCGCCAACAGGCCATGCAGACGGCACAGTTATTTGAGTACATGCAGCAGTTTGGTGGCCGCTTCCCTTCATCGGCTGGCTCTGGATCTGGGGCAGATTGATTCATTGCTTTCTAA